>CM068369.1:429973777-431432527 GCA_034769895.1 Magicicada septendecula | reverse complement strand
ATAAAATGAAGGGGTACGTTGTATTTTGTTATGAGAAAATGCATTTCTATATTTCGTTACATTTGTCAAAAGATCTTATTGATCAGACGTATGAGTAATTATATTAATCCTTATGTAGAAAATGCGCACTCATTAGTAAAATACAGCACTCAGGTGTAGGGCAATTAATCCTTTTTTGTATTGAACGTATTTAAGTAGGCCTACTCGTGATATCAGTAAATTCTGTCTAAATGTATAGTACATAAACGTACCCGGTAATCGCTCCTTGAGTTACTCGATTGATGTTCATGTTAAACGATTGATGACTCATGTAATAATACAGATTAACCTCGTATAATAATAATGACAGGACAGCGTATTTAGAACACTTAAAATTGGAAATCTACAAACACATCAAAAATATCTGTCAAACAAAAACACCGTTCTTATCGAGAGACAACAGTAACTGACCTAAGCACATGTGCTTCATTAGGCAACAGACCAAAAAATCAAATAGACGACTATAAGCTCAATTTAAATAAAATCTGAATATTCAATAAAATTATGTTTTTTTACTTAGTAACATATGCAAATCTTTTACTTACCTCTTAAATGTTGTTGTTGTTATACACAATAGCCGATTGTACGATGAGTGTCTCATACAAATGAGAAATAGTGACATGTCGTCTTGTGTATATATATATATATATCATACGGCGTTAGCGTACACGTTTGAAAGTTGATGCACATTAAATTCTCTCTCTCTCTCTCTCTCTCTCTCTCTCTCTCTCTCTCTCTCTCTCTCTCTCTCTCTCTCACTCTCACACACACACACATTACAGATATTTATATTAATTGCATGTATGTTCAGAGGTTTGGTGTCTAAATCGATGCATTTTACTTTCACTTTCTAATTTGACACATGACTTACTTTCATACAGAAATAGCTATCGTCCATATCCGTCTACGAGTGTTGCTAAACGAAATTAAAAAAATGCTGTAATACATAACGTCCTATGAAATAGATATGGTATGTTTTTTAGGACAGCCAAAAGCATGAAAGTATTATTATTTAAATCTGTATAGAAGTCATCTATAAATATCGGGGCAGTGCGACACAACGTAATGGACCTAACATGATTCATGTCAACGTGTGCACGTCGTATGCATGTGTGTGCGTGTGCGTCTGTGTGTTCGTGTGTGCGCGTGTTTGGTTACGTTGCGTATGCGTCTGTGTGCACGTCAGATGGGTGATTACGTGTGCGTCTGTGTGTTCGTGTGTGTGCGTGTTTGGTTACGTTGCGTATGACCGTGGTCATCAGGAAAGTTCACTTTCAGCGCCTGAAGCTTTGCATGTACATACACACAGGCAGAATTAGCGCTGTTACAAAATATATATATTAGGAAAGTCAAGCCCACAGACTACTAGAAATAGTTATCGTCTGAAAAAAAGAAACCGCACATTACGAACTAATATGTATAAACACAAATATCGTTACAATAATAATAATAATACATAAACTTACGTTTACTGTCGTCCGAACTGAAGTATGGAGAGGCAATAACTATAGATATCACAGGAAGAATTTTTGTTGTTGTTGTTGTTGTTTTTAACAGGTGGTGTTTTTCATCCCCTGAAGCTTTGCATGTACATACATGCAGAATTATGGCTTTTACATAATATATATTAGGAAAGCCCACAGAAATAGTCATCGCCTGCAGCAAGAATTTTTGTTGTTGTTTTTAACAGGTGGTGTTTTTCATCCCCTGAAACTTTGCATGTACATACATGCAGAATTATGGCTGTTACATAATATATATATATATATATATATATTAGGAAAGTCCATAGAAATAGTTATCGCCTGCAGGCATATACAAGTTTACTAACGAAATTAACAATGCTATGAGACACTCACATTAAAAATGTTTGTATAACAGAAAAATCATTAATTATCCACTCTCTAAGTGCGTACACATTATGATTTGTACACTGTGTAGAAGAAGAATTGCAATGTGTAAGACATAACGTACCGGGAAATAGATATGGTACGTCTTTTGGACAACCAATGTCATCAAGATTTATTATATGATTATGAATTATTTTCGATTCTAAAAAACGTTTTTTCTCAAGACCTTTCACAAACACATATTTATATATGTTCGTATACGTTGTTAACACTGAAACAAGATTGTCGTACGGTGTCTCTCCTTCATCCCATCTCAGCCCATGATAGTTTGTCGTTAACCAACAGTTGTTTCTAGTGTATTTCGAATTCGTAACGACTGTAGCAGGCGGGGGCGAAAATCCAATGTCTGCATGCAAAACGTGTTACGTCCATAACCGACAACTCCTTTACTATATAATTGCCGTTGTCATCATAAAAGCAGTGAAAGTCAATTATTACAGCAGCGTTTTCCATTATACTATAAAAAAAAGAAACCACACATTACAAACTAATATTTATAAACACAAAGATCATTACAATAATGATAATAATACGCAAACTTACGTATACTGTCGTCCGAATTGAAGTGTGGAGTGACAATAACTAACGGTAGAAAACAAAGTGTATGTAGATATCACGGTGGGAATTTGTTGTTTTGTTTTTGTTTTAACATGTGGTGGGGGTAGTGTAACACGGAATGTTAGCAGGCGGGGGAGCAGAGTTGTCGACAATTAATTTGTCACGTATCCGATAATGACTGTACACGAATGTATCATGGCAGTTGTCTAGTATATAACGCTTATCAGCCCACGTACCTGCTGAAGGTTGGCCATGATCTGCAAGAGAGAGAGAATGAATACCGAAAACAAAGGAACTGTTATACATATATATACATAGTTTTTTTTTAACCGCATGTATTATGTTAGTGTGTCTTAAACCATGAACAACGTACGCAAGAATGTTGCGCAAGAGCTACACAGAGCGGCGAGAAGGTGCATACAGCGAGAACGAAGAAGTCCCACTACCATGTGAAATCGCCGGACTCGACTCTGTTATCGTATTCGATGACGTATCGTGTGAAAGACAAAACAATATTCGAAAGTATTTTGCTATGGGGAGACATAGCGGTGTGGACACATTCTATCTATGTCAGACATATAGCCAGATACCGAAACAATTGGTACGTGACAACGCTAACTTGTTGATATTGTTCAAACAAGACGATCTAAATTTACGACGTGCATACGCTGATCATGTTAACACAGATATGAAATATGATGCTTTCAAAGACGTTTGCATGGTAACATACACGTGTGTGTGTGTGTTTGTTTGCATTTTAACCTAACGTGAATGGACTGCATTTTAACCTAACATACAACGTGTAACAAACCTAATTGGACCTATCACTCCCGTTGCGTCATGTACTGATGACCTAAACACTACTGGCTGATCCAAGTTTGTTTGGTTCTCGTCAACAACCTCTTGCATAACTTTGCCCTCAGGCGCTTCTATCAACTCAGGAACCAGCAAGAATTTTGTCTCGACACCCACAGTTGACTTTCCAATCACTTCTTTTATTGTTACACTTAATTGTATTTCCTATGATAGTTCTTCCTACATTTCCGTATGTGTGTGTGAAGTTAACATAGCTTAGACAAAATAACGATAATGTATGACTTTCATTATGCTGCCGTCGTAACGTTAGATTGCTAATGACAGATACAGGCAGTCTGATGTATAGTATTCACGTATAGGCTACTCATAGTACCATACCAATATCTGTAATGTTATTTATTTCCAACTAAAGTCAGAGACACCCCAGTAGTTTTTCATCCAGAACGTATACAAAACATCTGATTCTTGTGTGTGTGCACTTGTGTGTGTGTGTGTGTGTGTGTGTGTGTGTGTGTGTGTGTGTGTGTGTGTGTGTGTGTGTGTGTGTGTGTGTGTGTGTGAAGTTAACATAGCTTAGACAAAATAACGATAATGTATGACTTTCATTATCGTTATGCTGCCGTCGTAACGTTAGATTGCTAATGACAGATACAGGCAGTCTGATGTATAGTATTCACGTATAGGCTCCTCATAGTACCATATCAATATCTGTAATGTTATTTATTTCCAACTAAAGTCAGAGAAATCCCCAGTAGTTTTTCACCTAGAACGTATACAAAACATCTGATTCTTGTGTGTGTGTCTGTGTGTGTGTGTGTGTGTGTGTGTGTGCACTCGGTATTGCGTAAACGTGTCTGCTCTGCTCTACCTGATTATCCTCATGCAATAAAGGACGTGCATCGGTCATACGCAACGTAACCAAACACGCACACACGTACACACAGACGCACACGTAATCACCCATCTGACGTGCACACAGACGCATACGCAACGTAACCAAACACGCGCACACACGAACACACAGACGCACACGCACACACATACATACGACGTGCACACGTTGACATGAATCATGTTAGGTATATTACGTTGTGTCGCACTGCCCCGATATTTATAGATGACTTCCATACAGATTTAAATAATAATAACTTCATGCTTTTGGCTGTCCTAAAAAACATACCATATCTATTTCATAGGACGTTATGTATTACAGCATTTTTTTAATTTCGTTTAGCAACACTCGTAGACGGATATGGACGATAGCTATTTCTGTATGAAAGTAAGTCATGTGTCAAATTAGAAAGTGAAAGTAAAATGCATCGATTTAGACACCAAACCTCTGAACATACATGCAATTAATATCAATGTCTGTAATGTTATTTATTTCCAACTAAAGTCAGAGACATCCCCAGTAGTTTTTCACCTAGAACGTATACAAAACATCTGATTCTTGTGTGTGTGTATGCAGTTGATATTGCGTAAACGTGTCTGCTCTGCTCTACCTGAATATTCTCATGCAATAAAGGACGTGCCTCGGTCATACGCAACGTAACCAAACACGCACACACACGAACACACAGACGCACACGTAATCACCCATCTGACGTGCACACAGACGCATACGCAACGTAACCAAACACGCGCACACACGAACACACAGACGCACACGCACACACATGCATACGACGTGCACACGTTGACATGAATCATGTTAGGTCCATTACGTTGTGTCGCACTGCCCCGATATTTATAGATGACTTCCATACAGATTTAAATAATAATACTTTCATGCTTTTGGCTGTCCTAAAAAACATACCATATCTATTTCATAGGACGTTATGTATTACAGCATTTTTTAAATTTCGTTTAGCAACACTCGTAGACGGATATGGACGATAGCTATTTCTGTATGAAAGTAAGTCATGTGTCAAATTAGAAAGTGAAAGTAAAATGCATCGATTTAGACACCAAACCTCTGAACATACATGCAATTAATATCAATATCTGTAATGTGTGTGTGTGAGAGAGAGAGAGAGAGAGAGAGAGAGAGAGAGAGAGAGAGAGAGAGAGAGAGAGAGAGAGAGAGAGAGAGAGAGAGAATTTAATGTGCATCAACTTTCAAACGTGTACGCTAACGCCGTATGATATATATATATATATATATACACACAAGACGACATGTCACTATTTCTCATTTGTATGAGACACTCATCGTACAATCGGCTATTGTGTATAACAACAACAACATTTAAGAGGTAAGTAAAAGATTTGCATATGTTACTAAGTAAAAAAACATAATTTTATTGAATATTCAGATTTTATTTAAATTGAGCTTATAGTCGTCTATTTGATTTTTTGGTCTGTTGCTTAATGAAGCACATGTGCTTAGGTCAGTTACTGTTGTCTCTCGATAAGAACGGTGTTTTTGTTTGACAGATATTTTTGATGTGTTTGTAGATTTCCAATTTTAAGTGTTCTAAATACGCTGTCCTGTCATTATTATTATACAAGGTTAATCTGTATTATTACATGAGTCATCAATCGTTTAACATGAACATCAATCGAGTAACTCAAGAAGCGATTACCGGGTACGTTTATGTACTATACATTTAGACAGAATTTACTGATATCACGAGTAGGCCTACTTAAATACGTTCAATACAAAAAAGGATTAATTGCCCTACACCTGAGTTCTGTATTTTACGAATGAGTGCGTATTTTCTACATAAGGACTAATATAATTACTCATACGTCTGATCAATAAGATCTTTTGACAAATGTAACGAAATTTTTGAAATGCATTTTCTCATAACAAAATACAACGTACCCTTTCATTTTATATTCAAACTATTCTTATCTAAAACAGAACGTTATATAGATAATACGCTGTCCTGTTTTTAAAAAAATTTATTCAGGTATTAATCTGTTTGTTTAAACGTTAATCTATGTACGTGACCATACGTACTTGTTTTCGTAATGTTTGTTATAATACCTTTCCTGTTCTGGATTTATGGTGTGTGTGTGTGTGTGTGTGTGTGTGTGCGTTGAAAGCCTTATGTATATATAGCACATAATGTATATGATAATGAAGCAGGTACTGTTATTATTATTATAGGAACAAGAAGGATGGATCATAGACTAAACACCACATCAAAACAAGAGGAGGAGAACCTTCTCCATAAATGGTTTTTTTCTCCGAAACGGTTAACACCTGTAGAAATTACAAAATTAAAAGCAATAGTCAACAGGCCAAGCTCAAGTATAAGACCATTTCTAAAAGACTTGATAAACAATTTATAAAACCCCAGCGACCTACATCTCGTGTTTCGAGGCATGAGGACCCCCAACGGCGTAGGATAACAGTACTTGTTAAGGTAACAAACTACTTTTAATACACAATTTTTATCACTGTGTGTGCGTATGTTTGACTGTGGTGCAGATTCTAATTTACAAAGTTTAGATGAATACTATTTGAAAGGACATTAACTTATGAGGAATTAATTTCTATTTTTAATTTATTTCACTATACACCTCTGAACCTATATGTAATTATTTGTAAACTGCGTTACCTGGTGCAGCAAACGTTAACACTAGAACGATTATATTATTATTATTCAGTGATATATACATACATACAATTTACTTATTAAACACTTCAAGGATTGTAACGTCTTACAATGACTATAGCATATTTACATCTGTTATCTGTTTTATTGGACCTACATGTACATGATTCAACCCAAACGTGTGCACGTTGTATGTATGTGTGTGCGTATGCGTCTGTGTGTGTGTGCGCGTGTTTGGTTACGTTGCGTATGCGTCTGTGTGCACGTCAGATGGGTGATTACGTGTGCGTCTGTGTGTGCGCGCGTTGCGTATGCATCTGTGTGTGTGATATTTAACATGATTTTAATGTTGTTGTATTGTTATGTTGCAGGTTGCTTCTCCTACAAGTACGACACAATTATATATATAAACTTTCGAAAAAATATCAATTTTATAATATACTTATTTAATTATGACTTGTGAATTTTATATTGTGAATGTTAAAATATATTTAATCATTTAAACAAATTATGACTTAAATGTTAAAATATATTTAATCATTTAAACAAATTATGACTTTATTTTATTTCACTCTACACCTCTGAACATGTGCACAATTAATTTATTTTTGTGAACTGTATTACTTGTGGGAACTGTTACATCAGAAGATTTGTATGAATTTCAACCACCGTTTTCATGTGTGTGTATAATTTTAATTTATTTCGCTCTACACTACTGAACCTATGTGTGTGTGTAAACTGTACACATTAAACAGAAGTATTGTACCACATGAAGAAGAGCGTATAAAAAACATACACGTGTGTTTGTGTTTGCATTTTAACCTAACGTGAAACGTACGTGGACTGCATTTTAACCTAACGTGAAACGTAAGTAGACTGCATTTTAACCTAACGTAAACGTGAAACGTACGTGGACTGCATTTTAACCTAACGTGAAACGTAAGTAGACTGCATTTTAACCTAACGTGAAACGTACGTCGGCTGCATTTTAACCTAACGTGAAATGTAAGTAGACTGCATTTTAACCTAACGTGAAACGTACGTGGACTGCATTTTAACCTAACGTGAAACGTAAGTAGACTGCATTTTAACCTAACGTAAACGTGAAACGTACGTGGACTGCATTTTAACCTAACGTGAAACGTAAGTAGACTTCATTTTAACCTAACGTAAACGTGAAACGTACGTGGACTGCATTTTAACCTAATATGTGTATGTGTGTGTGTGTGTGTGTGTGTGTGTGTGTGTGTGCGCGCGCGTGTGTGATAACTGCATTATAAACTATTAATTAATTATTTAATACATGAAAAATGAAGACGGCGTTTTGACAACGAGAGAGAGAGCTAAAATTATTTACTCATCACACCGACTACTCAATGTACGGGAGAGAGACAGGAGAAAGGGTATGAAACCTTACATAGTTGAAACGCGTGAGAGTGAGAGAGAGAGAGTGAGAGAAATAGAGAGGACGTTACTACTTGTTGACACAGTTGAAACGTTGAGAGTGAGAGAGAGAGAGAAAGAGAGAGAGAGGACGTTACTATTTGTTGACACAGTTGAAACAACTGAGAGTGAGAGAGAGAGAGAGAGAGAGAGAGAGAGAGAGAGAGAGAGAGAGAGAGAGAGAGAGAGAGAGAGAGTGAGAGGACGTTAATATTTGTCGAATAAATATAAACTTTCTAATTTCATATACATACAGTGAGAGAGAGAGAGATAGAGAGAGATAGAGAGAGAAAGACAGAGAGAGAGTATCAATTATGATCATATCGTTTGAATTTCCCACCACAGAAGAGAAAAAAATGTTGACAACCCTGCTCATATAAATTTAATATACATTATAACACACGACAAATTTGAACTCATGCAAGGTTGGTACACCTGATCATATATTTTAATATACACTATAATGCATCGAGTTGGAACCACCCCCCACCCACCGCCGCCCGCTGATATGAAATAAAAAAACCTCCCACCCAACAACACCCACTGATATGCAAATCAGCTTTCTTAAAAAAATAAAAAAGTATATTCACGGATGCTGGTGGTCCATTGAACCTCATCCCACCAAATCAATTTAATTAAAAAAATAATAACAACAAATAAAAAAAATAAAAAAATTAAATAAAAAAAATAAAAAAATGTATTCGCGGAAATTCGCGGATGCTGTGGTCCATCGGGATGCTGCGGGTCCAGCGGTGGCGGCGTCATCTCTAAGATCATGTTTTTTAGTGTTTTTTTGTTTTTTAAGAAAGGCGGCATTCCTTTGTGGCTCAGAACCCCCATTATGCCTCTACTACGATCGTATCGTTGAATGGTTAGTGGCAATAGATCGCGGACACTTGTGGCTTTAAATAAAGTCTAAACAAGGATAAAATCCGTCCATTATTAACTCACAACAACATTTCACAAAACCCATATGGTGAATTTTAATATTAATAAGTTTATTTCACCATATCTTGCTCTAATTATCCTATAACACTTATTATTAAACGTCTTGAGTCCATTTCTCATTTGTTTAATACAGAAAATAGGTGTAATTACTATTCTAACTATATTTGGTAATGGCGTCCTCAAACGACCATATTCGATTGTTTATAATCGCTTATAACTCTATTATTTCTTAACGAATTACATTTGTTTGGCATTCTAACAACACTATATACATTTATTTACATCTGTTCACATTTTGTTTTATGAAACATGTTGTTTTTCATATACTAATAGTTTTATCAAAAAACCTTCTGTTCTCTTTTCTTTAAATTGTCACTTTTTCAATTATTTTACCACATAAGGTATATTATGGTACAATTTAAAATAGTGTACAACTATAGTACATAGTTCATTTAATGTATTTATCAGTCTTTCTTTATCTGAAAGCTTTCCAATTCTTAATATTAGGTTTGTTTACATCAGGCTTTGCAATG
This sequence comes from Magicicada septendecula, assembly GCA_034769895.1. Classification (NCBI taxonomy): domain Eukaryota; kingdom Metazoa; phylum Arthropoda; class Insecta; order Hemiptera; family Cicadidae; genus Magicicada; species Magicicada septendecula. The sequence continues at coordinate 431,422,714 of CM068369.1, read as the reverse complement.
ACAGTCAGTTAGTTTCTATTAAATCAACTACTAAATTGCTGTTATTACATTTGATATGTGTTCTCATAGTGGCATCAGATATCTCTCTAACTACTGCTAACATTTTTATTCACCTTTGAACAAGTTTGGATAGTCCATTTTGCTTAAATATCTTGGTACATAGTGTTTGTTTACACTTGGTTCCACAATCATAGTCATTTAGTTTTCAATAATTTGATTATAAAACTATTATTATTATAATTGTGATCTGTTCTCATAGTAGTACTAGATACTTTTCTAACTACTGGTAAGATTTTCAGTAATCCTTTAACAAGTTTTAATAATGTATTTTGCTTAACTAACTTGTCACATAGTGTTTGTTTACACTTGGTTCCACAATCATAGTCAGTTAGTTTTCAATAATTTGATTATAAAACTACTATTATTATAATTGTGATCTGTTCTCATAGTAGTACTAGATATTTTTCTAACTACTGGTAACATTTTCAGTAATCCATTAATGAGTTTTAATAGTGTATTTTGCTTAATTAACTTGTCACGTTGGGTTTCTGTTCTACTAGCCTTGTGCTATCATATTGAATCTGCTTTATTGGCTGTGTATTTTAGTATAAATATTATTTATTAGTTTGCATTATTATTTATAATTAGCCTTTGATTGAAACAATTGTTGATAGTTGCTTGGTTTAATTAATATATATGACTTTATGTTATAGGTGCACTCCCTATGAGGTTATGTCTCAATGTGCAACATATTCTTTGCAGTATTTGGTTCTACTATTATGGTTTCATTATGGTATTCTATTACAATGGTTTAATTGTTAAGTAATACACATGTTTACACTATTTTTATAAACAATAACACTAGTATTCTTAATCTAATAGTATTACATTTCTTGTTGTGTTGTACCTAATTTTTGGTACATTGTTTGGTTGATACCTAACAAACTAGCTTGTTTGTTATTATTTATTCTGGACTTTCTTTATATTTTAGTCTATCTTGCCGTGGCATTTTGTTATATCTCATTTTAAAGTTTACAAAACTTTTATTATCAGTTTCTATGAACAATTATTTTACTGTTCTATCTCACATTTCTCTTGGTGGTCTTACGATTATCTAATTTGGATTACAATCTTGATTAAAATGGTCACACTAATTGTCTGTGCATTTTAACTATTTAATCTTTGACTCTTCCACTATAATGGTAACACATTTTCGTTTGTTATAAGCCTTCTCACTTGTATTGTCTGTGGGGTTTATTTGGGTTAAAAAATGGTTAACTTGTTACAGGTCCTCACACTTACATTAAGTTTTCACTATTACTGTTTGTGATTGCTTAATTATGCTAAACACTGTTTCTTCATAGTTGATAATCGTTATACTTCTTCCGGTCACTAGTATAGTTCCTTGTATACTTGGTGAATGGTGATTTTTTGTATGGTCCATATATTATCTTCACTCTTCATGTTTAATTGTTGTTCAATATCGGTGTTCTCCTGGGTTGTGCATTGCTTGTGATAGTCAATGTTCACTTATTCTCGTCATCTTCTTCAATATTTCCATTTGTGGTAGTCGTTGTTCCATAGTATTTATATTTATAAATAAATTGGTTGTTTTGCCATCATTGTGGTTGCTCTTGCGTTGTCTTCTCGTCATTTTAAATAGTCATGATTTTTTGTTGTTCCCCTCACTGTTTGGAACCCATTGTCTTCTCTTCATTTTAAATAGTTATTATCTTTGTTGCTTCCCCTCACTGTTTGGAATCTATTGGGCCTGGTTTCTAACATTTCATATTGGCTCGTTGTCATTTTCTTTCTTCCTTGTACTCGATTTCTTCCTATATTACTCTTCTTTCTTCGTTTTTGGACTTTTTACAATAATATATCTCTGTAGATACACACTTTTTGTTTACATTATTTTATGTACTCTGAAATTTCTCCATGATCTCCCGTCACTTGACGTAATAATTGGTTACTCTGTGTAACTGCCAAATTTGGTACGTTACATATGCCTTCCTATAAGAATTGATTAATTCTGAATTAGTATATTTATATTTTGTTGAAGAATTCATCAATTGTTGTACGTTTCCATATCGGCTCATATGCTTTTTTATGTATCTCTTCACTTTCTTCTGTTTGAATCATAATTATTTCTTTTCTATGTAATTATCTCCCTCGTTTATTTAGTTCCCTATTTCCCTAACATAAGTTTATCTGGGGCAGTTCAGAGTGGCTCACTTTGGCATTCAACTCCACTGGCCATACTAACATCAATAAATACGGAGGCACATCATCTCCATCAATAATATAAATGATTGCTGGCATTATTCATCAGTCAATTCATTTCAAATAGTCAAAAAATATAAAGTGGTCGTTCTATCGACAAATAATAAATATCCTTGGGATTATCTCACGCATCTGCCGTTTATACATTGTTATACTCTCTTCTTCTTGATTCAACTTAACTAAATTCTTCACATTTTACAGGGATAGTTTGTTTTACATTTCATCACTGGTATACTCTCTTGATAATCTTCGTTAATATATTATTTTTCATTCTTCTTTGTCATCAATTAATCATTTCTCTTGGTATTACGTTAAACGTCATTTCATAATCTTCTTCATTTTCAGGATTCACTTCTCTGCATACAATTCATGAATATATTCTCATGGTTTCAAATGAGATATAGCCCATTTGATATAGGCTCTCTTCTAGTAGAAAACACTATGGTTGTGTGATATCTCTTATCTACATTAATAATATTTATTCGTTTTCGTTCCTCCAACTTCTTATTTTCTTCTTATATATATCATCTAGTTCATTGTCTCCTCTTTTTATTTGTACGGGTATGTTGTTGTTTTACTTGTTGACGTGGCTCTTGGAATTATTTTGTGCCAAGGATGGAAGGCGTCAGTCTCGTATATATATTCTTTCATGTAGTAGCAGTATTATTTGTAAATACAATTTTCTTTATCCTTTACATAACTTCTTTAAAACATATTTTTACATTACAAAATTACAATATAGTCAACGTTTATTTTCACAGTTATGTATTCACTTCCTATTTAGTATAAACAACAAATAATCTTCATAACAATATTTCACCCTTTCTTCATATAGTCAACATTTATCTTCACAATTACATTCTCACTTTTCATTTAGTATCAATAACAAATAATTATCATCGCCATATTTCACTTTTACTTTGTAATTTAACCTTCGATATACCGTTTCATTGAAGCTTTTGTCAGCATTATTGGTTATCAAAATAGTCTGTCCCATAATTCAATGTATTTTTTATTCATTTTTATCCGTAGTCATCGCTCTCCTCTCTTCTTGTCGTTCGAACTTCTTCAGTGTTCATACTCCTGTCCGTTCTCGACATATATCTGGCTATCTTTTGGTTTTTCCATTTGAATACTATTAGGGCTTTGTCTGCCTTCCATTCTTCTGTCTTCTTCTTTTCTCTCTCTTCAGTGTACTTGTGTCCAGTGTTCTCCTGGTTGTTGTGAGTACTGATATTTGGTAACTCTCCCAATTCTGTTCGACCGTCATCCGTCTTCTGATTGGGTCCTTCCATTAATTGACTCCTCTTCTTCCTCAGTTCTCTTATTTCTCTGGCGTACCCTTCGATAATCCGGTCCCATTGCTCTTGATAGCCTTCCTATTTCTTAAAATATCTCACTCTTCTTTTGGAAATCTTTGTTTGATATACTTTATAGGTCATCTTCTTCTTCGTTGTTACATTATCTTCCTCCTCGTCCATCGTCATGAAAGTCCCCCGATACTCCTTCCTGAAGACCCCTTCTTCATGGTTGACGATTGGTAAGTTGACCATATTAATCAGACCGCTTCGAGTCATTTCAATTAACTCTTTTGTGACCCTTGTCTTCTTTGGACGCATGGTTCTTCTTTCTTTCATCTTCACCTCTTCCGTTTCCTTGATTATTTGGATCTTCTTTTCTTCACTATCTTCAGGCTCTGGACTCACTTGTTCTATGTTTTTATCTTCAGGTACTTCTTCAACCTCCATTTGATTGTCATCTATCTTCGGGTTGGATCGTTCCCTTTCACTTCTTAATTTTTCTCTGAATTTCCTGTTCTCTTCTATGGTTGTATTTACTCTCCTACTTATTGATTCCACTAGATCCTTATTGCAATCATCCAATGTCTTATTCACTGACTGGAGACTTTCAATCATTGATCGGTTGCCTTCCTTCAATGATTGGAAACCTTTTCTAGATTCTTCCCACATGGATCGGTAATCTTCCTTTATACTCATAAACATCTTTTTCATCCATTCCTGGAAATCTGCTGTCGTTAGTATCTCTGTTGGTCCCGACATCTTGATATGCTGGTAATGCACTTGCTGTCTCTTCGTCGAATTAGGTTAGGAAATTGTTAGTTTAATTGCCTAAATTGTTAATTGTTTTCTTCCTAATTCGCGCTCAGACGTTGGGCGCCAATCTGTTACAGAACAGATTTATTAGTTGGAGTGTTGTTGTTGTTAGAAGATGTTATCACTATTTGAAGATGGCGTTATCTTCAAGTCACTCTTCAATATTTGGTTTAAATTAAAATTATTATTAGTGTTTTGATTATTAGTATGATTGTGGGTATTCACGTTTAATTTTTTCAGTTTAAAAAAGTATTTAGCACTTCACTGTTAACCTCCCCAATTACCATATGTGGATGTTATCAATGTTCTGTATGGTGACTTCTTCTGCTGCAACATACACTGTATACACATATGCGGATATTCGATTTGAATATCCTAAGTAATACACATGCACAATAAAGTAAATAATGACTTAACTGTAAATTAAATTGTACTGGACAATCAAATTCTGCCGCCACCTTCTGATAGAACTCGTTATGAAAATTAAATTATTTTTAAATAAAATCAAAACTCTTGCACTGGTAAATAAATTGAGATTTATTAACAGTTCTGAAATGCCATTAACTCCTTTAAATAAACAATCAATCACTAATGTTTTTACAAAATAATAATTATTATGAACAATAATTGAGCTCTTTTAACCTCAAGGCTGGTAACACTGGGTCTAGTACAATAATTTTAGTTAACGAGGTTATGTCCTCCTTACACAGTTACATTACCAAATTCGTGTGTTCTTGGAAGTTGCATGATACCAGATACAAGATGTTATCTTTTATAACAATATTTAATAAAGAATTACTACAAAAAACAAACAAATATTAAAATTAAAAGTCGGTACCATAAAACCGATATATATCGTACTATCGTACGTTGAGTTTAGTGGATACAGCAGTCGTTTTAATAACACGTGCTTTATGCTGCACTGTTAAAAATTACTATTATTCTTTATTTGTTAATTATTAAAATCATTTATTGGCAAAAGAAAAAATTTATAATGATAAAAAAAACTCTTGTGATAGCTTTCATTAGATTGAAATTACTTGAGAACAGAATTATGAAAAGGTGACAAAGTTGTCGTTGTTATTTCTAGGTTAGTTAACAAAAGTATTTATTTTGAATAATTAAATTATTCATTGAACTCTTAATAATATAAACACATATATTTTATTCATATTGCTTCTGATGTGAAATTATCAGTTGATTAGAATATTTTTCGCAATAAATTATTTAATCGTAAATTCAAACGAAATGAGTCAAATGAGCGACTATGCTTTACACTCATATTTTCGATGTTTAAATTAATATTGATTTCTTTAATTACTATAAAATCGTAAAACATTTATTTTTTAAATTAATAAATGCGAGATCATTCTTTTATTTAATTCTGATAATTTTCATCATGATTAATACACTTCGGTACTTCTGACTAGAGCAGTACCCAAACAATAATTTTTCGTTCACTAACAAAAATTATTATTTCCATTCAATTTGTTATATAATAAAAATAGAGTACTCCCTGTTTTTTATAAAACATAAAACACGAAAACACGACCTTTATTATACACTGGTCGGTTTTTTTATTTTAATTCACTTCGCACTGGACACTCGTTATTACTCTGTTGTGTACAGATTATGTGTGTATAGCGTAACTTATGTACATGTCGCGCACAATTTAAATAAATCTTGCTACACTTCTTCATCAACCTTGCTCCTTGAAAATTGCTGGTAGGCTCGTTGACGACTGAAAGGTGACTGAACGCTTCACCTAAGCGTCTCCTGCTTGTCTGGTTATTTTCATTCATTTGATTGGTTTACATTGTCGAACTCTCTACCCCAAAACACCTCAGTTAAATAAAACTTTTAATTTTTTACCAATTTTTGTTTGGGTTAGAGACTAAATGTGACGTAAGCGTTGATACACAAAATAACTAAAAAGGTTATAATTGCTATAACTTTTTTATTAATCATCGTATCGTTGAATGGTTAGTGGCAATAGATCGCGGACACTTGTGGCTTTAAATGAAGTCTAAACAAGGATAAAATCCGTCCATTATTAACTCACAACAACATTTCACAAAACCCATATGGTGAATTTTAATATTAATAAGTTTATTTCACCATATCTTGCTCTAATTATCCTATAACACTTATTATTAAACGTCTTGAGTCCATTTCTCATTTGTTTAATACAGAAAATAGGTGTAATTACTATTCTAACCATATTTGGTAATGGCGTCCTCAAACGACCATATTCGATTGTTTATAATCGCTTATAACTCTACTATTTCTTAACTAATTACATTTGTTTGGCATTCTAACAATACTATATACATTTATTTACATCTGTTCACATTTTTTTTTATGAAACATGTTCTTTTTCATATACTAATAGTCTTATCAATAAACCTTCTGTTCTCTTTTCTTTAAAATGTCATTTTTTCAATTATTTTACCATATAAGGTATATTATGGTACAATTTAAAATAGTGTACAACTATAGTACATGGTTCATTTAATGTATTTATCAGTCTTTCTTTATCTGAAAGCTTTCCAATTCTTAATATTGGATTTGTTTACATCAGGCTTTGCAATTACAGTCAGTTAGTTTCTATTAAATCAACTACTAAATTGCTGTTATTACATTTGATATGTGTTCTCATAGTGGCATCAGATATCTCTCTAACTACTGATAACATTTTTATTCACCTTTGAACAAGTTTGGATAGTGCATTTTGCTTAAATATCTTGGTACATAGTGTTTGTTTACACTTGGTTCCACAATCATAGTCATTTAGTTTTCAATAATTTGATTATAAAACTATTATTATTATAATTGTGATCTGTTCTCATAGTAGTACTAGATACTTTTCTGACTGCTGGTGACATTTTTAGTAATCCTTTAACAAGTTTTATTAATGTATTTTGCTTAATTAACTTGTCACATAGTGTTTGTTTACACTTGGTTCCACAATCATAGTCAGTTAGTTTTCAAAAATTTGATTATAAAACTACTATTATTATAATTGTGATCTGTTCTCATAGTAGTACTAGATATTTTTCTAACTACTGGTAACATTTTCAGTAATCCATTAATGAGTTTTAATAGTGTATTTTGCTTAATTAACTTGTCACGTTGGGTTTCTGTTCTTCTAGCCTTGTGCTATCATATTGAATCTGCTTTATTGGCTGTGTATTTTAGTATAAATATTATTTATTAGTTTGCATTATCATTTATAATTAGTCTTGATTGAAACAATTGTTGATAGTTGCTTGGTTTAATTAATATATATGACTTTATGTTATAGGTGCACTCCCTATGAGGTTATGTCTCAATGTGCAACATATTCTTTTGCAGTATTTGATTCTACTATTATGGTTTCATTATGGTATTCTATTACAATGGTTTAATTGTTAAGTAATACACATGTTTACACTATTTTTATAAACAATAACACTAGTATTCTTAATCTAATAGTATTACATTTCTTGTTGTGTTGTACCTAATTTTTGGTACATTGTTTGTTTGATACCTAACAAACTAGCTTGTTTGTTATTATTTATTCTAGAATTTCTTTATATTTTAGTCTATCTTGCCGTGGCATTTAGTTATATCTCATTTTAAAGTTTACAAAACTTTTATTATCAGATTCTATGAACAATTATTTTACTGTTCTATCTCACATTTCTCTTGGTGGTCTTACGATTATCTATTTTGGATTACAATCTTGATTAAATTGGTCACACTAATTGTCTGTGCATTTTAACTATTTAATCTTTGATTCTTCCACTATAGTGGTAACACATTATCCTTTGTTATAAACCTTCTCACTTGTATTGTCTGTGGGGTTTATTTGGGTTAAAAATGGTTAACTTGTTACAGGTCCTCACACTTACATTAAGTTTTCACTATTACTGTTTGTGATTGCTTAATTATGCTAAACACTGTTTCTTCATAGTTGATAATCGTTATACCTCTTCCGGTCACTAGTATAGTTCCTTGTATACTTGGTGAATGGTGATTTCTTGTATGGTCCATATATTATCTTCACTCTTCATGTTTAATTGTTGTTCAATATCGGTGTTCTCCTGGGTTTTGCATTGCTTGTGATAGTCAATGTTCACTTATTCTCGTCATCTTCTTCAATATTTCCATTTGTGGTAGTCGTTGCTTCATAGTATTTATATTTATAAATAAATTGGTTGTTTTGCCATCATTGTGGTTGCTCTTGCGTTGTCTTCTCGTCATTTTAAATAGTCATGATTTTTGTTGTTCCCCTCACTGTTTGGAACCCATTGTCGTCTCTTCATCTTAAATAGTTATTATCTTTGTTGCTTCCCCTCACTGTTTGGAATCTATTGGGCCTGGTTTCTAACATTTCATATTGGCTCGTTGTCATTTTCTTTCTTCCTTGTACTCGATTTCTTCCTATATTACTCTTCTTTCTTCGTTTTTGGACTTTTTACAATAATATATCTCTGTAGATACACACTTTTTGTTTACATTATTTTATGTACTCTGAAATTTCTCCATGATCTCCCGTTACTTGACGTAATAATTGGTTACTCTATGTAACTGCCAAATTTGGTACGTTACATATGCCTTCCTATAAGAATTGATTAATTCTGAATAAGTATATTTATATTTTGTTGAAGAATTCATCAATTCTTGTACGTTTCCATATCGACTCATATGCTTTTTTATATATCCCTTCACTTTCTTCTGTTTGAATCATAATTATTTCTTTTCTATGTAATTATCTCCCTCGTTTATTTAGTTCCCTATTTCCCTAACATAAGTTTAGCTGGGGCAGTTCAGAGTGGCTCACTTTGGCATTCAACTCCACTGGCCATACTAACATCAATAAATACGGAGGCACATCATCGCCATCAATAACATAAATGATTGCTGGTATTATTCATCAGTCAATTTATTTCAGATAATCAAAAAATATAAAGTGGTCGTTCTTTCGACAAATAATAAATATCCTTGGGATTATCTCACGCATCTGCCGTTTATACATTGTTATACTCTCTTCTTCTTGATTCAACTTAACTAAATTCTTCACATTTTACAGGGATAGTTTGTTTTACATTTCATCACTGGTATTCTCTCATGATCATCTTCGTTAATACATTATTTTTCATTCTTCTTTGTCATCAATTAATCATTTCTCTTGGTATTACATTAAAAATCATTTCATAATCTTCTTCATTTTCAGGATTCACTTCTCTGGATACAATTCATGAATATATTCTCATGGTTTCAAATGAGATATAGCCCATTTGATATAGGCTCTCTTCTAGTAGAAAACACTATGCTTGTGTGATATGTCTTATCTACATTAATAATATTTATTCGTTTTCGTTCCTCCAACTTCTTATTTTCTTCTTATATATATCATCTAATTCATTGTCTCCTCTTTTTATTTGTACGGGTATGTTGTTGTTTTACTTGTTGACGTGGCTCTTGGAATTATTTTTTGCCAAGGATGGAAGGCGTCAGTCTCGTATATATATTCTTTCATGTAGTAGCAGTATTATTTGTAAATACAATTTTCTTTATCCTGTACATAACTTCTTTAAAACATATTTTTACATTACAAAATTACAATATAGTCAACGTTTATTTTCACAGTTATATATTCACTTCCTATTTAGTATAAACAACAAATAATCTTCATAACAATATTTCACCCTTTCTTCATATAGTCAACATTTATCTTCACAATTACATTTTCACTTTTCATTTAGTATCAATAATAAATAATTTTCATCGCCATATTTCACTTTTACTTTGTAATTTAACCTTCGATATACCGTTTCATTGAAGCTTATGTCAGCATTATTGGTTATCAAAATAGTCTGTCCCATAATTCAATGTATTTTTTATTCATTTTTATCCGTAGTCATCGCTCTCCTCTCTTCTTGTCGTTCGAACTTCTTCAGTGTTCATACTCCTGTCCGTTCTCGACATATATCTGGTTATCATTTGGTTTTTCCATTTGAATGCTATTAGGGCTTTGTCTGCCTTCCGTTCTTCTGTCTTCTTCTTTTCTCTCTCTTCAGTGTACTTGTGTCCAGTGTTCTCCTGGTTGTTGTGAGTACTGATATCTGGTAACTCTCCCAATTCTGTTCGACCGTCATCCGTCTTCTGATTGGGTCCTTCCATTAATTGACTCCTCTTCTTCCTCAGTTCTCTTATTTCTCTGGCGTACCCTTCGATAATCCGGTCCCATTGCTCTTGATAGCCTTCCTTTTTCTTAAAATATCTCACTCTTCTTTTGGAAATCTTTGTTTGATGTACTTTATAGGTCATCTTCTTCTTCGTTGTTACATTATCTTCCTCCTCGTCCATCGTCATGAAACTCCTCCGATACTCCTTCCTGAAGACCCCTTCTTCATGGTTGACGATTGGTAAGTTGACTATATTAACCCTTAATTGCCCGGGCGGTTTGTCGATACAATTTTGCCCGGGCGGCGTACTGAGTACGCCAGTTCATTTGTTGGTCTGTCCCACCAAATTATCATCAACTGCTTGTAATTTTTTAACACGTTGACTGTGAATGACACACCGTGTGTCATTTTGATAACAATTCCAAGTAATTCAGCTCCAGAAAATAAAACAATTTTTTTTTCTCTGCTCTAGAACGTTTTTCGTTTCATAATATTATTTCTTTGTCCTTCAATGTAATTATCTTGGTTATAAACAAAATTGTAATTATCGTTTGTAAACAAACGAGCTAAGCCGTTGAGATAAGCCGCAACAAACAGAACACTACCAAGAGAACATGTTTTTTTTTTGCACAACGAGGTGAACGTGATAACATTGAAAAAGCGAAATAATAAAAAAAACATGCGGGTATAATTATATGCGTTTATTGAAACGAAATATGAAAGAGGAAATGGCTGTCCTACATATATATATATATTTTTTTCTTACAAAAAGTTTCAAACAACATTTCAAAAATGAAAACAAAAGCACAAACAACGTTTTCAGTAATTATTTTCAAAAACTTAATCTTCGTTATCCAGTTCATTTTTATTGGCACATGTTCCGCAGAGATAAACTGTTTTCGCCAAATGAGTTTTGCAAGTAAAAGCAGAACATTCTGAGCAACTAATCGTAGTGTAGTTGTTTTTTGCTCTTCCGCATGAAGTGCATCGTCCTTTTCCCTTTTTTGCGGGTGGTTGTATTTCCTGCTCCTCGTTTATTCCGTCCGAAGAAAGCACTCTACGAATTATTGCTTTTGAATGCACAGGTAGGCTTCGTAAGTTTGCACGATCTTGAAGGTGAGGCTTCATAAGAGACGTCGCTAAATTTTTCAAAAATATTCTTCTAAACTTGGGAGAAGCACTGGGTTCAGAGAAATTCAAAAGGATTTGTGCATTTATGCCTGCCACGTTTTGAAGCGCAAAAAAAGTTGCCATCGTCCATCTCTTTGTTTTACGGGCTACGGTGTAGTTGCCACCGAGTTGATCTACTACATCCACTCCACCTTTGAACTTATTATAGTCCATGATTATTTTTGGTTTTTGTGTCTCTGAATCAATTTTATCATCGTTGTGCGCGGTGCTGAGAAGAATTACACATTTATTTTTTTTGGTCATGTAAGAAACCATCGTGACATCTTTTTGAAAACAAAAAATTGAAGTTCCAACTTCTCTTGTTTTCATTGGCTGTAATTGAAAAGGGATTTCTTTTTTGTTCTTTTTTAGTGTACCCACGAGGGTAATACCACTGGCGAGGAGAGATTTGGCTAAAGGATAACTAGTGTACCAGTTATCAGTAGTCAGGTTTTTGTTAGAACCTTTATAGCGGCTAATCAGCCTATTGACGATATCCAAGCTCGCATTCGAAGCTTCATACGGTCCAGGAGGTTGAGTGCCACAGTACATTTCCAATTTCAAGCAATAAAAAGTTCGCGAATCAACAACTGCAAATATTTTTAGGCCATACTTGGCCGGCTTATTAGGAATGTATTGAATGAAAGAGCACCTGCCACGAAATGGCTCTGACTTTTCATCAACCGTCAGTTGATCCCCAGGCGAATAGAATTTATCACAGTTGTCATTGAAAGAGTCGTAAAACTCCCGTATTGCGGCTAACTTATCGGCTGTTTTTCGAGTAAGTCTTGTGGATTTGTCATCGAATCTTATGGAAGCTAGAAGGTATCTGAATCGTTTCAGCCCCATCACCCCTTGCAATATTTCAATGCCAGTGCCATCCCGAGCCCATGCTTCGTCAAGATGTATTTTAGACATTTTTTTGTATCCTAATAAGAATAAAATCCCAATGACAGCCATTATTTCTGATCTGGTTGTGTCCTTTGCACTATTTTTTGAGATTTTCTTAGGGTCCTCCATTGTTCTGTTACGCTGTATGTACATGTTAGTGTATTTCACTAGAGAATCAATCATGTCTAAGTTTATAATCTTCAAGAAAGCGGAAATTTCGTCTTTCACGTCGGCACAGTCTTTGGAAGCCGGAAGTACTTGTTTCACAATATTTTTACTAGGCGTATGCGAAAATTTACTTTTTATAGGGCCCTTCTTCCATTTATAAATTTCACTGATTTACTTTACGACCCTTCCTCTTACTTTCTTCTTTTTGTAAATAGTTTTAGTAAAAAAATCGTTGTCATCGGTATCACTCACCTCGTCGTCAGAAGTCCTTGGAAGTGGTTGAGGAAGGTCACCATCTATTTCGGAATCACTATTGTGGTCACTCTGTTCGATAATCTCACGTTCGTCAATATCAGATGATTGAATGTCAGTGTCAACGCTTGAATTTTGCTTCTCTTCATCCGACAGTTCACGTAAAACACGTTCGAAATCTTCGGGCCGCATAATTTCATTCCGCGACATAGTTGGAGGGGCGGCGTACGGAGTACGCCAAACCGACCGGCAAGTAAAAGACGTCACTACTTCGGCTTGCGATAACAGACTGCTGAAATACAAACGGATCATTGTGCTCGGAGGGAGTTGGTAGGAGGGTACTGAGGTGGCCGTGCCTCGATGATTGGTAGGTTTTCATTTACAGCAAAACTTGCGTGGCTGCCATACTCTATACGCCTACCCGGGTAATTAAGGGTTAATCAGACCGCTTCGAGACATTTCAATTAACTCTTTTGTGACCCTTGTCTTCTTTGGACGCATGGTTCTTCTTTCTTCCATCTTCACCTCTTCCGTTTCCTTGATTATTTGGATCTTCTTTTCTTCACTATCTTCAGGCTCTGGACTCACTTGTTCTATGTTTTTATCTTCAGGTACTTCTTCAACCTCCATTTGATTGTCATCTATCTTCGGGTTGGATCGTTCCCTTTCACTTCTTAATTTTTCTCTGAATTTCCTGTTCTCTTCTATGGTTGCATTTACGCTCCTACTTATTGATTCCACTAGATCCTTATTGCAATCATCCAATGTCTTATTCACTGACTCGAGACTTTCAATTATTGATCGGTTGCCTTCCTTCAATGATTGGAAACCTTTTCTAGATTCTTCTCTCATGGATCGGTAACCTTCCTTTATACTCATAAACATCTTTTTCATCCATTCCTGGAAATCTGCTGTCGTTAGTATCTCTGTTGGTCCCGACATCTTGATATGCTGGTAATGCACTTGCTGTCTCTTCGTCGAATTAGGTTAGGAAATTGTTAGTTTAATTGCCTAAATTGTTAATTGTTTTCTTCCTAATTCGCGCTCAGACGTTGGGCGCCAATCTGTTACAGAACAGATTTATTAGTTGGAGTGTTGTTGTGGTTAGAAGATGTTATCACTATTAGAAGATGGTGTTATCTTCAAGTCACTCTTCAATATTTGGTTTAAATTAAAATTATTATTAGTGTTTTGATTATTAGTATGATTGTGGGTATTCACGTTTAATTTTTTCAGTTTAAAAAGTATTTAGCACTTCACTGTTAACCTCCCCAATTACCATATGTGGATGTTATCAATGTTCTGTATGGTGACTTCTTCTGCTGCAACATACACTGTATACACATATGCGGATATTCGATTTGAATATCCTAAGTAATACACATGCACAATAAAGTAAATAATGACTTAACTGTAAATTGAATTGTACTGGACATTCAAATTCTGCCGCCACCTTCTGATAGAACTAGTTATGAAAATTAAATTATTTTTAAATAAAATCAAAACTCTTTCCACTGGTAAATAAATTGAGATTTATTAACAGTTCTGAAATCCCATTAACTCCTTTAAATAAACAATCAATCACTAATGTTTTTACAAAATAATAATTATTATGAACAATACTTGAGCTCTTTTAACCTCAAGGCTGGTAACACTGGGTCTAGTACAATAATTTTAGTTAACGAGGTTATGTCCTCCTTACACAGTTACATTACCAAATTCGTGTGTTCTTGGAAGTTGCATGATACCAGATACAAGATGTTATCTTTTATAACAATATTTAATAAAGAATTACTACAAAAAACAAACAAATATTAAAATTAAAAGTCGGTACCATAAAACCGATATATATCGTACTATCGTACGTTGAGTTTAGTGGATACAGCAGTCGTTTTAATAACACGTGCTTTATGCTGCACTGTTAAAAATTACTATTATTCTTTATTTGTTAATTATTAAAATCATTTATTGGCAAGAGACAAAATTTATAATGATAAAAAAAACTCTTGTGATAGCTTTCATTAGATTGAAATTACTTGAGAACAGAATTATGAAAAGGTGACAAAGTTGTCGTTGTTATTTCTAGGTTAGTTAACAAAAGTAAGTATTTATTTTGAATAATTAAATTATTCAATGAACTCTTAATAATATAAACACATATATTTTATTCATATTGCTTCTGATGTGTAATTATCAGTTGATTAGAATATTTTTCGCAATAAATTATTTATTCGTCAATTCAAACGAAATGAGTCAAATGAGCGACTATGCATTACACTCATATTTTCGATGTTTAAATTAATATTGATTTCTTTAATTACTATAAAATCGTAAAACATTTATTTTTTAAATTAATAAATGCGAGATCATTCTTTTATTTAATTCTGATAATTTTCATCATGATTAATACACTTCGGTACTTCTGACTAGAGCAATACCCAAACAATAATTTTTCGTTCACTAACAAAAATTATTATTTCCATTCAATTTGTTAAATAATAAAAATAGAGTACTCCCTGTTTTTTATAAAACACAAAACACGAAAACACGACCTTTATTATTCACTGGTCGGTTTTTTTTAATTTTAATTCACTTCGCACTGGACACTCGTTATTACTCTGTTGTGTACAGTTTATGTGTGTATAGCGTAACTTATGAACATGTCGCGCACAATTTAAATAAATCTTGCTACACTTCTTCATCAACCTTGCTCGTTGAAAATTGCTGGTAGACTCGTTGACGACTGAAAGATGACTGAACTCTTCACCTAAGCGTCTCCTGCTTGTCTGGTTATTTTCATTCATTTGATTGGTTTAAATTGTCGAACTCTCTACCCCAAAACACCTCAGTTAAATAAAACTTTTAATTTTTTACCAATTTTCGTTTGGGTTAGAGACTGAATGTGACGTAAGCGTTGATACACAAAATAACTAAAAAGTTTATAATTGCTATAACTTTTTTATTAATCATCGTATCGTTGAATGGTTAGTGGCAATAGATCGCGGACACTTGTGGCTTTAAATGAAGTCTAAACAAGGATAAAATCCGTCCATTATTAACTCACAACAATATTTCACAAAACCCATATGATGAATTTTAATATTAATAAGTTTATTTCACCATATCTTGCTCTAATTATCCTATAACACTTATTATTAAACGTCTTGAGTCCATTTCTCATTTGTTTAATACAGAAAATAGGTGTAATTACTATTCTAACAATATTTGGTAATGGCGTCCTCAAACGACCATATTCGATTGTATATAATCGCTTATAACTCTATTATTTCTTAACTAATTACATTTGTTTGGCATTCTAACAATACTATATACATTTATTTACATCTGTTCACATTTTGTTTTATGAAACATGTTGTTTTTCATATACTAATAGCCTTATCAAAAAACCTTCTGTTCTCTTTTCTTTAAATTGTCAATTTTTCAATTATTTTACCACATAAGGTATATTATGGTACAATTTAAAATAGTGTACAACTATAGTACATAGTTCATTTAATGTATTTATCAGTCTTTCTTTATCTGAAAGCTTTCCAATTCTTAATATTGGGTTTGTTTACATCAGGCTTTGCAATGACAGTCAGTTAGTTTCTATTAAATCAACTACTAAATTGCTGTTATTAC
Source organism: Magicicada septendecula (assembly GCA_034769895.1). NCBI lineage: Eukaryota > Metazoa > Arthropoda > Insecta > Hemiptera > Cicadidae > Magicicada > Magicicada septendecula. Next base: position 431,406,021 of record CM068369.1, on the reverse strand, counting down.
ATTTGATATGTGTTCTCATAGTGGCATCAGATATCTCCCTAACTACTGATAACATTTTTATTCACCTTTGAACAAGTTTGGATAGTGCATTTTGCTTAACTATCTTGGTACATAGTGTTTGTTTACACTTGGTTCCACAATCATAGTCATTTAGTTTTCTATAATTTGATTATAAAACTATTATTATTATAATTGTTATCTGTTCTCATAGTAGTACTGAAACCCCCCTTTATTTTCAAAGTTTTTTTTTTGTATTTTTTTTGAAATTTTTATTTTATTTTTATTAAGTTTTTTTTGTAAAGGGGAGAGACATCATATTTAGAACTAGGTGGAGAACCTAGAGGAAGTAAAAGTGTGCAAGGCCCAATTACAATTACAGACATGTCCCCCCAGGTGAATGACAGGACTTGCAAATGAAAAAGTCTTTTAACCAACAAGCGTATGCTTTATTAAGCCTGCAAAATGTTACATGAGATGACAAGTTATCGATTGTACAAGCACAAAATTAACGGCAGGATTATATATATACATATATATCAATTAATATTACTAATGGCATAAAATGTAAGGGAATTGAATATTAACATAAAATGCAAAATTCCTGCCTGATTATATATGAGTCAATGGTAGCAATAATCTCATTCATAAAAAGCAAATCACTAATCCATAAGTGTTGTATAGATTTCAAATAGGCTAGCCCTTTTGTCTTAGTAAGCACATTTATGTTTTTTTTTCTTTTAAATTCATAACATATTCCCCCAGCAAAATATATTAAAATTACACACACAAGCACATACACAACATAATTAACACAACATCCCTCATTTCAGTACTAAATCCCTCATAACCCATTTCAACTACCGTAAATGAATGCACCACAATATATACATATGTATAAATATAATTGACAGGTTAATCCGAGAATCACAGCTCCTAAGCATAGCTGTGCCTTGGTAATTAGCACCAGAGAATGCAAGTGACCGCCCAGAGACTCAACATACTAAACAACCCTGACTTTAATCATCAAGCGCTAAGTATATGTGAAAAGGGAAAATAGTTTCTCAACTAAACCATCAGACAGCCCCCGTTACGTGATTAAAACTCTGCCATGACCGTATGACATGAAAGCACGAGATAACTAACTCCCTAATGGTTTTAATTAGATGAAAAGGTAGAACTTACAGCAAACTGCGGATATGTGTGTGTGTGTAATTTTCTTACACATGATAAACAGTTATAATAGATTACATTAGGTCTAATGCTGTAATGTTCACACATGCAGTAACATAACTGAACATGAGAGTTTGTGCCAAAGTATAACGGTTAAAACTTCATGAGTGAGCTTCTGGGAGCTTCCGTGCATTCACCATGTCGTTGAGATAGAAAATGGATAATTAGAATGTTCCCACCTGGATTGTCCGGTGTACTTAGTCAATATTGGCGCTGATCAGTAATGTCTCGGTCGTATCACAAGTCCTGGGGCAGCGTAGCGTTGGAAAAGGTGTCCGAACAGTTGTTCTCGACTGACGGCAATCGTGGCTAAAAGATCGTCTCTGCCAGGAGGGTGGACAGTTGTTCGTCACACCCGACACCCATCTCGCAATTGTTCGAGCACCTGGAGCGGAACTTTATTTAGCCAACAATAGAGAAAGTCGAAGTCCTGAACTGAAGAGTGCCGCCAGTCGAGAGCAGATGACCAGGTTGAGGGTTCGAATAGAAATGAGACAGATTCAATGTGTCTGTCCACCCAAGAAAGCTCTCGATGCAGGAATGCACAAAACAGCTGGACGCGCCAACTGAATTTCGTAGATACACCACAACTGTGTGCATAACCGGACGGCGACAAACTGCCGTGGCCCTGCGTGACGTCAACGCTGCTCTTTTTAAAAACGCTAATCATACGATGCCGAACCCAGTACGGCACAGTACTAGATACTTTTCTAACTACTGGTAACATTTTTAGTAATCCTTTAACAAGTTTTAATAATGTATTTTGCTTAACTAACTTGTCACATAGTGTTTGTTTACACTTGGTTCCACAATCATAGTCAGTTAGTTTTCAATAATTTGATTATAAAACTACTATTATTATAATTGTGATCTGTTCTCATAGTAGTACTAGATATTTTTCTAACTACTGGTAACATTTTCAGTAATCCATTAATGAGTTTTAATAGTGTATTTTGCTTAATTAACTTGTCACGTTGGGTTTCTGTTCTTCTAGCCTTGTGCTATCATATTGAATCTGCTTTATTGGCTGTGTATTTTAGTATAAATATTATTTATTAGTTTGCATTATTATTTATAATTAGTCTTTGATTGAAACAATTGTTGATAGTTGCTTGGTTTAATTAATATATATGACTTAATGTTATAGGTGCACTCCCTATGAGGTTATGTCTCAATGTGCAACATATTCTTTCGCAGTATTTGATTCTACTATTATGGTTTCATTATGGTATTCTATTACAATGGTTTAATTGTTAAGTAATACACATGTTTACACTATTTTTATAAACAATAACACTAGTATTCTTAATCTAATAGTATTACATTTCTTGTTGTGTTGTACCTAATTTTTGGTACATTGTTTGTTTGATACCTAACAAACTAGCTTGTTTGTTATTATTTATTCTGGACTTTCTTTATATTTTAGTCTATCTTGCCGTGGCATTTAGTTATATCTCATTTTAAAGTTTACAAAACTTTTATTATCAGTTTCTATGAACAATTATTTTACTGTTCTATCTCACATTTCTCTTAGTGGTCTTACGATTATCTATTTTGGATTACAATCTTGATTAAATTGGTCACACTAATTGTCTGTGCATTTTAACTATTTAATCTTTGATTCTTCCACTATAATGGTAACACATTTTCCTCTGTTATAAACCTTCTCACTTGTATTGTCTGTGGGGTTTATTTGGGTTAAAAAATGGTTAACTTTTTACAGGTCCTCACACTTACATTAAGTTTTCACTATTACTGTTTGTGATTGCTTAATTATGCTAAACACTGTTTCTTCATAGTTGATAATCGTTATACTTCTTCCGGTCATTAGTATAGTTCCTTGTATACTTGGTGAATGGTGATTTCTTGTATGGTCCATATATTATCTTCACTCTTCATGTTTAATTGTTGTTCAATATCGGTGTTCTCCTGGGTTGTGCATTGCTTGTGATAGTCAATGTTCACTTATTCTCGTCATCTTCTTCAATATTTCCATTTGTGGTAGTCGTTGTTCCATAGTATTTATATTTATAAATAAATTGGTTGTTTTGCCATCATTGTGGTTGCTCTTGCGTTGTCTTCTCGTCATTTTAAATAGTCATGATTTTTTGTTGTTCCCCTCACTGTTTGGAACCCATTGTCTTCTCTTCATTTTAAATAGTTATTATCTTTGTTGCTTCCTCTCACTGTTTGGAATCTATTGGGCCTGGTTTCTAACATTTCATATTGGCTCGTTGTCATTTTCTTTCTTCCTTGTACTCGATTTCTTCCTATATTACTCTTCTTTCTTCGTTGTTGGACTTTTTACAATAATATATCTCTGTAGATACACACTTTTTGTTTACATTATTTTATGTACTCTGAAATATCTCCATGATCTCCCGTCACTTGACGTAATAATTGGTTACTCTATGTAACTGCCGAATTTGGTACGTCACATATGCCTTCCTATAAGAATTGATTAATTCTGAATTAGTATATTTATATTTTGTTGAAGAATTCATCAATTGTTATACGTTTCCATATCGACTCATATGCTTTTTTATATATCCCTTCACTTTCTTCTGTTTGAATCATAATTATTTCTTTTCTATGTAATTATCTCCCTCGTTTATTTAGTTCCCTATTTCCCTAACATAAGTTTAGCTGGGGCAGTTCAGAGTGGCTCACTTTGGCATTCAACTCCACTGGCCATACTAACATCAATAAATACGGAGGCACATCATCTCCGTCAATAATATAAATGATTGCTGGCATTATTCATCAGTCAATTCATTTCAAATAATCAAAAAATATAAAGTGGTCGTTCTTTCGACAAATAATAAATATCCTTGGGATTATCTCACGCATCTGCGGTTTATACATTGTTATACTCTCTTCTTCTTGATTCAACTTAACTAAATTCTTCACATTTTACAGGGATAGTTTGTTTTACATTTCATCACTGGTATTCTCTCATGATCATCTTCGTTAATATATTATTTTTCATTTTTCTTTGTCATCAATTAATCATTTGTCTTGGTATTACATTAAACGTCATTTCATAATCTTCTTCATTTTCAGGATTCACTTCTCTGGATACAATTCATGAATATATTCTCGTGGTTTCAAATGAGATATAGCCCATTTGATATAGGCTCTCTTCTAGTAGAAAACACTATGGTTGTGTGTTATATCTTATCTACATTAATAATATTTATTCGTTTTCGTTCCAACACTTCTTATTTCCTTCTTATATATATCATCTAATTCATTGTCTCCTCTTTTCATTTGTACGGGTATGTTGTTGTTTTACTTGTTGACGTGGCTCTTGGAATTATTTTGTGCCAAGGATGGAAGGCGTCAGTCTCGTATATATATTCTTTCATGTAGTAGCAGTATTATTTGTAAATACAATTTTCTTTATCCTTTACATAACTTCTTTAAAACATATTTTTACATTACAAAATTAGAATATAGTCAACGTTTATTTTCACAGTTATATATTCACTTCCTATTTAGTATAAACAACAAATAATCTTCATAACAATATTTCACCCTTTCTTCATATAGTCAACATTTATCTTCACAATTACATTTTCACTTTTCATTTAGTATCAATAACAAATAATTTTCATCGCCATATTTTTTACTTTGTAATTTAACCTTCGATATACCGTTTCATTGAAGCTTATGTCAGCATTATTGATTATCAAAATAATCTGTCCCATAATTCAATGTATTTTTTATTCATTTTTATCCTTAGTCATCGCTCTCCTCTATTCTTGTCGTTCGAACTTCTTCAGTGTTCATACTCCTGTCCGTTCTCGACATATAACTGGCTATCATTTGGTTTTTCCATTTGAATGCTATTAGGGCTTTGTCTGCCTTCCGTTCTTCAGTCTTCTTCTTTTCTCTCTCTTCAGTGTACTTGTGTCCAGTGTTCTTCTGGTTGTTGTGAGTACTGATATTTGGTAACTCTCCCAATTCTGTTCGACCGTCAACCGTCTTCTGATTGGGTCCTTCCATTAATTGACTCCTCTTCTTCCTCAGTTCTCTTATTTCTCTGGCGTACCCTTCGATAATCCGGTCCCATTGCTCTTGATAGCCTTCCATTTTCCTTAAAATATCTCACTCTTCTTTTGGAAATCTTTGGTTGATATACTTTATAGGTCATCTTCTTCTTTGTTGTTACATTATCTTCCTCCTCGTCCATCGTCATGAAACTCCTCCGATACTCCTTCCTGAAGACCCCTTCTTCATGGTTGACGATTGGCAAGTTGACCATATTAATCAGACCGCTTCGAGTCATTTCAATTAACTCTTTTGTGACCCTTGTCTTCTTTGGACGCATGGTTCTTCTTTCTTCCATCTTCACCTCTTCCGTTTCCTTGATTATTTGGATCTTCTTTTCTTCACTATCTTCAGGCTCTGGACTCACTTGTTCTATGTTTTTATCTTCAGGTACTTCTTCAACCTCCATTTGATTGTCATCTATCTTCGGGTTGGATCGTTCCCTTTCACTTCTTAATTTTTCTCTGAATTTCCTGTTCTCTTCTATGGTTGCATTTACGCTCCTACTTATTGATTCCACTAGATCCTTATTGCAATCATCCAATGTCTTATTCACTGACTGGAGACTTTCAATTATTGATCGGTTGCCTTCCTTCAATGATTGGAAACCTTTTCTAGATTCTTCCCTCATGGATCGGTAATCTTCCTTTATACTCATAAACATCTTTTTCATCCATTCCTGGAAATCTGCTGTCGTTAGTATCTCTGTTGGTCCCGACATCTTGATATGCTGGTAATGCACTTGCTGTCTCTTCGTCGAATTAGGTTAGGAAATTGTTAGTTTAATTGCCTAAATTGTTAATTGTTTTCTTCCTAATTCGCGCTCAGACGTTGGGCGCCAATCTGTTACAGAACAGATTTATTAGTTGGAGTGTTGTTGTTGTTAGAAGATTTTATCACTATTTGAAGATGGTGTTATCTTCAAGTCACTCTTCAATATTTGGTTTAAATTAAAATTATTATTAGTGTTTTGATTATTAGTATGATTGTGGGTATTCACGTTTAATTTTTTTCAGTTTAAAAAAGTATTTAGCACTTCACTGTTAACCTCCCCAATTACCATATGTGGATGTTATCAATGTTCTGTATGGTGACTTCTTCTGCTGCAACATACACTGTATACACATTTGCGGATATTCGATTTGAATATCCTAAGTAATACACATGCACAATAAAGTAAAGAATGACTTAACTGTAAATTGAATTATACTGGACATTCAAATTCTGCCGCCACCTTCTGATAGAACTAGTTATGAAAATTAAATTATTTTTAAATAAAATCAAAACTCTTTCCACTGGTAAATAAATTGAGATTTATTAACAGTTCCGAAATGCCATTAACTCCTTTAAATAAACAATCAATCACTAATATTTTTACAAAATAATAATTATTATGAACAATACTTGAGCTCTTTTAACCTCAAGGCTGGTAACACTGGGTCTAGTACAATAATTTTAGTTAACGAGATTATGTCCTCCTTACACAGTTACATTACCAAATTCGTGTGTTCTTGGAAGTTGCATGATACCAGATACAAGATGTTATCTTTTATAACAATATTTAATAAAGAATTACTACAAAAAACAAACAAATATTAAAATTAAAAGTCGGTACCATAAAACCGATATATATCGTACTATCGTACGTTGAGTTTAGTGGATACAGCAGTCGTTTTAATAACACGTGCTTTATGCTGCACTGTTAAAAATTACTATTATTCTTTATTTGTTAATTATTAAAATCATTTATTGGCAAGAGAAAAAATTTATAATGATAAAAAAAAATCTTGTGATAGCTTTCATTAGATTGAAATTACTTGAGAACAGAATTATGAAAAGGTGACAAAGTTTCGTTGTTATTTCTAGGTTAGTTAACAAAAGTAAGTATTTATTTTGAATAATTAAATTATTCATTGAACTCTTAATAATATAAACACATATATTTTATTCATATTGCTTCTGATGTGTAATTATCAGTTGATTAGAATATTTTTCGCAATAAATTATTTATTCGTCAATTCAAACGAAATGAGTCAAATGAGCGACTATGCATTACACTAATATTTTCGATTTTTAAATTAATATTGATTTCTTTAGTTACTATAAAATCGTAAAACATTTATTTTTTAAATTAATAAATGCGAGATAATTCTTTTATTTAATTCTGATAATTTTCATCATGATTAATACACTTCGGTACTTCTGACTAGAGCAGTACCCAAACAATAATTTTTCGTTCACTAACAAAAATTATTATTTCCATTCAATTTGTTAAATAATAAAAATAGATTACTCCCTGTTTTTTATAAAACACAAAACACGAAAACACGACCTTTATTATACACTGGTCGGTTTTTTTATTTTAATTCACTTCGCACTGGACACTCGTTATTACTCTGTTGTGTACAGTTTATGTGTGTATAGCGTAACTTATGAACATGTCGCGCACAATTTAAATAAATCTTGCTACACTTCTTCATCAACCTTGCTCGTTGAAAATTGCTGGTAGGCTCGTTGACGACTGAAAGATGACTGTACGCTTCGCCTAAGCGTCTCCTGCTTGTCTGGTTATTTTCATTCATTTGATTGGTTTAAATTGTCGAACTCTCTACCCCAAAACACCTCAGTTAAATAAAACTTTTAATTTTTTACCAATTTTTGTTTGGGTTAGAGACTAAATGTGACGTAAGCGTTGATACACAAAATAACTAAAAAGTTTATAATTGCTATCACTTTTTTATTAATCATCGTATCGTTGAATGGTTAGTGGCAATAGATCGCGGACACTTGTGGCGTTAAATGAAGTCTAAACAAGGATAAAATCCGTCCATTATTAACTCACAACAACATTTCACAAAACCCATATGGTGAATTTTAATATTAATAAGTTTATTTCACCATATCTTGCTCTAATTATCCTATAACACTTATTATTAAACGTCTTGAGTCCATTTCTCATTTGTTTAATACAGAAAATTGGTGTAATTACTATTCTAACAATATTTGGTAATGGCGTCCTCAAACGACCATATTCGATTGTTTATAATCGCTTATAACTCTATTATTTCTTAACTAATTACATTTGTTTGGCATTCTAACAATACTATATACATTTATTTACATCTGTTCACATTTTGTTTTATGAAAAATGTTGTTTTTCATATACTAATAGTCTTATCAAAAAACCTTCTGTTCTCTTTTCTTTAAATTGTCACTTTTTCAATTATTTTACCACATAAGGTATATTATGGTACAATTTAAAATAGTGTACAACTAAAGTACATTGTTTATTTAATGTATTTATCAGTCTTTCTTTATCTGAAAGCTTTCCAATTCTTAATATTGGGTTTGTTTACATCAGGCTTTGCAATGACAGTCAGTTAGTTTCTATTAAATCAACTACTAAATTGCTGTTATTACATTTGATATGTGTTCTCCTAGTGGCATCAGATATCTCTCTAACTACTGATAACATTTTTATTCACCTTTGAACAAGTTTGGATAGTGCATTTTGCTTAACTATCTTGGTACATAGTGTTTGTTTACACTTGGTTCCACAATCATAGTCATTTAGTTTTCAATAATTTGATTATAAAACTATTATTATTATAATTGTGATCTGTTCTCATAGTATTACTAGATACTTTTCTAACTACTGGTAAGATTTTCAGTAATCCTTTAACAAGTTTTAATAATGTATTTTGCTTAACTAACTTGTCACATAGTGTTTGTTTACACTTGGTTCCACAATCATAGTCAGTTAGTTTTCAATAATTTGATTATAAAACTACTATTATTATAATTGTGATCTGTTCCCATAGTAGTACTAGATATTTTTCTAACTACTGGTAACATTTTCAGTAATCCATTAATGAGTTTTAATAGTGTATTTTGCTTAATTAACTTGTCACGTTGGGTTTCTGTTCTTCTAGCCTTGTGCTATCATATTGAATCTGCTTTATTGGCTGTGTATTTTAGTATAAATATTATTTATTAGTTTGCATTATTATTTATAATTAGTCTTTGATTGAAACAATTGTTGATAGTTGCTTGGTTTAATTAATATATATGACTTTATATTATAGGTGCACCCCCTATGAGGTTATGTCTCAATGTGCAACATATTCTTTTGCAGTATTTGATTCTTCTAATATGGTTTCATTATGGTATTCTATTACAATGGTTTAATTGTTAAGTAATACACATGTTTACACTATTTTTATAAACAATAACACTAGTATTCTTAATCTAATAGTATTACATTTCTTGTTGTGTTGTACCTAATTTTTGGTACATTGTTTGTTTGATACCTAACAAACTAGCTTGTTTGTTATTATTTATTCTGGACTTTCTTTATATTTTAGTCTATCTTGCCGTCGCATTTAGTTATATCTCATTTTAAAGTTTACAAAACTTTTATTATCAGTTTCTATGAACAATTATTTTACTGTTCTATCTCTCATTTCTCTTGGTGGTCTTACGATTATCTATTTTGGATTACAATCTTGATTAAATTGGTCACACTAATTGCCTGTGCATTTTAACTACTTAATCTTTGATTCTTCCACTATAATGGTAACACATTTTCCTCTGTTATAAACCATCTCACTTGTATTGTCTGTGGGGTTTATTTGGGTTAAAAAATGTTTAACTTGTTACAGGTCCTCACACTTACATTAAGTTTTCACTATTACTGTTTGTGATTGCTTAATTATGCTAAACACTGTTTCTTCATAGTTGATAATCTTTATACTTCTTCCGGTCACTATTATAGTTCCTTGTATACTTGGTGAATGGTGATTTCTTGTATGGTCCATATATTATCTTCACTCTTCATGTTTAATTGTTGTTCAATATCGGTGTTCTCCTGGGTTGTGCATTGCTTGTGACAGTCAATGTTCACTTATTCTCGTAATCTTCTTCAATATTTCCATTTGTGGTAGTCGTTGTTCCATAGTATTTATATTTATAAATAAATTGGTTGTTTTGCCATCATTGTGGTTGTTCTTGCGTTGTCTTCTCGTCATTTTAAATAGTCATGATTTTTTGTTGTTCCCCTCACTGTTTGGAACCTATTGTCTTCTCTTCATTTTAAATAGTTATTATCTTTGTTGCTTCCCCTCACTGTTTGGAATCAATTGGGCCTGGTTTCTAACATTTCATATTGGCTCGTAGTCATTTTCTTTCTTCCTTGTACTCGATTTCTTCCTATATTACTCTTCTTTCTTCGTTGTTGGACTTTTTACAATAATATATCTCTGTAGACTGTAACGTCACAGAACGTTCCATAAAGGAAATCATTTATATAGTAAGTTAGCATAAGAGGAAAGTGAGGTGAACAGTATCGAACCCAAGTAGTCCCAAAAAATTGTGTAATTTTATATAATAATTATTTCTATCAACTTGAAAAAAACGACCAAACTATGACTAAGACAAAACCCCATATATATTATTAAAGTGAATAAGAGTGAAAAAACCATAAGACACTATAAGAAACAAATAATGTCAGAATCAACCAGAATAAAGTCGTTAATTATTAAGTTTTATAACTATGAATAGAGTATTAAAAACTATTTTTTGTGAATGAATGGACATGATCCATTATTATATTATGTGATGTAAATAAAATAAATGTATTAAATGATTTAAATACATTATTAGAAAGAGTTTAAGTTAGAATAAAAATGGTATATTTGTTATGACAAAAAATATTAATGTGTTGGATTTGAGACCATACACCCAGTTTTCATGAAAAAATTAATTATTATCAGATTTAAATAAAAACTATATGTAATTGTCAAGCAGACAATAGTGAACAATGTATCTTAAATAAAGAAAGCTGTCAAATGAATAAAAAGCAGCCAAAATAGCCAAAAACAGTGTTAACTAAAAACATGTAATAGGCATCTAATATTGTATAATTTATGAATTTAATGTTGCCGAAATGCAACCAAATTGCATTAGAAAGCTGTAATATGATATAAAGCAACTATACTAATATACCTGACTAACTTTAACATTGTAATAGTCAAGTTAGCAAAATATTTACTTATACCATGTATGGCTGGAACCAATCATCCAGTACAAAAATAATCATATCTGGCTAAATACTTACATAATGCTAACAAAAATAAGATAGAAAGGTACAATACATCAGTATACCTTAATAAGAAACAAACTCAGTTGAAAGTAAAGTCAATTCTAAAAGAATTTAACTAATAAGTGTGAGATTTGTCACGCCATAAAAAAGGACATCTCTAGACCAATCAATGATGCTATGTCATCTTGTGATAAATATAATATATGTACAGAGTAACCAGGTATTACAAAAGATAGACAAAATAATAAACTCTGTGTGTACAGTAGTGAAATAATACATATATTAAAGAAAAAGACTAATCATTGTATTAGAAAACTGACAAGAATCTAGGCCATGAGCAGAGGGCATATAAAATTGTATTTATTTGTGTTTTATCTATGTTAAAATTTGTTTATTTTTGTTGTAGGAAGGTAGTAGTATTAGATGTTTAGCTTGTGGAAGGAACTTAGTAACTCCACAACAATTTTTGTTATAAAAATTGAGTTTTCAATGACAACAACTCAAGGTGAGGGTTGTATATTGTATTGTTTATTAGACTTAAGTTAATTAGAAACCAATCATATTTAGTATCGCTAGATTCAGTTAAAAACAGGGAATCTAAATGTATTAATGGCATACAAATTGTGAATACTAATGTAAAACTGTTTGATAAATACCAGAGTAATTTTTGAAATATCCTTTGTATGAAGAATAAGAAATTCGTTCTAAAAACTTCTACGGAAGTGAAAATTGTTCCATAACATTCCATTTCGTTTATTCTCGAACAATCTAGAAAGAATTTTTACACAAATATACCGGAAGACGATGTAAACAGTCAACCTGAATTAGTATAAAAGAGAGACCAAATCCGACCGAAAAACACTTGAAACTTGAACTCCAGAACTGATGCATCACCCACAACACTGATCAACGCAGCTAAGGCGAAACCGAAGAGGCGAGAAATCGACAAGACACGGAGAAAGGCTTTTTCCCGTACATTGACAAACAGACTGACTTAACCTCAACGAGAATCTACGCCAAATGTGTCGCTGAAATAGACCAGCGATACGGCAAATTTTAATAGAAATCACGCAGCCAGAACGTCAAGCGGCCCAGGAGGGACCAAAACTTTAAATAGAGAACGGATTCTGCTGTGTTCGCATAGACTGACTAACGTGACAATAATTCCCCCTAACGTAAACAAACATATACACAACAAGCCTTTCTTCTCGACAACATGGGAATCAGCGCTGCGGCGGATAATTTCTGAATTAACGCTAAACAGATGATTCGTAGCGGCGGCGTTTGAACGAGATTCTACTGCCAAACGTTTTTACAAAAGTGCGGAAAAAGTAAACGATCGCAAAATTTGACTTTAAATAGATTCAGTGTACACCCGAAGAGGCGAGATTGAGAAACTACCCGAAAGGAGTGTCCAGTGCGAGAATAAATAACCATTGGAACGTGAGTTACCAAAATTAAAGTCATTTGTTACCTGGTTACATTTTATCACGCAGTTGTACTTCACACGCCACACATACACCTTCAAATCACTTAGTTTTTTCTTGTAAGGCATCTAATTGATATGTCTTGGTAGTTCAAAGGAGTCACGTCCTGAGAGTAAAGATTTTTCACGTATTAAACTCATGCTTTTCAACTGAGTCAAAATCTGAAATATGCTAGCCGATACTTGATTGGATATATAAAAAATTGTCAATAATAATAACTTGTAAAATTTTTTCTCTGCAATTTTATAATTTTTTTCTATGAATGTTAGTCCTTCAGACGATTTGTTTGTTTTTGAAGAATCATTAAACTTAACTGATTTTTCCAAGCTAAACTGACTTGTTTAAATTTTTTTGTAGATTTAAAAATTTTATCAATCACATTCTTTTCTTGGAACAAACGTTTCCAAGTGGCGCCCACAAAAAGCATAGTATTAAGTTGTGTTACAGGACTACATCACTGCAGAGGATCCAGTCAACAGAGTAAGTAACAAAAGTGCGCGGAGGTAACGCCCGACATTTTACAACACAGACAATTACACACCCACAGCTTGTATTTCTATAAATTGGCAGCCCAACTAGTGAGGCTTGAAAAGACGGAACAAGCCCGGCAACTACCAACAGATCAAAATGCCGCAACCAAAGGGAAAAAAGGTGAAGAAGACTGTGGAACCCGAGTTAAGTTTGGAAGACGGAGAGGCAGTACAAATGGAGGAATCGGAATTAGAACCGCCCATACTAGAAATGGAAAGACCGATACAAACGGCAGATGAAATAGAGGAACAAACGGGAGAAGAACCCATACAAATGGTAGAACAAACAGAGAAACCCGAACCAGAAAAAATAGCGAGCGTTGACATGAATGCAATAATGGTGATGCTCCTAGGAATGAAGGAGGAGAATAATAAAAATAGACAGAAAGACAAGGCGGAAATAAAAGGAAGTATAGAATCATTGAAGGAGGATAATAATAACAGACTGGAAGATAAGGAGAAATTAGATAAAAACATAGAATCTTTAAGGAAGGATATAACCGAGAAAATAGATGACAATGGGAAAAAACTGGAGATATTTCAGGAGGAGAATAAAAAAAATATAGAGTCCCTGAAAAAAGAAATTAGCATAAAGTATGAAACAGTAAACAAAACGATCAATGATAATAAAATCGATAGTGACAGGAAGGTCGAAAACATGGAGAAACAGTTGGAAAGGTTACAGGAGGGAAACAATACACGTTTCGAAAATATAGAGGAACAAACAGTAGAGACCAAACAAGATGTTAGAAATCTCGAAAACATGGTAAGGCAGAACCAAGAAGCCATCATGCAGGAGGTGGGAGAAGTCCAGAAAGACGTTAGCGAGAGGATGCAGAAAACATATGACATCGCTAACAGGCTGGACGAACAAATAAAAACTAATAAAAATAGTATACTGGAAATAGACCAGAGAGAGAAAAACCTGCAGGAAAGATTAGAGGCGCTGAGAGACACACCCATACTAAACGCCCATACGTGTCATGGTGAAAACAGGGAAGTAATCAACTTCCAAAACTATCAACGAAACCCAATGGAATTCTTAGAAAGAATGGAGGAGGTTATTGGGAGAAGTAGAGAAACAAGGTGGGACAGGATAAGAGAGATGCTTGACGAGACGTTTAAAAATACTAAGGATAACTGGTGGATAGCGGTACGACCCGAAATTACGAATTTAGCAGAATTTAAACGCCAATTCAAGGAGAAGTATTGGTCGGAGACTGCACAAAACAGGGTAAGAATGGACATTTTCTATGGCAAATACGACGCGTCCTATGGACAGTCCCCGACGTTTTATTTCCTGGGAAAGGTATGTTTAGCACGGAAGTTGATACCGCCGATCCCAAAAGAATGTTTGGTAAGGCAGTTAGCTGGACATTACAGCTATGGTATCAAGGATGCCCAATTATACCAACAGATTAGCAAAATAGCCGATCTGGCCAAATTATTGGAAAATTGCGAATCCACAGGAAGGTTCCAGGATTACCAACCCCCCAATCGTAAGGTAGAATACCATAACAACAATAATGGACCAAACCGGAATGGAGGTGGGAACGGTAATAATCTAAACACCAATAATCAGAATAATAATATCCCACCAAACGGCCTAAATGATAACACTCAGGGCCCAATTAACCGCAACTATCCGGGACCAAACAGAGGTAATTACACCGGGAATAACTACGGTAGGAACTTCCACCAGGGAAACGGT
This sequence comes from Magicicada septendecula, assembly GCA_034769895.1. NCBI lineage: Eukaryota > Metazoa > Arthropoda > Insecta > Hemiptera > Cicadidae > Magicicada > Magicicada septendecula. The sequence goes on along the minus strand of CM068369.1, from coordinate 431,390,910 downwards.
TATCGCGGGAATAATTATAGAGGAAGTAATTATGGTCAACGTAATGGTTATCGTAGCGAGGGAAACCAAGGAGGAGGCGATAGGAGAAACCAAAATGAATATAGGCCCCAGGTAAATTATATGATGGCCGATAATCGACGACCATATCCACCCAATTTACCAAGTTACGGGTATATGACTCAACAGATGCGAGGTAACCAGGGTGATACGGCGAATAACCGGCATCAGTTTTCAGAGGGTAGGAGTAACGAACCACCCCGAAACGAAAGTAACAACCAACAAGAGCCAGCCAAACGCTAACCAAAATAATAATGAGAATTGGGTAACAGTCCACGAAAATCCGGGTTTTTCATTACAGCATAATCAGGCAAGTAATGACGAAAGACCCCGAACAGTTCAGGTAAACCATGTATTGGCAGAAACTAGCCGAGAACCAAATAATAATCCCAGAAATGAAAGTGAAATAGAGGAGGAATTCCGCTATGCAGAAAAGATATGGCCCAAACATGTGGTAAGATGGTAATGCCATGGATTAATCATCCAGAATAAATGTCATAGACCAGGCATTTGAAGGAGTAGAGGTGCTAAACATCGAAGGTCGAATATTGAGAAGAGAAGGAATAAAAAGGAATGGGAATGATAAATAATGACATAATATAAGGAACACACAACCAAAAGGGGTTGAAATAATCAAAGTAAATAACCCAAACTGACAAATATAAACCCAAATATTATCAAACATGAAAACAATACCTACGAGGTAACTGACACAATTAGGAACAAGGTAAAAGGTACGTATAACCAGACTTCATTAAAAAAGTACCATGATTAAAAAAATCGCAAGTCGAATACTCAATCAGTGACCAAGTACCATGACCAAAAACCAAAGTCAAATACAGCATCATAGAGAAGGTACCTTGACTAAACATGTTAACGTGAATTTTTTAACTTAGCCATAATTAGAAAGGAGGTAGAGATTATTAAATAAATATAAATATTATTGTATAGAGATTATTATTAATAAATATTACGAGAAGGACACCTTACACCAAAGGCATAAAGATATATATATATAAAATATAGATTTATTTCCAATAGCCATGTCAACGTATATTTACCAGCTTACCCGTACTTAGAGAAGGAGAGAGATTGTTATTAATAAATATTACGAGATGGACACTTAGTAAAGGAGAAAAGAAGGAGAAATGCTGTCATATATTTGATACTAAATGGAAATGATAAATGAAAAATAAAAAAAGGGAAAACAGTGTGTTACATAAGGAGGTAATGATGAATATGAATATAGCTATTAACATTGAATGATTTTTAACGATAATTTTGACCTGCGGAGAACGATATATTAATATAATTGTGAATTAATCAGAAGAGTTTAAGAAAGCGAATTTATGTGTAGGAGCCTATGATCTTTGAATATTGTATTTTTCTTTTTTATTATTATTATTATTATTATTTGTTGCAAAGGTGCAATTATTATTTTCTGAACAGGGATGTGTTGCCTCTGATTTCAGTAGTTATAGACAGGAAGGGACAGAGAATGTATGCCATAGCGAGCCATTCTGACTCCCAACCCTCTATGTAAGTTAGGGAATTGATAGGGAATTATATCAAAGATTAATTATAAAACATCAAGGTAAAAAGGAAAGGAATAGGTGATACGACAAAGAACGAACTAGGAATATTGAGTTGGATTAATATATTAAAGGAGTAGTACAGGAATTTAATTATAAGATAAAAGAATGAGATATAAAGAAGCTAATAAAGGGTTATTATAGAGATGATAATTTCATCAAAACCAAAGATATGTTTTTCCAAAATTATCAACTTTAACGGAGAGGCATATGCAACGTCACAGAACGTTCCATAAAGGAAATCATTTATATAGTAAGTTAACATAAGAGGAAAGTGAGGTGAACAGTATCGAACCCAAGTAGTCCCAAAAAATTGTGTAATTTTGTATAATAATTATTTCTATCAACTTGAAAAAAACGACCAAACTATGACTAAGACAAAACCCCATATATATTATTAAAGTGAATAAGAGTGAAAAAACCATAAGACACTATAAGAAACAAATAATGTCAGAATCAACCAGAATAAAGTCGTTAATTATTAAGTTTTATAACTATGAATAGAATATTAAAAACTATTTTTTGTGAATGAATGGACATGATCCATTATTATATTATGTGATGTAAATAAAATAAATGTATTAAATGATTTAAATACATTATTGGAAAGAGTTTAAGTTAGAATAAAAATGGTATATTTGTTATGACAAAAAATATTAATGTGTTGGATTTGAGACCATACACCCAGTTTTCATGAAAAAATTAATTATTATCAGATTTAAATAAAAACTATATGTAATTGTCAAGCAGACAATAGTGAACAATGTATCTTAAATAAAGAAAGCTGTCAAATGAATAAAAAGCAGCCAAAATAGCCAAAAACAGTGTTAACTAAAAACATGTAATAGGCATCTAATATTGTATAATTTATGAATTTAATGTTGCCGAAATGCAACCAAATTGCATTAGAAAGCTGTAATATGATATAAAGCAACTATACTAATATACCTGACTAACTTTAACATTGTAATAGTCAAGTTAGCAAAATATTTACTTATACCATGTATGGCTGGAACCAATCATCCAGTACAAAAATAATCATATCTGGCTAAATACTTACATAATGCTAACAAAAATAAGATAGAAAGGTACAATACATCAGTATACCTTAATAAGAAACAAACTCAGTTGAAAGTAAAGTCAATTCTAAAAGAATTTAACTAATAAGAGTGAGATTTGTCACGCCATAAAAAAGGACATCTCTAGACCAATCAATGATGCTATGTCATCTTGTGATAAATATAATATATGTACAGAGTAACCAGGTATTACAAAAGATAGACAAAATAATAAACTCTGTGTGTACAGTAGTGAAATAATACATATATTAAAGAAAAAGACTAATCATTGTATTAGAAAACTGACAAGAATCTAGGCCATGAGCAGAGGGCATATAAAATTGTATTTATTTGTGTTTTATCTATGTTAAAATTTGTTTATTTTTGTTGTAGGAAGGTAGTAGTATTAGATGTTTAGCTTGTGGAAGGAACTTAGTAACTCCACAACAATTTTTGTTATAAAAATTGAGTTTTCAATGACAACAACTCAAGGTGAGGGTTGTATATTGTATTGTTTATTAGACTTAAGTTAATTAGAAACCAATCATATTTAGTATCGCTAGATTCAGTTAAAAACAGGGAATCTAAATGTATTAATGGCATACAAATTGTGAATACTAATGTAAAACTGTTTGATAAATACCAGAGTAATTTTTGAAATATCCTTTGTATGAAGAATAAGAAATTCGTTCTAAAAACTTCTACGGAAGTGAAAATTGTTCCATAACATTCCATTTCGTTTATTCTCGAACAATCTAGAAAGAATTTTTACACAAATATACCGGAAGACGATGTAAACAGTCAACCTGAATTAGTATAAAAGAGAGACCAAATCCGACCGAAAAACACTTGAAACTTGAACTCCAGAACTGATGCATCACCCACAACACTGATCAACGCAGCTAAGGCGAAACCGAAGAGGCGAGAAATCGACAAGACACGGAGAAAGGCTTTTTCCCGTACATTGACAAACAGACTGACTTAACCTCAACGAGAATCTACGCCAAATGTGTCGCTGAAATAGACCAGCGATACGGCAAATTTTAATAGAAATCACGCAGCCAGAACGTCAAGCGGCCCAGGAGGGACCAAAACTTTAAATAGAGAACGGATTCTGCTGTGTTCGCATAGACTGACTAACGTGACAATAATTCCCCCTAACGTAAACAAACATATACACAACAAGCCTTTCTTCTCGACAACATGGGAATCAGCGCTGCGGCGGATAATTTCTGAAATAACGCTAAACAGATGATTCGTAGCGGCGGCGTTTGAACGAGATTCTACTGCCAAACGTTTTTACAAAAGTGCGGAGAAAGTAAACGATCGCAAAATTTGACTTTAAATAGATTCAGTGTACACCCGAAGAGGCGAGATTGAGAAACTACCCGAAAGGAGTGTCCAGTGCGAGAATAAATAACCATTGGAACGTGAGTTACCAAAATTAAAGTCATTTGTTACCTGGTTACATTTTATCACGCAGTTGTACTTCACACGCCACACATACACCTTCAAATCACTTAGTTTTTTCTTGTAAGGCATCTAATTGATATGTCTTGGTAGTTCAAAGGAGTCACGTCCTGAGAGTAAAGATTTTTCACGTATTAAACTCATGCTTTTCAACTGAGTCAAAATCTGAAATATGCTAGCCGATACTTGATTGGATATATAAAAAATTGTCAATAATAATAACTTGTAAAATTTTTTCTCTGCAATTTTATAATTTTTTTCTATGAATGTTAGTCCTTCAGACGATTTGTTTGTTTTTGAAGAATCATTAAACTTAACTGATTTTTCCAAGCTAAACTGACTTGTTTAAATTTTTTCGTAGATTTAAAAATTTTATCAATCACATTCTTTTCTTGGAACAAACGTTTCCAAGTGGCGCCCACAAAAAGCATAGTATTAAGTTGTGTTACAGGACTACATCACTGCAGAGGATCCAGTCAACAGAGTAAGTAACAAAAGTGCGCGGAGGTAACGCCCGACATTTTACAACACAGACAATTACACACCCACAGCTTGTATTTCTATAAGATACACACTTTTTGTTTATATTATTTTATGTACTCTGAAATATCTCCATGATCTCCCGTCACTTGACGTAATAATTGGTTACTCTATGTAACTGCCAAATTTGGTACGTTACAACTTGCGTACATAAATGTGTAAGTAAACGAATGAAGCGAGCTCTAAGATTTCATTCGACCATTTGGCATTTGTCTGTCTATTATGCCGTAGGTAGCTTTTACATATACCAACTGACATGCGTGTCCTCACTTTCACCCTCCCTACAGACCCGTATTGTTTTCGAGGTCGTTCACCCAAAAGCAGAGAGAGGGAAAAAAAGAACGATAAAAGTCAAATCTGTAAAAAAAAAAGAATCTGTGTGGGATATGAAAATGAATGTTTTTTTTTTAATGAGAAACATCATGTTGTGTCACCTTTGTAAAGTTGGGACGCCAAAATTTTTAAATAACGAATATTATAATGTAACGGATACCTCCCCTCTTCAATTTAAATGTATGTATTTAATGTATTAGGATTGTAATCGTAGTAGTCTTGAAGTTCTATTGTTAATCATTAACAACCTTCCGTTGATGTTGACAATTTAATAACACACACGTTGTACGTACCTTTAATGTCTATCGTAGTTTGATTCTCGTCGTTATAATAGTTTGTTTCGTCTGTTGTGTTTGCACTATTTAGTCTTTGCACTGAATAAAATATTTGAGTTATTATAATTATAATAATTACCCCTAACTAAATTGCTTTATAGTTGATTAAAATTTTACTTAGGCGCCATATAGAACCTTGCTGTGAATTCCCTTAATTTAATAAATAAAAGTAATAATTTGTTTTGATGGTTCTGTCTATTAATTTTAGTGTCATTAATATCTTATTTACTTTGGTGTTAATTCATTTGTAGTGGATTTGACAGTTTATAGTAAGTTAGCGCTTCCAAATTCGGCGCTGCCAACGTAACCGCTTGAGTAGGTTTAAAAATCCCACTTATGTAAACAAGAAAATTATTTTAAATTACTGAAATAATGCTTTACACTGATTTAATTTGATCTACAATTTTTTTATTTTTCAGTTAACGATATTTTGTCTCTTTAAACACAACCCAATAATTAATTAGTTAACAATTGACCTGGCTTATTACTCTATTAATTCAGCAGGTTGGCAGAATTGATTTTGATAATAATATTTATTTATATATATATTTTTTCTTTCTCAGGTGAGAATCCTTTTGATCTACAAGATAAAACTCAAATGCCACGAACTACGATGCTTTACAATTGATATTCGATTATGGTAGACACCATTACCTTCTTATAACTAATAACAATTGGTCGTTCGTCTATGCCGAACTTTGAGGTTAAACACGGTTACGTTCAATTACTAGTCCCAACATGGAACTCAAATGATTAATACCTAAAAAAGTGTTCACAATAACTATTTGTGTTACTGTTATTGTATAGTGATACAGTACATCAGTGTGTACTGGTTGGTGTAGTTATAACAATAATATAATATGTTCAAGTATTATTCACTCTATTCCCTTTTTATTAATCCTTGCTGATGATTTACACTTCACTTTTAATCTCACATAATTGCCCATGAACTTTCCACTGTTCACTAATAACACTTGATTCTTCTTCGAGGTTATATTTATGTTTACGTCGTACGCCTAATCATGTTTCGTACTGATCCACACTGTTGATTTAAATTAAACTTTTATTCGAAGACTTCACTTGCTTCCGTGTATAATTTAACTGAATACTGGTTTGCTATTCGTTTTATGTAAACATTACCCTTCTGCTACTGATAACTGAATTAATTTTAGGTTAAATTTAGATACTGAGCGGCGTGGTTACTGCTACTTGATGGTCCGAAAGAAAATAAAAAACTGTTGGTGGCGCATGTAGCGTCTCGTATTTATAGTCCCAGCGGTTGACGCCGAATTCAATTCTGAACATAACTTTTGATTGGTCGAAAATGATGTCATTGTCACGTGACATTACGTCATCCTTACGTCATTTTACTTAAACTGATGATTTGGGCGTTGGTTGACGTTTTTGTTAGTATTACCTCTTAGATTCTAAATTCATAGAATTCTCACATTTTACATTAGTTTTTTGGTTAACAACATTATATTGATTATTACAATGGTGATGATATTACTAACATTTTATTGCTTGTTTACTGCTGGTTAATTTAATCCAATAACGGCAAGTTTTGACACATTATTAATAAACTAAACACATTTTAATGATAACCTATGCTAATGCATTGTTTTACAATTAATTCTTTTTGCTACGATTTGTAGTTTCTTTTCTTGTGTATATTATAATATGAATTTAATAATTATTTTTCATACATTAAACAAGATTATAAGCTTTAATTTACTAAAAAACTCTTAAATGATGCACTCAGCTTAACATGGTTGATTCCTATAACTATTTTGCCTTATTACAATAAAATGACATATTTATCCTACTTTTAAACAATTTATGCTTAAAACTAATATATCTTATTATCTCTTAAGACATATCGGGTAATATAACATCCTTCATATTTTACAATTCATTATATTTAGTATACCTTTTATTACAATTTGAGCTATTTTACTTTCTCTTTTGTAACTCTATTATTATTTAAGTTTCACAATTAGGTTCCCTTCATCTCATACTCTTATACATAGTTTCATAAAATTAACATGATTACAATATTCTTACAACATAAAGTTCTTCACATTACTCGTCTCTTTATATGTTATTTATTCATAGGAAATATCACATCTATACATTCAGTATTTTTATCTTTAACCAGTGATTATACTGCCTTGGCATACCTTTCCTTCAAGGTTAGGTTACTCATTCTTAGTTATACTTGATTAATCTTACTCTATATTTTAATTGTCATTGTTTATCAATTATTTCATTTAATACATATAATTAAGATTATTAATCTTTAATTTATTCATTATAAGAACTATTCTCATTTCATTGCTCAACTGTTATGCTTGTCACATGACGATGTTATTTTCAAATATAAATCATTTTACATATTATTCATTTATGATATTTTCATTGTCATATTTTTATATATTTTTACTTTACTAACCTATTGGGTAACTAGTATTGTCAAAGTCATAGTCTGTTTGTCAATTTATTTAATGTGTTGTCTTCTAATGTTGCTTGTAGACTTCCTACTGTTCATGATTTGTTACTAAAATTCTTCATTTGTTCACAGCTCATAGATTTATTTAATATCATTCTTTCTTTTCGTTTTTAATTGTTTCCATTAATTCACAATCCTTACCTAATTTAATATTTCTCATGAGTAATTTAGTGTTCTGTATAGAACATTTTGTAATGTTACAATATTCATGTTGGGTATGAAATTAAAGTGAATTTTTAGAAAAACGTGAGTAGAACTGTTTTAGAAACATCGAAATTTTAAGGAAAAAGGATAAAAAAAATTAAATTTTTTTAAATTGTAAAATCCAGTCAGATGTTAGACAATAGAGAATTTTAACTCATTTGCGATTATATCGTGTACTATGAACATTTTTAAATTGAGGGAAATCAGGGGCCAAAATGGTACTCAAAATTTAAGAAAAGTCATTAAAAACTATGCAGAGAGCTATATAGAATTCTATTTAAAATACACACTCCCGACTCGGTGCCTTTAATAATTTGACAGAACTAACATAATAAAACTGACTGCAAATTTTGGGTAGCCTTCAAAACACTTCTAAGTTATGTTTACAAAAATCTAATTATATTATCATCAGTTTTGTGTATTTGTAAAAACTGCAAATACTGTAAATCGTATGGCTACTATGGAAACACACATAAACATAAAAGCTAAGTTTAAATTGTTTGTCATTTACCCATTATGTTTATAAATTAACTAAGAATCAAATTCAGTAATCTGTAATGTTCAATGTTCATTGTATGATTATATGGTTTACGATTGTTACTTACTAAAACAATGATACAGCAATCAGTTTTTGTACAACTTTTTTGATAATTGAAACATAAATAACACTGAAATTTACCTAATAATAAATGTATATTGATCAAAATAGTCAGCGAGTTTTGCAGCTCGGGGGGATTATTAGTTTTATGTTACATAAATATTTCTAACTATTGTTCCAAGTATAATAAATATATCTTATGATATTTTCTGCATCAATCTTTATCAGTCTGTTGTAGTGTAGTGCAATCTTCTCAGATGGTGATGATAATCTGAAAATATAACTCTTTAAAAATATAAACTTTCTAATTCGTCTAATTCACCGGTAAGCATTATGAGTGCAAACTACTTCGAAAGCATACACTATTACAGAGTGTATATAATGCAAATACATTTTCTGACAGGGAAGCGTTATAAACTTTATAGAGATTTTAAATAAAATTTAATTGTACTTTACAGTAGTTTAAAATGGACAGACACACAGTGTCGGCGTATTGCGTTGTGCGGATCTTACCACGATGAACGCAATGATTCAGTGATTCAAAATGCTACCCATCGTGTACTTCGCTGCTCGCAAAGACTTTGATAAGACTTGTGTGTACAGAAGGACGCAGTGGTCAAACCTCCAGGTCTTAGACAATAGTTCTGTGGTCCCCCGTGGATTATACAGAGAGGCGCTTATTGTCAAGCTGAAACGTACGAAGAGCTGCGGCCTCTTGTTAAGCGTCTGCCATGTGCGGTGATATGCCGTTAACGGAACCGCGATATCGAAAGGAACTATATATAATACACCCAAGCTTATATTGCGCACAGGTTATAGGAAACCTTACTTCGTTAGTAGTCCAGTTCACCTGGTGGGACAGCTAGCGTTGTAACCCTTTCCACATCTCCGAGACCAGCGTTAACAAATAATATTATATTCGTTAGGTCTAGTCTTAGTGTTTGTAAGCCAATTAGCGAAATGTTTACAAAGAAACAACATTGTGTCATTTGTTAATGATGCAAGCAACAGGCAGGGAAATATGAAGCGTTGAAGAATGCAATAACTGTAAAAAATAATGCGAATGTATTTTAGTGTATAACCTTTCGGAAAGCCTATCACCTGTAACAGCATAATTTTGTATCTTGTAAAGGAAAAGCTAATGGATAATAGGGCTTAATCTATATGTAAAACGTGAGTTTTGTATGCACTACGGGCTATGAAGAAAAACTGTCGAACGGTGTTCTGAAATCTTGAAGACAGGACGTATTTTTATTTAATATGTGATGGTCCTTGTTCATTGTTCATGTTACGTTTTCATTCTGACGTCATATAACATCTTCAGTCCTAATCTACATTATCTACATACATTTTCTTCAATTTCATTTTTAATTTAAGGTATTAAAATATTTCAATAACTCCTCTGTAATTATTCAGCCTACGTTTCTCACCTCACGCTATTAGAACTTAATGCAAAAAGAGTTCGAAACTCTTTATGCAAATACTAAGGAATCGAAACCAAGCAAACAAGCGATTATATGTAACTTTTAAATATGGTATAATATATAACTTGAAAATAGCACAAATTTTATTGAACACCTTTACCTCATATCATGAAATGGTAAAAATTAGTTTGCTAATATTGTTGAAATTGCTACATCGGCGAAGTGTACATCGGCAACATGCAAAGCTGTGGCGAAGTGTGCATTGTTGGTGAAATGTACATCGGCACCACGAAGCGCAGCGTCCGTACCCGCGTTGGTGATCACAGCCGCTGTTGTCGCTTGATGCAGCCGGAGAACTCTTCGGTGGCCGAGCATGCACTCTCCAACGCTGATAATCGCGTTCTCTTCGAGGAGACCAACTGGTCCTCGGGAGTGCTTATTACCCTCTGTTTCACACGGAGTCCGTGGAAATTTTCAAACTTGGTTCCGTCGCGATGAATCGAAGGACAAACTGGCTGACTCTGGGCTGTGCAGTTGTGCGTCGCAGAGACGTACCATTCGGGAATCTGAGTTCCGAGCTACCTTCTGGAGTATGAATCGACGGTCCAGGCTGTGGTCCACTTGCAGGGGCACAATGCAGGTGTGCCTCAGTGGTCGCAGTGTCTGGGCCCTGGTCGATGACTGTCTGATGCTTTGTGTGGTGCTTAATCGAAGGGGAGAAAACTGCCTATTAAATAGGATTTGGCGTGCTCTGCTTCCAAGCCGATCAGATAGCGCTTGATGCTGATTGGTTGATGCTGTTTTCCAACTTAGATCGTGCTGGTACAAAAGTGTAGCCGAACCGTGGGCCACGGTCTAACAGCCCGGCTAGTAGTAGCAATGTTGAAGCCCCGCGGCCCAGAACTTGCAAGCGTCTCGTTTTCGTAAATAACATATGGCGGCAGACACCGAGTTCCAGTTTGCAAAAATATTTAACAAAATTTTTCAGTTATCAGTAAAATTACGAAAATCCCGAACACACTACTACATTTTTTAAAGTAAAATAAAACAACTGTAGTGCAGACAATCATACAATTAACAACTGTAGTGCAGACAATCATACAATGAACACCAAAAATTCCAATCATTCGAATTGGGATTAAAATTTTATTTAATTTGCAGACTGGCTGAATGTTTACAATTTTTAACATTTGAATCTCTTTGTAAGTTCTTGAATCTAAGATTCTTAAATTTCTAAAACCTCACATGGAAACCTCACATTAAGATTTTTAATTTCTTTAATTTAAAACCTCACATGGAATTGCGATTTTAACAATACTATAAACCATTTTTTTGGATCTGCCATTCTAAAATTTTTATATGTTTAAAACTAAATTAAGATTGCGATTAAACTTGTCTTTAATTTGATACCTCACCTGACGTTTTTTGACTTTTGATCTCCTCACTTTTTTCCTCCCGCCACTTATTTGGGGGGGGGATTATTCTCAGAAACAATACGTATCTGTAAGGTAAAAATATGGACAATCATGCCAAGTTTAATGAAAATCGTGAAAAATGAAAATGCATTCAAAAGTTATCGTGCGACATACCCCAATCAGACAGACAAATGCCAAACCGTAGAGTTAAAACTGAGAACTCGCTTCGCTCGTTGAATCTTATGATATTATAACTTTATATTGTTACGATGGTCTCCTTGATCGTCATATGGTACGGTGGAAACAAAATACAAGACACCAATCAAATCACTAATCACCACCTTTAAGTAATCTCAATTAACAGTTTGAAATTAACACGTTATTCGACAAAATTATACTCGTACAAAATTCAACTTAACCTGTCCACACAAATAATAATGTCAACTCTAAAGAATTTCGCGCTATAATCACCACTTGAGACGCACTGTGTAAATAACCCGACAATAACTGGAACCTCACTGGAATAAATCGCCATTTAACCTGAAACTAAGCGGCAGCTGTCGTTGTTTAAATAGATAAGCACAAGTGTACCAGAATAATCCATAATACGCGTCAACACTACTAGAAAACAGTAGAGCGTAATTGCTTGCGGCCTTCAACACAGTGCGCGCGGACCGGTTGAAGTCTGGAACAGCCTAGGTTGTTGAAGCGTGATAAGTGTCACGTAATTGTCTTTCATCTCAAAGTAGCAGCAATATGTACGCACACACTCATTACAGCCGGGCTCTTCTGGGATAGCCGAGAGACATGTAGAATGTTGTGTAATGGTGTAACACTATGTTATAGTGTAATACGTACTGTACTGTATGTTGTGCAATTACCTTAATAACAATATATGTTATAGTGTAATACGTACTGTACTGTATGTTGTGCAATTACCTTAATAACAATATATGTTATAGTGTAATACGTACTGTACTGTATGTTGTGCAATTACCTTAATAACAATATATGTTATAGTGTATTACGTACTGTACTGTATGTTGTGCAATTACCTTAATAACAATATATGTTTCGGAAGAAAGTGGCACATGATCCTGTAAGGTGATAACTGGAATCAAAGATACATAAAGAAGCCTTGACGACGGATCGAAGAACGATGTGCTTGAATACTGTGGTGCGGTAAACTGGACCTCTGGGACCTGAAAAGCCATTCAGTCAGCAGTAAAATGACAGATTGAAATGACGTAGGTGATATAAACGTGAGAATGTGTGTGTGTGTGTGTGTGTGTGTGTGTGTGTGTGTGTGTGTGTGTGTGTGTGTGTGTGTGTGTGTGTGTGTGTGAGAGAGAGAGAGAGAGAGAGTGAGTGAGTCAGTGTTTGTGTGTGACTAGTTCCGTATTCAAGCTACGTTTTTATGACTGTCATGAAGTTTGTAGTATAGGACAGATGTTCGTAGCCTATCTCGCACAAGACGTCTTAACATCTTTGGTAAGGCAGACATTAGAACTAACCCTATACTCTCATTAAGAGAGTAGATTACTGACCACCCCATCAACAGTGACCTGGGTTAAGATTATAGCTCACTTTTCACCTGGCAACTGCACATCACTTTTCAACTGTCTACTTCAAACCCGAAGAGATAGGCAAACTGGATACCATTAAACGTTTGAAACATAAGTCTTGATAAGAGTAAAATAGAAACAGGTTAGACATACGTATTTCTTAGTTTACTGTGACACAATAGGCAATAGATACGAAGATGAAAAGAGCTGTAGCTGGAGAAGAAGCAGTGCTTCTCCGTTACACCTCGACCAGGCAACACTTTTGAAGAAGCTTATAAAAAACTATCTAGTACTAAAACCATGCCAGCTTGCCAGAGAAGGACAGGGGAAGTTCCTGAATTCCGTCCACTGGTAACGTCGCCGAGCTTAACTCGATCTTCTCCTTTCGGAGACTATCACACTTCACCGATGTGGTCCATCAGAAAAATCTGAGGCCTGCTGCCCGGACCGATAGTGGTCCGCGCAAACATTGTTTATTGTTGGTTAATATTTGCAGAGTTGGGTAGCATGCAGCAGGGTTACTACTTCACTACGGATCTCGCTGAATGCGTTATGTGCATGTTGTGTGTTGTTATGTCCATTAAACTGTAGGAATGAGCTAAGCGTAGACATTGGGTTCATCCAATCGTTAGGTGTAAGATTCGTAAAGGTGAGTTATACACGCAAGATGGTGAAAGTCCGTACGTCCGATGAACTGTTGCCTTTATTGAAGGCTTTGTCGAACCAAACAAACATGGATTTAATTAAAAAGTTGTGTCAGTAGTTATAATTACAAAAAGAATTATTACTCTCGCACAGCACGGTCTGACGATGAACTGTGAAGGTTGAAAGCGCTAATCGGAATAATTTTTCTACAGTGGTGTGCAACAGTGATAATTCTGTTTGAAACATGGATTTATTGACATTTTAAAAATTGTATTACATTACCGAGAAAAAAGTATAAAAACAATTTTATTGTTTTAATCAGGTTTCATCAGTCTAGAGACTAGTTATTCTATCTTTAGTTATCCTTTAAACGATTGATGTAACCGATTTTTTTATTACCGTAAAAAAGCATAATTATTTTATAAAGTAAAAGATGAATTTTTCACCTCTTCAAAATTTTCAAATATCTTTTTATTGGACTTGAGTAATTGATTAGTACCAATTTAAGTAAAAGTTAATTTAAATAATGCAGGTTACTTACTCACATAATTCTTTTGTTGTTCAGCTTCCTCTTTCAAGTCATCCCGTCATAAAGGCCATTGAAAATTTCATTTCAAGTCGTCGATTTCTTGTTTCTGATTTTATAAATTATCATTGTAAATCTTTCACATACAAGTTTATCTGCGTTTATTAGGAAAACTTTCATACCACGGTTCAAAGTTTTTAATACACAATGGGGCCTACCAATATAAATAAATAACTACTACGCGTAGCGACAACGGATTCCGCTCAAAACTGTCCGTGTGAATCAAGGTCCCTTGTTAAATTGTAATACGACAATTTTTATATCGGATTGATTTGTATCAGAACGGGGAAATGCTGAGGATTGGAGAAATGGATCCCCGCTATCAGTTATTCCTGCAGTGTGAACTGCTTCATCCTCTTCCTGCGCGGATTCTGCTCCGTAGAAATTCCACTCTTGTGAACCGACCAAAAAATTTTGGCGAGGGGGACGGGGCTCCTGCTGTACTTTATGCACATAGTGTATATCAGATTTCGACTATCAAAACCTAATGTAGTAAAAAACAAATCAACTTTCCAGGGGAGCGTAGAAAAAGTCCTTACTTTTTGTCCACTGATGACGTCACCGAACGCCGTCACCCTTTCTTTCGAGAGTAATGAACGTTCCTGTAAAAACATATTCATGCCATGCGAAAAATATTTTCATGTTAATACAAGACATAATACTGCCCAGCAGTCACGTGTTGTGATAGCGTTTTCTCCACCGAATCAGGCAAATAAAGTACGGTGGACATGCCTCTGCAGCGTTGGATACTAAAGCCTACATGTACATAGCAGGTCTCGAACTCCGGCCTCTCACCAGAAGGCCACGAGACTTGAGCTCCTGAACGCTGGACGTACACTTTATGCAGATCATCACCGTCCATGGATCTGAAGAACGAGTTACCCCCGCAAGCCAAAATCAGGCAGTTGTTCAGCCAGTCCATTGGGAAGAAGAATGAAGAAAAAACTGGTCACCAGATCTTCTTAGATAAATTAAGGTGAACTAACGATGGATGCATAGATCTACATAAAATTTACTTATGATCAAGTTGAGTATATTCCAAATAAGTAGATGAACAACAATTAAAAGAATAAATATGAATTAACATTTTGAAATATTTCCATAGCAGTTTAATTTTTCGTCATTTAAAAAAAAATATGTAGTCTATTATTTTAAACGCGTAACAGTACGGACGTTTATCGTATCGTGTGGACAGCCAGACAGCTGTGGCGAACGCATCGGACAATCGGACAAGTATCAAAATGAATACATCTCGGTGAGGTAAATATTTGTTTTATACCTTGTCTTCAACAATGACTCTCCTGCCGAAAATGATAACCGCCTTTTTATTAAAACACTTAGTTTTGTTTATGTACAATTATATACCAACATGTATAATGATTTTAATTAATTAAATTAAAAACTGCCTCGGCTAACCCCACTAAAAGAAAACACACGTTTATATCTTCTTCTTTCGATCGGCCACAGGTTACATAATCTATACATAAATAACAAAATACGTTAAAACTTCGCCTTTTTTTAGGGATAATACGACTTTCATTTTGGAAGGGTTTATTCAGTTCAATCCCCGTAATACGATACAAAAAACCGATATACGTTTCGGGTTACTAGGATGCGCCAGTCAATGCTGAATTTCATAAAAGTCTTGGACTGAGACTAACATCTTTTGATATTAGTTATTAAATAAACATTCCCACAACGATTAGAAATCAAATCCGTTATCGTTAAATGTAGCTTACAGCATACTATTGTCATTCACGCCTAAAATAATATAGCCTTACATAATAATGTTACTGAAATAAAACACTAATCACATGGAGTTTTTTAACACAGAAGAAACCCTATTACCGGCATCGTATAGACCACACTAGACCTATAGGCCACAAAATATTCAGGCCTACTATAATTTTAAAAGTAGTGTGATATTTACTAAAGCGTGACCTGAAGTTAGCCTAAACGTTCAGTGAACCTCCGATTCAGCACTTAAATAAAACTACTTTCTATGCTACGTTCACAACTGCTCTTTGCTCACAGTTTACAAACATTAAGCACTACGCCACTTCACTGTAAACTGTTTGTTTTACCGTAAACTGAAGATACTATAAACAGGGATTTCACAGAGGAACAGAATTAATTGAAAACATGATAAGCAGATTTAAGCGAGCGTAAACTCTGGGTGTAGACATTATCGTTAAGGAAGTAAGACACTTCTGCATTTGGATTTAATTTTATTTAGGCCTATGCATACAGTACATAAATAAGTTGTGTTTCATGTAGTGCGCCAGTAAACGGAATCAAAAATCATAGATTTAAAATCCATTTTTTAATGACTTTTCACTAAGACACGAGAGGTTAATATTTTCAGTACAGTAGCTAAGTATGCTAACTTCTTAAAGCTACATTAATTTGTATTTTGAAATATCAATTCCGATTACTTGTTGGACATAGTTTCGAGTTTTTGTATACATTTTTCATGCATAATAACAGACTCGTTTTAGTACCATTCACATGGTTTGTGAGATGTAGGTTAGGGTAGCCTGACTTTAGGGTGCCTATATGGAAGCACCTGTGGCCAGCACTACGCTTCGACCACATATTATTACACAGGTATTTATGTCCACAGGGTGACCGACCTGGCGGCTGAAAAGCGAGCCTTGATTTTAATATACTTCCCGACCATTGAACCCGTGATCTCCATATTAATAGCTACGCTCCATACTTAACAGCTTGACCCGGATTCACACACACACACACACACACACACACACACACACACACACACACACACACACACACACACACACACACACACACACACACACACACACACACACACACACACACACACACACACACACACACACACACACACACACACACACACACACACACACACACACACACACACACACACACACACACACACACACAGAGTTGTGAGGCAACTTTGCCTTGCTTGCTTTACATGTAAGCATGTCGACAAACACCAGTACTGAATTAGGCCTTATACATTTGTGTGTAGTTGGGATTTCACAATTCCAATTGGTTCACAATCTTTTTGATTTTTTTATAATTTCTAGCCTACGGCATTTTTTTTAGGACAGGCATTGCCTCAAACGCCTCCATGTAACTTCACCATTGATATTAATTATCTGTAGTACTTTATACTATACCTATAACTAAACTAATATTTTTTTGCAGTTATCTCCATATCATGGTATTGTTTTTTCTAAGAGGTCGATGCATACGTTTCCAGTTACATTATAAATATAATTTATTTCAGTTTGCTTTCATGATACATTAAATTATTGGTAGTGTAATGTCAAAGTCAGTATGTCAAGATTTATTTATATTTTAAGCATTTATATATCTGTAGAAACACTTTTTATGTGTTAGTATGACAAGAATTGTCATCGTTTCCATCCAGTAAAATAAAAATAGCATACTGCTGACGATTTTATTAATTATCATTGTTTATTTACTATCAAGATTATGTTATGGGTTTGGAAAAAATCTAAATGCTCTGTGCATTTTCTAACTCTACTTTTCCCAGCAAAACTACAGAGCGTAGAGAAGTAATTAGAGTACTCAAGTCTACAGAATATAGGAACTAATTAATCAAGTAAAGACTACAACATGGGGAGAGTTGAAAATACAATGGGAGAAAAGATCCAACATAATCATAAACAATTTTGAAAATAGTTTGATAAATTGATAAAATAGGAACTAAATTCTGCAGGTATGATGCCAATATAATGCAGATAAATTCATAAAAGAGGAAAAATAAATGCTTAAAGGATTTACTGTAAAAGTAAAATACAAATTAATATGGATAACAGAGAACAGCAGACTTCAATAGGAATTGAAAACATAAAATTTCTTGGTATTTATCCAACCACGCGCATGGACTGAAACTATCATGTAAATCAAATGATCCAAATAGTGTAACTACATTTTAGTCTGTTACGAGCATTTGGCAACACTAACTGAGGAGTGGACCGGACAACTGCCCAATAAAGCAATCGTCCGTTAGTATTTTAGATTATGGATCTATCTTTCACGAAGGTGAGAGGGTGGGGTGAGAGATAGAGCGGAAGAGGGAGAGAAGGAGAGAAGGAGTGAGGGTGAGAGGGAGCGAGGGAGAGAGGGAGAGACAGACAGCAAACAGCAAACAGTCAGGTAGACAGACAGATAGCAAACACAGATGTTGTGAATCTGTGGCCTGAAGAATTTATAACATAAAACATGATATTGAATGTTGAAAAATGTCAAGTAAAATATATGATGAAGGAATGAAACCAAAATAGACTACAGACAAAAATGGATGGAAAAGATATAACACAGGTAGCTTATTTGAGGGCCCTTTATAATTAAGGAAAGGAAAATAGACTAAGAATTCTTTAACAGCATAAGTAAAGCAAATATTGTGTTTTACCTGTTACATACAATGGTACCGTAATAATGAAAATTGAAGTACGGCTAAACAACAAAGCCACACAAACAAAGCCACCGTATGCAATCAACAAAGGCTTTTTATATTTATATGAAGAGTGGTCTTGTTATTTTTAACATACGGAAGTTATTTTGGTAATTTTCAAACTTGGAACAGAAAAAAAATTCTATATGAAGAATAGAAGGTAAAACAGAGAGAGACAGAATTAAAACAGAGATGAACAGAGATTAAAACAAAACAGAATCCCAAAACAGAGAAGAACAAGAGACAAGTCACTAAGACATGAAATAACTGAAATGGTATACCCTCTTAAAAATAACCACAAAAAGACTGACAAAGTGAGTACTAAAGCTAAACCATATGACAGCAGGGAAAGAAAATATACAAAAAATGCCAAATAAAAATAGAATAAGTAACAAAATTTAAGAAAAAACTGTTTAAAGTGGAGAGTATAAGAAAATTTCTTAATTAAGTGAGTTTAATGTAAATATATATGTTTTAGATTGTTTCATTTATTATTTCTGTATTTTATTAAGTTATTTGTTTCATTTATTTTGTTACAATTTTATATCACATCATACGTTCTGTCAATTTTACTGCCCTCTGTGCAGTGGCGTACCTAGATTATATGGTAATCGGTGCAGAGCTTTGTCACCCCCTCCAAATATTATCATTTAAATGGTACTCAAATTTGAGTAAGCTAATAACCGAATGTCTTTACCATTGACTTGGTCCTACTATCAAGTTCTAAATGGAATCGATCCACACATTCAATACAGCTCTTTTCAATTCTTGTTTTATTGTAAGACCAACATCTCTACACTTTTCGCCTGACATCATCTTCTTGAACTTTCTTCTACCCCTATTTTCCACAGGAATGTCCATTTTTTCACACATCTCGGTAGCAAACATGATGGCGTTATCGATGATAGTATTACGCTATCATTAAAATACAGTTTTAGAGATCGGATTTTGATCACACATTTTTCTGTGTGACAAACATAACAAAATCGACTATTTAGACATAACCATTACAAGAAACAACAACCACCTACAATATTCAATATACAGAAAACCAACTTCTACTAACATCATTATACCTAACCATTCTGACCACCCACCAGAACATAAAATGGCAGCATTCTATTCACTATTTAACAGAATGTACAACATTCCCTTAACAAACAAGAAACAGAGAAAGAAACAAATATAATATATTGAATTGCTTATGAAAATGAATACAATAAAAATACTGTGAACAAAATAGAAAATAAAATCAAATATAAATTAAAAACTGAACAATTAAGAATGAATCAAAATGAACAAGTCATAAATAATAACAACAATAAAAAATGGGCCACATTCACATACATAAATAATAAAATGGCAAAGCTAACAAAACTAATTAAAAACACAGATATCAAAATAGCATACACAACTAATAAAAATAATTTACAAAATCTAATAACTCACACAACAAAGATAATACAACAACCAATGGTATATACAAAATTGAATGCCAAGATTGCAATAAATGTTACATAGGACAAACACAAAAACAGCTGAAAACGTTATTTTGAACACCTAAATGGATACAAAAACCAGAAATATATAAATCTAATTTGGCCACACATGCAATAAACACTGGACATGAATTCCCAGATATAACCAATATGACACTAATAAAACACATACCACACAAAGGGACCGTAATTAACATTCGGGAAAATTTAGAAATATACAAATATAAAACACAAAACAAACTAATACCTGAACAAATACAAATCAATACAAAACATGACACAATTTTCAAAGCACTCAACATAGAAAATACACAAAATACAAATATATACACCACAATCACGCGCAATAATACCAATTTAAAGCACCAGAAACCAACAGAAAACCACAGCAACAACCAGCCAACTCTCAAATACCTCACAAGGCTCAAAATCACGTTTTTTTAGGTTAGAAGTACAATAACTTTGTTAAATGATTAATAAATGCATACAAATTAAAAACAAAACTTGTAAAGAATTTAATTCTGAGAAACATGGTGTAAATAAAGTCAATAAAAATCAACAAAATATTCCAATTTTGGTTAAAAACAATACAATACGTTTTTAGGCAAAGATTCTTCTGTTTTACGTCGAATATCATGAATGTTATGGGAGATACAGTTCTGCGACCTGTTTTATTCGATTTTTCAGGTCAAAAACCATAAGAAACAATAGAATTCGCCCCTTAATTTACCTTCCCAGAATTTCAGAAAGTCTTCATTTTACCCGGAGGAACCGAAACCCGGGCGAAATCTTTTGCTAGCCGTAACTCGCTTACAAAGCGTTTCCGGACATATGTTTATATGAACATTTTTCTTCTTTTACACTATAGAACCATTTATCAAATTATTTCCCTCTCCTCCCAGGACACTCTGTATATTGTAACGACTAGAAACGTTCTCCTTTCTTCCCTATTATTTTATTATTTTTTTTTTTAAGAATTGTAGACTCTGGTTTTTATTGTTTAACCGCCCCGCGTTGGAAGCGCCAATCTGTAATATAACGTAGACAACTCTTACCGTGTAATTCGTTTCTTTTATTATTAATTATGGTTGAGTTTTGAAGGTGAGTTGAATTTCTTTAATTTTCTTTAAATTATAATTATTACTAACAGATCGATGTTTCATAACACTGGTATCGATTCTTGCTTCCAGTCCGACTCTTTTTTTTGTTCATATATTAATACTCAGTTCGGGGTTCTTTTGACAGTTAGTAGAGTTCAAATTGCTTATGAAGAAGTATCACACATCACAAATGAAATAATTCTTATTTACTAAAATGATAAAGCTTAGTACTAGACAGAACACAATAATATTAATTCTAAATTTCGATTTGTGAACAAGGCAAAGATGTATTCCCAGAGTCCTTTGCGAGTTGTCAAGATGGCGGCTCTGGTTCACAACAAATTCATGTATCCCAATCTTCCAAAAATGTTGAAACCAAGTTTTAAAAATAAAGTTAATTATATTAAAGTTCCACTGTTTTTTAATTTAGTTCTTCACTATTGTTCTGGTGCACATGTGTTAGTGAATATAGTTCGGTGTGGTGTAATTTTAAAAGTGTTTTATAATTAGGTTAAATCTCTCACCATCTCGTAGAATAATTATTTTAAAACGTTATAATATTTTTAATTTATTCTTCCTTCTTCTATTTACACTTTACTTTATTACTTTCTTGATTAATAATTTGTTTTAATATTTGTTAATTTCTTCTTATCTGCCTCAAACACGATTCTATGGTACACTTTCTTCTGTAGAGAGTCACAGATTTCTTCAACTATTCACTTTCAAGTCTAACAATAGAATAATGATTTTTCGTCTGCCCTCGACGAGTTTGACCAAAATTAGCTAAATTCCCATTGGTCAAAACGCCGGGTCACTAGGTCATGTGACTATAATTATTTAAGATTTACAAATTTTATGTTTCCTACTCACAATTACTCCTTAATTAATATTGAATAAACCTAATATTACTTTACATCATGATCTTCTTCATAAAATTACAAATATTCTGATATCTCACATGCCATGTGTGAGTGTTATAATAAATGTTTTAGCAATTTCGCCAAAATTCTATTTCCTATGTCATTACATACTTTAGCCTTTATAAAGTTATTTTACAAATTCATTAAACTATTACAATGCTGTTCTTGATTTCTTAATAATGCCTGAATTATTGGTTTTGCTATTTTTTACTGGTCTACAGTGACATTATGTTGTTTTCGCCTATGTTCTGGCTATTTCTTTAGTACAATCTTTGAGTTTACAAATATTGTTTAGTCTGTTGACTTAATCCCTTCTGACTAATTATAATTGTTACATAACATAAAAAAATAGGAACATAAACATGAACTAAACATATTAATAACATGATACTTCATTATGACTAACTCCAATTAACATTAGGCCATCAAAATGAAACTTCAACAACAGCTTACTGTATAATATTAAAATATTTTTAACTGTTAGATTATCATTAAATGTCTTTTCATATACTTTTAACTTAATAATATTGGGTTTTATTTCCGTAAAATCAGAACTCATATCTACTGTGTATTAGCATACTAATTGTCCTTCTACTTAAATACTTTGATAATAATATTAATTGACAGATTATAATACTAATGATTCATAAATTAATATATGATAGGTAGTCAATACCACTACTATCTGAACTCTATTTATTAACTTGTTTGATGCCCTTCGATTCATTCTAAATTGTTTAAAATAAAATATATATTCTTTTAACTTAGTGACATTTTATTCTTGTTTCAGTTTATCAAAATTCATATGTTCTGTGCATTAGCACATTAAAAGTCACATTTCTTGAATATATGGATGATAACACTAAACAATCATTATTACTTAACTTTAAAACTTTTTGAGTTAAAATATATTCACACAGTAAACACTATGACTGTCTCTATCCTATTGTATTATTTGGTTTGTAGCACTTCATTTCAGTTGTTTATCACTACACTTGGTCACTTAGGTAATTGCTCTCATTTAATGCAGTCCTCTCTGCAACTAGCAATAACTATGTTTCACACTCCCTATTTGTTTTATCACAATTAAATTCTATTATTCAGTCTTGTCTTACTATCTAATTACAATAATAAATTCTTATTGTATGGTACTTCTTTTAATAAGCTTTACATAATTTGAATTTTATTTCTTCATCAAAATTATGTGAATGTTCTTATTATGGTCATTCTTATATTATTTTTATTTATTTATTGGCCCCTTCATATCGTTACGTTACAATATATATGTATATAATATTGTGATGTTATTCAATGTAGTTTCTTCTGCAAGTAGTGTATTGCGTTTTTTTTTCAACACCTGACGCACGTTCCACTGAAAAATATCAGCACAATCAAGATCATTTGGCTGGCAGTTTTATTTTATGTTTTAAAATTTGTGTTTGTAATTTTGCTATTTTATAATTTGGTGCCGTTTTCCCGTTTATTAAATGTCTGATAGGTTTATTGATTTTGTGTAATTTTATTAGAGAATTTAATTTTCGTGCAGAAGGATTATCCATTTTATATTTAAAATGGCCAATTTAAAATTGGGCAATAACAATCGAAATAATTCTATGTCGATATAGAAACTAACGAATGATTGAAACTTGTTTCGATTTTAATGTAAAATAATTGATAATCGATTTAAGTCGGTTAGTTAACGATTGTTTTAATGTTTATTTACTTAAACAGCTGTTTGTCGGTTATATTGGAAAAATGTAATGTTTATATTTTATTTATTTTAATAAATTTATAATTTATAATAGATCATCTTGTTTTGTTTTTATTCGAGTTTGTTCTTAATTAATAAATTATTTTTGTCGTGTTTGTAAATATAAGATTCTCCCAAATATTCATTTTTTGATCTTTTTGTATGTTTTTAATTAATTTTATATTTTCAATGGCTGAAAATTGGTGGTTATTATTTAGACAATGTGTGGATAAATTAGATTTACAAATATTTGGTTTCAAAAATGCATTGTGGTGTTGAAAGAATCTATCGAGTCATTTTTTCTTTCTTTGTCTGGCCTACGTAAAATTTATTGAAATCTGGACATTCCATTTTGTGTATTCCATTTTTATTGTATATACTGGATTTAGTTTAAGGTTTTATTTGATTAAAAATTATACTACCTGTATTATAATATATTTTTAAATTTGTATCTTTAACTATATTATTTAGTTTTTGAGTTATATTTCCATAGTAAGTAAAGGTTGAGTATTTTATATTATTATTAATAGTTTAGTTGAATTTTTAGAAGTAATATTATTGGGAATTCGATTAGTGAGTTTATATTTTATTTTATTTTCTAATTTATTAATAATTTTTAATTTTGTATCCATTTTTAACTACTATTTGTTGGATAATATTTTTTTCTTTGTTTCTTTCTTTGTCATTTAGTGGGATCCTAAGGATTCGTTGAGTCATGGAATGAAATACTGCCATTTAATGATTGGTATTACTAAGTCAGTTTGAGAAGGTTTCCTGTATATTGAGTATTCAAAATCTGTTTAATTTTTCTTAATTGTTAACTCTAAATAATTTAATTTATTATTAGATTCCTCTTCTAATGTGAATTTTATTATGGAATGTAAATTGTTTATTGACTTGAAAATTTTATTTATGTTTATACCATTGTTTTGGGAAATGTATAGAGTATAATCAACGTATCTGAAGTAACATCCTAATGGGTTGTTTAATTTTATTATATTTAGTATTTGTTCATCGAGTTTTTGTTTAAAGGTTTCTGATATGATAGCGGAGGTTGGGGCTCCCATAGCAAGACCCTTTGTCTGATAGTCTATTTTGATTTAAAATTATTTTTAAAGTATTAGTTAATTCTTTAAAGTATGTGTCATTTTCGTTATTTGTTTTCAGCTTATTTATTATAATATTTATAGTTTCTTCAATGAGAATTGTGTATACCTGTTTGATATGTCGGAGGAATATAATTTTGTATTTCTGTTTACGTTTCGTTTTTTAGTTTATCCATTTTAAATTTAAAGGATTCTTTAGGATATAAGATTTGGGCACTAATTTTTAGTATAATTGTTACTTGTGTTTTATATTTATTTGTCGGACCTTTTTTAATGTTATGCAATTATTATTGTCTAAATCTTCTGTTTTATCGTGCATATCTGTCCAAATTATTTTGCATGACTAGGTAGTTAATCTAAAATAAATTGTGGTAGAAAGAAACTCTTATCTTTTTAGAAAGAAGTTGATCGGTTTTTCTTAATTCTTACGTATTAGTTAATTGATTCAACAAATACAAACAATATTAAATACAATTCTGGATTTGTAAAGAACAAAAAAGCTAAAGATGTAAATGCACGGTCACTGTACACGTTCCACAAGATATTGAATACGATACGAGCCAGCAGCTACCAGACATGGAACAGGGTGATCTGTGAAACCTCTTGTCACTGTCAACCACTGAACCGCAGATAATTGTTCTGTATGACATAAATCAGGACATTAATCACACTGTGAACTCTCGTCGCGTCGTAGCGTTAGAGAAGGAAGTCCCCAACCGCACTTAACATTTGACTTTATTACCTACGTTTAGAATTACGAACGTAAATTTTATTTCAGTTTTATTTTAGATTACACTATTCTTCACCTTCATCACTGCTATTATTTGTGTCTTAATACTGTACATCAATATTTAGGTGGGTGTTACTTCAGTTATTTCACCAAACATGTAGGATGGGTTTCAGTTTTAATTCAATTGTGCAAAGAAAAGTTAACATTAAATTGTAAAATGTCTCGTGTGTAAGTCCATATTCAACTAAGCTAAAACATCTAAAAGTTAATCACTACTACTACTACTACTACTACTACTACTACTACTACTACTACTACTACTACTACTACTACTACTACTACTACTGCTGCTGCTGCTGCTGCTGCTGCCACTACTACTACTACTACTACTACTACTACTACTACTACTACTACTACTACTACTACTACTACTACTAGTCCTACTGCTGTTGCTGCTGAGACTAGCTTGAAAGTTGGGGTCCTTTTATTTTGGTAATATAAAAATGTTATAATTCTTTTTATTTCGATTATTATCCTTAAGTCTTTTGTTACACAAACAAGTGTTTTAATAATAGGCCTACGTTAAGTGATTATGAAATTTCTAATGGTTCTTCGGAAGCGGGTAGATCCTTTGTCCCACCCGTAGTACATACATATCTACATCTTTACTGCAATGAGACAAATATTCACACTATGTGTGAATATATGGGGACATATTTACAATATGCATTAGTTGGTGTCCTGTGCAGAAGCCTTTAAATGTTATTAGACAATATTATTACTGGTATAAAGAATGCATGTTAATGTAGTTTAAGACGATAAAAAAATATAAAAACAGCAGTGCAATAAGTAGTGTGAAGTCAGTACAGTACAGTACAGTGCAGTAGAGTGAATGTGAATAAGTTTTATGCGCGTAAAGAAATGTGTGAAGTAAGCCAATTAACAGAAACACTATAAGTCATTTTTATTAGTGTGCAAATTGGAATAACTATTAAAAACTTATTTCTCTATTAAGTAAATTATAAAATATGTATTCCACTGGCTAATAAATTAGTTGTGCAATAACATGCAATTGAAAACACGTGGTTTGGAAAAGTCTAGAAACCGGAAATACATGTTCACCAGCATGTGGTCGATTTTCTCGTACAATCTGAAGCGTTTCAACATGTAAAAACGTCATGAGCGTAGATATATAAAAGCATGGGTGAGCCGTGATTTGGGTAGTCTCTAGTAAGGACTCTCACGCAGTCTCTCACAGTCTCATATTCACTCGTTAGTATGCGGTGGCAAGGTCGAGTTCCAGCCAGTCCTTGGGAAACCGTAGCGTATCGTCGTGGCAGCGGCTAAATGTAGTGACACGAAGTCAGGCACGGCGTTCTAGATCTTGGCTGTCAACGACGACTAAGTCAGGAGCAATTTGGGCGGACACAACGCTCAATAGGAAACCCTGAGATCGATATCCCACCTTAGGAGGACAACCGCCCTCGTGAAAGCGAAGGAGCAGATCCGCGAGACCGTCCGGGCCGATCCAACTGAACGCAGAAAATCCAGGAAAATGAAATTATAAAACCCTTTATAATGTATAAAACACGTAAAGAATCTTCATTAATTGTTAACTGTCAAATATTTCAAAATTTGTAAATTTTAAACTCAGAATTTCAGATATAAACTGTATATGTTTTATATAAAACAGAATAATCAATAAATGTATTAATTCACCAAATCAAATAAAAATGTATTTCTGCAACGCAGTCAGCTTCAAACCTGTTACTTTGCAACACATACTGTATATACGTTTTTCCAGGTACACATAACGGAAGTGCTTTGTGACACTGGATTAACAATTCCTGAGAAATTGTCATTCTTTTTCGATAAGTTGTGTTATTGTTCCTTTTATAACCACGTTGAATACAAATGACGGATCACTATGAACATATTTCCGATGTTGCAGAAACACATGATCTTTTTATATTGCACATAAACTGTAACCACAATCAAATGTGTTGTGTTTTACATAAAGGTTATATATTTTATCCCCCGTTTATCTCTTTTGAAAGGACACTGTATGTATGGTCCACAATCCTACTTCAGTTTGGACAACTTGCAGTTATAACATACAAGTCAATGCCCACCTGTTTTGCAATATCGTAAATGAGGTGTCACACTTTCACTACTATCTTTCTGTCATGCGTAATATTAAAATCAATTGCCGGAGTTATAAAAAAGTACACACTTACTGTTGCTTAAAAGTAAAATAATACATAACCATTAACTAATTTGTTAATGTGTCCTCCAAGTCGGATAAATCCTTTCAAACCGCCGTTCATGACTCTTTCTACCTTATCAAGTGTGAGTTTCATTTTAAATTTTGTTTTGTTTTGAACTTCCTTCAACTTTTTCATTTTAGTAGTAATACTGGATAGTAAGGGTCTGTGGTTGGATCCGATGTCTGCATTTTGCGTAAGCTATAACTTTCTTAACGCTGTTTCTGAACCGTTTATCGTTTATACACAATAATTAATTACAAATTTAAAAACTTAGTAAAAGTAAATAAATGTCTTAGAAATGTTATAAAGTTTAGATTCTTATCGTTTATACAAATTGTACTGATAAATCTATCAATCTTTTGATCAAAATTACAAAAGAGTACTACAAATAAAATTTTTAAAAAAGTTGTAATTTATAATCTGTTTACCTATAGTTTATCTTGATATTTAAAATAACGTTAATATATTTCCCTTTTACTACAAAATATATTTTTAATGTGGGTAGCAGACAGTGTAAAAGTAATAATTAAAATTACATATTTAAGAGAGTAGCAATGACTTCAAAAATGAGTCATACATTTTAGTAAAACTGTACATTATATTGGATCGTAGATTCACAAATTTAAATTCTCAGATAAAAATATGAAACTACAATGAAACCTAAAAATTATCATTTTGTCAACGCATTCGTATTTTTGAGTTTGCTTTATACTAAATGTTTAAGTTCACGACTAATAGTGATCATTTACCTCTATATTAAATTTGACATTTAAATAACTAAATCTAAATGTACATAAAACGAGCTTAATTAAGTCAGTGTGTTACGAAATGTCATTGAAAGTTTTATAATTTAATTTATCAAACAGTCCAGGCGTGTAAGTTATTCACAGATTGGTGTAACTGGAGTTCTCAACAGAAGGGGTTAGCTGTGATAAGTGGGGTTTTGAATGAAATAGATGAATATGTACGTACTATATAAGCTGGTTATGATGAATAATCCATTTAGTTCTCAACGTTTGGGCAACGTAACACCTTTCAGGCTGCCGCAAACGGTAATCTAGATCCAACGCTAGACTAGGTCTGTAAACAGTGATGTAATATTGACTACAGTTTGGTCATACAAACATGCAAGTTGCTGCGTAATCTCGTACTCGGAGCCAGGCAACGTTTGTGTCTACTGCACTGTAACAGGATGTATTCTCAAACTATTACGTATATGCAAATAAACAATATTTATACACTATGAAGAGCCCTATAGCTAAAATGAACAAATAATCCCGACCAGGTAACCATAGCCAGTCTGTCATCAACAACGAGAGATACTCCACGTTAGCGGAACGACCATCACAACGTGGGTTTGACAGCCAACAGCTGTTAATACACAGGCTAACCTCGAAACTTCGAGTAGAGGTTAGGTCAACCCGAGAAGACAGTGCAGTCTATTTTTAAGTGTTCTATAACGGAGTTCGTGCGCATAGGCAGTGTATGATGTGTATTTTTGAAAATTAATTAAAATATTAATTAATTATAAAAAGTTAAGAAAGTGTTAATTCTTCAAATCAACAGATTACGCAAGTATCAGTGTAAATGATCATTATATTATATAACAAAACATTAATTAATTAAGGAACGCTAATAGCGGATCTAATTTGTTTGAATTAATTAATAAATAACCCAATTTCCACAAGGAAGCGGACTTGGAAAAAATCAAATAAACACTAATCAAATCAAAGATTTTAATAATGACAATTATAATTCTTTGATTGAATCAATTGTATTAGTTTAAGAAGAGACATTGAATGATCAATGAGGGGAAAATGAACCCTAACAATTAATAATTTAAAGATGTTATTGTATTTAATTATAGTACTTGAACTCAAAATCACAAATGAGTGTACCCTAGTCGTAGCGAATTAATTTGAATTACCTGTTTTGTTCATATACAATCTTGGAGATTATTCAGGAACTCAACACTAAATTTAATACATTATAATGATATACTAAATAAGTAATGCCTCAAAGAAGCATCAATTAATCAATTTTAAATAAGCCAGGTTACAATGAACCGCTACTAACCTCAATTGTAAACAATGAACAATCGTTCATATTTTATGTTATGTTAAACCAACAATTAATATTTTTATTCTCTGCCTACTCATTATCACAGTAGTGCATTTTATTGTAGAAGTGTATCTTGCAGACTCAAAGAACCTACTAATGTTATAAAGCATAATAATTAAATTATTTACAAACAGAAAATAATCGATTTGACCAAATGCAGTCATACCACCCTGAGAATTTAATTATTTTAAGAGTCCATGTTCAATTTTAATTACTTAAAAAAAAAGGAAGATAAATAATAACATTGTAACAATAATTGTTCTACTTGAGTTAAATAAACAACTATTGTTTTACGAACAAATTAAAGTGTTGACCTTTATTGGAAAAAATAGAATTACAGCTTAGGTGAGCAACAACAGACGGTTGGTACCAGGAGCCAGAGCGAACATTCAAATTTAATGATTCTCACCAACAATATTAGCCAATATCTTTAGCAAACTACAACTGATAGTAATTATCATATACATGTTGTGTTTATGTTAATGTCTATACAGGAATGTACCGATCCACTCACCGCAGCTAATGGCAGAAAAGTCAACGCAACGTATTCACATACGAACTCAAGGTATTGAACGAAACCATTATAAACAATCTAAACAAAATTAATAAACAACGTCAAAGAGTAAGAGAACCGATCTATTCATATTGGATTCAATAGTAGATTGAATTGGATAGAATAAATCAATAAAACAAAAATTAATAATACAAAACAAAACTTTAATAATAATAATAATAATAAAACAGATAACAAGATTCTACGAGACGACGATCTCGCCTTATTACAATATAGATCAATATCCAATAATAAAATAATTCCGGTTTAGACAATAATAGAAACAAGAAGGCCCAACGAAAAGAATTTGTTGTGTCGAAAGTGTACTAAAAATTTACTTATAGCGTGAATAATTTTTGACTATTTTTTGTATGCTTCCGATATCATAAACCTATGACAAAGCCAAGTAATATTATGTTTATTAAAATAATGGCCAAATAAAGTACGGTACTGTCAATTATGAGAGTTAGCCGTCTGTTCATTGTATGCGGTTTGAAGTTCAAGAGACAGATAAGGCAACCGTGTTACTAGAAAAAAATAATAATATGCATCTGGAAAAAGGAAAGCAAGAATTAGTGTATCATAGTAGACTTTGATGTAGCCTGTTGTTGAACTAAGTTAAGAGCCCTTTTGATTTTCTGTAATAGAATTTGAACGTCCAAAATGTTAACCAGTATTTTATAACTAATAAAATTCAATATTTAAAATCAATTCTGTTTTTAAGTTGAAGGACTAAAAGAAGAATACATAATATGGTAACATGTATATTTTACACAATTATTTTGTCTTCAAAAATTTACGTTTTTGTCCTTCTTTCTTATTATTATGATATATGCAACAGCAAAACTTAGTGTGAAAAATTATTATTCGGATTTAGTAGTAACACTTTCTGACTATAACCTGCAAACAAAAAATATTTTTGTGATAGTAAATATTAATTCATTACAAAAATGTATTTGATGTTATAGAAATTTATGTAGGTATAATTTATTGTGTTACAAAACATAATTTTTTAGATTATAAGTTTATACCGTACTTAATATTTGAGACCACAGATGTTTCAGTATACGTTTGTCACAGTTATTAGTCCAGTATCGTCTAAATTTAATTCATAACGATCCAAAATGTTAAAGTTTAATTGAATCTGCATTTGTGTAGCCAATGTTTACCTGAGTTAGTTTTAATCAGAACTGTGTATCTGACCACTCTGAATATTAATTGCAACTCTGATATAAAATTTGTTCCCATTAAAGTACAACATACTGCATTTATCTGTATAGTGAATGAGTAAAAAGTTATTAATCAAACATCAGCAGGTTCAGATATCAAAATTTCAGGTGTTATAAATCTGTCTGCAGGCTAATATGGCCATCCCAACAGCAGCCAATGTAATGCGTGCCGGTCAGACGTGTAAAAAGTAAATTTAAAAAGAGTCCTATGCGATTTTATAAATATCACTTCTTTCTAACGTACCTGCCCTTATTTGTAAAGTTCATTTGAAGTAATTATAGATTCGCAATGCTACTTAGTATAAAGAAATGTTTAAACAATTTTGATAGCTAAACACTATAGCCCATAAAAACCAGCAATTTCAGATACTTTTAGAGAACGGAAACAATGTTGTATTTAAAATGTAACCTTAATGCCCTACATCCTCTTTTATACAAGTTTGAGATTGTATATGAAACGTCAAAACTTTTACACTTTCTTTGTTGCCGAAAACACTCTTTTACTTTTAGATGTCGGGCTACTGATTCGTAAATAAATCTTTTACTGTTATTTATACAATTAATAAATTCTTCAAACAAATTATAAAACTGTGCAAAAATAGTATACACATTTCCATAAATCTCACATATACAGTCTGTACATGAGCCGATAAAGAATACTGTATAACTGCCGTGTTGTACAGTGGAAACAGAATAACTGACATGAGAATAAGTCGCTAATTACAACTTTAATTAGAAACAAACAACAGTTATAAATCAACAAAAGCAACTTCCTACAATAGGACAAATTAAATTTGGACAACAAAAAGTCACCTTATTACAGTTTCGCAATAATCACTTTCCACTAAACCGTACTCCATATATCGCCAGGTCTAACTAAACTTGGCCGCTTCGAAATCTACAGTTTATACTACTGCGGTTTTACATTGTAGTGACACAATTCTTGAATGCCGGTAGAA
This sequence comes from Magicicada septendecula, assembly GCA_034769895.1. NCBI lineage: Eukaryota > Metazoa > Arthropoda > Insecta > Hemiptera > Cicadidae > Magicicada > Magicicada septendecula. The sequence continues at coordinate 431,357,868 of CM068369.1, read as the reverse complement.
TGGTCGAGCAACATGTGGAAGGGACATCTCGAATTACATAGAGGTTAAGCAATTCTGCCGAGCAGAATGATTTTCAAACGTGTGAAACTGCTACGTGTTAAGAGTCACGTAGCCACTTTTCTTATTTTTGAGCTCAACGTGGCACAGCCCTCTCCAAAAGCTCATTCGCCCCGAACTAGCAAACCGTCTCTGTAGTAATACTTTGCCAGGCGGACTTTACGCGACAGGCTCTAGTTAATATACAGGTCCTTCCGTCAGTCAAGTAACTTAAACCCATTTTACCCCATTCTTTGACACTCTTTGGTAATCGTGGTTTATTCCTAAAGCGACTTTACTCCAAATATCAGAAACGTGGTCTGCTGATGAGCAAAAATATTAAGGTAATTATTTCTGTACTCAGGAATCTTTGTTTTGTTATTAGAACAGTACGGATACTTAAAACGTTAAGTAAAAGTAAATCGTGGGCTTACCTTTGTTACCGACTTAGTTTAAATTACTTCTCCCTTACTCTATTGCTGGTGAAACACCATCACCTCTCTGTACATAACCGTTAAGTATTTTTTCAATGAACTTAGATTAATATCATAGGTAAAGCAAAAAAGTATTACAAATTTCAGAGGCAATATCAGGTTTGAAGTATATTGTTGCATATTAAATTAGTGAGTCAACAAACGTCTCCCCCCTTTTAATTAAATTACGTTTGCAGATATAGTGTTGCAGAAAATCTACTGCTATATAAAATGTGAAAAATATAATAACTGTGAAATTTAATTAAAATTATTGCGAAAGAACAAACATAAAATATGAATTCATTGTAAAATATTAAATTCTAATTAATAATGTAGTATATATGCATATTTAACATGCAAGCCTAAAATAATTATTGTATTAAAACGAGGTGTATTTAACTGTGCCAGTCACACAATTAATTACGCTCTGTAGAATATTGTTTCATATGAAAGTTGATGGAAGTGGTATTTATTTTATTATAATACATATTATATTAACTCTACTGTGGCCGTCCCAAGTCGAAGGCCTTACCATACTACGTAAGGAAATAGGAGGGATCAAGCAGTTACACTCCGATAAAAATCCAGGAAGGGTAATAAAGGGTGTTCAACAGTCATAGACGTATATGACTTGATAGATGTATAGACGTATTGTAGGTGAGGATCTAAATGAGCGAATCGGGAACAAAGCGATACGGAATGTAATGGAAATAATGGAGAACATCACCTATGTAATAACGGTGAAAGGTTGTTTCATTTCAAAACAAGTAATGACCTATTCGTTATTTAGGCAATAAAGATATTTACAAATATACATGGAGCGCTCATGGCTGTAGATAAGTAATAAACTATGTTTTTGCTAAGAACAAGATCTGCAATACAGTGCAAGTGCAAGATGTCAGAGTATACACTGACGATGATATAAACTCTGGTAACTTTCTTGTAGTGGCAAAAGTATTCGCAAGAAGGTAGGTAAAGAATAACTCAGTGAAGATAACTTCACACAACAACGAACAGTCATAAAAGGTGGAACTTTTAAAAAATAAGAAAATGAGGGACTTTTATTATCCAAGGCCTACTACAACAGGTAGTCTGCGGGGAAACACCAAAGAATAGTAAGAGAATATAAAAAGTTGTATTTACAAAACTGTGCTTTATACTCTTGGTAAGAAGCGTAACGTATAAAGCAAGAAAGGTTTAAGAATATGGAACAATTAAATTAGCTACATAGATAGAGGAGAAAATGGAAACATAAAGTTTATTTAGAAACGAGAAAATAATCATAAAACGAAGTGCACTGAAAATACAAATACGTAAAGTCATTAGATAAATTGATAAGAAATATCTACGAAGATACATTCAGGAGGCAAATAACGACTTTTAAGATACTGGAGCATTTAAATAAAAAAGACAGGGACACACCTCAACTAACATAATACGATCCTAGAAGAGTAGTGGGAAAATCACTACAGAAGCCTATGGTACAAAGAGCATTATTTAGATGACCACGGATGAGCCTTGTCTGGGAGGTTTGATTACTGAAGAAGTTTAAGAAGCCCTTTTCAGAACAATATATTGGAAAGCAACTGGAAAAGATGGAATAAACTGGGAAATGACAAATACGGTGATACTTTTCTCAAGCTTAGGAGTTCAATTTCAATAACACTCGTTGAAGGCAGTTAACCATCCAGATGCACGGAGAATGGAGTTGTTTTATTTCTGTTAAGAAGGCGAAAAGAAATAAACGGTAACTATCAAGATGTAAGCCTAATAGACACAATATGTTAACTTTTATACTAGAATTTCATCCAGATAGATACATGTAATAAGTGGAACGTTTCTTCTGGAAGAATAAAATAATTTTAGGAAACACAGATCTTGCAAAGTCAACGTGTTTATTATAAAATAGCTGAAAAAAACCCGACGAGAATTCACCACTAGTCTGATTGCTACATTGGCAACAGCGACACACAAAGCATTTAGAGATTATAAAAAAGCCTTCGACCGCGTAAATATGCAACTCCTATAGAATGTATTAGTGAGAAGAGGTTAATCTAGGCATATTATAAAGTATAGAATTATGTCTGTTAAGTAATACAACAATAATAGTTAAACAGGATCAATACCTTTAAGAGGGTGATCTTTGACACAGTATCTAGGGCGTCATACTAAGGTGTAGTTTACTGCCTACTTTGTTTAAAAAGTATTAAAACAACCTCCTAAGGAAATGACAAGAAGAATTGCACCCTGACTTGCAGAGTTGTCATGAAATATTAGTATAAACACTAGCTTTTTTGCAGATGACCAGTTTTTCATAAAAGATGATCAACATCTTTAGAAGTTAGCTATAGACAAGTTGAGAACGATATGTGAAGAATATAGTATGAAATGTGAAGTATCTTCTAGTAAGACAAACGTAATGACAGCCAAAGGAGCCAAACACGTAATTAGACTATCGTATATCTTAGTAGACCAATTTAATATCTTTAATTAGTTTGGTAGTGAAATAAGTTATCAACACAATCGAGATATAGACAACAGATTTAACTTTTAACACATAGAGGTTTCTATAAACATAACTCTAAGAAACAAAATTAGAAAGGAAACAAAATTAAAATATAGAATCATGGCAGTTCCTAATTTGTTGTAATAAAACCTGGATTCTTACAAAAAGCCTTGAACGCAGCATTCAGACATCAGAAATGAGATTACTTATCGCGATGAAACGTTGCAGACGATTGAACAGCTTTAGAGACGCAGATGTGTAGCGAAGAATGAATATGGAACATCTTAACAACAGAGTAGACAATTATAGAGAGTCAAGTTTGAAGTAAATACAATGAAATTAAAATCAATCTTGTTTCAAAATACGAAGCTTAATTTTTAAGTAGCGACAAGCCTGGTTAGGATCTCTCACGAAAGTGTCTTCTGACGTTTGCATTTAGACCTTTCTTTTGAAGGCATTTACTTGTAAACAATTCTTAAAGGATTAAGTCTCCAATCAGTTTTAGAATTGGCGATTGCAATATTTTTGCTGTTTTGGATGACAGCGTTAAATGATCCCAGTCGACGAGAACCAGAATGTATGGACACACAAATAATTATTAAATTCATTCCATCAATTAAACTATTTATTTTATAGTTCTTAAAATAGTTTCACATTTTAATAACATAACTGTACATTCTGTATGTTTAGAAGCGAATAGTCTTGTAACCAGTTAGAAGATGCGCAGTGAGCTAGACTGACCCACATAAACTCCACGAAGATTTGAGTAGCGAATAGTCCTGTAACCAGTTAGAAGATGCGCAGTGAGCTAGACTGACCCACATAAACTCCACGACGATTTGAGTAGCGAATAGTCCTGTAACCAGTTAGAAGATGCGCAGTGAACTAGACTGACCCACATAAACTCCACGACGATTTGAGTAGCGAACAGTCCTGTAACCAGTTGGAAGATGCGCAGTGAGCTAGACTGACCCACATAAACTCCACGACGATTTGAGTAGCGAACAGTCCTGTAACCAGCTAGAAGATGCGCAGTGAACTAGACTGACCCACATAAACTCAACGACGGTTTGAGTACCGTATAGTCCTGTAACCAGTTAGAAGATGCGCAGTGAGCTAGATTGACCCACATAAACTCCACGACGATTTGCGTAACATTCAATAAAATTTACATAACACTGGTCCACTTGTTTGAAAAGCAGTGAGCAATTTACTTGAACGATTAGTCTACAGCTTTATTCCTCTGTACTGACACGATTAATTATTAATATCCTTCACTTCCCCGGAGTATAAAGGTTATACCCACAAAAAATAAATTTTTTATATACATACACAGCCACTCTGTATGTATCCAACCGTTCTATACAAATCTTAACTTACCTACATGATGTTAAGGCGAGAATTAAAAAGAAAACCATGACGTAAATCAAGGTACGCTCTTTGTTTAGCGTGTCTCGTTAGACAGTACGTTATAGCTGGAAAGCCAATGTAATTTAATACTCCGCTTTACTAAAATAAGACATAATACTTTTTATTATTTAAATTGAAATTATTTAGCAAAGTGTTAGCGTGTTATTACTGATTTAACGAAGTATTAAATTTCAGATATTGTTCATTCCAAAGTTTTACTGTATTGTGTAATAACATAGTATGGTATTCAGAGACATTTAGTGGGTGTGAAACATTTAAGATTACCGTCATGTTGTCCACATCAGACATTTATTACATAAAACAGTCGCATTTTTTATTTCTTTATTAAAATACTTATTTTTTGATTTTTATAAATTTTAGACACATTTGTGACTTAAAATATATTTTAAAATAATTTAAAATAATATAAAAACATTTACGTTTTTCCAAAATATTCATTTTTACAGCCATATGTCACGTAAACCTGTATTAGCGTTAATAAATGTATTATTATACCTTGTTACCTACTTACTTTTTGTGACACTTGAATATTAATTGAATAGTCATTATATTCAAATGTAGGTAATACCATTATAGTCGCCTTAAATAAACATGTAATTAGATGAATATTTACCAACTTTGTTATTAATTGTTTTTATATTTAGTCGACAACATTCTCTATTTTTGACTTAGGTTACTTTCCAAATATCAGCATTATTATTACTGCACTTCATGACTTACTGCTTAATTACTGATATTTTCTTTATGATGTTACAATTAACGTTTTGTTTGCTATTTCCTGCATTTTAAGGGTAATTATTACAAAATGTTCTGTAATGCTAATTACAAACCATAATAACCTCTTTATTTCTTAAACAAACATCCGTTTACACACTTGCTAATTTTCGCCGAGTTTTGTGACAAAGTGGTGCACGTGGTAGATGAACAAAAGCGTATTAGATTTAGATGTTCTCAATGTTCAGTCATGAACCATAGTACTTATGTAGTAGTAGTAGTAGTAGTAGTAGTAGTAGTAGTAGTAGTAGTAGTAGTAGTAGTAGTAGTAGTAGTAGTGGTAGTAGTGGTGGTAGTAGTGGTGGTGGTGGTGGTGGTAGTGGTGGTGGTGGTAGTAGTAGTAGTGGTAGTAGTAGTAGTAGTAGTAGTAGTAGTAGTAGTAGTAGTAGTAGTAGTAGTAGTAGTAGTAGTAATTAATGAATAATTAATGAATAAGTATTAAATAATAATAATAAATTTACCTTTATCTTGTGATAAATACTTTTTATTCCTAAACTTCTGTTGCAAAAAAATCTGTTTTCTTGTGTTTCGTAACACTTTATAATTACGAGTATACCGTACGAGGCCTACGTTTCCTTTTCATACTGGGTCATCAGGGAGTTATTCTTGCTTATGGAGTTCATGAATTTGGTAGTCATCTTTTAGTTTGCATTACATAAGTGAAAATAACAAACGAAATTTATAATTGTAACCGTATCTCTTTCCGAAACATCCTTGTAAAGAACTTCGTTAAAGAAGTGTTTCTTTTAAAAAAATGTGTTTTGGACAAAATTATTAAATATAATTTACAGGTATGTTTCAACATAGTATATACTAATTTGCAGTAAGTCATTTAATTTTAATGACTGAATGAATTAACACATAAAATATTTTTGTATTGACATGTTTTATACTAATAAAAAATTTACTTTTAAATGTGCAAGGCAATTTGACTTGTCTAATATTTTCTTCAGGCAAGTGGTTAAATCAAATATGAAAATCATTACAACGTATGTAAACCCTCTTTTATATTTATAACAGATGTGGTTTTAATAATTACAAAAACCTATGTTTTTAACTATATTACTTTATCAATTATATGCCTTGAAGGGTTTTATTTGAAATAGTGAACTGATATCCTTTTATTTGAAAGTATTGCATTTAGATACAACTTTAAATATCTCTGTCAATCAAGTTAGGAAGAACTAGTCAACAATTAAAAGCACGTCTCATTCGAACGCATAAAACGTAGCGATGGGAACGTAACGTCAACGTAATGTATTGTTACGCAATACAGAACATTCTTGTACAGTCGATAGTGTCGTTGTATACGCTTCTCGACCGGACCAGCAGGTGCGTGTTTCTGCCAATGCCGCTGTCTAGTGTTTCAAGTGTTTTTAAGGACGCACATTTTGGATTATTTTGGAACACTTGTGCTACATATTTAAACGACAGCAGCTAGCTTTGTCAAATATTTTATGTTGGGCGATTTGTTAAGTGGTATCAAGTGTTTGTTCGTTGTAATTAGTGCGGACTTCTTCATAGTTGACATTATTATTGCGTGTGGACAAATTCAAGTTGAATTACTGTTTGAGTTGATTACGAATTGTTATTTGTGATTAATTAAAGCTGGTGATTATTGACTTCATTGGTGTATGGATTTTGTTACCTCTGTACCATAAGATTATCAGTGAGGTCGTCGTAACAGTGGGTCAGGAGTGCTACAGAACCGTTAACAGCGGAAACAGAGGACACTTTCTAGAAGAGTAGTATAATTTGTAATTTACCTGCAAATATGGATGCCAGTCAGATGATGGAAAATTTCCAGGCGCTGCTGTTGCAGACAGAGGAACGACGACGACAAGAGACGGAAGAAGCAGAAAAACGACAGGTTGAGAAAGCGAAATAGAGACAGAAAATCCTCCTTCTGGAAACACAAGAATGCCAGGAAACATTACTGCTCTATTCAGAGGAAGGACAAGACGAAAAACGTAAGCAGGAGACAGAGGAACGGAAGAGTAAAACAGAAGACATCAAAGCGTTAATACAGGAGCAAAATCAGATGGAAGAACAAACCGCTGCAAAGGTCAATAACCAAATTACTGTAATATCTGACGTAGAAGAATCCATGTTCAATAAAATAGCTGAAGTAGAAAAATCTATCGCGAGTGTGGAAAAAGCTACGTCCACAAAAATGGGAGACTCGATTGCAAATATGAAAGAACAGATTAAAGTGAAGAAGAGCAGCTAATGAAAATACAGCCATGCTTTTCGAAACAAATTGCTGAACACAATACACCAATAGTAAAGACAGAAAAGGACATAGAAAATATGACAACAGAGAAAGTCACTTTGCCTGCAGCTGGGGGCAATTCATGTCAAGGCCTCAACCTTTGATGGAAGCACCCACTTGGCGACGTATCTTTGGGAATTTGAAGCCGCTGGTAGTGCAAATACTTGGACGGAGAAAGACAAGTCAATTTCACTCTTTCTTGCTTTAAAGAATTTGCCGCAGAGCTACTATAGAAAGTGCCATCTGACAGCCAGAACGTCTATGACAAATTGATTAAAGCTCAAGAATAACGGTATGGTTTAATGTGTACTAACATTTGGGCAATGTGTACTACGCTCAGTTGAAAACAAGGCAACAATGTTCCGGGGAGAGTCTTCAAGATTTTGAAGCAAGCATTGGCAGACTGATTAGACTAGCCTATCTTGAAGCACCAGAAGATTTTTGAATGAGGTTTGCGGTGAAGACATTTATTTATGGCATCGGAGATTGTAAACTTCAGCAGGTGTTACGAATGGCGTCGAAATAGCTCAGAAGCTCTTGTTCAAGCCATCGAATTTGAAGCTGCCAAGTCAGAGGCCCGCGATATTAAAGGCTTTATGTCATCACACTGTAGTCAAAAGATTCCAGTACATTGCCGTTACGATGGGTGCAGAAAACCAGGGTTGCCGGACAAGTAATTCGGATGTTCAAGAGCGCCACAACGATTTGAACGATGGGAAAAAGACAGAAGAGCGAAGTGTTTCAACTGCGGGAAACGTAGTCATCTACAGGTAGACTGGTGGGAGAAGAAAATACCGAGAGAAGAGAGCAGTGGCACCAATTGGAGAATTAAACCTCCAGAAGAGCACAGTTTCCACAGTACATGTCACCAGTGGAAGCTTGATCGTTAATGGATTTACGGAACGTAAACCAACACCATTTACAGATGACACAAGCGCAATAGTGTCTATTGTGCGCCCTGACTTAATCAGCAACCACCAGACTTAAATTAGTTTTTGTACAGTATAGACTGTGACTGGAAGCCCCGTAAAAGTGTTAGGAAATGTAGACGTACGTGTATGCCTGGGTCTTCTCGAGTTTAGCCAAAAAATGCTCGTTGCAGACATTGTCGATAAAGTTATTCTTTGCATAGACATTATGAATGCCTAAAGATTCTTTGTGGGTTAAGAGATAATGTACTGAAGGTTAGCCAAGAGAAGATAAAGGTTTGTATGGACAAAATGACAGGGTTAGCCAATCATTTGACCAAGCGAGTGACATTGGCCTAAGAAGAAGTCAACAGGTTTTGTCAAGAGGAACACTTCCTGTTTCAAGTGGAAATTGTAGAAGAACTAGCAGAGGAAGTATCAATGTGTGTAACGACAAAAGAAGTTATTGGAAAGCCAACTATGGGTGTCGATAGAAGACCCTTGATTGTTCCTGAGTTAATGGAAACGCCCGGGAGAAAAGTTTCTGAAGATGAACAAGAAGTTTCTTACGCAAGAGGTTGTTGACGAGATCCAAATAGACTTAGTCCAGCTAGTGGCGTATTGATCATCAGTACGCAACGGGAGTGATTCCACTAGTCAAAACTAGTGGTTGATTGGAAAACTACTATTCCTGGGAATTGATGTTCGGATCACCTGAGACTCAGTCCGAAGAGCCACAGAACTATTGCTCGCATTATAATACCAACTGAGATGAATAAACCGCTTGATAAGAGGACGGCTCAAGATAGCCAGTGACAAAATTAAAACTTGGTATGACATGAAATATTTTTATTCATTTAAAGACTGTAATTATATTATTACAAAGGTTTAAAAAAAATAACGGTTATGACAAGAAATAATAAACTCTTGAATTTAAAAAAAAAACAGAAAGAAATTTTTTAAAAGAATTTTAGTTAGGCCTAATATATCAAGATCAGAGCAACAAAAAATGTCATTTAAGAAATTACATTCTGTTTATAACAGATAGGATCAATAATAGGTTAAAATTATGGTCGTAACATGGTATCAGTAAACATGCATAATCGTTTTTCGAAACTAGTAAGCAATAAAGAAAAATCAAACATACTACAGAAAAATGGAATTTATAAATTGCGCTGTACAGAATGCAATGCTATTTATATCGGACAATGTGGCAGTGCTCTGAAACATTTCATTTTTGAACATAAGAAAGTGATTTTAACTAATACAGCCAATACAGGCTTTACAGATTATTGCTTACAACACAATCACTTCATAGATACAAAAAACATAACACTACTACACAACATACAAAAAGGTAAAAAATGGATTTATTAGAAATTTTTAAAATTAGAAAAGCAATCAAAAGTAACAAAAATTTAACAAACGAACAAACTCAATTCTGTGTATTCCCTTTATTAAAAGTTGTTATTTAGTTTAATTAATTTTTATATTTTGCCTTCCGATTATACCTAGTTTTTACAGACACTTGACCTTCCCACTAGCTTCTCCACCCCTCCATCCTACACACCCCACACATGTCCGGATACATGTCCTAAACACATGTTCGCCACCCTTACATTCTTTGTTTAGTTTAGTTGTTACTTGATTCTCTTTGAGAATAGCCTAAGAAGCTGAAACAGCTGTCAGAGTTAAATACAAACTGTGAAACGTACCAAGTGTTTATATATTTTTAAAAACCTTTGTATTAATATGTTTCACCAAGTGCCCAACGACGAGTCATCATTCTATATCGTAAATATTAGCCTTGTTTATTTCATCACGAATTGTTTCATTAATAGCGATAGAAACAGACTCGAATAAATCATTCTGAATTTCAGAAGATGTGCCTTTAAATATAGTGCTGGTTTCTATATGTTCCTTCATGAAACACTCTTCCATTGCCAGTGAATTTGAAGTTTCTAAATATTTGCCCTTATTAAGAGAGTGCTCATTTTCCTTATGACCCCTGAAAGCTAACTCTTGCGTCCCTAAATAACAAACACCATTTATCAAACGTCCTACTATCCTTCGATTTTGAGCTACATTTTCATTGTGCTTTAATGCTTGATTTGTAGCTGATTCGGACAAGCAATGTTATACTCTGTTACGTCCTAGCATGTGAAACATCTCAGAATTTGTTATATGAGCTTTGCTATCAGCATCAATAGCGGCTTTAGTTTCAAATTTGTTTATAGTGCTTACTCCAACTTTGCTCCATGGTTCCTCTCTATTAAACATCAATCAATAATAGCAGTGCAGAGTTTCGTTTTGCTGACAAACACAATCTATATGTGTATAGAGCCACCTATAGTAGTGTGTGTTTACTATACCATACTTTTTGAAATTTTCTGACAATTTTTCCATCCTTCTGCGACAAATCTAAAGGCAGCCGAGATATTTTTGACTTTAGCAATACCTTTTGATGTGAAGGTAACGTACTGATATCGTATTTTAACAAACATTCTAGTAAATCAATGTTGTCAGAGTTCATATCAAACACTTCTGCAATAGAACTGGTACTAACTTTATTCGTTTTGCTCCATTAAATCAATTAAACAGTATGCTTAAAACACTTAAAGGACGACACTTAAAAATGTTTATTATTAAATAATTAGGACGTAATTGATTACACACTTCTTAGTCTATAACACTATATACAAATTTAAAAATAATTTGTAAACTCAACAAAAACCAATATTTACTACGCGCTTATAATGAAACGGACACAGGCGGCCAGGGGAAAAATCAGTACTATTCAGTGAGGGGAGACGTGTCTTCTGATGTGATGTACTGGACACATTATTACGCTGCGCGAGCAGGTCCTCTCCCGTTGTCGTCCACGAAAGCCCTCCTCACCTCCAGCCTTGTTAAAAAGACATTCCAAGTAACGTCTACCCTGATAGGCCTACTCCGCGTACAGTTGCATCGCACAGCAAGGTTCCATCGATCACGCGGTCGCGTAAAGTCGCGTAATATTTAACTTCTTAAATTAGTTTTGTACCCTTTCTGAGTATATTACGCAACGTAATTCATAAACAGAATTAATTACTTTATGAATAAATTATTTGGGGAGACACTGTCTACCTTGTCTCCCCTGACGCTTCACCACTGTTCTCTAGTGTTTTCGATTGTTTGTTGAGGACGCATATTATGGATTATTGTAGAACACTTGCGCTACATATTTAAACAACAGCAGCTGGCTTTGTCAATCAGTTTATGTTGGGCGATTTATTAAGTGATATCAAGTGGATGTGTGTTATAATTAGTGCGGAACTCGTTATAGTTAACATTGTTATTACGTGTAGACAAATTCAAGTTGAATTACTGTTTGAGTTGATTACGAACGGTTATTTGTGATTAATTAAAACTGGTGATTTTTGATTTCATTGATGTCTGTATTTTGTTTCGACTGTACCATAAGACGATCAGTGAGACCGTCGTCACAGTATCGTTTATTGACACAGTACAGTGCGTTGAAAATTATACCTGTATCCTCTTCTGTGCAATGACTGATTATACCTTTTCTGTGCAAGGACTGATGTTATTTTGACGTACACCATTATTACTTATTCGTAGTACAACAAAAGTTTTAAAAATGGTTTCCGCAATATTTATTATTGGAGTAATTCAAACAATGTGATAACATGAGTCAATTGTATATTCATACATACGCATTCAACAATCTTGAGGAACATAAAAGTATTGATTGTATTAGCAACATAAATTAGTGTTGTAGACAAAGGTCTGTCTGTCTGTCTGTCTGTCTCTCTCTCTCTCTCTCTCTCTCTCTCTCTCTCTCTCTCTCTCTCTCTAACCTTTATTAAATTTGTAGTAAATACACTACAACGTTTGAGAAATAATATACTACGCGTACACTTCTAAAACGTGAGAAGCGTTCGGAGTTGAATCTTACTAACAAAGTTTTGGAGAGTTTCTCACTAGAGATCTTTGCTCACTGACTTGAATCCATTTCTAATCAGTCGTAATTAGTGACTGACGTCATAGCACACAATTGCTTGTCTTTATTGATAGTGTCAAGCATCGTTACCATCCACTAGTTTCATGATTTACGACAATCAACGTTAAGGTCAATTAGGTCAATATTCTTTGAGACATTCACTTACTGCTATATGTGCTTAGTGTCTTCTATATTCATCAGCACACATCACTGCATCCTATGTGACTTGCGTTACATTGTTTCTTACTTCTGTTTCTCAAGTAGTACTTTCTAAGTAAGTAATTCTAACGGTGTTTATTTTTTGCCAACAAAGTGTAATCTTACTCATGTCTGACGTTCGTACTCGATGCTTTATGCAAGAATATAGGTTCTGAAAACGTATTGTAAAAGAATTATTTGTATTCTTGGATTTCGTTGTCCATGACGTATCCGTTTCTTAACTAAATATAATTATTTCACTACGATTCGGAACACAAAACGTTTTATGGGTAAAAACGTAAAAGCTTTACCTTACAATCTGAACCGGTTTTCACTTTAAAAAAGCTTCTTCAGAGGTTGCCGCTGGTAGTAAAGTCCGTCTTGTTGTTGGCGACGAAGTCGATTTTCGAAAGATCGATGTTGTGTGTGTGAGGTGTGATATGTTCGAATAATGCGTGTGATATGAATTGCGTCTGTTAGTTTAGGATGTCGTTTTTATTTGTTTTCGTGTTTTTGTATATATCCAATTGTTCTAGAATGTTTAGTTTTCGGCCTTTTGTGTGTACGTGTAGAATGTTCATGTTATTGTCGATGATTTTGTACGTGTGGTTTGCTTCAATGAGGTTGTTTGCAAAGGTGGATTCTGTAGTGGAGTGGAGTGCCTTTGTGTGTTCAATGTATCTTTGTTTGAAGCTACGACTTGTCTGGCCTATGTAGAATTTGTTGCAATCTGAGCAACTTAGTTTGTAAACACCAGGAAGATCGAATTTGTTTTCTGCTTTATGTGTGTGTTTTGATAGTGTGTGTTCTGTTTTGTTAGTAGTTTTGTAAGAGATTTTGTATCCTGCTTTTTTGAATTTGTGGGCTATTTTTTCAGTTTGTTTGTTGATGTATGTTAGTGTTATGAATTTGTTGTTTTCTGTCTTTGTCTGTTGTTTGTTTTGTGCTTTGTGTAGGAGTTTATTGACTATTGTTCTGTCGTATCCGTTGGATTCTGCTAGATATTTTATCGTGTTTAGTTCGTCTTTGTAGTCTTTTTCATCTGGGGGGATGTTGTTAAGTCTATGTATTATGATTCTGAAGGCAGCTAGTTTGTGTTGTATTGGGTGATTGGAGGAGTTGTGTATTAATATGTCAGTTGTAGTCGGTTTCCTGTATATACTGAATTTGCGCCTGTGTTCAAGTTTTGTGATGGAGAGGTCTAAGACGTTTATGCTGTTGTTGTGTTCGTATTCGGCAGTAAAGGTTATGTTTTCATATATTTTGTTTATGTGCGTTAGTAATTGTTAATACTATACATTCTAGTACTATACAGGGGAAACAAAAGACAAAAAGACAATGTGAACAATTACTAATTACTAAGGGGCGAGAGGGGACTAACTATGGTGTGCAGCAAAACCACTTAAGTCAATACAATCCATTACTATATAAATAATCAAAACAACCTAAGCTATGTATTTACAAGTCGCGTATGTAAAGCTAAAAAGGTATATACCGGTACCATAAAAAATTATGTCCTTTTAAGTAAAATAAACACCTGTAGAAAAAACCAGAAAATGCAACTACATAAACCATATACCCATCAAATGTATTACATACGTCAGGGTCTGAGACTACAGACAAGTTCAGATAGATAATGACAGCATTAGAGATGAAAATATCTACGAAGAGTAGATATGGTAATCAAGGAAACTCCCATCGCCATATATTTATAATCCTCATAGTATCCCGGCCAGTGCAAAACATACCGGAGTTTACACCAGGCGCTCGGTAGTACTGCGGCGTAGCTAAATTGCCTGACATCTGTTACGACGGCGATCTTCTGAGTCATAAACTACATTTCTGAACTCGAACTATTTTTCCGATATTGAGGGTCTTCCTCTACTGTCACGTACGTTCCTCATGTATGCTATGTCTTTATGTTTCGTTAAATTTCAAGAGAGGTTAAATTAAATTATGTTTAAGGATTCAAACAACAGACTGCTTCTGATTCGGAAGTGCAAAGATCCACCATGTATCTGCCGTAATGCAATAAATACAACCAGCAGTTAGTAGCAATTACATATGTAATTATAATAATTTATAAAAAATTATCAAAACTATCACTTTAGGTATTTAGCTACAATACTAACCAGTTACATTAAATTAAAGAAATGGTGATTTAATACTTCACTACTTATTACTTCAAGATACACGATATAGAATTGCTCAGAACTAATTTGAATTTTCCTGTTACCAATTCTTGTTCTATCATCATACACCGACAAGAACGTAATGTGTTATTGTATTGTTGTACGAATTTAATATTTTTTTTATTAAAGATACACAGACGGCAGTTAAACTTGTTATAAAAGTTATCTCCACAAGGTATTTTTAAACTAGGAGAAGTGAATGCAAAAGTGTGTAGATTTATAAAATAATTAATAACACTTTGTAATAAAAAAAAGAGAAGAACGGACTACTAATTAATTTTACTTAAAAAAGTGGGTAGTCTCTGATACATAAATAATTCTTATAGCTCAAGTAACAGTTTTATTATCTTTGAGCACAACCGTGCTCTCATATCTAATCTTTCCTTTCCCTCCCATCAACTTCCGCATTAGCTGTAATAATGATACATATGCCAGTAACGTCTCTAGATATGTTTGAAATACGTTAACTTATGTTTAAAATAGTTTATGTTTATGCATTAATTTAGAAATAAATTTCATGTCTCTGAGTATTGATTTTCACATTCCAAAATTGGGCTATATTTAATACCTTGCAGAGGAAAAGAATAGAAAAAAGGTATTTTTTCATATAAAGGTATTAAGTTTTTTTACTACCACAATATATTTCTTGTAAATGTTACTTCCGGTAATTAAACAAAGTAAGTAAAAATGGCAACAGTAAGAACAGTCTCGGTTAGTCGAAATTGTAACGAAAAAATAATATCCTCACCGTTGAGGTAAATCAATTCAACGTTGTAAAACTTAACAAAAATGTTTGTAAATTGATTGATGTACTGTAATATTTAATATTATTGGAAATAAAGGTTTTTCTCTAAGCAGTTAGTAGGCCTACGCGGCGTAATCATTACAGGATAAATGATAACAATGGCTCTTTCATATACTTAGAACTAACGTATTCTTACGCAATTACGAAAAAATCTCCTACAGTGGAGAGTGTCGTTCTTGACTTTTCCCGACTAGCCCACCGTGCCTCGTCTGTATGAAAGCCGTCTATAATTAGTGTGAAACTCTATTACTTGGCATTATTATTGCGCGTGGAAAATTTAACTTGAATTATTGTACGAATTGATTACAAATATTTTATTGTGATTAATTAGAGCTGGTTATTAATGATTTCATTAGTGTCTTGTATTTTTTTTCCACACCATACGGTGTTTGTAATTTTACCATACGACGATCAGTGAGACCGTTGTAACAGTGGTGTCAGAAGTAGCATAGAATCTTTAACAGTGAAAAGAGAGGACACTTTTTAAAAAATAGTGGAATTTGTAAATTATCTTCAAACATGGATGCCAGTCAAATGATTGAAAATTTCCAGGCGCTGCTGTTGCAGACAGACGAACGACGACGACAGGAGGTAGAAAAATCAGAGAAATGACAGGATGAGAAGCAGGAGGCAGTAGAAACAGGGGGCAGTAGAAGCAGGAAGATGACAGGATGAGAAACGTAGACAGGAAAGAGGAGAAACAGAGAAACGACGTAAGCAGGAAGCAAATGACATCAAAGCGTTGATACAGGAGCAAAAGCAGATGCACGAACATACCGCTGCATAAATGGGTCAATTACGAGGTGAGTTTAATAAACAAGTTACTAGAATATCGGAGGTACAAGAATCGGTAAAATTAAAAATACTGAAGAAGAAAAATCTGTATAGAGTGTGGAAGAGTCAGTGTCTACATAAATATTGTAACGTTTCCATTTTTATGGGTTACAAAAATAAATATATGAATTTTAAAAATTTTGTTTAAATTTAATTAAAGAAAAAAAAGTTTTTTCTTTATTTTTCTTTATTTATTAATTATTTATTAGTTTATTTATTTATTATATTAGTCCTTAATTCTTTTAATTACTATTTTAGTTGATTTATTGTGTTATAATAACAATAATTTGTTTCCAGCGTTAAATAGATTATGAAATGTAATAATCGATTAGTGGTATTCAGCTATTCAGTGATTGTACTCCTTTGCGATGTTATTCTCTTCTTCCTTGAAGTCCAGGTTTCAAGTGTTACCTGAAATTCTTCTAAATATATGTTCACCAAGAAATAAAATTCAAAATCGGAATCTTAAATGAATTTATTAATCTAATTGCGATTAATCGACTTTGAATCGAACTACTAATCCACAGCTCGAAAACTCATATGTCAGGGGAAATTGTTTTCTTTATATAAATTATTAACATTGAATTATAGGTTCTTTTAGCTGTTACCATAAGTCAGAGAAAGGGTAATGCTGAAAGGTACAATACTTACAATTAACAAGTTCTTAATGACAAAATAAAAATAATGTTTATTATAAAAATGTTAGTAATATTTAAATTTTTCGAACCAACGTCTAAGCGTAGGCTGACGTCATCACAGCTGACTGGAACCGGTCTGAGTTTCAACAAAGATGTCCGCTTTCTTGCTGCGTATGTACACCAAGATCTTCACGACGAATTTCCTCCAAATAAATGTTGATTCTTTATGTGTCTTTTAGCATAGTAGTAGTGATCAATTTTCTTCGTCGTTGAGTGATTATTCCGTATAAATGATCCGTTGCTTGGTTCGGGAATAAGTGTTCAGATGTGTCCTCGTTCAAATAGTTCGTCCAGTTTTATAATGGTAATTTTCATATTTGAAAATTCTGAATTAGTGCTTGGATTGTTCTAATATCTTGATTTCACTTTCCAATCTTCGTAAATATAATGGTTGGATTTATTTTATTTGAGTTTAGTGTTAATAACTCATATTTTAAATTTTTTTTTTGTAGGTTTAGTTCATTGCAAAATTATATTTTTTATCTTTTTTAATTTGTGTGAGATCGTTCTGATGTGTTCATCTCGACGTCTAACAATCAACTCTCGTTTTTTCTTCATTATACAAAAGGTCATGGCTGATTTATTAGTAAATTTTCATTGTTTTAAATCAGCTGACACTTAAGCCTCAAATTTGATGTTGTACAAAAGAATTGAATTTTACATTATATTATAAATTACATTTTGGTTATTATTTATTCTTATTAAATGCTAATTACATAATCAAATTCCTTATTTAATTCTGCATCATTTAATACCACACATGATATATTTTATAGTATTTTTTAACTCAAAAAGTCATATTTACAGTATATTTGGTTGTAGGCCTTAACTACTTTACTTCTTTCCACATTAAATAGTTGACAATTTATGTTAGATTCTAATTAACATTGAACAAAATCATTGATTGAATTATTATGGTTTGGGTTCTTTAATTCTCAGTAATTTGATGATTTGGTTAGCTAATTTGAATACTGTCTTCAATTTAGGTTTTTCTTTAGACTCCAGTGTTATTACACTTGCATTTTTACTAATAATATCTTATACATTCCTTAATTACTTTCACTAAATGTTGTTACAGTTATTATACATGGTTAGTGATTTACATTCAACAATTTTCATTCATTTAATTAATTTCATTAACTTATTTACTAATTATAATGTGGTGAGAGGTACAATTTGGCCTATTTTTTTTTGTTAGTATAATTACAAAGTTTACTATTATTTCAGCTTGCTAATATCCTTTCTGACATACAATTCTAATAAAATCTTAACTAAATTGCCCTTACTTAATTACAACAGTGTTTATTATTAATTGACATCATTAAAATATAATAAAGATATTATATTAAAAACATAAACTTATTCTCAAGCATTCAATGCTTTGAGTTCAATGAACTGCTAACACAAACAAAACACATCTGTTTTTATTTAAACTGTTTACTAAAATCAATTATTATGCAGTCTTTTGCTCTTTTTGTTTTAATTTAGGGATTTACCCTCTCTATTCACTATATTCCCAAATTTGATATCTAACCATTTTATCTAGTCATTGGGGAATAAAGATCATCACTTAACTGGTATTATTTTGTCATTTTTTCACAATCAAATTAAATGATCTTTGTACACTTTCCGTCATATATCTAATATTTCTACTTATATTAAATTTACATAGTTTCTTTTTTTTCTACTGTATTGTACTTTTCTTTGTTAAACTTTGTTGGGGAGATTTGTTTTTATGTGCTTACTAGTTATATTTTTATTCGGTGGTTTTGGTTTATATACGGTTTTTTTTAACTGCTCCTATTCTACCTGGGTATATATACTATATAAGTTGGAATATCACTTAAGTTGGTTTTAATGAACTTAACTTCTTTTAATTTTGGATTTCATTTTACTTTTATTCTTCATTAATTATTATAATACCTTTTCTTTTTGCCAGTTTGGTTTTTTAATAATCTATGTTATATTCTATTTTTGCTTCTTTCTTGGTCTTATAATAAGATGGATTTTCTGTCATGCTACATATTGCTCTCCTCCAGAAGTGATTAATTCAGATCATACGTTTAGTATGTATGAAATAATTGCTTATGATATTTATTGTTTATTATATTCTTTGTCTTCCTACCCACTTCTACATCTGCTTCTTCGTAATTGAGCTTTTTTTTCTTTCTTTCCATTGAATTTATTCTTATTTGATAGTTATCGTAATCTGAGGTATATCATTATTATTATATATATATATTTATTCCTTTACTTGGTGCTTTATCCATGGGATATTCATTCCCTAACATTCCCTAACACGTGAGCTGGGGCAGTCCAGAGAGGCACTTGTGGCTACATATACTCTGCTGGCCATACTACAGTTTTTTGAGATCAGAGGAACATCATCTCTGCTCAAAATATAATACTGCTGGAATACATGTACATACAGTCATTAAATAAAAGTTATTAAAAAATAGTCTATTTATCGATGTTTATAAAAAACATCCTTGGATTCCTCACTTGTGGTTGCTCAGATTTGCTAATACTTTCTCTCTCATTTATTCTTCTTATGTTTTATAGCTCTGCTGATGTATTTATTCTTCTCATGGTTGGAAGCTCTGTTGATATAATTTATTGCTAGTTATGATGTGTAAACCTTTCCGTCTGAATTCTCTTCTGTTGTTTGCACAATCTTCTTCTGGTTATCAATATTAATAGCATTTTTGTCTTGTTTTTCATCTTGGTTCTAATTAATTGTTCTACTGGTTTTATGTTATGACAGTCATTCTTTCAATGGTTCTTATTATAATTAAAATTAAAGTAGTGATTACAGTTATATATTTTTTTTTCAAAAATTATTATTTCGCTCTTGTTTTCATCCAAATTATTTCATTAACATTATATTGTTTAAGTGGTCTTTACTCCCTTTTGCATTTCGTAAATCTTTTAATATTTTTTTCCAAAATTATTTTTTTCACATTATTGATATTAGTTGTTCTTATTTTTCCTTTAGAATTTTGTTGATTTATATATATATTTTTTTATTTTTATTTCAAATTAAATTCCTGTAAGTTATTGATATAAGTTGATCTTATTTAGTTTTAGAATTTAGTAAATATATTTCAATTCAAAATTAAGTCCTGTAAATAATTGGTGTAAGTTGACCTTACTTTTATTTTAGAATTTTTAAGTTTTATTCTAATCCTCGTAATATTTTTTGATTGAGGTGGTTATAAACGCCTTTGATTTTCTCTGAAACAATATCTTTTAGTTCATAGGTGTTATTATTATTTGCTCTTGTGATTATATATGGTCCGGTATATAGCAGTAATAACTTCTTAGTGATCCCTTCTAGGGTGCTTGGTAATTCGCGGTTTTTCAGTAGTACTTTTTCTCCTATTTTATATTTGACTATTTTTCCAATTGCTTTCTGATACTTGTTTTGGCGCTTCTCCTGGTTCTCTGCCACTTTGTACCGATGCAATTTGAAAAAATTTAAATTGCCCGGCCATATTTTGGGCCGACACGGCTGGCTAAATTTCAGACTCGGTGTTGTTGGGAGACAAGAGCGGCTTTCACCCGTATTTGGCGACGTAATCGGGCGGGCAGTGGCCGTGCTGGTCAACGCTAGTGGCGATGCAATAAGGTAGGCAGTTTTAACCTTGCATTTAACTCCTGTCAGCTGATCACGGTTCGACAATTTGTAACAAGTTTTTCTGGACCGTCCTCAGTTCATGGAACGTGTTATCTGGTCTCATTTTTCTTCCATCCGCTGACATGGTGAGTTGGTCCGACGGCTTGGAAACAGACTTCTTGACTTCATTCATGCGCGAGTAAAAAGGGAGTGTCTCAGGGTCCCCGCCTCAGACGGTAGGTTTACGTAGTCTCAGACGGTCCCCGCCTTTTACGTAGCTTCTGAACGGATGATTGATGCCTTATACTTGTTTGTTGGGTGTTATAGGTTGTAATTATTTGGGTGTGTGTATATTGTGTGTTGTTATCGGTGTTTTCTTACCAGTAATATTTTCTGTATCAGTGTATATGTGTTTTCTTGTTCGGAATTAGAGGAGCTTGCTCTGTTTTTCGGATTATCCTTTCTATTGCTTCGTTAGGGGACCCTGAGATCATTTGAAGCTAATCAAGTTATTCCGTTCTATTGTTGAGATGTGGTGTTGAATTATTGTTTGTGTTTTTTTTGCAATTATGGAAAGTAGATGGCCGACACAATAATTAGATTGGGGTGGTATCATTTGGAGCGTCGGTCAAAGATGTTCATTGGTAGTAGTTGTTCATTTGAAAACGATTTGGCAAATTTGCTCGGATGGAAAGTATTTAAAGTCGTTTGTCGGATGCTGTGTTGACTTTCCTTTTCTTGAACAGTTTTGTTTGTGGTGCAAATAATAAGTGATGGTGTTATCCATGATAAGTTTGGTCCGATACATGGTCTCCTGTTGCGGTGAGGTTGGGCGATTTTGCTGCCCTGTAAAGAAGTTTACCCCCTCTCTTACTCACGTATTGAGGTTAGCTTATGGTTAATGGGATTTAGAGTGATATTCGCGTGCCCTCGGCGCGGTCTTCTCTGCCTAGTTAATCGGGGCCGTCCGCCCTAGTGTAGGGATGTGGGCCAGTCATATGTCAAGGATTGTGATGCCTTGTTTTGCTGCATATGGCTGGTCAGTCCAAGAGGTAGACAGTAGTGGTATGGTCACTCACATATCAAGGTCAGTGATACCTTGTTTGGTCTTCGGACGCGTATGTGAGTGGCAGCAGTAGGAGTAGGTGGTGGTCACCAGTGAAGGTGACGTGTAGGGGCGGCCCCGTGAGGTTGGCATGGCGGAAAGGGTCGCGTGGGGAGGATCATGGTTGAGAGTTTTTCGGTCCTCAGAAGGGGGGGATAGAAGTTGTCCTGAGTAAGTATCGGTCCTGGGGTCTTAGTTGTGAGTGTAGGAGGCCTTAGGAGGTCAGAACTCAGAGGGAGTCCCCGTTCTCGTCTTTCTTCTTTTCTCCTTCTATTTCTTCTCGCTGTATGCTGACCCTGATCAAGTCACCATGCAGTACCCACACACTTGCACAGATACAACCACATGCACACAGGCATACACACTACACTTCTTCTTTCCTCTTCCTTCGTTTACACTCTGAGCCTCTGTCTTCCTAAGAGCGGTAATTTTTTTTTCCTGAGATTTCCTCAAGGCAGCCAAGAGACCTGCGTGTTATGATTGGACAGCCAAGTGGCTACGGTTTGATTCAATTTTGGGGCAACCATGTTGCCCTTTTGGGGTGAGGGTGTGCCGATGCAATTTTAAAAAATTTAAATTGCCCGGCCATATTTTGGGCCGACACGGCTGGCTAAATTTCAGACTCGGTGTTGTTGGGAGACAAGAGCGGCTTTCACCCGTATTTGGCGACGTAATCGGGCGGGCAGTGGCCGTGCTGGTCAACGCTAGTGGCGATGCAATAAGGTAGGCAGTTTTAACCTTGCATTTAACTCCTGTCAGCTGATCACGGTTCGACAATTGGTAACAAGTTTTTCTGGACCGTGCTCAGTTCATGGAACGTGTTATCTGGTCTCATTTTTCTTCCATTCGCTGACATGGTGAGTTGGTCCGACGGCTTGGAAACAGACTTCTTGACTTCATTCATGCGCGAGTAAAAAGGGAGTGTCTCAGGGTCGCCGCCCCAGACGGTAGAAAGGTTCGTGGATGGCGACTACAACACCTGTCACCTCTGCAGAGCTATGCTAACATGCTCCCCCAACGCCGTCGGATCCAACCCAGGAACACCAACGAATGCCCAGGAATACATATCTATACTCAACCACTACCATGAGCGAGAACTTCATGTGAAGAAGTGACCATAATGACCATAAGTGACTCCTCTAATGACCAGGACCACACCAGCATCCATCACACATGTCACAGGACTGAGTAAATTTTACAAACGCAGGTGGGATAATTACAGTTTATAAATTTCATACAACAACACTATAGTGAGTTCAGGGAAGAAAGGGACATATATAGATATGTATAATATATATATATAAACAGTTTTTTTTAATATTGCTAGTGAGCAACATTTGTCAGAACCTGTCCTGTGTATACATATTTGCTACTTTCTTATTAACTGTTAAAAGAACACCCATTTAGCATGTTATTTGACTACTTCTCATTGTGGCTAGTATTAGTAATGCTGATTAATGAACACTAATAATATTGAATTAATATTGAACACTGAACATCTTTTATATATGTATGTACTTCTATTTGTCTATAAAATTAATTATGGAAACTGTTACTGTAAACTTTACACAATTCACTGATGTACAATTACACAAACTTTGCCTGTATACTGATGAAACACTAATAAAAAAGAAGGTTGTTATTGTTGAATAAGCATTTAATTGCAAGTCCTGTCACAATGGGCTCCAGCACAATTTTTTCTTCCGTCTAGTTCAAACGCCTAGTTTTAAAATTTAATGTAACGTCCGTAGACGTTACAACTTTATTATAAAATTTTATTTTATCAAATTTATATTCGTCATTATTAGGAAACCCTATTATTTCTTTGACCTCTCGGGGAGGTGGTTTCTCGTACATGGCGGAGTATGGTGTAATCCCTATAGCTGGATGATGAGCTAAATTGAGGAATTCCTCCGTGGCTGTCAGATATTCTTGCCATTTTTTCTGTTGGTGGTGACAGTACGTCCTTAGTAGTCTTCCCACCTCTCTTAACACCCTCTCCGCCGGATTACTACTTGGGTGGTAAACAGATGTTTTGTAAGTTTTAACTCCAAGTGCTAATAAGGTATTCCTCCATCTTCTCCCCTTAAATTTCGTACCATGATCAGTTAAATTGATGAGGTTTTTCCTATTTCTGGAATATATTGTTCAATTATCACTCCCAGGATTTTCAGAGTAGTTGCACGATTAATAGGGTATAGTTTTATAAATTTTGTGAAATGATCCATTATGATTATCAGATATTTATATCGGTGTCGACCGCCGCTACGAGGAAATGGCCTGCTGTCTAAGAATACTTTTTCTAACTTCTTTTTCGAGGTGATTGGTATCATTATGCCTTCCTTCTTTTCGTTATTTATCTTCACCAGTTGGCAAATATGGCAAGTTTTGATATAATTTCTTACCTTCCGATTAATGTTTTTGATGTGACAGTTTTCTTCTAGTGCCTTTATCACCTTCAAGGCTCCCATATGGCCATATCGGAGATGGTAGTCCATGATTATGTCCTTTTCGATATTGGTCGGGATAATAACTTTCCAGTTTT
Source organism: Magicicada septendecula (assembly GCA_034769895.1). NCBI lineage: Eukaryota > Metazoa > Arthropoda > Insecta > Hemiptera > Cicadidae > Magicicada > Magicicada septendecula. The sequence continues at coordinate 431,333,475 of CM068369.1, read as the reverse complement.
CCTGATTGAGAGAAGTTTTAGTAAATAATATACCGTGATTAAGACAGTAGAATTTGGCTACAGTGTCATCTTGTTCTGCTAATCGATCCTTGATATTGCTTAAATTTGGGTCAGATTGCTGGTGGATGCTGATGTTCAGCAATAATGCCTCTAAATCTGATCTGTTTCTAATAATGTTGTAAATCTTAAGTATACTCTCCTTCTCTCCCTCAAAATTTCATCTTCTAAATTAATCCGTGATAAAACGTCAGCTACAACATTCTTTTTTCCTGGGATGTACTCCCATCGTAGATCATATTCTTGCAGGGCAAGTATCCACCTGGTCAGTCTACCGTGACTCAACTTACATCTCCTTAAAAATGATATAGATTTATGGTCCGTCCGGACTGTTACTGGATAACCCAAAATATATGTACGAAATTTACTATAAGCAAACACTACACTAAGTAACTCCTTTTCGGTTACATTGTAGTTTCTTTCACATTGATTTAATGTTCGACTAACGAAGCTAATCACTAAATGATGACCATTTTCATCTTCTTGATACAGGGTTGTTCCCAGACTGATATTTCTGGCATCGCAGTTTAAAAAGAAAGGCTGGTTAAAATTTGGATGGTGAAGTACTACTATTTCTAAAAACTTGTCCTTTATTAGTTGAATGGTAACGTCTTGCTCTTGACACCAAATCCATTTGTTTTTGGAGGATAACTGATATTGGAATTTGGCTGTCAGCTCTGAATATTGGTTTTGAAATTTTCTATAATAATTACAGATTCCTAAAAATGACTGCAATTGTTTTCGATTCTTAGGTTTAGGGAACTTCTGTGTTGCTTCCACCTTTTCTAATGACGGTGAGATTCCTTGGTCATTCAAATTAAATCCCAATAACTGGACTTCTTTAGCAATAAATTTTGATTTTTCTAACTTATGGGTGATATTGTTAGTGGCTAATTTTTCTAGTACATGTTCCACTCGGTAGCAGTGTTCCTCCCAGTTTGCCGAGGTAATTAGTAGATCGTCTACGTACACAGTTGTAAACTGGAGTGCTTCTTGGCCAAGTATCTGGTCCATACATGCCACAAAGATGGCTACTGAATTCACTAGTCCGAAGGGCAATCTCTTGAATTGATAATTGCGTCCTTCAAATATGAACGCCATATACTGGCGACTCTGTGGGTGCAACTCCACTTGCCAGTAACCGCACACAGTGTCCCATGTACTAATGAACTTGGTACCGTGGAAACTCTAAAAATTTCTTCAATCTCACCGGGCGATGTTCTATCATTTATTATCATTTTATTGATCTCGCGTGCATCCAAACAAAGCCGGACTTGGCCATTTTTCTTAGGAATAGCAACGATTGGACTGGTGAATGGAGATTGACTACTTTCTGTAATATCACTACTGATCATTTTATTAATCTCAGCTCGTACTACCTCCTTCAGTGAATGCGCTATTGGATAGGACTTTCTGTTAAATTCCACTGGTTCCCTGAATTGAATTTTGCATTGGTAGTTTTTGATTTTCCCGGGTTCATCTAAAAACACTGTTCGGTACTTCTCATATATTGTAACATGACATAATATAGCACCAAATATTACTAATAATTGATAAAAGAAAAAGCTGAAGGTAGAAAGAAAAAATAAAAACTTATAACCTGGAGATTGATAACCCAACACTACGAAATAAAATTGACTAAGACACTGACTACGACTTAACCCAATAGATTGGAGAAGGTGAAGAAACGAGAAACCAGGATGTAACCCAAAGTGTGACCACAATCATTGTAACCCCAAAAGTAGCTAATAAATAAAATGTAAAATAAATGCACTAAACAAGGAAGGGCATAAATAAAATGTAGAATATATAAACCATTAAATTAAAATAGAAATATTATGTGTGTTAAATGAAAAGAAAGAAACATGAATGTATAAATATAAGATAGGAAGGTAGAAATAAAAAATACCCTATTAAATAATAAACTAGCCAAAAGCAAGTAAAATATAATCAAGCTGAGCAAAGGTAATAATTAATACAAAAGTGACAAATGTCAAATGATAATAAAACAAATGTTAATGGCCAATAACCACCCAGTGATGATATACTAAATAAACAAACAATATGTGAAATATCAGGTGAAGTATAGAACTAAATAAATAGAAATAAATGACCACGAACTATGCAAATAACATAGAGTACAAGTAAAATTGATAGTAGATAAATAAACCTCATATGAAAGGAAAAGTGCAGTGTAAGTGCATACAGTGTAGAATACAATAAAAAGCAGACTATATTAATATAGCAAAATAATCTTTAATACTATGTTAGATAATAAGAATATAAAACTAATGGTATCATTATTAATTTAAGTGAACGAAGGTAAGAAATACCTAAAAATAATGTAAAAGTTAAAATATTAGAGTGGAAGATGGGAGAAGGAGACACTAGGTTTAGTGAAGGAATTTGTGAATGAGTTATGTTGTTTAAAGTAGTGTTAAAAATTATTATTATAAGAGTTTTGTTATTGTAACAACCATAGTATTAATAAACTAAGAAGATAGGTGAGATAGAAGTAAGAAACCAATAATAATTAGAAGTTTAGTTTCAGGCATGGACCTGGTAAGAAAATATTTTAATAATATAAAAGGTGTGTTGTTAAAAGCACCAATGTTTTTTTTGTTAATTAGTTTCTATAGAAAATGTTCAATGAACCACTAAATAAAGTTAATGAATATAAATAGATTGTAAAGAATGTTGAATAGAAGTATTGTGAAACCTAGGCTTTAGGCCTAGCATGAAGGAAGGAATTTTGTAATTTTAAAGAGAAAACAATAACCAAAGGTCAATTAGAGTATATAAAATGTTTAGATACTTAAGTAAGAATATCAGGTATAAAAATGTATAAATAATATTCAGTTTAAAGATAATTACAAAAAGAAATATCAATAGGAAAATAAGAAAAATGTTATTAACTAATCAAAAGTAACTATGTCTGATATCAAAATAATGTTTAGTAAAAAAGGAAAAACAATGGTGTTAGTATAATTAATATTACTGCTAGCATAAGAAAGTAATTACAATTTAAAGGATTTTTATAAATTTGAACAGAAATAAAACTTTAGCATATAACAATGTTATAAGATATTGACCAATGAGAACTAGTAAAACTTGAAGAGTAACCATGACAACTAGAGTTTGTTACATGAATAACCGTTGAAATCTAATTTCTTCATTATTGACTAACATAGAGGGTGGACGTATGGAGCTCTTGAAGACAAATAAATTCTAAAAATCATTAAGTTTTTCTAAATTTGAATGAAGAAGTACAAGAAGAATATATGAGTTAACCATTGATGAGACGACAATTAATTAAAAACAATTATATTACAAATATTATGTCCAAACTTTGAAAGAAGAAAACTAAATTAATAGACTTCCAATACTGGAGGAAGAACAGAAGATACCCAACCCAACCTGAGGGAACAGATGAATCTACAAGTCTGATGGATGCTGAACATTGAAATTCAATCGTTGGAACTTGGATCTCATACAATCCATCAAAGAAGAAACCCGTAGACGTTTTCCAGAAGAAGAAGAGGATCGCAAGAGTAGCTGCATTAAGGAATTGATGAGTATAAATTAAATACTTCACCCCAAAATTAAACTTTCAATTACCCAGTAAATGAGCAATTTTATTTTCACTTCACCAGTCACTAAATTAACTTTTCGAACTGAACTTGATTAAATAATCACCTTCGATAAACCATATCTATCACTGAATTTTGATTTTATATTATACTATTTTAAAAAAAAGTAACATGCTAACAAAAAACTTAACCAAGTGGGCACGACTTCTCATTTTCAATAACTTACTTTTCATATTTTAAAATATCACATATTGTGTTTTAGTTTTAAGGAATATTATAAACTTATGTGCATTTATTAGTCTGTAAGCCAACATTCTGTAGTCCAAAGAACTTTCCCCTGAGATAATATTATAATAAACGAACGAAGAAACAGACTCCATAACCAAGCGCAAACACACCAAACTGAGTGGATTGCCAACTGCGCAACTTGTAAACGCCGGAGCTAAAATATATATATGTTTCATTTCCCAATTGTAATTGACCAGATTATATGAAAAAGTGTTAAATAAATCTTCGTACCGACCAACCGATGTACGTTTGATTAATTTAAAAAATGTAATATAAGAATTTGGGACATAAACAATAAAAATACTGTAGTTGACGAATTCGACTCGGCCAGACAGCGGGAACCAATCAAACGGCGAGGCGGAAATTTTGAACTGAACGACGAGAATACGGTCGACTCAGTAAGTATTAAGAAAAAGTATTAAGCGGCTTGTTACAATATTAAATACACACAAAGTAAGTACGCTACATATAGTTAACACCGGCAAACCGTCTATTTACAATATTCGTATTAAATTGTTTGTTTGTTGTACTGATAATTTTTCCTTTGTATTCCCGCATCGGAAGTTCCTTATTTCCTGTATCTTCTGTGCCCATAAGTCATCTTCTGTATTATCGTATATTATTTGATTACATGATGATTTATTTTTTATATAATTTATCTCACGAAGTTGTTGGTGGATCCTACTGGGAAGTATCATCTCGCTACCTACTAAATCCGCCGTCCACGTTACCCCTTCTGAGAACAGCGATACTTTCTCCTTACTCAAATCAATAAGAGCTGAGTTTCTCCTTAGTAAATCACATCCTACCAATATATTAAATGGCAATCCTGCTGCAATTAAAAACACCATATTCATAGCTACACCCTTGCTAATAACATTTAAGGATACTTGTTGTCTTATAGTTTTGTTTTGGCGACCAGTGGCCCCTATTAATATAATATTATTGACCGGCAATATTGGCAGTGTTCGACAACATTCCTTTTGTATTCTATCTAATTCAGCACTATTAATTATGGATACATTAGCCCCGTATCAATCATTATTTGAGCTAAAATTCCTTCAACTTCTGCGTTTATATAAATTATTTCGTTATTCTGGCTATTGAGACTTGTAGTGTTCTCTTCCAATAGTTCATTTCGTATATTTTTTAGATAATTACTACAAATAGTGGTACTTTCATTTTGTAATTCTTGTTCATACCCAGGAGATAGGAGCAGTGAAGGGTCGTGAAAATTTATCACTGCCTCCTCCCGTTTAAATTATCATTATTGTTATCCATTGGGCAGACAGAGATGTCGGTCTGGAAACCTTGAGTCGGTTCCTGCCGCTCAGTACGATGGTCAAATGGTGGTTCGTGGTTTGTTTGTCTGTCTTGATCATCCAAGCTGGTACTTCGTCTGGGTCTATTGTACATAGGATTATCACGTCCGCTATTCATCTGCCGATTTTCATAATCATGAAAACTATTCCGTCTCTGATGCGGATACCTTCTTTGACCATTTTCTTCTGCTCTTATATAATTTACTCTTGGTCTATAGTTTTTATTATTATTATTATTATTATTATTATTATTATTATTATTATTATTATTACTTGATTGATAATTTTTGTTAGTATTAGAATAATGGTCTGTATTAACTTGGTTGGAGTTTCTCTGACTGTTATGATTATTATTATTATTATAGTAATTATTCTATTATTGGGGTGGTTATTATTATTTCTGTTATTATTATTGTTATTACTATTATTATTATTATGATTATAATAATTATAGTTGTTGCGGTTCTCGGGTTAGTTATTATTATTATTACTATTAATATTATGGTACTGGTAATTATTTCTTAAATCCGGTCTATCATTTCTCCTCCTACTTTGGCGATAGTAGTCTTCATGTTCATAGTTCTCAAGCAATTCTGCCATGGCTTGTACTGTTTTTATCTGGCTACCCCTCCGTGCTCTTATGATACATTCATCATAGTGATACGATAATTTATTTACAAGGCACCCTTCTGGTATGTTTGGTTCTAAGTGTTTCGCTAAACACATTTTCCCTAGGAACTATGCGGTCAAGGTAGTACCTATGAGGGCATTATACTTTCCGTGACAGACGTTATCTCGTATTAAGTTTTGTGTCGACTCTGACCAATATTTTGCCTTGAACAGGTTCTTAAATTGTTGGTAGTCTGTTATTTCACTCCTGATTGCCATCCACCAATTGTCTGTCATTTCTCTGAAAGATTCATCTACCAATTCACGGTTTGTGCTCCATCTATTTCCCCGACGTTTAGCAAAATACTCCTCAATTCTGGCCAGAAATTCTATTGGTTTTCTTTTATATTGCCTAAACTTTAACCATTCTCGACCTTCAGTCGTAGGGACATTAGTAATGTTAGTTGGTCGATTCCGAATGAGTTCTATTTCTTCCTGGTTCTGACGTACTTGACCAGTTATATTGGTCATGGCAACTTCGATACCATCACATTTTTCCGTGAATTGGCTCCGTACATTCCCCAATTTTTCCTGTGTTTCTCTTCGGTTTTCTTCCAATTTGTACCGATTGTGTTCTTCGATATTAATAATTTTGGTGTGTACTTCTTCCTTCAAATCCTGTACTTCTTGATTAGTCTGACTCCACTTCTTGTCAGCTTCTGTAATTTGTTGTTTGATTCCGGTTGCCTCTTCTTCTAATTTCTTGTTTGTGACTCACTATTATCATTTATCTTCTTGCTCAACTCTTCTTTTAACAACTCTATCCTTTCGTCTAACTTGTCAATATTTTTCTGGTTCACCTCCTTTAATTCTTCTCTTAATAGTTGGTTATTCTCATCTATTTTCTTACTCAACTCTTCCTTTAACATTTGGTTGTCATCTTTCAATTCTTCCAATTTCGCCTCCATTTTCTCTTCCATCTTCTTATTGTTTTCTTCCATCTTCTTACTGCTTTCATCTATTTTCTTATTTGTGGTATTTTCAATTTTGTTACTTAATTCTCCCAATTCTTCCTTTGTGGATTGGTTGTTCTCATCCATTTTCTTACTATTCTCCCTCAACTCTTCCTTTAAGGATTGGTTGTCTTTCTTTAATTCTTCTTTTGTTGTTCTATTATTCTCATCAATTTTCTCCATCATAAGCCTGAACATTTCTTGCATTGTCACGTTCTCTGTTTGTGTGGGTTTTTCTGGTTGATTCTCCTGTAACACGGGTTTGGTTGGTTCAGCAGGAAATAGTATCATTTCCACGTCTTCCACTGGCGTCGCCTCCTTGTTTTCCATATCTATCTCTTCCTCGGTTTCTACCACCCTTTTCTTTGATGTTGATCTCTTTGGTATTTTTATTACCCTTCTGAGCTTGTAACAGCTGCCAGCTAAAATTAGAAATTAGACAGATTATTTTTATTTCTTATGGCCTATCAATTACTAATTTCAGCTCCTTAAGTTGGAGCGCCAATTTTGTAACGTTTCCTTTTTTATGGGTTACAAAAATAAATATATGAATTTGTAAAAAATTTTGTTTATATTTAATTAAAGAAAAAAAGTTTTTTCTTTATTTTTCTTTATTTATTAATTATTTATTAGTTTATTTATTTATTTATTAGATTAGTCCTTAATTCTTTTAATTACTATTTTAGTTGATTTATTGTGTTATAATAACAATAATTTGTTTCCAGCGTTAAATAGATTATGAAATGTAATAATCGATTAGTGGTATTCAGCTATTCAGTGATTCTACTCCTTTGCGATGTTATTATCTTCTTCCTTGAAGTCCAGGTTTCAAGTGCTACCTGAAATTCTTCTAAATATATGTTCACCAAGAAATAAAACTCAAAATTGGAATGTTAAATGAATTTATTAATATAATTGCGATTAATCGACTTTGAATCGAACTACTAATCCACAGCTCGAAAACTCATATCTCAGGGCAAATTGTTTTCTTTATATAAATTATTAACATTGAATTATAGGTTCTTTTAGCTGTTATCATAAGTCAGAGAAAGGGTAATGCTGAAAGGTACAATACTTACAATTAACAAGTTCTTAACGACAAAATAGAAATAATGTTTATTATAAAAATGTTAGTAATATTTAAATTATTCGAACCAACGTCTAAGCGTAGGCTGACGTCATCACAGCTGACTGGAACCGGTCTGAGTTTCAACAAAGATGGCCGCCTTCTTGCTGCGTATGTACACCAATATCTTCACGACGAATTTCCTCCAAATAAATGTTGATTCTTTATGTGTCTTTCATCATAGTAGTAGTGATCAATTTTTACTAATAATATCTTATACATTCCTTAATTACTTTCACTAAGTGTTGTTACAGTTATTATACATGGTTAGTGATTTACATTCAACAATTTTCATTCATTTAATTAATTTCATTAACTTATTTACTAATTATAATGTTGGTGAGAGGTACCATTTGCCCTATTTTTTTTTTGTTAGTTCAATTACAAAGTTTACTATTATTTCAGCTTGCTAATACCCTTTCTGACATACAATTCTAATAAAATCTTAACTAAATTGCCCTTACTTAATTACAACAGTGTTTATTATTAATTGACATCATTAAAATATAATAAAGATATTATATTAATAAAATAAACTTATTCTCAAGCATTCAATGCTTTGAGTTCAATAAACTGCTAACATAAATAAAACACATCTGTTTTTATTTCAACTGTTTACTAAAATCAATTATTATGCAGCCTTTTGCTCTTTTTGTTTTAATTTAGGGATTTACCCTCTCTATTCACTATATTCCCAAATTTGATATCTAACCATTTTATCTAGTCATTGGGGAATAAAGAACATCACTTAAATGGGATTATTGTTTGTCATTTATTCACAATCAAATTAAATGATCTTTGTACACTTTCCGTCATATATCTAATATTTCTACTTATATTAAATTTACATAGTTCTTTTTTTCTACTGAATTGTACTTTTCTTTGTTAAAACTTTGTTGGGGAGATTTGTTTTTATGTGCTTACTAGTTATATTTTTATTCGGTGGTTTTGTTTATATACGGTTTTTTTTAACTGCTCCTATTCTACCTGGGTATATATACTATATAAGTTGGATTATCACTTAAGTTGGTTTTAATGAACTTAACTCCTTTTAATTTCGGATTTCATTTTACTTTTATTCTTGATTAATTATTATAATACCTTTTCTTTTTTGCCAGTTTGGTTTTTTAATAATCTATGTTATATTCTATTTTTGCTTCTTTTTTGGTCTTATAATAAGATGGATTTTCTGTCATGGTACAATATCTATCGTAGAAGAATCCACGTCAAATAAAATACCTGCAATAAAAGACTCAATTGCAAACATAAAAGAGCAAATGAAAAATGAAGTTGAGCAGTTAATGAAAAAATATCCAAGCATTTCGAAATAAATTTCTGAATAGACTGTACCAATAGTAAATACAAAAAATAAACATTAAAATAACAATAGAGAACGTCAGTTTGCCTGCGGTTGGGGCAGTTCATGTCAAGCCCCTACCTTTGATGGAAGCACACACTGGACAACGTATCTTTGGCAATTTGAAGCCGCTGCATGTGCAAATAATGGACAGAGAATAACAAGGCAGTTTCACTTGTTTTCGCATTAAAAGAACCTGCGGCAAAAGTACTACAGAAAGTGCCACTAGACAGCTAGAACACCTTTGCAAATTGATAAAAGCTTTAGCTTTAGAATTACGATGTGGTGATAAACATTTGCAAGATGTGTACTGCACTCAATTGAGAGCAAGGAGACAGCATTTCGGTAAGAGTCTTCAAGAGTTTGAAGTAAGTGTCCGAGATAACAAACTACAGCAAATGATCAAGCTGTTACTTTACAAATCAAGACGCACATAGGTAAAATGTCCCTTGTGGACTTTGTAGCCCGAATAACGCAACGAAATTCCAGTCCTTCAAACATTTCCAAATTATCAGAGGATCTTCAGGAATTCTTGAACAGATCTTTTAACGATCTCATAATTGGTGAAATAAAACGACTCATACGGTTTTTACATGAATACAGATCCTTTTGCAGTATGGGGCTTGTCATTGGATAAAACCTTTTTTCTACAACATTGTATCAATACCAAGGATACAACACCGATTCGCCAACCTCCTCGAAGACCTCCAATAGCTAAGCAAGAGGCAGCGTCTCGGTTAGTACAGGACATGTTGACAGAAGGAATAATCAAGCCTTCGTCGAGTGCTTGGTGTTTTCCGGTAGTGCTGGTAGCGAAGAAGGACGGTGGATTATTTTTCTGCGTAGACTAACGGAGTTTGTATGACGTGACAAAGAAAGGTTGATATCCACTGCCTCGCGTTGACGATCCACATTGGACCTGAAAAGTGGATATTGGCAAGAGAGTCCTCATAAAGAAGAGAAATAAAATACAGCTTTCTCGACACCATGTAGACTATTCCAAGTTAAAGTCATGCCATTTGGACTCTGTAATGCACCAGCAACATTTGAAAGACTGATGGATCTGGTCCTCCGAGACCTGAATAGAAAACTTTGCCGTGTTTATTTAGACGATGTCATAGTCATCGGGAAGACTTTTAAAGACCATTTAGAAAATCCTAAGGAGGTTTTAACTAGAATTCACGGTGCCCATCTGAAGCTAAACCCGCAGAAGTGTTTACTATTCCAGAAGTAAGTACAGTATCTGGGCCATATGGTTTCGGCAGCAGGTGTTAGTATGAGTTCCAATAAACTAAACACAGTAAGAGACTGGCCAGTTTCGAAGAGTAAACACAAAGTTCTGAATTTCCTGGAGTTATGCTTATATTACAGAAGTTTTGTAAAAGACTTTGCTACTATTGCTGAACCACTACATACTAACGGAAAATAAACAAGGTTTGCAGTCGTCGAGAGAGTGTGATCAGATATTCAGGACTTTAAAAATTGCATTGTGTTTGCAGCCAATTCTTGCTTTCCCAACTTCCGAAGAGGAGTACATCGTAGACACAGATGAAAGCAATTACTGGTCTAGGAGTACTCTCGTCTCAAGTCCAAAACGGTAGATAACGAGTAATAGCGTATTACAGCATGAGGCTTTCAAAATAGGAGAAATTATTGTGTTACAAGGAGAGAGTTACTGGCAATCGTCCGAGCTTTGGAGCACTTCCATAAATACATCTATGAGAGAGAGTTTTAACTACGCACCGACGATGCCGTGCTTGCGTGGCTCTTAAGATGCAAAAGTCCGGAAGGGCAGTTGGCAAGGTGGCTCGAATGTCTGGAAGAGTAAAACTTCAAGGCACAACATAAGCGACGGCGCCTGCATGGTAATGTAGTAAACTTGGGGATGATACTGAGATTCAACACGTTTGCACAGTATCTGGAGCGGGTCGTCTCAACAATATCAATGATTTAACTCTGACAAAAGAGACAAACAAAACCAAGAATTTATCAAATCATAAACGGTACCAGTTATTTAATTTTTTATGTTATCGTATGATTTACTAAGTTTCGTTGATAATCTTTACTTGTAATTAATAAAATTCATGTTATTTGTTTTCAAAGTAAGAAGAAATTATTATCAATAACTTTAAATTTTCTTTTTAATAGGTCTGGTTATCAAACTTTCATGACGCTGCATAAGTTCCAGTAATGTCTTGCAACATACATGTACATTACAATTACTGGAACTTAAGCGTTATATAAGGTACATATTGTTGCACATATTACTGTAGACTGTAGAACGACAACGTATTGCACAAATTAATTTGACTTAATTTAGTAAGTCAAATTATGTTATTAACCTAACTAAAAACTCCAGGGAATATGGACAATTAGTATCTTTGTATCTGGTTGACGGGGCACTGGTCCTCACAAGTTGTCAGGGTTGGATAAGGTGTATTAGCTCTTAAATGACACCGTGTTGATGCAGAACAGTAAGGATCTAGACCGAAAAGTAGATAAATATTCCTGCTGGAGGGCAGCAGTAGCAAGTTAAAGCGTAAAGTAAACGATCCTCCACAGGCTTATATTTGGAATATTAATCCAGTTGAATTTAGTCGGGTTTAGTACTTCGTCCTATTGTTTTAGGATTATATTCTGCTGCTTGCAGCTAGATGTTGGGGCATAAAAGGTTATAGGAAGACGACTCTTAATAAAAATTACCGGAAGTCATGGCCAGTAAGGAGGCAGCCTCTCTATACGACTTACCCTACAATCAGGTAATTAATGTACTCAAAATCTTCAAAGGAAGCAGACGGACGGAGTTAATGGTAAACTACTGCAACAAAAAAAGGAAAAGTGATTTGGAATAAATAATAGATTAAAATTATTTAATTTTCCATGGCAACATGGAGTTCACAAAGATCAGTAAATAGGAAGAACTGTGCAAGGAGAAAGAAATATATAGCCATAATTTCAGAAATGAAGAAGCAATTAAAAGGAAATATAGACCTTGATGACACATTGATTTTATAGTCGGGTTGACCAACAGTGGCGAGCAGTGGAATAGCAATATTGGTAAATCAAAAATAGAAGCGTTGAAAGCTCTTTATATATATATATATATATATATATATATATATATATATATATATATATATATTGTAGAAAAACTCTTTTTACGGGGTCGTTGGTTTAATAGCCCAAGTTGGGCGCCACTTTGTAGAAAAACTCTTTTACGGGGGTCGTTGGTTTAATACACGTTGTTGGCGTCAATTTGTAGAAAACCGTTTATACGTGTTATTTTATTTATTGTTTAGAGTTTGTTTTGAAGTTTAGATTTAATAATTTTTCGATACGAATTTTAATTTAAGTTGCGATTTATTGATTTATTCAATCCAATTCAATTGTTAAATTGAATCCAATATAAATAAATCCGGTGAATTACTCTTGAAGTTAGTTAGCGAAGTATTTAAACTTTTGTTAATTTATTTTAATTTATTATTCTTCTGTCGACTAGGCGAATCGGTGACGTGGATTCCTCACTGAAAGTACAAATATTTGGTAAGAAATGATCACTTACTTGTAGTGAGTCTGGCCGATCTTGCAGGGTCGATGTACCAATCTAATCTTTACATTGACTTACCGTATTTCAAATAGCCGCTGTGTGTCGTGCTATCCAATAAGAGACGTTCACCTATTCTGTAAACTCTAGTCTATTGAAATGAACTAACTGACTTTGCTTTATCGTATAAAATAAGAATCTATTCTTTTTTAACACTTCTTTAATGATCTAAAATATCATTAACCATTTTGGTTCAAAATTAATCAACATTGGTTATTAGTTTTATAAAAATTATCTCAGGGTGGTATGATTGGTCTACAACGTCAGACGGTTGTTAACATGCTTTTTGGTTAAATAAATTAATTCAAGTGTGGGCTCTTTTAGCCTGCAGAATACCAAATAATTTACTAGAAATCTTAATCTACCGTTATCAGGCAGTTGAAGGATGATTACGACTCAATCATCTCTTAATTCATAACATTTAAAATTATAACCATGCCTTCTTTGGGCATTTTAGGTTAACTAGTTTATTAGTCAACCGACAATAAATGATTTAATAAACGTTTGTTAACGTTAAAAGAACTTTTGATAAAATATTTAAAATGTGAACAATAAAATAATAATTCGAAACAGTGTTGTTTAATAAAACATCTGAATCGTCATACTTGACTCCGGAAAAGGTAATTGTTTAGTTGCAAGTATTTATGTAGCTTAATAACACTAGTTCTTATTCATAATAAACAGACATATTCAAAATAGTTGTAGTAGACTCTTCCTAAAATACAAAACATAAATAACATTTGCATTTTTCGTTTAATTTTCGTTAATTACTTCAGGCAGTCGACAATTCTCAATCTCTTATTAATGCTTGTTAGTTTAATCTAGGTTTACTGAACAACGCTTCAATCAGGTGTGTGTGGTTATAGCACACTCAGTATTCATACATGATAAAAAATTAATGTTTTCAAAATTCTTATTTCTGAAATATTTAAATAAAATTGAGAATTATCATTATTGTTGTTGACTGAATGATGTTAATAAGGTGCAATGACCTACATACTTTATTTTATACACATTACTAGAATGTTGTTCGATTATATCGTCATTTTTTTCAATTCTTAACTAATTTTGACAAAATCACTGTACTCCCTTTTAAATCCCGGAATTGCTAGGGATTATACACTTAGCAATCCTTACAAACCCACTGTTACACTTCAAACATCTTCAATAATAGTGTAGTTATGTTTGCACAAACTTAGGTTATGTTGCTTTGTTGACTGCGGTGACGCGCACAAACTAGGTAAACAGCTGATTTCTTCCGGTGTCGAGCCGCCGTCTGCTCTCTTCAAAGGTTGATTAAAAAGTGTCTCGAATTGGCACATGACGCTGCCGTTTCGTTTTGAGATCGTTGTAAAATTGGCTAATTTCTCTAATTTGATTGGTTGATGATCTTTAATTTGATGCACATATCCCCTTCGCGAAATATTTTAATTGTTGTTATTAGCGTGGGGTAGCTGGGTTTGAGAGTATACTGTTACGACGTCACAGAACAATTTACGTGTTTATCGAACGTTCCAGAGAGATCCAGAATGTAAGCGTGTGGTGTACGTGCTACTAGACGCATTTTGCGAGAATCTTCTCTACTGTGCCGGGCTTCGCTCGGGCGCTCGGTCTGTGTCAAGGCCGTAGTTAATTACGTAGTTCATACGCACGCTACGACGCAATTAGGAATCGTCTAGATATTCGACTAGCTATAAATACCGGTACTCAAACGACGTTCAGTTTAGTATGAGGCCAATTTTTGACTGTGCGGTTCGAGAGTATTAGTGCGATATATTTACAGAGCGGTTCTAGTTATTACTGTGTATGTTCAAGTAGTTATTAGTGAAGTGTTGCGTTTTATATTCGGACGGTATAATTTTAATACAATTGAGTTCTAATATTAGTGGACATTTTATTGCGTGTGAACAATTTTCATTTGATTTGTTGTAGACACTGTGTTGTTAATTACGAACTGTTTAACTGTAAAAAGTAAAGGTGTGATTAGTGACTTAATTGTTGTCTTGTACTTATTTAGTTTCCACTGTACCTACGACGATCGAGTAGACCGTCGTAACAGTGGTGTCAGAACTGGGATAAAACGGTTAACAGTGGAAACATTGGACACTCTGTACAAGACAAGTGTGATTCGTAATTAATCGGTAAGCATGAATCCCAGTCAGATGATGTAGGCTTTACAAACACTGCTGCGGCAGACACAGAAAGAAGCAGAAAGACGACAAAAAGAAGAACGAATACAAGAAAGGGAAGAAGCAGAAAAACGACAGGATGAGAAACGCAGACAGGAGGCGGAAGAAGCAGAAAGACGACAAAAGGAAGAACGAAGACAAGAAAGAGAAGAGGCTGAGGAACGTCAGAAAGCAGTAATGCTAGAAACAGAAGAAAGACAAAAAGATAAAACGGAAGCTCTCTTTGAAACTATGCAGAAACTGTTGCAAGAACATACTACAGCAGAATTGGGTCTCCTACGTGGTGACGTAGGTGAATTACGAGGTGAGCTCAATAATCAGATTACCAGAATATCTGACGTAGAAGAATCCATGTCAAATAAAATAGCTAAGTAGAAAAATCTGTCTTGACTGTGGAAGAAGTTATGTCAACAAAAATATCTGCATTAGAAAACTCAATGGCAAACATAAGAGAACAAATTAAAATTGAAGTTGAACAGTGCATGAAGATTCAACCGAAACAAATTTCTGAACAGACTGTACCAGTGATAAAGACAGAAAAAGACACAGAAAATAAGTTAATAGAGAAAGTCACTTTGCCTGCAGTAGGGACATTTCATGTCAAAGCTCCAACGTACCTCCGCCAATTTGAAGCTGCTGCATGCGCAAATAATTGGACAGAGAAAGACAAGGCTGTTTCACTCGTTCTTGCATTAAAAGGACATGCGGCAGAATTACTACAGAAAGTGCCACCTGACAGCCAGAACATCTATGCCGAGTTGATAAAAGCTCTAGAATTACGGTATGGTGATAAACATTTGCGAGATTTGTACTGCACCCAGTTGAGAGCAAGGGTACAGCATACCGGGGAGAGCCTTCAAGAGTTTGAAGCAAGTATCGACAGACTAATTAGACTGGCCTATCCTGAAGCGCCAGAAGATTTTCGAACGAGTTTTGCGATGCAGACATTTACTGCCGGTGTCCGAGATAACAAACTACAGCAAGTGTTACGAATGGCAAGACACCTGAACAGTGCAATCAGTGCTCTATATTCGAACCCCAGGTAGTCAGCACACCCGGCATACTAATTGCCAGAAGTTTACTAAAACCGGAAATGTACCTGTTAAGCCGCGTCCAGACGTACGAACCGCACGGTGTGCACACCGTGCGCGTACATGAAATTCCCCCGTCTGGACAGCGCACCGTTCGCACACCGTGCGCCACGATCCAGATTTCGTCGGTTTTTCCCGCGAACACAAAGCGGTTCGTGCGTCATGTGTGGACAGGTAGTTGATGTCTGGACAGTGCGGCGCACACATACCGTCCCCCCTCGCGAACTAATTTGTGTTTTCTTTCTATTGTGTTTCTTTCTAGTTTCTTTTTAGTGTTGAGTTTTCAGAAGATAAAGTTCTCGAGTTGATCGAAATTTATAAACAATATCCATTATTGTGGAAACCTTCAGATCCACAACATTTTAATAAAATAAAAAAAAGTGACGCGTGGAAGGACGTTGATGATAAGATGTTGCGGCCTGCGGAGGAGTGTAAACAGAAAATGATTTAATTACTTTCATCTTACAGAAGAGAGAATGGGAAAGTAAAGAATTCCACAGGAACTGGAACAGGTAAATTTCTTTTTGTAAACTAGTACCTTTCATTTTATTTTCATTTATTTAAGTATCAATCTATAAATACTAGGTTCGTTTTATATTGCTTCCGATATTTTCCGGCATTTTATTTTTATTTACCTAGCTATGTGTCTATCTATAAATAATACTGACAGCTACATAGGTACTTGATTTAATGTTTTCATTTTGAATTATTTTGCTTTGCATTTTTTACCTATTATTATTGTTATAACGATAACAAAATAATAATAACAATCGTATTATTTTCCTATAGGTACTTCGCAAGTGTATGCCAGCCACTGGTTTGCGTTCGGGTCGATGAAGTTCTTGGAAGACAGGGATACCCCTCGCAAAAGAATGGACACGGTACCCATTTCATATATATTATTCATATATATTTATTTAGAAAGTGATTGAAATATATATTTATATATATATATATTTATATTTATTCAACCAGAACATAAAGTATACACACATGTACATCCTGCAGAGATAGTCGAGCTATCTGTGCGAAGGTCTGGTGCTTATAACTAACTTAAAACTGAATAACCTATAATAAAAATAAGATATAAAATACAAATATAAATATAAAATATCTATCTATAGTAATTTAAAATTGTTTATACAGTCAACATACTTAAAATAAATAAATTATAATTTGGCATCCTACAAGCAGTAACACAGTAACTTCGCCATATATTCTGATATTACAAATTTTATCACAAAACAACTCTACACCAATATAGCTTCTTTGAGCTTCCTTTTCAAAAATTTTTCTATTATTATATTGAATATTTTTAATTTCATCTGGAAATTTATTAAATAATTGTAATGAATGTATATAACTGCTTATAAATATAACAGCCTTATTTATTTTTTGCAAAATAGTACTTTTATTCCTAGATATCGATGACAGATTTACAAATTACATGATAAACTTAAAACTTGCAGAGGTATTCGCAGATATAACCGATGACGGCGGCAGCACCAATGCACACGAGGAGAGCTCCTTCCTGCTCCATAGTAATTGCAAGACTGGTTCGTGGTTGGTACGCCAGAATTTCTGGATCTCGGAAACTCGCACACCGTGCGCCGAAACAAAAAATTACGACGTACGGTGTGCACACGGTGCGCGCACCGTGTGCACACCGTGCGGTTCGTACGTCTGGACGCGGCTTTAGAGTGGCGAATATTTTGGCTCAAGCTATCACTTTACAAAGCAATACGCTCCTAGGCAAATTGACTCCTGTAGCCTGCGTAGCCGGAATAACGCAATGAAGATCCAGTTCTTCGGATACTTCTAAATTACCAGAGGGACTGCAAGAATTATTGAACAGATCTTCTAACGACCTCTCAAGTGTTGAGGTAAAAGAACTCAGACAGTTTTTACACGAATTCAAAGATTGTTTTCCAGTTCGGGGACAGTCACTGGGAAGAACCTCTCTTGTGCAACATCGCATCAATACCGGGGACACAACACCGATACGCCAACCTCCTCGAAGGCCTCCATTATCTAAACAAGAGGAGATGTCTAAGTTAGTACAGGACATGTTAACAGAGGGAGTAATCGAACCTTTGTCAAGTGCCTGGTCTTTCCCTGTAGTGCTGGTAGAGAAGAAGGATGGTAGATTGCGTTTCTGCGTAGACTACCGGAGGTTAAATGACGTTACAAAGAAAGACTGCTATCCATTACCTCGCGTTGACGATACACTCGACACGTTGTCCGGAGCACAGTGGTTTTCCACATTCGACCTGAAGAGTGGATATTGGCAAGTGAGTCTTCTAAAAGAAGACAAGGAAAAGACCGCTTTCTCGACCCCAAGTGGCTTATTCCAATTTAACGTCATGCCATTTGGACTCTGTAATACACCGGCAACATTTGAGAGATTGATGGACCTGATACTCCGAGGCCTGACGTGGAAACCTTGCCTTGTTTACTTAGACGATGTCATAGTCATCGGGAAGACTTTCGAAGATCATTTGGAAAACCTTAAGGAAGTTCTAACTAGAATTCACGGTGCACAACTGATGCTGAGCCCGAAGAAGTGTTCTCTATTCCAGAAGGAAGTACAGTATTTGGGCCATCTGGTTTCGGCAGCGGGTGTTAGCATGGATCCTAATAAAATAGACACCGTAAGAGACTGGCCAGTTCCGAAGAATAAATACGAAGTTCGGTGTTTCATGGGGTTATGCTCATATTACCGACGTTTTGTGAAAGGCTTCGCTACTATTGCTAAACCACTACATGAGCTAACGGAAAATAAACGAAACTTCCAATGGTCGAGGGAGTGTGACCAAGCATTTAGAACGTTGAAGATTGCATTATGTTCGCAGCCAATTCTCGGTTTTCCAGCTTCCGAAGAGAAGTACATCGTAGACACAGACGCAAGCAATACTGGTCTAGGAGCAGTTTTGTCTCAAGTGCAGAACGGTGAAGAACGAGTAATAGCGTATTACTGCAAGACGCTTTCTAAACCAGAGATAAATTATTGTGTTACAAGAAGAGAGTTATTGGCAATTGTCAGAGCTTTGGACCACTTCCATAAATACCTCTATGGGAGAGAGTTTTCACTACGTACCGACCATGCTGCACTTGCATGGCTCTTGAGATTTAAAAATCCGGAAGGGCAGTTGGCAAGGTGGCTCGAACGTCTGCAAGAGTACAACTTCAAGGTACAACATCGGCGGGGGCGCCTGCACGGTAATGCAGATGGCTTATCACGAAGACCGTGCCCGGAAGACTGCGGACATTGCCACAGAAAGGAAGAACAAAACTCAAGCGAACATGTTCAAGCCAGCACTGTAGATTTCCTGGCTGACGGCTGGACAACACGAGACTGTCGACAAGAACAGATGACTGATGAAGACATTGGACCGATCTTGACAGCAAAAGAGGAAGGTCGTCGCCCGGATTGGCAAGATATCTGCCATGTTCCGAAGTGCTGAAGGGCTACTGGGCACAATGGGAATCTCTCACCTTAGAAAACGGATTGCTGGAAAGGGCTTAGGAAAGTGCAGTTGGACGAGACGTGGTCATGCAGTTGATAGTTCCCCGAAGTAAAGTGCAGTCTGTTTTGAAGGAGATGCATGATGGAACATCTGGAGGCCATCTTAGCGTTAACAAAACCCTTGACAAAATACGGAAGCGATTCTATTGGCTTCATCTTCGCCACGACGTAGAGGAATGGGTTCGGACGTGTGAAATATATGCTGCAAGCAAGGGCCCACAAACCAGAAGCAGGGTAAAAATGAGACAGTATAACGTTGGACAACCTTTCGAGAGAATTGCCATAGACATTGCTAGACCATTCCCAGTTACTGACGATGGAAACCGGTACATCATGGTTGTAGGTGACTACTTTGCTAAGTGGGTAGAACTTACGCAATTCCAAATCAGGAGGTTACCACTGTGGCAAAGCAGTTAGTTCACAACTTCTGTTGCCGTTATGGAGCCCCTATGGAAATCCATACGGATCAAGGGAGAATTTTCAGGAGTGTTTAAAGAATTATGCCGTCTACTCGGAATTCGAAAGACCAGGACAACGCCTCTGCATCCTCAGTCGGACGGGATGGTTGAGAGATTCAACAGGACACTTGAGCAGCATCTTTCGAAAGTTGTTGACGGGAACCAAACAGACTGGGACCAACGTATACCACTATTCCTTATGGCGTATAAGTCATCAGTACATGACACAACCGGCATGACTCCAGCAAAATTGGTGTTTGGGCGGGAGATTCGTCTTCCTGGGGACTTTATGTTTGGATCACCTGAGACTCAGTCCCAAGAGCCAAAGAACTATTCCTCGCAATTAGAAAACCAACTGCGAGAAATGAATCGCTTGGTAAGTGGACGGCTGAAGATTGCCAGTGATAAAATGAAAACTCGGTATGACATTCGCTGCAATAGTGTGGGTTTCCAAGAAGGAGATCAGGTCTGGTTGTTCAATCCAAAGCGCCGTCGTGGTCGATCACCTACGGTTCAGTCTAACTGGGAAGGACCCTACACTGTGAAAAAAAGAATTAACGATGTTGTTTATCGGATTCAACAGGAAGGACAGCGAAAGTTCAAGATCATCCACCTAGATCGCCTGGGTAAGTACAACTTTAGAGACGGTTTGCCAGTTCGTGACGAACAGGCTTAAGGAGGAGGAAGTTTTACGATGTCACAGAACAATCTACGTGTTTATCGAACTTTCCAGAGAGATCCAGAATGTAAGCGTGTGGTGTACGTGCTACTGGACGCATTTTGCGAGAATCTTCTCTACTGTGCCGGGCTTCGCTCGGGCGCTAGTCCTGTGTCTAGGCCGTAGTTAATTGCGTAGTTCATACACGCTACGACGCAATTAGGAATCGTCTGGATATTCGACTAGCTATAAATACCGGTACTCAAACGACGTTCAGTTTAGTATGAGGCGAATTTTTGACTGTGCGGTTCGAGAGTATTAGTGCGATATATTTACAGAGCGGTTCGAGTTATTACTCTGTACGTTCAAGTAGTTATTACTGAAGTGTTTCGTTTTATATTCGGACGGTATAATTGTAATACAATTGAGTTCTAATATTAGTGGGCATTTTATTGCGTGTGAACAATTTTCATTTGATTTGTTGTAGACACTGTGTTGTTAATTACGAACTGTTTAACTGTAAAAAGTAAAGGTGTGATTAATGACTTAATTGTTGTCTTGTACTTATTTAGTTTCCACTGTACCTACGACGATCGAGTAGACCGTCGTAACAATACATATTAGCTTGAATTGACACAAATATTTTATAATTGATGTAACTTTTTTATTAATGTATATATTTTAAATCTAAGTTCATCACTGTATTGCTAACATTTGGCTCTTCATTTAGAGTCCACTCATAATGTGCTTTCGTTCATTATTAAGGGAGTTAATGTTTGAGATTATCACTTTACACTATTCACTATTAATTTTATTTATTTTGGAATTATAACTATTTAATGGCAATCATATCTCTTTGAGAGCATGCCTTCCAAGTCCTTCAACACTTCTCACTTATTGGTTACTTATAATTATTTACAAAATATTTCTTATCCTAACATTGGTTTAGCGTAAGAGTCTATTAATTATATTATCAAATTATTTATAATAAAAGGTATCTGGGTAACTTCTGTATTGCCCCAATTGTAAACACTGAGTTGTTCCAACTACTGGTTGTCTTTGTTTGTTGGAATACATTGTTATTCCTTGGTATTTTAGTCTTTAACATGACCTCTGTATGGCAATATGAAGTGTACCTTTATTTTTATTCTTAATTGAGAATGTAGTACCTTTTCAGACCACTATTTAGTTTAGAATAGTTCATTATAAATAGTATATTGGTCATCAATCTTTTGTTTCTAATACACTTGTCTGTTCCTTAGCATAGAGCATTGGATATAGTAGTTACATCTGGTGTCACATGACAGATGTGCTTATTTATTCTTATTACACATTATGTCACTGTTTATAATTCTCTTATACTATTATAATAGTGATATTATATCTTACTTATTATATAGGTATCCTTCTGTTATTCCTATCTGACATTACAATGTGGTTTTATCTATGTTTCACATGGTGAATCTCATTTTGATTGTTTTGGTCACTTTGTTTACACTAATTCTTATATAAAGATTACTCTTGGTATCTGATATTAGTATTGGTAGAAACCTTATTATCTCTACTTGATTTAGGGTACAAAATATTTCAGTTTAGACATGTTTTATATATTATTAATTATGAAACTAGGTGGAAATTATGTACCTGTATCTTGGATATGTGGTTCTCTTATTTGTAGCAACAATGGGTGTATTGGAGTTGATACAAATTTACATTTTTAACCTTGTTTTTTCAAATATTATGTTATTAATGATAACTGGTAATTCATTAATTAGTTCTTTTTTCCTATCTTACATGATTTTTTGATTACTTGACTAACAATTATTATAGTTAGAGACAATATTAATTCTCTTTATATTACATTGATGCTGTGCATAATATGTCATTATGCTGTTATTTACAGCTTCTTTTGTGTTAACATTATTGTTACTTCCACTCTTTTGTCTAATATGGGATGCCCTATTCATTTACAATATTGGTCATATATGGGTCATCTAAGTTAGTCAGTTATTGTTTTATTTTCAGTCTGTAAGTCTCTCAGTTAGTATTTATACGGGTAAGATGTTAATTTATAGTTGACTGGCTCTTGGAATCTATAACTTACGCCATGGTTGTTATGTGTTTTTCTCGTAATATGTTTCTTCCTTGTTTTTATTGGCTCCTTACTGACCGAATCTATTGGGTTATTGGTTCCTGTGGTATAATCACTGTTTACTGTATCTTCCTTCTTCTTATATGTTGTTATTATTGTTTATTACCATCACATTTTATTAACTCCTGCTGTGAGTTTATTCTTCTTGATGAGTTGCTTATGTAGATTCATTCTTGGCATTTCCAGATTAAATACTTGATGTGTCTTGTTAACTCCATTATTATGACATGTGTTAATATTTTGTTACTTAAATTATTGGGGTCATATGTCTTGTTACAATATATATATATATATATATATATATATATATATATATTGTAACGTATTAATTTTTTCGTGGTATTTGATTGTGCGTTGCACCCCACGTTCGGCGCCAATATGTAACAATTAAGTTATATCGTAATATTGATTTGTGGTTTGTTGTTTCTGGAGAATATATTTTCTTTAACGCCCCACGTTGTTGGACGTCAATATGTTACGTAGTAATAAATTCGTGGTATTTGATTGTGCGTTGCGCCTCACGTTGTAAGCGCCAATATGTTACGTAGTAATAAATTCGCGGTATTTGTTTGTAGTTTTGCCCCAAGTTGCTGGTGCCAATATGATACATTTATAATTTTTTATCCCCTTTTTATTGGTGTCAATTCTATAATATTAAGAATATTTGTTTAATATAATTAAATAATGGAATCTAGCCCCTTTTACTTCTGTAACTTTTACTTAATAATAAACAATTATTTAGATTATTTTCCAAATTGTTGAGCGCCAAATTGTTTAATAGAATAAACAATTTAAAAAAATTAAATAATAATCTGATTCTTCCAAGTTATTTAGTTAATTAGTAATTATTCAGTCACTTGGTTGAAGAATGTTCACTGTTCTTGTTGTATAAATTCAGTAAAATTGCAATTAAAATTATACTTATAGTGGTAGTTCTACCACTGTATTCTTCTTCACTTCTGCTTAATGTTTATTCAGAAAATATTTATAGTCGTGATTTTTTTTTAATTCTGAAATTCTTTATTAATTTTTCTTCCTTTATTCTATTTAATTAACTTACCTATCTGAATTCTTCAAATTAAAAGTTGTACCAAAAAATAGGCGTTGCCAACCTCTCTGCTATGGTGACAAACAACTCTAATTGAAATACATGAAAAGGAAAAATTGGTTAAATACCAAAATTAATAATAATTATACAGACAGATTCAATTCTTCAATATTCTTTCATTTTGTCTCTGAAATTCTTATATTTTTTCTTTAAATTAAATTAAATCACTTTCATATTAAGTATTTGTCCAGGATAGTAAAATTTTTCAGCTCAGCGAGTCGCACTCCTCCTTGTGTCCGTCCAGGCAGAGATTATCAGTTAAAATATTTATGGTTATTACAATTTTGTGGATTATTTTCACTACAAGATATTAACGAAAATACCTTTTGTGAAGTACAAAACGTCATACAAATACAGTTAAATATAATATAAAGTAACAACAAATTAAATCTAAAATACAAATAGTTCGTTTATGAACCGTGTCTGCTTATAGGTTAGAAAGTGTGTGAAGAGGTTACACTCTTTCCAAATATTTTAACACACAAGGAAATAATAGTTCAAAAAATGAAGTAATTATAATAATATCAGTGTCTCAACTCAGTGAAAGTGTTACACATAGTTCATAAGTGTGTTGATGTGTAAAAGTGAATTATCGTCAATCGTTATTAATTCGTTTTATAATCTAATGTTTAGTCACTATACTTTCCTTTATATTTGTTTTACACTTTCATTTACACACTTTAACACTTTTCTTCTATTTTAAAATAACTTGATACTATATCCTTCTTCAATTATTTTTTATAGTTATGTATCACTTTTACCCAACCTATCTTCAGTTCGATCCCAGATTCAATTTCCTCGTCCCGAGTTATTACAGAGGTTTTAATGTTTACTCTTTGAAATTCAATTATGAACTAACTCGACTTGCTACAAATTTTGGTCGTCAAACGCAAAGGTGTAAAATTTTCATTGGTGGAAATTTATAACATTTTTATAGATGGCGTCAGTTTTTCAGACCAAAATTACCAACATTTCTTAAAACTGACCTAATTTTCTTATACTGTTTACAATCATAAAGATAATTATACCATTGAACAGTTTTTTTGTTACAGATTAATTTGAAATCTTACATGACTAATTTATGTTTAGTAATTCCAAAATTACATTTTTATGAATTTTGCCTACTTTTTCAAATTAAGTTTAAATAGTCCTTTCGAATACATTTCTCATTCCTGTTATTGTACAACTAAATATATGATCATAAAACACCTTTTTATATTAGTTATTACTGGTTTGAACATCAATTCTTTTTCAAATATTTTGCTTTTACCATAGGCACTATTTGGCCTAGTGTCCCTTCTGCTAAAACTTATCATATATAATATTTTTTTTCTTAATCTTATAAATATTTATAATTTTGTATATAATTATTATGTATTCTATTAACTATTACAATACATTTAACAGTTTATAACGTATTTGATATACTGTATGACCCTTTCATACCATTCTAGGTAGATGCATGTCCTTGAGTCATACCATGTATTCTAGTTATTATTAATTATTCATTAAGAATCTTTTACAATTACATGTAACTTATTATAACAAACACAATCACAATTATTACATTAAATAGTCGTTCACACATTAAATTATATACATAAAATGTTCTTTTCTACCTATTAATCTGGCATAAGTTCTTTATGTTAATTGTCTTTAATAGGTCACATTATTATTAGGTTTATATTATTCTTTTATCTCCTTATATCACAATATGTTAGTTTGTATAATGTTTACACTTTTTAACACCATACAGTTTATGTAACAGTACTTTTTACATTACTCTTATCCTATAACATGCCCTATTAAACATTCTTATAATTCTTATAAAATTTATCTATAATTACACTTTTATTAGGAACAGTCATTATCTGTAAACAGTTAGGTGCTTTTTCGTCCCAATTACATATTATTTTAAAATCTAGGTCACTATTATTCATAGAACTACATTTATTCCATTAATCATTTCCATAGTTACACTTTGTCTAGTTAGTGTTTTAATTATAGTCTTTTTCTTTATTTATGTCTTATTCATAACATGATTTATTGTAATTATAGCCCTAACAGTTCCCTAAAGACATGTTCTTACATTTTAATTATTTTACTATACTTCATACTGGTTCTATAAGTTACCTTTTTACTTCTAACAGTTTATTCATTAAGTTCATTAATTAATGATACCGTTTTGTACTTCAGTGATTTAAACCGTACTATTCTTATGTGTGGGGGGAGGAGAAGCGTCACGTTACATAATATATACTACTTGCAGAAGAAACAAATTGAATAACATTACAACATTATATAATTACTGCAAGAAACTTCGAGTTACGTATATATATATATATATATAATAATATATATGTATATATACATATATATATACATGTATTATATATATATATATGTATTATATACATACATATATATATATATATATATTATAACAAAATAAAACGTGTAGAAAGAAATGTTTTCTGTGTTGTTGTGTTTTTGCAACGTGTGTAATGAGCACCTACCTGCTGTCTGTTCTTGCGGCTTCTTCCGACTATGGGCGTGTGGATTTGTGATTTGAATTCGCAAGTAGGTTAACTCAAGTGTACAAAAACAAAACACTAAACTTGTTATAATTATTGTGAAGAGTTTTGTGAGGTTGGTAAGCTCCATAGTACAGCAATAAAAATACAGTGTTGGGTAATAAAATCGGGGTTTCTTATCCTAATCACACATAAGAATGAAAAAACTTATAGTTACAACAATTCTTACGAACTAAAACAGTAAATAGAAACTGGTATGATGTTTTCTGAATGGTTACTATTATTCAGAAAATGAGCTTGTTATTTTCAAATTATATGCTAATTCTAAAATATACATTTGGTTGTTAATTCTTATGACTATTACATATTAAAAGCTCTTCTGTGTAGCTCAATTACTAAGGAAGTTATTAACATAAAATCAATTATCTCTGTTAATGTTTAATTATATTAAATAGAATTCGCACACCCTATTATTAATATTTCGGCAAACATTTTGGCTATTTTTGTTTTTGCCTAAATTTACCGGTTTCCGAAATATTAATAATTGAAAATTTGGGCGTCTCCCTTATTTGTTATACTGTGTGTGATTACGTAACGGCAGCTGACGTTGGTGTGTGAGCCTGTACAATGCGTTAAGATGCACGCTACATCATAAGAGTTGAATTTCAACGCTTTAAATTTATTTAAACATTGATATAGTAAACGCTTTACATATAACTTCAAATCAATGAGATTTGGTCACGTTATAATATATATATATATAACGCGCGCGTGTATGTGTGTGTGTGAACGAGAAAATAATATTCGTACGTTTCAAGACTTCTCATAACTATTTAACAGTATTAGAGTTTATGCTTCAGAGGAAAGACAGAAAGAAAAAACTAAGGAATTCTATGAAACATTACAGAAAAAAATTTATAAGTGGAACAGAATATACTATTTCATTGTAAGTGGAGATTTTAATACTCCAGTTAGAAATAGTGCCGTGACACGAACAGTAGGAGCATTTAGGAAACACTATAAAATTAGTAATTAACACTTTCTCATAAAATTTGCTAATAGCAATGATTTGAAAATCACTAAGACCTTTGTTAAAAAAACATATTAAGAAGTATATGTAAGCGTTAGAGGGTGTAGGAACATAATTGGTTATTATTTATTTTATGAATTTGCTAACTGCTATAATTTTTATTGTTCGACTAAGCTTTTCGTCATCACTGACATCTTCAGGTCTTAAAAACGTTGTTTAAGACCTGAAGATGTCAGTGATGACGAAAAGCTTAGTCGAACAATAAAAATTATAGCAGTTAGCAAATTCATAAAAGAAATAGTAAGGATGGCTGCTAATTTAAACAATACGAAGAATAATTGGTTATGTTGTGGCATATAAACAGATTAGCTACTAAATTCAAGATATCCATGTGTACAGAGGTGCGGACACATATTCAGATCATTATCTCCTTATTGCTAAGTTTGTCATGTTGCTCGATGGAAGAAAAAGAAATCTCTTATACAGTCGGAAAAGCACTGGATATTTAAGATCTATCCAGTGCAGGTTAGATATATTAAAACCTTTTATCAGAATCTTTTAAATCAGCTTCTATGAGTAATTAGTTTACAAAAAATCAGTTTTTGAGCTACATCATCCTTGCAAATATACAAAATGAAAATCACCACAATAAAACAAAGGTGTTGCCATTTCAGTGCAAGTAAGCAATAAGAACAAAAAATAAATATTAATGATCGAATTTTAGAACAGGTGAGGTATTGGGACAGAATTCGGGGATAGAATTTTATAATTTGTAGAATTTTATAATGACATTGGCTAGTATAAAGAATTATGATATAGATGTTAAGTAAGGCAACTTTCAGATGATCTGTGAAACAATCAATTGTACTTTTGAAAATAAAGTACATCGACGGACAAAGCTGAAGTTCTACAGAATTATAGCGATCCCTTTACTGTCCTGTGTGTGTGAATTATAGATGAAAACTAAGAAGCAAGAAAGTAAAATACAGGCCTATGAAATAGCGTTCTTAAGAAATGTTAAAAGATGTTTTAAATTTGATCATATAAAGAATGAAGACATAAGAGAAGAATTATAAGTTTTTAATTTAAATGACAGTTAAAAATGTTATAAAGTACGGAGAAAAGAACGCTTAGAAAAATGCAGATTTAAGACTAGACACACAGGGACCTTCACTGAGTATGAATAACAGTGTTGTGACATCTTCCAGCTAGTTAATATTTTCGCGAATTAGACTGTGCACTGGTGAAGATATTAATTTATAGTATCAGTGTGTATAGTGATATAGTGTATTTATATTTCTAAGTACTATGATTATTTAATTTGGCGACTTTTACAATATTGTTTATGTATAGTGCATATCCGATGACTTTCAGACTAGGAAAACTGTTGTAACACGAATATTCTTGTCTTGTAGGAGCGTAAACAATGATTTTAAAAATCAACGTTTCCGCGTTAAATAACTTATTCCACTCTTTTAGGAACATGATCCATTGGGTGGTTACACTAGGTAAATATGGTTTTAGAAGCAGATTCAACGAACTTAATGATCACAAGGAAGGAGTGTGTGCGTGTGTGTGAGTTGAACGTCTCTTTCACTTTAGAGTGTGTTAAGGATGTTTCAAAGCCGATAAGCCTCAAACGCTCGTTGCTACAAACAACACCCCATCTTTTACAGGACTACTTGTAGATCGCAGTATGAAATAGGTAACGACTTGGCCATCATGTGCATTAAACTCTTGTACTTTAAATGCGTGTACACAGTGAACAGCACAAAACGGTCGATAGACAGACCGCATACGTGAATAGTGATATATATTTCAATGTTTTAAGGAAATTATTGCTTTATGGCACTGAGCTAAGACGTGTTATCTTGTTTCAGTTCCACTGCATTGGATGAAAAGTGTATTAGCTCTGAGCATGATTGAAGTTTTAAAAATACATGCCCAATGAATTTTAAAATGGTCAACATTAACCAATATTTTTGTGTATTGTAACTGGAAATAATCACGATTTATCGATTATAAAATAGAGCTAATATACAGTACTTTTTTAGTTATTGATTACAGTATAGAAATAATAATGTATTATTATTATTAATCTGGGAATCTGGTGCGTGTGTGCACTCACCTACATAGGTATAAGTGTGTGTATGCGCGTGTGTGTGTTTACAATTTCTATGTGTAAGTTACCCTCTAATATCAGTTCATTAGCTCCAGTGATCCCGGCGTCCGTAAACTAATGGATACGTTATGTCAGTGATATTCAAAATGAAGCATGTTTTCAATATCTATACAAAAATAAAATCATTAAAAGTAGACATGCTACAACATTGTGTACATTTTTGGGTTGAATTTTTAAACTAAACGTTATAAGTGTTTCATAAATCTTCCAAATTATTTTTCTTAACTGTATGAAATCAAAGTATTAATAATCACTGGATACTTAGGTCTAATGTGATTAATATTCTCACTGAGTGAGTGAGTAATATGTGCAGTATTTCAATATAAACATCAGTTTATAATTTATGGCATATCTAATTTACGCATGTGTGTTGACTATGTGAGTGAAGACGCCCATCTAGACGTATAATGATATATAGTAATAATGAATTCATAGATTTACTGTTAAAACGTAAAGTAATGTAATAGTTCATCATGGTAAAACAAAGTGCATGTACAGAATTATTGTACGCCACGAAAATGCAGTGAATTCAGTACTGAGCCTCAGTTTTTCAGATCACAGGGAAGAGAACTATAGTTTGTAAGTTTTAATATGTACTAAATATGTCGCGGTTGACATAAACAGCAATTTACGCCTGATGTTTTCCAACGTAAAGTCGTGGTTAATAACAATAATTTTTGTAATTTTGTTCTATCGGAAAGTTATACATTATGGTCTCTAATAAACTGAACACTCAATTTTAAATATTAAATTATAATTTTTTACATTATTAAATAAATAATTATGTTTGATTTGGAGCGTACGTATTGCAGGTGAATGTGCAAAATTGCCCAAACCAGTAATTATAATAAACTATTAATTAAATATATTGGTAACTGAAAGTCCGCTCATTGCTCTATTAATTAAAATAATATATAAAGTATTGACTCAAAAACCAGCAATCGAGTTCAATTAAATATAATTATGTGCAACACAAAACATCAACAGTTTTTAAAACTCCATTCTCTAACAAGACAATATAAGCCTACCAGAAGCAATGAATTTACTCATATAAGCTAATTTGTTAACGCCATGTGTGATCGAAAAATTATGAACAGGATGTTATTAAAACATCTTAAATTATACTGACTTGTCCTGCTTGAGTCAGGTTCACATCTCAAAAGTTATTTCGATAAAAAATTTCGTGGCGATCATGGCGTCCTACCTTGTAATTATTTTTGAGCGTCTTCTACACGGAATGTACGTAAATTGTATACGTTTACAGTTATTGTATATTTTTAAGAAAACCTGTGTACGTATATTATTCAAACATCTGTATCGCTTGCATTTAAGGGTAGTAACATCCCTTAGTCAAAAGTGAATGCAGACATTTACTTTTAGCATGTAAACTTAAAAATGGTTTAAACATTAAAAGCTGAAATAAATCGGCATTACAAGTTATACGCAAGTTTTAACCAAAAGTTTAGCTAAAAGTGTAAGCATCCCTCTATTTATTCAGCTGAGACTGGAGTTGATAGATGAGTGCTATGTTCGGAGTTATTCAGCTATTACATGAGAAGTTCCTAATCATGTAGGTAAATACGCAAGTATTAACTGGTGGATAGTCATGATGAATAATCCATGTAGTTATTTACTTTAAGACATCGTAACAACTTTGTATTAATATACAGCTTCCTATTATACTGTAAATACTTTTAACGCAACAGCGACTTTGTAAGGGCTGTTATATTATTAACTATAGTTGGCTGGAATAGTGGTGCAAATTACCATGCATATAGTTTGTTTTGAAACTACTGCGTTTATATTAACAAACAATCTCTATACTCTATGGAGAGTTCTATGGCCTAATTTAAATTCGATGAGAATACTCCAATTACTGAGGCGTGTACTGTGTCCTTTGTGTATAAAATATTCATCACACGCCACACGGATTATACTTGTTTAGAGCTATGCCGCTAGCCAAACGCATTATTAGTTAAATGTATAATGAAATGTCTAAAATAGTGTTGAGTCAACATAAATACATTAGTTGATAATATATTTCTGTTAGCTACGGGGAAAATTTTTGTTTTTCAAAACATTTTTAACTTCAATTTTCCTTTTTTGTATACTTATGTACTAACGTTCATAATTTAGACAGATTTTTTTAAGAAACAAACAAGAGTATGTTAATATGGTTGAGTCTGATGATCGCTATTATTACTAGTTTTGTTTACAGACCAGTATGAATAACACATAAGATAATAAAACAAAAAGAAGTTCGGGATGATAATAGTTCTACACCTACCGGAATCCAAAATTTTTCTAGTCTTATTACTTACAAAGAGACAACCTAAAGAACTTTGTTTCATATAAATACTTCTATATAAACCCTAATTCTTGGAATGTACGAAATCTACGCAAGTCCACATTGCAATCGGATTTCTGCCTTGAACCTTAAATCCGTTAAGATTAATATTTGCAGAGTTGCGGACTGTTTAAGATTCTTATAGGTGAAGGCGGGTTTATAGGTGCACGCATCTAAGTTTGGTTCGCTATATTTCGGCTCGTACAACATATAGCGTTATCAGTTTTTTATTATGTATGCTATACTTAGTTTCCTTTAATACACCCGATTTTCAGTTTATTGTGTTCAGTCATTGTCTTTGTTTATTAAAATTAACAAAAACTTTCACTGCGTACTATTACCCGTCCATGTCGGGTAATTAGACGCAGTCACTCTACAGTGCTATTCATATGGGAGAATGGGTTATTATAAATAAATACATCAATTTTATCAGGAGATTACAAGAAATTCTATTAATATGAATGTTTTAGTACATATATTACTTTGACATGAATACTTGAAAAATAAACACTCCAAAATATTTTACAAATATTTAACATTTCTTTAAAAAACCAAAAATGAAATTACTGAATATCTGCTTGAATATTTACGTCACTCAGTGAATATTAAAAATAAACAGTAAACAATAAAAAATAATACAAAAAACAATGGTCATAGAAAATAAATTTTAACTTTTTCGTAAACGTGAGGCAAAAGTTAATATGAACTTAACAGAGAATCATAATTTAAAAAATTAGGTTAATACAAAACAATAAAAATATACAAGTATCGTCACAAAAATGTAAAAAACTGTCGGCCAACGCTAATAACAGGCCAGTGTTCACATACTGAAAACATAAATAAAATTAATCTTGTGCTTGACAATAATCACTTACAAAATTATGAGGACTTTCTGCAGCACTACAGTCTGAATGAACTCAGCCTGAACACAAGACACAGCGATACCATATTTCCTTGTCTTTCCTAAACTCTCCGCAAAACAGACAAGTGTTGTTGGTGTTATTCTTTTCCGCTAGTGTTAAGCCTACATCAATGGAAGAGTCGTCCAATTCATCGTCTTCACAGAGGTCTTTAATGTTTCTTTCGTCTTCAGTCGATGAACCGTCGCTGGAAGGGGCCTTCATTATCTTTTTTTTCCTTTTATCATTGCATTTTAACTGAAGTTTTGCACTTTTACTTATTGGTTTATTTTGCTTAGCAGATTTTTTTCTAATTTTTTCTTCTTTCTTACTTCTAATTCTTCTAAAATCTTTTTTCTGGGCGTGGCAGTTAGAATTTCTGAATGATGTTTAGCGTGTGTCGATTTTCTCCCTTTGGATGTTGATGGCTTTGGAACTGGGGAAATTTCTGAAATGGAAACTAAACATTCATTAGATACACTATCGGTCGCATTATTCTCTGTAGGCCTATCAGAAAGTAACTTGTTCTCAGTGTTTGCCGAAGATGTGCCGCCATCACTGGTCTCCGTTTCCATGATTCCCATTGCCGCCTCTTCAGCATCGGGTGTTAGGCATAGGCCTAAGTCTTCATCGTCATATATGGTATCGTTAAAAGGATAGATTCCTGCTTTTTGAAAACCAGATACAGCTTTGCTTACTCCAGCTACTTTTTCGTAAGCTACCTTCAACAAACCAGGGACATCTTCCTTATTAATTCTTTGGAAACCATTGTTTTTTAAGAACAGTGCACATTCTCTATTATAAGCGTTCTTAAGAGGTCCGAAAAACGTAAGGTCGAGGGGCTGCAATCGGTGGCTGGTGTGTGGTGGAAAAGAAACAACGATTCCATTTTCTCTACAGAAGTTATAACTGGAAAGGGAAGTGTGGCTTTAATGATTGTCCATTAAAAGAAGTGTCGGATGTTCTTTGGATGAATAAGTATTGGCCACAAAGTGTTTAAGCCATTCTAAGAACAAATGTTCATTCATCCATCCTGATTCAGACATTTTATAGATGCTTCCGGCTGGTCCCCCACGTTTTATCCCTGCTGATGCCCGTAAACCAGGAAATATAAACATGGGTGGGATGAAGACACCAGTAGCACTCATAGCAAAACAAAGTGTGATATTTTTACCTAGCTCCAGGCTCGTAGCACTTCCTACCTGTTTCTGACCTTTTGGACCTACAATCGAGGGGAGTTTCTAGACTGCTGAGTTTCCCGTTTTATCTACGTTAAATATTCGTGACGGTAGGAACTGATATTTATCCAAGACGGTTCTTAAAGTGTTATAAAAGTTATTCAGTTCGGTCTTGTTAAACCCCAAAATTCTATTGATGGATGTTGCTTTAGGTTTTCGCAGACTTAGCTGGAGATTTCTTTTTATGAAAGCTTGCGCCCAATCCTTACCTGCTAGTTTTGTTGCTTTATTAAAGTTATGTTTTATGTTATTTCTTTCTGCGTATTCATATGCCATCCGCCTAAGCTCAGTTAAGGTAACACCATAAAACAGTATAGCAAGTAGTATTAGATGAGCGATGATTTCAGATTCCTTTGTTTTATTAAACACTGCTTTTCTTCCCATATTTGGCCCTCCAGTTAAACCTACCTTAAGTCTCTTTCTTAACGTTGCTTCATGTATACCGTACTTGCGTCCAACTGCTCGATTTTTTCCCCATTTCTTACAGAATCAATCGCTGCCTTCAGCTGATCCTCGGTCCAAGCAGCCTTGGTAGTGGTCCGAATAGGATTACGTGGCATCTATAAAAAGACACAAATAATAGAGATGAGAAAAGGAGATATAGGCCTAATTCTTACCAAATAGTGCAAGTGTCCAATTTATAACTGAAACAGTTATCTGGCTCAAAAGCGTGGAGTCATACTCAAGTAAGATTTTCAAAAATCCGTTAAACTTGCCTCACAAACACGTACGCACACGCATCCACGGACAGTAACAGAAATAATAACTCATAAATTTTTGTTTTAAATTTTACAACAATTTATTAAAATATTTCAAAATACGTGAACACATAGGCCTACTGCAAGAAAAAAATTTTTCGTTTAAGGAAATTTACGTATATGTACTGTTATAATTTACATAAAAACAACAAAAATTATGTATTTTCATCACGCATTGATTCGAAATCCAAATTTGTAATTTGAAAAAGAACAGAATAACGCAGGCGGGGTATTGGGACGCAAGTATGCATACGATTACCCCAACTGACGCCATCTTAGTATCTCTTTTCTGTTAGCTTGTACTATCCAGAAAACTACTTACTAACAGTTTGAAGTAACAACTAATGAATTGTACTTTAGCATTATAACATTTAACGTCTCTAAAAAGTGAATTTTGATTTACTTAACTTAAGTTAAACAGGCGTAGTAAATTAGAAGAAATCACTGTAAAACGTCCGACTGTAATAGCGTTGTACACATCAACTCAACAGCGTCACTATTCAACTGGAACTGACTTTCTACAGCAGCTGCTACGATGCACCACCTGTTACCCGAGAGATAGCGCTCACATCGTCAGATATCGAAGTGCGTCCCATACCCGATGCGTACAATTTCCCCTCCTTCCCCTACGACTACTTATATAAATATATTAATACTTTAAGACCACCTGTGATACGTGAGAACACTGAGTTTATGCAAAGGTTAAAAAAAAGAAAGACGATAACATAAAAAACATATTTTTTACATTTCTGTATTTATACTGTTACGACAGTCTACTTGATAGTCGTAGGTACAGTGGAAAACATATTACAAGACACCAATTAAGTCACTAATCACCAGCTTTAATTTTCACAGTTAAACAGTTCGTAATTAACAACACAGTCTCTTACAACAAATCAAATAAAAATTGTTCACACGCAAATAAATGTCAACTAATATTAAAACACATTTGTATTACAATATACCGTCCGATTATAAAACACAACACTTAACTAATAACCACTTGAACGCACAGAGTAATATCGCCTTGTAATAAATCTGGAACCGCACTGTAATTTATCGCGACTAATACTGAAACCTAAGGCCGCTGCCGCCATGTATTTATACCTGCGCTCACAGACCAGAACGTTCGAAATTACGTTTTAGCGCCAGTGTGAACTACGTAATTAATTGCGGCCTTGACACAGTCCGCGCGGCTGGCAGCTTCGATAAAACTCTCGCGAATGCGTCTAGAGTCGCGTATGCCACACACACATTAGAGCGAGATTCTTCTGGCACATTCGACATACACGTAGATTGTTCTGTAATGTAGTAACACTGCCTCCTCCTTAAACCTGTTCGTTCCGAACTGGCAAACCGTCTCTGAAATAATACTCGACCAGGCGATCTTGATGGACGTCCTTGCGAAATATAATTCTCCGGTTCTTCGAATGATCTCGTGTGATCCGAACATCACGTTCCCAGGAATGTGAGTGTTCCGCTCAACCACTAGTTTTGCTGGAATCACTCCCGTTACGTCATGTACTGATGACCTAAACACCACTGGCTGATCCAAGTTTGTTTGGTTCTCGTCAACAACCTCTTGCGTAACCTCATCTACAGCCACTTTTCCCTCAGGCGCTTCTATCAGCTCAGGAACAAGCAAGAGTTTTGTCTCTACACCCATAGTTGGCTTTCCAATCACTTCTTTTGTCTTTACACTTATTTGTATTTCCTCTGCTAGTTCTTCCTCCATTTCCGCTTCCAATAGGGAGGGTTCCTCTTGACCAGACTTGTTGACTTTTTCTTCGACTAATGCCACTTGCTTAATCGAATGGTTGGTAGACCCTGTCATTTTATCCATGCAAAGCTTTATCTTCTCTTGGCCAACTTTCAGGACATTATCTCTTAAGTCCACAACGAATCCGTAGGCAAAATAATGCCAGTGCCAAGAATCACTTCATCGATAATGTGTGCAACGAGCATTTGGTGGCTAAACTCGAGAAGACCCAGGCGTACACGTACGTCTACCTTTCCAAGCACCTTGACAGGGCTTCCAGTCACAGTCTGTATTGTACAAGAGCTAATTAGAGGCTGGCGGTTGCTGATTAAGTCAGGGCGCACAATGGACACTGTAGCGCCCGTGTCAACTGTAAATGATGTTGGTTTACCTTCCGCAAATCCATTAACAATCAAGTTTCTACTGGTTTTATGTAGCGTGGAAACTGTTGGTGTTCTGGGGCTTTACTTCTCCAATTGGTGCGATCACTCTCTTCTCTCGGTATCTTCTTCTCCCAACAGTCTACCTGTAGATGACCACGTTTTCCGCTGTTGTAACATTTCGGTCTCCTGTCTTTTTCAAATCGTTGCGATTCTCTTGAATTTTTGAATTGTTTGTCCGACCCATCGTAACGGCAATGTGATACAGGGATCTTTTGACTGCAATGTCATGCCACAAACCCGTTAATGTAGCGGGACGCTGACTTGGCAGCTTCAAAGTCTAGGGCGTGAACAAGAGCTTCTGAGCTATTTCGATGTCTTGCCATTCGTAACACTTGCTGAAGTTCACAATCTCCGATGCCATCAATAAATGTCTGCACCGCAAACCTTATTCGAAAATCTTCTGGTGCTTCAAGATAGGCCAATCTAATCAATCTGTCGATATATGCTTCAAACTCTTGAAGACTCTCCCCGGAACGTTGTCGTCTTGTTCTCAACTGAGCGTAGTACACATCTCGCAAATGTTTATCACCGTAGCGTAATTCTAGAGCTTTTATCAACTCGTCATAGGTGTTTTGGCTGTCCGGTGGCACTTTCTGTAGTAATTCTGCCGCAGGTCCTTTTAATGTAAGAACGAGTGAAACTGCCTTGTCTTTCTCCGTCCAATTATTTGCACATGCAGCAGCTTCAAATTGGCGGAGGTACGTGGCCCAGTGACTGCTTCCGTCAAAGGTTGGAGCTTTAACATGAACTGTCCCTACTGCAGGCAAAGTGACTTTCTCTACTAAATTATTTTCTGTGTCTTTTTCTGTCTTTATCATTGGTACAGTCTGTTCAGAAATTTGTTTCGGTTGTATTTTCATGAACTGTTCAACTTCATTTTTAATTTGCTCTTTTATATTCGCCATACAGTTTTCTACTGCAGATATTTTTGTTGACATAGCTTCTTCTACACTCAAGACAGATTTTTCTACTTCAGCTATTTTATTTGACATGGATTCTTCTATGTCAGATATTCTGGTAATCTGATTATTTATTAAGCTCACCTCGTAATTCACCTACGTCACCATGTAGGAGACCCAATTCTGTTGTAGTATGTCTTGCATCTGCTTCTGATCTTGAATTAAGGCTTTGATTTCATCTGCTTCCTGCTTACGTCGTTCCTCTGTTTCTTCCCTTTCTTGTCTTCGTTATTCTTTTTATCTTTCTTCTGTTTCTAGCATTAGTGCTTTCTGATGTTCCTCAACCTCTTCTCTTTCCTGCCTGCGTTTTTCATTCTGCCGTTTCTCCGTCTGTAACAGCAGCGCCTGTAAATTTTTCATCATCTGACTGGCATCCACTTTTTTCCGATTAATTACGAATTACATTCGACTTGTACAAAGTGTCCACTGTTTCCAATGTTAACCGTTCTATCCCACTTCTGACACCACTGTTACGCGGTCTACTTGATAGTCGTAGGTACAGTGGAAAACAAATTACAAGACACCAATTAAGTCACTAATCACCAGCTTTAATTATCACAGTTAAACAGTTCGTAATTAACAACACAGTCTCTTACAACAAATCAAATAAAAATTGTTCACACGCAAATAAATGTCAACTAATATTAAAACACATTTGTATTACAATATACCGTCCGATTATAAAACACAACACTTAACTAATAACCACTTGAACGCACAGAGTAATATCGCCTTGTAATAACTCTCGACCGCACTGTAATTTATCGCGACTTATACTGAAACCTAAGGCCGCTGCCGCCATGTATTTATACCTGCGCACACAGACCAGAACGTTCGAAATTACGTCTTAGTGCCAGTGTGAACTACGTAATTAATTGCGGCCCTGACACAGTCCGCACGGCTGGCGGCTTCGATCAAAGTCTCGCGAATGCGTCTAGAGTCACGTATGCCACACACACATTAGAGCGAGATTCTTCTGGCACATTCGACAAACACATAGACTGTTTTGTAATGTCGTAACAATACTTTATTTAGTTACTGCATTTTCATTATGCCTTCCTTATTCATTATACAATTTCATATGAAAGATTATCAGATTTAAAACTGGCTTTATTAGTTAAGTATTTCAATAAGAGTTGATTTTGAATACCGATGTTTTGCTTGTGAATCAAACTAACTTTGAAAAGAATAATGACTGTTTTAATAAAATAAGTAGGCCTACATACAAATCGGATTAACGACACGAATCACCTTTAACGTGTCAAAACAAAACCCTCACCGCATACTTCCGAGTCGTAAAGCTCAGTGGAATCTGTGATTTAATTTTATTAATAGAAACTTGTTATAATTGTAACTACACTACGCGTACTACCGTAATTGTCCGATTATTTTAGTACTGTCCAAGGATAAATAAATTAATATAACAGCAGTCCTAATCTTAATTTTATTTCATCAAGAAAACCGATAAAATTTAGCAGACTGGGTCCATTCTGATTACGTACCAAAGATAATTTGTATTTTAGTGCTGTTGAAAGTTAATTTTTACGTGATTTTTTTCGCAAAACGGAGTTTAGATAAATTTAACAAACATAGTACGAAGATCGTTTGAAATATAAGGTCTTATTGCGAATAACTTCCTCGCAGTTGGCATGATCGAGTTCGGACATGTGCAGTGTGTTAGCTTAGTTTATGCTGTGTGCAGCAAACATTTTCCCTCAACAAAAGTATTTTTCTCTATAACTTTAATATTATACTATGCACCTTAGTTCTGTAGTTTTAAATTATCTAAATTACTTTAAGTTGTTAAAACTATTACTGATTTCGAGTACTCGCACAAAAACTTTAATTTTAAAGACAATGATGTATTTAAAAAGTCGAGTGCAAGTGCGTGTAATTTAATAAATTAAATTACCGTCAGTTGCATTTTTAGCGTTTTCAATATAAAACTAAAATCTATTTGTGAGTAGTCACAGATTTATGTTTGTTACAAAATTGTTACAATACAGATTTAAGTGTTTAGAAAATTTAAGAAATAGTTGAGAAAGAAACGGAAAGAAAGAAGAATTTATGATACAGTTTTATAAATTGTAAATTTTATAATTATATTGTACACATACTAAGGAATGATAGACCCCTTTTTACTTCCATATTCCTTAAGGAATGGAAGTATGGTGATGGCAAAAAAAATCGTGTTCGAGATTATTGCAGTTTCTGATTCTACTACACTCAAAACATGAAAAAAAGTCGTTTTCCGAAAAGTGTCTGTGTGTCTATCTTTCTGTCTGCCTGTCTGTCTGTCTGTCTGTCTGTCTGTCTGTCTGTCTGTCTGTCTGTCTGTCTGTCTGTCTGTCTGTCTGTAGATTTTTTTCTATGGCAAACGATAACTGCCGCAAATTCAAACAGAATCAAATAATTTTTTGCATGCAGCCCTGATTTGCAGAGTATTCGCGACCTATTGTTTTTGGTGAAGATCGGTTGATGGAAAGGGGTAGTTTACCTGCAACGTTTTTTTAATAAGGGTATTTCCTATGGCAAACGATAACAGCCGCAAATTCAAACAGAATCACATAATGTTTCGCATACAGCCCTGAATTGTAGAGTTCTCAAGATCTGTTGATTTTGGTGAAGATCGGTTAAGGGAAATGGGTAGTTTACCAGTAACGTTTTATGTTTTAACAAGGGTATTTCTTATGGCAAACGATAACAGCCGCAAATTCAAACAGAATCAAAAGATTATTTGCATACAGCCCTAAATTGTAGAGTTCTCAAGACCTATTGTTTTTGGTGAAGTTCGGTTGATGGAAAGGGGTAGTTTACCTGCAACGTTTTTTTAATAAGTGTATTTCCTATGGCAAACGATAACAGCCGCAAATTCAAACAGAATCAAATAATGTTTTGCATACAGCCCTGATTTGTAGAGTACCCAAGACCTATTGTTTTTGGTGAAGATCGGTTAAGGGGAAGGGGTAGTTTACCTGTAACGTTTTATGTTTTAACAAGGGTATTTCCTATGGCAAACGATAACAGCCGCAAATTCAAACAGAATCAAAAGATTATTTGCATACAGCCCTAAATTGTAGAGTTCTCAAGACCTATCGTTTTTGGTGAAGATTAGTTGAGGGAAAGGGGTAGTTTACCTGCAACATTTTTTTAATAAGGGTATTTTCTATGGCAAACGATAACAGCCGCAAATTCAAACAGAATCAAATAATGTTTTGCATACAGCCCTGATTTGTAGAGTACTCAAGACCTGTTGTTTTTGGTGAAGATCGCTTAAGGGGAAGGGGTAGTTTACCTGCAACGTTTTTTTATCAAGCGTATTACTTCCATATTCCTTAAGGAATGGAAGTATGGTGATGGCAAAAAAAATCGTGTTCGAGATTATTGCAGATTCTGATTCTACTACACTCAAAACATGAAAAAAGGTCGTTTTCCGAAAAGTGTCTGTGTGTGTGTCTGTCTGTGTGTCTGTGTGTCTGTAGATTTTTTTCTATGGCAAACGATAACTGCCGCAAATTCAAACAGAATCAAATAATTTTTTGCATGCAGCCCTGATTTGCAGAGTACTCGCGACCTATTGTTTTTGGTGAAGACCGGTTGAGGGAAAGGGGTAGTTTACCGGCAACGGTTTTTTTTTTAGCAAGGGTAATTTTGTTTGTTTGGGAAACGATAACAGCCGCAAATTCAAACAGAATCAAATAATGTTTCGCATACAGCCCTGAATTGTAGAGTTCTCAAGATCTGTTGATTTTGGTGAAGATCGGTTAAGGGAAAGGGGTAGTTTACCTGTAACGTTTTATGTTTTAACAAGGGTATTTCCTATGGCAAACGATAACAGCCGCAAATTCAAACAGAATCAAATAATTTTCTGCATACAGCCCTTGTTTGTTGAGTACTCAAGACCTATTGTTTTTGGTGAAGATCGGTTGAGGGGAAGGGGTAGTTTACCAGCAACGTTTTTTATCAAGCGTATTTTTATGGCAAACGATAACTGCCGCAAATTCAAACAGAATCAAGTAATTTTTTGCATACCTCCCTGAATTGTAGAGGTCTCAAGGACTTTCGATTTTGGTGAAGATCGGTTAAGGGGAAGGGGTAGTTTACCTGCAACCTTTTACGTTTTAACAAGAGTACAGTACTTGAAAATTTATTTAAATTTTTTCAAACAATGGTAATTGTTAAAAATAAAATAATTTTGTTGGCAAGCAATAAAATTAAAATTTGTTCATTTTAATGTACATCATGTATAAGAGAAAATCTATCGCGCTTGGCAAACGATATTAAGATTTAAATATAAATCTTTGAATATGGAAGTCATGTATGGTTCTCCATACCGAATATTTACTTCCATGTTCCTTAAGGAAATGGAAGTATGGTGATGGCAAATAAATCGTGTTCGAGATTATTGCAGAATATGATTGTACTATACTCAAAACATGAAAAAAAGTAATTTTTCGAAAAGAGTCTGTGTGTGTGTCTGTGTGTCTATGTGTCTATGTGTCTGTCTGTGTGTCTGTAGATTTTTTTCT
This sequence comes from Magicicada septendecula, assembly GCA_034769895.1. NCBI lineage: Eukaryota > Metazoa > Arthropoda > Insecta > Hemiptera > Cicadidae > Magicicada > Magicicada septendecula. Next base: position 431,290,649 of record CM068369.1, on the reverse strand, counting down.
ATGGCAAACGATAACAGCCGCAAATTCAAACAGAATCAAATAATTTTTTGCATACAGCCCTGAACTGTAGAGTACTCGCGACCTATTGTTTTTAGTGAAGATCGGTTGAGGGAAAGGGGTAGTTTACCATCAACGGTTTTTTTTTATCAAAGGTAATTTTGTTTGTTTGGCAAACGATAACAGCCGCAAATTCAAACAGAATCAAATAATGTTTCGCATACTGCCCTGAATTGTAGAGTCCTCAAGATCTGTTGATTTTCGTAAAGATCGGTTAAGGGAAAGGAGTAGTTTACCAGCAACGTTCTATGTTTTAACAAGGGTATTTTATATGGCAAACGATAACAGCCGCAAATTCAAACAGAATCAAATAATGTTTCGCATACAGCCCTGAATTGTAGAGTTCTCAAGATCTGTTGATTTTGGTGAAGATCGGTTAAGGGAAAGGGGTAGTTTACCTGTAACGTTTTATGTTTTAACAAGGGTATTTCTTATGGCAAACGATAACAGCCGCAAATTCAAACAGAATCAAATAATTTTCTGCATACAGCCCTGGTTTCTTGAGTGCTCAAGACCTATTGTTTTTGGTGAAGATCGGTTGAGGGGAAGGGGTAGTTTACCTGCAACGTTTTTTATCAAGCGTATTTTCTATGGCAAACGATAACTGCCGCAAATTCAAACAGAATCAAATAATTTTTTGCATACAGCCCTGATTTGTAGAGTACTCGCGATCTATAGTTTTTGGTGAAGATCGGTTGAGGGGAAGGGGTAGTTTATCGGCAACGGTTTTTTTTATAAAGGGAAAATTTTTTATTTGGCAAACGATAACAGCCGCAAATTCAAACAGAATCAAATAATGTTTCGCATACAGCCCTGAATTGTAGAGTTCTCAAGACGTAGTGTTTTTGGTGAAGATCGATTAAGGGAAAGGGGTAGTTTACCTACAACGTTTTTTTAACAAGGGTATTTCCTATGGCAAACGATAACAGCCGCAAATTCAAACAGAATCAAATAATTTTCTGCATACAGCCCTGATTTGTAGAGTACTCAAGACCTTTTGTTTTTGGTGAAGATCGGTTGAGGGGAAGGGGTAGTTTACCTGCAACGTTTTTTTAACAAGGGTATTTTCTATGGCAAACGATAACTGCCGCAAATTCAAACAGAATCAAGTAATTTTTTGCATACCTCCCTGAATTGTAGAGGTCTCAAGGACTTTCGATTTTGGTGAAGATCGGTTAAGGGGAAGGGGTAGTTTACCTGCAACCTTTTACGTTTTAACAAGAGTACAGTACTTGAAAATTTATTTAAATTTTTTCAAACAATGGTAATTGTTAAAAATAAAATAATTTTGTTGGCAAGCAATAAAATTAAAATTTGTTCATTTTAATGTACATCATGTATAAGAGAAAATCTATCGCGCTTGGCAAACGATATTAAGATTTAAATATAAATCTTAGAATATGGAAGTCATGTATGGTTCTCCATACCGATATTTACTTCCATGTTCCTTAAGGAAATGGAAGTATGGTGATGGCAAATAAATCGTGTTCGAGATTATTGCAGAATATGATTGTACTATACTCAAAACATGAAAAAAAGTAATTTTTCGAAAAGAGTCTGTGTGTGTGTCTGTGTGTCTGTGTGTCTGTGTCTGTCTGTGTGTCTGTAGATTTTTTTCTATGGCAAACGATAACAGCCGCAAATTCAAACAGAATCAAATAATTTTTTGCATACAGCCCTGAATTGTAGAGTACTCGCGACCTATTGTTTTTAGTGAAGATCGGTTGAGGGAAAGGGGTAGTTTACCATCAACGGTTTTTTTTTATCAAAGGTAATTTTGTTTGTTTGGCAAACGATAACAGCCGCAAATTCAAACAGAATCAAATAATGTTTCGCATACTGCCCTGAATTGTAGAGTCCTCAAGATCTGTTGATTTTCGTAAAGATCGGTTAAGGGAAAGGGGTAGTTTACCAGCAACGTTCTATGTTTTAACAAGGGTATTTTATATGGCAAACGATAACAGCCGCAAATTCAAACATAATCAAATAATGTTTTGCATACTCCCCTGAATTGTAGAGTTCTCAAGACCTTTTGTTTTTGGTGAAGATCGGTTAAGGGGAAGGGGTAGTTTACCGGCAACGTTTTATGTTTCAAAGGGTATTTTTTATGGGAAACGATAAAAGCCGCAAATTCAAACAGAATCAAATACGTTTTTGCATACAGCCCTGATTTCTTGAGTACTAAAGACCTATTGTTTTTGGTGAAGATCGTTTAAGGGAAAGGGGTAGTTTACCAGCCACGTTTTTTGTTTTATCAACGGTATTTTGTATGGCAAACGATAACAGCCGCAAATTCAAACAAAATCGTATAATATTTTGCATACAGCCCTGAATTGTAGAGTTCTCAAGACCTGTCGTTTTTGGTAAAGATCGGTTAAGGGAAAGGGGTAGTTTACCGGCAACGGTTTTTTATCAAGGGTAATTTTTACTTCCATATTCCTTAAGGAATGGAAGTATGGTGATGGCAAAAAAAATCGTGTTCGAGATTATTGCAGATTCTGATTCTACTACACTCAAAACATGAAAAAAGTCGTTTTCCGAAAAGTGTCTGTGTGTGTGTGTGTCTGTCTGTCTGTCTGTCTGTCTGTCTGTCTGTCTGTCTGTCTGTCTGTCTGTGTGTCTGTCTGTCTATCTGTCTGTAGATTTTTTTTTTTGGCAAACGATAACTGCCGCAAATTCAAACAGAATCAAATAATTGTTTGCATGCAGCCCTGATTTGCAGAGTACTCGCGACCTATTGTTTTTGGTGAAGTTCGGTTGAGGGAAAAGGGTAGTTTACCAGCAACGGTTTTTTTTTAGCAAGGGTAATTTTGTTTGTTTGGCAAACGATAACAGCCGCAAATTCAAACAGAATCAAATAATGTTTCGCATACAGCCGTCAATTGTAGAGTTCTCAAGATCTGTTGATTTTGGTGAAGATCGGTTAAGGGAAAGGGGTAGTTTACCTGTAACGTTTTATGTTTTAACAAGGGTATTTCCTATGGCAAACGATAACAGCCGCAAATTCAAACAGAATCAAAAGATTATTTGCATACAGCCCTAAACTGTAGAGCTCTCAAGACCTATTGTTTTTGGTGAAGTTCGGTTGAGGGAAAGGGGTAGTTTACCTGCAACGTTTTTTTAACAAGTGTATTTTCTATGGCAAACGATAACAGCCTCAAATTCAAACAGAATCAAATAATGTTTTGCATACAGCCCTGATTTGTAGAGTACTCAAGACCTATTGTTTTTGGTGAAGATCGGTTAAGGGAAAGGGGTAGTTTACCTGTAACGTTTTTTTAACAAGTGTATTTTCTATGGCAAACGATAACAGCCTCAAATTCAAACAGAATCAAATAATGTTTTGCATACAGCCCTGATTTGTAGAGTACTCAAGACCTATTGTTTTTGGTGAAGATCGGTTAAGGGAAAGGGGTAGTTTACCTGTAACGTTTTATGTTTTAACAAGGGTATTTCCTATGGCAAACGATAACAGCCGCAAATTCAAACAGAATCAAAAGATTATTTGCATACAGTCCTAAATTGTAGAGTTCTCAAGACCTGTTGTTTTTGGTGAAGATCGGTTGAGGGAAAGGGGTAGTTTACCAGCAACGTTTTTTTAACAAGGATATTTTTTTATATGAAGATCGATAACTGCCGCAGATTTAAACAGAATCAAATGATTATTTGCATACCGCCCTAAATTTTAGAGATTTCAAGTCCTACGGTTTTGGTGAAGATCGGTTAAGGAAAAGGGGTAGTTTACCTGCAACGGGTTTTTATCAAGGGTAATTTTACTTCCATATTCCTTAAGGAATGAAAGTATGGTGATGGCAAAAAAAATCGTGTTCGAGATTATTGCAGATTCTGATTCTACTACACTCAAAACATGAAAAAAAGTCGTTTTCCGAAAAGTGTCTGTGTGTCTGTCTGTCTGTCTGTCTGTCTGTGTGTCTCTGTCTGTCTGTGTGTCTGTAGATTTTTTTTCTATGGCAAACGATAACTGCCGCAAATTCAAACAGAATCAAATAATTTTTTGCATGCAGCCCTGATTTGCAGAGTACTCGCGACCTATTGTTTTTGGTGAAGATCGGTTGAGGGAAAGGGGTAGTTTACCTGCAACGGTTTTTTTTTTAGCAAGGGTAATTTTGTTTGTTTGGCAAACGATAACAGCCGCAAATTCAAACAGAATCAAATAATGTTTCGCATACAGCCCTGAATTGTAGAGTTCTCAAGATCGGTTGATTTTGGTGAAGATCGGTTAAGGGAAAGGGGTAGTTTACCTGTAACGTTTTATGTTTTAACAAGGGTATATCCTATGGCAAACGATAACAGCCGCAAATTCAAACAGAATCAAAAGATTATTTGCATACAGCCCTAAATTGTAGAGTTCTCAATACCTGTTGTTTTCGGTGAAGATCGGTTTAGGGAAAGGGGTAGTTTACCTGCAACGTTTTTTTAACAAGGGTATTTCCTATGGCAAACGATAACAGCCGCAAATTCAAACAGAATCAAATAATGTTTTGCATACAGGCCTGGTTTGTAGAGTACTCAAGACCTATTGTTTTCGGTGAAGATCGGTTGAGGGAAAGGGGTAGTTTACCTCCAACGTTTTTTAACAAGGGTATTTTCTATGGCAAACGATAACAGCCGCAAATTCAAACAGAATCAAACAATGTTTTGCATACAGCCCTGATTTGTAGAGTACTCAAGACCTATTGTTTTTGGTGAAGATCGGTTAAGGGAAAGGTGTAGTTTACCTGTAACGTTTTATGTTTTAACAAGGGTATTTCTTATGACAAACGATAACAGCCGCAAATTCAAACAGAATCAAAAGATTATTTGCATACAGCCTTAAATTGTAGAGTTCTCAAGACATATTGTTTTTGGTGAAGATCGGTTTAGGGAAAGGGGTAGTTTACCTGCAACGTTTTTTTAACAAGGGTATTTTCTATGGCAAACGATAACAGCCGCAAATTCAAACAGAATCAAATAATGTTTTGCATACAGCCCTGATTTGTAGAGTGCTCAAGACCTGTTGTTTTTGGTGAAGATCGGTTAAGGGGAAGGGGTAGTTTACCTGCAACGTTTTTTTATCAAGCGTATTTTATATGGCAAACGATAACAGCCGCAAATTCAAACAGAATCAAATAATTTTTTGCATACGTCCCTGAATTGTAGAGGTCACAATGACTTTCGATTTTGGTGAAGATCGGTTAAGGGGAAGGGGTAGTTTACCTGCAACCTTTTACGTTTTAACAAGAGTAAAGTACTTGAAAATTTATTTAAACTTTTTGAAACAATGGTAATTGTTAAAAATAAAATAATTTTGTTGCCAGGCAATAAAATTATAATTTTTTCATTTTAATGTAATATAATATTTTCATTTAATACAGCAATAAAAAGGCAGGTAAGACACAGCCTGGCTGTTTGGCTGAAAATGATTTTAAATATAAATCTTAGTATATGGAAGTCATGTATGGTTCTCCATACCGATATTTTTCTATGGTAAACGATAACAGCCGCAAATTGAAACAGAATCAAATGATGTTTTGCATACAGCCCTGTTAAGTAGAGTTCTCAATACCTGTTGGTGTTGGTGAAGATCGGTTAAGGGAAAGGGGTAGTTTACCAGACACATTTTTTGTTTTATCAAGGGTATTTTATATGGCAAACGATAACAGCCGCAAATTCAAACAGAATCATATAATATTTTGCATACAGCCCTTAAATGTAGAGTTCTCAAGACATGTTTGTTTTGGTGAAGATCGGTTAAGGGAATAGGGTTGTTTACCAGCAACATTTTATGTTTTATCAAGGGTAATTGTTTTTTTTAACGAACGATAACTGCCGTACATTAAAACAGAATCAACTACTCTTCTGCATACCTTTTTGAATTATACAGAACTCAAGGTCTGTTGATTTTGTTGAAGATCAGTTAAGGGAAAGGGGTAGTTTACCAGCAACGTTGTATCTTTTAACAAGGGTATTTTTTCTATGACGTACGATAACTGCCGTACATTAAAACAGAATATACTAATGTTTTGCATACAGCCCTGAATTGTAGAGTTCTCAAGACCTATTGTTTTTGGTGAAGATCGGTTAATGGAATAGGGTAGTTTACCAGCAACGTTTTATGTTTTATCAAGGGTGTTTTCTGTGGCAAACGATAACAGCCGCAAATTCAAACAGAATCAAACAATTATTTGCATACAGGTCTGAATTATAGCGTACCCAAGACCTGTCGTTTTTGGTGAAGATCGGTTACGGGAAAGGGGTAGTTTACCTGCAACGGTTTTTTATCAAGGGTAATTTTACTTCCATATTCCTTAAGGAATGGAAGTATGGTGATGGCAAAAAAAATCGTGTTCGAGATTATTGCAGATTCTGATTCTACTACACTCAAAACATGAAAAAAAGTCGTTTTCCGAAAAGTGTCTGTGTGTGTGTCTGTCTGTGTGTCTGTCTGTGTGTCTATCTGTCTGTAGATTTTTTTTCTATGGCAAACGATAACTGCCGCAAATTTAAACAGAATCAAATAATTTTTTGCATGCAGCTCTGGTTTCCCGAGTACTCGCGACCTATAGTTTTTGGTGAAGATCGGTTGAGGGAAAGGGGTAGTTTACCAGCAACGGTTTTTTTTTAGCAAGGGTAATTTTGTTTGTGTGGCAAACGATAACAGCCGCAAATTCAAAGAGAATCTAATAATGTTTCGCATACAGCCCTGAATTGTAGAGTTCTCAAGATCTGTTGATTTTGGTGAAGATCGGTTAAGGGAAAGGGGTAGTTTACCTGTAACGTTTTATGTTTTAACAAGGGTATTTCCTATGGCAAACGATAACAGCCGCAAATTCAAACAGAATCAAAAGATTATTTGCATACAACCCTAAATTGTAGAGTTCTCAAGACCTGTTGTTTTTGGTGAAGTTCGGTTGAGGGAAAGGGGTAGTTTACCAGCAACGTTTTTTTAACAAGGGTATTTTCTATGGCAAACGATAACAGCCGCAAATTCAAACAGAATCAAATAATGTTTTGCATGCAGCCCTGATTTGTAGAGTACTCAAGAGCTATTGTTTTTGGTGAAGATCGGTTAAGGGGAAGGGGTAGTTTACCGGCAACGTTTTTTTATCAAGCGTATTTTCTATGGCAAACGATAACAGCCGCAAATTCAAACAGAATCAAATAATTTTTTGCATACTTCCCTGAATTGTAGAGGTCTCAAGGACTTTCGATTTTGGTGAAGATCGGTTAAGGGGAAGGGGTAGTTTACCAGCAACCTTTTACGTTTTAACAAGAGTACAGTACTTGAAAATTTATTTAAATTTTTTCAAACAATGGTAATTGTTAAAAATAAAATAATTTTGTTGGCAAGCAATAAAATTAAAATTTGTTCATTTTAATGTACATCATGTATAAGAGAAAATCTATCTAGCTTGGCAAACGATATTAAGATTTAAATATAAATCTTAGAATATGGAAGTCATGTATGGTTCTCCATACCGATATTTACTTCCATGTTCCTTAAGGAAATGGAAGTATGGTGATGGCAAATAAATCGTGTTCGAGATTATTGCAGAATATGATTGTACTATACTCAAAACATGAAAAAAAGTAATTTTTCGAAAAGAGTCTGTGTGTGTGTCTGTGTGTCTGTGTGTCTGTGTCTGTCTGTGTGTCTGTAGATTTTTTTCTATGGCAAACGATAACAGCCGCAAATTCAAACAGAATCAAATAATTTTTTGCATGCAGCCCTGAATTGTAGAGTACTCGCGACCTATTGTTTTTAGTGAAGATCGGTTGAGGGAAAGGGGTAGTTTACCATCAACGGTTTTTTTTTATCAAAGGTAATTTTGTTTGTTTGGCAAACGATAACAGCCGCAAATTCAAACAGAATCAAATAATGTTTCGCATACTGCCCTGAATTGTAGAGTCCTCAAGATCTGTTGATTTTCGTAAAGATCGGTTAAGGGAAAGGGGTAGTTTACCAGCAACGTTCTATGTTTTAACAAGGGTATTTTATATGGCAAACGATAACAGCCGCAAATTCAAACATAATCAAATAATGTTTTGCATACTCCCCTGAATTGTAGAGTTCTCAAGACCTTTTGTTTTTGGTGAAGATCGGTTAAGGGGAAGGGGTAGTTTACCGGCAACGTTTTATGTTTCAAAGGGTATTTTTTATGGGAAACGATAAAAGCCGCAAATTCAAACAGAATCAAATACGTTTTTGCATACAGCCCTGATTTCTTGAGTACTAAAGACCTATTGTTTTTGGTGAAGATCGTTTAAGGGAAAGGGGTAGTTTACCTGCCACGTTTTTTGTTTTATCAACGGTATTTTGTATGGCAAACGATAACAGCCGCAAATTCAAACAAAATCGTATAATATTTTGCATACAGCCCTGAATTGTAGAGTTCTCAAGACCTGTCGTTTTTGGTAAAGATCGGTTAAGGGAAAGGGGTAGTTTACCGGCAACGGTTTTTTATCAAGGGTAATTTTTACTTCCATATTCCTTAAGGAATGGAAGTATGGTGATGGCAAAAAAAATCGTGTTCGAGATTATTGCAGATTCTGATTCTACTACACTCAAAACATGAAAAAAGTCGTTTTCCGAAAAGTGTCTGTGTGTGTGTCTGTCTGTCTGTCTGTCTGTCTGTCTGTCTGTCTGTCTGTCTGTCTGTCTGTCTGTCTGTCTGTCTATCTGTCTGTAGATTTTTTTTTTTTGGCAAACGATAACTGCCGCAAATTCAAACAGAATCAAATAATTGTTTGCATGCAGCCCTGATTTGCAGAGTACTCGCGACCTATTGTTTTTGGTGAAGATCGGTTGAGGGAAAAGGGTAGTTTACCGGCAACGGTTTTTTTTTAGCAAGGGTAATTTTGTTTGTTTGGCAAACGATAACAGCCGCAAATTCAAACAGAATCAAATAATGTTTCGCATACAGCCGTCAATTGTAGAGTTCTCAAGATCTGTTGATTTTGGTGAAGATCGGTTAAGGGAAAGGGGTAGTTTACCTGTAACGTTTTATGTTTTAACAAAGGTATTTCCTATGGCAAACGATAACAGCCGCAAATTCAAACAGAATCAAAAGATTATTTGCATACAGCCCTAAACTGTAGAGCTCTCAAGACCTATTGTTTTTGGTGAAGTTCGGTTGAGGGAAAGGGGTAGTTTACCTGCAACGTTTTTTAACAAGGGTATTTTCTATGGCAAACGATAACAGCCGCAAATTCAAACAGAATCAAATAATGTTTTGCATACAGCCCTGATTTGTAGAGTACTCAAGACCTATTGTTTTTGGTGAAGATCGGTTAAGGGAAAGGGGTAGTTTACCTGTAACGTTTTATGTTTTAACAAGGGTATTTCCTATGGCAAACGATAACAGCCGCAAATTCAAACAGAATCAAAAGATTATTTGCATACAGTCCTAAATTGTAGAGTTCTCAAGACCTGTTGTTTTTGGTGAAGATCGGTTGAGGGAAAGGGGTAGTTTACCAGCAACGTTTTTTTAACAAGGGTATTTTTTTATATGAAGATCGATAACTGCCGCAGATTTAAACAGAATCAAATGATTATTTGCATACCGCCCTAAATTTTAGAGATTTCAAGTCCTACGGTTTTGGTGAAGATCGGTTAAGGAAAAGGGGTAGTTTACCTGCAACGGGTTTTTATCAAGGGTAATTTTACTTCCATATTCCTTAAGGAATGAAAGTATGGTGATGGCAAAAAAAATCGTGTTCGAGATTATTGCAGATTCTGATTCTACTACACTCAAAACATGAAAAAAAGTCGTTTTCCGAAAAGTGTCTGTGTGTCTGTCTGTCTGTCTGTCTGTCTGTGTGTCTCTGTCTGTCTGTGTGTCTGTAGATTTTTTTTCTATGGCAAACGATAACTGCCGCAAATTCAAACAGAATCAAATAATTTTTTGCATGCAGCCCTGATTTGCAGAGTACTCGCGACCTTTTGTTTTTGGTGAAGATCGGTTGAGGGAAAGGGGTAGTTTACCTGCAACGGTTTTTTTTTTAGCAAGGGTAATTTTGTTTGTTTGGCAAACGATAACAGCCGCAAATTCAAACAGAATCAAATAATGTTTCGCATACAGCCCTGAATTGTAGAGTTCTCAAGATCGGTTGATTTTGGTGAAGATCGGTTAAGGGAAAGGGGTAGTTTACCTGTAACGTTTTATGTTTTAACAAGGGTATATCCTATGGCAAACGATAACAGCCGCAAATTCAAACAGAATCAAAAGATTATTTGCATACAGCCCTAAATTGTAGAGTTCTCAATACCTGTTGTTTTCGGTGAATATCGGTTTAGGGAAAGGGGTAGTTTACCAGCAACGTTTTTTTAACAAGGGTATTTTCTATGGCAAACGATAACAGCCGCAAATTCAAACAGAATCAAATAATGTTTTGCATACAGGCCTGGTTTGTAGAGTACTCAAGACCTATTGTTTTCGGTGAAGATCGGTTGAGGGAAAGGGGTAGTTTACCTCCAACGTTTTTTAACAAGGGTATTTTCTATGGCAAACGATAACAGCCGCAAATTCAAACAGAATCAAAAGATTATTTGCATACAGCCCTGATTTGTAGAGTACTCAAGACCTATTGTTTTTGGTGAAGATCGGTTAAGGGAAAGGTGTAGTTTACCTGTAACGTTTTATGTTTTAACAAGGGTATTTCTTATGACAAACGATAACAGCCGCAAATTCTAACAGAATCAAAAGATTATTTGCACACAGCCTTAAATTGTAGAGTTCTCAAGACATATTGTTTTTGGTGAAGATCGGTTTAGGGAAAGGGGTAGTTTACCTGCAACGTTTTTTTAACAAGGGTATTTTCTATGGCAAACGATAACAGCCGCAAATTCAAACAGAATCAAATAATGTTTTGCATACTGCCCTGATTTGTAGAGTGCTCAAGACCTATTGTTTTTGGTGAAGATCGGTTAAGGGGAAGGGGTAGTTTACCTGCAACGTTTTTTTATCAAGCGTATTTTATATGGCAAACGATAACAGCCGCAAATTCAAACAGAATCAAATAATTTTTTGCATACGTCCCTGTATTGTAGAGGTCACAATGACTTTCGATTTTGGTGAAGATCGGTTAAGGGGAAGGGGTAGTTTACCTGCAACCTTTTACGTTTTAACAAGAGTAAAGTACTTGAAAATTTATTTAAACTTTTTGAAACAATGGTAATTGTTAAAAATAAAATAATTTTGTTGCCAGGCAATAAAATTATAATTTTTTCATTTTAATGTAATATAATATTTTCATTTAATACAGCAATAAAAAGGCAGGTAAGACACAGCCTGGCTGTTTGGCTGAAAATGATTTTAAATATAAATCTTAGTATATGGAAGTCATGTATGGTTCTCCATACCGATATTTTTCTATGGTAAACGATAACAGCCGCAAATTGAAACAGAATCAAATGATGTTTTGCATACAGCCCTGTTAAGTAGAGTTCTCAATACCTGTTGGTGTTGGTGAAGATCGGTTAAGGGAAAGGGGTAGTTTACCAGACACATTTTTTGTTTTATCAAGGGTATTTTATATGGCAAACGATAACAGCCGCAAATTCAAACAGAATCATATAATATTTTGCATACAGCCCTTAAATGTAGAGTTCTCAAGACATGTTTGTTTTGGTGAAGATCGGTTAAGGGAATAGGGTTGTTTACCAGCAACATTTTATGTTTTATCAAGGGTAGTTGTTTTTTTTAACGAACGATAACTGCCGTACATTAAAACAGAATCAACTACTCTTCTGCATACCTTTTTGAATTATACAGAACTCAAGGTCTGTTGATTTTGTTGAAGATCAGTTAAGGGAAAGGGGTAGTTTACCAGCAACGTTGTATCTTTTAACAAGGGTATTTTTTCTATGACGTACGATAACTGCCGTACATTAAAACAGAATATACTAATGTTTTGCATACAGCCCTGAATTGTAGAGTTCTCAAGACCTATTGTTTTTGGTGAAGATCGGTTAATGGAATAGGGTAGTTTACCAGCAACGTTTTATGTTTTATCAAGGGTGTTTTCTGTGGCAAACGATAACAGCCGCAAATTCAAACAGAATCAAACAATTATTTGCATACAGGTCTGAATTATAGCGTACCCAAGACCTGTCGTTTTTGGTGAAGATCGGTTACGGGAAAGGGGTAGTTTACCTGCAACGGTTTTTTATCAAGGGTAATTTTACTTCCATATTCCTTAAGGAATGGAAGTATGGTGATGGCAAAAAAAATCGTGTTCGAGATTATTGCAGATTCTGATTCTACTACACTCAAAACATGAAAAAAAGTCGTTTTCCGAAAAGTGTCTGTGTGTGTGTCTGTCTGTGTGTCTGTCTGTGTGTCTATCTGTCTGTAGATTTTTTTTCTATGGCAAACGATAACTGCCGCAAATTTAAACAGAATCAAATAATTTTTTGCATGCAGCTCTGGTTTCCCGAGTACTCGCGACCTATAGTTTTTGGTGAAGATCGGTTGAGGGAAAGGGGTAGTTTACCAGCAACGGTTTTTTTTTAGCAAGGGTAATTTTGTTTGTGTGGCAAACGATAACAGCCGCAAATTCAAAGAGAATCTAATAATGTTTCGCATACAGCCCTGAATTGTAGAGTTCTCAAGATCTGTTGATTTTGGTGAAGATCGGTTAAGGGAAAGGGGTAGTTTACCTGTAACGTTTTATGTTTTAACAAGGGTATTTCCTATGGCAAACGATAACAGCCGCAAATTCAAACAGAATCAAAAGATTATTTGCATACAACCCTAAATTGTAGAGTTCTCAAGACCTGTTGTTTTTGGTGAAGTTCGGTTGAGGGAAAGGGGTAGTTTACCAGCAACGTTTTTTTAACAAGGGTATTTTCTATGTCAAACGATAACAGCCGCAAATTCAAACAGAATCAAATAATGTTTTGCATGCAGCCCTGATTTGTAGAGTACTCAAGAGCTATTGTTTTTGGTGAAGATCGGTTAAGGGGAAGGGGTAGTTTACCGGCAACGTTTTTTTATCAAGCGTATTTTCTATGGCAAACGATAACAGCCGCAAATTCAAACAGAATCAAATAATTTTTTGCATACTTCCCTGAATTGTAGAGGTCTCAAGGACTTTCGATTTTGGTGAAGATCGGTTAAGGGGAAGGGGTAGTTTACCAGCAACCTTTTACGTTTTAACAAGAGTACAGTACTTGAAAATTTATTTAAATTTTTTCAAACAATGGTAATTGTTAAAAATAAAATAATTTTGTTGGCAAGCAATAAAATTAAAATTTGTTCATTTTAATGTACATCATGTATAAGAGAAAATCTATCTAGCTTGGCAAACGATATTAAGATTTAAATATAAATCTTAGAATATGGAAGTCATGTATGGTTCTCCATACCGATATTTACTTCCATGTTCCTTAAGGAAATGGAAGTATGGTGATGGCAAATAAATCGTGTTCGAGATTATTGCAGAATATGATTGTACTATACTCAAAACATGAAAAAAAGTAATTTTTCGAAAAGAGTCTGTGTGTGTGTCTGTGTGTCTGTGTGTCTGTGTCTGTCTGTGTGTCTGTAGATTTTTTTCTATGGCAAACGATAACAGCCGCAAATTCAAACAGAATCAAATAATTTTTTGCATGCAGCCCTGAATTGTAGTGTACTCGCGACCTATTGTTTTTAGTGAAGATCGGTTGAGGGAAAGGGGTAGTTTACCATCAACGGTTTTTTTTTATCAAAGGTAATTTTGTTTGTTTGGCAAACGATAACAGCCGCAAATTCAAACAGAATCAAATAATGTTTCGCATACTGCCCTGAATTGTAGAGTCCTCAAGATCTGTTGATTTTCGTAAAGATCGGTTAAGGGAAAGGGGTAGTTTACCAGCAACGTTCTATGTTTTAACAAGGGTATTTTATATGGCAAACGATAACAGCCGCAAATTCAAACATAATCAAATAATGTTTTGCATACTCCCCTGAATTGTAGAGTTCTCAAGACCTTTTGTTTTTGGTGAAGATCGGTTAAGGGGAAGGGGTAGTTTACCGGCAACGTTTTATGTTTCAAAGGGTATTTTTTATGGGAAACGATAAAAGCCGCAAATTCAAACAGAATCAAATACGTTTTTGCATACAGCCCTGATTTCTTGAGTACTAAAGACCTATTGTTTTTGGTGAAGATCGTTTAAGGGAAAGGGGTAGTTTACCTGCCACGTTTTTTGTTTTATCAACGGTATTTTGTATGGCAAACGATAACAGCCGCAAATTCAAACAAAATCGTATAATATTTTGCATACAGCCCTGAATTGTAGAGTTCTCAAGACCTGTCGTTTTTGGTAAAGATCGGTTAAGGGAAAGGGGTAGTTTACCGGCAACGGTTTTTTATCAAGGGTAATTTTTACTTCCATATTCCTTAAGGAATGGAAGTATGGTGATGGCAAAAAAAATCGTGTTCGAGATTATTGCAGATTCTGATTCTACTACACTCAAAACATGAAAAAAGTCGTTTTCCGAAAAGTGTCTGTGTGTGTGTCTGTCTGTCTGTCTGTCTGTCTGTCTGTCTGTCTGTCTGTCTGTCTGTGTGTCTGTCTGTCTATCTGTCTGTAGATTTTTTTTTTTTGGCAAACGATAACTGCCGCAAATTCAAACAGAATCAAATAATTGTTTGCATGCAGCCCTGATTTGCAGAGTACTCGCGACCTATTGTTTTTGGTGAAGATCGGTTGAGGGAAAAGGGTAGTTTACCGGCAACGGTTTTTTTTTAGCAAGGGTAATTTTGTTTGTTTGGCAAACGATAACAGCCGCAAATTCAAACAGAATCAAATAATGTTTCGCATACAGCCGTCAATTGTAGAGTTCTCAAGATCTGTTGATTTTGGTGAAGATCGGTTAAGGGAAAGGGGTAGTTTACCTGTAACGTTTTATGTTTTAACAAAGGTATTTCCTATGGCAAACGATAACAGCCGCAAATTCAAACAGAATCAAAAGATTATTTGCATACAGCCCTAAACTGTAGAGCTCTCAAGACCTATTGTTTTTGGTGAAGTTCGGTTGAGGGAAAGGGGTAGTTTACCTGCAACGTTTTTTAACAAGGGTATTTTCTATGGCAAACGATAACAGCCGCAAATTCAAACAGAATCAAATAATGTTTTGCATACAGCCCTGATTTGTAGAGTACTCAAGACCTATTGTTTTTGGTGAAGATCGGTTAAGGGAAAGGGGTAGTTTACCTGTAACGTTTTATGTTTTAACAAGGGTATTTCCTATGGCAAACGATAACAGCCGCAAATTCAAACAGAATCAAAAGATTATTTGCATACAGTCCTAAATTGTAGAGTTCTCAAGACCTGTTGTTTTTGGTGAAGATCGGTTGAGGGAAAGGGGTAGTTTACCAGCAACGTTTTTTTAACAAGGGTATTTTTTTATATGAAGATCGATAACTGCCGCAGATTTAAACAGAATCAAATGATTATTTGCATACCGCCCTAAATTTTAGAGATTTCAAGTCCTACGGTTTTGGTGAAGATCGGTTAAGGAAAAGGGGTAGTTTACCTGCAACGGGTTTTTATCAAGGGTAATTTTACTTCCATATTCCTTAAGGAATGAAAGTATGGTGATGGCAAAAAAAATCGTGTTCGAGATTATTGCAGATTCTGATTCTACTACACTCAAAACATGAAAAAAAGTCGTTTTCCGAAAAGTGTCTGTGTGTCTGTCTGTCTGTCTGTCTGTCTGTGTGTCTCTGTCTGTCTGTGTGTCTGTAGATTTTTTTTCTATGGCAAACGATAACTGCCGCAAATTCAAACAGAATCAAATAATTTTTTGCATGCAGCCCTGATTTGCAGAGTACTCGCGACCTTTTGTTTTTGGTGAAGATCGGTTGAGGGAAAGGGGTAGTTTACCTGCAACGGTTTTTTTTTTAGCAAGGGTAATTTTGTTTGTTTGGCAAACGATAACAGCCGCAAATTCAAACAGAATCAAATAATGTTTCGCATACAGCCCTGAATTGTAGAGTTCTCAAGATCGGTTGATTTTGGTGAAGATCGGTTAAGGGAAAGGGGTAGTTTACCTGTAACGTTTTATGTTTTAACAAGGGTATATCCTATGGCAAACGATAACAGCCGCAAATTCAAACAGAATCAAAAGATTATTTGCATACAACCCTAAATTGTAGAGTTCTCAATACCTGTTGTTTTCGGTGAAGATCGGTTTAGGGAAAGGGGTAGTTTACCAGCAACGTTTTTTTAACAAGGGTATTTTCTATGGCAAACGATAACAGCCGCAAATTCAAACAGAATCAAATAATGTTTTGCATACAGGCCTGGTTTGTAGAGTACTCAAGACCTATTGTTTTCGGTGAAGATCGGTTGAGGGAAAGGGGTAGTTTACCTCCAACGTTTTTTAACAAGGGTATTTTCTATGGCAAACGATAACAGCCGCAAATTCAAACAGAATCAAAAGATTATTTGCATACAGCCCTGATTTGTAGAGTACTCAAGACCTATTGTTTTTGGTGAAGATCGGTTAAGGGAAAGGTGTAGTTTACCTGTAACGTTTTATGTTTTAACAAGGGTATTTCTTATGACAAACGATAACAGCCGCAAATTCTAACAGAATCAAAAGATTATTTGCACACAGCCTTAAATTGTAGAGTTCTCAAGACATATTGTTTTTGGTGAAGATCGGTTTAGGGAAAGGGGTAGTTTACCTGCAACGTTTTTTTAACAAGGGTATTTTCTATGGCAAACGATAACAGCCGCAAATTCAAACAGAATCAAATAATGTTTTGCATACTGCCCTGATTTGTAGAGTGCTCAAGACCTATTGTTTTTGGTGAAGATCGGTTAAGGGGAAGGGGTAGTTTACCTGCAACGTTTTTTTATCAAGCGTATTTTATATGGCAAACGATAACAGCCGCAAATTCAAACAGAATCAAATAATTTTTTGCATACGTCCCTGTATTGTAGAGGTCACAATGACTTTCGATTTTGGTGAAGATCGGTTAAGGGGAAGGGGTAGTTTACCTGCAACCTTTTACGTTTTAACAAGAGTAAAGTACTTGAAAATTTATTTAAACTTTTTGAAACAATGGTAATTGTTAAAAATAAAATAATTTTGTTGCCAGGCAATAAAATTATAATTTTTTCATTTTAATGTAATATAATATTTTCATTTAATACAGCAATAAAAAGGCAGGTAAGACACAGCCTGGCTGTTTGGCTGAAAATGATTTTAAATATAAATCTTAGTATATGGAAGTCATGTATGGTTCTCCATACCGATATTTTTCTATGGTAAACGATAACAGCCGCAAATTGAAACAGAATCAAATGATGTTTTGCATACAGCCCTGTTAAGTAGAGTTCTCAATACCTGTTGGTGTTGGTGAAGATCGGTTAAGGGAAAGGGGTAGTTTACCAGACACATTTTTTGTTTTATCAAGGGTATTTTATATGGCAAACGATAACAGCCGCAAATTCAAACAGAATCATATAATATTTTGCATACAGCCCTTAAATGTAGAGTTCTCAAGACATGTTTGTTTTGGTGAAGATCGGTTAAGGGAATAGGGTTGTTTACCAGCAACATTTTATGTTTTATCAAGGGTAGTTGTTTTTTTTAACGAACGATAACTGCCGTACATTAAAACAGAATCAACTACTCTTCTGCATACCTTTTTGAATTATACAGAACTCAAGGTCTGTTGATTTTGTTGAAGATCAGTTAAGGGAAAGGGGTAGTTTACCAGCAACGTTGTATCTTTTAACAAGGGTATTTTTTCTATGACGTACGATAACTGCCGTACATTAAAACAGAATATACTAATGTTTTGCATACAGCCCTGAATTGTAGAGTTCTCAAGACCTATTGTTTTTGGTGAAGATCGGTTAATGGAATAGGGTAGTTTACCAGCAACGTTTTATGTTTTATCAAGGGTGTTTTCTGTGGCAAACGATAACAGCCGCAAATTCAAACAGAATCAAACAATTATTTGCATACAGGCCTGAATTATAGCGTACCCAAGACCTGTCGTTTTTGGTGAAGATCGGTTACGGGAAAGGGGTAGTTTACCTGCAACGGTTTTTTATCAAGGGTAATTTTACTTCCATATTCCTTAAGGAATGGAAGTATGGTGATGGCAAAAAAAAATCGTGTTCGAGATTATTGCAGATTCTGATTCTACTACACTCAAAACATGAAAAAAAGTCGTTTTCCGAAAAGTGTCTGTGTGTGTGTCTGTCTGTCTGTCTCTCTGTCTGTGTGTCTGTCTGTCTGTCTGTCTGTCTGTCTATCTGTAGATTTTTTTCTATGGCAAACGATAACTGCCGCAAATTCAAACAGAATCAAATAATTTTTTGCATGCAGGCCTGATTTGCAGAGTACTCGCGACATATTTTTTTTGGTGAAGATCGGTTGAGGGAAAGGGGTAGTTTACCAGCAACGGTTTTTTTTTAGCAAGGGTAATTTTGTTTTTTGGCAAACGATAACAGCCGCAAATTCAAACAGAATCAAATAATGTTTCGCATACAGCCCTGAACTGTAGAGTTCTCAAGATCTGCTGATTTTGGTGAAGATCGGTTAAGGGAAAGGGGTAGTTTACCTGTAACGTTTTATGTTTTAACAAGGGTATTTCTTATGGCAAACGATAACAGCCGCAAATTCAAACAGAATCAAAAGATTATTTGCATACAACCATAAATTGCAGAGTTCTCAAGACCTATTTTTTTTGGTGAAGATCGGTTGAGGGAAAGGGGTAGTTACCTGCAACGTTTTTTTAACAAGGGTATTTTCTATGGCAAACGATAACAGCCGCAAATTCAAACAGAATCAAATAATGTTTTGCACACAGCCCTGATTTGTAGAGTACTCAAGACCTCTTGTTTTTGGTGAAGATCGGTTAAGGGGAAGGGGTAGTTTACCTGCAACGTTTTTTTATCATGCGTATTTTCTATGGCAAACGATAACAGCCGCAAATTCATACAGAATCAAATAATTTTTTGCATACGTCCCTGAATTGTAGAGGTCTCAATGACTTTCGATTTTGGTGAAGATCGGTTAAGGGGAAGGGGTAGTTTACCTGCAACCTTTTACGTTTTAACAAGAGTAAAGCACTTGAAAATTTATTTAAACTTTTTTAAACAATGGTAATTGTTAAAAATACAATAATTTTGTTGCCAGGCAATAAAATTATAATTTTTTCATTTTAATGTAATATAATATTTTTCATTTAATACAGCAATAAAAAGGCAGGTAAGACACAGCCTGGCTGTTTGGGTGAAAATGATTTTAAATATAAATCTCAGAATATGGAAGTCATGTATGGTTCTCCATACCGATATTTTACTTCCATATTCCTTAAGGAATGGAAGTATGGTGATGGCAAAAAAAATCGTGTTCGGGATTATTGCAGATTCTGATTCTACTACACTCAAAACATGAAAAAAAGTCGTTTTCCGAAAAGTGTCTGTGTGTGTGTCTGTCTGTGTGTCTATCTGTCTGTAGATTGTTTTTCTATGGCAAACGATAACTGCCGCAAATTTAAACAGAATCAAATAATTTTTTGCATGCAGCCCTGGTTTGCCGAGTACTCGCGACCTATTGTTTTTGGTGAAGATCGGTTGAGGGAAAGGGGTAGTTTACCAGCAACGGTTTTTTTTTAGCAAGGGTAATTTTGTTTGTGTGGCAAACGATAACAGCCGCAAATTCAAAGAGAATCAAATAATGTTTCGCATACAGCCCTGAATTGTAGAGTTCTCAA
This sequence comes from Magicicada septendecula, assembly GCA_034769895.1. Taxonomy (NCBI): domain Eukaryota; kingdom Metazoa; phylum Arthropoda; class Insecta; order Hemiptera; family Cicadidae; genus Magicicada; species Magicicada septendecula. The sequence continues at coordinate 431,270,864 of CM068369.1, read as the reverse complement.
GATCTGTTGATTTTGGTGAAGATCGGTTAAGGGAAAGGGGTAGTTTACCTGTAACGTTTTATGTTTTAACAAGGGTATTTCCTATGGCAAACGATAACAGCCGCAAATTCAAACAGAATCAAAAGATTATTTGCATACAACCCTAAATTGTAGAGTTCTCAAGACCTGTTGTTTTTGGTGAAGTTCGGTTGAGGGAAAGGGGTAGTTTACCAGCAACGTTTTTTTAACAAGGGTATTTTCTATGGCAAACGATAACAGCCGCAAATTCAAACAGAATCAAATAATGTTTTGCATGCAGCCCTGATTTGTAGAGTACTCAAGACCTATTGTTTTTGGTGAAGATCGGTTAAGGGGAAGGGGTAGTTTACCTGCAACGTTTTTTTATCAAGCGTATTTTTTATGGCAAACGATAACAGCCGCAAATTCAAACAGAATCAAATAATTTTTTGCATACTTCCCTGAATTGTAGAGGTCTCAAGGACTTTCGATTTTGGTGAAGATCGGTTAAGGGGAAGGGGTAGTTTACCAGCAACCTTTTACGTTTTAACAAGAGTACAGTACTTGAAAATTTATTTAAATTTTTTCAAACAATGGTAATTGTTAAAAATAAAATAATTTTGTTGGCAAGCAATAAAATTAAAATTTGTTCATTTTAATGTACATCATGTATAAGAGAAAATCTATCGCGCTTGGCAAACGATATTAAGATTTAAATATAAATCTTAGAATATGGAAGTCATGTATGGTTCTCCATACCGATATTTACTTCCATGTTCCTTAAGGAAATGGAAGTATGGTGATGGCAAATAAATCGTGTTCGAGATTATTGCAGAATATGATTGTACTATACTCAAAACATGAAAAAAAATCATTTTTCGAAAAGAGTCTGTGTGTGTGTCTGTGTGTCTGTGTGTCTGTGTGTCTGTGTCTGTCTGTGTGTCTGTAGATTTTTTTCTATGGCAAACGATAACAGCCGCAAATTCAAACAGAATCAAATAATTTTTTGCATACAGCCCTGAATTGTAGAGTACTCGCGACCTATTGTTTTTAGTGAAGATCGGTTGAGGGAAAGGGGTAGTTTACCATCAACGGTTTTTTTTTATCAAAGGTAATTTTGTTTGTTTGGCAAACGATAACAGCCGCAAATTCAAACAGAATCAAATAATGTTTCGCATACTGCCCTGAATTGTAGAGTCCTCAAGATCTGTTGATTTTCGTAAAGATCGGTTAAGGGAAAGGGGTAGTTTACCAGCAACGTTCTATGTTTTAACAAGGGTATTTTATATGGCAAACGATAACAGCCGCAAATTCAAACATAATCAAATAATGTTTTGCATACTCCCCTGAATTGTAGAGTTCTCAAGACCTTTTGTTTTTGGTGAAGATCGGTTAAGGGGAAGGGGTAGTTTACCGGCAACGTTTTATGTTTCAAAGGGTATTTTTTATGGGAAACGATAAAAGCCGCAAATTCAAACAGAATCAAATACGTTTTTGCATACAGCCCTGATTTCTTGAGTACTAAAGACCTATTGTTTTTGGTGAAGATCGTTTAAGGGAAAGGGGTAGTTTACCTGCCACGTTTTTTGTTTTATCAACGGTATTTTGTATGGCAAACGATAACAGCCGCAAATTCAAACAAAATCGTATAATATTTTGCATACAGCCCTGAATTGTAGAGTTCTCAAGACCTGTCGTTTTTGGTAAAGATCGGTTAAGGGAAAGGGGTAGTTTACCGGCAACGGTTTTTTATCAAGGGTAATTTTTACTTCCATATTCCTTAAGGAATGGAAGTATGGTGATGGCAAAAAAAATCGTGTTCGAGATTATTGCAGATTCTGATTCTACTACACTCAAAACATGAAAAAAGTCGTTTTCCGAAAGGTGTCTGTGTGTGTGTGTGTCTGTCTGTCTGTCTGTCTGTCTGTCTGTCTGTCTGTCTGTCTGTCTGTCTGTCTGTGTGTCTGTCTGTCTATCTGTCTGTAGATTTTTTTTTTTGGCAAACGATAACTGCCGCAAATTCAAACAGAATCAAATAATTGTTTGCATGCAGCCCTGATTTGCAGAGTACTCGCGACCTATTGTTTTTGGTGAAGATCGGTTGAGGGAAAAGGGTAGTTTACCAGCAACGGTTTTTTTTTAGCAAGGGTAATTTTGTTTGTTTGGCAAACGATAACAGCCGCAAATTCAAACAGAATCAAATAATGTTTCGCATACAGCCGTCAATTGTAGAGTTCTCAAGATCTGTTGATTTTGGTGAAGATCGGTTAAGGGAAAGGGGTAGTTTACCTGTAACGTTTTATGTTTTAACAAGGGTATTTCCTATGGCAAACGATAACAGCCGCAAATTCATACAGAATCAAAAGATTATTTGCATACAGCCCTAAACTGTAGAGCTCTCAAGACCTATTGTTTTTGGTGAAGTTCGGTTGAGGGAAAGGGGTAGTTTACCTGCAACGTTTTTTTAACAAGGGTATTTTCTATGGCAAACGATAACAGCCGCAAATTCAAACAGAATCAAATAATGTTTTGCATACAGCCCTGATTTGTAGAGTACTCAAGACCTATTGTTTTTGGTGAAGATCGGTTAAGGGAAAGGGGTAGTTTACCTGTAACGTTTTATGTTTTAACAAGGGTATTTCCTATGGCAAACGATAACAGCCGCAAATTCAAACAGAATGAAAAGATTATTTGCATACAGTCCTAAATTGTAGAGTTCTCAAGACCTATTGTTTTTGGTGAAGATCGGTTGAGGGAAAGGGGTAGTTTACCAGCAACGTTTTTTTAACAAGGGTATTTTTTTATATGACGATCGATAACTGCCGCAGATTTAAACAGAATCAAATGATTATTTGCATACCGCCCTAAATTTTAGAGATTTCAAGTCCTACGGTTTTGGTGAAGATCGGTTAAGGAAAAGGGGTAGTTTACCTGCAACGGGTTTTTATCAAGGGTAATTTTACTTCCATATTCCTTAAGGAATGAAAGTATGGTGATGGCAAAAAAAATCGTGTTCGAGATTATTGCAGATTCTGATTCTACTACACTCAAAACATGAAAAAAAGTCGTTTTCCGAAAAGTGTCTGTGTGTCTGTCTGTCTGTCTGTCTGTCTGTGTGTCTGTAGATTTTTTTTCTATGGCAAACGATAACTGCCGCAAATTCAAACAGAATCAAATAATTTTTTGCATGCAGCCCTGATTTGCAGAGTACTCGCGACCTATTGTTTTTGGTGAAGATCGGTTGAGGGAAAGGGGTAGTTTACCGGCAACGGTTTTTTTTTTAGCAAGGGTAATTTTGTTTGTTTGGCAAACGATAACAGCCGCAAATTCAAACAGAATCAAATAATGTTTCGCATACAGCCCTGAATTGTAGAGTTCTCAAGATCGGTTGATTTTGGTGAAGATCGGTTAAGGGAAAGGGGTAGTTTACCTGTAACGTTTTATGTTTTAACAAGGGTATATCCTATGGCAAACGATAACAGCCGCAAATTCAAACAGAATCAAAAGATTATTTGCATACAGCCCTAAATTGTAGAGTTCTCAATACCTGTTGTTTTCGGTGAAGATCGGTTTAGGGAAAGGGGTAGTTTACCTGCAACGTTTTTTTAACAAGGGTATTTTCTATGGCAAACGATAACAGCCGCAAATTCAAACAGAATCAAATAATGTTTTGCATACAGCCCTGACTTGTAGAGTACTCAAGACCTATTGTTTTCGGTGAAGATCGGTTGAGGGAAAGGGGTAGTTTACCTCCAACGTTTTTTAACAAGGGTATTTTCTATGGCAAACGATAACAGCCGCAAATTCAAACAGAATCAAACAATGTTTTGCATACAGCCCTGATTTGTAGAGTACTCAAAACCTATTGTTTTTGGTGAAGATCGGTTAAGGGAAAGGTGTAGTTTACCTGTAACGTTTTATGTTTTAACAAGGGTATTTCTTATGACAAACGATAACAGCCGCAAATTCAAACAGAATCAAAAGATTATTTGCATACAGCCTTAAATTGTAGAGTTCTCAAGACATATTGTTTTTGGTGAAGATCGGTTTAGGGAAAGGGGTAGTTTACCAGCAACGTTTTTTTAACAAGGGTATTTTCTATGGCAAACGATAACAGCCGCAAATTCAAACAGAATCAAATAATGTTTTGCATACAGCCCTGATTTGTAGAGTACTCAAGAACTGTTGTTTTTGGTGGAGATCGGTTAAGGGGAAGGGGTAGTTTACCTGCAACGTTTTTTTATCAAGCGAATTTTCTATGGCAAACGATAACAGCCGCAAATTCAAACAGAATCAAATAATTTTTTGCATACGTCCCTGAATTGTAGAGGTCACAATAACTTTCGATTTTGGTGAAGATCGGTTAAGGGGAAGGGGTAGTTTACCTGCAACCTTTTACGTTTTAACAAGAGTAAAGTACTTGAAAATTTATTTAAACTTTTTGAAACAATGGTAATTGTTAAAAATAAAATAATTTTGTTGCCAGGCAATAAAATTATAATTTTTTCATTTTAATGTAATATAATATTTTTCATTTAATACAGCAATAAAAAGGCAGGTAAGACACAGCCTGGCTGTTTGGGTGAAAATGATTTTAAATATAAATCTTAGAATATGGAAGTCACGTATGGTTCTCCATACCGATATTTTACTTCCATATTCCTTAAGAAATGGAAGTATGGTGATGGCAAAAAAAATCGTGTTCGAGATTATTGCAGATTCTGATTCTACTACACTCAAAACATGAAAAAAAGTCGTTTTCCGAAAAGTGTCTGTGTGTGTGTCTGTCTGTCTGTCTGTGTGTCTGTATATATTTTTTTATGGCAAACGATAACTGCCACAAATTCAAACAGAATCAAATAATTTTTTGCATACAGCCCTGATTTGTAGAGGACTCGCGACCTATTGTTTTTGGTGAAGATCAGTTTGAGGGAAAGGGGTAGTTTACCTGCAACGGTTTTTTTTTATCAAGGGAAATTTTTTTTTTGGCAAACGATAACAGCCGCAAATTCAAACAGAATCAAATAATGTTTCGCATACAGTCCTGAATTGTAGAGTTCTCAAGACCTATTGTTTTTGGTGAAGATCGGTTAAGGGAAAGGGGTAGTTTACCAACAACGTTTTTTTAACAAGGGTATTTTTTTTGGCAAACGATAACAGCCGCAAATTCAAACAGAATCAAATAATTTTCTGCATACAGCCCTGATTTGTAGAATACTCAAGACCTATTGTTTTTGGTGAAGATCGGTTGAGGGGAAGGGGTAGTTTACCGGCAACGTTTTTTATCAAGCGTATTTTCTATGGCAAACGATAACTGCCGCAAATTCAAACAGAATCAAATAATTTTCTGCATACAGCCCTGATTTGTAGAGTACTCATGACTTGTTGTTTGTGGTGAAGATCGGTTGAGGGGAAGGGGTAGTTTACCAGCAACGTTTTTTATCAAGCGTATTTTATATGGCAAACGATAACTGCCGCAAATTCAAACAGAATCAAATAATTTTTTGCATACAGCCCTGATTTGTAGAGTACTCGCGACCTATTGTTTTTGGTGAAGATCGGTTGAGGGGAAGAAGGGGTAGTTTACCTGCAACGGTTTTTTTATCAAGGGAAATTTTTTTTTTTTGGCAAACGATAACAGCCGCAAATTGAAACAGAATCAAATAATGTTTCGCATACAGCCCTAAATTGTAGTGTTCTCAAGACCTATTGTTTTTGGTGAAGATCGGTTAAGCGAAAGGGGTAGTTTACCTACAACGTTTTTTTAACAAGGGTATTTTCTATGGCAAACGATAACAGCCGCAAATTCAAACAGAATCAAATAATTTTCTGCATACAGCCCTGATTTGTAGAGTACTCAAGACCTGTTGTTTTTGGTGAAGATCGGTTAAGGGGAAGGGGTAGTTTACCGGCAACGTTTTTTATCAAGCGTATTTTCTATGGCAAACGATAACTGCCGCAAATTCAAACAGAATCAAATAATTTGTTGCATACGTCAGTGAATTGTAGAGGACTCAAGGCCTTTAGATTTTGGTGAAGATCAGTTAAGGGGAAGGGGTAGTTTACCAGCAACCTTTTACGTTTTAACAAGAGTAAAGTACTTGAAAATTCATTTAAACTTTTCCAAACAATGGTAATTGTTGAAAATAAAATAATTTTGTTGCCAGGCAATCTGCAAATTTCAGATTTTGTACCACAAAATCTGAAAAGATTATACGATAGTTTATGAAATGGTTAATAATACGTCAGTGGAAGGTGTAATGAGAAATTAGCAGAAATGGAAACCTGGGGAATGTTAACTGTTCTGTAGATACAATTTTGTCAGAATGTTTGGAAATGATCATCAACATTGAAGAAAAAGTAAGCATATTAAGAAACATATGTAAGTACTTATTATAAAAAAATAATGTTTGTTTTTTGATAAAGTCATTTTGATTATAAAATATAAATATTTACAACAAGAAAAGAATTTTCAGTTTTCAAAATTTAAATATATTTTTATAAAACAATGGGTTCTTCATTGAGGTGGGGACCATGTCACTCACTCCATCTCAAGCCTCCTCTCCCATTTTGCAGAAAAAGAGGACCCTGTCAAGGCTGATACTTTGACGACAGTGACAGGGGTTTCCACCAAATTCAGCAGAGTGACAGGTAGGCCCAACTCTGATTGGTTCCTCAGATTTCCCCAGCGTTAGTAGGTTCTATGAAAATATTTTATTTCAAAAATGATTTTAAATATAAATCTTAGATATGTTTTATAAATCTCATGTTTTATGTTTTAACATGGGTAATTTTTTATATGACGAACCATAACTGCCGTAAATTCGAACAGAATCAAATAATTTTTTACATATGTGCCTGAGCTATAGAGGACTCAATGTCTGTTGATTTTGGTGAAGATCGGTTACGGGGAAAGGGCAGTTTACCTGAAACATTTTTTGTTGTAACATGAGTAAAGTACTTAATTTTGATAAAGTATCCTGATAAGATCTTAATAATCCACGTAGAAACGTAGATGAAATATCTATAAATGAAGAGGCTAGTTGAACGGGCTGGGGGTAATTTTCTATAAATCAAAATTATAGTTGAAGGGGGAGGGGATAATATTTTTTATATGTGTACTACGTTATTGGCAAGAAAGAAGTATTTTTTTGCTAAAATTCCTTCCCTGGCTGTTTAGCTGAAAATGATTTTAAATATAAATCTTAGAATATGGAAGTCATGTATGGTTCTCCATACCGATATTACTTCCATGTTCCTTAAGGAAATGGAAGTATGGTGATGGCAAAAAAAAATCGTGTTCGAGATTATTGCAGATTCTGATTGTACTACACTCAAAACATGAAAAAAAGTCGATTTTCGAAAAGTGTGTGTGTGTGTGTGTGTGTGTGTGTGTGTGTGTGTGTGTGTGTGTGTGTGTAGATTTTTTCTATGGCAAACGATAACAGCCGCAAATTCAAACAGAATCAAATAATTTTTTGCATACAGCCCTGATTTGTAGAGTACTCGCGACCTATTGTTTTTGGTGAAGATCTGTTGAGGGAAGGGGGTAGTTTACCGGCAACGGTTTTTTTTTAACAAGGGTAATTTTGTTTGTTTGGCAAACGATAACAGCCGCAAATTCAAACAGAATCAAATAATGTTTCGCATACAGCCCTGAATTGTAGAGTTCTCAAGATCTGTTGAATTTGGTAAAGATCGGTTAAGGGGAAGGGGTAGCTTACCAGCAACGTTTTATGTTTTAACAAGGGTATTTTCTATGGCAAACGATAACAGCCGAAAATTCAAACATAATCAAATAATGTTTTTCATACTGCCCTGAATTGTAGAGTTCTTAAAACCTTTTGTTTTTGGTGAAGATCAGTTAAGGGAAAGGGGTAGTTTACCCGCAACGTTTTATGTTTTAAAAAGGTATTTCTTTGGCAAACGATAAGAGCCGCAAATTCAAACAGAATCAAATACGTTTTTGCATACAGTCCTGATTTCTTGAGTACTAAAGACCTTTTGTTTTTGGTAAAGATCGTTTAAGGGAAAGGGGTAGTTTACCTGCCACGTTTTTTGTTTTATCAAGGGTATTTTGTATGGCAAACGATAACACCCGCAAATTCAAACAAAATCATATAATATTTTGAATACAGCCTGAATTATAGAGTTCTCAAGACCTTTAGTTTTTGGTGAAGATCGGTTAAGGGAAAGGGGTAGTTTACCTGCAACGGTTTTTTATCAAGGGTAATTTTTTCTATGGTAAATGATAACAGCCGCAAATTCAAACAGAATCAAATGATGTTTTGCATACAGCCCTGTATTGTAGAGTTCTCAATACCTATTGGTGTTGGTGAAGATCAGTTAAGGGAAAGGGGTAGTTTACTGCAACGTTTTATGTATTAAAAGGGTATTTTTTATGGCAAACGATAACAGCCGCAAATTCAAACAGAATCATATAATATTTTGCATACAGCCCTCAAATGTAGAGTTCTCAAGACCTGTTGGTTTTGGTGAAGATCGGTTAAGGGAATAGGGTTGTTTACCAGCAACATATTATGTTTTATCAAGGGTAATTTTTTTTTTTTGACGAACGATAACTGCCATACATTAAAACAGAATCAACTACTCTTCGGCATACCTTTTTGAATTGTGCAGAACTCAAGGTCTGCTGATTTTGTTGAAGATTGGTTAAGGGAAAGCGGTAGTTTACCTGCAACGTTTTATGTTTTAACAAGGGTATATTTTCTATGACTATCGATAACTGACGTAAATTCAAAGGGAATTAACTAATGTTTTGTATACAGCCCTGAATTGTAGAGTTATAAAGACCTATTGTTTTTGGTGAAGATTGGTTATTGGAATAGGGTAGTTTACCAGCAACGTTTTATGTTTTATCAAGGGTGTTTTCTATGGCAAACGATAACAGCCGCAAATTCAAACAGAATCAAATAATTGTTTGCATACAAGCCTGAATTGTAGATTACTCAAGACCTGTCGTTTTTGGTGAAGATCGGTTAAGGGAAAGGGGTAGTTTACCTGCAACGGTTTTTTATCAAGGGTAATTTTTTTCTATAGTAAACGATAACAGCCGCAAATTCAAACAGAATCAAATGATGTTTTGCATACAGCCCTGTATTGTAGAGTTCTCAATACCTGTTGGTGTTGGTGAAGATCGGTTAAGGGAAAGGGGTAGTTTACCAGCAACATTTTATGTTTTAACAAGGATAATTTTTTATATGACGAACGATAACTGCCGTAAATTCAAACAGAATCAACTAGGTTTTTGCATACCTTTTTGAACTAAAGAGAACTCAAGGTCTGTTGATTTTGTTGAAGATCGGTTAAGGGAAGGGGTAGTTTATCAGCAACGTTGTATGTTTTAAAAAGGGGTTTTTTTTTATGACGAACGATAACTGCCGAAAATTCAATGAGAATCAAATAATTTTTTGCTCCCTTTCCTGAGTTGCAGAGAGCTCAAGGTCTATTGATTTTGGTGAAGATCGGTTAAGGGAAAGGGGTAGTTTACCTGCTACATTTTATTTTGTAACAAGAGAAATGTTTCCATGACGAACGATAACTGCCGCACATTCAAACAGGATCAAATATTTTTTGCATGCTTCCCTGAATTGTAGAGGACGGAAGGTCTGTTGATTTTGGAGAAGATCGGTTAAGAGAAAGGGGTAGTTTACCTGAAACATTTTATGATTTAACAAGAGTAAAGTACTTAATTTTTATAAATAAAGTATCCTGATAAAAAGCTCATAGTAATCCACAGTAGAAACGTAGATGAAATATCTATAAATGAAGAAGTTAGGTGAACGGCGTGGGGGTAATTTTCTATTATTAAAAATTATAGTTGAAGGTGGAGGGGAGAATTTTTTATATGTGTACTACGTTATCGGCAACAAAGAAGTAGTTTTTTGTTAAAATTGCTTCCCGGGCTCTTTAGCCGTAGTCCAATGTTTTCTGCAAAACCAGACTTTTCGGCAGTGCCATCGACTGCCATCATCGGTGAAAATCGAGTGCGAGAACGTGAGGTGATATATGTTAGTGACCACAGTACTGTGGTTAATGCTGAAGCAATAAGTAGAAAGACGTAGTTTCTATGGAAATATTTCATTTCGAATATGATTTTAAATATAAATCTTAGAACATGGAAGTCATGTATGGTTCTCCATACCGATATTTTAGTTAAGGAGCAGCACAAATTATGTTTTGTTAGTTAGGGATATACGTTTATAAGAATATTTAATATAAAGATTAATAATATTATTAGACTGCGTTTATGAACAAATGGTACAATGTACTGAAAATTAAGTACATTAATATTTCAATATAAGGAAACTTGGGAGTAATTCTCCCTCCTCCCACTCAAAACTTACTCCTGCTTCTGTTCATGAATGAATAATCACAGGCAGTCACTTTTGTTGGCTTTAAGTAGGTCATGTTCACATAAACTAAATTTTACTGTCAGTCGATAAATTCAAGGATTTAAAACTACCGAATATGTAAAGAATTCTCACTTTTAAGAGAAACAACATATTACAAATAATTTGAATTAAGATGAATAGTAAGCATCATCTGCTATATTTGTCATTAGAATTCATCTCTCTTTAATTTTATAGGAATGTATTTTCCTACACTGTTGTAGATGTTATACTTCGTCTATTATATATAAATATTGTTTTATTAACGTTAATATAACAAACGAACAGTGTCTTATTATAGTAACAAATAAATGTACCACACTAGGATTAAACAGAGCTAAATACATAAGCGAACATCATCACTACATTATTATAAGTGTATACCATATTTTCTCTTTGAATTTTCAAGAAAACTGTATCCTTATGACAAAAATATGACTATCATCCTAATCATTAATTAATTACCATAAGATTTACTAGAGCAAGCTCAGTTTTTTCAACTATATAACATGATTTAAGCTAGTAATGTTAAATGTGTCTCAAACAATAGTGTAATGTACTAGACCACGGAATAAGAACGAATTCCACAACTTGAGGATAATTGCACTTTAAAGCTAGCTACCAAGGCTCCTAGAAGAATGCGGGTAAGGTATAGCCGCCACAAATAGCTTCTGCCAGAAGGCAATACTATACTGTCAACGTTATCAGATTTTACGCTGTTCCGGTATACTCAAATTCTATAAGTTGAGTAAAATAAGTTGCCAGATTTACAGTAAGTACAGTACTTACACAATAATTCGTGCAACAGTATTACCATCTAAATATTTTATGCTGCAAACATTTATTATTTGGAAGGAAGTCTAAAGAATTCACCCAGTTACTAGAACGCAAAACATAGTTTAGAAAGACGTAACAAACACAGTATGACGGTCGTTAGAAAAAGTAAGGTCCGGTTGCACATAACTCCTGCGCAGTTAGCATGACAGTGTTCGGACATGCGCAATAAGTTAACACAGATTTTGCATTGTTGCTTCGTGTACATAGACGATACGTTTATTAACAATGGTTAATCTCACTAAAAATCCCGCGAAGAGTAAAGTCACTGCTGTGATTACTTTCTGCGCGAGAAAAAATTAACTGCTGCGGAAATTTATCACCAGATTACTGAGAAATATGGCGTACATGTGTTGAGTGACAGTAAAGTGCGGAAATGGTGTCGGGAGTTCTCTCAGCCGTACAAACATTCATGACGAAGAGCGTGGTGGTCGGCCTTCATTTGTCACTGACGAGCTGGCGAAACCTACTGATAACAAAACTCGTGTAAACAGACGTTTCACAATAAACAAGTTAAGTGATCATTTTAATGAAATATTACGAACTGTTATGTACAAAATAGTCACAGAAAACATCATTACCATAAAAGTCTGTGGTCAAAATGCTCACTGAGGCCTATAAAATCAGAGGATGGCAGTGGCTAGGAAGTTTTTCGACAACTATCATACGAAAGGAGACGAATACCTCAGACGTATTGTCACTGGAGGTAAAACATGGATCTCGTACGTAAACACAGGAACAAAACAACAATCAATGGAGTGAAAGCATAACTGAACACCTAAACCAAATAAATTAAAGCACACATTTGCTAACAAGAAGATTATGGCTACAATTTTCTGGGATCACCGAGATGTCTTACCTTTGGAATTTCCGGAACGACAAAAAAAATCTACACTAGAAAACTATAAAAACCGAGAAGGGCAATACAGAATATCCGGCGTGGCCTGTTGTCTTGCTTCACGTCAACACACGACCACCTACCGGCACATTTCAGAAATTCAAATGGAATATTTCTATCACCCGTCCACTATAGTTTAGATTTGGCACCAAGTGACCTTCATGAGGAGGGTATAAACAAGCTTGTCCCACGCCATAACAAGTGCTTATATAACGGTGTTAATTACGTGGAATGTGAATTAGGGTTAAATGTAATATACGCTAGCAATAAAATATTTGTATAGTTACAAGAATTTGTTTGTAACCTACCGGACCTGACTTTCCAAATAGCCATTTACACTGTTACATCGTTATATAACGGCCGAAGTAATAATTGAAAACAATAGGGATCAATAATTAAGCTTTATGTTATTTTAAATAAAAATACTAATAAATAAATTTGAAAGACATGTTTTTTAAATAAATGAATAAACAGTTGTATACAACAAGTCTTCAAGTTTAAGACTGCCAACTCACGCTAGCATAACAAGCAGTGCATTTCACCTAATTAACACCGTCGCAATAAATAAAGCAAATCATTAATGCAGTGGCGGCTCCTGGCTTCGAGGATTTGCAAAGCAGAATAGGTGGCAGGTCCCCCCCCCTTCAATTTTGTGAATATGTTTCTTCCTGTTTTGGAATCATGAATAACATATGGAGACAAAAGAAAAGTATGTTAATAAAGAATTTACAAATAAACTAGTTAAAAATAATAAGTACTTACAGGCTTGCATTTTATTTCTTGAGCACAAGGTCAATTCTCCTCTCTTTCAAATATGCAAACTTGTCGATAATGTCGTCATAAAATGGTTGTACATTAATTAATTCGTTTAACGGTTCCTTTTTGATAGAAATTTTTGATAAGTTAGTAAGTCGGTCCTCTGTCATTGTATTGCGCAGGTATGATTATTCTTGTTTTATTCTTTTTAAACAAGAAAAACTTTGTTCTACGGAAACGCTAGTGGATGGAATAGATACTATTAAACAAAACAGTTTGTAAGCTTCTTTAAAGATGTTCCTGTTTTCAACTAAAAGTTACAAAAATTTAGTGGTTCCATTTGTCTGTATTGCTTATCTTCATAAATAAGCTGTAATTCGTTTTTCAGTCTTTGGAAATCGGTAAACAGATTAGGGTAGCACACCTTTAAGTTACTTAATGTATCCGTGGGAAAGTTTTCAGAATACTTTACGAAATTTGAAGTATCCATTAATGTAACAAACTGAAGCTTTTCCATATCATTAAAACGTGTGGCTATTTGTACTGAAAGGTTATCTAAAATTTCATAATACAGAATTTTGTATTTTTCAAAAAATTGATCACGTATGAGTGTAATTCTTTTTTGCCACTCATGGTATTCAGTTGAAATTGTTGTTTTTGCAGCAGCTAAATCAATAATTTTCATAAATGCATCATCAGTTCTTTTGCTATTTATGAGTGTTTGCGTATTTTTAACTTGCGAGATACAGAAATTAATGTCAAAAGACTCCTTTTGTAGCACATCGAAGAGAACATCCGTGGCTCCAAAAATATCGTTAAAAACGACTAGAAAAAGAGTAAATTCAAAATCATTAAATTTATTTAAGAAGTCATTACTCTGCCTAATTGATGTTTGATCATAATTTGAATCGTTCACAATTTTAGTGAATACTTCTTTTAATGAATCCCATTCGTTATATATAGTATTCACAATTTTGGAATTAGACTTCCATCGCGTAATAACGGAAGTAGGGATTCGTCTTCCAACGACTGTGTCTACTGCGTAGATTCGTTTAGCAGAACTGTGGAAAAAGATGGTAAACCGTTAACAGTTGCAAAAAATATCCGACATTTCGAAATGCTGTTGCAGCTTTGTTGTAGCACTAAGTTCAAACGATGCGCCAAGCAGTGAACAAAAACCGCTTGTGGCACTACTTCTTTGATTTTTGCCTGAAAACCATCTAATTCCCCTGCGTTACGCTTGCACCATCAAAACATTGGGCAATACATTTTTTGAGGTACTTTGACACAACGTGAAACAGTGTGTCGGCAGTCCGACTGGAACTAACATCATAAAATCCCAAAAATCTTTCCTCCGGTAATATCGTATTTAATTTGATGCTACATTGAGATTTGTGGACAATGTCTGTGGAATCATCCACTTGAATTGAAAAAAATGTACTATCTTCCATTTCCTTTGCGAAGTGGTAATCAATATACAGTATTGTGAAATGCAGCCAATTATTTCATTCTGAATAGTCGTAGAATTGCCGCCAAAGACGGGTGAGATTTTTTTGTAGTGTTCTTGAATATCTACAGGGCTTATCGATACGAAGATTTCTAGCAGTTCTTTAAAATTTCCGAGATTAATAGATGATAACTCTTCGTGGTGACCGCCAAATGCTAATTCTTGTTTACCCAAGTAAAGAACTGCACGAATAGGAAGATGCATGAAACGTCTGTTAAGCCGAACGTTGTCATTGAAGTGTTTAATATACAACCTATAATTTTCCTTCAAAGCATCCTCGATAGTACTTAAATTTTTCTTTAGTTTTGAAAAACTCAATGCACAACATGTGTGCTCAGACGAACCTTCATGTTTGGAAAGAGCACGAGTAACGTTACCGAAATCATCAAAGCCTTTCTTATTCCACGCACTTGATTGAACACTAATAATTAAGCAGTGCATACAAAAAAGTTTATTTAAATAATAACTGCCACACAACCACTCGAACGTTGGAAACCAATTTTGTTTAAAGTTGCGATTTTACACCTTGTCCTTTATTTTTGCAACTTTATTTACTTTCAAAATAGGCATAGGTTTTTCACAGCTTAAAAAGTTTTTCTTATCATTATTATTCCATCTTGAAAATGGTGTTTCTAATAAAACACATACCGGATCATATGAAGGAAACATTCTGTAAAAACTTCACACACGATCAAACACGACGAACAACGAACAAAACAAACGCGCTGGATAGGTAAAGCACTGTACACGTACAACACTGAGAGACAGCACAGCGACACTGCTTCACGTGTGTGGGGGAACGCTGAGTACGGCATACATTGTCACGGCAACCGTCATAAACCGAGCGTTGTTAGTGACGTACTAACTGATGCAGTCTTCAAGGTGCAGAAAGCTGTGATCTCAGCGCTTTTCGCCACCAGTAGGTTTACTATACGTGGAGTAGTATGTGATCGCAGTGAAGTCCAGCTTCTGTAACTTACTTCCATCGCTTGTAAATGTTATTTTAATTATTATACAGTCGAAATTTAATTTTTAAAAATATTTTAAAACAAAACTGACGAAAAATTGAAAATAATTTTGTGTAAAAAACATATTGAACCAGTTATTTTAGGTGAAGCAGCGCTTCACCTGCGTCACCTGACGAGCCGCCACTGCATTAATGACAGATGTGCGCACACAATATTTGACAATAAACACTTTGCACTAAATCTACACATGCACCGAATTGCACGTCACAAACAACAATTACTTCGATAACGCGCACTGAATCACGAATTGGCTACACATTCAACTGCAGCACATCTTCACTTGAATTTACTGCAGATCCATGAGAATTCGTAATGCTCGTGGCAAGAATCAGTTCATCATGGTTATCTTAAACAAGCAACTAGTGGCCAAACTCGAGGATATCCAAGCGTAAGTCAACGGAAACGTTTCCTAACTATATGACCAGAGTTTCAGTTTGAATCCGTATTGTAAAAGAGCTCAATTAAAGGATAACAAGTTTGACAGGTATCAGGGAGCACAATGAAGGTATAGCGCCCATGTCAACTGTAAAGTGGCTCGTTCCTATTCAATGAATATTTTATAATTCAAGTATAATCTTATGAAGCGTGACGATTGTATGGTGTAGAGATGCTTCATAATTCGCATGCTTACGCCTTTTTCTTCGATTTTTAATTTTCCAAAAATCTGCCTGAAGGTGGTCAGATTTTCCATATTTCTAGCACTAAAACCTTTTCTCTGTTTCCCATCGTTCAAATCGTTGTAATCCTCTTGGACTTGTAAACTGTTTTTCTCAGATTATTCTGATTATTTCTTTTCTGCTTTCGTCTTAAGGATACCGTGATATTCCGTTTTTCTGAATACAATATAGGGAAATAAACTTACTGATGCAGCTGATCGAAAACTTGTCAGCTTTGACATTGATGGCGCGTACAACAAACGAAAGTTATGCCGGTGTCTTGGCATTCGTAACACTTGCTGTAGTTTACTGTCTCTGACACCCTCAAACAATATCGGCACTGTAAACGGCGGTCGGAAATCTTCTAGTGCTTCAGAACTCGCCAGTCTAATGCGTTTGTCGCTACTTCCTTTACATTTTTAAAGACATCCGTTCTGAACGATGTCGTCTTGGTCTTAGTTGAGCGCACTACACATCGTGCAGAAACTGAAATTTTGTGAACTCGGAATAAGTGTTCTGGTTGTCAGGTGTAATTTTCTGTAGTTACTCAGCGGCGGGTTCTTTTAAAGCAAGCTCCAATAATATTGTTTTCTCTTTCTCTGCCACCCTGATGATAAGTCGCCCATTAAGAGCTTCCATTTAATGTGTTGGGACTTGAGATGAACTGACCCAACTACAGGGTAGGTTACTTTCCTCTATTAACTTATTTTCAGTGTTTTCTCTTTTAATTATTGATACTCTGCGTTTAAAAATTTGTTTTGAAGTAGGCCTACATAGTTTAAGTTTTATTAATTGCTTTACTTCATATTTAATTTGATTTCTATGTTTTTAACTGACTATTACGGATACTGTAATGGATACATTAATGTTTCTTCAACATTAGAGACAAATTTGCTATCGTTGACACAGATTGTCCGACTTTAAATATTCTTATTTCTTGACTACGTACCTCAAGCTTTAAGTATTATACCGTAATTGTTTATTTGTGTTGCAGTATTGTCCTTCGTAAACTCTGGGCCTGTTATTATTTCTTATATATATAGTAGGTACTGAGTACGAATGGGAAATTAATGTACAGTATTTAGAATATGATTACGTTTATAGCTGTTAATAATCATTGTTACTATTTTTTCTATAGTATGACATAATTTATTTCACTGTTGTAAAATTATTAATAATTCTGCCTCATAATAATAATATTAGCCTAGGCCCAAGCACTGAACAGCATTAAGTTTTTACAAGCTCTGGTTTTTTTATTAATTCATGATAATACAGTCTACTGAAAAAGTAGAAAGTAATAACTTTTGCGGAAGTAGTGATATAAACACAAAATGTCATAAAGTGTAAACGTCTTGCACGTTTAATCTTGTCTTCTATAGAACATAGGCCTACGTTTTATTGTTCCTGAAAGGGGAAAAGTAAATACTAAAAAAAAAATGAATGTGTCGTGTGACACGCTTCAGTGTCGAGTGGCGAGTAAACTGATCCAAAGTGAAAACGTTTGCTACGATGTATTTGGAGTAAGATAGATTTTGCTGTAAATAAATATGATTTAAATAAGAGTGAACAAATAATTAAATGAGACGAGGGCATAGTAGTGTTTAGACATTACAAGAAATCGATACTTCCATACATTGTACACAAATACAGTGTGACACACGGGAATAGGACGTTTTTGAACTGCGTAGTACTGAATGCATGGATGTGGGAGAAGGTTGTGGTGGGGCTCATTCTCCTCCCAACGAGACGCCATTTTAGTAACAATGGAGTAGTGGACCTTGCAACGTTGGCTGTTTACATATGACAGTTTTGTTCGAAGTGGTGAGTCTATCACAGCTACGCAGCGACTCTTTCGCTGTCAATGTTGGTCGATGAGGGGCCGTTCCAAGTCGAAACACAATCCTTAGATGGATGGAAAATTTTATATCAACTGGGAACATTATGAAGAAGAAGCCACCAGGCCCTAGACGCAGTGTAACGACACCGGAAAACATAGGCAGGGTTAGAGAAGCACTGATTACGAGCCAAGACGATCGGCCAGACGACATTGCAAGCGAACTAGCAATCAACTGTGAAACGGTCAGGCGAATTTTACACAACGATTTGAAATTCCACCCATCCGAAATTCAAATTGTACATCATCTAAAGGTGGTAGAGTACGGACAACGTGAGGACTTTGCTGTGAAAATGGAAGTGATATGGAGTGAAAATGTGCAATTATTAATGAGTGATGAAACTCATTTTCATCTGAACGGGACCGTAAATAATCATAACTTGCGTTATTGGGCACCTGAACAGTGTCCTCTACACTATCAACGATTCACAGTGTGGTGTGCTGTTGGCTCTTTTGGAATTATTGGACCATATTTTTTTAGGAAAATGGGGTCACAGTTACTGTCAATTCAGCCCATTACATTCACATGCTTCAAACGTTCTTCAGGGCAGAACTGAGAAGACGACGAATTGCCTTGAAATATGTCTGGTTTCAGCAAGATGGTGCTATGGCACACATCGCGAACTAGTCAATGAATGTTCTTCGACGCATGTTTCGTGGACGCCTCATTTCACTTTTTGGCAATGTTCCATGGCCTCCACGATCTCCCGATTTGTCAATGTGTGACTGTCCTGTGGGGGTTACCTTAAAAGCCATGTGTACGCTAACAAACCCAGCAATTTCGGTGAGTTGAAGAATGCCACCATTCAATAAATTGCTGCCATCCCTCAAGAGATGTTGGCTCGTGATGCAGGATTTCTAGCGGAGACTTGAAAACTGCATTCAAGAAGGCGGGGGTAACCCCACTGACAATATTTATTACAATTACGGTAGACTTTAACATAACTCAAAAGACAGGTATTAAGCTGTAATTTTGTGTCAATAAACCTACTTGAAGTGTAAAGTTTACTGAGTGTTGGTTATTTAAAAACTGTCCGATTCCCGTGTGTCACCCGGTGTAGAATCAAACACGTCGTATTATTTTCTGTATCCATACATATGCAAACAATATGTAACAAATAATATTATTACTTAACAATGGGACTTACACAATATTAAGTCCTAAAGTAGAAAGTGATATGCGCAGTATAATAATTCAAATTTTTACAAAAATGTAATACAATAGCTGTAAACTGTATTGGCCGGGTTGTTACGCCGTGGTCTAGAGTTTATGCTGACACACGTTTCGGCGTCACCATTGGAGGCCATCATCAGTGTCGGAAACTCAGTCTCCACCTCATCCCTGTGGTGAATTGGCGGGCACCGTGCTTTTAAAATACGGTTTTTTCCAACAAGTCTTTTACAAAGCGGTGTTTAAAATGCATCTACGTATTTTAAAAATTTTGTCTCATCATCTGTGCTGGCTAAAATTAAGTTTAATTCATTAGCATAACATATCCTTTATACTCTGTAACGAAAACGTAATTAGTATTGCAAACTTAAAAGTAATCCATTAACGCTCTTCAAAAAGGGTATCCCATGTTTTGAAAACTGATCCAAAGCCTTGCTTGAGTCAAAGGAACACAAAAAGATGAACGTAACCAGGAAGCAGAGGAACAGAATCATGAAAGGGAGGAATTTTAAGCATTGATACTGTAGGAAAGTCAGGTGCAAGAGCTTACTACAGCAGATATTCGTTTCCTAAATGGCGACGTAAATGAATTACGGGGTGACCAGATTGGGGCAAGAGGTAAGATTATTTTTACATATGTTTTTTAATGACTTGGCTACTATTTTTAATCCATGACATAAACTACCCAAAAACGAGCAAACATTCTAGCAGTAAATTGTAGACATGGACGCTAGTAATGCTGGTGGGGAAGCAGTATTTGTCTCATGTGGAAACGGTGGAGAACGAATAATAGCATAAGGTAATTCCGGGTGAGATGCCCCACCGGTAGAGACGCCCCAGTCTTCATAGTTTCCGTATCAACCGCTGCAGCGCTCTACCGCTGCAACAGTCATGTCAGTTGAAGTGAAAACAAAGCGCAGTGATAGTTTCGTCCGAAAAAATTTATGTTTACAGCTTTTGGAAGACAATTTAAAGTAAGTATGATCATTTTTCTTGCTTGTTATAAGATAGAGGTTCAAACATGTGCATAGCATTTCAATATTTCAGTAGATTTTTTTGTTTAATCAATTAGTATTGATTAAGGTGGTTTAGTGCTTTCACGTTCTAGATGAGCAGCCATTGTTTCTTAGCGTTTAGTCGGCAAGACTCACCGGGGCATCTCTCCCTTACAAAAAGGATAGATGCCCCACCACCATTCGGGTGAGATGCCCCACCAAATGTTTCAAAGAGTTATACAGTTTAATGTTTTTCTCTTAAAAATATGAATAATTAGCAGTTTTATGTTAAAGTAGTACTATTATTGATTATGTTCTCATAAAAATATGATATTTAAAACTTCTTATTCATAATTATAATTTACAAACAACATCATAATAAATAATTATTTACCATTATTGGTTTAAGTTATATCTTATTTATTTCAAATATTATAATGATATTTATTATAATTTATAATTATAAACTGCCAAAATAAATTAGTTCACATTGATCTTCACCTAATTTTATTAAACCTTTACAAACACGTTTTATCTTCTTATAGTAATCTTAATTTTTTTTTACCTTTATTTTTCAGGGAGATGCTTACCGAGTATAAACGTAAGAGTACTGGAGCGGTCCGAGGGGTCTGGACAGAAGAACAGTTAAAAGAAGCCATAGCCAGGTTGGAAGCGGGATAAATTGGAGTCAATGAAGCTGCAAGATATTATGGAATTCCGTCCCGGACACTTCGCCGCCGAAAAAAATCAGGCAGTACTATAAAGCTACCTTTAGGTCCACAAGGTGTGTTTGGAATTCAGAACGAGAAACGTTTAGTTATACACATTCAGCCTCTGGAAAAAGTTGGTTTTGCACCTGGCCGAGAGACAATAAGGTCTCTTGCTTTTCAATTTGCAGAAAAACTTGGGCTGAATCATCGGTTCAACAAAGACTCTGGAATGGTTGGTTATGATTGGCTGCAGTCATTTTTACGACGAAATCCAGAGCTGAGTGTAAGACAAAGTCAAGGATTATCCGTAGCAAGAAGCGAAGGGATAAACAGAGAAGCAGTTAGTGAGTTTTTTAAACTTTTATCAAAACCTTTGAAGAAAATCAGTTTTTTACGAAACCAGGACATGTGTACAACATGGACGAGACAGGCTGCCAACTTAATAATGTTGCAGGCAAAGTTATTGCCACCAAAGGCGCAAAGGATGTACATGTGTTGACGTCTACGGAAAAAGGAGAAAATATTACAATAATTGCTTGTTGCAATGCTGAGGGACAATATCTTCCGCCGGCAGTTATTTTCAAAGGTATTCGAGAAAAAAAGGAATTTTCTGATGGACTCCCCCCTGGATCTACGGTCTTCATGAATGAAAAATCGTCGTACATCAGCACGGATATTTTTTTTAAATGGTTGATAGATCATTTTGTTCCCAGGAAACCTCAGGGAAAGACTCTCCTGATTCTGGATGGGCATGCATCACATGTAAATTGTTATGATTTACTTGAATTTGCTCACCAACATGATATTATAATTTTATGTCTTCCCAGCCACACAACACAAGCTCTTCAGCCTCTTGACCGTTCCTTCTTCAAGCCTTTAAAGCATTACTTTAAAGAAGAGGCTAAGACATGGATTCTCCATCACCCAGGAAGAACGATTTCTCGGATTTAAGCTGGTGACTTAATTGGCAAAGCTTGGAAGAAAGCAGCTTCAGTTAATACAGCGATTAATGGATTTCAACAGACAGGAATATTTCCTCTCAACCAAGATCGTATTCCTGATCACTTCTTTAGTATAAGTGATGAAATGAACAGCTCCTCAACCACTTCCTTAAATTTGTCTCAACCTAGTGTCTCTTGCGATCAGAAGCCGACAGCAGGAACGTCAAAAGGAACTCCGACCAAGCTACTGCATCAAATTTCGCCAGTTCCTACAGTAGAAAAGAGATGTGGAAAAAGAAAGAAACAGACAGCCAAACTTCTCACATCCAAGGAGCATATTCAAGAGCGTAAAATAAAACGCAGTGCTGTAATAAAAGCTGGTAAAATGCTAAAAAGATTAAATTATGAAACAACACAAGTAAAATCTTTCCCAAATGATCAAGACAGCGATGAGGACAGCTGCGATGAAAGAGACAATAACTGCATCGAACGCGATGAAAATTATTACAAAACAAGAGAAAAGGTAGACTGGATTAAATGTTTAAACTGTGCGAAGTAAATGCACGAATCGTGCACAATGTACGTTAACTTGTGTAACATTTGCGGAAGAGAACAAAGAAGAAGAAAAATAAAGAATAAATTTGGAAAAATGTTTTAAAAACTTCAGAAAAATAATTAAATCAGTTTTTCTAAAATGTGTTAGTATGAATGATGTGTTAATGTGATATTTTATTGTTTTTTGATAAGTTTTAAAAGATTATATGGCAATTTGCGTGTAGGGCATCTCTCCCGAGTGGCTGGGGCATCTCACCCTGACACTCGGGAGAGATGGCCATTTGAAGTGGTGTTACATTTTGACCTTTTAAAAGAAAACATAAATTTTTACGGCTATGTGTTTTTGTAATATAGAAATATAATAAATTTTCTATCTTATCATATAATTTAATATTATTTTTGAAAATTCCGAACACTTTTACAGCGCTTTTTTCTTAGGTGGGGCATCTCACCCGGAATTACCTTATTATAACAAGGGACTTTTCAAAGCAGAGAGAGAGGTTATTGCATTATAAGGAGAGAGTTGCTGGCTATCGTCTGAGCTTTGGAAAACTTACACAATTATCTGTGTGGAAAGAATTATTACTGTGTTCCAACCCTGGTGCGCTTGCATGGTTTTTGAGCTTTAAAAATCCGGAAGGGCAATTAGCCAGGTGGTTTGGACATTTGTAAGAATACAACTTTCAGGTACAACATCGGTCGGTCGACTACACGATAATGGAGATGACTTATCCCGAAGACCATGTTTATAAGATTGCTGACATTGCTGCAATAGAAAGAACAGAAAGCGAATAAGCAAGTATAAACCGTTAATGTAAACTTCTTAACAGATTGCCAGTCGACACAGAATTTCCGAAAGACGTGGACAAAGCTATTCCTTTCTCAGTCTGACTTCATGGTTGAGAGACTCATTAGAAAACCAGAATATCTTCTACCGTAAGCTGTCGACGAGAATCAAACAGAGTGGAGTCAGCGTATATCATTATTCTTAATATCATATAGATTATGTGTACAAAACACAACTAGTATGACTTCAGCAAAGTTTACTAATTTTGTGCATGTGTATAATGCTTTTTGAATACTTGTACAACTGGGACAATTATTCTAATACAAGTGCCTTTATTTCGTAGAAGTCTAAATAATCTTGTATTATTGTCTCTGGTATTAAATCATCTTTAAAATTTTTGGAAATTGCAGTCCATGGGTAGTCGTAACAATACCTAGACACCGTAAATTTTTTAACAAGAACTATTGAAAAAGAAATCTTAATGTAGGCCTAGTATAGTAACAAAATTTACAATAACCTACTTTAATATAAAAATGTAATAAATAATCTGTATTATATTTATACCAGCATGAACGAAATGAGTGGCATAAAGTCACGGCCAGTTTAATAACTAACCCTTACCATCTGAACAACGGACGTTAGACAATATTGGA
This sequence comes from Magicicada septendecula, assembly GCA_034769895.1. Lineage (NCBI taxonomy): Eukaryota > Metazoa > Arthropoda > Insecta > Hemiptera > Cicadidae > Magicicada > Magicicada septendecula. Next base: position 431,247,070 of record CM068369.1, on the reverse strand, counting down.
ATACTAAAATTCAGAAAATTCATTGATTGTTAACGTTTGTTGTTCCAGATTTAATGCAAATTTTTTAAGGCTTTAAGTGTAGTCTTGTTATCAAATGACCGTTAATATATTTTAGAATGTGTAATAGCCTCTTTTCTGTGCGTACGAAGTCACTCTAAGCAATGTGCTCCAGTTTAAGACTATCCCTACATAAAATCTTACGAATAGACGTTAACTACCCAATGAACATTTCAAATTCTTATATATTAAAAATAAGATCAGTGTTTCTTTGACATGGAGGTGACAAATTTTATTTGCCCTATGATCATTAAAATTATTTGTCCAAATCACGAAAAAAAATTTCAGAAACATGCATAAAAATGAAACATCTTTTTTGGACGTGTAATACTGAGTGGTTGGCGTCCTTAAAGTCTGTAATCCCATGGGGTTAGAATTAAAAGTCATTTGAATGTAACAAGTACAAACAACGTAACCACAAATAATACGCTTCCACACATGATGAATGCCGTCATAATTAATGTAACTAATAAGTTGCCCTAGATGAAGTAATTCGAATTCACTTCTTCTTCTACACTTACAATTATGGTGAAATGCTTTCAGAAGAACCTGCACACGAACCAAATTTATACGCTCAAAATCTGCGCATGTCTTGACGTGCTAAGGAGTGGCGGTGGGAATTTTTTTATAGCCTTGTCCAATAGCATACTCATTGTATAAAGTATATTTATTAAAAGTGATCACAACAAATTAAGCTATTACACTTTTATAAGTTATATTAAAGTCGTAGTGTAGTGTATTATACTTACTATAATAGACTTAAATTAAAGTGAAAAATTAAACTAATTGTTTAATTTGATAACTGCAGTAACCAAATAAGAAAAATTATTAGTTTTGTTGCTGTTTTGTAATGGTACAGTAAAAGCAGGGGCGTGTATTTACGAAGTATGGTAAGATGGTAACGAAAATTAGGCAAGGATCTATTATTTTTTGTATTCCTTTTGGCAAGGATCCAGTTACAATACTCGTCTTCTCCTTCTTCAGCCGAACAGACTATAGACTGTACGTAACTGATCTGTAGGAAGCTAAATGATAAAGTAATTTCCAACTATCGGTATGGACTATTTTCACTACATTATGAGACAGTATTCGTGTGTGTGTGTGTGTGTGTGTGTGTGTGTGTGTGTGTGTGTGTGTGTGTGTGTGTGTGTGTGTGTGTGTGTGTGTGTGTGTGTGTGTGTTTCAATAAATGATATTTTATTCTTGCGACAGTAATTATTGAAATTTTGGTTCATTTGGTGTTCTTATTTTGAAAACCTATGATAACCACCAACCAAGTATTTTAATCAAATGCCGTTTCACGTTGTCTATATCTATCTCTGTGTCTATTTATTTCTGTATCTTTACCTATTTCTAAAAATGTTAAATTAATAACCATTTAAGGTTCTGTACATCGGATAGCCTACGTATTTAATGCATGTGCAGTGATTTGCATTGGTTTATGGAAAAAAGTGTCTTAATTGTCAATGACAATAAGTAATGTTATACAAATGCATACTTAAACCTACCTGGACTTATGGCATCAAGTTATGTGGAGTATGACGGCCATCGTGACCTTGGTATGTCCCCGACAAGGACAGCTTAATAGACAACTGAAGAGGATGAAATCCTTCGAATTGGTTTTGTGACAACATAAGTGTACAAGATGTAGTGCTAGTGTCGTGATTAAGTAAACTTTAGGATACCAATGAGTGAACTATAAATTTTAAGTAATTAGACATTTTGATTAGAAATAAATTAATTGTTGGCCTTTTTGAGCAGTTGTGACAAAAAACAAGAAAGTAAACATCAAATTGAGTTTAGTAAAAGGAATTTGTTAGAAAAAATAATAAAACATTAACAAAGAAACAGATTTTATTTTAATAAAATAAATGCTTTTTCAAGAAAAATTTTACATTTAAATTTAAATTCTCCTCATTTTTTAATTATAATACTAGAAAGATAAACTTTTTTTAATTTCTCGTCAGATTGAACAAAATAGCAATTACTTTTAAACACAGTTTAATTTTTATCAACATCAAGTTTTTGGCGTATACTTTACAGTTACGTATTTGAAAACAAGTTTCTTTTTTGATTAACACAAATAATTCACATACAGTATCTGTTACGACATATTTTTACAAAAATACATTCAGACACTAGTAAAAATATAATTCTTTTCTTATTTCAAAAGTTCATGACAACAAAACTAAAACTCATTAAGAAATTGTAATACAATTGTAACAACTTATTGCTAATAAAATAATTACATTTTTTTACAAAATACAATACAAATTAACATACGGGAGACTATATTTTAAAGGTACTACTTAAGGTATTTTTTGCCTAATAGCGAGATACTTATGTATCATATTAGTTTTACTACTTACATGATACTTCATTTATAGTAACGTCGAAAGGAACAAATACAGCTTTTTCCGTCACTTTCTCATTACTTTCTAACTGAAACTTGTAAGCAGAAGTTTCAAAGTAATTTTATCTACAAGACATTCCAAGTAATCAAACAGCATTAGAATATTGTAAGGATAATGTTTAATGTTATGATTTAGCAGACGCTAGATCTCAGTTTTGGATACGAAATAGAATAAATGGTAAACAAATGTAAACTTGTTATATTAATGGCTTAAAATTTTGAAAACGGTATAGTTTATATAGTAAAATAATGTTAAGCTCCAGTTCTTTAACAGTTTTTTATGATGGTTTAGGGCTGAGGTTTTATCAGAGCGAGTCGTTAATACACTGTTCACTAAGCCAAATGTAAACATTATGATGATTCCAGTGTGTTTTCTTAAAATATACTGCTCCCAGAAAAATCTGTATGTTATGAATTACAGTCAATAAACCGAAAGGCATCACACGCAGCGGTTTTGAGAGTATACCTGCAGGAACGGCGTAAGGTTCGGGCAACCGGGCGAACTTTTTGTCCTTTCATAATTTTGTATCACTTTGCCTAAATATATCTTTTATATTAATCAAGCCGTATTATTTACAACCAAATGCGTTATTAACCACTGCATAATGTATGCTCTTCACTACTTCTATATTGCAAATTTTACAATGGTATACTTAAAACAGCAATTCTGAAATCATTACCGACGACTAATGGAAATCCTGTAAAATAACTATGCTAAGATTAAAACTTTAAGTAATCACTGGTAAAATAATATTTACATTAAATGCTTATTAAAGTATAATCATTATCTCCAGCACATTCAGTAACACGTTCGTTGTTCTAAATGCATAGTTTATTTTTTTTTACAGTGCAGTAGCACTTATTTAGCAGTATTTATATAGGTTGTTGTTTCCATCTGAAGATGAGCCGAGAGGCTTGAAAGCGCTCATGGAAGTGTAAGTAAGTATTAGTGGTAGAAACACAAGTTTAGCATAAGTTAGACTCAACCACTAATTTGTATTTATCGTTTAAGTATTTATTTGCCAGTCCCATATAAAAATATTACCGATTTTAAGCTGTTAAAATGCTACATTATAGGTGGCGCTGAAAATATCGTAAATTAATAAACAAAAATAATAATGGTACCAATATTTTTTACAAGTTTTCTGTTTACATACCAAATACAAAAACAAAAATATGTGTAAGAAGAAACGCGATTTACAAATAAAAGTATGTAATAATCTTTAATATTTAAAATTGTGATTGTTTGTGTGTGGTGCGTGCGCGCGCGCGCGCGTGTGTGTATAATGGTAGTGTTTCGTTGGAGTGATGCAGTGAGGATAGAAGGCGCTAAAAATTTTATATTTCATCTTAGGAAGGTGAATATTTTATATTGAGCCAGCCGCCCCTGAATACCTGCACCTAAAATTGTTTTTCATTTATATTGAGTACGGGTAATTTTGCCCTAACTGCAATTATCTAATTGACTGCAACTGCAAATAATATAAATTGAATATCTGAATTATACTACTGTGCCGGATAGGTATTTGAGAATGGCAAGTCAAACGAGCAAATAATATTAAACTTAATTTATTGGACGTGTATCAGTGAAGATAGTGTAACCACGACGAAACATCCTGTTTCCTTCTCACTTATGCTGGTTTGTACACGTACATATTAAAGAACCAAATATAACTTTGCCTTCTGTAGCCTGGCCTGTGTATAGGCCTACAGTACACCGCATTTATTCCGTGCTCAACCGGAGCGTGCATTTTTGTTTAGCAACTAATTTTGTCGTTTTCGCAAGCTACTAATGAAGTGCGTAAACGCGACAAATGAGATAATTGCTTTAACACAGACACTTAATTTCTGTGGTTTGTATATGCCTTGTAAACTATTATAACACTTTATACTTGAAAGTCCTAACCAATAAATAGGCTAATTCGAAATCCCGCCGGTCCCCATTAGTTTGTATTATCGGCTGACGTCAGTCGCCAAACACACGCCTACTACGAAACAACATCACATAATCTTCGTTTCCTTTGCCGAGATCTAGTTACAGCAAAAAGCAATCACAAATAGAATGAAACAAAACTCTACAGTTTAAATTCACCTTGAATATAATGTTATTGAATTTTTAATGGGATACATATAATTGTGAACTATATATAACTGGAATACTTATAATTGGATCAAGGTTAAAATAATTCATACCTACCACTTAATGTGTGTATTGTCAATAAAATTGGTGGAGTTTAGGATATTACTGGCATATCCGTCTCCCACCGTACAAGCAAACAAACAAACAAACAAACACACACACACACACACACACACACACACACACATATATTCTTAGATCGTTACCCTGTTAGTAATGACTAGTCTATTAGGATAACAACTAAGACTTAAGCTTATGCCTATAAATATTTGGTTAGTAATATTTGTTAAACACTTAAATTTGAATTTATGCGTTTTAAATACCATTTATTTTTGGCCTTCTCAACCTCAACATTTTGTCCCAATTATCTAAGGTTAAGTACTGTGGTAAAGTAACCCAAATTAATTTGTAGTCTAGATGGTTTCTCGAAACTCATAAAAATATTGGTGTTAGTAAAATTTGTTGATAAGTAATGACAAACAACACACAGCGGCATCTTGTGATTTATATGTTACTCACGACAATTATTAAACAGGTGTACAATTACGATTACACAGTGATTGCTACTAACCGATCAAACGCTGAAGAGAACACCTGTGCTACCAAATATAGTACACCTATAATCTTTCGTACAAACAGGAAAGATTTTTTTAATTTTAGGGTAATATGACTTTGGTTTTACTCAAGTTTCTCTTAATGAAATAAAAGTATTAATAGAAATGGAGTTCTAAGGCATATTAACAAACAACAAACTATAGAAGATTACAAAAATTGTATGAGGCAGTATCAATAGGTTTCGCAGTATTCAGATTTAAATACTAACAGAAAATCTGCAAATTCCAACAGTGACAGTGGATTACTGAGAAACTCTCGATGAAAAGCACATTAAAAAAGGGTAAAGCATAATAACACTGTTCTGATAAGGATATGTGTTGTTTTGTATATACCAAGATGATAGACTAACGTAAAAACGCAAGCAGTTAGGCTAATATCCTAAACGTGATAGCTTATAAAAAACTATATAAATATAGTTCACATATTTTCATAAATAGTTTATAATACTTTACATAAAAAGTGAAAGATTTATTTTTTTTATGGTAACAAGTGTAATAGAGATAAGAGAATGGGTGGCTAAAACAATTGTTTAATTAACAACTTAATCACTTAATTCATAGAAAAATATGAAGTATGATATTCTCTACTGCATATAGAGGCTTATATGCATAAGATTTAGAAAAGTTTACAAGAACTTTAAAATGTTTAGGGATTTTTCATGCGAAAACAGAGAATGCTGCAAACAGACCAATATTCTTGTGTTTTAGTTATTAAAGTTAGTATGTTAGTTAATTTAACATCACATAGCAATAGAATGGATATTTATATTGCAAGCAGAAATACTTGACTCAGTTAATTGTAGTTGTTATTTACTCCAGAGGTTTTTTGAAAGATTTACTTCAGTTTTGGAACGTCATATTTAATATTTTTCCTCAAAGTTGAGAATTTTTGGGTAGTTAAATTAAACCTACAAATTATCAAATATTTTCAAAAATATATTCATAACTAATGAGTGCAGGACCTTGACTTTTTGTGTAAAACCTAAACAATTTCTTTATCATTACTGACGATTACATTTAACTTTAAAGAAAATGGAAATTTAATAATATCGTTAAAGGAAAAATTGGCGTTTTGTAGTCATATAATTTAAAAAATACAACCTGATTTTGGCTGTCGTTTAGTCATTTCAGGATCATTCCATAAAAGTAATTGACTAATTGACAATTACAGTGATATGTCAGTCACGTTCTGTTTGCTGATACTGTATGAGTCTAAGTAGTCGGCTATTGAGTACGCTAACGTGAAACAAGAATTGCGCAACCAAAAATTTATTCTTTAACAAAATTTGTATCCGGTGGAAAATCATTTCTAAACGTACAGACCTTTACAGAATTTCTCAATAGTTTACTACGAATACATGCTTAGTGATAAAAGAAGCAATTTAACGTCAAAATTACTGACCTGCTACTGGTACACACTGGTAATAGGGATCAGGAGACAAAGGCACAAGAGAATTGGCAGCGACAGAAGGAGGTTGAGGAACAAATGACAGTGACGATACTTAGGATTGGACAGCGAGAGAGTAGACAATAAATTATCTAACAATAAGAATTATTAATTGTTACAATATGAATCTTAATCTTTTGTTAGTTTATGCAATCTAACAGAGTTTCATAACTCTTAGTAATAACAGTTGTACAATGCTTTAATACTATAAATAAAAATGGTTTTAAATAGTGGTAACTTAACAGCAGTTGTAACAACAGTTTCAACAAGAAAAAATGGTAACTTAATATAATAGTATTTTCTACAGATAAGTTAAAAAAATAAATACCTATATACAAGAGATTAATTATTATTATTTCTGTAACTCCGATAAAAAAATACACAAATTATTATTATTATTTATTATTATTATTATCATCATCATCTTTATTAACATTAATTTAAAAAGTCTGTGTATTTATAGCGATATTAAGTGTCTACAATATATCACAACTATTGCTGTGCAGTTTGTGTTTATGATTGTGACTGGAACTGCTGAATCCCGCACAACATCTGTCTTGCTGGCTCAGCAAGCTGTTGGTACTGATATGTACGTCCGTTCTTCGGGACAGGAAATCCTCCGAATGGGAAGTGGTGACCGTGTTCTTGTGAGTGGCGTCGCTGTCCTGCCGCGATACACATGATTTTGGCGTCGATATTCTGGATTTGCTGCGTCTGGGCGTCGTTCTTTTTGGTTCCTCTCTGTCTTCGGTGAGACTGACGTCATACGACGATTTGCCTTTTGGTTCTGTAATTGTTACATTTGCAATCGATTATATTGTTCACAACTTTCTGTGCACAAAGATAAACATTGTTACAACACAAATAAGCTACCCCAATACCAGGGATGAAAAAGATAATTTTGAATATAAAATAATATTTCATATAAAATAAAATGTTTAATATAGTGAAATATGGTGAAGAATAAGACAAACGACGACATGGGCTAACCCAAGTGATTGACCCAACAAAAGGAAACAAAAGAAGAAGGGAACCACAAAAAACAAACGAGAATAAAACCAAATGAAGAAGAAAGTGATTGATCCAACAAAATGAAGAAGGGAAAAAACCAAAACCAAACAAAAATGAAACAAATTAAAGGAATTGAATGACTCAATGCAACATATTAAAACGAACCCAAAGGAGAAGGTGGAAAACCAAAGTATTGACCAAATACAATGAAAATGAAGAAGGAGGGAAATGAAAAAGAAACAAACCAAGATAAAGGGAAATAAATAAAAATGAAAACAAATGATAATACACAAACAAGTAATAAAGAATATGAGCAGGAGAAATAATACACTCACATGTAATGTTGGAAAAAGACCAATAATTAACCTATGAAAAAGAGTAAATGCTATTATCATTTAAGGGATAATAATGTAAATGACAATTGAAAGAAGCCCAATTAAACAAAGTTAAATATAAAAAAGCAAACTAACCCACAAATCAGAGTTAGATGTAATGATAGAAATATAAAGACATAAAATTGTTAATATTATTAATGATATATTGTAATGAAAGAGGTAGTACGGTAGTGAGATAGTAATTTGAGGGATTACCCATTTAGAAACACTTAAAAAACAAAAACATTTGTGAAGTGCAAAATGAAAGTGTAAAAACCCCAAAGTGTAGTGATAAAGAAGGTACACTAATTAAATTATAATAAACTATAAATAATTTAAAAGTGAAGGTGATGGTTAAATAAGAATAGTGTAAAATAGAGAATGTTAATATAGTGAAATATGGTGAAGAATGATAGCATAAACACTTAATAAATCCAAAGGAAACACTAAATAATTAAAAGTGAAGAATATTAGTAATTAAGAATAGTAATAAGTATAAACAGTTAATTAAGGTATAATGGACGCTGAAAAGTGATGAAGACAGTATTTAGTTAAGTAAGAATGTTATTGTTAAATTGAAATGAATGCAATGATAATTAAAAGGGAGAATAGCCTGAAAGGAAAAACAGATAGTGTTAACATGGAGGGAAAGTAAAGATTGTTTAAAAAATTAAGAAGGTAAAACAAATCCATAAACACCCATGTTATAAGGGATCGTTATAAAGTTCATAAAAAGTGATGTTGTTTATCACTGAAAAAATTATATAAAATAAGATGAATTGTAAACAAAGACTAGCAAATAATAGTTAAATAATTATTTATGAATTGGATATGGCTGGAAGAATTATGCAGACCATAAGCCTAGTTATTGTATTTAATAAGATCAAAAAATAGTAAATAATAGCCACATTGTTATTATTGGCAAATTAAAGAAGTAAATAGATAAGAAATGTATGACTTAGAAAACGAGGAAACCAGATAGTAAACAAGTATGTATAAAATAATAGTGACATAAGAATAACCCATAAACAGACCCAAAACACAACAATAAATAACACAACCAATTATAATAACAAAATAAAGCCCATTAGGCTAAAATGAGATGTAATTTAAATGAAATAAGTCAAATACCATAATGGCTACTTAGGCCTATGAAAATGCCTAACTGTCAGAAACAAACAACTACAAATTATAACAAATTAACAAAGAAATTAGTAAATCCAAGGCGAATGACTCACCGAGGATAAATTGTAAATAATTTTTAAGACCAAATATTATAATAAGCATTTGAATTCAAAAAGAAATATAATTAACGAGTATTAAAATAATTGTAAAAACGTAAAACCTAAAATAACCCAAACTTGTGGGGTATCAAATTAATCTATGAAAGGAAATACATACTATAGTGACAATATTTAATGCTTAGGAAGGAAAATAGAGGAATAACAGCAATCAGAAGATATACAGTACAAGGATTTTTAAAAGAATTCAAATTTTGATGACAATGGGTTTATAGCCGAATTAGCGAATCAGAATTATTTGGTAACCATAGAAACGAACGTTGGTGACGAAAATTACCGTTGAATATCGTTACTCGTAAAGCGTCATTCTACCAGGACAGAAGCCGAATTTTGGAAGACCAAGTTTTAATTAAATAATGTAAAACAGTGAACGAAATTCCAAACCATGACTGAATAAGAAACAGACGAACCATTGGAGCAGTCAACTAAAGACCAAGGACCATAGAACAGAAAAATAAAAGAAAATTATGACCACATCCTATACGAAAAGAACGCCAGACCTACTTAAGTCCAAAGATTCATGAAAACAGAACCAATTGAGCCCAATCCTCTTCCGACCCAATGAATGAAAACACCAAGTCATGCTGATGTGTTAAGTATCATTGAATTGCCTTATTTCCAAAAATAAAATCACTCTAAATTTTACTAAAAGTAATTTGATCTCACTATAAGCCGAATATTCTCTTTCAAAGATTAATTAAGAAAATAAACACACTGAAAATTTGTTAACATTAAATATAACCTATAATTTAAATACGAACTTTTGAAACACATTTAACGACACTACAGAACAGATTGTAACCACACACCTTATTATTTATGTACTCTTAGAGTAAGGTAAAGTACTTTTATTGTAATCATAGGAATTCTTTGTCTTGTAATCAAAAGAATCCCCCGATTTTGGAACGAAATTAATTATAACAACTACACGTTCAGCTGCCATGTTGATGTGAATATATCGTTCCTTAATCGATTCGTCATCCTGACAAATATTGTTTCATGTAAAAAGTCGGTGCAAAGTTGTTAATCAACTAATATAATTTAATTGTCAAAATTGAAAATATTACTTACCAAACATTAAAATAACTAGTACAGGGAGTAAGCGTTGTTATTATTTCATAGGGAGTACATTATATTATTTGTGTTCGTTTACGAAAGCTAGATTTGACAATCAGCGCTCAAGTTGCAATTAGTACAACTACCTACACGATACAGAAGGCTGAACGAGGGGGAATTATTTGAACGCCTCGACCGTCATAGCTGAGAACACCCTAGTAAGATACAGATTAACAAGTTTAATTGTTTTAACAAACAATTTGGCGCCACCCGGGATTAACACACCCCTATATAAGAACAGGTAAGGTTACTGCCGTGTTGTACTGGTAATTACCGCAACGCTACGGACATCGATAGCGCAAAATAGATGTAACGACCCCAGTGCGAGACGAACGCACTAACACTAACTCTACACCAATATAAAACTGGTACGCATTTTTCAGAGACACACCAGTCTTTACGTTACAACATATATGTTTGTGCTTTATCTATGTGTGTACTGTCATATTTCTTCAAGAAATGTTCAATTTGTAAACTTTAAAATATCATCCAAAGTACCACTTCTGTACACATACGTAGATATACAAAACGACAAAAAGACAAACTCATTTATAAAATAAATCTCAAACCTTTCTAAGTAAAATTTATTTCTATTTAGAGTAAAATTTAACATTGCGTAGATAAAGCAGTGTGTGCTATGGTACAGATGTTTTTTCTGTTCTGTCATTACGCTTTCTACGAAGTTACATCTTTCTCAAAGATTTTATATTTAAACGAGAGCAACGGTCTTTCAGCTTACGTTTCATAATCAGTCGCCAAGCGCACCTTACAATTTAATAATTCGTAGTAATAAAATATTTGTTTTGTTAAAGCCGTTAACATTTCTAAACCAATGATCAAAGATAAATCTTAAAAACTTTCTGTATAATCAAAGTGAGATAATATTAATCACCAGTGGGTAGATAGTGTTTATAAGTTAGGGGTGATTCGCGTGATACTAATCGTTTCTATACCCTGTCGAGTGTACCGCGTAGGCACCGCCTATGCACTTCATTGCTCCCTGCTACTATACAGCATAGATCAAAGTATTACATGGAAAGGGCATAGGTGTAGCGTGTTTGCTGTACTGTAACCGTTTAGTTAATCTAAACCGCTGTCTGTTTTTGTTATGCCAATCCTGCTGTCCCGCGTGTTTCTGTTGCAATAATTACTACCCCATGCGAGTCTAACTGTTATTAACAAAACCATCTAGGGCTAAATCTTTGACAGAGACATTAATCGTAGTTTTAAAATACAGACCTATATCATTAATACGTAATTTAAAACCCGAAGAAAAATTCTTACTCTCCATTTGGAACAATAAAATCACGTTTCGTTCATGTGGTTATGCAGTTGTAATGTCTTCTTTCTTTCGACTAAAAGGTAAATTATTTTGGCAAAGTAGACTGAGGATTTACTAGCGTGAGGAACCTAATCGTGATGTCGCAAAAATACGTAAAAGTAATAGGCCTATATCCGTTGTGACTGGAGTTCAATTATAATTAAAAGGGTTGGTTCGTAGGGAGGGGAACTGCTTTCAGGCCGTTAACGAATCATACAAGTAGGCCTACGCTTTGTCACTGTTCGTAGTAATCGGATAGCAATGATAACGCCCATTCTACTTTTTGGTAAGGCATACGTACAGGTTTCAGTAGGTACCGTTATAAAATCAAACATAAACCCTACAAAAATTTAATGCGAATTCTAAAAGAAATCTAGAAAATTACAGATATGAAATGATTACCTTTAAGTTCGTCGGGTCTCAGTTTAATTGGTGAACTGTCTATTGATCTTCGTGCAAGCTCTTGGAACGTGACGGGTGAGTATACTCTTGATCTCTCTTCCACAATGTCTTTCACAGCATCGGCACTACGTTCCCATTCTGGAGCTTCCAATTGTTCCCTGCCGATCACTGTATGTGACAGCGGCATTCTATTTTCCCGTTCTTCCAGCCAGTATGTCTTCATCGTGCCTGAAATTAGTTTGAACAAATATTCATTAGTTTGAAATACTTTTCATCATAAAATTAATAAAATATAGAAATAGTTATTAATAATAATAAATGATGGTAATAGTGATGATGATGACGATTATAATAAAAACAATATAACTACAAAAAGGTAAGGAGGTAGAGAACGACGATGGTCTGAATAACTACATTCATGATGGTGGTGATGATGTTTACGACACCTTCAGTTAATTAGAAGAAACTACTGAATTATATACCAAAGTAATTCCATTGCAGTCTTTGCGTTTCCTACTACTCCTCGTATAAAATTATTATCATTTCATTTAATTATAAGTGATGCTAAAAATTAAAATATGGAGTAATATTTGTAGAAGTGTTACACAGTATGTAAATTTAAAACTACCTAGACTTAATCTTATGCAAAACGAAAGATCCAATTTCACCAATACACGCAAACATAGATTTCATAAATGCAGCTTCTTTGTGCCCTTACAATTTTAAAAACAACACTAGATAAGACAAATAATAATAATGTAAGTAACAATTAATAATAAAAATACAACAATGATAACAATAAAACACAACGCATATTACTCTATACGATAAACGTTTAATAATAATACCCGTACAATATATATGTACTTCGTTACCTTACCTTTTCCTTTCACCTGTATTTCTCCCCTCTCTTTGACAAGGTACTCTGGCGGAAGTAGTTCGCGTGTCGACTGCGAGATGTGTATCTTCATTGCTTCGCTTGTAGACTCCATTCGTGACGCCGTGTTGACGGAGTCACCAAACAGGCAGTACCGCGGCATCTTGAGGCCAACTATTCCAGCCACTACTGCTCCGGAGTGGACACCCACTCGAATCTGCAAGTGCGAGCCTGCGCGCATTTTTCTGTTAGACTACTGTATTTATTGTCTTGAACGTATTACACACACAATGACAGACACAGACACATGTTTAAGGTTCCTCTTTCTGTACAAGAGTAAGGTTTACCCTCAGTGTAATTACTTGTATTTCCTAAATACATTGTTACCAGCTAGGTAATTTGATTATATTAAATATCTACAGGAATATATTCATTTCTAGGAAGTAATAATACATGTTTATTAACCTATTTTATCATTTGATGTTAACATCTTTTCACATTGTAATAAAGTCTAGGCTACATGAACAAATTTCTGTATGCGCTGTGTACTCTCAAACGTATCTTACGAAAATACTTAAATAAGAATTAAATATGATACAAACACTTAATATTGTAAAACAAAGTTCTTTTAAATTAAAGTTAGTTACGAAAATGGCGTTAGGTGTACATGAACAGAGCAATGTTGTGACTCTCAATGTGCAGAATGAGAAAGGATATTCTGGAGTTGTGTGTGTGTGTGTGTGTGTGTGTGTGTGTGTGTGAGTGTGTGTGTGTGTGTGTGTGTGTGTGTGTGTGTGTGTGTGTAGAGATATGTATTATAATAAGATGTGATGTATTATAAAATTAGAGAGAGAGAGAGAGAGAGAGAGAGAGAGAGAGAGAGAGAGAGAGAGAGAGAGAGAGAGAGAGAGAGAGAGAAATTGTGAAGGCCTATGAAGTTGTTCGGGTTGATTGGTGGTTTAAGCTACCTTAATTCGAATTATTGAACAAACTCGGGAATGTATCAAAACAAACTTAAAAAACTATTGGGCATATATACATTATGTAGTAGTAATAAAATGTATTAAAGCTAAGTACATGATAATTGTAAAGAGGATAGAGGATAAGAGAAAAATTACTGTATGGGGAAAATCTGTTCTACACTTTTTACTATTTTAAGTCCAAGTCAAAATAGAAAAATATATAAGAAGCGTTTGTTAGTAGTTTTTGAAGCTAAACTAAAATTTAGCCAGTGACAAAAAGCATGAGAACGAACATAACTTACACCTTAGGGCCAATGAAATGTTCATATCATAGACACTACAAATCAACGTTTTGGAAAGATTGGGAACCCTCTCGGAGAGCATGAAATTTATAAATTATAAGGGATGGCCTCTAAAATATAGATGTGAATAACTCTTTTTGATAGTTACAATGTATAGGATATAAAGTATTTGTGTGGTCTGTTCGCAAAATATTACGAAGTTATCCCAAGAAATTCGTGAGAGGATAGTAGTCTTGAGGATCGTAACTTAGTAATCTTGACTCGTTGTCAGAGGTTGGGACTTAAAAGATATTACAAAAACGTCGCGTAGAACATTCGTGGCATAGAAGAGTTTATGTAAGGTATCACAGTAGTACCAGGAGAGAGGGAAAAGTTTAATTGTCTATTTAAAAGAGAGATCTGTGTGGATCAAAACAGACTAAGTGAGTCTGAACAGAATTTGTTATTCACAAGTCATACATTTCTTATAAAGTAATTTCGTTCATTTTAATTAATAATTTAACATGGAGATTGCGAAAGCAAATTAGAACAGATAGAATATAACTGAACAAGGATTTCTGTGTATTTACGGGATGCAGTGACGGCGGCATATGCATGCGTTTTAAGAAACGTAATTCACGAACGTTTAACGCTTTCCGTCTTCCAGTAAATTAGAGCACACAGACAGATAGAGTTTGGAACATTTTTATATCAGTCCATTAATTTTTTAATCTTACTGAAACATTTAAGCTTACAAGGTAATTTATTATCATAAGTTATTTGGGAAAATGAGAGTTAAACAATAACAGTACAGTTATATAAGAGCAATTCATAGTGTTATGTATATATAAAATTATCCTGTGTGTATACTTTTATAACTCAAGGGCAAATAGACAGGAGCAAATGTAGGATATGTTAATGTTAATGACTTTGAATAGTGTGTATGAGAAAGAGAGAGAGAGTGAGACACATAGACAGAAAAAGTGAGTAAGATAGACCTGTTGATGGGTCCTTGAGGTCGGTAATGGCCTCGACCATATCCAGCGCCATGTCGCACACTTTCTCAGCGTGGTTACTCTCAGTCTGCGGAGCGCCCGACACCACCATGTATGCATCCCCTATTGTCTCCACCTGGCGACAAACACCACCGTCAGCGCTGCCCCGACCACGTGCAATTACCTTGTCACATGCGAACGACACAGAAATAAGTGCAGCGCGCACGCATTTTTCCACAAAAAGCAATATTCAAGCATGCAAGCATTTCGATTGTAACGAAATCATCAAAATTAAAGAACCAAAACAAAATGCCAATGTAATCAATATGTACACATTAATTCTACTTACTCGTTATGACAAGGATAAATAAATAATTTAAATATAAAAATTTGAACCCAAAAATGTTTATAATGATAGATCACATATTCCTTCATGAAAACCATTCATATATGCCTAATTTGTGGTCGTTATAGTTAAATATTTTACCTAAAACACACTACATAAATGCTCGTGCGGCAATATCATTTGAAAAATCCGAATATTGTACGAGGATTGTTCAATAGAAACACGTTTGATCTGCGCAGCCGTGACTTCGTCGCCATGGCAGCGGAATTCATTTGTTTGTATTATCTGTTTAAGTACTAGTGACGCGTCTGTCAAAAATATTTGCAATTTGCTCTTTTCTAAGCGTTGTGACTGGGTTTAAAAATGGTATCTATTATAGAAAATCCATGCAAAGATAATCTGCGTGCCGTTATTCAGTTTTTGGCCGCTGAGGAGCGTCAGCCAATGGAAATTTATACGAGAATGAAAGCTGTATATGGTGACTATAGTTATTCTCATACGGCAGTGGTTGAATGGTGCATTAAATTTCGACAAGGAAGAGAAGACTCTAAAGCCCGTCCCGGACCTGCACGTGTTGCAGCATTAGATGAAAATGTAAGACAGCTAGAAACTGCTTTACGCGCAATTAGGCGCATCGAAGTTAGAGAACTTTCTCAAATGTTGAGCATCAGCGTGGGAACTGTTCATTCCATCACGACTGCTTACTGATGAGCAAAAACATTTGCGTTCGGCCTTATCATTACAGCATTTGTTGCGCTATCAACAACAAGGTAATGCCTTTGTACACCTACACCAAGTTGTTGCCGATGATGACTCTTGGTGTTATCACTACGAACCAGAATCCAAACGTCAGAGTATGCAGTGGAAGCATGGACAATCTCCGAAGGCGAAAAAATGTCGATCCTAACTTTCAGCAGGAAAAGTAATGGTGACTGTATTTTTTTATTATCAGGGTGTGCTGCTCTTAGATTTTAAAGAATCTGGTGTCGACATGAACGCTGAGCGATATGTAGACAGCTTAAAACGCTTACGGGTCAGCATCAAGAATACACTTCCCGGGAAGCTTACGAATGGTGTCATTCTTCTGCATGACACCATGTAGGCCAGACGATTCAAGATCTGCTTGGTCGTATAAAGTGAAAAGTCTTACAACATCGACCATACAGTCCCGACTTGTACCCGTGCGATTATCACGTTTTTGCCCCATTAAATAAATCACTAAAAAGACGGCGGTTCAAATCGAACCCTGAGGTAGAGTTTGCTGTTCGCGAATTGTTCTGCAAACACTCGCAAGAATTTTACCAGCAGGGAATCTACAGATTAGTGCAGCAGTGGGACTCATGCCTTGATGTTAATGGAGACTTTTTTTAAAATTGTTTAATAAGAAATGCTTTACAGCCTCTAAACGTGTTTCTATTGAACAATCCTCGTAATAGAATGCAGTACTCTAGAGTACCGCTGCAGGGCCCACTAATATATGCAGGTCATGGAATTATCGGCCGTTTCATGTGGTAAGTAACGTTGCTGTTGCTGAACCCAAGCAAAGGTGTAGCGAAGAAAACAAAGAAAGTTTTAGTTGCTAAAATAAAATGCCAAGATAGTGAAGCCACCGAAGGATATGTCCTCATAGAGAAAATCTACTATACAATACGAAGTAAACAAAGTGAAAAGGAATAAAGCAAGTATGTCAGTAATTATTAGAATCTTAACGGCGTACATAAAGAAATTGTGCCCCGTAAATAAAAAAATTATAAAAGGTATCGCTAATCTGTAATAGTTATGAGTTGACTGTAACGATACCGATACCAAAAACGTGGCTAAGAGGGAATTTTATGACAAACTCACACATAATTAGGAGAAGTAAGCCACCGTGAGATATTTTAATGGAGAATTTAAATTCGAGAATCTGATCTATTCGCTATAACAATGTATTGAGGACAGTTGGAGAAAGAGTCGTAAACAACAATTGAGAAACACTTATTAGTTTTTGTAGACAACATTCACTTAAGGTGGTAAATGAGTACACCAGCATAAGAATATTTACAAATTTATATAGACAAAACTTACGCATAAATTGACATCTGTTGGAATTTACGTAGGAATTTACATCATATGTCGGCACAAACAAAAATTTGTTTTTAAGATGTAAGAGTGTAAAGTGGGGCATAGAAAGCATTCCATCATCATCTGTTACTAGCTGACAGAAGAGATTACTAACAGACTTGAATACCCAGAGTGGGTTTCTGATGAAGCAGAAAGGGAGAAGCAGCTCTACCATTAATGGTGACTACAGAATTACTCTGAAAATACGAGACATTATGTACGAACAAGGAGGAAATTGAAGAAGGTATTGACAAAGGCGGTAATAAGAAGGTACAAGGGTTATAACATGAATATTATGAGAATGTTATTCTTCCTCAGAGTTTCAAATAATAGATGAAGAAGCAAAAGAAAGACTGCACATGGAGCGGATTTCTGAGTATCACCAAATGAGGAAAGTAGTAAGGAAAGTAGTATCGGCGATGACAAATGAGTAGTATCGGCGATGACCTCGCTCCGGGTGGTGCATTACGAGAACATTTAAAACATTCTTCTGGAAAATTGTGAAGTATGAACAGTTGACGTATAAATTTGGTTAGTTCCTCCTGGAAGGAGAACAATTAGCGGTAGAATTGAATGCGTCATGTACTAGTAACATCTCTACACAAAATGGAAGTCGGAAGGATCGCTCAAATTATAAATGGTCAATAACTTATTAAGAATGTACGGTACAATTGTTAAAGACAAGTAAAAAGACAAATGAAAGATGCTGAAAATCAGAGTGTGTTCTAACAGGACGTTAAATATAGGTAATATCTTCACGTTAAAACAGGTGATACCAATACGACTGCGACTTGCGCGTATTCTCTAAAGCCACATATTAATTGATTTAGCCAAAACATATGATAGCATTTTTCTATCATAAAAAGTAAAACGGCTAGTTTTAAAATATGAAAACACGAAAACACGATTGTTACAAAATGTCAAGTCAATTTTGAGTGACAAATGATTACAACATATGTGCTTTAAATAACCCGATGCTCTTTAAAATATACTAAAATGCGACTTTGGTAAAGTGTGGAAGACAATGTTGCAAAATAGGGATACCTATATAAGCTACTTATTTACTTTTTACAAATGATCAGGTATTCTAGCTGAAGATGAGTTGGACATAAAGTATATGTTGAGAAAAATCCAAATTCAGTAAAAGGATTGGAGGGGGGCTGATAATCAACTCTGGAAAAACAAAAACAGAATTTCTAATGATTGCGAGTAAAGAAAGAGTTGCAAATTGGTGGGGAAATTATAAAAAGTATGGTACATATGAGTATATTGGAGCGAAGGCAATGAAAATTGTAGTAGTCCTGAAGATATATGAACGTTTTTGGACTACAATGAGACAACTTTATAATTGTCTTAGGAAGGTTACAAATGTACTTTACACAGCATAATAGAAAGTATCGGAACATGTGATGCAGACTCCTGAAATACAAATATAAAAGTGTATGTAAAATTCAAGCTATAGCAAGATTATGGAGACGATGTTGTAGAGTTGTAAAACAAGGTATAGTGCGGAAGATAGGAATATATAGGAAAGTATAGTAAGGAGCAGAGTAAGAATTGACGTGACACTGTTGAACTTAATCGACATGAAGGTGTAAAGATGGTATGGACATATTCAGTGGATGTCAAATAAAACGCTATCTAAGAGGATAAATGACTGGTAACCTGTAAATAAATAGAAGAAAAGAGATAGTTTGATGATAATATAGAACAACATGGATGAGGTATAGTGCGATAAAGTTTGTTGAGCAGGATTGATTGGATAAACGATAATATGTATTCGAGGTGCGAGAGATAGTAAAGACCGAGTATCAAGTTGCTACAGAAATAATTATTAAACTTAAAATTTACTTCTTTGTTATAATATAAATTAGTGTTGGTCCGTAGAAATAATTTTCTTAATAAAATTTGCGTTACGAACATGTGCTTTAATTTAATTTAACCATTTTTACACCATTTTATATATCAATCTAACACCTCATACCAGGTTTTTTATTTGTAATATATACAAAAATATAATTAATTAATAAAATTATGTTGATCAATCTCAATTAACATTAAACTGATAAGCACAGAATATTTTTTATCCATCTTGTATCTCCACTATACCCATCCTTTGAGTGTTTAATGCAAGAATACTTCCTGTAAGTTATAGTTTGTTATTACTACTCACAAAAAAACCTCATGAAACTGCAAATAAATAACAACAAGCTAGTGGCTTATTAAATTAAAATTAATAAATTATTATCCGTACTGCTACATCTCTGAATAGATATTTCTTAAAAAAAAAAGAAAAAAAAAGAAAATACTTCTCAGGCTGTATGTTAAAAGGTTTTCTCTAGAATATAGACTTTTGCACACTACACGTATATGCACGAGAGCACTCACACATAATCGGCAGAACGCACATAAAAGAATGTTTTTCCATAAAGTAGTTTATTACGGTAAAAAATGCGCACACCTCTCAACGTTGTACGCAGTGTCAGCTTTCGCCAGACAGGTGATTTATACCAGGTTACACTTGAACGACAACACCATTCCGAAAAGAACACTTTAGTTTAATAGAGAAATTAGGAAATACAACTGAGACTTACTGTAAGTGGAAGGAAACGAATGTAAAAAGTATGGATGTAACGATAGAATGATTGTCATAGTTACTAATGATTCTAATTTCGACAGTTGTTTCTAAATAGCATTAATTTTTATGAGTAGCGCAACCGTGTTGGCTTATGGAAAGACCTTTACGTAAACATTTATTGGGGAACGTTCTGTTTCCTGGCAACTAAAGACGCTGCAAGTTGCACTGAAAATAAGTAAACTTGCTGAAAAACAGTTCTGGTTGCGTTAGCTTATGAAGGAAGATTATGAAAGCGAATGTAACATGTAACAGATCATGTTTCCGTTTGCATCGGTGTCAGATAAATACACTATGTAAGGAATACATTTTACAACAATAAAGTCTTGCTTGAAATACTCTTGTAGTTCTGACGTGAAGAAAGATGTGCACGGAGGGCCGTTGAATTCTACATTTATTTACTGTAAAGTAGGTACAAAATCTTAAAATAAACAAATAATTTTCGAGTATAGTAGTTACAATAACAGTTTAATCGGTAATTTTTTTAAGCATCACAGCTATTTTTTCAGTAACGTGTGAAAGTTACATTTCGTTCATATTTTAGTTTGTTTTTATTTTGGAATTGTGGTATGTATTTGACTGCGATATTTTAGAGTTTCCTGTGCAAGCGTTTATATATCCTGTGCACTAAATAAGTATACACGAAATGCAAAAATATAAGACAAATATTGAATTCGGTTTACTAAACATACAATTCAAGTTTAGTTAGCCATATGCATCCAACAGCGCTAAAATTTTAGGAGAGAACACGTACCATATGAATCAGTTTTCAATTAATTATAAATGTAAGTAAGAGTTCTACGTAATTAAATCAAAGCAAGTGTAACTTTAAGTAACTGATAAATTATAAATTGAGAAGATGTGTTTCCATTATTTAAATCTCATTTGAATATCATTAGAATTAATAACGTCTTGTAAACTTGAGAATAGCGTATTCCAGGAACGTGTATTCAATATTGTAGAGATAACGATTCCACGAAAAAAGGCTAGCAAATAAAAAGTATCTGTAATTGTGTCTTTCATCCAACATTGCCTTCTAATCCAAAAGGTGTTGAGCTAACTGGTTTTATCTTATTTACAAACACAAAGTTTGTTATCGTTTTTATGAGTCATAATGTTATGTCCACTACAAAAGGCAAGTGAACTTTGTATAACGATGTTGACAGTTACAATAAACGTATTAAATTAAATTCAGGAGAATGTCAAGCGATTCACCCCATTTGCACGTTTTGAAAAATAAAAGTGCCTTATTCTAAAATACTACTGGGAGATGCTTGCAGTAAGTTAATTGTTTTGCTGTTTTTATTTTAAAGAGAGAAGTAGAGTTCTTTATTTAAAAAACTTTCACGATAAATCTATGTAGTTTAAATTATTTTTGAAATAACGAGCCAACGTGTTTTTTCGGTTTACGTGTATTTCTGTGTTACATTTGACAATAAACGTATTAAGTAAATCTAGGAAACTGATGAGCTTTCTAGCATTTTACAAGATCTTTCACTTGTAGAGATCATTCGTGAAATCAGAGACAATGAACAAATATCGATGATTAAAATTCCCGATGGTCGTACAATATTAAATATTTTTTGTTATTATTAATAATAAATGAAACTTTTATTTTATTCATTAAAAATCAATTTATTAATTTGTAATTTCTGATTATGATAGTTGATACTATCGAAAAAGTGTAAAATTTAAAAAATACAAAAAATATTCTTGTATAAAAACGTTTATTTACTACTACTACTAATAAAAATATATTCTAGAATAATGTAAGCAAATATGAATGTAATACAAAATATATACATTTAAAAAGACAAAAATGAGATTTATTTTTTAGTAAGCTAGCACCCTAAAATTTATAAATACCAGGTATGTGTAGAAATAAAACGAAACATTCCGTGATCCTTTATTATGAGCTAACAAATTGTTCTAAACAACTGGCTGCCGGCTTTCCAAGCTAATTTTATTGCTTTCACATTAACAATAAACAGGTATAGAACTACTTCTAAAAATAATAATAATATGTCCACTATTTATACACATAAGTTAACAGAGAAGAGACAAAATTAACAAGTATTAACTACTACAGCAAAAACAACATCGATAACAACATCAACAACTACTACTACTAATACTACTACTACTACTACTACTACTACTGTTACTGGTGTTACAAGGTCTATTTCCTAATTAAAAATTCTATAACAGTACTAAAGACGTAGTAACTACTATAACAGTAACTAAAGCTGTTAAGCGTGCACATCAATTATCATTTTATTCTCAATACAGACAATTTAAATTATTTTTATTTTTCATAAAAAATTTAGCCATTTTGTAAGCGGCTTTCTTGTAAAATGTTAATGTTATATTTGTACTGTACTTAAAAATATCTCGTAGATTTTACTTGTCGACCTTTGTATAAGTTCATAAATTCATCTGTGCCTACTTACTTATAAATTACATAATATAATACTAATTTACAATCAAGATATTCTTACTTGGGATGTGTTTCGAGTATCAGGTAGTTTGCTAGCCGTCAACCATGTTTAATTGTATAAATGTATGAGGTGAAAATTCACAAATGGGAGTGTTTTAGTACCAATAAGTAAGATTAAAATAAAAAAAGAGCTACTATTAATTTCCATTTTATGTTGAGTCTAGATTTAAACTGTAAAAAATGTGGTGAAACATTAAGATAATAATTATACAAATATTCTGCAAAGAACATTAAAACTTTAGGTGCACAATTAGAAGCAATCTTTCAATTGCAACCTAATTTCTGACACATATAGAAGTACATGCTGGGAGAAATATAGACTTTAGGACTTCTGTTTCAATCACTCTCTCTCTCTCTCACACGCGCGCGCGCACGCACACACACACACACACACACACACACTTCTGTGTAATTGCCACTGTATCGTACCTTGTAGACGCGGTTCCTCTCGGTGAGTGTATCGAATATGGAATACATAGCGTTGAGCATGGAGACGACTTCCATGGGCGTGATACGACTGCAGATCTCCGTAAACGTTACAACATCCGAGAACAGTATAGACACACTGTCAAACATCTGCAATGAAAACGACACACACTCTTAACATGACTCCAAAATAGATGAACGTACTTGCTAGCACTACCTAAAGTAAAACGTTGCGTGTTTACATTATTTGACATACACTGAACACTGTATTTCTGATATTTGTTTCAATAAGACGAAAAGTAAACATGTTTTGCAAATCTAAGGTACTGACAAATTTTAGGCTCTTATTATGAAATGTCATCGTAGAATTAAAAAATGCATATTATTGTAAGGCTTATACGTTTAACGAACATTAATTTCAGTACAGTTACCTGGCAAGTGTCTATAGGATTTTCTCCTGTGCGAAGACGATCCGCCACCTGTTTTGGTATCATCTGGTACAACAGTTCGTCCGTTCTTCGCATCTCTTCGTCTAGTTTCCTCATCGACTCTTCCAGCTTCTTTGACTTCTGTTGTTCTTGATCTAACGCCAGCTTCAATTCCACAGACTGCTGCGTTCCGGCTAGCATTAGGTCCCTGATCATACATTTTAAAAATATTATTACACTACTTTCGTAACAGTTTAACAAACAAAGATCTTAAGTTTAGAATGTTAAGCACATTATATAATCTACTCCTTCGTAATCAACGAAAGAATTGTTTTTGATAAGATTTTAGTGATTTATTGGAACCAGCACTCGCAGCGAATGAAACATGCGTGTTCTAAATTTGAATTTGTAATTCAAATTCACACGTGTGATATCGAAATTTTCAAATGCTTATTTATGTTAAAAAATACACAGTCTCTAAGCACAGTTAACAATATGCAGATGTCTAAGTTAATTTGGGACATGTGTGAATTTGATCTTATGTGCTTAGGATGGTAAGAAATTACGTTTCATCACGACATAAAAGTTTGTCCTTACCTACTGAAGTCGTGCATCGACAGATCGTTTATGTAAAGGCCTGTGGTGATAAGAGCATTCAGGTCTGGCATAACCGGCGTACCCAGGTACATCATCATCCTCCAGTTGTCCATGTAGATCATCTGGCCTGGAGATCATATTTCATACTGATTAGATCTATTGACAAAATGAGTGACAATGTGAAACTAATTGAAATAGTACGTTATAATTTAATAATCAATTAATTTTTTTTAAAGAAGTCTCTTAAAATGATAAATCTCTTGTTCATTGTTATTTATGTTTATGTCAAAAAGTTAATAATTTTAATAAGGAGCACTCGTACAAAATACATTCAGTATGAGGTGTTTAATTACACGTTTAAATTTGAAATATTTTAGTAACGTATAAAGTAATTACGTTTTAATTTGTAAGACTTCTATTAAAAAAGGTTTAATAGCAAACTTACATCGACAGTTAACAATGCATATTTTAATGCTATAATATGATGTTTAATATTTTATTTTGTAATGATTTGTACATTTCGAAGCACTAAATTGGCAGTTTTTCATTATCAGCTTCTTTCATTATTAACTAATACTAATGCTGAACGCATTGAAGATAGTGAAAAACAAATATAAGCACTTGAGCAGATGTAGTCACTTACCTTGCTTTTCAACGTCTACATACCTTTTAACCTCAAATTCTTCTCTTCTGAACTACCCTCAGTCTGGTCGCTAAGGAGCAGTTCAGTTCTTTTCCTGTCCATCGGTCGTTCGCTGAGTACCGGCTCCACTGTCACAAGTTCAAATATGTTGTTTGTTCGATTTAATATCTGAAATGATGAACATGAGTATATTAGTGAAGTAACCCGTCAAAAATTTAACAAATATAAGAATTTGTTACACAGTCTTTCTACTCTACTAAATGCGTAAAAATTATTTATTATTAAATGAAATTTTCGCAAACGAGGCACTAACCTTCTAAATGGAACGTCCTTTTGTAATGTTTTAAACATGCGTCCTTTTGTTTATAACGGTTAGTCATATACACCGTTGTGTTTTCATATAACCTAACTGACTATTTTACTTACTTTGTTAGATGGGATCAATTTTATACATTTTACGTTATATGTCAAAACCGTTCATTTCAAAATATCGGAATATTCCTACTTTAGTTTTGAATGTGCAGCCTGTTTGTATCACAGGTAAATTAGCTGTTTTTAAGGCTAATTCAGAAACAGTAGAATAGAAGGTTTTTTTTGCTACAATACACAAAAAATAATGTATCCAAATATGTATTACAAATGTATGTATTACTAAACTTAGTATTAAAAGTATGTACCGGTCTGTTTGGCCGTGGTCCAGTGTTTTCTAACAAACCGAACGTTTCGACAGCAACGGTGGCTGCCATCATCAGTGGAATTCGAGGAATTCGAGTCTACGTGAACGTGGGTTGTTAACGTCAGGCCCACAGTACTGTAGTAAAGGCACCGTGGTGAGTCTTTACCACAGTACTGTGGGCCTGACAGTAACAACCCGCGTTCAGGTAGACTCGAATTCCTCGAATTCCACTGATGATGGCAGCCAGTGATGCTGTCGAAACGTTTGGTTTGTTAGAAAACCCTGGACCACGACTAAACAGCCCGGTACCTACTTTTAATACTACTGACACCGGCCGTGAAAGCCTTAGAACTATGTAGCAAACTTACTTTGGAATACACTCTTGTGAAATTAAAGGGAAGTGACTATCCCCGATTTTTCAAACCGTCTTGAACATATGCATTTACTCAAAATTTAATAATAATATTTTAAATTAACAAAATTTAAATTAAAAGTAGTACTTAATAATCTAAAGCATATT
This sequence comes from Magicicada septendecula, assembly GCA_034769895.1. NCBI lineage: Eukaryota > Metazoa > Arthropoda > Insecta > Hemiptera > Cicadidae > Magicicada > Magicicada septendecula. The sequence continues at coordinate 431,220,888 of CM068369.1, read as the reverse complement.
AGATTTAATTTGGGTAATGATTTACCAATACAAAATGTATTAAAAACATCACTTTTTCTCTTTTTCCAATCCTTACATCTTACGTTGATTTACTAATTATGCAACAACTAATTATACGTCAACCAGTAATATTTAATTCTTTTTAATTTGAAATCTGTCACATTCGTGTACGACAAAATATGGCCAATATATGGCCAAACACTGTAACAGTAATTTGGAATATGTAGCTATGTCGAAATATGTTAGATATGTCGTATAATTAATTATATTAATTAATGTTGTATGTTTCTAAATTATGATTGTTTGCTAACACCAGTAGGGAGTGAAACATGGTAAAAATAACTTTTAATAATTACGTAGTGAACATCCCCTAATCTGTTTTAGTTATAGGTAATATATTACTTTGCTATATGTTGACTGTTGTAGGTATAAACAATTTATGTACCAATCTACTATAATATCCAATTGTTGGTTACTGTTTGTTTAATTAATTAAAATAACATTATATTTAGTAATTTAAATTGTAATACTGTATAAATTAAGTTCTCTTATACTATAATTTGCTCGCTTTCTTAAAGATAATTTGAAGATGTAAACATACTATCATAAGTCTTCACATAAAAAATGATACATACATACACACGCACACGCTCACATCACCAACACGTTCACCCAAATATTTAATTGTTTCGTCATGTTTGATATTTCTATTGTATTTCATATACAGGTCCTGAAGATGACAATAAATATTGTCGAAACGTCGACGCAAAATAACTAAAGTTGTATTATTGACCGATCCTCACTAACCATCCACTAAAACGTATAATTAATGTTAGATACGGCAAAATTATTTTTGGTTTTCAGAGTCTGTATAATACTTTGTTTATTGTTTATTAAACGTACAGTTGTAAAATGAGATGTATAAAATAAATATTGTGCAAGTAACATTTCGCTGCAATCTGGAAAACTCGATAAATATTTTAAAGTTATTAATTTCATTGATTAATAAGACGTATCCTACTATTATTTTTATGATTTATTGTAATTGTCAGTATCTTATCTTTTACAAGCAGAGTCCTAGGGTATCACTGTTAATGTCAGTCCGGGATCACCATGATAGTTACTCATATTGATTTTGTGGCAAAAGCCGCAATTTTTAAAAATTTACATCGCGGTCAATTTTCATTAACTTTAAGCGTGAAACCTCTCAAATTGCCAGACATCGTCTCAAAATTAAATTAATTTTCTTGATAATTTTGTAATAATACATATTGTGAAAATCTTTTAAAAACCGGATTTTCTTACCTGGTTGAGGACTTTTCCTAAGAATTCTTTCCAAACGTTTAGTAGCCTACGCGATAAGGTACGTCATTTTGATATATTCCAGCAATATAATGTTCCATTTTATCTCTCCCAATCAAACATTATTTTATCTGTACTACTTGGGTTAACGCTTACTATGCAACATTAAAACTCTGAGAAACGCCGACTGTTTCTGACGAAAGAGTCAGAGGTTCCCGGAAGGGAACTCAGCTCTACCCACAAATCCTACTCTCACGTTCTCGAAGACGAAAGTCGCGTTGCCCCTGAGTACGTAATGTAGCAGACGACAGAGGGTGAATGGGGAGTTCCCGGCGCCAGAAAACACATCGGCTAAGGGAAGGGAACCCTAACAGAAAAATCCCTGGTCCTCCAGGTTGGGGGTTGGGCGGTAGGTCGGTAACCTACCCCCGGAAAAAATACCACACCGCGGAACCTTCAAGAAAGCCTCGGATTGGACGGAAACAACAGCAACGACTACGGCAAAGAAATATGGAATACTCTTTAGGAATAAGATATAACTTTGAATTGTATCGAACGTATAAAGAACCACCGCTAACACGGTACATAAAACTACAGCGTCTAAGGTGGGCTGGTCATGTAGCCAGGATGGAGGAAGACAGAATACCACGAAAACTATTGAATACCAGAATCCACGGAAAAAGACCAGTGGGAAGACCGAGGAGAAGATGGGAGGACGTGGTGGATGATGATGCGAAAGAAATAATGAAAGTGCGTTCCTGGAGGAGGATGGCTACCGACAGAAGAGAATGGGGGGAAAAATTGAAGGAGGCCATGGCCCAACAAGGACTGTAGTGCCATAGGAGAGAGGAGAGAGACTGGGTTAACGCCAGGTTCTAAACACACAACTCAGCATTTCTGTTTTACATTACACGGTAGCAACCTCTAATAAGATAGAAACGTGAGAAATTAATGTTAATATTATTTTAACAATCTTGAGTCCTTGAAACTCCTTCATCTTACCTGTTCACATGATTCAGTTTTCTTTCTAATGGCTTTTTTTGGATATTGAAGTAAAATACACAGCCTACATCTACACGTAATATTACTTTATCTATATAAATTTGGAGTACTTTAGTTATCTAATTAAAAGGTAGGCCTACGTAATTGTCCAGTTCCTAATGTAAATGAAATAACTAATATAAAAATATAGTCACATTATGTAATACGCACTGTTTGGAATTTGAAGGCTATTAACGGTCTAACTAGGTCAAACCAGTTTGTGACCTTTTTCCCGACCAAATCCGGTAAAATGACCATGAGCGAGTTGCCGATACTGCGGACGACCATGTCTGAACTGAAACAAAAAATGAAATATTTACGATTAGAGTTTGTTACGTACCTGTTAATTTGAAAGATTATAGCAATTATTTTCCTTAAAAAAATGGTAGAAAAAGGATTTCAGGTAAAGAAACATGTGTGCATTTGAAACTATTCATTTAATTTTTTGATTATTTTTGTACACTAATGGGAATAAACATAAATAGGTATTTCCCTAATTTAAAATAAAAGTTTATTTTGACTATTTTATTTTATCTTGTCTGTATTTTAATAATTCCTCAGATATTTAGTCTACCAGCAATATCTCGTACCAGAAATCACAAATATAAGTTCATGGTGCATGGGACCATGGTACATGGTTCAAAGATAAGGTCGGATTGCCAGAGATTTTTCCACCAAATAAGGCTTTCCAGCTACCAATTTTAAAATTAAACCAAAAATTAAAGTAGTAGGAACTGTTACAATAAAATCTTAATTGTTACTTGTTTTGTTTATTTTTGCATTTTTATTCGGTATTGTTCGTTTCCGGGATTTGACTGTGTTCATTCTCTGCATTCTTTTTTGTACATTTCGATATCCGCTCCGAGTCTTCTTTGGGAGCTGCGTCCGTTTTCTGTTGTGTGTGTCTGGCGCGTGTTTTAGTGTTGTATTGTAATTGGCTCATCATGAACTTTCTTCCTGATGGCAGGTTCGCGGTGTATGGTGTTACGTGTTGTAAGTGTTCTCATTAGCTTTAAAAGCGTTTAGCACATCATATTGAGATTCTTTATATATTTTCTGCTGTTGAAGCAGTCTAGTCGTTTCTGTATTCTATTGTTTATTCGGCTTTTTTCTCGGATACGTTAGATATTGTGTCAGTAATTTATGCGTTATAGCGTATTGTTTTTTCGGTGTGATATACAGTGTATTATACATAACGGTAGGTATGTTACAGTAGTGTAAGAGCGCCAAAGTCTCCACTTTCTACCTATCTGTGTCTTCGTGCTTTCTGACTGTGCCTATTGACCTGTTCGATCTAGGTCTTGCTGCTTGATCTGTTCTTAAAAAAAATTGTTTGATGAAACAAATTTACTTTCTTCTATACTTGGCATATAATGGCACCTATACTTACCTTACTATAATGGCATATACGCAAACCTACTAGAAATGTTGGTTATCAAAACAAACTTACCCGTATCAAAATCATTTAGTAGCAATACCTGCATATACAGTGACACTATACCAACAGGAGAAATAGCTGCAACTGTACCTTGTGTAGGAACGGGGCTCAATACCCCTTCGTGGTAGCAGCGCTCAGAGTGGCTCAGATTACTGCAAGTATCTTATTCTCTCAAGGGCGTTAGGGTATTCCAGGTCCTTATTACTGGTCAGATGGGTTTGGATCTAGCAAGTGAGGTGTTCAGCGGTTTGTGGTGTCTCCCTGAGTATGTTTCGAATCAATAGTGATTCAACCGGAGTAACAGTGAAGACACTACCGGCTCCGTTTTAGAACCACGTCGTGCATCACTGCTGCCACATGTATCACAAGGGGTCGATCTATCCCGGATATAGACGCCTCAAGAAAAAATGCTTTTTTCCCGCTTACAGGCCACGAACGGCTATGACCGCCATTCAAGGCTGTCTTTAGTTGCTTTAAGTTTTTTATGGTGTTGTAGGCTAGATTATAATGGTTCATTTATGAGAAGGACTCTATGTAAGAGACTATTGTGAGTCGCTTAAAAGAGCTTCTAATATTTAAACTACGTGACGGGGAGACATTTGTTCCTGGTCATATCAAGTAGGTTAGGTGTGGGGGGAGTCTACCACGCAGAAAATGTGGTATGACATTGAGTATTACCATGATGAAGCATCCAGTAATCAACATTCCCTGGCCAGAGAGAAATAAAGAACCAACGACAATCTGGTTACTTACATTTAGTTCATAACCAGTCGTTGTTACCATCCAACACGATTAAACTTGATGAAGTCTCTCACTTCTGACGCATTTTCATTAGTTGAAACTTCTTTGAGACTTTCTGGAACTAGTTTGTTGAGAGTCATGCGGACAAGGTAGGAAAACGCATTTCTTTGCAATTAATTGATTTTAGCTAATCAATGTTTTCTCTAATTTTTTATCTAAATGGAGCAATTGCTTTATTGTAATAAAGCAACAGTACAATAAAGGAGGGTCACAGTTAAAGGAGGAACAACGGGACCAAGCAGGTACGCCTCTGAGTCGTATCAGATATTACTGCTCCACTGGACTGCCTTTGCTTTTAGAATGCTTTTATCCTTCCCTAACCAGATTGAGGAAATTTTCTTACTGGCCTGGTTGGGTCAAAGATTTTTAACATTTATTATTATATCACTAAAATGGCAATTTAAGTGCGTTTGTAAAACGTTGCAGAATGTATGTGAATGGACAATTAATAACAGGAAAATAAAAGCCACTTGTAATTTTAAGAGACTCAAAAATTAAAACCATTCTTACTCATTTAATATTAATAACAATATTATTAATAATTATATAAATAGGTAAATAGAAATACATAACTGTGTGTGATCTACAAACAAACGTTTGTCAGGAAGGTTTCTTAAAATAATAAAAATTTATTATTATATCATTAAAGTTGTAAAGAAAGTGCTTTTACAAAAGTCGCAGTATGTCTGTGAAAGGAGCAAAACACAATATAGTATGTTGAAGATGTACGGATAAATATATCAAAACTACTTGAATATAAGTTTAATTATGGCGAGTTAAAATACTTATAAAGCTAACTATACAAAAGTTTATGAATTTTGGCTACAGTATTTGTCAACAAAAACAAACAAAAAAAAAGGTAAGAACTTGTTTTCGGCATTCATCTGTAAGGCTTGATTCAGATTAGACAGTTCTCTATTGATATAATTCATACATATAAGTGTGGGCTTTATATATTTTGTAGCTAAAATAAGCGAGCTATTCCTTAAAGAACTAGAATTTTATATTAGTAGAAAATGTCAACCTGAACACGATGCAAAACGGAAAAATCTCAAAGAGAACGGCTGCACTAATGGGTAGGTGTTTCTCCTCTCTGGTCATGGTAAGCGAGGCCAGTGTGAAAGCGCGATTGTCAAACGTGAGCTGGAACGTTACGTGTACTGTGTCAAACAGCAGTTCCTCTCTCAACAGCTCTATCCTCATTTCCTGAAACACAAGCAGATCAATATCACTCTGCACAACATCGTCTGCGTAATCAGCATTCCACTGAGTTTACACAGAAAGGTAAAAGTGGCGAGTGCATTTTTTGCAAACATAAATATGTTTAGTAGTATCCCTAATAATATCAGTTGAACTTAATTTTTAATCGTCACTTACGCCAAAGTAACCAATCTAGAGTAGGGACTCAAAAATTAATTTAAATTCTGCCTTTTTCATTTGTCATTGCATTATAAGGATATGCTCTTGTCTTCATTTCTGTATTCATATTTGGCACAGAAATAAACAGATTGCTTTTTATAGGTGAGCATTCCGTAACCAGGCTTGCTCGGTATAATATGTAAATCAAATGTCTGTCCACTTCTTAGCACATTTTCTATCGTTAGACACTTTTTGTGAAATGAATTATACCTCTAATGTTGCCAGTCATATTTGTAAAATAATAATGTGGGGCCTAAAATACATCCAATTCGCGTTCTTGTGTAGAATGCCGTTTTATAAAAGCTGTAACATTAATCTAAACCACGACAAACTTTCGATTAGGCCTATATTATAAGATTCATACATGCGCATTTACACCCGCGCGCGCGTGCGCATTTTACATAAAGTTTCACACGAAAATATTTTAAAACGTACTCATTAAGATTACTAAATGTTGCACATGAGTTCGTATTGAAGCAATAAAACTCTAAATAAAATATATTTATTAGATTATTATCTAGTAGTCTAGTAAAAATATACTGTATACTGTATAAATATACTGTTACTAGATTAGACTAGTAGAGCAGACTGCAGCGGATTATCGTACACATGTCTCACCTTGTGATAAAAGTGCCTGGCTACTTCCCGGATCTGTCCCATCGTGTAATATACAAAACCTCGTCTCTTACTCCGGTAGTGCAACGTTAGACCCTGTCGTGATTCGTTTTCACAGATGAAGGAAGGCGCTCTCATTCTTGGATATGAGAATTTTAAGTACTCGTGTAGATTGTCCAAACCTGTGCAGAACGAATAAATGTGACATAGCATTTACTTTATTGCATAATTACGTTGCAATTTTATAAAGATTTTAGAGAATTTTCATCTACCATTATTATATTAATAATTAAACATTTTTCTACAAAAAATATTTCTATATTAAATATTTTGATTCTAAAATAGCTAGAAAAAATCTGAATGTTTTAAATTTAAGGTTACTTAGTAGAAGATAACGGAGGGCTATGGCAGAGAGGTACGCTTATACGATGACTACAATGTCATTTGAATATTCAACTGTAATGCAAATCGTGGGTTGGTATTCGGGATGTAGATGAATCTGTGGTCAGTGAAGTTGAATAATTCGGAAATTATTATTCCAGCAGCTTCAAATTTTATCCGACAGACCGCATTACTTTTTATCCGTTTTTGTGTCTTCTGTTTTATATTGCTTCACCAACAATATTCGTATACGTGTGCATAAGAGTCTTAGTAATTTATTCGTATGTGCGCACATGTGTGTTGTTTGTGAACGGGTGCAGTTACCAATTGTGTGTGTGTGTGTGTGTGTGTGTGTGTGTGTGTGTGTGTGTGTGTGTGTGTGTGTGTGTTTACCAGTGACGCAACTTTTTTGTGCCACAAGACCTTAGGCATACCGTATAAGCGAATAAGTTCTTATAAATACTGCGTGTGTGCGTACGGCTTTTAGGCAAACATTAAAGTATATTTAGGGTTTAATTAATCAGACTGTACTAAAGCCATTTCTAAATGTGAACTTTCACCTTTAACCGATATCGAATAGCTTTGCTTATAATATTTAAAAAAAAAAAATCTATTCAACACTTTCAAAACCTGCAACAACGCTGTAAACAAGCTCCTTAACGACAATTTGAGTTTAGGCTTTAGCTACTACTAACTAACGTATTAAATTAAAAAAAAAACTTTTTAATTGTAAAAATGTATCAAAGTTAGTCGAAAACAGATAACAAAAGGACTTTGAGCAAATGTTATTTTGAAGTTCAGTCTTATGTTAGTGTTGATATAGATCTGACTTCAAATTTAAGGAAAAAATAGTTTTGAGATGGCACGAAAGTCCGTTAAAAATTTTACAGGTTACAGAATTTACGAAAAAAATTCGTTTTGTCTCTTTTACCTCGTACCATTTGCTGACACGCGCGCACGATTCGGTCTGTACTGGTCTAAACGTATTTTATGTTATGTGGTTATGTGTCTGTACGTAGGCTATATGTGGTTTATAATTTTGTTAAATATGATTGTTTACCAATGATTATTGTTTTCTTTATTGCAGTTTTTATGTTTCGGGTTTTAATTTAATCAATTTTCTTCTATCAGCGACTCCTTCCAACTCACAGCTATTTTGGAAATTCTCTCCTGTATCTTGTTTATATATTATAAAGAAAAACGAGCTATATTAAATAATAGGTAGATAAAACTGTTGGTGTCTTGCTTACCGTTTAGGAAATCCCTCATATGCCTGCCTAGTACTGATAGGACCCTGTCGTAACCGTACTGTCCCACAAAACCAACGAAGTGTACGCCCATTTGATCGAAAAACTCTCTCTCAGTCACACCAAGTATCTGTAACATACGTTTTCCTTATTTAATTACATATAACAGTTTTTCACATTAGAGATAAAGTTTATAAAAATTATTTGCCTGAAAGGATCGATTTTGAAATAGTAAATCTACAATTAAGTATAATCGGCGAATAAAGTACGGGTGAAGTTTTCGTAAAATTTAAATAATTGTCAATGCGTGGAAACTTTGTTTTATTTTAACAACAAAATCTGTCAATTAACGTGTTTTCGTTTCCTTTTGAGTACACGATAATACGTTATACGTATTCCATAATCTGTTGCGTAGCTGCTCTGGTAGTATCACATTTACCCTTTCTTTATACTGTACTATATTGTTTGGCATTTCTGTTTTATGAACTGTTGTGCTGTGTGTTTTAGACGCTACACTTCCCATGTACTTTACACATTACACGTTCAGTACAAATACAAACAAGAACAAACATAAATTGCAAACTACAACACAATTAGAAATTAGAAATTGCAAACCAGGAATTATACAAATTACATATGCCTATTATATGCTGGACATTGTATATAGTGTGGTAAAACTACACGCTACACATTACACGTCTCGCGTTATAAGTTACCAGATATTTAATTTAATTTATAATGTTATGGATTGCTAATAAACGATTGTTGAATTAGAAATGAATGTGGGAAGGAAACAATTTACTTTGCACAGAAATACCATAAAATATTTGTAAATTTTACAAAGAAAAACACATAACGTGACTTTCCGTCTTGTTTGTAGAGTCATATCTATAAAAATTGCGTTAGTCAGGGGAATTGTTAAGCTCGGTTTGTGTAAGATTAGAATCGGCTTTTGCTTTTATGTTTCCATAAAGTCTGTTTTGTTCACTGTTACCATGGCAACGACAATTGAGTGTACAGATGACAGTAGTTTGTTTAAACGTTTGCTGTGTTTAAGCACCAAATGTAAACATGGGAAACCAATGTATTCATGAGAAGTAATGCGATATTATCAACAGTTGAAAACATTTGTTGGACAAAACCGTTTGAATCAGTGACAACAGGACAGTGTCCATACGCAAGTCAACAAAAGGGTACTTCTATTTTTTTTTAAGGGGGGGGCCCTCAACTTCTTTCGTATTGTATTACAGTAACATAAGAAAGAAAAATAATTTGAATATTCTTGTAAATTCGAATTAAAATAAAACTTCGTACTGTAAATCCATTGTGTCAATGACAACAGCCGTTAATTGTAAGCTATAGTATGTGTTGTGAATTTATTACTTTAAGGTGTACAGAAATTTTACCAGACATGGCTGATGACAAGTAGATGCGCAGACGTTAACTTCGTACTCCTCCTTCACACTACTTGCGCATGACCAAAATTCGTTGGGGGGGGCCCTCAACTTCTTTCGTATTGTATTACAGTAACATAAGAAAGAAAAATAATTTGAATATTTTTGTAAATTCGAATTAAAATAAAACTTCGTACTGTAAATCCATTGTGTCAATGACAACAGCTGTTAATTGTAAGCTATAGTATGTGTTGTGAATTTATTACTTTAAGGTGTACAGAAATTTTACCAGACATGGCTGATGACAAATAGATGCGCAGACGTTAACTTCGTACTCCTCCTTCACACTACTTGCGCATGACCAAAATTCGTATTCTGGTAATATGTTTACTAAAAGCACCGCTGAGCTAATGGCTTTCTAGTCATCCTCCATTCCGCAGCAAGGCTACTACAGGTCACAACGCTGTTTCTTCAGATTACGAAAGAACATCGGCCGTAGTGTTTTAACTGTTCTTAGCCTCAAAAGTAGAGTTTGCTCCTTCTCGACTACTCTCGATTTTATTTCATTCCCTGTATACATATTTTCTTTACGCTTTAGATAATTTCATCTACTTTAGTATTTTCCTTATGTACATGATTATGTTTCTTTGTGCGTCTTTGTTATACTCATGTGTGTTCGTGTGCGCGTGCGTGCGTGTATTTTTGTATAAGGCTGCGTCCTTTCACTTTATTCTTCTCTATAGGTTTAGGCATTTGCTCTGTCAGTAGCGTGTATCTGTGTTCTGTTGTCAATACTTTATGCCTATCGTGTGTTGAAATGATGGCTCGTGATAGGTTTTCTGTCAGTACTGTTGGCGGTCGACTCATACAGTAGGCCTGTACCCTGAGAACCAGCAGCAATACTATCACGAGTCGTCATTATAACCCACGACAGGTATATAAGCACACAATGCCTCCGGTCGTACGATTACAGCGACAACTCGATGCGTTTGTGGACAGAACAGACGATTGGAAAGTTGCCGCGAACACAAGGCTAAGAGATCCGAGGTGCTATTCTCCTGACGCAGGAAAGAACCGCGAGGTCGAGTGTGAATTGGCAGGACATACTTGTCCTGGTCTTACCCGGACATACTTGTCTTGACGCTCAGCCTGAAGTTTGGTCGCTAAGATACAACCGCAGAACTGAACAGTGACAAAAGGTTGGATGAATGGGCCAGCTTATATAGGTCTTCATGACAGACTTTGTCAAAGTACCCTGGGTGTCCGCTTTGATCGCCGATTCATCTAGTGAACCTAGGCCCAGACAGTAACCGCCCGAGCGTCAGCTCGTCTGGGTTCTCTGTTTCCAATACTCGGCAACAAGACCCGTCTTTGGGTATGTTGATCGTCAACGCGTATTTGTTTCCGACCATTACCTACGCTACCCCGTCTGTGGATACATTGCCGCTATGCATAAAAGAGAGATGAAACCCGATTTCGACAGGAGGCTTTGGGTAGCGACCAATGTCCCATGTACGTTCCCTTCTCGCTTGTTGAGAAGCAGACTCGGCGTACGCGTGGATGACACCGTGCGGCAAATTGGACATAAATTTTACGTATGAGCGGGCAAGGGCCCAAGACAACGCCCTCATAGCTGGTCTTGGCAGGTACTGTATACGTTCAGTCGATTACTGGAAATGGCCTCAGCAAGTACTATTCTAAATACCTAGTTCGAATATGCCGTTATAACAGCCCGCTAAAAGCTGAATTCCGTTCTGGACCGGATCATATGGCAAGGCTCCAGCTGGGAGCTCGAGACATGGAAACCAGAGGATCATCTCGCGACGCTCAATCCACACACTCCTGCATCATGATGCTGACACACACAGAGTTTTTGCCTACTGCTTGGAGGCCCAGTTCACTGTTCACAGAGACGTATCGGATTTCGTCTATTTGCCGTCGTGCCCCCGGTCCCGATCGGATCGGGGCTGCTGCATTCTATTTCCCAGCTTCAAGCGCTGTGTTTGTTGTCCTTCAGCTGATCAACTCTTGTCTCCGGCTACAGTATTTTTTCCGCCTGTGGAAAGCAGCCAACATCTGCATGACCCCGAAATCAAGAGAGCCGCGGATGCTTCCAGAAAGCTATATTCTCATGCATTTCTGTCTTGCCAGTCATCTCCAACGTGATCAAGCGTCTGCTGCTGTCCCGAATCTCGCCCCTGTTGGATGTAGATGATTTTATCCTCAGCGAACATTCCGGATTCTCTAGAGAGCACTCGACTACTCTTTAGTTGGTTCGCGTTATTACTTGTCTGATGCAGCTAACAAGAAAGGGTCTACGGGTGAGGTTTGTGGACGTGAGTAAGGTCTTTAGCAGAGTCTGACATGAAAGCCTATATAAGCTGGCGCTTTTATCCATCCTTTCGCCTACTGTGCATTTCTGCGGTTGTATCTTAGCGACCAAAACTTCAGGGTGAGGGTCGAAGGGTCAAGTTCTTTAGTTCGACCCGTCCCACAGGATTCCGTTCTCCGCCGCATTCTGCCGATGGTGTACACTAACGACCTACCTGTTTTGCCCAGCGTGACGTAATCCCTCGTCACCGAAGACGCTATGTGTAATTGCAGCTCTCTGTCCCCGTGATTTGCGAGCACGAAGCTGCAGCGTCGCTTGTTCTTGCTTCCGGACTGGCTAAGGAAGTGGCAGGTTACGGTCAATACGGAAAAATTCGATGCGCTCTGTTTCACCGTAAGTTCATTTCCCGATGCCAGCCCCTCTCCCTGGAAGAAAGGCCCACTGCCTGGAAAGAAACGCTGAAGTATCTAGGCATTTGGCTTTACCGGCGTTCAATGCTTCAACGCTCGACAAGATTCCCGGCTTGCGCGCTAAACTTTTTAACTATTTCCCATGCTCTAGTTTAGCAAACGCCTGGTTTTGCTTCCTAAAATCAGCACCTATCTGTTGTTTCTTAGGTTGGTTCTGACCTGTGCAGCTCATGGTTGCTCTTGACGATCTCCAAAAGATACGGACTGGAGCAATTCCAATCGTAAACTTTTCATTCTCTGACTAGATCTGCAAGGTTTTCCTGAAGTGACATAATTTTCGTTCGCATGTTTGTTAGAAAGAATTTGAGATCCTACGCTGTCTACCTTTCTCCGGTTTCTCGTTGTCGCTCTCTTTACTACAGCTGCGACATCAATCTGTCCCTACATGAGGACCAACAGAACCTCCAGGCCCCGATACTGGTCAAACGCCCTCGAGTGATTCTAGATGGCACGCCATAAAGCCACCATGATACAATACTTCTAGTTAGCATCTCTGGAGTTTACTTTTTAAAACCTGAACACCTCACACTCTTCAGGGAATCATTTCTAGCACGTCTCGACATGCTGCTTGCTGGTCTAACTTTTGTCACCGGCACGGAGAGTCTCTGCCTCAAGGCGTCTGCTAACTGTGTCTGAGACCTCTTTCGTCTGAATCAATAACAGAAGCTGTGCCACAGCATATCCTTTGCCATCTAGCAAAGAATCGTGTTGGCGGCATCCTTTTCAGTCGTAGGTACCTCTCAATTGACAAGTACTGGTTAACTTCTGGCAGTAATCGTTCTCCACCCGGACTCTGCAACTTAGACACTCTGCACCAACAATGCAACGTAACGGAACACAGGCACACCCTCCTGATAAAGACTTAAAACATAAGGCAAGATGTAGCGGAAAGAATGAAACGAAAAGGTACAGTCACATCCGAAAACCAACACTGAAAATACAACGGACAGCAGAAATCTTCAAGAACAAATCTTATATTATTGTCAACTCTAATTATATTCTAGTAGGACATGCAAAACATTTTTGTGTAGTAGGAAGCTAAAATTTTTCCCTGATTAAAAAAGGCTAAACAATGTGGTTTTCCGTTGCTACCGGTAATCTTTATTTATTGCTTGTGGGTAAGGAATAGTAAGGGTAAGTGTAAGTCTCCTCTAGTCACTTTTACATTTTGGAGGGTCTGAAATCGGCTGTCTACCAACTTATCTTTTCTTTGAAATAGTATTGACTTTAAAGAAATATTCAATTCATAGTAAACAGTCGAAAAAAGCCAACAGGTAATTTAATGTGACTAAGCATGTAATTATCTTTATATAATAATGTTTGCTATGAAACATAAAGAGTCACACCTAAAAATAAATTTAATAAATGTTTCAACTCCTATTTAATTTATAACACTTTATTGATTACGAATACTGACTCCAAAAAGTTAATATGCAGCAGAGAATAGGAAAATGAGTAGTGACTTACTCACTTTTTACAAAAAATAATAAAATGTGATGATCGAAAACAGTTGTAAATATTCTGTCTCCTCGTGTGTTCTTTTTCCTGGCGTTATCTGATCAGTGGTGTCCTCTCCATATCTATTAGCTCAGTCCCCCTACCCCCTACCAAATATTTCTCACTGTAATTCATAAATCATAATAACTGTTGTAAATCACAAAATACTTGAATTGTTTATTTTTGTAGGCCTACAATAAAAACACAATCATATTATAATCAGTTGCATTTTTAATAAGAATCAGTAAACTGTAATTAATAGTGTTTCAGAATACATTAAGACATGTAAAAAGCAAATCAATACAAGTTTTAAATTAAAAATGTTAAGCGAAAAGACTCCTTGACAACTTTGTTCATTCAGTGCTAAATTTCGTTTACGTTTTTACATTTTTCAAGACCTTATTACAACAATAATTTGATTTCTAACATTTCATTGAACATATTAATTATTAAAAAAATAAGGAAAACAAATAAAAATAAACATTCACTTTAATTTTTCGTATGACTGTATAAAATTGAATAGTCAATTTATAGTCGTTTTCAACTGACTACAAACACAGTTGTGCTGACTGAAACAAGCTCTCCGACTTTTTGATTAAAGGTGGAACAAAATAAGACATGTTTAATTTATCTCATCAGCTGAAAAACATCTGTATGTTGAAAGTTATCTAAGTTCAGTCCTTTAGTTGATAATTATAATTGGTTAGAACAAATAATTCTAACAAAACGCCGTCTTTTGCCGTTGTTTGTGTTTTGTACAAGTATAACCAACAGAAATAAAATTATAAAGGCTAGTCGGATAAGATAAGAAAGGAATTCTGTATGCTTAAAAAAAGTCTGAATATTTGCGTAAAATAAATTTAAAATAAAACTTCTTACTTAAAACAATTGTATAAAAGACAACAACTGTTATTTGTTGTCAGACTGTAGGGTTGCTTTAAAGTTTGTCACGGGGAAACTGTTAAGTACAAACGATTCAACTACATAACAAACAGTTGAGTTTAACAAGAACGTTTACATGCTGCTTCCTTGAAACAAGTTTACCACTTCCAAGTGAGTTTACTCCGTCTGTGTCTTTTAAGCATCGTTATAAATCAACGGAATGTTTAAAAACAGTGATGTGCAAAAACCAAATTTGGTAATAAACGGACTGTGTAAGTAGGGTGTAATGTTCTATGTGAAGAAAATGACTTTCTTTAACTAAAATCTCTGTGGGTATAATAAATTTAAAAACAATCTTCCACTAAATTTTTGAAATTGTTCTATACTTATTCTATACTTCTTATAATTTTTGGAACTTATTTAAACTTATTCTACACTATAAATTCTGTTTCTAATACTTTTTAAAGTTTCCTAAAAGTTAATGTGTCTCAAAATATCTGACTATTATATACAGTTATATTCTTATGGAATATAAGAATATACCAAAAGCAAGATGGCAAAGGCTGAAGATGGGAGAACAGGATCTCCCGAAACATCTTCCTAAAGGAAAAAATATATCTTGAGGTAAAATAGTTATAAGTATTATAGTATTCTTATGGAAGTAGAAATACTTTTATTCAACTATCTTTGTTAAGTTTTTAATTGGTTATACGGTAAACTTCATCAGTGAATCGTCGAATTTTGTCGATACCGTAAAGTGTTATAAATGTCGGCAGTTTTGTAATACTGTCAAATAATAATTGTTTAAAACGGCTGTGTTACTAACTAACGAATACTACGAAACAAGTAGTAATATTTTATACATTATTTCAAGCACAGTGACACTTTAAACCACTTCACAAGGGATTTTTGAAAGGCATTTTGATTTCTAATTTCAAGTGTGAACATACTGCATCCGTAGGGTTATGACAACTATGTGCTGAATTTAGTTTTCTGTAGGCCGAAAAACAGAAGATAAATTACCAACATTTATGTAGTCAATCATTTATATAATTTTGAATTCGCTCATAATTTCTATATTTATTAATGAAAGAAATAGGTTTATTGCTTTTTTATTTAAAATGTTTTAAATGTTATTCGTAATCTAAACATTAAGAAAACTGCTCTTACTTGTATTGCCTTTTTCGCTAGTTTTGGTATTAAATTCTCCGGATAAACTTGGTGAACGCTGAAGCTCGGTTGGTCCACTTGCGCCTGCCGTCTGATCTCTTCCCAGCGATCCTCTCCGTACACCTGTTTGATGTACTCCGACATATTCTCTAACAATAAGCCGTACATCCTAAAAAGTAAAGAAAACAATCGAAATTAGTCTTTCTTTAATTAAATTTATTGCTAGCAATATTCATTTGTATGATGTTTAATTTATGAGCTGTCATGTTTTCCCTCCAAAACGATTGCAGTGTAAATTAATGGAGTTACAAAATTGGATTGTATTACTTTTTTCGATTATTTTTATTTGAAAGAATTATTTACCTAATTAGTATATAGCCTACTACGTTGGGTCGCAATAATTTGTACGTGGTTCAGTTGTAAAATAATATCTGTTTATATGCTTGCCACATAATTACGTATAAAGACAAAATAGTGTTATTTCAACTCGTGTGTTTATACATAATTTGTAACATAACGTATTCCACTGATGCTTAGAAAAGGTAGATTTAAGATTTAAGCAGTGAGTAGAAAACAACTTAGCATAGCATACTGTACGAGAATGTTACAGGTTAGGTACAGAAGCTGATATTTCTTTTTGGTTCCGTTTCCGGCCTTCAACATGCCATTAATGATAAGACGGAGCCAACTTTACGTAAACATTCTCTGATCCGCGGTAAACATTCTCTGGTTACAAAACCGGCGGTGTACCATTAATAGCAGTCAACACACGGCTACACAGCTTTAGAAGAGAAGACAGAATATACAAAATAATGTGTATGTAATGAAGTAAGAATGAAAGATAGTGCCAGTTTCCTATTGGATAATCGTTACTGCAGCCCTAGCACGTAGCCAGAAGGCAACTTTATTATCGTTGGGAACAACGTGTATATTCATCGCTATACGGTTCTTGTAACTGACGGTTTCAGTGTAGCCGGTATAAATTGGGATGATCGTTCCCTAAAACGTAGTGCGTACTTTTACTCAAGGAAGAAAGCTGCCGTACTTTTCACTTTCATAGACGTGAATCAATACAAGTATACAGTACAATTACTACTTCTCCAAGAATAGAATGTTTATTTGGATGCGATGTGTACTGGCACATGTAAAAATTCAAATTAGAAAACTGGCTGTCTTGTTCTCCCTGATTGTTACACAACTTTCTTGTTTTACCATGTTACTGAGGGTAAACAAGTCTCTTTCTCCAGAGAGAAGCAACTTTATAATGATTATCATCCTGTATATACGCGTATAATTCTGTTAAAGTAACTGTTCTAATAACATCAACAAAGCTTACGGTATACAAACAACAGCTTACCATTTTAAGGATACTTAGCCATTATTACCAAATACTGTATCTACCAATAAGGAAAGTAAGAAACACAAGTCTATCACACTCATACCTATTAGGTGACTCACACCCTACACTACACATACTTCCACTACACTTTACCAATTGTTGTCACGGGGACATAACGTTATGTTTATTTTTGTTCAAGCTTGATAGAGCTTAAAACGTTTCTAACAACTCAGAATAATGATCTAATCCTTGAAACATATTTTGGCTCATACGGAGTTAGGCGTTGAAAATTACAAAGCGTGCTACATGTTGTAAATAAATTTCGTACACGGTCCCAAAAATTAGCACCCCAAAATACGGTTACGGTTATGATAACATTGATTAGAATAGAAATTACGCTTAGGTAAGCGTATTCACTGGGCGCAAAGGCTGCACCTACCGACCAGGTACTGTGACAACAAATTCGAATTTACGGCGGTTTCTTGATGTGTTACAGTCTTCAAACAGATGCCTCCGAGGAACATTTTAAAAACTGATATTTAATCAGACATATAGGAATAGAATTTTTAGTAAATTGAGATAGTTTTGTTTATAATACACAACCTATTCAATGTTTGTGAAATACGGACAAAGAAGCGAGAATCGTATACTGTGTTTCAGTAATAGCAATGGTGTACGATGATAAAATTTTGTTATTTTTTTACTTCCATGTTCCATAAGGAAATGGAAGTATGGTGATGGCGAAAAAAATCGTGTTCAAGATAAGGACTGATTCTGATTGTACTACCCTCAAAACATGAAGAAAACTCATTTTTCGAAAAGTGTCTGTGTGTCTATGCTTAGTATTGTTCCTATGGTGAACAATAACTACTGCAAATTCAAACAGAATCAATAGTTTCTTGCATAGATCTCTGAATTGTAGAGGACTCAATGTCTGTTAATTTTGGTAAAGATCGGTTAAGGGGAAGGGGTAGTTTACCTGCAACGTTTTATGTTTTAACAAGAGTAATTATGTCTATGGCGAACAATAACTGCCGCACATTAAAACAGAAGCAAATAACTTTTTGCATAAGTGCCTGAGTTGTAGAGGACTCAAGGCTTATTGATTTTGGTAAAGATCGGTTAAGGAGAAAGGGTAGTTTACCTGCAACGTTTTATGTTTTAACAAGAGTAAATCACTTAATTTTGATAAATAAAGTAACCTGAAAAGAAGATCTTAATAATCCACTGTAGAAACGTAGATGAAATATCTATAAATAAAGAGGCTAGTTTAAGTGGGTGGGGGTAATTTTCTATAAATGAAAATGATAGTTGAATGGGGAGGGGATAATTTTTATTTATATGTCATGTGTACTACGTTATCGGGAACAAAGAAGTAATTTCATGTTAAAATTCCTTCCCGGGCTGTTTGGCGTGGTCCAATGTTTGCTACAAAACTAGACGATTCGGCAGTGCTATCGACTGCCATCATCAGTGAAAATCGAGTGCGCTAACGTGAGGTGGTATACGTTAGTGACCACGGTACTGTGGTTAAGGCTGAAGAAAGAAGTAGTTTCTATGGAAATATTTCATTTCGAAAATGATTTTAAATATATAGGCCTATCTTAGAACATGAAAGTCATGTATGGTTCCCCATATCGATATTTTATGAAACCCATACATTTGGACTGATTTATCAGTCAATAGACAAACATCCGTTTTCTGGATTTTAAACGCCCAGACATCATTTCTAAGGAAGCCTTCCACAGTCAACGCCTAACAGTGTGATGTTCGGTGCTGAAAAAAGGGTATATTTCACAATTATTTTATGGAGGCTCATAAAATACATTTTACTATGAAAAGATGGGGTATATACACAAACTATCAGATCGTTTCTGTGAGATCTGAGGCTATTAAGTTCTGCAAGAAACCTGCCACTTTGAACGTAGTATTCCGTCGGAAAGGGACCACTGCCTACGCAGGAAAGGGCTCACCTGATTTGCTTCGTGCGAATTTTGCTAACTGTGGTAGATCTTCATCAGTCACCCGATCCCATAAATTACGATTTGTACGTTTGGGATTTCTAATGGAACCCATTTTTGAGAGAACTAACCGTGAGACGTTGTTGAATTATTTAAACGTTTGTAGCACGTGTAAGAGGAATGAAGCAGTCTTTCTTTATGTACATGTATGTATTCCTTTACCTTCATGAGTGTTACGTGTATTTACTGCCGAAAGATACTATAAGCGTATATAGCACGCTAATTGTTACATCGCTTTAGAAATAACTTCAGTGTTGTTAGATTCATTGTTTCTATTATTTGTATCAAGTAAATCTGTGACATACTTTCAGTCCTTCTTGTTTCGGCACGTACAGTATGTTTTAAATACGGAAATATCAGAGCGTTCTCAGCAACAAGGAGAGTTAAACAACGTATACAAACTAGAAAAACAAAAATTTGAAAAACAAGTTATACCTCAATGAATACATAACGTAATCTGTTTGTATCTGGCGGTGCAAACTACGGTACCAATATGCACACCAGCGAACACGGTAAATCCTGCCTGCAGACATAAAGTCTGTCTAGCAAGTTTGCAAGTAAATTACACTGCCACCATACAGATCCCGCTCTGCAACAGAATTGTATACAACCAGGATGTAGGGTTACACACGGGCTACGAGCCACTGTTTAACGCCCATAAAAATGCTACAAGTAGAAACAAGTATTGTAAACTAAAATGTGTCTCTCTCTCTCTCTCTCGCTCTCGCTCTTTCTTTATCGATTTATCTATCTCTGTAACCCTGTCTAGTTTCACAGCTCCCATAGCTGGTTGTTTTCTACGTTTCACTTTTTGGGAACAATCTATGCGTTTATGCTTAAAATTTAATAAATAAGTTATATTCAATTTCCTTTGGTATTCTTCTGACGTCGGCAATAAAAACGTGGCTAGTACCGGGTTGTGTTATGGACGTTTTTTATATCAAATTATTAAACGAGTATTTGTGGTTAACATCACATGAGCGCTGGTAAACAGCACGTCTACAAATACTACACGCAACGAGCGTCTAAATTATATTGTCCATTTAATACTAAGAAACAAACACGAACGTCTACCTTGAAATCCAGTAGATAATAATCAAGAACACATTTGACACTGCTTAGTACATTAACTACTAACCTCATTCGCTCACTACTTTTACTAAATACATAAATTATATTATTAGTCAGTATTAGTACACTATTTATATTACTAGATACATTTCGATATTACAACTTTGTCAGTTATCAGCACAATTACGAAAACCGATTAAACAACTATTTTCTTTAAATGAAACAACAATTGTAGAGGCGACAATAATACAATAAACATTAAAATTCAAAATATTCGATTTTTGTTAAAATTCCATTTTGTCTGCTTCCGAACGGATTTTTACAAATTTTTTCAAGTTTTTGATCATTTTATCGGGCTTCGGATTCTAAAGATTTTGAAATTTCTAAAAATGTACATTACATTTAGATTTTGATCAAAATTCTCTTTAATTTGACAACCCAGAGGAATTAGCGACTTTATTAAAATATTGACCAACCTATTGAACCTTGGCATCCAAAAATTTTCAAAATCTCTAAAACGTAACACTAAATATAGACTTTAGATAACATTCTATTTAATTTGATACCCCACATTAACTTCTGTGATTTTTTTCACTATTTTGACCCACATATTTTTGCCTCCCGCCCTCTCTACTTTTAGGAACATCAATCTCAAAAACAATAGAGTTCTGAGACAAAAGTATGAACATGCGTGCCAAGTTGTAAGAAAACATACTGATGCGTTCAAAATTTATCGTTAGACATATCCCAAACAGACAGACTGACAAATACGAAACGGTCCAGTTAAAACTGAGAACTCGCTTTGCTCATTCAAATATGAATATAAATACCAACCCCATTACATTTGAATAACTGTTTATCTTCACCATGCATTTAAGAAGCAACATAAGAAAAATAGGATACTAAATAATTAACACTGTAAATTAGAAGGGATGAATAATGTATAAATAAATGTGTATTTAATATGATTATCCAGTCAAACAACTAAATGTAATAATGAAAGTGACATATGAAAGAAGAAAATTAGCAATCAACAGAGTAAAACTTGGAAATCAACAGTACGATACGATGTAACACAAATAACACAATAGATGGTAAGTGAGAGGACACAAACCCACCAATAATTATAACCACTACAAGGCAGAAGAATATGAAGAAACAGGAACCCATAGTACCAGAATAAGAAGAGAATACAAGTTAGGAAATGTGCCAGCAAATGAGTACCTAAAGTAATGACATACATAAACCAGAGTATGACAAAAGACTTAATATTGACCATTCGGTATATAAAAATGTTAATTGATAATAAAAATATTGAAGTAACTAGTTATTACATAGAATATAATTAATAGCAAACTGATGAAATCAGAATAAACCCATTTATTAATACAAATAGACATGCTGAATAAACCAGGATTAATACCTGATAATTACATGTATAAACAGATAAAGAGTGAATAATATGGTAAATAATACTAAAGTAAGACTGATGTGCAGATAATTGTTAGTAAAACTTGAAGGTTAGAGGCAAAATTGACATAAAAAGCAATTTTACATGAAAGCATTGTTGTCAAACAACATGGGCATCATCTAACCTGACAAATGGTACAAACCCATAAATAAATACATTTAATTAGTAGTAAACGCATGTAAATTAGTATATAACTTACCATAATGATAAAGGACATTATAGAGGTAAAACTAATACTAAGTGTGAGCAGATTAAAAGTGATATAAGTGAGTATTAAGTGTAAATACATGGGACTGACAGAGACAGCAAAAGTGTACACACTTCACACACTACAAAAACACGTTAATTTTGTAAACCATGATAAAACTATTAGATAAAGGGGTAATACAACTCCTGTTACTACTATTACTGTATAACACTAGAAGTATAAGCTAACAATTAAGGCAAAATAAACATAAATGAATGCAAGTGACTAACTACACTAGATGTAAGAAGTGTAGACACATAAATCAAGGTAAAACCTATAATTAGGAAAACTCTAAGCTTGATATAACATTCAGTCTCAATCATTAGTGATACCTATCAAGTATAATTAAATAAAAGTCGATATTAAGTTAATTATTTGAAATTATGTCAATGACCCATATTAGGTCAATGACCTACTGAGCTAAAAATGCTTAAAACAGGAAATAAATTGAGTGTACACGAAATCTGAGGTGTACAAAATTGTAATGAACATCTCAAAAGAACTATCTAACAAAAGAAATACCCAGAGAGGAAGAATTTTATAAAAATGATGTCAATTAAACAATCCCTATTCCAGGCCATAGCCAGCCTAATCCTAAACTTGGTAATTTGTTGTTTTAGATATATAATAACGATTGTAACTGCGATAAAAGTATTTAAAGTGTCACATACAGTTGATATACAATTCGTAGTTGTCAAGGAACAATATTTAAATACTTATTATGACAGAATTATGTAAACACGTTAACGAAATTTCTAACTTCGTTAATATAATAGCTAGACATGCCTTGCAAGGACTTAAAATTACAAACAAAGCAAATGCAAGCGCATAGTGTATTTATATTTAGTGTAAATAGTAGCATAAGTTTGTAAAACTATATTTAAGGAATTCTGTTCATTTTGTGCACAAAGCCAGCGCGTAATAACGCTACTCTTGAACCCATATTCGATCGGATGTTAAGATATTAATTGTTTACGGAAGGGAGTAACCACAAGACATAGATCGGCTGATGTAATTTTTATCCAATCAGATTTGCACAAACCATTGGGGAGGCAGATCGCTCGAGAAAAAAAGGAACAGCCAAGCCAGAGCGGAATTCATTATTATTGTCTGGACCGCGAGAGATATAACTAAGGACGAGGCGTGTGCGGAGTACATCGAACTCGCGACATCAGCTGTTCGCGATAACAATAAGTTGAGGTTAAGTAACCCTCAAATTTTTCTAAGTGCGAATTGTTCGTTATATCCAAAGGATAAACTGTGTTACACCAGTGCGAACCAGATTATGTAGTGTACAATCCCATATAATCTCGGGAAGTTATTTTTTTGAATTAATTGAAAGTGAACAAAGGGAAGTATGGTGTTTGTTATTATCGTAAAACATGAGACAATGATACATAATATTGCCATGTGTGGCCATAACACAAAATGAACAAAATACAATAGAGGCAACGAACTTCGCAACTATTATTGAATATTACTTTTGTAAATATTATTAAGATTTTTATTCAAATGTGTAACTACTTGTGTAATAAGGCGAATACGCTTATCAATGTTGATTAACTGATTAACAACACAGAACAAGAATAGCAAGGGACATAGTACCTTGACTTTAATAATTTTAACTGATCAAGCGAATTTAATTCAATGAAAGTTTTTTTTTTCTCAATGATTAAAAAGGAGATAGTTTATTTCGGCATTAACCGAAATTACAATACCTCAAATATTTTTTTAAGGAATAGTAATCAATTTATTTTATGATCTCAAAGTTTATAAAACTTAGTTAACTGTCCGATCAATTTAATAGGGGCAATGATATATTTTAATTTTGTTAAATGAGAAATCTTTTAGTTTTGAACATTGTCCGAATTAATGAATACAGTAATTATTTTTTATTTATAAGGGGTGTAAATTCCCAGTGCTAGAATAAATGCACTTCTTTAACCAAACATTAAACCATTTTTATTCAATGTGAATTAAATATTTGAGGTTAACTAAAGGTTAATATTGTTTAATCCGAGTTTTTTCTAATGATTAATTAAGTGTTTATTATCTTATTAAGGAATCACAATGTGTTGTGTATAATTTGTAGCCCTGTCATATGTATTTGTTTTGTATCTTGCAGTCTACAAGGACCCTGAATAATATTATGAATTGTTACCCTATAATAATATGAATTGTTAAATGACTAATTATGTTATGTTACATTGTTTTATGAAACTAAACTGTCTGAAATACCCTGAGATTAAGACAACACATTAATTTTAAAAGAAAATTTGTTAAAGGAAGGCCATCAGCCAAATAATCAAATTAAGTTGTGAATATTTCAACTAAACTAAATTGTGAATAAACCATTGTTTGTTACAAACCATAATCGAGTTGACGAGCATCTATTAGTAGACTAGACGAATATTACAGGTACTTATTAAGCATTCTACAGGTGCCACCGACTAACTCTAAACTAATAACCTGAGTTATTAAAGAACCGATTGACATTCCAGTTAGTCGAAGAGACTGAATGCAGCAGTATGTATTTCACCTAACTTTTACAGCTACAGGTCCGCGGTTAACCGACCCCAGTGATTATCAACGCCTGCAACATAGTCCACCGGTGTACCTCGTCAGTGAAGTGTGGATTTATCGTCGACTTAGATTAAAAGTGATTAAACGAAACACAAAGTTAAATAATTTTTTACTCGGACTTATAAAACAATAACTAAACAACAACTTAAATAATAACAGTTAGACTTCTTAAAACTGTATGGTTACAATGTGCACATATTAGTATCACGCTAAGAGATTTTTACTTATGCTTAACAAACAAGAACCTATCACACAATAACTAATAAAAACAATTTCACCAGTACTTCATCATATTGTTGTTACGAAGGCTGCGATCTTTCTAATGCGATCTTAATTTACTATGTTAAATTTAAAGTGAACAGGTGGCAATCTGGTTGACGACTGCTGCCTATTATTTGAGTCATACATTAAAGAAAAGCCTTTCCTGTGCATATTTTTTATTTAATTGTTCTCTTTATGAACTCGTAGCTGCCAAATTATCTTTGTTCAAATCTTTAAGAAGCTTCTGCTCCTGAATCCACTGAAAGACTTCATCGTGTGTAAGCTGTAAGCTTCTCTTCAATCTATAACATAATTCTTATAGCGAACCACTCTTCGAGAGTTAGAAGTCTTTTTTTCTTCCCCTTATAGCGACAAACGATTCACTTACATACAAAGCACGGGTCTACACATTTTTAAAGTTCTTCTTAAATTTTAAGCAGAGGTAGTAGAATAACTACAATGTATCTAGCAACTCGCCAATCACGTTTTTGCTTCTGTAAAGAATACTTGTCGACATTTTTGTTTATAATATTCAGAATTATCAAAGCGTCCTTATACATTATATGGAAATACTTTGTAGGATTAAAATTAATAGCACTTTGTGCAGACAGTCCAATACAAATAATAAAATCCACTGTAAATAAACCAACCAATTAAATTTACTAAATCAATTTAAAAAATAAAGGACTATTTAGTACACTTGGCAAAGTAATTACCACAAACAACAACAATTATCGTAAACACAAGCGACACGCAACGGATTGTTTCTACCATCTCCGGTTTATAGGTAAGTAGTCATCAGTACAATAATAATTTTGTAGAAACATGCAAAACCACGTGTTTAGTTAAGAAAGTTCGGAAAATTTTGTGCTAATTGTAACACATTACACACTATATTGCTAATTTTATCGTAAGCAGTCAACAATAGGATGATTTCGTTTTGTTTTCCCGTGAAAGAGATCACAATTTTTAAATTATGAAAACAAATATTAGATTTGTGACTCTGACATTCTGACGTTCATCTCTTTGTTCAGTGATGTCACGTCATACCATTTAATTTTTGACGTCACATTATAAATTCCCTCTGCTGTTAACTTTTCTTCAATTCATAGTCATGTTTGTTGCTCCCGTCCACAATACATTATAAATTCGATATGATTTAAATCTCAAAAAACGTTAAAGCCTTTTATTGAGAGAGAGAGAGAGAGAGAGAGAGAGAGAGAGAGAGAGAGAGAGAGAGAGAGAGAGAGAGAGAGAGAGAGAGAGAGAGAGAGAGAGAGAGAGAGAGAGAGAGAGAGAGAGAGAGAGAGAGAGAGAGAGAGAGAGAGAGAGAGAGAGAGAGAGAGAGAGAGAGAGGTTAGACATTCAGACAGAGATAGACAAAGAAAGAAATAAGCGATTATGTACAGGCAATGATAAGACATAAGTGTGAGTGAGAATGGTCCTGAACTAAAAGGTGTATGGAAATAGGGCGAAGCCGTGGAATTAGTTTATATGGATGGATTTTACCTTCATAAATTACCTACTTCACATTTACAAATATCATGACGCACCGATAACCAGCGGCACCCTTTGTGTTAAATACAATGTCTGAATACAGTCACAGTAATGACTAAGCAATGCATGCATCGTTCAATATCAACCCCCCACGCAAGCCACGTCACACCTTTGATACGATTATTCATGTGTTATTGTTTTCATGAGTGCTCAAAATTTACCATATAAGTTATTCTACAATCATAACCACTTTTATATACTGTGAATATATCGTTACCTATTTCTCACACTTTTATTATACTGTCAAATCGGTACCATGAGTAATGTAAAATTCAAGAATTTTATTGACGTCTTTTATTTATCTAAATAAAATTTTCGTCGACATTGTTCTTCAAAAGTTGAATAATCAATCACTAAAGAATAAATACTCCTATTATATATACAGAGTTTTAGGTCGTTTACTTATCTATGAGTCCTTCTTACCCTTCCTTGCCCAAAACTGCTAATATGAAAATCATTTCATTCTCATTTAGCTATCATCCCATAGCACGGATAGACCGATCTCAAAGAAATAAACAGACGTAGAAATTTACTGTCTAAATTTTAAAACGACGGCAATTTAGGGTTGTGTATCTAAAGTTGATATCAGTAAGGGACTATCAGGGTCTATGGGAATCACCTGTTCCGGTCTCTAAGGAATATATCCACTTCACCAACGCTTCCTAGGTCTTCCTATAAATTCCTAGTGCAATGAAAATAAATAGTAAACTTACAATACGTTTTAATATATCAGGTGACTTTCATATTTATGAAGAAAACTAAACTGTCACGAAGTATTTTTTACAAACGTGATATTTTCATTAACAAGTTGATGATGTATAAAAACAACAGGGGTAAACAAGGTTTGTAATTTCATAATACACTGAAATTTTATTATACAGTTTACATAATTTATCAAAACAGTAATAAAAATGTACATGTAATAAAAAAATTTTTTTAAATTTGCTTAACTTTTGTACCTATAGATGATGTTGGAAAAAGCGACAACACCGCTAATTGGAATGAAGTTTAAATGGAATCAATTATACGGGCACTGTCATAGAAAAGCGGGACAAAACAGGCAGAGCGTAAAAGAGAAAGATTGTTTCCTTCTTAATGATGATTGGTTTCCCGCAAATAAATAGTACACACAATTTTAAGTTAACAGATAAACAAAGCTATTAAAGTGCACATAAATCAGCTAGTGATTTTAATCGTAATATTACTTTGAAAACAATGACAGAAGAGCTAGAATACAAACGATAGATAGGAGTAGGTAAATGTCACAACTTTTAATTTGTTGGTTTTAATTGTGAGTATTACAATTATCAATATTGCTCGCTATTATGTCTGCTAACTAGGTACTGTATTATATATGTATTCCTATTGTTCGACTTAATGTTGAGAAGGGCAGGTGGTTACCAATACAATGAGCACGCTAAGTCTGCTTGAGTAGCAGTAAACCGTCTTGAAAGTGCTTACCCTATTTCTACGAGTACAAAATACCGTCGACAAAGTACAGTGTAGATTACAGAAACACACCTGAATATTGAGGTATAATGAACTTCTGAGTATGTGTAGTTGAAGTGTTTATATCATATTGTAAATCGGAATATAGTAGATTTTGTTTTAATCCACAAATACAATTTCTATGAAATGCAATACAAGTAGACAATGTTATTAGCATACATTACGTAATTATGTGTCACTTGTTCTGAGTACAGTGTTGAAGAAAATAATTTCGCGTATTGCTTAATAGAAAAAATTAAATTAAGACAATTATCAACATGAATGATGACAATGACGCTATTTGAGGACAAAGCTCAAGGGATAATTAACACATCACAAAAAAGAAGTTAGGAATCTAGCAAGGCGTAGAGTACACTTAGGTCTATGCGCAATGATGATCAAATGAGTGGTGACCTGAGTTAACCATTTCTACCTAGTAAGATCTATTATAACGACATAACTAACAAATGTTATAACTATAACAACTAATAATTGTCACACAACAGGCAGTGTCCTTCTCCTTAATATAAGCGTCCTTAGTAGGTAACATACTCAACTGACTTCAGCTACAATAGTCAGAAATTATTGAAGCTAGACAAACTAATTGTAACGCTCTTACCATTGTCACCTGCCGTGCCAATAGCAAATAGTACCCTAGGTTTAATCACTGATAAGATCTACTCCTATGTGTCTGACTAGGAACTTTCATTAATTTTACATTGTTCAAATTTGATTCCTTCCGTACATAAACTTCGTTTCTCAATAGGTACTAAGTTTTTAACTATTAAGTTGCAAGCAATAAAAATTACAATTAATAATATTAACAATTACTGTGAGTTGTATAATCAAAATAACAAATACACGTTGTCTGTGTGTTCTTCACACACACACACACACACACACACACACACACACACACACACACACACACACACACACACACACACACACACACACACACACACACACACACACACACACACACACACACACACACACACACACACACACACACACACACACACACACACACACACACACACACACACACACACACACACACACACACACACAATTTTTATAATACATAATAACAATATACTGTATTAATATTGTTTAAATATTAAATATTATAAAATATAGGCCTATAGATCTACATACAACTGCATTACTTTAGTATCTCTTTAAGCAGTCTGTTCGGCGATACGTTATAGACTTAAAACGCACCCCCGCTTACTCTATCCCACGCATCCTTCATAATTCGCTGATAAGAATTTTCTCCCTTCATATCATCAATAATTGTTATCCTTCGTCTATTCTTTTTTCTATTTCTGTCAATCTTCATCCCTGCATATCTATCACATTCCATTAGTTTCTTTTCTTATTTTATATTTGTTCTTTCCCAGTTTAAAATTAAGTTGCTTCATTTTAAACGGAAGGATTACCTGGATAATCAATGGGAAATAATTGAGAATACATTATACGTCTATTCCAGTAAATAAATATTAAGAATACAAACTAACATTACTGCTTCATCTCTGAATACCTACACACATAGAAATATACAGTACTTCTGTTATACTAAACATTTTAATGAATTTATTTTTGATTTAACGAAATTTGGTCTGAATTACTAAATCGTCTTGCAATAACCGCTTAAATGTAACTTGATCAATTCATTATGTTGTTACGTTGTTTGCAGTCCTCGAAGTGAAACAGATATGATTCTTGAACCAGAGATATACAATGTCACATTTTTTCTCTTAGATTAATGCCGGCAAGCTTTGCAATGCGCACTGTGGGAAAAAGATGTCTTAATCTATTTTGCTGGTCTACACCAAACGAGCCGCTTATAAACTAAATATGTCAAATTATGTACCGAACTAGCCGGTCTTTCTTTCTTTTTAAATACCTTAAGAAGCTTTGGTTTCTCCAATTCTATAAAAAATTACATCATTTGTCACCCACACATCTCAGTTGTTTTATTTTAATTTCTATAATTACCTTTATATGATCCACTTGAGTGACACTAAGTTTCGTCTAGTTATGACGCGTTTCGGGCACAAGGTCCCATCTTCAGATAACACTGATATTAATTTAAAACTAACTACTACATAATAACCATGATTGTGGTTATGTCATTATAAATCAAACTTTAAATCTCATGTGAAAATTTTTAACGAAGAACGGCCGAAGCTCCCACATGCGTACACTCACTACCGCGATCGTCACACGACTGGTCAAAGATTATAATCTAATCTAATGGCAGTGTCGAACAAGTTGTTCGATGCAAAATTTACTTGCTCATTCAAAACATTATTTTTGGTGGTGGTATTTTTTATGGCTTTATAAATTTCAAGTTCCTCCAGACTATCCATCTTTTTTGCATATAGGCCTATGTAATGATGTCAAATTGTTTTTAAAGCTAGTGTAATTGTGTCCGCTTGATATTAAGTGTTGCGCAAAATTAGATTTATTATTATTCGGTTTGGGAATATGTTTCAAAAATCTCGTGTAAAACATCTGCCCGATTGACCGATGTAGAAAGCCTCACAATCGTCACATTTTATTTTGTAAACACCGGATTTCTTTTTTAAGGGTAATTCTTTCTTGTTTTTGAAGTAATTTTCAAATTTATTAGTTGTTTTAAATGAAATGATATAATTTTTATCTTTGAGAACAGATTTTAAAATATTCGGCATAATACCTGTAAAATTGGCAGAAAGATATTTACGATTTTTATTGTTTACGTTTAAATGTTTGAATTTTTATTTTTTAAACGTTTTTATGTTTATTTATTATTTTATCTACTATTGTAGGTTTATATCTGTTGTTTATGGCTATTTGTTTAATAGTGCTTACCTCATTTAAGTAGTCTTCTCTTTCAAGGGGAACATTTAGAAGTCTGTTTACAAGACTGTTAAATACAGCCATTTTTTGTGTAACAGGATGATGTGATTCGTAATGTATTACTGTGTCGGTATAAGTGTGTTTCCTGAAAATTTTGTATTTTAAATTATTTCCGTTATGTGATACTGTTAACTCTAGAAAATTAATATTTCTCTTGTTTTCAATCTTCATAGTAAATTTTAATTTATTATGAATTTTGTTTAAGTAATTCTTAAACAATTCTATTTGTCTGGTATTCCCGTTGAATATAATAAAGGTGTCATCTACATATCTAGAATAATGGATGAGTTTATTGGCGAAATAATTATCTTTTTACAATTTTTGTGTTTTCTAAATGATTTAAGTATAGGTCTGCCAGGATGCCAGAAAGTGGAGATCCGAACCAAGGTCTTCATTCTGTTTATAATATGAACCTTCAAATGAAAAATAGTTTTGATTAAGAATAATTTTTAATATCATCATCAGCTGGTCAACTTTCTGTATTTCCAACGAATCATTATTTATTAAATTACGTCTGAGTAATTTTAATGTTTCTTCGATAGGCACATTAGTATATAAATCTACTATGTCGAAGGATACTAGCTTGTAATTTGGTTGAATTGTAATCTGATTTACTTTTTTGATAAAATCTTTACAGGTTTTAACACTCCGATTATTTTCTAGGTTGGTATGCTCTTTGATGATTTTTACTAAAGTTTTTGCTATTTTATAACCGGGGGCAGTTGTAAAATTAACCAAAGGTTTAATAGGAGTATTCTGTTTATGTACTTTCGGGAGAACTCTTAAACAAGGCGCACTAGCATTTATTGGCTTTAGTGAATATTGTGTGCGTTTATCAAACAATTGCGTCCATTTATTTATTGTTCTGTTCAATTCTAAAGTGTATTTTTTAGTAGGGTCGGACGTCAATTTTGTAATATTGTTGTTATTTATAAAGTTGTATACTTTTTGTGTGTATTCTTCAAGCTTTAGCATGGCTATAGAATTTCCCTTATCTACCTTAGTTAAGTAAATACTATTATTAGAAAGTTGTTTGTTTAGTTGTATGGCTATACGTTGTTCCTGTTGTGCTTTAGTGTAATTAAATTTATTTTGTATATGATTATTGTTTTTGTTTTTAATTATTTTATTAAACTGATTGTTTATTAATATTCTTATTTCATTTTTTTTATCTGGGTAAGGAATGTGTTTTATCACCGATTCGTCTTCTATTATTTCTTTAACTAAGTTATGTTTATTTTTGAGGTTGGGGGGAAAATTGTAATTTAGTCCTTTGCTGATAAGCTTTGTTTCTGTGTCAGTTAAAGTGACGTCTGTTGTATTTATTATTCTAGGGTATAAATTGTGTGTGTTTTCGATGTTATCTTTACATTTACTGTTTATCAAATGGCTGATTTTAAGTCCCTGTTTATGTTTGTGAAGTTTAATTTTATTTGTAATGAATTTGTTTATTTGTTCTATGATACTATCGATCAATGCGAGATGTACCTTGTTATATAGTTCCAATTGTGACTTATACAAAGCCGAATTCAATGATTTTTTCTTGCTATATAGAAATTTTATTTCTTCTTTGATTCTAAATGTACTAGCATATTGTTCGGTTTTCCTGGCTAATCTGGAGGAATCTTTAATTTTAATTTTAGCATAATTTGGAATTAAATTTTGACGTAAGCAGATTTTTATTAAATTTAATATGCAAATTAGTCTTGAATAATTTAAGTTTAAGATTTTGGTATTTATACGCGATATCTGCCTTACGACAGCGAGTTCTTACGCTGAATTGAACAAACTAGCTCAAGATAGGAATCTATGGCTACAGTGACAAGACCAATTATTTAGATTGTGACGTCATGCGAAGACGATGATCATCATAACTCACTATTCATTTCCGTACAAAGAAACGCTCCAAATATAACTCTTTAAGAAGTTTATTTTACCTTGAAGATAATAAAATAACTACATAACTACGATCTTTTAAAAACACGTATGCAACAGTCCGATAAAAATACACTATGCTTTACTAACATCAAACAACTTAATTTACTGAATCGCTTCTGAGAAATAAATGGGCCTTTAAACACGTTGCAACTTATTTACAAATGGGAAATAAGAAGTGTTCTAGCTGAAAGCAACTCGTAACGAATTAAATTTTGGTAATAGTCACCAGTGACAACCTGAGCTGTGGCAGCAAAAAATCTGGCAAAAACCGCCTTTTTGTGTTCCAACGTAAACTACAGGTCAAAACATGGTGCACACGCAAAGAATTTACAAAAACATGTTCTGAAAACCAATTAAGGGTTACAAATAATTTAAAACGTAGTTTATTTCATTTTTTACGTCAAATCCACGTATAATTTAGCTACGTACGCGGTATATAAGCTTCTTTTTTTGAAGTAAATAGGGTAGGGTAAAATTGACTTTGTTCGGTTAACATGTAAAACTAACCTGACACCTAACCTTTCTCGCTTTTTGTGAAATCCACGTAAAATTAACAACTCGTTACTATACATGTCTCCCTTTTTCTCCCTTTTTTGTGACAGAACTCGTTTTCTACTAATACTCGGTTTTCGTGCGGATAACTGAAAAAGCTACCAACTCGAAGCAGCATTGTGTTTCAGCCCTGTATCACTATAACCAAGTAATCAATTTTTCTAAATTTTCAAATAAAATGTACTAATTATTTACGCCCACACCTAGTTTTGGTATGTAATTTACGTTGAAACACAAAAAACTCGGTTTTTGCAAGTTTTGTGGCTGTCAGAGCTCAGGTTGTGACCGCTGACTGTTATCAAATGTTTGAATCTCCTCCGATTTATGTATATGTTTGTCAAGGTAAACATAGCATAACAATTCCCTAACCTCCAGAAACTAAGAAGCGAGAGAATAGTAGAAAAATACTTAAAGAATTTTCTGTAGGTTGAAAAATACATATAGAAAAATACAATCAGCTATGCTGTTTGTAGCTGACTACGATGCGTCATATATTCGTTAAATGTTCTGTTACGCAGTTAAAAACACGCTCGTTGTCTTGTCTTGTATTCTGGTTTGCTATCAAAAGTTGCAGTTTCTAACTTAAAAACTGTGTTAGCAACAAAGGCTAACAATATACGTACTAGGAAACAGGTAGTTGAAAAATGTGCAGTAGTTATTCTAAATTAATTTGTGTAAAAATATTTTATTTTATACAATAACCGATTTCTAGGCGACCATAATGAAGAAAGATATTTTTTTAATATTTATTTTTTAATTACTTAGTAAATTTTAATAATTATATTCTATTAGCACGATCTACTAAACATTGTGCCCTTATTCAATGCCTCTCTCTCTCACCCCCTCTCACTCACTCCCCCCCCCCCCCCTCTCTCTCTCTCTCTCTCTCTCTCTCTCTCTCTCTCTCTCTCTCTCTCTCTCTCTCTCTCTCTCTCTCTCTCTCTCTACTTCTCTTTGTCTCCCCCCACACACACACAAATTTAATAAGTGATTAAATTATATAATAGACACAAATAGGTTTTCAGATTTAAAGATACAAATTATTAAGTGATATAAACATTAATTATTTTTTAAGTATTTCTAGTACCTACTATTATTATTTTCCTGCAGGAATTTATTCGTTTAAATGTTCTTCACATAGTTCGCTTATATGTATTATCTTTTTTGATTCTGACTTTTTGTCATACACTGTTCATACAATTAATCACGTAGTTCAATTTCTCATATCACATTATATATTTCCATTACCTTTCTCTTCGATCATAATAACTAGTGTTGCTGTCATTCAAATGTGTTGAGGCCAAAAAAAGTCTGAAATTTTGATTAAGATGTCTAAAAATGTATGTGTATGTGTTCCAAGGTGCAAAAATACATTTATTCATGTTTACGAGAAAAATAAAAAGCAATTAATAAGAATTAAGCTTTTAGTTCTGACGTGACTTTATTGGGAATATTCTTCCTTTGCCCATTTAGAGTACAGTACATCATTCAGAATATAAGAAACAATATGTGTCCGATTAGGTGAGACGTTTGTAACTAGAAAAATATGTTTCAAGCACCATAAAAAATGATTTATTAGTGTATAAAATTAAAGGAAGTGATTTTTAGGAATTGTCTCTCCCCTCTCTATCCACACACACACACAAACTATATACACGTATTTGTATATAAGCTGTGTTTCGTAGATTTCGAATTATTACAATTATGTTTATCGGTAATTTACATTCCAAATCCATTTTGAATCAAAACATCTGACTTTTAAATAATTTATGAAAGAATCGTGATTTTGTTTTAATGGTGCATTTACACAGAGACAACATCAATTTTCGCTTTTATAGCTAATTCACATTTTTAATTAAAAATATAACACCGTAATTTTGCTAGAAGAAAGGCTTAAATGTTATGTGCTAAAGAAAAGATGTGGCGTGAGGATTAATTTTGATATATTTTTTATAACCAAGAATATCTACTGTATATGGCTACCGATAAACTAAAATGTAAACTTTATGTGCATGAGAGGGCGCTAAAAGCATTCAAAAGCGTGCATAATAAATGTAAACTCTTGATAAAGCGAATTCATACGTAAAGTATGTACTGAAAATATATCCTCATGTGATGGTATTTTGACACTGCTTTGGTATAAGTGAAATGTTAAACGGTTAATAATGCAGTGTAAGTAGATGTTTTACGAGGTCATTATTAAAGTTACACACGTACGAAATAGATTTTCAATGATGTTGAACCTGTCTTTAGGATAGAGTAACCGGTCTGAAGAGCAGCAGAAGGCGAGCAGTCGGAGGTGTGCACTTCAACCCTATGCGTATGTCTCCCCTAATAACCAGTTCTAAAAATATTTATAGATCAGTTGTTGATAATACCTTTAAAATTTATCTCGTGAAGAATACGAACCACACTAGTGCTATACCGTCAGGCTAGGCTAGTACATAAATCAGTAATAGCGCGTCTCGCCTACTGAGATGTTGTTTAAACAACTAAACACTTACGCCTGGCATTCATTTTAACAAACGCATGTTAAGCATTAGGTTCAGTTTTTAACTTAGAACAAGGAAAGTTTTTCTTCAGCTTCTAACAGGCCAATCAGACCCAGAGCTTTATAATTCATTCCTATACTTTCCTAATCTTTTTTTTGCCAGACTCTTTTAATTCATGAAATCTAAATCGGTCATTTCATCGTTCAACTAGCTTTTACGTGGTTTTCATTCTTACCTCTTACAATTTGGTACACGTCCGGCTATCATATTGCCATCATTACTCAGCCAAGTTCTCTATATTCTCTCTAAAAGTGTCAACCACTACACTTTTTTTACTTTGGTACCATATCACTTTTTTCATGATATTATAAGTTTAAAAAACAAATATTATTTTAAGTAAATCTTAATATTTCTTGCAGGATTGTGTATTATATATATTGTTACGACGGTCTAACTTGATCGACGTATGGTACAGTGGAGAACAAAATACAAGACACCAATGAAGTCACTAAAAACCAGCTTTAATTATTACAAATAACAGTTTATAATCAACTCCTACAATAATTCCAGTTAGATTTGTCCACACGCTATAATAATGTCAAATATAAAGAATTCCACGCTATAATCACTTTTCACTAATAGCCTACACCACTTGCGACGCATTGTGTAAATCGCCCGACATAAGACTGAACTCTAAGCGGCAGGTATGGCCTATTTATAGTCTGCAGGGTTCCATAATATGCGTCTTTAGCAAAGAAGTGAACATTCTAGAGAATACTTCAGCGCTGCCATGGCAGAAAACACAACTTATCGTGTGACGAAACGTAATATGTTACGTGACATAATGTACAATGCGTATTCTGCTCTATGTGTGATAATGTGCGCACTGTGTGAATATTGTTATTGAAATACTAGGTATTGTGATCGTTAGCTCAGGTACACTTGCATGTGGCCGTCACACTATAATGTTCAACACGCATTGAACATTAACAGAAGAAATGTTTTTTCCGAGTAACCAATTGAACGTTAATTTTATATTGTCAGTTGAAATGCATTTAACTGACTATATTCTTCTTGATACTAACCTAAATTCCTCTTTATGATCCTACTTGATGATTGGGATGTCAAACATCAGGTTATTGAGCGCATTTCTTCCAGTAAATGTCATCATTTCATTTAAAATTGTAGGCGTCAAGATTTACTCAGTCTTTCCTCATTAAGTCTGTTAATCCTAGGCTTGTGTCAGACTGTTATAGCTTAGGAGCAAAGGAATCTTTAAGAGGAAGTAAATATGAAGTATTGTTAGTCAGCTGTTGTTGACCAAATCAAATTTTTGTCAACATTTGTAATCAGATACAATAATATCTCATCAATATGCTATCAGAAATTGAAAGCATCTATTAAAATATTTAGTCTCTGATTACGCAGGAATTCTATGAAATGTACGCCTATGTCCGACAAAACAGTTTTATGATAGCATGCGAAAACAATTTTATTCAAATTCTATTAATAGTGAGTAATGTAATATTACGATTATCTCATCATACACAGAGGGACCTCTAATAAAAAAAAGTAGATTGTAATTAATATGTGTGTTTGTGTATATTTGTGTGTGTGTGTGTGTGTGTATGTGAATCAAAATGTAAATGATTTTTCCTTTTTTGAATTTCTAACGAAAGGAAAATTTGGACGAATATATCAAAACTCACGTTTTAAAATATCTCAGATACCTTAAAATATATAATTAATAGTACATTATTATAGCAATTATATTTTCAAATAATTCATTAATTCATGAATTTATAATACTATTTTCATATATCCCTTTATTGAACATATATTCATGCTTACATTAATACTGACTGTTATATCTAACACGTCTTAACTTACATAAGTACGCGTAATTAGCATTTAGCAATATATATATATATATATATATATAT
Source organism: Magicicada septendecula (assembly GCA_034769895.1). Taxonomy (NCBI): domain Eukaryota; kingdom Metazoa; phylum Arthropoda; class Insecta; order Hemiptera; family Cicadidae; genus Magicicada; species Magicicada septendecula. The sequence goes on along the minus strand of CM068369.1, from coordinate 431,183,026 downwards.
ATATATATATATATATTGTAACATTACATTTGGAACAACTTAATATCGTACCTGATTTAATGAAGACTTTGGTTAAGAAGCTAACAAGAAGAACAATATCTTCCAAGATGATAGTGAAGAGGAACGACTAACCATTTTAGACTGACTAGTAAGACAACTGACCGTACCCAAATTAATGATTTAGGCAAAGTGATGCAAAATACCTTCAACCCCAATTATGACATGAACTTTCAATAATGACCAAATAAAGAATTATAAAGACAGACGGCTTATGAACCAGTACTATAAAGAAACAAATGGTTTCATTTAATGTATCATAATATCCAGATAATCAAAATACAAATTGAGGGATAATAGGCCCAAACATGTAATATTATGCAAAAGAGATATTAGTAAATAATTAAGTTAATTGATGTAATGAAAATATAAACAAACCTTAGTATAGATACATGAACCATACAACTAACTGTAACATATAGTGTTCATAAGATTGTCCAGTAAAAAACAAATATTAACTTGTTCACAAGAACATTTTTATAACAAGAGTAAAGTTATTTCAATGACCATAAAATGTAAAACCTAAAAACATAGACAGTGTCAGAGTAATTAATAAATTAACTGACAAAAGACTAATTAATTAGTGTAGAAGTTGTTTTATAAAATGTGCATGTTATTATATTTTAGCACATTGTTTTATATCATAGCATTTGTGTTGTTTTTTGTATGTAGCAGGTGAAACAGTTATTTCAAAAGAATATCAATTAAATGATATTAATTTCATTTTTTATGTTAACAAATATAACCATAGAACTGGTGTTAACCAGTGATAAATTGATTGGCAAAGCAGAATAGACTATAAAAGATGCTATGGCTAAGTGTCTAACAATTATACAGTTTAGGTAAAAAACAGATAATTTGTTCAAGGATTCAGTAAAATTATAGCCATGTGGGCATGAATTTAAACTAATAGAATAGTATATCTTTTGTTTCGTTAAAAGAATGTTATGTGTTAAACAGTTTTGATGAGTGTTAAAAGATAATTTAACTATTTCTTTTATGAATTTGCTAACTGCTATAATTTTTTATTGTTCGACTAAGCTTTTCGTCATTACTGACATCTTCAGGTCTTAAACAACCTCAGGTCGAACAGTAATGACGAAAAGCTTAGTCGAACAATAAAAAATTATAGCAGTTAGCAAATTCATAAAAGAAATAGTAAGGATGGCTGCTAATTTAAACAATACGAAGGATAATTTAACTGTTAAAGATTTTAAACATGGTGATGAAAATAACACCAGTACATAGGCGAGGTGAAATCAACTTTTGTAAAATTTGAATAATAATGTTAGAGATTTTGTAAAACAAAGGTGGAAGGATAAAAATATTTATAGGTAATAGTGTACACAACGAATATAGAAACAAAATAATACATATCAAGTTATTTAAGAAAATTTCAAATAACAAAATTGTAACATCTGTAGTTCTTAAGTAAAAGTAGGCATGTTTAGTGTCTAAATGTAACAAATGTAAAGATCAAAATAATGCTGATAATGGTTTTAAATTCCCAATCAGTACAGAAAAGTTATGTTAATTTAAAGATTTTGAACAAATTTAGACTTTGAAATAATGAAAGTATATGACAATGTAGATCCGAATTAGCCAACCAGATTCCAAGTTTACCCTTAGCAACCAGAAATTTCGGATAAATAAAATGAGACTTCTTTGACAACGATCTTAGCGGATAGACGCGTTTGTAAAACGTCCTATATAATATATAATAAACAGTGAAAAAACGATACAAACATATTAATACTGTTAGAGGCAAATAACACGAACCTTTTACACCTAGAGAAGAACAACCATTATAAGAAAGAGAAGACCCAAGAACCAGGGAGAAGATCTGAAGTGGACGAGGGCCCTGTATTCGACAAGAACCATACAACGAAGAGGATTTGGTGATTTTTGACATCTTATTATATTGTACATCAACACCCACATTTGTATACACGACTTTTAAGTACTAATCAACTAAACTACAGACACCATATCACACCAACACTAAGAACACTCACTAATAACACTATTTGAGATTGACACCTTTTTCAAACACCACAAGAACCTTTGATTTACATAATAATTATTAAAGCCTGAATTAGAAATAACCTATTAGAACTGGTAACCACTATACAACTGCCTGTGTGCACGTTACACTATAACATTGTAATATCCTTTAATTGTAAAACTTGTATTTTGATTTATAGAATAATATTTTGTTTAATTGTAATCCCCGAACCATATACGCCCTGAGATATTTTATTATTAATAGAAACATTATCAAAAGCATTCATTTGGTCTGAAAGAAAGAAATACTGAATGTTGGCTACTACTGCCAACTGGTGAGAAGACGTATAATTTGCGCCACAATTGCGATTGTCATAACCAAATTTAAGAACAATTAAACAGTGTTTTTTCTGAATAAAGGATTCCTATAAGGATATATGTTTGATGCTATATTTGTGTCGTTATTATTGCTGTTCTATTTAGGAAATAAGTTAACAGATTACAGCGGACACCAGGACAGTTGGCCACATTGAGTGACGTCACGGAGACGTGCGGTATAGTGGGAGCAAGCGGCAAATTACGAAACCATTCGCCGTTCTACATAACACATTCATAATTACAAATTGACGACTCCAGTGCGAGTTAGTCACTACATTATTTATCTATGTTACAAATTGACACTTCCAACGTGCGGTGTATGTAAGTCAATAGTGCACACAACATAAAATACAAGTAACCTATTCCTAATAACATTGTACGTAACGAAATATTCTTATCGTTACAAGTTGACGAACCCGAAGTGAGGCTATAACATTTAAATAAGACGTAACCAACAAAAAATCTGGTTACAAATTGGCGAACCAACGTGTGAGGCGTGTAATTTAATATAAATTAAATTATAATTTTTTGACAAATAAACAAAAATAAACAAAATGAGGAAGCGAGAAGTATCACGCAAAAGAGCGGCCGAAACCGAGAAGGTAGACGAGTTAAATATGGAAGATAAAGAAGCGACACCGGTCGAGGAAGTAGAAGTAATAATAAGAGAGGAGCAAGGAGATAGACAAGAACCGGACAAAGTTACAGAGAGCGTTGACATGAAGAGCCTTATGGAATATTTAAAACAGAGTCATGAAGATTTCAGTAAGAAAATGGAGGAGAGTAGTAAGAGAACGGAAGAAAAGATGGAAGAATTAAGTGAGAACAGTAAGAAGAACTTAGAAAAATTGAAGGAAGAGTTAAGTGAAAACAGTAATAAGAACTTAGTAATATTGAAGGAAGACTTGAGTAAGAAGATGGAAGAAATAAAGAGTGATAATAAACAAACAAAGGAGGAATTGAGCCGAGAATTGAAAGAGAATAGCAGTAAAATGGAGGAGAAAATAGACGAAAATAATAGAGCATTGAGGGAAGAATTGAAGGGAAATTACCTAGAGACCATGAAAAAATTGGATGAACATAAGGAATCATTGAAAGTAGAGTGGAATAACAAGATGGAAATTAATAACCGGCAATTACAGGAAGAATGGGACAAGAAGCTGGAAGAACCGGTGACTGAAATTAAAAGGGTGGAATCCGAGACCAAGGAAAGGTGTGAGCGGATGAACCAAGAGATACTGAGCGTCCGGGAAGAAACGAATGGACGAATTGAAAATATAAGAACTAACCAAGCTGTGATGGGAGAGAGGTTAGTCGAGTACAAGACCAAGCGACTGCACATAGAGATGAAATTAATTCCTTAAAAAACAGACAATGTACCGGTGCCCATACAACATGCGAGGAAAATCGAGAAGTTATCGATTTTCAAAATTATAGAAGAAACCCCATGCTATTCTTAGAACGAGTCAAAGAGAAGATAGCCATAACCGGGGAAGACAGATGGTTTGTGATAAGGAGCATGCTGGACGAAATGTTCCGAAAGGTATATGACAATTGGTGGACGGCGATGCGGCCGAGTATACAAAACTTCCAAGAGTTTAAAAAGCAATTCAAATCTAAATATTGGTCTGATGCCACGCAACACATGATAAGAAGTGACATAGGATTGGGCCGATATGACCTGCACGGCAAGCAAACTCCAACCGCATATTTTCTTGGCAAAATAAACATAGCCCGACATTTAGAGCCTGCAATTCCTACAGAATGTTTAGTGCGGCTATTAGCTTACCACTATGGTGGCGAAATTACAAGAGGCCGAATAAACAGACGCATACAAACCATCGAGGAGATGTCAACATTATTAGCGGAGATGGAACAGGAGAAAAACTTCCTCCAGTATAGACGAAGGAACGATGAAATAAATAGAAATAATGGTCGCCGCGACGCCCAATATGAGAACAACGGGCAACGACCGAACAATAGTTACAACAACAACGGTAACCACTATCAACGCGGTTACCAAAACCAGAATCACACTAACAACTATCCACGAAATAATGCGAATAATAACAACAATAACAACAACCACTCTTACCGTAGCCCTCCTACAAATAATAACAATAATGGATACCAGCGTGCCAATGACAGAGACCACCAGTACCAGAACAACCGAGGTTATAACAACAACTACGATAACCGATACAGGCATAATAATAACGGCAATAATAACAATCAAAATCAAACATATCGACGACAAGTGAATTATGTAAGCATTGACGATAGAGATGTGGGAAGACGTTGGTACCAGGGACGAGCAAATTATAATGGGAACCGTGGAAGAAGTTTTCAGGAGGAGAGTAACCAGCACTACCGCGATGAACATCTGCGAAGTAGAAGCTGCGACGACAACAGAAACAACCGAAACTCAGTGACGTTCGATAATAACGCCATTGAGGTACAAGAGTCACAGAGTAGAGACAGACCCAATCAATCAGACAACAGGACTGAAGAGATCAGCCCTGATTTAAACGGACCGCGGCAGTGAAAATCCATCAGGTCCCATCACTGAACCGGCAATTTGGGTACTTACTAGGACGAGACAAAATGACTGACGATACAATGACGATAATGCACAATCATTTCTTAAAAAATGTGAGAGAAGAACTACTGAACGAAGACACGATAACGCAAAATAATTCGAATAATGAGATCGTTTATATCATCGCCCAAGTGAATGGACTAGAGACAAGATGCATGATAGATACGGGCGCAAACGTGTCGTTAATCGACAACAACGAATACATAAAAATTCAAAAACATAGTAAGGCCATCTTACCAACTTTACCAATTCAAAATATAATTTTAATCGGAGCCACTGGAAGGCAAAATAAGTCAATAAGAAAACAGGTATCATTAACAATGACCAGCAGAAATGTAGCTATACCTATGATTTTTCTAATAGCTAGTAATCTACCATTTAATCTACTAATAGGCTGTGATATTTTGAGAAAATACTCAGCAATAATTGACATGAGACAGGCCATAGTGTCATTAAAAGCGGATAATATAGAATGGACAGCAAAATTAGTAGAAAATAAAAATGTACCTTCATGCAATAGTATAAGAAAATTCAATAATAATCAAGATGAGTCATGGAATGTAAGAAGGGAATACTTTGGGAGTGAAGACAGTTTATGGTTGAAAAAATTAGAAGAGATCCGACAATTTCGGTCAGAACAAAATGAATGTAATTTAACCACACAACAAATAGAAAAGTTAATATCAATATATAATAAATACCGCTATGTTTTCTCTGATATACCTGGCAAAGTAAAAGATTATCAATTTACACTACAATTCAAGGAGCCTGTAAATTTTAATAAAAAATCATATCCCGTTGCTTATGCATTAAAAGAAGCAGTGAGGGCTGAACTAGACAAAATGATAGCAGAAGATATTATTGAATATAGCTGTTCCCCATATACCAGTCCGTTAATAGCCGTTCCAAAGAAAGATGGCAAAGTACGACTCTGTTTGGATGCTAGAGAGATTAATAAGATCATAGTTAATGACAGAACATCTCCCGGAGAGATTGAGGAGATATTGAAAAAATTCAATGGCATACAATTTATTAGCACCTGGGATACGGTTTGTGGGTATTGGCAGGTGGAGTTACACCCAGATAGTCGAAAGTACGTCGCCTTTATTTTCGAAGGAAGGAACTACCAGTTCAAGAGACTACCGTTTGGACTGGTAAACTCAGTAGCTGTATTCGTAAGATGTATGGACCAGGTGTTGGGTCCAGATACTATTCCATATACCACAGTCTGTGTTGATGACTTGTTGATTACTTCAGTGAATTGGGAAGACCATTGTGACAGAGTAGGACAAGTATTACAAAAACTATCAGACAATAACGTTACCCTAAAACTTCAAAAATCCAAGCTTATCGCCAGTGAAGTCCAATTCCTGGGTTTTAACCTAACAAGACAAGGAATAACACCATCCAATGAAAAAATTGAAGCTATCCAGAAGTTCCCAAGTCCTAAAAATAAAAAGCAACTTCAATCATTTCTGGGACTTTGCAATTATTATAGGAAGTTTCAGAGAAATTATTCTGAAATGACAGCAAAGTTTTCTCCACAATTATCCTCTAAGAACAAATGGTCCTGGGGACAGGAACAAGACAATTTACTCCAAATGATCAAGCATAAGTTCCTAAGTTCAGTTATATTAAAACATCCTAATTTCAACCAACCTTTCTTTATGAACTGTGATGCCAGTGATATAAGTTCAGGATCTGTATTATATCAAGAAGATAGTGAGGGAGAACATCAGGTGGTGAGTTTTGCAAGCAGAATACTTAATGGATGTGAACGCAATTATAGTGTAACGGAAAAGGAGTTATTAAGCGTTGTATTCGCTTGTGGGAAATTCAGAACCTACATTCTTGGATACCCGATAACTGTGAGGAGCGATCATAAGTCAATATCTTTCCTAAAAAATTGCAAGATTAACCATGGGAGATTGACAAGGTGGATACTCGCACTACAGGAGTACCATATAAATTGGGAGTATGTTCCAGGAAAACAGAATATTGCTGCAGATATATTGTCCCGGATTAACATAGAACAACAAACTTTTGAAGGGGAAAAAGAAACAATCATCAAGGTATATACTATAATAAAAAACAAGTCAGATTTGGAAAACAACATGAAATCAATTGCACAACAACAAACAGAGGATACCAAAATCAACAATTTTAGACAAAGACTGATCCAACAGGATGAAAAAATCACTGCATATTACTGTCTACATGAAGACATATTATTTTACAAACCAAATAATAACCAAGGATCATGGAAGGTGGTGATACCTAAAGCTTTAGAAACAGAATTAATACTGGACTACCATAGTCGATATGGACATATGGGTGCATTAAAAGTAATGAAGGCACTTGAGGAACACACTTACATTAAGAATATCAACAGAAGAGTTAGAGAATGTATTCGGCAGTGTCACATCTGTCAATTGGCAAAATGCAATAACGAAAAACAGAAGGAATTATGCAACCTATTACATCAACTGGTAAATTAGAGAGAGTATTTTTAGATGTGTGTGGACCGTTACCTCGTAGTGGAGGGAGAAAACAGTATAAGTTTATTATAATCATGTTCGACCATTACTCCAAATTTACAAAACTATACCCCATTAATCGGGCAACTACAAAAAAGATTCTGCAAATAGTGATCCAACAATACATACCAGAGTTAGGACCTCCAAGGTCAATTATTACCGATCACGGAACTCAGATTCGAGGAAGGGTATGGAAGGAGACTTTGTTAGACCTAGGTGTCAAGACATATAAAACATCTGTCTATCACCCAAATAGCAACCCGGCGGAAAGAGTACTGAGGGAGGTCGGCCGTATACTCAGGACATATTGTTTTGATAAACACCAGAAGTGGAGTGACTACATTACACAAACAGAGAGCTTTATCAACTTAGCTTACCATGAAGCAATACAAGATACTCCATATACCATAATGCATGAAAGACTACCACCCCGAGAAATAAGGGAAATAATCAACTTCCCAAACAACCCAGCTTACCAGTTCGACAACGTGAGATTCCACAGCAAACTGAATGAACAAGTAGAGAAAAGAAGGAAAAAATACAAAATAATTCAGCAGAAAATGATCCAGTACAAGATTGGAGACAAGGTATTGTTAAAAAACCGCGAATTGCCAAGTTCTAAGGAAGGAATAGCGAAAAAGCTATTATTACTGTATAATGGACCATATGTTGTTATAAAAAACAATAACAATAATACTTATGTCATTAGTGATGTGGAAACAAAAAAGATTAAGGGAACATACAACCAAGTTTCCTTAAAAATGTATTATGAACCTAATAAACAAAGTTGAATATACCACAAAATTCTAAAAATATAGTAAGAACAACTTACAACTAATTATTTATGAGGATTAATTTGGAATTGAAGAATTTATTATTATAAAACCACAAAATTCCAAACAAATGGTAAGATCAACTTACAACTAATTATTTATGAGAATTAATATGGAACTGAAGAATTTATTATTATAATACAACAAAATTCTAAAAAAATAGTAAGATCAACTTACAACTAACTATTTATGAGAATTAATTTGGAATCGAAGAATTTATTATTATAATACCACAAAATTCTAAAATAAATAGTAAGATCAACTTACAACTAATTATTTATGAGAATTAATATGGAATTGAAGAATTTATTATTATAATACCTCAAAATTCAAAGAATATAGTAAGCTCACTTTACCAACTTTGATAATCCAGAATATAATTTTAAATGAAGCCAAATAAACAAATTTGAATATCTCAGAATTCAAATAAATAGTAAGGACAACTTACAGTACAGTTTGATAATGTTATTTTGAATCAAGCGGATAAACAACTGGGAATAAATTTCCAAATTCTAAACAAAATAAGCACCTCTTATTAAATATAATTATGAACTTATTATTGGAATATAAAAAAAAGATGCAACATCCATGAATTAGAAGAAACCATAGTGCTATAAAATGAATAAGAAAGGACAAATGTAGACAATCGACGATGGAAATAAGACAAGACTAGAAACGAATTTAATACAAATAACCTATCATGATTGTGACAGAATTAACAACAACTAAAGATACAAATACTTGTTATGTTTTAATTGAATGAAGATAGTGAATGAAAAAATGAAGATTAAGCAGTACTGATAAAGAAGGAAAGAAGATAGTACCAATTGAAAATAAAAAATGTTATTAATATCGCCACAAGAAAATAAACATCTGAAAGAATCAATGGAAAGAAATACTTAGATCTGAGAAGTTAAACTGAGTGAACCATCCCAAAAATATATTATATTATTTTTATTTGATTTAGTCGTGAATAGACTAGTGATTATTAAATGTGATTGACTGACGAGATAGCTCCAGCAATCGATATTATTTATGTATTATGTATTGTAAGGACAGCGGGGTATTAGGTCAAGAGAGCCCCCCGACTGATACCAGAATATATGGTGATTAATTTGTTAGGGAAGTAACATGTTCCAGGGATAGAACACTTATAATTAAAGACAAGTATACCAGATCATAATAAGAATAACAAATGATAATGTGAAAGATAAGATAATTGATAATTTCAACAAAAACAATATTTTATCAAAATGATCAAATTTGGTGGCAGGGTAGTATGTAACATTACATTTGGAACAACTTAATATCGTACCTGATTTAATGAAGACTTTGGTTAAGAAACTAACAAGAAGAACAATATCTTCCAAGATGATAGTGAAGAGGAACGACTAACCATTTTAGACTGACTAGTAAGACAACTGACCGTACCCAAATTAATGATTTAGGCAAAGTGATGCAAAATACCTTCAACCCCAATTATGACATGAACTTTCAATAATGACCAAATAAAGAATTATAAAGACAGACGGCTTATGAACCAGTACTATAAAGAAACAAATGGTTTCATTTAATGTATCATAATATCCAGATAATCAAAATACAAATTGAGGGATAATAGGCCCAAACATGTAATATTATGCAAAAGAGATATTAGTAAATAATTAAGTTAATTGATGTAATGAAAATATAAACAAACCTTAGTATAGATACATGAACCATACAACTAACTGTAACATATAGTGTTCATAAGATTGTCCAGTAAAAAACAAATAATAACTTGTTCACAAGAACATTTTTATAACAAGAGTAAAGTTATTTCAATGACCATAAAATGTAAAACCTAAAAACATAGACAGTGTCAGAGTAATTAATAAATTAACTGACAAAAGACTAATTAATTAGTGCAGAAGTTGTTTTATAAAATGTGCATGTTATTATATTTTAGCACATTGTTTTATATCATAGCATTTGTGTTGTTTTTTGTATGTAGCAGGTGAAACAGTTATTTCAAAAGAATATCAATTAAATGATATTAATTTCATTTTTTATGTTAACAAATATAACCATAGAACTGGTGTTAACCAGTGATAAATTGATTGGCAAAGCAGAATAGACTATAAAAGATGTTATGGCTAAGTGTCAAACAATTATACAGTTTAGGTAAAAAACAGTTAATTTGTTCAAGGATTCAGTAAAATCATAGCCATGTGGGCATGAATTTAAACTAATAGAATAGTATATCTTTTGTTTCGTTAAAAGAATGTTTTGTGTTAAACAGTTTTGATGAGTGTTAAAAGATAATTTAACTGTTAAAGATTTTAAACATGGTGATGAAAATAACACCAGTACATAGGCGAGGTGAAATCAACTTTTGTAAAATTTGAATAATAATGTTAGAGATTTTGTAAAACAAAGGTGGAAGGATAAAAATATTTATAGGTAATAGTGTACACAACGAATATAGAAACAAAATAATACATATCAAGTTATTTAAGAAAATTTCAAATAACAAAATTGTAACATCTGTAGTTCTTAAGTAAAAGTAGGCATGTTTAGTGTCTAAATGTAACAAATGTAAAGATCAAAATAATGCTGATAATGGTTTTAAATTCCCAATCAGTACAGAAAAGTTATGTTAATTTAAAGATTTTGAACAAATTTAGACTTTGAAATAATGAAAGTATATGACAATGTAGATCCGAATTAGCCAACCAGATTCCAAGTTTACCCTTAGCAACCAGAAATTTCGGATAAATAAAATGAGACTTCTTTGACAACGATCTTAGCGGATAGACGCGTTTGTAAAACGTCCTATATAATATATAATAAACAGTGAAAAAACGATACAAACATATTAATACTGTTAGAGGCAAATAACACGAACCTTTTACACCTAGAGAAGAACAACCATTATAAGAAAGAGAAGACCCAAGAACCAGGGAGAAGATCTGAAGTGGACGAGGGCCCTGTATTCGACAAGAACCATACAACGAAGAGGATTTGGTGATTTTTGACATCTTATTATATTGTACATCAACACCCACATTTGTATACACGACTTTTAAGTACTAATCAACTAAACTACAGACACCATATCACACCAACACTAAGAACACTCACTAATAACACTATTTGAGATTGACACCTTTTTCAAACACCACAAGAACCTTTGATTTACATAATAATTATTAAAGCCTGAATTAGACATAACCTATTAGAACTGGTAACCACTATACAACTGCCTGTGTGCACGTTACACTATAACATTGTAATATCCTTTAATTGTAAAACTTGTATTTTGATTTATAGAATAATATTTTGTTTAATTGTAATCCCCGAACCATATACGCCCTGAGATATTTTATTATTAATAGAAACATTATCAAAAGCATTCATTTGGTCTGAAAGAAAGAAATACTGAATGTTGGCTACTACTGCCAACTGGTGAGAAGACGTATAATTTGCGCCACAATTGCGATTGTCATAACCAAATTTAAGAACAATTAAACAGTGTTTTTTCTGAATAAAGGATTCCTATAAGGATATATGTTTGATGCTATATTTGTGTCGTTATTATTGCTGTTCTATTTAGGAAATAAGTTAACAGATTACAGCGGACACCAGGACAGTTGGCCACATTGAGTGACGTCACGGAGACGTGCGGTATAGTGGAAGCAAGCGGCAAATTACGAAACCATTCGCCGTTCTACATAACACATTCATAATTACAAATTGACGACTCCAGTGCGAGTTAGTCACTACATTATTTATCTATGTTACAAATTGACACTTCCAACGTGCGGTGTATGTAAGTCAATAGTGCACACAACATAAAATACAAGTAACCTATTCCTAATAACATTGTACGTAACGAAATATTCTTATCGTTACAAGTTGACGAACCCGAAGTGAGGCTATAACATTTAAATAAGACGTAACCAGCAAAAAATCTGGTTACAATATATATATATAACTATGACATTTGGGTAACTACATGTATTGTATTCAATGTGATATTATGCTAGAAATATGAAAGGATATAAACATTACTGCGTAGCATAGTTTTAAACAATATTTTCATCGAAACAGATGCAACATGCAAACAGCACGAAATCAAGAAAACAAATTACAACTCAGTGACTATACAACAGGGAAAATAGTTTGAAAACCGTAAATCTTGCCTGCAGACATTTAGTATAATACACAAAATGCTACTATGCCAGTAAATTACACAGCGAGAAAACCCAAATATTTCCCAAACAATTCCATAAAAGCAGTATGCACGATTACATTTTGAAATCGGTCGGTACCTAACCCGTCACCTTAGGAACACTCAAAAAAATGGGCGACGCCAAAATATACAACGTCTTCTTATTGTCTGTCTAACACAAAGAACAATTAGTTTAGTTTTTTTCAGTAGAATTATTTAAATAATAATAATCCCATTGGTGACTTTGCCGAGAACATAAAACTTTTTGGTGTACCATTTTCTGATCCTGTTAATAGAATTTGGTCATCTGCGTTTAAAAGTGTTAACAATTTAAAGTAAATAAATTTAAATCCACGATCAGCACCCTACTTCCACGATCCGTGTTTTAAATATTTCTTTAAAAAATGGGCAAATGTAACTAATTTTTACTACGCTTCGAACCTTACAATAAGTGAAACCAGATACTGCAAGGTAAAACAAATATTGTATTATAATTCTATTATCGTTGTGTATTTCACAACAGGTAGGCCTACTCAACAGAATTAAAGAGGAGAGAAATTGTTGTCGTAAAATGTATTGTAATAATGAAAACAGATCAATAATAAACAAAGTCTACTAAATAAAGAACCAATAGAGTCACGGTTTACACAAACTCAGTACACATAACACAACAAATTTAATTTTTTTATACTGAACAAACATGGCTGAACCGCAGAAGAAATTCAACACGCTACGTTAAAAAGCCTACACAAACAAATACAGAAGCATAATGAACGATTGTTGCCTAGCAACGCGGAATTAAAAGAACAATTACCTACAAAACTCGATGAAACTATTACCAAAGTAGAAGCACTGGATGCTAGGATACAACAGTTACATAATGAGCAAGCTTTAAAAATAAATAGTAAATTTAGAGAATATAAAGCAAAATGGATGAAAGAATTGAAAGGTTGTTTAAAACACTTATATGAACACTGGAATGAGATACTCAGAGTAAATGAAAATAAAAAGACATGAAAATAAAAGAACTCAGTCAACGAGTATGCGGGAACATAAGTAAGATTCAGGAGTTAGAAAACAGAACTACTACATTGTAAACTGCAGTGGTAGACGTTACTAAAACCAAGGACTATTCAAGCGAAGTAAATAAGCTCAAGGAAGATTTACGTAGTGAAGTAGAACGGCTTATAAACGAAATGAAGAGAAGACCGGGGCAGATGATAGTGTATCCTACACATATAGAAGAGAGGAACAAGTTAACATTAAACGGGTTGAAAAAGGACAATCCAATATATTTCCTACTAAATTATGATTAAGAAATGGAGTGGATAGATGATAATATAACTGAAAAATAGTGATTAACTTTTTATTAAACATTTTCAAGATTCTTCTGCAAAATGGTATACGATTGTTTGAGACAATTTAACTACTTACGAATAACTTAAAGGTACATTTGAAAGTCGCTATTGGAATATCGATAGAAAATACAGGTGAGAGACTAATTAAAATATGGTGGATACCAAATAGATGGAAAACGTACCCTTGAAGAGTACGTCAGTCAGCTGGTTAAAAAGAGTAAACACTTAAGTCCAAAATTTACAGACCAAGGGGTTTACTGTTAAAATTAGTATATAACATTAACAACGATATAAGGTTAGCCGTGTACCCACGTATAACCATTAAAGAATTATTAATTTTGCTCACACAGTCGGAACACGTGTTTTATACCTCATACAAAAGTAGGACTAACTCATCATAGGAGAGCAGGTACGATGAGAAGCGTACTACTGAGCTGGGGAAAAGATAAAAGTTCGTATAGATAGAAAGGGAAAAGAGGCAAAGAGAGGACTGCAAGGTTGAAGGTAAACCAAAAGAAAGTAACACAAAAGGCGACTACACCTGACCGAATTCAAATAAAATGTTTCATAAGCCGTACCGTATAAAATGTTATGCTCGTACCGTAGAGACTATACCTAAGCGACAGGAAACAGAAACGGGAAATCAACCCACAACTTCTAAGCAAAGTTGACTACTTCGTCACAAGGTGTCAATGAATATTCCCACTTGATTGATATACATAATACAGCAAGATACTTCTATGAGAGGGGGCGAATTAATTGAACTATTGTACAACGGTCATTGTACACATTCTAATTGTAAAGTACAAGCATAGAGCGACGCAGGAAGTGAGATATCGGCTATTAGTAAAACATGGTTACAAAATAAGGTACGATTTAAAATATCGTATTTTTATTTAAAATAGCTACAATCACTCCACCTGTTACTGACTTTTACATCACCACTCTTTATCATACCAGGGAACAAATAAAAACCTTAATTAAAGAAGGTACAGATATATTTAGCGAAATGCCTACAGAAACTAACGTATATAAACATCGCATTAAGGTCACAGATCAGTCAAAATTCGTAAGGTGGACGTATCCAATTTTGACGAAGTGCGAAGAACAAGTCGAGAAAGATATAAAAAGAATGCTAGAGATGGCATCATACGTTAAACCCGTTAGGTGTGGTGAAAAAAAGAATGATGAAATGTCGACTGCGTTTGGACATGAGGAACTTGAATAGCGTTATAGAAAGGGATTTTGACTATACACCAACTGCGGATGAGCTGTTCACAAAATGCGAGAGAGAATTCAGTAAAGTTCACTAGACATGAATCAACCTTTTTCGTGCTAACGGCGCATGTAACGAATTGCGCATGCGTCAGCAGAGAAACAAAACTCAGTTGCCTACGAGACGGCTGTGGAGATTATTACATGCGTATTTTTCAAAAAGCATCAGTATTCATCAGAAATGTAGCGTTTATTGCATTGCAATTGTTGCATTAATATTGTCTCTCCTGTTATTTATGGATAGTTTACATCTGTTTGTTTAAAAAAACACACATGCAGTTATTTCACATGCGAGGCTGTTGTTGATGTTACATACTCAAACAAATTAAGATGCCAGAGCAATGTGGATCATATATTACTACGTTTTTTCGTGATCGTAACATGTACACATTCCAAAATGTACAACTATTGTTGATGTCTAGGCTCGACTTTGGAGAAACATTGCAACAGACACAACACGCCAACTCACTGTTTACATAATAATGGCAGTATTAAACATTTTATAACTGTGTGAAAGCTTTATTACATTGTCTCTTTCTGTTGTGTCTGACGCTTGTTTCGCTTAAAAAATGTCCACGTTTACTTTCTGGTCGTGTCGTAATCGAAATCGAAACTTACCTACAACCAAATTTTTTTGTATTTAGTAACTTAGTAAAAAAGTAGTGAATTACATATAAAACGTACTAAACTGTAAAAACCTTAAAAACAATTAAAAGAATAACAAAACAATTTTAAAATTATAAGAATAATTGGTTAGTAAAAAGTTAGGTAAGTTAGTAAAAAGTAAGTTACATATATGTGTGTGTGGGTGTGTGTGGTGTTGGTAGAGCTATAAAATTTAGTTGAGTAAATTTGGTTATAGTTAAAAATGTAGCTAATGAAATTTAGAAAACAATAAACCCATAAAAAAGTAACAAATTAAAAATAAACAATTGAAAGCATTATAAGAATGCATAGACAATACAAAATTAAGTAAATAAAGTTACAGAAATAATAAAAAGTAAATTATTGTGAATCGACAAGGCAGTATAACTGCTTTATTTCAGCTGTCATTATAAGCGATATCAGTTTTTAAGTTTTAGTACTTTTACAGGGAAAAACGTAAATTTTACTTTTCTTTCATCTTTAATTAAAGATGCGTAACTTCGGCACAATAGGTATAAAAAGTTAATCCGTCTCAAAATAGATTACTCATCTCACACATGCGTCTCATTCACAATTGAGAGAGTAGGTCGATATTTTCAACTGCGTTAGTAGACGTTTTCCTCTCTCGTGGGTTCCACCACTCCCCACTACAACCTGCGCGTTGCTTCATGTCTATTTAATATTACTGTAAGTACACATTTAACCAAATTAGATTTAACCTACAGTTTTTGGCAGATTCCTATTCAAGAAGAAGACAAGAAATATACTGCACTTCTGTATAAGAATAAATGCTATCAGCATAAGTTATTACCTTTTTAGTTTAAGCACCATCCTAGCAGCCATTTTAAAATATTTGGAAATTGCATTAAGTTTGGAAATGGAACCTTACACTATGACTTTTGTTGATGACATATTGGTACATCTAAACATTATAAAAGCACATAATCAATTTACGAACTATTTTTAAGAAGTTTCGGCAAACTCGCGTCTCATTAAATGTAGATAAATGTGAATACGATTATCTATACAATGTTTAGGACATATTGTATCTGATAAATTTATACGACCAGATCCATGCAAAATACGCAGTACCACAGAGTTTCCGATACCTACAAATATGAAAGGGTTGGAAACGGTTCCTACGTTTAACGGGATACTACAGACGTCTTTCACCATCATATGCTGACAAAATCAAACCACTGTTAGAGCTTACAAGGAAGAAGGGGGGTAAAGTGGAAGTGGAAACAGCACCTCAGAAATGCATTCAACGAGGTAAAGGCACCATTTGTGGAAAATATCATGCTACATCATCCACAACGTGAAGGAAAGTAAATCTACTCAGACGCCGGAGACTATGAAATAAGGGGCGTACTCTACCAAGAAGATTCCAGAGGGAGAACTACGCAAACACAGTGCCTGAAGGTGCTAATAAACGTTGTTGTTTGAAGACGGTCTTGGTTGTTATATATGCATTAAAACAATTCCGAGATTATTTCTATGGAACGCAGTTTGCAATGCACGCTGATCATCAAGCTCTATCATTCCTGCTGAGGTGCAGAATCACAAATGCAACACTAATGAAATGGATTCTAGCCATAGAAGAATACTCTTTCACCATTAAGTACTGTAAAGGAGCCGACAACAAAAACAGGAGACGCACTAAGCCGATACATAACTGAGAAAAAATAAGAGACTCGTTTTTCCAATGATAAAGACTTGAAATTACTGAATATTAACTATAAAACTGATAACGATGTAGTGAACTGAAACAACTACTACAGAACTTAGCAAGAGAACAAAATATAGATACAAAGTTATCAAAGTTACAAAGTTATATAGATAATGTTATCACCAGAAATGTTACAGCAATCGATTACACCATGCTATGCCATAGCTTCTTCCACACTCGAGACAGATTTTTCTACTTCAGCTATTTTGTTTGACATTGTTTCTCCTACTTTAGTTATTTTTAATGTCACTGATTCTTGTACCTCTGGTATTCTATCAGTTCGTTTATTCAGCGCACCTTGAAATAAACGCAGCATGTTCTTGAATCTCTTTTTGCTCTTGTATCAACCCTTGGTGCCCTCAGACTCCTGTCTACGTTCCCCGGATTCGAACAAAATTGGTTTTGCTGCTATTTTGCCTCTTCTCTTTCCTACCTGCGTTTCCTATCTGTCGTTTTGCTGCTTCTTTTGCTTCCTGTAGTCGTTCTTCTTTTGTTGACTTTCTGCTTCTCATTGTTTCTCATGTGTCGTTTCTCTGCTTCTTCTGCTTTCCTTGGGCGTCGTTCGTCTGTCTGCATTACCAACGCTTGGAGAGTTTCCATCATCTGAATAGTATCCTTTTTTCTTTTTATTACCACTCACACTGCTTTTCTACGAAGTGTCCTCTGTTTCCACTGTTAAAAAGGTTCTACCCCACTTCTAACGCAATATTAGGACGGCCACACAAAATGTCGTGTACGTCTTTATCCTAATTTTGTGTTGATTATGCTCACTCTTAATTCTTTCAGCAATATGTAAAGATTAACATTTTGTAAGTTTGTGTCGGGAATATCTGACAAAGTAATACGAAATACAGACGAATCGCTTTGTGTACATGTACTCGAATTTTGGATAAAGTCAAGGGTGAAATAAAAATTACTATCATTTATTGTACAATATTAAGACAACAATCCCAGTATAATTTTAGAAGAGTTTGTTAATTTTAAGAATCCTTACTCATTTATTAGTGGTATTTCTGTAATTTTGGGATAGACACCCATGTATATTTTGCATATTAGTTTTTCTATGACATTTTTGTGTCTATTGAATCAGGTAGTTTTAGACGGTTGTAGGGTCTGTTCCTATTAAGGCAGACCTAGTAGGCTTATTGTTATAGGAAGCCACCTGCTCGTTCTCAACATTAAGCCGAATAATACGTGTAGGCTTATAATCGTTGTTCTGGAGACTGCAGGGATGGTGGGACTTAGATACAGTTTGTATTAAACGCGTTTACACAATTCAAAATACATGATTGTGATTTCAATGCTCCTACCTACTAGTTAATCAATAGTACTATATGATATCGTGTGTGAGTGTTTAATATTATATTGTGATTTATACGATCATAAATGTTATGCAAAATTGCAAACTTATTGTGACCGTATTATTCATAATAATTTTGGGATTGTAATCAGTGACCGATTTACATAGAGATAAATGCTATTGGACGACTGAGAGTTTAAAATTGTACTGTACATTAAGGTGGTTAATTAATATTATTTATAATGTATTATCAGTATTAATATAATTATGATATAATAAGTAAAGGTAGCAATAATTAACTGTGAGTACCTAAGTCATTTCTTCTTTTCTTATTTTTTTTTTATTTCCTCTTTCCGTTTTTGTTTCTTCTTATTTCAATTCCGTATATTAGGCACATTGTCCATTACGGTATTCACTGGTCTCAAAAAGCATTGCAATCATCTGGCTTGTATATCTGAATTTTTGCAGATAATACGTCAATGGTCAACCGGTTTAAATGTCAACTATCAACGT
Source organism: Magicicada septendecula (assembly GCA_034769895.1). Classification (NCBI taxonomy): domain Eukaryota; kingdom Metazoa; phylum Arthropoda; class Insecta; order Hemiptera; family Cicadidae; genus Magicicada; species Magicicada septendecula. The sequence goes on along the minus strand of CM068369.1, from coordinate 431,163,585 downwards.
TTATATCCCTTCAAAGGGTTGTATGCTAAATATACCCGTATTTAACTTGACTGTTCCTGATCTTACTAATTCACAATCTATCCATACGCTTACAGTCATTCACCGTGCAAAGTGATTTGCTAACGCCTGTATTAATCTTCCAGCCGTTTGTTCAACACCCAAGATTCCCAACAAGCTACAGTGTTGGCACATCTAAAGTTTTACAATACTTTATCCTATGAATATCTAAACGGGTTAGATTCCTAAATACCTATTTCTTATATCGCATGTACAAGCAAAGTTATCTCAACTTTTTTCCTGTCCACTTCAAAAGAAATTTCACAGGAAAGATTATTAATATCATCTACGTGTTCAGTTATCACATTTTGTGCCATAGTGTTCGTTCTGACTGTGTATTTCTCTAAATTTCTCATTTTCTCTTAAAATCTTAAGCTCTATTACACTCTATAAAACTTAATTATCTTCAGTATTTTGACAGTTAAGAGTTTCAAGAGCTGTTCTCATTCAAGATACGGTTACTACTAATTATGTAATAGTTCTGACCGACGTCAGGAAATAATAAAAAAAGTTTTAATTATTAGATATATAATAACAGCCACTATGAAATTTACACCAGAAGTGAGATTTAATTTTACATATAACGAGGACTGAAATAAGAGACATGTCTGAAGAAAACTATTTTACTAACGTTAACTATAGGTATTATATTAAACAATCATATTCATTATTTCCAAATTAGTGTTGACACAGATAGTACACATTACGTGATACAGAATTTTCTTGAAAGATGGTGTCAAAATTCGAGAAATGATTCTACTAATTAACCTGAAGGAAAACTATCCAATAAACGTATATCAGAAAACGCTTCGTTATCACTTTATATGTATGTATGTCTTTTTATACAGAACATAAATAAATAAATAAATAATTATTGTTTAACATAATGAAGTATGTAGTTGAAATTTGACATACGTCGTAAGTGTACAATTTTGTATAAGTACAAGATAAGCCACAATGTTATTTCAAAATTTTGTAATAAATTTCGGCTAAAAAAATTTTAATTCTAAACTCTGTATTATAACAAAAAAGTGCATGTTACATAAAAAATACCTCTTTTATTATTTATCCAACAATAGCTTGTTTATAAATAGTCATTATATTTTTTACTTAACAAAAAGTGTGGCCCATTTAGTTAAGTAAATATTTTGTTATAAAAGAAATATAATAAATCTGATATTTTTTCCCGAACTCCATGAACAAGGTGCCAGTCTTTTATATAATGAAACTTTTTTATAAGTACTCATTGTTGTCAAGTTTAGAAATACAAATTGTCAACAGCTTACATTAAAAAAAAGGATAAGATTTTGGTTTGTTTCATAATTATAAGAAATAGTACTATTATAGTGTATTCTCAATTCTAACATCACAGTTCGTTTTGATCATCAGTAACTAAATGTCTTAGAAAAAAACACATACACTGATATATTCTACAGCAGGACAAGGGACACATTCTCTCCGTCTATTCTTAAAAAGTAAATCAAAAAAATCGTAAAAATTCCGTCGGTTACATTTTCTAAGGCCTAAAATAAATTTACTTTTTTCAGATTACTAATAACACTTTTTACTGTTTCTTTTGGTTCGTAAATCTATTTCAAGTACTTCTTTAAATGTATACTTACTATAAGTGCTTTGAAAATCTGAATATACACTTTTGGTACTACAAATGTAATTCTGGAGAGAGAACATTAAGTAGCAACTAATATTTTTTAATTACATAATAATTGATCAAATGAACTTCTTATCGCGGTCAACACTAACAAAGAAGATAAATAAATAGAAATGGTATTGCAACCGCATGAGTGTTTCCAATATGTGAACTTCTTGAATCCCTTTTTCCTTGTACGTGAAAAGAAGTTCATATGTTATAAACGTGAAAGTTATACAAAGGAAACTTAATTTTGGAAAAAGAAAAAAAAAGTGTTCACTGAAAAAATTTGAATCAGCTTCTTAATATTTACCAACAGGTTGACTTATAAGTCAGTACTATAAAACAAAAATGACTGTCAACGATTTCGATATGTCTGTGTAGAGCATAGCAGATATCTGAGTAACCAAAGCGCAGTGTTACTTTGTCCAAGGCTTTGCTTTGACCAAAACTGTAGTCCTCCCAAACATTATTTTTAAGAAATTATACTTCACGTCTAATTTTGCACACCTTTTATCGGATTTTATCAAATTTTAAGAATCAATCAATCTAATATTAAATTGGCTTCAAATAATTCTAATACTTATAATATAATAAGCTAATGTTATAATATTTATAAGCTCTACACACAATTAACGTATTGTTGTATCTAGTTTACCTAACACGATAAATATATCCTTCATCCGTGCTCAAATATAAAAAATTTCTAGTTAATTTCACTTGTTTACAATTCTGCCACTAACTCGAAATGTTAATTAACATGTCCAAATGTTATGTTTTTGTTTTACTTCCTCGTAGACTACGTTTGGTAAAGTCACATATTACTTACTGAAGTTGAGATGAAATTTCTTATTAAAAGTGAAAGTTAATTTACCTGTACTTTAATGAGTTTTAATTTCGTTAAAACAATTTAGAAATAGTATACATATATATATATATATATATATATATATATATATATATATATTATAACAGCACCAAATATTGACTATTTGGGGTTATATGTCACCCGCATAATAAAATCATGTTTGAATAAATTATAATAGTCAAAACTCCATTTGAATGTAGAGCGTTGAAAATAATGCTTTGTAAAGCGACGCACACGTAGTCATTATGTAATCAGCTCGCTGTACAAACAAGGGCCACACCCAAACTGTTAATTATTAATATCTCGGAAACTAATAAATTAAGGCGAAATCCAAGATAGCCAAAATGTTTGCCGAAATATTAATAATGATGTGTGCAAATTTTACGCAATATAATTAACAAATGAAAGAGTTAATTAATTTAATTGAATAACTTCTGTAAAAATAGAGTTACATTAATGAGATTTTAGTATGTTATAAAGATAATAATTTCTGACAGATTGTATATTTTAGATTTCACACAACTTGGTTTGCAACCAAGATATTGCAAAATTAAATAAGCACAGGAAATCCGGACCGACAAATTGGTTCCGCCGGAATTAATAGTATTAAAAATAGTATCAATTCGCCGTCTGTGGGAATCTAACTTCATTCTCACGGACCAAGGGAATTCAAATTTTATGTAGTAGGGAGAGTGTGTCAGCCAATCAAATCATTTGACGCAAACCCCGACCAGCGCGGTGTTTTCAGGCTGAAACATCACTCTTCTGCCAGTACTCACGAAGTAAAGACGTAGTTCTTCGATCGTCTAGTAACCATAGTGGTGAAGATCCATCAGAAGACTCTACGTGGTCAACACACACGCAATTACGAACACAGTAAACACAGATCAACTGTATAGCTCATAATTGTTGCGTAAAGGCGAGATACTCTTCATTACATCAACTAAGCTTATTGTGTACTACCAGCTAGTCATAAGCACGCAAGAGATCCACCAGACTTCAAGACCAGACTTCAAGAATACAGCAGAGAGGCCGTCTAAATCATTGGTGAACAGCTGACGAGCAGAGCTACCACTCGAACGAAGCACACACACACACACGCTGACGTGCGACGTGCGAATCGACGAGGGACAGAAACCAGTTCCAGCAGAGAGCCGCAGACGTTAAAATATTCACGAACAGCAAGGAAGCAGAGTGTTGCCGAATTTTGAACTCAACGACCGAATCCAGCAGCTCTAAGCCGATTATATTCTCTAGTGAACGGATTGGAATCGACGAGGGACAAATCGGAACAACATCCTCTTCAATAACAGGAAAGCAAAATCCAATTATTTATTTTAACATCAAATTTTCTATCTTTTCAATTTAAAACATTGTAATTCAAATAATTCAGGTGCCATACAAAAAGCAAAGACACTAGTAATTAAGAATAAATTCATTGTGATAATCTGTATAGCAGCCTAAGTCATTAGTAAGCTGTAGTTAAGAAAATAGGAGTAGTATAAAAGCGCTATACAAACCTTAACTAACGATCTAATTATTAGTTCACACTGCAGTATAACAGAAGTCAAATCACTAGAAATGAAATAACGTGAACTAGACTGTCACGTCTAATTTATTTTTGAAAATTATTCTAATTAATTTCATAGTTTTATATTTCGTTTCATTAACATTTAAATTCAATTTAATTAAAGAAATTTAATTAAATCAAATCAATTAATTAATTAAAATTTTCAATTGCAATTAACTCGCCAAAGAACGAGTTTATTTTCTTTTCAATAATTAACCAATCGAAAAACATTGGTCAACAGTGATTCATTGTTTAGCCTGTAAGAAATTGATAATATAATAACCATTTTATTCTTGTGTGTTGTTGGAGTAATAAACAACGTTCTATTACCCCATATTACAGTGTTTTATTGTTGTACGATAAAGCCTACCAGTCTCACAAAACTCACCCCCTTTAAAGTAATTATTTTGTGTGTTGTTGCAATAAATTTGAGATTACTAGCTTGCGAACTTCAAATCCAAAACCCACACGCCCTAGTCGGAAGAATCCACGAGATCGGACAGCAGGTAGGTACTCATACACAACACGACACAACAACAACGCATATAAGTAGAGTTGCATATGTCGCCCTGCACGTGGGGCCAGAAATTAAATTCAATTTCAATTTAATTTTCACGTTAAAACAAACTTTGCTGTTTTAACTCTTAAAACAGCTGGCGTCCAACTAAACAATCCCCAAAGAGTTTTGTGACTGGTGTTCGTACAGCAGTAAAATTATTTTGTGTACTTGAAACTATTTTGTGTATTTGTAAGTGTTTTATATTTGAAATTGTTGTGTATTTAAAATGGATATGGATAAAATACTTAAACAAATGCAGCAAATGAGTGCGGATTTGACCGCTAATATGAACTCGAGATTTGAGAAAATAGACGCGAAATTTGAACTTAGCAACGCAGAAATAACTTCCAAAATCGAAGCACAAAGACAGTCTAACCGAAGCTTTAGAACAAAGTAACGCCGACATAAATACGGAAATTAAGCAATGTAATAAATCAACGACCGCGAAAATAGACGAAAGCGCGAAAAATTTAGATGCTAGAGTCACCGAAATCGCGGAAAGCAATGCAAAAATCGCGGAAAGCAATAAATAAAATCGAAGAGAGTAATAGAGAATTAACTGCGAAAGTCGCTGAAATTGGCGAAAAAGTACATACGGTCGATACCAAAATCAATGAACGGTTTAAGGTTTTTGAGACCACTATGCAAAAATCGTTTATTGAACAAGTAACACGTATGGAGGGCCGGTTCAAGAAGCATATTAGCCGCTGCGAAAAACAAACGCAAGACGTCTCAAAAAAGGTCGAATCTCTAGAGATAAAGATTCAAGCCGACGTGACGGAAACGCAACGACGAGTAGATAGATTAGACGCTTCAATTGTAGAGACGCGATCTAACATAGACTCTAATAAAGAGAGTGTCTTACAAACGTTAAACGACGAGATTTTGAAAGTAAGACAGGAGGTACGGAGGAGATCCACTCCTAATATTTTGTTACAAGGTCCTGTTGACGAGAAAAATCGCGTGTATTTTACGGGGGAAAATAACGAAAACCCTATTGAATTTTTGTTAGCGTGTGAGAGTGAAATGGCTAGAGTAGGTTCCCGACTAGAAGATCAAGACAAAATACAGTGGGTAGTTAACGCGATGCGTGATTCGGCGCGTAAGTGGTATAACATTGTACGCGATAGAGTGTCCACATACGCGGAGTTCAAACAAAAATTTGAAAGCCGGTACTGGAACTCGCATACCCAAAGACTTCTACGCAATGAACTGGAGTATGGAAGATTTGATAGGAAACTGGGTATTACCGCGGAAAATTATATAATCCAGCAGGTCGAACGCGCGAAGCATTTAACCCCAGCATTTTCGGAGATTGACATAGTCACGAAACTTGCCTATCATTTTAATCACAACATTAGAGTAGCTGTATTTACGCAGGGTATTCGCACGGTAGACAAACTCCTCATTCTAGTGTCCCAAAGTGAGACAGTTTTTGATTTTGGTGGGTGGCGTTATAACCCTGATTCTCGCCGAAATAATGAAGGGCAGAATACGCGGGTACAGTATCATCAGCAACCTGATCAAAGACCGAGTACAAGCTCTACTCCACCCCAGACACCGTCAAAACCGCCAAATAAAACCTTTGAGTACAAGGGTAAACAAAATATTGGTAGACCAAAGGGGCAGGGTAAGGGCAACGACGGGGCCCCGATTAGAGCGATTCAAACGGTCGAATTAGCCAAAGCTGATACAACTGCAAAAGACGGCGACTCCCAAAGTAATAAAGACTCTAACAATAAATCAAAAAATTACCAATCTACAAAAAACGTGCCAAAATGCGCATCCAGCAAGGACGCGCTATAAATTCGGCAAAATTTTGTAAAAGTAAGCATGCTAGTTATAAGGATTGTATATTGTGTGAAAGGTGTACTTTTAATTATGTAACTTGTGTGCCCGTTAATAATGTGTTCCCACCGGACGTCAGGGATCCGTTGCTAGAATCCGGTCCCGCGCAACAAAGGCCAGTGAGCGCGGCGTGCCCGGTGTTACACGCCTTTGTCAACGGTGTTCCCACACAAATTTTGTTGGACACCGGCAGCGTTGTTTCCGGCGTTAGTGAAAGGTTCCTGCGTGCCAATAAAAAATATTTTCGTACGGCCCCATCACTCCCAATAAATCAATTTTATATACGAACCGCTACCGATACAAAAGAAAAAATTGACACTCAATACTATCTAACTATCATGCTAGAAAAAGTGCAATTTGAAGTGTGTGTAGTGGGTATAAACAATTTAATATGTGATATGTTATTGGGGGTAGATGTACTAGAACAAATACGTGCGGAAAATAACACCAGTGAACACTTATTAAAATGTACCATTGACAATGTTAGTTACACTTTTAAATTGAACACACATACACATACACAAAACCATGGTGACCCAATTAAAATCACACGGCCACTAAAACAAGTGATTCATTATAAAGACTGTGAACAGGGGGAAACAACCTTAGATTCCCGAACTGAATGGAGATTGTCGTCGCTGCAAGAAGAGTTCAGCGATATCTTCAGTGAGGAGCACTCAATCTCGTCAGTGTATGGACATAGAATCCACCTCACGGAGCCGGAGAAGTTCATAAGGAGAATCTACCAGGTCCCTATAAAATACCAGGCCGAGGTCCAGCAGGAGATACAGCGGATGTTGGAGGAAGATATTATAGAGAGATCCAATAGCAGCTTCCTCAATCCACTGCTAGTCGTCCGCAAGAAGACTGGAGAAATCCGACTCTGCCTGGATATGAGGAACTTAAACAGTCTGGTAGAGAAAGAGTTTGACTGCGAACCGACAGCGGAGGACCTCTTCATTAAATGTGAAGGAGCCAGGTACCTCACGAAGCTCGATCTAACAGCAAGCTTCTGGCAGGTCCCGCTGTCTGAGCAAGATCGTAAGTATACAGCATTTATATTCAATAAAAAATGCTATCAGCACAAGGTGGTACCTTTTGGCCTTAGCACGAGTCTCGCTGCGATTGTAAGATGCCTCGAGAGAGCTCTAGGACCTGAGGTAGACCCATACACTGTAATATTCGTCGATGACATCCTCGTCATATCCCGCACGTTGGAGGAACACTTCGAGCATCTGAGGAGCGTCTTCCAGAAGCTGAGGTTAGCCAACATCAAGCTCAAGATACACAAGTGCGAGTTTGTAAAGTCTCAAATGAAGTTCCTGGGACATATAATCTCAGCTACAGGTATCAGTACGGACCCAGAGAAGCTTAGGAGTATTGTGGAGTTCCCGGTGCCCAAGAACCTCAAAGCACTACGAGCATTCCTTGGACTCACGGGATACTACAGGAAATTCACCAGCAAATACGCCGAATATACAGTCCCCTTGCTACAGCTGGTACGCAAAAATATAAAGTGGAAATGGGGTTCTGAACAGAACGATGCGTTTGAGAGGGTTAAGGGCCTGTTCCAAACTAATTTACAATTGTTCCATCCACAACAGGGCAGGAAGTACGTAATATACACTGACGCTAGCGAGTATGCTATCGGCGCCGTGTTGCACCAGGAAGACGAACAAGGTAGTCTTCATGTTGTAGCATACGCCAATAGAACGCTAAAAGGCGCTGAGTTGCACTATTGTACTTCTGAGAAAGAAATACTCGCCATAATAAACGCACTCAGAAAATTCAGACACTACCTATATGGTACCCATTTCGAGATCCACACAGATAATCAGGCGTTATCTTTTATATTAAAATGTCGATTAGCAAATTCCCGACTAACACGATGGGTGTTAGCTATTCAGGAGTACTCATTTACTATTAAATATTGCAAAGGATCAGAGAATACCACCGCAGACACTCTAAGTAGATATCCGCCCGTAGAAAAGGAGGAGGTATGTGAAGCAGCTGACGACGAGTTGAGAGTGTTAAATATGCAATACACTGTCGCGCCTGAAGCTACCAATATGCTACAGAACTTAGGACGCGAGCAGGACGATAACCTCGCACTCCTTGCTAAAAAGCTAATGTTAGCAGCTCACCCGAAACCGCATTATCTCATACAAGACAATATATTGTATAAACTGTTACAGGGCGAATGGAAAGTGGTATTGTCTCCAGAGATGCTTGCGTGTGTAACACAATCATTACATATAAAAATGGCGCACGCATCTCCTGTAAAATGTGTCAAAATATTGCAGGAGGATTTTACAATTACAAACATGTATCGTAGGGTAAAGAAATTGTTAAAAACATGTCATCCGTGTCAAACTGCGAAAGTACCAAACTTGCACACTTACGCTACCATGGCCAATGTGATAACGGAAGGTAGGGGACAGATGATCGCCATCGACTTTCTGGGACCATTACCCAAGGCTACCAGAAACGTAAAACACATGGTAGTTTGTGTCGATGTCTTTACTAAAAAAGTTAGCCTTTACGCGATCACTAGGCCCAACACAAAGTCCGTTTTAAATATTATACTTAATAAGTATATTCCACAGCATGGACCAATAAGGAACGTACTTAGTGACCAGGGAAAGCAATTCCAAAATAAACACTGGGCAGCAACCCTGGAACGTAACGGTATCAAAGGAATCCTCACCTCGATACGACGACCACAGGGCAACCTTGCCGAAAGGGTGAATCGGGAAATCGGTAAAATGTTCCGTATCTATTGCTATAAGGAGCAAAGTAAATGGCCCGAGTTCCTACCATTCCTCGAAAAGGCAATAAACGAGAATTATCACGATACCACGGAATACACACCAGCAGAGTTAGACTCTGGAACAAGGCCAGAGAGATTTTGGAATAATTATTTAAGCAGGCCAAAGACTTATAATCTACCTCTGCCGGTGGAGTGTAAAAATCAACTTGTGAGGGAAAGAATAGTTGAAAAAGGGCGAAAGAGGGCGGACAAATTCAATACTACTCATAAACTAACTAACTTTGTAGTAGGTGAGAAAGTACTGCTCAAGGCGAATCCTGTAGGCCGAAGAGACATAAATGTAGCCGCAAAGTTTTTTCGTTTATATAACGGTCCATATCTTTTGGCTCAACAACTCGCGCCTCACACATTTATCGTTACGACGCTCGACCGAACGAAAACGATCGGTAAATATCATGCGAGTTCTTTGAGAAAATACTTTGAGTAGCATGGCATTCCAAAGCGCGTCGCGACGAAAAAATAAGACTTTAAAAAAAATAAATAATATTTAGAATTAATAATAATGTGATTATGTAATAATTAAAATTAAAATAAATAACTTGTGTTTTATAATATTATAAATAATAATTGTAGATAGCTTGTGTATTAATAATAACGCATTTATATCGCGGTGAATAACGGGAGCGTACAATGAAACAAACACACGGCAGGAAATAGTTACGTCACGCGGTAACAGCCGACCGACATTTGAAAATAGGTCAAGCAATTAGCCGCGCGGCAGGCGGTAACGAATGTAAACAAGACAGTGTCAGCAAATTCCTTTGCGCGCGTGCCACTGTTTACAAACAAACCTTTTAACCGCTGCAATTAGCTAATACCCGTTCTAAAAATATTGATACACAATAATTTGCAAGCATAATTTTATTAATAGATGTATTAGAATTAAGTTGTACATAATGGAATAACATTAACACACATGTATGTTTTTCTTTTGAATAAGTAATACAATGTATAGGTAATAAGTATAGTGATTACCGAATACGTGTGTAATGATTAAGAAAAAAAAATAACTAATTATTACATTCATTTTTTTTTTTAACGGGTAGGGGCATATATAACAGCACCAAATATTGACTATTTGGGGTTATATGTCACCCGCATAATAAAATCATGTTTGAATAAATTATAATAGTCAAAACTCCATTTGAATGTAGAGCGTTGAAAATAATGCTTTGTAAAGCGACGCACACGTGGTCATTATGTAATCAGCTCGCTGTACAAACAAGGGCCACACCCAAACAGTTAATTATTAATATCTCGGAAACTAATAAATTAAGGCGAAATCCAAGATAGCCAAAATGTTTGCCGAAATATTAATAATGATGTGTGCAAATTTTACGCAATATAATTAACAAATTAAAGAGTTAATTAATTTAATTGAATAACTTTTGTAAAAATAGAGTTACATTAATGAGATTTTAGTATGTTATAAAGATAATAATTTCTGACAGATTGTATATTTTAGATTTCACACAACTTGGTTTGCAACCAAGATATTGCAAAATTAAATAAGCACAGGAAATCCGGACCGACAAATTGGTTCCGCCGGAATTAATAGTATTAAAAATAGTATCAATTCTCCGTCTGTGGGAATCTAACTTCATTCTCACGGACCAAGGGAATTCAAATTTTATGTAGTAGGGAGAGTGTGTCAGCTAATCAAATCATTTGACGCAAACCCCGACCAGCGCGGTGTTTTCAGGCTGAAACATCACTCTTCTGCCAGTACTCACGAAGTAAAGACGTAGTTCTTCGATCGTCTAGTAACCATAGTGGTGAAGATCCATCAGAAGACTCTACGTGGTCAACACACACGCAATTACGAACACAGTAAACACAGATCAACTTTATAGCTCGTAATTGTTGCGTAAAGGCGAGATACTCTTCATTACATCAACTAAGCTTATTGTGTACTACCAGCTAGTCATAAGCACGCAAGAGATCCACCAGACTTCAAGACCAGACTTCAAGAATACAGCAGAGAGGCCGTCTAAATCACTGGTGAACAGCTGACGAGCAGAGCTACCACTCGAACGAAGCACACACACACACACGCTGACGTGCGACGTGCGAATCGACGAGGGACAGAAACCAGTTCCAGCAGAGAGCCGCAGACGTTAAAATATTCACGAACAGCAAGGAAGCAGAGTGTTGCCGAATTTTGAACTCAACGACCGAATCCAGCAGCTCTAAGCCGATTATATTCTCTAGTGAACGGATTGGAATCGACGAGGGACAAATCGGAACAACATCCTCTTCAATAACAGGAAAGCAAAATCCAATTATTTATTTTAACATCAAATTTTATTTAAATTCAATTTAATTAAAGAAATTTAATTAAATCAAATCAATTAATTAATTAAAATTTTCAATTGCAATTAGCTCGCCAAAGAACGAGTTTATTTTCTTTTCAATAATTAACCAATCGAAAAACATTGGTCAACAGTGATTCATTGTTTAGCCTGTAATAAATTGATAATATAATAACCATTTTATTCTTGTGTGTTGTTGGAGTAATAAACAACGTTTTATTACCCCATATTACAGTGTTTTATTGTTGTACGATAAAGCCTACCAGTCTCACAAAACTCACACCCTTTAAAGTAACTTATTTTGTGTGTTGTTGCAATAAATTTGAGATTACTAGCTTGCGAACTTCAAATCCAAAATCCACACGCCCTAGTCGGAAGAATCCGCGAGATCGGACAGCAGGTAGGTACTCATACACAACACGACACAACAACAACGCATATAAGTAGAGTTGCAATATATATATATATATATATATATATATATATATATTACTATAATACTTATAACTATTTTACCTCAAGAAACGGACTGTAGCAGAAAGTGATTGAAATATATATATATATATATATATATATAGGTATCGCTACGAACGAAAGGGTGGACACTGTGCATAAAATTTGCTCGTTGTGGAGGACGCGTCACTATGAGGCGTCCAAGGCTACGCTTAGCCGTCCAGTCCGTCTAGGCGCTAACGTTTTACGTAGTTATATTGTATCCTCCACACTGATCCGAGTGCCACCTATGTCTGGTTTTGTTCTGCGCTGACGTCATTCAGTAACGTATCGTTGGCCGTGGTAACGTATGAGCGACATACACATTGAGTCACCTGTTTTATTCAGTTGTTTCTTCTTGGCTTGAAGTTGTTTGCCTTGTTTTTGTTTACATATTTTTGTTCGTTCATTAAATATAAGTCTATTGACTATTTAGTGATGTTCATAATTTCTGTGTAAATATGTATAAATGCATTCTGTATAAATGTACGGTTAAGTGTATTATCTAAAATTATCACTTAAACACCGCACCTGTATAATACTGAGTATTCGTTCCAATATAATACTAAGTACATGAAGAAACAAACGTGAAGTCACAGACTGAAATTAATGGACTAATTATAATTAACAACTAGCTGGAAAGTTATGGAACACATTATTTAATTTTGTATATCTTAAATCGTATTCTTTAAGGAACTCGATTGGCAAATAGTGAAATACAGGTGTAGTGACGTTTCTGTTTAATCTCGGTAATTCTGTTTAATGTGGTTAATTTTATTTTTAAAAAGGTTATAATAATTAAACATTTGTTACATAAAACTATCCTGAATCCAACATTTATGCTTGATAAATTATGCCTTGAACATGAATCATAGAAATCGATCATGATTAATAAAAAAACATTTGTTATTAATATAACTTTTCACGACCGATTATTAACCCACAACACAAAAAAATTGGCTCGTACAAATTCAGGGTCATAACTTGAATTTCCAGACATTCTTTTTTTTAAGCAATTGATTACCAGTATAGTGGCAATGCTACGATGAATAGTCTGTAGTAGGTTGTAAGCATGTAGCCTAACTGAATGGAGGTAATTAAATAAAATAATAATACTAATTTACTAACTTTTTACCAGCTTATTTAGGTGTAATCATTTTTTACCATACTATTAACTGATGTCAGTGTAATTTGACTTCCAAAATATTCCATAAGTCTTTTAAAAATCAATTCATAAATAGTTCAATTTATCGTCTTTTTATTATAGCCTGTTTTTTATTTAGTTTTATGCATTTTCTCTTTAAATTATAAATTCTGTACTTTAATGCTACATTGCAACTGTCAAAGTGCACAAATGAGAAACGGGGACTTCATATTCAATTCAGATGTAATTTCCTTTTTAACTGTTGTGAAGTAATATAATTGTTGTGAGTTGAATGCCTAAGCTTAAAGCAGTTTAAGCTAATAAACACTAAACTAAGAGACCATTATTTTGTTTTTATAAAACTTACTTGCACATTGAAATATTTCTTAAGTATTTATGTAAATATGTAATAAAGTAGGAGTAATAATGTAAATACTTGTTAGACATTTACGTACATTATACTGATAAAAATTAGGTTTATCAGCAAACGTAAATGAGTTATCTAAGATGTAAATTATTATTTTAAAACATCACTCGTTTTTACGCGGATATGAAGCATGACTTCTTTTGTTCATTCACCTGTCTGATGTATATGAACACCACTAAACAGTTATGACACTTATGCAAAGCCACACACTGAATGAAAACGCGTTTTGTTTTATTAAAATGAAAGCCACAACAGACTGAATGTTATGTCTTCAATTGTATACACAAGCTGCTGATGTCTGTTACCAAATGATTCTGCTTGATAGTGCAACATCTGACGACAATTGCTACTAGTACATACCTTTCTGAAACAATGTGTTAGTCATCAGTACGAAAACTTGTACACACGACAATGTAGTAAGCAATTCGAACTAACCGATTATCCGACCGTGAATTGACCACAGGACTAGTTATCTGGATGTTACTGAGGAATAATTATTTTTCTAAAAATGTATTGGTTTCTTATTAATAAGAAAATCTGGTAAATAACAGCTCGCTAAGTAATCGACATTTCTTTCTCAGTGAATTCCGTAATTATATAAATTTAGGGTTAATATTTATGTAAATAGGCCTACTGGAAACATGGTGATGGTTAATACTCTTAACATAACAAATAATTTGAGCAGAGTTTCCTTACAAAAGGCTTTGTTTAACCTCGAGTTACTGTAAAATGAGGCTAGAGATCTTCCTTCCATAAATTTTTTATAAAGAGAAGAAAGGTTAATTAAGCTTTTTTCAGTTTTTGTCTTTATAGATCTCACTTTAAGTCTCTGTCAGAATATGTTGTTATTATTTTGTTCTTCTATTTGTAACTTACGAAAATCTAAAACAATGAAGCTATATCAGAGGACTGGCTTCACCAACACGAATTTTATGCCTTGAAAGACTGACGCCTGGCATAGAAAAGCACAAAACTCAAGAGGCATAATCAGCACGAAACCCCAAGTTTGTAAAGGTTAAAGGTTATTTCAACCACCAGAAAAATTTTTATTAAGATTTGAAAACCTTCTTAATTAAGCTTCTTGAATAATACAACCAAATTAACTGAACCAAAATTCAGGACATTTTTATAGAAATAATATTCTTTAGAAAATATTTGTCAGCACATTTAGCCTATTAAAACGCTTTATTTTAGCTATAGGCCTACTTATTAATTATAACCAATTATTATTATTAGTATTGTTATTATCATTACTATCATTACAAATATTCCGTTACCAGTATTCTATTATTGCTATTAAGTTTATGAACTGACATAAACGCGCGAATACACAGGCTCACGCGCGAGCGCACATGCGCAAATACAAACTAATAAGATTTCGATACATCTGATGCTGAATTCAATCGTGGATAGTTTATAGATACAACGTTTTTAAACTTTGCTTATTGTGAGAAACGTATTGTATACAATACTATAACATTAAAAGAAATGTATTTACTTTTTTCAGCTGTTAAAAAAAGATACTTAAATTCGATTGGATTTTGCACTGTATTTGTATTTTTATTAAGTAAGAACTACATAGTTATAATTTAAATTAAGATTAAAAGTGCCGTTGATTCACAAGAATTTATTTTCATGCGTTCTCCGACACTTCTTTACATAACGAAACTCATATTAAAATTTATAATTCAGGTCAAATTAGGTAGTAATCCAGTCCCGTTCTCGGTGTCCTACTATTAAAGGAGAAAGATAATTCTTATTACAAATAATGAAGCTTTTAAGACCTGGCATTGCTAAATGCTAAGTAAATAATCAAAATGTTGCAAATAACTTGTAGGTTCATCGTCATTAGTCATTGATTTCTTTCTATTTATTATCAAGTTAAAAACATTCGCTAGCATTTTTAATTTAGTTCCTCCAAAACAAGAACACGGGAGCAGAAATTTTTTTTTAATTGTTCGAGTATTTTTCAACATTGTTCTTTTGAAAAATAAGGGCGTTGCAGACTGTGTTGTGAATGCATATTTGTTTTACGTTCTCAAAGAATCATTACTGTGTATTCACTAGATGTGTCTGTTATTCTGGCTAGAGCAGAAGTATGACAGTCGAAAGCCTCTGATGCAATAACGTGTTTTTAATTCCGCAGCACGTTCCGACACTATATCTGTGCACCAATCAGATTGGACCTTTAGTACGATAAGATTACCATTTGAGCACACGTTGCCGCTGTCTGGTCACAATTAGTATTCATGAATCGCAGCTTGAAGTGAATTGACCTATCGTGTCGTCGTCATTTTGCTGTCGGTATAGTCGTTGTTTAAGTAACATGACAACAACGCAACTACACTGACAAATTAATAACCACTGATGCCTTTTGTCATCCTTTTAACCGACGGTATATTAGATATTACTATGCTTACAAATACACAATGATCTTTATTACATTCTTATTTGGCAATAAAAGTACTATAATTGATAATTAAGTTCTTGGTTTGGCATTAGACTCTAATTTATCGTAGACCCAATTACGTAGATGTGCCCTTTATTAATATACGTCCAAAGTGTGTTATTACAACATTTGTAACATGCACAGAATTAGTACCAAATAAATACCAAAACTATTAACTTATTATAACTTTATATTTTGTAACAATTTGTTCGTATGCTTGTTATGTCCAGATTGGTAGCTAGGGGGGCCAAGAAGCCAGCCGCCCCCAGTGACCATAGATTTGAAAAATTTGTTGTCGCTTTTATAAAACTACAAACAACTTGTTTCTTTGATATGACTATTCCTTTCACAAAAGAAGCATAACCAGCCAGCGTGTCTGTTATCCTAAACGGGGTTGGAACACTTGCCCGGAGTGACACTTGCACGGAGTGACATTTGCCCGGAGCCCTCCCCTTCACATAATGGTATTTGGTGAGTCAGAATTAAGACTGTGACACTTGCCCGGAACTAACAATAGTATCTTAAAATTGTTCAAAACGTATCCTCTTTCAATTTTGGAAGGGTTGAGTTCAGTGTTATAGTGCAATATTACTTTTATTTTATGAATTTTAAGAGTCTTTTTAGGCAACTTTGCTTCGTTTCCAGGGAACACCACGGGGTGGTAGTCTCTTATCTTCCCCATATATTTTTAACTTTATGTGAGTTCCTCAATTTTTTTTAATGCTGAATTAGAATATTTACATATTTACAAATCTTTCCTGGTGAGAGTCTACTTCTCTAACATATAGGCATTGCCTTTACTTTAACATAAGCAACAGAAACAAGGAAAGACCTTAGTTTGCCATCTAGATCCAGTTCTTTCAAGGCCTTTTTTAAAATGGTTTCATCACTCTTCACTGCTGCTTTTTTCCTCTTCTTCCCGTCAATATTCAGGGCTGTTCTATCAAAAAGTGGCCATAATACTCTGCGTCCTCTCGTAGAGTCTTGAGCAGTGAATATACATTTGGATGAGACCTCGAAAGTAACTACTAATTGTTTGATTCCACCCTTCAGAAACATTCTTGGTCCGGTGCAGTCTTCCGCAACAGTTCCACACGTTCCTTTGGATATGCCCATTCTCAAGCCACTGATCGACGACGTAGTCATAGAACACCCGCAGTTTCTCGTCTTCAGGTGTGCTTTCCTGTATACTTAGCCAAGCATCATCAATCAGTTCTAGCGGAACATGCGCGAGGGCAGAACACATTCGAATGTGAAGTCGAATCTCTTCATTTTCTTTGTACGCAGGAGCAAGGCCACACTCTTGTACTCTCCTCCATAAACATTGGTTAAAATGGTAGTTACAACCAAAAATTTCAGCTTCAGGAAACAGAGTTTTAGCTGATTGGATGATTGCCAGTTCAAAGTCCATTGTAAGTGTCACAGGATTCCATCCAGTTACGTTGTTTTTCACTGCTTTGAAAAAACGATCATATGTGTCTCGTTTCTTATTTGGCAACAACGCGTAGACTGCTGGAATAGTATTGGTTTCTTTCCAAGAACTTTCCAGATCGGCGTGGATGATAAATAACTGGCCAAACTGTTTGCTTGAACTCTTGAAGGTTCCGTCGACGAAGAATGAAGAACAACTTGTCAATGCAGATTTTCCTTTTTCGCTGGCAAACACCAATATTCTGTCTTTAGACCCTCTGTTGTCGTCTTCAAGTAGAAAAACTTTTACCGTCATTCATAAGTAGATAATTTTCCTCTAATCGTATTTCTTCAGAGTCGACTGGGTACTTTGTAGGCCCCACAGTTTTTCTTCGAAAGCGATGTAATGATTGTTTGGCACTTCTGTGTGATGGTAGTGAAGTGACTAGGTCATATCCTCGATTAAAGAGTGGGCCTATTTCTTCGGCGTAAATTTTTGAAATCGTATTGTCTGTTTCCCTTGCACGCTTCTTTGCATTAACAACACTTTTTCTCACTTCAGTTGCCGCTTCGTCCGGAATACAAACATGAGTTGCTTCGCTTACGATAGTAATATTTTTCGTTGATATTCTGCCTTTTACTTTTCTTATAATCAACACATCGCCAATAAGTCACATCTTCTTTGTTGGTATAGTCAACACCCCCTACATTGCTCCTGCATTCCTATAACCGGACTCCGTGCAAGTGTCACTGACAAAAATACACATAATTAGTCATTTCCTGGAATGGTTAGGGCTCTGGGTAAATGTCAACAAATTCCATCTCCGTGCAAATGTCACTCCGTGCAAGTGTCACAACTTCATCATAAACCACGCGTGATAAACAGAATTAGTCAATTTTACTCAAGCACCGTAATTACGGTTCATTATGGTAAGGTAAATCGCATTGGATGTGTTTTCCTTCAACTAAAAAATTTCTATTTTGATTTTCTTGCGCTTTATTTTTACAAAAAAAAAAAAATATATAAAAGAAGCCATTTCAATAGTGAAAATGGGTTTTCGTCGCGGCGAAAGTTAAATCCCCGTATTCAGGGTCATGAAAATAGTCTCGAAATAGTCTGAAAATAGTCAAGAAATGCGACGTTCTCTAATAGAAATTTGGACAAAAAGTCAGTTGAAATTTCAAGCCGTTTCTCTAACATAAAAGAGTTAGAAAAACGCTTTGGGTTCTCTTTAAATTTGAGGCGTACGTAAATGATGGGATATACATTTTAAGGAACAGCTTTCCCAAATCAATATTAAGTGCACAGTACTTGCAAAACTGTATCCACATGACCTAAACAGGGTAGCATTGTTCAGTGTTCAGTGACTTGAAATATGTCATCAAAAACGGCAAAAGGTAACGGAGAACAAATGGGCTTTACACCTCAGAGCCTGCTAGAATACATTTCTTCAAATGGATTAGAAGCCTACAAAACACTAGCAATAGTTTCAAAAAATGTTCTTACTTTACCAGTGTCTGTGGCTTCTTGTGAAAGATCGTTTAGTAGACCCTAAACTTAAATTGATTAAATCGTATCTACTGTTAACAATGTCACAGGACAGGGTATCAAATCAAGCGAAACTTTCAATTGAAAACGACATTTCTTCGTCTTTAGATTATAGTGATTTAATAACCGACATTGCAGCAATTAAGACCAGGCAAGTTACATTTTAAAATATCTCGTTTTAAATACTTATTAAGTACTCAAAACAAATATTAAGTGTGTATTAATAGAAGACGGAACCATTAGCCTGTAATGGTAACTTATTAAATTTATTATTTTTAATGTAATTCTTTATTTAACTTTATGTTGTTTAGGATATTGTTTTGACGATGCGCTTTAGACCTACAAGGAATTTGCAACTTTATTAGAATATATTTATGGGTAAAATGTTTTGTTTTACTACATTTCTTATAGCCTACATTTGTAAATAATAAATGTATACACACTGAATACCGGTAATATTATAATATGTAATTTCTTAATTTTAATTTAACAAATATTCTTAAGACGTTTTCTGGAGGTGGTTTCATAGAATAATCTAAACAATTGCATATAGTAAGTACTTTTTTCACTGGATGAACCTTGATTTTTGCCCTTTTGTCCCCTTTTAATTGTAAAGGCGAGGCGGACGACGATCTCCTTGCCCCGGGCGCTAGAAAGCCTAGCTACACCACTGGTTATGTCCCAACATTAAAAGTTCTAAATACATTTTTAAATCACTCCGTTATTGTACTGAACATTTTATTATGACTTGCACTTTGTGTGTAGAGTGTAATAAACACACTGAAAACATGTATTAGAGAAACCGTAACCAGTAGTTGACACTATTGAAATATATTTTTAACACTCTATGTAGCCAACCTCATATTGTAGTTTATTTTATTACACATTTTGAGTCTGTTTAGACATCCAAATATTTTTGTACCCGAATTAGCCTCGGTCCCAATCAGTTGTGATACTGATGCTCTACTGCGATCTAAATTATTACCAAGACATTTTTAAATATGGAATTAGAACACGTAAAGAACTGACGTAGCTATCATGGAAAATAAAAGCCTCAGTAACGCAACATTAAGCTGGCAGCGGGAGTCCAACTACGCCCGCTCAACTCTTTAACATGAATACATACAGAGCGAGTAAACAACTCTATTTCCGAGTTTGATAACACACATTAGGAAGAAGTTTATGCAATATTTGAAGAGACAATGACAAATCTGTTAACGCAAAGAGTAACTATGCTTACAGACTTATATAAAAAAAAATTAAAAACGCCGAGAGAATCAGAATTATGGGACGGAATGGATTAAAGTCACGGAATGAATAGGTGAACGATAAGTTTACTTCAGTGACAACAAACTTTATTATTTGTAATCCAGGAAATTCATCATCACGTAAAATGATCTGTTCGTGACGTTTCCCTAGTGGTAGCTATCGCAATCAAGTAGACTACATCTTACTTATAGCTAGGTGGACTCCACGATGTTCCCAAACAAGTCAAGACCCTATGAGCTCCCCAGAGAAAGATTTTTAAAGTAATCAGTTTCTTGCAGCTAAAGTTAAATTGAACCTGGAAAAGCCTACATCATAAGAAATTCATAGGAACATGATAGTGTTTAAAAATAGACATGTCATATAAGCACAATGCGGATATAAGAGTGAAGAGGAACATTGTTGGTGGCAATGCAGTGAGCGCCTATCTAAAATCAAATAGTATATTATCAGAAAAAACCTCTAGAGTAACCACAAATCCGTAATTTCAGTACGATAGTGTAAAAATAGATAAATAAATATACGTGTAACACAATACAGACAGAAAACGGGACTATACAATTAAGATACAAGTATCCTTAAATAAGCAAAGCCATAATACAGCAATGTAGGTACGATACGAATGTAAATAAAATTTCAAAGAATTAAAAACAAATGGTAACAAAATAAAAATTATAATATGTTCAAAATTAAAACGTCACAAGAAATTTGTAACAAATACAAGAATGGACGATGCCAATATAAAAACAGCGGAGAAGCTACTGCATAAAAACCTAATTAAAGATAAACGCATAGAGAGAATACAGGTAACTTTGCGTTTGACCTGGAAATCAACATTACCATGCAATATTAATACCTACATTCGAAAAAATAAAACACAAGAAAGCTGCTGGGAAAGACTATATAGTAATTGAAATGATTATGTCTCTCGGTGAAATGGAAATCTAAATTTTCTTAACTGGCTACATGATTGAATAAGTTTAGTATATGTCCCTATACACGAGAGTACTTAAAGATCGCTGTGACAGATTAATCTTATTTTTCACCTGCTAGTAAAGCTGAGTTACAAAAATTCTATAAAAATTGAAGTATACCTACTACTCCAAATACAACGTGAACAAGCAAACGTTTTACCATGTTACTGAATACATGGAAGATTTAAAAAGAATGAGATAATCCCACATTGTTTTTCAAATTACAATGAACCTTAGATTATTTTAAGGGCCAGAAAATGTGGATAATTGTAGCCGACATTAGGACAATGCATCACATAATTATATTAAGTAAACATGGAAGGGTAACAGGAAATCAGTATCACAATCATGACAACAGGAAAGGTAAAGGTCAGGGTTAACTCCCTGCTCACGGACTTTTTCATCGTAAAGAAGGGGTATGACAAGGATGCATACTCAGTCTTATAAGATTTAAATTCCGGGGTTTAAATTGACCAGCCACGGATGGATGGAAAGGAGGTATTGCAATGTGAATTAAGAAGGTTTGCAATCTATAATATGCTGATGACATAGTATTTCTAGATGCAAGCGAATAAGAATTTCAGAATTTCATCTATACGCAGAATGAAAAAGCCAACAACGATGCAAGGTTACAAAACAAAAGTTAATATAAGACAAATTAACGACTGCTGACAGATCAGATAATAAACTGCTTATCTACTCCGAACATGTACAGCGAATGGGCAGAGATCCCAAAAACACATGTTAGAGTGGAAATACAAGGGAAGAAGAATGCCAGCCAAGCCAAGAAGTAGATGGAAAGTATAGACTCGGAACTGAAAGGGGCCTTGAGGATTACCACGATAGGTGATTTATCATTGGAATAAGAGAATAATGCAGTCTAATACGTAATTTATTTGTGTGTGTGTGTGTGTGTGTGTGTGTAGGCGCGCGCGCGTGCATCTTAGGTGGAAGAAGGTTTATAAAACTGTTTATGTTATGAATTATTAAGCCTACTAATTGTTATTATTATTATGTTTTTACTATAAAATATTCATATTGTTTTAATATGCTTTCCTGAAGGAGTCGTAGTATGATACGTCAGCCTACCAACACGTTTGGCGCAAATGTAAAAACAGACAGTTGATATACAAGAGAGGCCATGAGTTCAGAGGTTAGATCTGTATATATGTGTCAGCCAAAACCAACGATCGTTGGCCAAAACAGTAGTACGTTTTGTAAACATACACTCCTGAGTCATTAAAACATTAAGAATGTTATGTGACCGTGAATCTTATTTTGGCGGGATTTTGACGAATGAGAAATCTGTAGACACAACACATTATCACTTTACACCATGGCCCCCACATCTTTCCTGGGGCCCCTATGCCAGACCTCCTTCCGGGCCCCCCTTCGCCGTTCAGAAACCCATCTGGTTTTAAAGCCTTTTTCTTATTAGACAAACATATTACTTGTGTGTCTAAAATCATTTTTTTGTAAAGAGGCTAATAATAAAAATGCTAAATAGGTTAAAAGTCTTTTCATTAGATAGAAAATTTTAGACGTAACGCTTTAAAGCAAAACAGAATTAACAAACTAATTAAAGTACTTAAAACCTACAACATTTCAAATTTTAAGTTCCTAGTCAAATCAAATAATTAACTCATTTTTTACCTCAACCATCTACTAAAATTAACTTTTATAAGACAAAAAGAAACACAATCCATGTTTATTAATACATAAAAATAAAGAAAAAACTATAATATATCTAAGATCATAATCAATTGTAAGTGAAAGAGAGAGACCTACTTCTAAAATGGTTTACGTAGTGCAAAATTTTTTTTTCTAGCTTTCATTTGAGCAAACTGGTCAATAATATCTGAAAAATTATTACTGTTAGCCAATTCATTTTTAGTAGCTAAAATTGCCAAATTATTAAGCCTTTCTTGTTAGGTAGTGCTCTTCTGTCAAGTTTTCAGTGAATTCGCTAACCTGCTGAAAAATCTTAATGCAGAGGAAACTGTAACTGGAATAGTACAGAAAAGCCTACGGGCAAGACAGAAGTTCACAAATATAGTTTGAAGGTTTTTATCATAAATAGATTGGAGTAGACTTAGTGGATTTTTTCATATTCAAACGCTGTTTTATAAACGTTCTTCAAGCGTAATATTTCTTCAAAGAGATCCATTGCAAAGTCCTTTTATTTAAACTTGCTAACAAAAACTTTTACTTTCAATTTTAATTCATCATTTCCCATGTCAGTAAAGTTTAAAACTGGTTCAAACAAGTCACGAATTGAACTAACTGTAGTGAATCTTGTTTTTATGTCGCCCATTATAAAGTTTAACACTGGGTGCATGACTGAGGTTTTAAAATTTATTTTCTTGATCTTTGTTTACTGAAAAATCACTAGACTACTGGATTGAACCGTACTTTTCTTCTGCCTTTTGTGAGATTCAGGAGGAACTTTTATTAGTTCTTTTGCAACTAATTTTGCTTCTTCAATTATGTTGTCAGGATTATCACGCAACAATTGAAATTCTGTCAGCAAATATTCCATTAGAGATACTTCAATATTGAGTGTGATATTTTGCTTTGAATAACATTTTTTTGGTCAATGCATGAAAGCACTTTGAACTAAAAAGATAGCAACATTAAGCCACTTGTAGAATTGAAATATTTCTTAAACCCTAATACGATGTTGTAGGCAGAGGGAGTTAACTAGAAGACATCTCTTCTAAAAATATATCCAACAATTTAAGTACTCCTGGGTAGTGCTTAACTATCGGTTTCACAGCTTGGATCCTCTCACTTCACCTTGTTTCAAAGAGGCCCTGTAGTGATAAAGAAATGTGCTTTTTCAAAACTTCCCAACGTGCAGGACTGCTAGAGAAAAATGACTAAAGGCTTGCAACATTTCCGAAAAATGTCATCATATTTGCATTGAGATTTGCAGCATTAACACCCACATGGTTCAAGGAATACGCCCCGCATGGTAAAAATAAATGCGGATTCCTTCTTTTCAAGAACTCTATTTTGTACTCCTTTAATTACTCCCCGCATATTTGCACCGTTGTCGTTACCCTGAGAGCGACAGTCTTGTAGTGGGTTGTTACGGCTATCTGAAGTGGAAACAGTTTCGTTGGCAATCGCCTCTCCTGTATTGCTGGTCATAAGATACCTTGGTCTGTTGTGCTTAAATAACAAATTTACTATATTTGTTACTTTATCATTATTGATGTAAATTATTTAGATTACTCTTTACATATAAAAGAAAATTGTAATAATCTCTAAGCCAATTTTCGACAACAAATTTACTTAAATCGCTCACATTTTAAAGTCACAGTCTATAACTGTTGTGGATTTTGAATTTTTTTTCCACTAGCCCGGGCTCCTATGCCACGGCATACGCTGGTCCCTCCCTTGTGGGCGCAATGCTCTGCACATTCCTATAAACAAGTGATTAATACAAGGGATCAAATTACGTAGCCTCTTGTGTTTGCAAGGGGTTATGCGACAATTATCTTACCTCTCCCTCCTCTCACTCTCTCTCTCTCTCTCTCTCTCTCACACACACACACACACACACACACACACACACACACACACACACATTGCTTTTCTATCGTAGTGACTATTTCAGTCTTAAATACAGATGCTCACTGCGTCCCTTCCTCTGTTTGTGAGCCTGTAAATATCGTTTCAACCTCTCCTGACACTTTCTTTTTATTACCCTCTCTTGCTATCTACTAAGTAGCTAATCCTAAACTAAGCCTCAAATTATATGAAAACTATGCGTACAATTTATAGTTACTTAATCGTACTACATAAAGCAGGAATCTTACTAAACAAAACGAAAACTGGTGTTTAGGGATTACGCTCTTTACAGGGCAGCAGCTAGAGCCCCGACATAAAAAATTGCTACTCAGTGAATTAATATTATTGGTTGTGCATACCAATTAGAGCTAGTAGGGCACATTAAATTTCAGAATCAAATTTAGTTTTACATGGTTTACGTAATACGTAAGTGGCTACAAACAGCTTACGAGTGAAAGTATTAATATAAACCAACATTAGTAACATCAACACAGACAGGTGATGTAAGGATATATATGGAATTGTATGATCTCAGTCGTTGCCTGCATGTGGGTATCAGACAAAACAGTTTTACTGTTTACAGACATAAACAGTTTTACTGTTTACAGTCATATGTTCTTGTTTGGCTTTAAAACATTAATAAATGTTATGTGACCTTGCACACTTTTTTGGCGGGATTTTCATCGTTGATAAAGCTTGTCTACTGGCTAGATGACATGCTGAAAAATAGACACAACACATTATCACTGAACTAAGTCATGTATACAAAAGAAAAAAATACTGAGCAATAGGCTTCCACTTTAAGCAAGATTATTATCCATACGTCTACGTAACCTGTTCGAGACAAGCATAACTCTAACGTTGCGCATGAACCGTGGTGACAAACATTTTGAACTGTATATGTAACATAGTTTGCGTACCTTTATCTCTCAATTACTGGCTGTCAGTTTATCTCTGTCTGTCTGTCTATCTCTGTCTCTGTCTATCTCTATTACACACGTACGCCGCACACGGACACGCGCCTGGCACGCACGCGATCGCGAATCAAACACAGTTTTCTTGTCTTTTTCCCACAATTTCAGTCTCAGAAATAAACCCTCATTGACCTTTTCCTATCTCCCTCTTACTTTGTCACTTTGTAAACTCTTTCATCAATCCTAACCTATACGTCGATTAGATCGAAACTAGGCATAACACAATTAGTAGTTGTTTAATCGAAGTCCCTAAACCAGAAAAATAATTGGGTCATTTGAGTGAAAATCAGAATCTCAAATTTCTTGGGCGTACAGCAATTATTGGAAGAGGAATAACCAAATTAGTATTTATAATACACATGTTTTAAATAAAACAGTGTTTTTATGGATTACTAATAATTATTTTATGAAGCGAGAATTGAAGAACAACCATACAATAAATCCTAAAAATCCCAAAGAATCGTATATCTGTTAAAATTCTCTGAAGTCTGTCATCCGGCTGGGTTTTTATAATTTTTGCATATTTGTGATCCCATTTTGGAGCCTTGGGGGCAGAAAATTTTGAAATATTCAAAACTCTACACTATATTTAGATTTAGATTTAAATACTCTATAATTTGATATCCCACATGAAATTCACAATTTTATTAAAGTTTTAATATTGTTCTAAGGCTTTCACGGCCGGTGATAGTTGTATTAGAAGTACCGGGCTGTTTGGCCGTGGTCCAGGGTTATCAAACAAACCAAACGTTGCAGGAGCACCACTGGCTGCCATCATCAGTGGAATTCGAGTCTACCTGAACGCGGGTTGTTAAACGTCAGGCCCACCAACTGGTGAAACGTCAGGTACTTATTTTGGTAAATTTATAAGTACAAGCAGCATCGCGGGACATCTTCAGCTTCACCATAGAACTGTGGGCCTGCCGTTTAACAACCCGCGTTCAGGTAGACTCAAATTCCTCGAATTCCACTGATGATGGCAGCTAGCGGTGCTGCTGAAACATTTGGTTTGTTTGAAAAACCTGGACCACAGCCAAACAGCTCGGTACATAGGCCTACTTCTAATTATTAAAGTTTTACCCCAATTTTTTGCGCCAGGTCTTCCAAAATTTAGTATTTGTCAAAATAAACACTACGTGCATATATTTGTATAATATTTTTTAATTTGATATTCCAATGGTCATTTGCGAGTTTTTCAAAATTTGAACGCACTCACATTTTTTCCTTTCCGCCGCTTATTTTGGGGGGGGGATCAATGTCAATAATAATTGAGTACTCTAGGGTAAAAGTACGAATACGCATGTCAAGTTTTACGAAATCATTTGATGCGATCAAACGTTATCATGAGACATACCCCAAACAGACGGACAGACAATTGCCAAACTATTGACAACTCGCTTCACTCGTTCAGTTTTTTGACAAATTCAGAGTCCCCCAAATCCTTGAAAAATAGGGAATTGGGTTTTTACCGATACCAAATATCATTACCTTACAGTGATAAACATGAAATTAAATCATACATCTGTCAGTCAAGGTGTATGTTCCTCTGCAACTGATAGTAGATAACTGGTATGGTCCAAGAGCTGCAGACCTCGCTCACAATTTGAACAAAGTACAGTAATTGTTGGTTATATTTTAATATTAGATAATTTTGTAAATTAACAAAAAACTTATGAAAATCCGGGTTACTCTTTTAGTTTTTGTTTAATAAAGTAAAACTTGTAGATAAATCGTATAATATACGTTAAAAGTTCCAGGCAATTGGATTTGTGTTTAAATTCCATTTAGTCAGATACTTCATTGACTGTTTACAATTTATTCTACTTTTAGATTCCATTTTTGGGCTCTGGGGTCAAAAAATTTTTTGAAATTTGCAAAATTGTAAAGGATAACCACATTTTGATTAAAATTTTCTTTAATCTGATGTTCCACAAGGCTTTTGCGATTCTTAAAATTTTGAGAATTTTACTAACTACAAACTACCTCTCCCCTCTGTTTATTGGAGGATCAATCTCAAAAACAATAGTGTTCTGTAGGGTATGGACATGGATGCTAAGGTTCTGGTAGATGTGTTCAAAAGTTATCATGAGATATACCCCAAAAACAGACAGATAGACAGACAGACAAATGCCAAACTGTAGGCTTAAACTGAGAATCTGTTTTATTCGTTAAAGAGTTATTAAACCGAATTATAGCCAAAACCCTTTTAGTCTCCTACAGCCTAAATAAATTTAAATACCATTCGTTCCTACCTTTCCTTTAGATTTTGTTAGCCTTTAAAACCAAATTTGTAAATAATTGTTTTACAATATACATGTTTTACAGTTGGTTTTAACATGTATATTTTGCCTAAGGCCCAGCGACCTTAATTTAATTTCAGTGTTTACTCATTATACTTTCCCATGGAATAATTATGCACTGGACTAAATTTGTTAAAATTAGAACTCTTAATATGTAATAAATATGTAAAATACAGTCATCACATTTTCGTAACCCTCGTAATTTTTTAGCTGTATTGTAAGAAATGTTAACAGTGGTATTAGCCGCAGTGCAATACTCACATTTTTTGAAAAGCCAGACATTTTGACCGCACCAACGGCGGCCATCTTCAGTGGAGTGGAAACAAGATTGTACAGCCGCTAAAGAATAAACTGAGAATCTCGTTGTATCTCTTTTATTCTGCAGCGAAACGTCTGGCGTTAACATGTCTTCCGGTGAACATTCTTCCAACTATGACAACTCCAGCCGTAAAAGTTTGTGTTCATTTATGAGCTTCACTAATCCAAATTTAAAGTGTTTGATTTATTATAATATTTCAGTACTAGACTTTGTTATTTACTTTTTAACGTTAGAAAGTAAGCGTATAATAATGTGCGAGATAGGTTTTGGAACATTCTTAAAAAAAACACTTATCTGTCAGTCACGCATTTCAAAATAAATTATTTGCAATATAGGCCTATGTGTAGGCCTACTTGCATAAAGTGTTTCCGTGGGCTACACGATTAATTCATTTGATGCAATCCTGTTATTTTATGTTTGTAGTAATAAGAAAATTAAAAATAAAGCAAAGAATATATTTTGAAGTTTGATAAAAAAAAGAGTAGACTTATCTTATTTTTAAAATCATACGATTAACATTAAATGGTGTAGCAAAACAAGTGTTATGACAGTTAAAGTAGGCCTAAATGCTAATGTTATACTTTTCTACGCTGTGGAAGCGACATCACCATAAAACCGTCCAAGAGTAAATAATAGCGACTAGGCTAATTTCTCTGTTGACGTCATATCGTATATCACATTGCATTTTCCCGCTAAATGTCTTAAAACTGATTGGGGTTTTCTTCCCGCGCAACCGTCTTTCATTATCGTAAACATTGGGAAACCATTATTTCAGTTGTTCTCTGGTGTTAGCTTGGCTTGGTTGGTTCGTGGCTTGGGCTCTTTTGACACAGTGCTTCTTTTTATATTAAAGGTAAGTGAGTTTAATTATATAATTTATATGAAAATAATTAAAATTTGTGTAATTATATTAAATAGTTTCCATATCAGCTCATAGTTACATGCCTGAACTAAAATAATTAATTTATATACTATATAAACAAAATTAGCTGTAATATATAGTATGATTACATCAAAGCTGCTACGTGAATTTAATTAACTTCTCAGACAAAATAATGAAATTGATATAACTAATACACATCATACGTCTAGAAGTCGTTTAACTGGCCATATCAAGTATACCATTGTCGTTTAGTTGGCCATATCCATTGTTTGATAACATTTCTAAGCTAGCCCAGACGTCTCGACTACTTTTAAGAATAAGCGGTTCGACTCCACATGCTAACGTAATCTTCAGTGGGGTATGCTAATGTTTTCCACCCACCGAATATGATTTCGCAGATAGAGAACAAAATGTTTCTATCTTAGAATGGGCTGATATGGAAACAAGAAAGCTTAGTCCTTATACTGGGCTTAGAAATGTGATTAAATGACAGTTTAAAGCTAAATTTTGTAAGTTTTAAATCAATTTTATACCGCATATTAGTCCATTACATGACTTTTCGAGATAATTGGAGCATATTTTCCTTAATGAGTAACATATTTACCTGACGTATACACATAACTGGCAAGTTACACAACATAAAATCAGAAATTTTAATGTGTTTCATGCGATCAGTGGTAGATCTGCCTGAAACGAAAACCTTTGAGTAATTTAGCACTTTGAACATTGTAAAAAATGCAGTAATCTAAACTAGTTTTAACAAAATGATAGTCCTAGAAGTGTATCAATAAAGTTGTAAAAATATTTCGTACCTCATTTAAATACGAAAAGGCAGAATATCCTCAAACATATAATAAATCAATTGGTAAATTAAAGGAAACAATTCTAAAATTTATAGATGAAAATGTAAGGTATTAAAAGATTTAGATTCTTCAGTGCATTCTTCTTACTTATAAGCTTATATTCGTTGGCGGCAAACCATTCTGCGTATTTATAATCTTAGTATAAAATCTACTATAAATACTATATTATAGGAAACTGTAAGACCAGTAAGTCATTAGTTTTAATAATTTAGGAGTTAAGGATACTTTGTTGAAGTTTTTGCAGAGATCTATAGCCGTAATTTAATTTTCAGAATTTTGTATCATAATCCCTACCTGCTACATTCTTGTGAACGATATACAGTCATATAGCAAACAGCATTTTTATTTGTTATTTCCACTTATAGTCGACTTAATGAAGCATTTTAGTAGACAATGTTTAGAATTGTTTGTAATAGCACAAACCGACATGAAAACTTTCGTAGTATCTTCTACATAGTGTCCACATTGAAAGTTATAAAAAGTTTTTGGTGGTCTCCCCACTAGGTGGTTTCACCATCTTTAAATTTTAAGAAAATAAAGTGTATCCTATGTGCTATGTGTATAGCCTATTGATGAAAACCAATGGTTTTTGAGTTTTGGGTTTATGAATTAAACAATAATTTTATTTTTACACCCTAAAATCGTTACCTCGTAAAACCTTCTGTTGTGTAACTTAAGAAATATTAAATTTGTCAAAACATTATTCATTAATTTTGATTAAAATTAACTCCCGGGCTGTTTGGGCGTGGTCCAAAGTTTATGACAAAACCAAACGTTTCGGCAGTGCCACTGACTGCCACCTTCAGTGGAAACGAGTCAACGCTAACGTGGGATGACATACGTTAGGACTACGGTCCTGTGTTGATCGTTTTTACTGAAGATGGCAGTCAGTGGCACTGCCGAAACGTCTGGTTTTGTCACAAACTTTGAATCAAAAACTTTAATTTCTCTAGAACTAACATATTGTAAGATACGACTGTTTAAGATGGTGCCTCAGTTATTTTTTTAACTCCAAAAAAGGGGGTAATTACTTCGAATAATTATAAAACCATAGGACTAATAAAAATACTACTCATTAGTTAGATTAAACGTTGATAAATGTCCTTTTATAGAAATTCTGTTTTATTGTAATAGTAGTAAACATGTGTCTTCATACATTTCTATGAAAATTGGCAACTTTCTTGCTAGAATTTTCTGCTTATCAGGTGTCAGTTGTCTATTATTTTGACCACATTTAAATTTTGCAATAGATTTAAAAAAAGTCACTTCTCAAAATATTAGACTTTGAATGTTAGCTTAATTTAGTGATGTAATTGAAAAATTTCCTACTTCCTTATATAACCAAACAAATACTAAATTTACTAAAACCAGGTAAACATACTACATAACACTTATTAAAAACTAAATTCATTTTTTAAGTTTTTAAAGGAAAAATACTTTGTGGGATATGATTGTTTTCAAGATGTTGGTAAACTTACTTGAATCTATAAATACACAAATGAGCACTGAAATGTTGCAATGAAAGGTTTTATACATTAAGCCACCTATAAAATTATAAAGCTTTATGTAAAAATTTAGGCTTTTAATTATTTTTTTCATTGATTTGACTTCCATTTAATTATCTTTTTCTTGACATTTGACCATCACAAGAAAAGTGAATTTAAAAAGTATGAACTTCGTTCATTTCACCAACCCCTTAAATTGGCCACTTTGATTTCCTTGTGTTTTATAATGTTTTTGACATCACCTTCTTAATCGGTCTCCTGACAAACTTAAGTTTACATTTTTTCAACATCTCATTTCAAATAGCTTCCTATAATAGACACTTCTAGCAATTAAGGATGATTTCAACCCCATGGTGCCTAAAGTAGTAATGCCATTTTTAGCACTGTGCTTTTTTGCTTAAGATTAATTTTCAAATATAATTTTAAAAAAATTTCAAAAAATGTCACGCATTCATGCATGCATTTAAGTGAGCATCTTGCTTCTATATGTTTGTAATAATTAGATTAATGTCACACGCGCGTGTGCATATGCGTGTTGGCTCACTATAGCTATATTAAGCCTTTTTTATTTGGCTTTATTATTTTGTTTTAAGGATGAAGACAAAAAAAATATCTATTGACCCACATTCCAGAGGAGGGCGAATGTTAAGTATGGTAGGCTTACGGACTTCGAAGTCACCTGAAAAAGGTTAGTGAAACGACTTTTAATACGTGTATTACGCTTTTTATACACACCTTAAAGTACTAGTTTACTTTAATATTACATCTTTACATTCGTCCTAATCATAGTTCTTATGCAGAAATCTCATTGGATTAATTTACACATCCTTATAATGTCACAAATATCTGCTTTTTGAGAAAGCGAAAGCTTTTTCAATTACTCACATAGGCGCTACGGCTAAATTATTATTACAGTGAGGTTCCAGAATTATAATAGTGATCTACTTTTTTTAATTGTGTAATCCGTAATGTCTAATTGTTTTATTCTTCTATAAGTAGGAATATTTTAAATATAATTTTTAATAAGCACGTATTGGGCAGGTATTTATTTAAATTTCTGTGCTTAAATAGCACCTAATTTTATAGTGGTGTCTAAAAATTACGTCTTTGAATGGGGCACACTTGAAAAAGTGATTTCGGAATTTTGGAATAAGGGGTAAGGTGGCAATTACTTGTAGATTGAATTTCATGTAGGATTAAAAGAGAAATACCCTTTTTTTAAATGGGGTCCACAATTTTAGATTGATTTATAAGTTAAATAAGGTATTATTATTTGTAGTTTTGGTACCCGTTTACACAATAACACATTTTTTTGCTTCTAGCTTAGACTTATAGTTTTAGTGAGTACTTAAACTATTGTTAATTCACACTCGCAAGAACCGGACTTGATCACTAAAATAAGGCCTTTTTTGTACTGTCCTATCTGATGCCTAGAAAGCAATATTGTAATTACTCAAAATATAAAGCCACACACTGTAAGTGTGTAAACAACTTGAGGTGAAGGCAAAAAGTACTAACTGTAATGTCTGGAATTATAAAAATGTGACACACTGTGCGTCACTATATGTCACCTTGAAGTAACCAAAACATACGGTTTCGGCCCGAAAGAATGGTGCGTCTAGGAATACGCGGGAGAAAATGAGGTTAGTGGGTATTGGAACATTCAAACGTTGGCGGGAGAAGTATGTTTACTGGGAGCACGATAAACTTACACTGTAGTATCGTCACAGCAGAAAGCTGAGTGTGTCAGATCTGAAGCCTTATAACCCGTTCATAATACTACGACATAATACTACATAAGTAACTCGTACAAGTTATTTGGTTTATATTATTATCATTAATACGTGTGCTATTAAATCGCATAGAATTCTTTCCAATTCGGCCCTCTCACTCTCTCTCTCTCTCTCTCTCTCTCTCTCTCTCTCTCTCTCTCTCTCTCTCTCTCTCTCTCTCTCTCTCTCTCTCACCCACACACACACACACCACATATACATTCTTTCCGTTGTTATCATAACGTACATTTAATCTCGTACTAATATCCTTCGGCGATTTACGCTGTGCATGGGCGAACAACAGTTTCCTCACGTGACCTTGCACGGTAACCTTCACAGTCTAACGTGCCAGTCTTTCGCGCGGATAAGAACGCGTATGTATGGCCAACTGTTATTAATACCATGTCTGCTGACATCTACTGCATTATTAAATGAGACAAACAATAATGTACTGTTTGCGTTACTGTCATGTGTCTCAAACATTGACACCACACTACTCCAAACACATTGTGCATATATAAACCAGTTTATGACCAACTAACATCTTATGACAGACTTTATGATTTTATTAACTAGCTTACAAAGGTGCCATTTAGGCCAAAAACTTCGTACCTTTTCACCTTTCTCTCTTATTTTTGGCTTTATTTTCTTCTTCTTTCACTAGCTCAGCAGCTCCAGGTGAGCCTTAGCCTCCGCAGCAATCTTCCTTCACTCCCCACTATCATTCGCCTATCCTTTTCCCCCTCTTATCGTAGCAAAATCTCGAAAGAAGTCAACCATTTGTCTTTTCCTTGGCCGACCCGTCCTTCTTGGCTGTATTTTACCAATTTTTGTACCTTATTTTTTTAAATCAACCATGACTGTTCAACAATCAATCTCCCCACCTTCGCCGCAATCTTCGTTTCTTTCCCCGTATTCGATAAAATTGTTACAAATTTTGAGAAGATATAATTTATTAAATTACGCAACTTGGAGACCGTACCAAAAATGAAATATTATTAACTCTTCATTACAAAAATCTGATTAGGCATTCCTCTTCTTCTCTTAAATCATTGGTACTCCTCATCCATGTGTACAACTGCTTTCAGTCTGAGTTTGATTAATGTCGCTACGATCTTGTAGATTACACACAACACACAAAGATATATCTCTTTAATTTTACAATGTATTACATACAGTTCCTTAAAATAAGATTTGTCGTAGCTTTCCTCCTCCTATAATACCATAATTTCTTCTGCCCATACTGCCAATACCGATAAAATTGTTAAAAATTTTGAGAAGATATTCTCTCTATGTCACTTATCTTTCTATTCTAATTCAATCAGACACCGTTTTTAACTTTACCACACAACTGAAATTAATTGTTTGGCAGAATCTGTACCTATATTCCCAAACATTTTGTTTAAAGTTTGACATTATTATTTATCAATATATTAAATATACAAGAGATTATATTTCATTTCATATCATCAACCTTAACGTTAACCTTAAGGCCTTAACGTTTCAGGAATATTTTAGATTGTTAACGTCTCCTTAAGAGATTTGTTAAGTAATTTCATCTGTCCATTAAACATCACGGCAGTTCTAGTACTCAGTAATTGTCACATCAAATTAACATGCGAAACGAATAAAATTTTATATTTTGTATGCAATAAGTAATTTTTGGAAAGACATAATTTTTTACAAAAACACCAATTCCAATTAGCTAATTTGTTAAACGTTAATACCAGTCTTATGCTTGCAACAGAAATTATCTTAATGATAACTTATGATAACAGAAAAACAAACATGATTAGAATTAATATTTATCGTGTCTTTGCAGTTCCATGTGTAATGAAAGCTCAAAAAAAAACTCTTACAGCAACTAAAAACACAAAAGCAACCAGTTACTCGTACGCGGATAAAAATGTAAGTGTAACTTTTTTTGTTATTTTATTATACTGTAACTATAATCTATTCAAACGTCTGCTGTTTGACATTGCATTGTAATTTAATATAAAGTAGACAGTAATGATAGAATTTAGGGTTTGGCTGCTGGCTTGCACTATAGCGACGTGTTCCGATAGTCTTATTTTATAAATTTCCTGAGTTTTAGGTTTGCGCTAGTAGGCCTAATTACAGCGGCTTTTCAACAACTAAACCATATACCTAGTGTTGTGTGTTTATTTTAATTTCTTATTTATTTTCTGGATTCATTAATATGATATTAATATAAAATTAAATTTCACAAATACTGAATAAAAAGCCCATGAAATTAAAAGAAAAACAAATTCCTTAACTGATTCTTAAGCGGTTTATATGATTGGTGTAAAAACTACATTATTGAGTTTTACTGGTGGTGGTTCAACAGTTTAGTGACAGTAACATTTTGTTTGAAATTGAATATAATATTTACTGTTGTACTAGGTACACAAGATTTTAGTTCAACTGGTAAATGTATTATTTATTTAGTAATCGCAGTAGGTAAATGTGTTAAAAATATTTTTTCTTACAACTAATAATGATGACCTTAAAAATAAGCCAATATGGAGAAGGAATTAAAACCATTATCCATAATGGTTTACTTTTATGGATAGTACAATTGATCCATCAGCGTAAGCGCAAACATATACCCAAGTTAAATTAACATCCAGAGTTAAGTTAATTTAAAAAGTATAAGAAATTTGCAGCTTTCTACAACATTAATTTGAAAGTGGATTCTTTAATAAATGCTCAAAGTAGGTTATTATTACTATAAAAATAAATACATATAATTACAAAATTAATTATAATTGTAATATGAAATAATTATAATTATATATAATATTATACTGTAATTAATATTATAATTATAATTAACATTATAATTATAATTAATATATAATTATAATTACCATTATGATTATAATATATTATGAATTACATAAATATATAAATTATTTAATGCTGTCTTTAAAGACTTAAAATAATAATAGGCCTACTCATGAAATTATGTCAGCACTGCATACGTAATATGTAGGCCTAATCCAACCAAAAAAAGCCCCTTACTTATTGACTAAAAAAAACAATACTTGGCTACATGCCTATTTTCTTTAACTTTACAGTAATAACAAGACTAACTTAAACTTGTAATTATTTAAGTTAGAGTGTGATAATTTTAACAGTTTTAACAATTTAACAATGTTTTATATTGAAGCGTCTACCAGAAGAAAAGTAATGAAATTTAGCATACATTATCAAATATTTCATAAATAAAATTGGGTTAGATATCTTATATGTGAAGAGAAACCAGTCTTCATCGAATTATTAGATAACTACTAACGTCAAATTGAAAACAGCTTATATTATGAAGAGCTATTTAGTTAATTTTAATGTTACTTTATAATTATATGTATCGAATTTATTTACTAAGATTGACGTTTGTTTGAAATAAGGTATTACATTTTTTTTTCAATTTAAGAAGAAATTTCAACTGCCTTACATTTCGTATAATACGTCTAAATTTTTATTCGTGGGTAGCTAATAAAAAGGTTACAACCGCATATGTTTTTGTTGCTTTTCTTCTAATTACGAATTGATAAACCTGGTTGTAACTTGTGTATTAATTGGTAACAAAATAATTGTTTTCATTTGGTGATTTTCACAAGACTTCTTTTTAATTTCTTTTGTATTAAAGATAGACAAATAAAGCCTTGCAACTGTAAAAATAGTCATTTAGATATAATCTGTGAGTTAAGACACATAAATGCTTTAAAATTCGAATTCTCATGATGTTTTTTGCAGCATGCAAAACGGCAGCCATCCGATCACCACTCAGAAGTTCCACACATCATAGAGCATGATATATCTAAGCATGCAACTCCGACGAAAGTCAGTTACAGCAATGAATTGGCGACCATTTCAAATCCATCATTATATAACCGCCCATCAGTGATCGTCTACGCAAAACGTTGTCAGGAAAAGAAAACCCGCATTTCACATTTAAGTCCAAAGTGTTTATTTCCTAATAGAATTTCAGATGTAGAAGTCATTAATAAGGAAAATGAGACACATCAAAACATAGATGCAGCGTGTAATAATACAGCGCCACAACATACAGAAAACCAAAGGAAAAAAAGAAGGTATGATCGATATAATTTTTGTATATTTTGTGAAAAACTTGTTCTTAAATTGCGCAGACATTTAATGAATAATCATAAAAATGAACAAGTTGTAGCTGAATATATAGCTTTGTTTGAATCCTGTCCTGAGGAGTCAAAGGACAGGAGAAAAAGGATTTTGGCTGATTTAACGCTTACAGGAAATTATAAGTATAATAAATCACTTTTAAACAATTCACCTTCTGACAAAATGCCATGTAGTAGCTATTTGCCAGTGAAGAGGCCACCAAAGAATAAAGAATATATGCCTACCGATTACATTACTTGTACAGTATGTATGGGGCTATTTGTGAAAAAACACTTTTACCAGCACGCATCACAATGCAAGAAAGAAGATGATGAAAACGTAGCTATTCATTCAAGTAATGAGGGAGAAGATAATGATGGAGAAAACTGCAATAGCAAACAACCTATTATTGAAAGACGAACATGTTATATTAAAGAGTATGGACTTCAGTATTATCCAAACACTAAAGATGCTTCAAAAGGTATGCAAGAAAACATTCTAAAAATTTTGAGAAAAGATGACTTAGGACAAAAATCGATGACTGATGGTCTTCTACTGTCTGTAGTATCTGATTTTTATTCAAGTCATCGCGCCTTCAAGGACAGGACTCATGTTACTAGAAAGCTTAGAGATGGAGCCAGATTACTGGCTAAAATTCAGGATATGGATCCAGACATACAAGAGTTGAAGGACATTTTTGATCCTAATAAAATTGATGTTGTGGTAGATGCATGCCAAACTTTGTGCAATTTAAAAGATGATGGCAATGACTCGACACCTATGAACAAAAATGTAATTGTGGGAATGAATGGGGGACTGTCATGGATACTTGAGGAAGGAAGTAAAAAATTCATAGATGATATTGTTTGTAACCCAAATCTTACAGAGGAAAACAAAATCTTAAAAAAGCGAAAGGTAAAAGACTTCCAAAGTTGCCTGAGGAGGCGTTGGAAATATTCTATTTCCACTAACATAGAAGTAATGAGAAGGAGAAGTAAGATATTCAAACCTATAATTATGCCTTTGGATGAAGACATTTTGAAATTTGCAAGTATGCTCAGAAATATGGAAACTGAATATCAACAAAAGGTTGACAAAGAAGTAACAGTGTTGAATTATGAAACGCTGTGCAAAGTTACTATCTGCCACATATTGACATTAAATAGGCGACGACCTTTTGAAGCAACACATTCAGAAATTGAATTTTATATGAGGAAGCAAAGTGATACTAACCACTACTCTCCAGATGTGCTAAAACGTTAGCCGAAGAAGAAAAAGTATCACTCGGCGAATTAACGTCATATGTTGTGCCGGCGAAAGGAAATGAGGATATTGCTACAATACTTCTTACTCGCTCTATGGAAAAGAGCATTGATGTAATTATAGAATGTCGCAAAACCCTGAAAATTACGAAGAGTATATATCTTTTTGCGAGACCGGGTTTAAAAACTCCATTTGATGGTTCGAAAGTAATGAGGGAGATGAAATTACTTTGTCCGAACTTAAAAAAACCCGAGTATTTAACTGCGACTGGATTGCGCCATCATGTAGCTACAATGGCGCATGTAAAAGGTCCTGCACTGTCTAAGAAAGTCAGTAAATTTATGTGCCACACACAGTCTGTCCACGATAAAAATTACGTGACTCCATTAGAGTTAGTAAATCGTGGCGTCGTGGGGAATTACTTAGCCAAACTAGAAGGGACAACGCTTTTCCCAAACCAACCTATAGAGAATCCAGTAAACGAACGTCACATACACATACCAGACGAAGATGAAGAAATTTCCGATGACGACGGACCAAAAGCACATAAAAGAAGAAGGCGGTGGACAGAAGAGGAAAAAAACATAGTTATATCAGAATTCTCTGAATATATAAAAAAAGGTATTAACCCGGGCACAAAAAGGTGCAAAACGTTGATTGACAAAAAAGAAATCCTGTTAGAAGGACGTACCCCTGCCCAGATTAATGCATTTGTTGACAACATAAATAAAAAAAAGTAAAGCTTCCATCCTCATTTTCTTATTTAAAACAGGTATAACATTACATTAGAACATTAACATTAACATTAACATTACATTTTACACAATAGGCTGTATTTCTACACTGTAATGAAATTGGATATTATTTCCGCTTAATTTAAAATCATATGACCACTCTTCCTACAAAAAACACATAATACAGTAACATGCAAGATTAATCATTTTTGTACATTAGTAAAGTTTATAATCCTCTTTGAGAAACTACCTACAGCACGGCCTTGTTATAAAAAAAAAATAGTCTCTTCAACATGTTTTTTCTTTATATTAATAGACTAACATTTAATTATGAAAAACCATAGTAGTGAGAATAATAACGAATATATGTACTTGACCTTACTCTTAATCACTTTCTCACACCTCCGTTAGTGTTCGAAAGTCGGAAGCTGTACTGCAAAAGTTGAATAAAGGGTATCGATTTTAAATGTAGGAAAGAACGAAATCTGCAAATGTCGAATGTCCAAAAGTAGAAGGCGTATATGATTTTTTAAATGAACAATCTGCTTTTCTTATGTATTTATATTTTTGTGTTAGTATTTTTTGTATTGGATTATTCTAATGTAGCTTGTATATGTGATTTGTATTTTCTCGTATTTTCTGTACATAATTTAATATATATAACACATTTTTCTGCTTTCAGTATACTGCTTAAACTTTTGTTTTAAATGTTAGTTTTATAATCTTTGCATTGTTTGAATTGTTAAATTTTTTACGTGAAAGGTTTTATTAATATAACTTAATTTTAAATTTTTGCTTTGGATTATTGCAAAATGTAGTTTACATACATGATTTATAATTTTTGTTATTATCTGCACTTATCCTTTAATATATATTTAATTATTTGCCCTTTTTATTTTAAGTTTTGATGTAATAGGCTATATCATTAAATTACGTTACTTCTGCAAGCAGTGGCGTAACTAGTAATAGATGATTTTTGTCTACACGTTGTAAATATAAATAGTCAGCTCTTTTCACTATTGCATTAATTTATAATGTTTATAATGTATTTATGTTAATAAATTTGTAATTTATTACAATATCTATAAATTTTGAAACGAATTAAGACCTAAAATTAATTTCAGCCGTTGTGTATATAATTCTTTAACACAGACATTTCACAATGTTTACTGGTAGACTATAATAAAACCATGTGTAAGATAATCAATTTTTATGAAACATATACCCATTAAATTGTGTAGACTAGACACAAGTATGATAGTAGCTTAATACAGTCTTTTTTCCGGGATGAAAAGGAAATTATAATATTGTGCGCTTAAGAATAAAACTTTTTTTGTTACTAGACCAACGTTTATGAAAATTTATTTGGCTTCATTTCTCAGATTATAATAAAATTGCAATCAATTATAGCCTATATCAAATCAAAAATTTTGGTCAAAATTATTTGTTACTAACCAAGTTTACTTTATTTTCTTAACCGATGGATTTTTGCACGTCAAGTTCCGTTTATTAAACATCGATTTTTCAATATAAAATTGGTCTCTAGATTATAGATTTGCGTTAATGCATAAAAAAAAATAGTAGTTTGATAAACCTTAATACTAAGTTTTAATGTTTGTTTACACACGGCGTTTTCAAGAAACTGTAACAGTGTTAGAATAAATAGGCCTACTTAAAAATTTGATTACATACCTGCACCTAGTTTCGTATACAGAAGCAGTGTAAAAAGTATTTTGTAAAACTTTCTTACAAAATTATAACATAACTGAAGCACAAATGATGTTTAAGATTTTGCATGTTATGTCATATGAAGTTTACTTAAGAAGCTGTTATGTTCAGACTTCCTGAGATACAGTTATTGAGAAGAAAAGAGTAAGAGAGAGAGAGAGAGAGAGAGAGAGAGAGAGAGAGAGGTCAAAATACATGATGCTTACTACAGTTGGCTACTTATAAGGAACTTGAAAATAATTAAACTTATTGTAAGGTAGAAAGTTAACGAAACATGAACAAAAAGCGAGGATTATGTGTAGCAGACTCAAGAGTTTTATTAACAGGATCCAAACGGTCTTTGGTGAAACGATTATTACGTTAAATAATTTATCCGCAATTAAGAAGTGGTACATTTTGAAGAAAGGTAAAAAACAGAGGATGAGGAACTTTATAAATTGCTATTAAAATATGTAACTTTCCTTTTGGATACCTAATTATTTTACAAGCAGGTTACGGAAACTATACAAAAAAAATTAATTCTTAGTATATAAGCCTTAACGTATTATTTCAAAAAAATTAGTTTACTGCTCACTGTGATATACGAAAAGCAAAAATATAATTAATGTAACATTACAACTGCAGCTGTTACTTAAATTTGTTACAAAGGCTGTTACGTCCTGGATCGACATTGTTAAAACTATTGTATTCTGGGGTGCTAGGCCGTGGTTGATTGTTTATGTTCTTGCGCCTAAACGTTTAGACACGAGAACATAAGCAGTCGACTACGGCCGAACAGCTTGGAATATAACACTTACAACAATGTTGTATAAATTTTTGGGTACTTTCCCAATATTCGTACGAACACTTCATTTTCGCTGTTTTCAATATGGGATAGTATCTATATACCACGACGTGAAGAAGAAATGCACTAACTATAAATTATTATATTTCTTAATTTACAGTGCAATTACATAAATTTTAATTCATAAGTTAGAAAATAATATTAATTCGTTTCTTAGTTTACCATTTAAAGAAATAAAAGCCATAGTTAGGAAATATATAGCGTTTCATGTGTATAGTCTACACAATGCGTAGCCTGTAACAGAATAACATTTAGTATAAAGACTATAAACGTTTATTAACAAAACAGCAACAGACAATGTAAAGTGTAAAATACGGTTATTTCTGAATGCAAAATTAAAACAAAGGAAAAAAGTATTAACAAATGAAGACAAGATTTGTTATTCGTTTGGCAGCCAATATTAGCCAATTATGTTTATATTATACAGTAAAATCTCGAAAACTTCACTGGACGGAAAACGTGAAAAAGGGATATATGTATAGCAGCCCGACTTACGTCTAGTTAGCTTTCTTACGTGGTTTTCATAAAAAGCGAGTATTGTTTTAAGGTCATGTTGATTTCCATGTGTATTTTCAGTTTGCATGTTAACCTAGCAATATGGAGTATATCGTGTAACCTTAAGTTTATTCGTTTATTGTTCTGTGGCTTAAAATACCTTTTGGTACTTTGCAAGAGCCATCACATTGCAACAAGACGTAAATA
The DNA here is from genome assembly GCA_034769895.1 of Magicicada septendecula. Taxonomy (NCBI): domain Eukaryota; kingdom Metazoa; phylum Arthropoda; class Insecta; order Hemiptera; family Cicadidae; genus Magicicada; species Magicicada septendecula. Next base: position 431,120,573 of record CM068369.1, on the reverse strand, counting down.
TATATGCCGTCTACATGATATTCCCTTTGTAAATTATTTATAACTTAATTAAATATTTGGCCATAATGTTTTGTTTAAGTACTGTTGAACGGAATTTATTGGTACAAAATTAGCTCTCTTCTCTTCACCAGTTGTTTGATCTCATCTTCATTGTTGTTTTTTAAGTAAGTTTCGTCGACTAGGTTTTCAATATATTATTCTTTTTATTTGTTATATGTATTCATCTATTCCAAACTCACTTTTTCCGTAGATATAAACTCTTCTGATTTTGCAGGTTGTTATTTATATTATTGGTACTTATAGAAATGTTTAAGATTTTAATCAGAATGGTGCATAAATTTCCAACGGATGGAAGTCAACTTGAATCATGTTGCTTCGGTACTACTGTGTACCAATAACTGAATAACTATATTCTTACAAATGATATTCGGTATGAATGAGAATAATTAAAAATTCGTAATTCTCTCTCCCTCTCTCTCTCTCTTCTCCCCTTCTCACTCTTTCTCCTTCTCTCTCACTCACTCTTTCTCTGTCAATTTTCCCTATCTACCTCACTAATAGGGACAAACCTCACTACTACCTTTAATTAAACATCACTACCTCACTATTAATTTCCTTTTATTTTCATTAAGTTAGCACGGCAGGTCTTTCTGCGACTGCACCCAAAGCGCGCCTCTTTAAGTGGTTGTTGAACTGTTACATTGCTACAAACAGATTACTCAAGTATGAATGTGTAGTCTATACGAACACAAGGAATGATTAAACAAACACGCACACTACCTTGGACAGGCACATGTAGGCCTACATATGACTGTCATCTCACGTCTCTTATTTAATTTTTATTTTAACTTTTTAATACTTTTATATGTTTAATTATTATGTAATCGTTAAGGATAAATAGGAGAAATAACTCTTTTTTAATTGGCTTCATTATATCAAAAAGTAATTCCTTGCTGGATTCGTGAAATATTTACAATTCATCTTTATTTACGTAGGTCTTGAATGTTGTGACACCGATCCTTTGAAGTATTCTCCGATCTTTATAGGTACGGTATTCTTTTCCGGATGTCTCTCTTTGACTATGATCCCAGGCATTCAAAGTTTTGTGTTTGGACTCCTATGATTTTCTGGCCTACCATTATTATACATTTTTATGTGCAAGAAAGTGGCTGAAGTTTCCATTTATAAACTACCTGATCCCTCTCGAACAGTCAGTGATTACTATAGACCGGGGTGACACGAGTTTTGGAAAGACAATCTAGAGAGTATCGCTGTATCTCTTCTGTACCGTTTTACTTCTTCCATTCATTTTATGCCCACTCTATCTTTGTTAATCTACGACAAACAATCTTTGGTATTAGATTTCTAACGACCAAAAATACTTCCAAAGAATTTGACCTTCTTGCCTGTCCTTTCAAACGGAGCACTGTTTCTATTTTAACCGGACGCACAATACCCTACAGTTTAAGAATATATAGACGAAGAAGTGTATGTAGTTGCAGTGAGGCGAACGAACCCGACAGTATCATACCGAGGTTATCTAAACCTGTATTATCACCCCTGCAGCCTCCAGTATTACCTGGAGGTAACTCCATCAACTCCCTAGATACCAGTCCGTCAACGAGAGGAACACAATCGTGGCAAGTCTAGAGTATACTGTTTCCGCATAATAGGTTTCCATCTTCGTGAAACAGACTTCATGAACCTGGCGTGAGAGATACACATAGCTACTTACCACGGACTCGCCAATTCTGCCTCCCTTTCACGCGAGTTATTAGGATCTCAAATCACCTCGAGTCATCTTCTGCGCAGTGGCATATATTTTTCCCAATGTTCAGCGATGATGTCCTCACACACTCGAAAGCAGTACAGGATAGGATGGTTCCTTTTGTCCATGAAATAATATCTACTACTACACTTATCTACGTACATTGGAAGTAGTCGGCAACCATATAACCCCGGGGGGGCCTCCCTCCCGGCGATCAAGCTGGGATCTCAAAATAACTTACAAGTAAATTGTCACTCATTACTTTCGTAATATAAATCCCACGCTAAAACAGTTATGAGAGGCAGCAGATGTGTCAAACATATGTGGCAAACCCAAAACTCCTGCAAATAAAATTGTTAGTCAGGAACACAATCAGGCAAAGAAGAGATGTTTTATAACTTGGAAAATGACATTCATGGTCGTCAGTCAGTTATCCACAGTGTAATGAAGACAATTATCAAGTAGTGAGCGAGAGAGTAGCAATTAAGTACATGCATATGTAAAAGAATGAATGAGAAAAGACTTAGACTCACGGCTGAGATAATGTTCATGACGGTAGGTTTAACAAACTAAAAATATACCTACCGTGTTTACATAGCGTAAAGTTGGAAGAATTGATAAATGCTCTAGACACAAAAAATCGTAGTGCTTCTTGTTTAAGTGGTGTAATTTTATCAAATTTTTAAAGCATATGTGGAATAATACATAAAACGTTTAAGCAGAAAATGCATTTAAAACTCTACAAAGTAAGAAATATTCCAGTAATAACGTACGTTCTAACGATGTGCGTTGTACCAAGGCACTCATCGAGAAGAAGGCACTCATCACGGATTAGATGCTTTAAAAGTATTCTGGAATGTAGACCTACATTTCAAAATAAGAATACATAATGACATACGTCTTTGAATGTCGAAATGATAGAAAAGGAACTGTGTTGTTCTTAATTTGAAATGATACTGGTAAACAATAAAATTGGCCCTCGCTTCCTATTACGTCATCGATCACATAGTAATTCAATACATGTACACATAGGCCTGTACCAAGTAAATTAAAGAATATAGATAACTAAATTTAACTGTTACAAAATCATTTAATTTTACTACCATGATTGTCACAGATTAAATTCCTTTGGTGTTTAAAAATATTTAAAAACCAATTGGTATCTCCCGACTATTTCTCCTTTTCAGATATTTTACACTCCAAAACATTACTGCATCTACTCAAAATGGAATACAATATTGTGTACAGAAACTTTTATATTACTGTTATAAAAAATAATCATTTTTAAAATTATAAGATTATGAACTAAACTACACGTCAAATAATATTTACAGTATGTAAGTAAAGCTAAATATGCAACTGGAATAGAAAGGTAGTAAACCAGCAGGTTAATTCGTTGATTAAATTTTAATGATTTTAAGATTTTACATATTAAAAAATTAAAAAAACGAGCAACACTTCTTTCTAATTTGCAAATAAAAGAGGCGTATTATCAGAGACGTACAATGTATCAGTACGATCTATCTATCAGAGACGTAGACTGAACTTTTTTTATATGACATAACGCTGTTGAGGTCCATGATGCTTCATTATTTTATAATCTTGATTGTTTACTATCTTTAAATCTCATTGTTCAAAAACGAATTCTCTACTTGAGCAGATTATACTGCAAAATAAAATTTATGTAACATCATTTTCTTAAGAAGTTAACAGGTATTACAATAAGTTTAATAGTATACGCAAAAACGTAAATACAGTCACGTTACGTGAGCGTAAAAAGAGTTACCTGATTTCTGACGGAATGTGTGTGAACTAAAACTGCAATAAGTATCATAATCATACGCGGTGCTTGTAAAACACATAGCCTAAACGCGCGCGCGCCCGCGCGCCCAGACACAACACATGCAGTCACTCTGTCCCTGACAAATTATTATTCTCTTTCTCCCCTCTTTTCTCTTTCTCTGAGTTAACCATTCTGCCAGCTGAAATTATACGTATTTAAATTATGTTCAAACTAGGCATAGACACCGCACAGATTTTTACATGTTTTTATACAAATGCTTAACTTATATGTAAATATATTCTTTATGACTTTAATTTCAACAGTCTTTGGGGCTTGTTTTTGTTAATTATTATACATTTTCGACTACGTAAAATTTGAATAATCAATAACAAATTGGAAACAAGTACTGAGTGTTTTTTTAATTATGTTTGTTTTAATATTTCAGAGCTTAACATAATTAAATTTCAATCATCCAATTAAATTTATCAATGTAGTATAATGCTGTTACAACAACGTTTTTTTGCTAATATTTAATGTTACACACTTAGTTTATAAGTGTACTTTTACACGTAAGTTTACTGAACACAGCGTTAAATATTTTCCTATATTCAAATACACAATTGTATATCGTCTACCGAAGACTTACGTTTTTGTTGGCAACGTAAGAAAACTCCAAGACCGCGCGAATTTAGTACAGTGTGCCCTAGCGCGAAGCAGACAGTACATTGGAATGACTGTTACGCAGCGCTGACGTAAGTGTGGCGTAGGTTAGTTACTAGTGACCGCTGTAACGCTTAATTTATATATCTTAATATAACTTTATATAAGATTTATTTGAGTATATATAGATTCAAGACAGTTGAAATTATAGTGCGCAATAAAAAAAAGCTAAGAAAATCTTATATATTACATAAAAATATGGGGGTGCCCTTGGCCGCTCAGTCATGCAAAATTTCTGTGTCCTCACAGGCGCTCATAGCGTGGTATATATATATATATATATATATATATATATATATATATATATAGAGCAATGAAACAAGGCATAGTAAATTACAAAAAAATAATATCAGTCTTTTATCTGGAATTAGGTATTTATTTTAAAAGAATTTTAATATGGTCTGTGATTTGAACATAAATTATTTATTCTTAAATTTTAATAGAGTCTGTAAAATGGTTTGAATGTTTTTCTCTCTTATAGTCTATTTTACTTATTCGACGAAATCCCTTGACGAACCGTTGAACTGCTCCACTGCCACTCGCCGCCTACTGGATCCGCTGCAATGATGACACGTAGAACCCTCGCGACACACCCACGCACGCCGTTTCACCGATAGAGTTTATCTCATTTATCTCAAGGCTCGATAATGGGTTTAACTATTTAATTCGATTTCAGTGGGTTTTACGTACACGTTCCGGTATCTTGACGTGTCCTCGCGTTCACCTAGGTGTATTTCGGCAAATACACCTGATTCCTATGCGGAAAAGTCTTGACTATCGCGAGATAGCACTATTTAATTTATAATTCAATTATTTTGAGTTCTAATACCCAATCGATCTAGTAAACGGGCAACTCGTTGCTAAGATCCCGTACTCGTAACCCTTATGTAGAACGTATACTGATACGACAAACTCGCACAGAGACAACGTCCCTTAAGGCCGAGCTGCTAGGTTGAACTGCCCGAAGCTTCTTCCACGAGGGGCCAATCTTAATGAAAATTGAAGCCTCCGATTGGTTAAAACCCATAGCACGTGATTCATGGGTTAGATAGATAGACATATGTCCTGATCAATCTTGCTGAAGACTGCAAAAGCATGTATAGATTTTATCTAAAAGTTTTATGATTTCAGAAGATAAGGATTCTTTAGAAAAGTGAATTTTGTTAAAAATACATATTTAAATAATATGTTTTGAGTCTTTGACATATGAAAAATATAGCGCTAATTCAGAAGTATGAGCTGACCAAGTTTCAATTCGATACGTTAATTTACACCAGTGTTATATGAATAACACTGGTGTAAATTAACTCGTATTAAGTAACTATGTAATTAACTCATGTAAATAAACTCGTATTTACATGAGTAAATACGAATAACACGCGCACACGCGCACTCGTGCACTCTCGCACTAAATTCGCACTTGACATGAAAAAAAAAATAAATTTATGGGCAGTTAATTACCCATTTCTTATTTAAAAACTTATAGCTATTTTACAAAATTTTAACAAAATCAATTTTCAACACGTCTATAAGTCATAAATTGTATAAAATCATGTAGTCATAGATACAAAGACGCTTTCTGCGATGTTCCATTGCAGCAATATTCCCTCCACGTATAAAAAAAAAATAGTTTACATGTCCACAATTTTTTTTTCTAGTCATAAGATAAAATAATATCATCTTCTTTTTATAACAATATAATAAAACTCGAAATAAATAAATAATACTTTTCAAATTAAAAAATCACTCTTCTCCGATAAGTTTGACATCTGTTATTTTGAATGTAAACAAATACATACACATGGTTGATATCTCGGTTATCATTTGACCCACAAAGATCAGCTAATATAAACAGTTCATGACGTCATACTACCTACTACCAGACACCAACGCTCATCACATCTTTACTGACATTTTTTCCAATCATACATGAATTTACAGATTTTCATTTAATTTAACAATTAGCTTATTACATTCATTCTTTATATACCCAGATATACGTGAACATATTAACTTTTGACATAATATTTTCGTAATGACGATGCATGGAACTTCCCAATAGTTTTGTTTGTAACATGATTCTTAACAATATAAGTATGTTTTCCCACCTGTTCAGATAAAATGAATGGACCATTATATAATCTATGGAACTTTGCTGTTGTATTTTCAATACTACGACCGACGTTTAAAGCTCTGAGCAATACTAACTCACCGACTCTAAGTATTTGCAGCTTATGCTCGGAATTGAATTTTTCTGTACGCTGTTCTGCAAACTTCTTTATCCGCTCTGTCGCATCCAAACGCTTAATCTCGTTCGGGACAGGAAAATTCTGAGTGGCTATAGGTTTTACACACTCACTCCAAACACGCTTTGGTTGAAAATCCTATTGTAGCTCTAACGGAGTATATCCAGTAGTGGTATTGTGACTGCCATTTATGACGTTCTCGAAGAACTCAAGATACTCCGGCCATTTACTTTGGTTTGTGTTACAATACGTTCTGAATAATCTACTGAGCTCCCTGTTGACTCTCGGCGATATTTCCTTGAGGTCTCCTAATGGATGTCAATACTGCTTGTATGTTCCTCTTCTCCAACTCAGATTTCCATTTCTTATTTTGGAATTGTTTGCCTTGGTCGGATAAGATCTTCTTGACATGGCCATACTTAGGGATGTATTTTTCCAGAATTATTTTAAGTGCAGCATCCGTCGTGGGTCTACCTATGGCATACAGACTTACATTTTTGGTGAAAGCGTCAGTGCACACAACCAGATTTCTCATACCCCGAGACGCACGTGGTAATGGGCCAAGGAAATCGATATTCAATAAATACACGATACAAATTCATTCTTACCATACATCACTATGTTTCCCATTTCGACATACGTGTGTTGGTTTGGGTATTTGGCTGTCTGGCAGGTGTGGCAGGTGCGTAGAGTTGACTTGACTTTCCTGGCCATGTTCATCCATATGAAGTCCTCACGCAGCGTCAAGTAACACTTGTATGCTCCTGAATGCGCAAGACTTTCATGGCACGCCCAGGTCAGATCGTCTATGAGATGGTCAGGAATCATTACCTTCCATTGTCCGTCTATGAGTTTGAACAAAACGTTGTTAAAAATTTGAAATTTTGGATTTTCTTTATTTTGAAATTCATTTATAATTTTTTTTTTATTTTATAGTCTCGTTGCTGCTCATTATTAATGTTTTAAGTAAAGATTTGTGCTCGTTAGGTAACGCATATTTAACAGCTAAGATTTGAATTTCATTTTTATCAGATGTATAAGTTTCCTGCTACACAGGTGAATAACGACTTAGAGTATCAGCCATTTTGTTGTCACTGGCTTTACAATATTCAATACTGAAATCACACTTTTGCATAGCCATTATCCAGCGTGACATACGGACATTAGCGAGTTTATATTTTAATAAAAACGACAAAGCTTGGTTATCAGACAGAATTTCAAAATGTTTACCTACTAAATAATATCTAAATTTACTAACACAGTACACATTCACTAAAATTTCTTTCTCTGACGTAAAATAATTTTGTTCAGCGCCTTTTAATGAACGATTGACATGCGCGATAACTTTATGCTTCCGTCATCATTCCGCTGATACAGAATTCCGCCAATGGCATAATCGGACGCATCGCAGTTCAGTACATATGTCCCCTCCTTTTCGGGATGAAACACGTGTAGGTTTTCCTTAAATAACTCCTTTACTGCGTTAAATGCCTCTTCGTGTCTTACCCCCCATCACCATTTAGTATTTTTCCTAAGCAGTTCCAGCAGTGGTTCAGTTGTTTTAGCATAGGCAGGTGCGAACCGACGGTAATATCCGGTAAGTCCTAGAAAAGCTCTAATATCCTTTGCTTTTTTAGGTGTTGGAAATCCCGTGATGGATTGTATCTTCTCAGGGTCCGTACTAACACCCTGCGCTGATATGATGTAACATAAAAACTTGATTTTGGTTTTCCCAAACTCGCATTTTTCGTAATTTAGCACCAAGTTGGCCTGACGGAGTTTGCTGAACACTATGTCGAGATGTTTTAAGTATCCGTCAAACGATTTTGATATCACCAAGATATCGTCAACAAATACACTAACGAAATCCTTAACCTCTGGACCAAGTGCTAACTCCAAACATTTCACCATCGCCGCGAGGCTGGTTACTAATCCAATTGGAACTACCTTAAATTGATAGCATGTGTTCTTATATACGTACGTAGTAAATTTTCTGCTATCTTCAGCTAACGGTATTTGCCAAAATCCACTCTTAAGATCTAAATGAGTCATATATTTAACACCTTGGCATTTTCCAAACAAGTTCTCGGCGTTAGGCGCACAGTCAAAACATTTTTTTGTTATGTTATTTAAATTACGCATATCTAAACATATCCTTATTTGATTATTTTCTTCTTTACAATCACCATAGGATTCAGGAAATTACTGTTGGGACGTTCAATGATGTTATCATCCAACATTTTTTTAATTTCCTCATTCACAAGTTTTTGGTAGTGAAGTGGAATCGGATATGTTTTACGCACGCATTTATTTTCGTCAGTAACTTCTATTTCATGTATGTATACGTGCGTTGTAATGTGATTGTTTTCAAATGTTGCCGTATGTTTATTTATCAGCTGGTTAAGTTTGCCACGCTATACTGAGGTTAATTTGTCTGTATTATTATTATTATTACTATGCTTATTATTGTTTTTGTTTACCACTAGCTTCGTAATAGGTTTGGTTATGTGGATGTAATAATTCGCCTCCGACTCATTATCAATGTCAACATTACCTAACTCTACACTATGCTCCTTATTACTAACAGTACACATTAATTTATAATTTTTAAAATCGATAATTGCATTAATTTTTTAAGAGTGTCCGTTCCTACCATAACATCATAAATTAAATTTTTAACAACTAATACATTTGTTTCCAGTTCCATACCTTGAGATGAAATGTTTATATACGCTTGTTTATTTACTTTCTGTAACTCACCAGTGGCGGTTTCAATGGTGGTATTGTTCATAGGTAATATTGGTACCTTTTTAAATTGCACCATGTTTTTGTTTATAAAATTCTCATTAATTTTAAAACTCTAACTTGTTTTCATGATTATTTATAAATTCATTTATCGCGGTCGTCTGCGATTGCACCCGCTATTTTACTGATAACATGCGCATTTCACATTCAGTCATTAGCGAGTTATTTATATCAACCGCGGCTCCAAAATCAGCACGGATGGACTCAACTTTTTCAGTGATTTTCTTTTCGGCCGCTTCAACGATACTTTTGTTTGTTTTGTTTAGCCTGTTCGTGCACGGCAGCGAATATTTTTATATTTTCTTCGTGAATACTTCTATTTTGTTGTTTACTGTCGTCGCGGACTGATTTTAAATTTTCTTGTAATTGTTTATTATCGTCGCGTACAGACTGTATACTTGCTAATATCGCAGTTAGCGTGGATTCCAGATTACCTGATAGTTGCATTGATTCTGCCATATTTACAAGCGATAACTAACCACAACAATGTTTATCTTATAGTATTGATTTACGCACGAGCACACTTATTCTTACGTTGTTAACGTTTAATGTCTAACTGTTCTTATATATTATTGTAATGCACTGTAGTCAGTCAGATATCATACAAATTCAATGTCCACACAAAAACTTAACCTAACATGTATACAAATTAAATATTTCACTCCAGATATTTAATTCTTAAGTTAAATCAATGAATAAATCAAGGACTCTTAAGCCAAGGAATAAATAATTAAACTTTATATTGGTAATCGTGTTATAATCAATATGTCATTTTAGACGATACAAGTTAAAGTTTATTGCCGCTTTAATATACGAGTAATATCGGTTTGATTTTGTTTCAAAATACCTATATTGGAATAATTTTATATTTCTTGGCTGGATTTTTGAACAACGGTGGCTACTACATTTACGTGGAAACAGATGGTAGGATAAGCCTTATTTTATGTAAAACGACATCATTAAAAATAGATTTGTTTAATTATCGTGATCAAATACGTCTCATTTCTGTTTCTTATAAAACCAATTTATCCACCTTTACGTTTTTTGTATGTGTGTTTACTTTGTGTCCGTCCACATGAAAGACAACAAATTGTAACATAGCTTCTGTCAGTGACGTTAATTGCTGCAACGTGTGCAGTATGGTGCGTTGACCTACATCCACGTCCCGCGTGCCTGCTACTTATGACGTTCACATAAGACTTAATTAACTTTTCGTTAGTGACGTTAATCTGTCACAGACTGGGCTGAAATATCATGTGGCGGTAATTGGGACGACATGTATAACTGGAATCCTGCAAAGTCTCTTACGATGACAAAGTAAACAAGCTAGCTTTATGTTTCCGCATTTCGTAACACATCCCGTCAATGTTAATGGAAAATTAGACTACGGTCTTTAAATATAAAATTACTACAGGGTTTTAAATTTCAGCTCTTGACAGCTGCAACTAATTAGCTTGAGTGCAGTATATTAATCTTGATACATTAATTTTTATAACAAATTGTAAGATATTTATTTTTTGTAAAATAATAACTCTTGCCGACAGCAATTTCGTGTATTTTCGGTAGCATAGTAGTCACATATTATCGAATGATATTAACATGCAGTATATACATCTATACATTTACATATTTTATTATATATGTGTGTGTGTGTGTGTGTGTGTTATACATACCATATGTATACTGCTACACAAATATTTAATGACGAATTCTATAATTAGTAGAAATAACCTAATGTACCTAACTGGTATCTTAGGCTGTCACGGCCGGCTTCAACTGTGTTAATATTCTAATTGCCGGGATATTAGGCCGTGGTGATTTTTGTCACAGTAGAGATATTTACCACAGTACTGTGGAAACTGGTGAACAGCGTACCAGTTACCTTACAAATCGTAACACTTAAGATGGCCTCCGATGGTGGAGCCGAAACGTCTGTTTCAATCGACAGCATTAGACCACGGCCTAATAGTCCGGCTATTAGTCAGAATATTCACAGAATAACCTAATATATTTTAGTAGTATCGATATTGAAATATACTTACATTTAAAGTATGTTATATAGAATTTGTAACTGACGCTTAGGATATTCAATAAGCAATTATAATAATAGATTTGTTTTTTCAATTTTTTAAAAGAATTTTGTAGGAGTGAACAACTCGTATGTTAAGAATTTTGTGAACTGTGATAATCCAGTGCGTGTCTCACATGTAGTATATATGGGAGGCGTTTTAGAATATTTGGGCTGTTGAATTGCATACCATTAGTTACGACGGCGGATAGTAGTACATTCTAAAAACAATGCCGCACACAAAATCCGAATATTTTTCCATCGTAAATATTATTATACATAAATGATACCATATACAAGTCACATACACATACGCACAAAACTCATCAAACTCATACATTCTGTACTATAATATGGCATATAAGCAATATATCAACTATTTAATTGTGTGCGTAGCATTTACACAATCGTTTTTAACATAACAGACGTTCTATTATTGAAAAGTTCTGTATTCGTTAAATTAAAATTGTGTTTGAAAACATTTTTAACGAATATTTTTACTGAAAATATTAAATACTTTTAACAGTGACTGTCGGAAATCAATAAATTTATCCAATAATTTTGACACCAAAATTTTTAATTCTTTAACGTTAAAAATAAAATTGAAATAAAATCCAATATTGTGTTAAAAAACGAATTTTTTTTTATCTACATTGTAGCAGCTAAAGACGTTAGATACAGGAACGGAATGAAAAAGTCTAACATCAGTTACTGGGTCCGCACTCAATTTCGACATCAGCGTTTGTCCCAATTTTTCACCCTTAAGACATATAATATTATGATTTAATAAAGGTTACTAAGGGTGTAACGGTATTTTATTGAATATAATATATTTAAAAACGTTAACAGTTTTTTTCCGATAAGCTCGAGTTGTTGTTGATTTGCATCACGGATTTTGTGATTACGACAAACGATGTGTTGTTTATCGTCATAAATTTGTAGATGTTCTGGCTTAAAATATAGTTAATGAAGAACATAAAAACAAACAAATAAGTCAGTATGAATATAAGTAGTGGCTACGACCAAACCGGCACAAACTAAAAATAGTTGATGACAAGCAGAGTAGCTCGAAATAATATTGTTACGATGGTCGCAGTGATCGTCTTGAAACGGTAGTATAAAACAACTGACTATCAAAGAACAATTTATTTTCAACTTCAGTTCTTGTAAAGGATGGTACTTATACTCACCAGTTCACCAGGTTTACAATTAACTGGTACTGTACTCATTCCGCTCCCCCAATAAATAATACACGTCACCAATTATAAATATCCGAATGCAGTTAGCCCTTTCCACAAAACACCAATATTGAATAATGAATATTCAATCGCATCGCACAACTACAACTTCAAAAACACCTCACCATTTCAATTGGCAACTCGCAAGACGTAACTTCAACTAGCGGACGCTTACGAAACGCTTTGAAGTCTGTGGGGCGTAGTACGTTACAATATTTAGTTAGGTATCGGTAGAATAAGGCGTAGAAACGATCAAAATTGCAAAATTAGCAGATATTTTAAACATTACTGTTAACATGCCAAATGGCTATCTGATAGACATTAACTGCCAGATTCTTAATCCTGTTGAAATGTGTGGCTTCAGTTTCATTAACTGTTCGACTTAAGTTTTAATTTGTTCTACTGTATTTGCAGTTGACTATTTGCAAAGACAGTAAAGATTTTTATTTACGTTGCTTCTAAAATATTTGAGATAGTTAACTTTTTAATCTTCGACACAGATTATTTGACTTCAGATAATTTTGTCTCTTGCCCACCGAGATCTCTACGGAATTGCACGTGTACACGTAAATTTGTCGCAGAAATATTTTCGTACCCATGAATTCAAATTTATTTTGTCTGATGTTATTTTCGTAGAAATAATTACTGCAATACCAGAAACTAATTTCAAGGGTGAATCATTACCCGTTAACTAACATTCGTCAACCGCGTAATCTGTTCCATGGAATATTTTGGTTGGGCATGACGATTAAAAATTTGAATGCCCCGTTTATCAGTGCACTAAACGTATAGCCGCGCCATTATTTCTAAAGGTAAAAACAGTGGTTAACATTAAAAGATACGAATATACAGACAAAACTGGGAACCGTTTCAATAAGATTTACTATTCTTACGACGTAAAAAGCTTCGTCTAGATACAAAAGTTCCGTGTTATTAAATATTATTATTGCTTGTATTGTGCTATTGTCAGACGACCACAACACATATAGCTTCATGTAATGTAATGAACTTGTAACCCAACTCTGCTTGTCTTTGAAAAACCTCTTCAACACAATAAAGTATTAGTTCAACATCAATATCAGTGTTCTACTTCCTTTCTTAATACTGCTTCTTTCATAACTCCTTTCAATTATAAATCCTTTAAAATATTAATTTGCTTCCAGCTTTTGTATTTAGTGTTTAGGTGGATACAAAGAAATTTTCTGAAATTCCAGTTTAATATTGTAAAATGTGCTTAAAATTCATTTAATTACAATACATGACAATTAACTGTGGATTTATTTGTTTTTTTAACGTATTCAGATAAATTTCATTGCTAATAAGTTATTAGTTTGCACTCTTTGAAATTAGAGCGCAGCGTTGAAAATTGTCGAACATTTGTTTTGAACTGTTAAATAACATTACATAATACCTTAAGTAATATTTTGATTTAAAAATAAAGTGAATGTGTTGCAACATATTTGAGATATATTAGGGGCGTGCTGTTAGACTTAAACATATCAAAACCTTAGAACCCAGTCTCTCTCCATGGATCGATATGAAACATTTTTAATTTTTGTTTAATGACTCTAAATACAAAAACGTTTACTTCTCAAATTTCTTACTACGACAGTCCTCCTTTGACATGAGAAAAATCCCCCTACCTCCTTCAGTGTTTTTCCAAATAACCTTCCGAGGTTGTCTTAGTATTTAAATTATTTTTAAATACACTTAATTTTCGATTTTAAAACACATGTTAGTGAACTGTATTATTACTAAAACTAAAATAAAAAATTGTTTTAAGTGTATATATTTTTATAAGAAACAAAAACCGTGTTTACAGAAACATTCTAGCGACATAAAATTTTGTGTAATATTGTCAATAGAACACACAAAAATTATTTTTTTACTTACAATAATTTTTACTTACTTAAAATATTTTTTTTACAAAAATGGGCGGGATAAGCTTGTTTTTAATCACAAAATTTATTTATCTATTCATCAAAATCACAAAATACATCTTGTGTAAATTGGAGGTGGTCACTCGCATGTCCTTGAAAACAGTTATCCTAGACGATTTTTGAATTTCGTTGCTGCCAACACTGTTAAACCTATCTTACGTAAGCATATGGTCACAAATTGAGTCAATATCTTCTTGGTTTTCTCACTGAGAATTGTGAAGTCTTCTTTCCGATCGTGTAACAGAATTCTGTCAAAGACGATTTTTGGATTTACTTTTCTGTAAAGAATTGCTACTTCGTCCAATCAGTTGTTGGTCTTTAACGTTGAGTTGTTGGCTTTGGAACACTTTTGAATGGATATTGTATCCAGTTATAATCCTCAAAAATGTCACAAACAATTGTATTAATATTCTTTTACCATTACTAGCTGAGCAGGGAATCTTTTTAATTCCAATGCAAGAACTCTTTTACTGGTTCTTGTTCCATTGACAGTAGTGTAAGAAACATGTCTAACTTGTCACTTCCCATGCTCTTTCTCCCAAGTTCTAACGTATTCATTAATGCTTTCAAATAGTCATTGCAAACAATCAAAGTACCTTCATTTCCATGAAGAGATTATTGAGAATATTTTTCTCTGAAAAATATTTACAAGGTAGGTCATTTAAAAAAACATCAATCTTGAAACTGTCAGCCTCACTCACAAAAAGAATTTGCTTGAAAGAGTATCACAAACAAAGAGTTTGCTTGAAGTTGTTCCTCACTCAAGAAACAGAAGACTTTATGCCTTTGCTCAAATATTCTCTTCAGTACTTTGCCTCTTGAAAGCCACCACACCCATCTGCACCACTTCGGTGAGGCGTTTGTTATGTTCTTTGGCTGCTTGAGCGTCACCTTGAATTGTGCAGTGAGTCCACATTGCTTTGGGAGAAAAGCTTGATTTTTTGTTCGTAATCCACAAGCTCTAGCTGTGCACATGCCAATTCATTTTGTATGACAGTCTATTTTGAAAGAAGAATGTGTCAATAATGTCAGACATGTCTGAGATTTGACTGGCAATTGTGTCGTTTGAGAGGGGAATGCTTTTTAATTATTGATCTGAAGTCTTTCCAAGCATCGTTGAGACCATAAGCCAATCAATAACTGCGGTTAAATAATACCTTGACTGATATTTCTTGCATTTAGAGTAACCTGGGACTAAGGTAAAATAGCCCGTACATTCATTGTTTTAGTGAAGTTTTTTTGTGGTTTTTGAAAATTACTAAGAGTCTTAACGAAAAACTCCTTTTTAGTTTACCTGTAAACTCTGGTGTTTCATTATCGCCTCTCTAATGTATTTAGTTTCATACTGACAGCCACTAAAACGCTCAAATTACCGTCTGCGAACGTTCTTTAACATTAATAATAGTCTTTGTAAAGCCTACTAACAAATATTTTTTTTACACCTAGTTAATTTCTCATCACTAATCAACGAACAGTGTTGTTTTTATGATCACTAATCAAGAAGTGCTTCATGACTAATTTTCGTCTACAGATCAAAAACACACACATTGGCAAAACTATAGATAGAACCGGAAATCAGAACGAAAGCAAATACAAACGTAACCTCAAACTACCACAAGTCGCCATGTATCCCTCGCAACTGACCTACTTCCGCGAGGTACTGCCATTGTTCTATTGTTCTCAGTAGTGCTTTCATAGTGGTTCTTGGACAAGGATGCAGCCCCTGACGAATTCGAACTACGAATCAATCCGACACCTTATAGAGCGAAATTATAACTACTGTCATTTACATAACGATTGCACTTTGTTATTCGCAATACCGTATTTGGCATTAAGTAACACGTTTCCATTTTACAAATTGACTGAGGACAGTTCGAAGTGAAGACACAAGTCTATCTTTCTGTGCTTCGCTTCAAGCCAGTTTACTCCACTGAAATTTTACACTCGTACCGCCAAATACTTACTAAACAAATTGCTTCACAGTTAGAAGAATTTTTTTACTATCTTACCTACATCCCATTTGCTACCTGGATACTTACCACGAAATTTCTAGTCTTCGATACGATGACTATTCAACACTAACGTGTCTCTAAAATAATTGTAAATTTTAAAGACAATTAAGGTATACATAAATCACGTGTATACATACAGATTAAACTATACACACACACATGCGAGCACATAAACACACACACTCACTCATACTGTAACAGCAGATTAGGAAACTCTACTCTGTGCAGGCACTCGCAGTTAAAGTAGGGGAAAAACTGAAATCGTGAATATTCATATTCATAAAAGGAGCGAGTACGTTCTGGCAGGAGAGGAAGCATTAATAATTCAGTCATTCTAGGCAAGCAGACACGCCACTTATACATAAGTAACGTCACATATAAAATAACCCTTACTGTGTAAATAACATTGTTAACCCATTTCAACACCTAACACTCCTTTTTATCATATTTTTCTCACTTCTCGTTCTGAAGACAAAGATTTTCATTTTTGTTTATTTTTACCTCTAGTACAGAAAACTGACGACGATAAAGCCATTGTACGCGTATTATAGTGTCACAAATTTATATGCCATATTTTTTATACGAAATACGTTTAACTTAATGTAAATTTATGTGCATCGCTAACTACATTTATATACATATGGCTTTGAGAAACATACATTAAATGTACCTAGAAAATTTTTATAAACAAAATTCAAGAAAAAGAAATATATATTTTAAAATTGTATAATAAGTGTTAAACTTGAAATTAATGTTTATGAAAATATTAAATAAATAAAGAGTATACATACATACACACATAAGGTTTTGTACTTTGTAAAATGTTTACAAAAACTGTAAATAAGAGTATTTTAAAACTATAAAATTACATTATTAGGGAATGTAACTGATTATCACATTACATTTTTACAGTTATATTATTACATTAACTGATTACAATTACGCTATCAGGGACACTGCACTCAAACTGCCTCCACAGTAATATTTTCAAACTCGACGTTTCTGTCCCAGAATCTAGGATCGTCTTCAGAAGCTGGTATCGACCGCCACTCACAGCTTCTGTACACGACTCCAGGCTTTGCAGTTTGAAACGACAAGTGTAAAAATATTACTTTGGAGGAAATCCGACTATACGAATCACCCCCTTATAAGGGTTTAAAAATAAAAAAATAACACTTTTTCAAACTTAATCGAGGGATTGATTGGTCAGAATTATATTATTTAATGGAAGCTACGTTACTGTATCCTTGTTCCGCATTCTCTGTAGCCACTTTATAAGAACCTATTTCATAGCCCCGTTTGCCGTTTTTTAACCCGTTAACATGTCGCGTTAACCTGTTTCTTGAATACCAAAATCAAATAGGTTTCAGTCAATGTGTTGGCAAAGCCTTTGATATTTCACGAAACTATAACACTCTTCCACTTTTCCACATCTAAAAAAAAGGCATTCATTAAAAAAGTGTTTAAACGTACTTATTTAATATTTTATTATTTTACCCTCACAGTCATTAAGCTTACAAGTGGGCTCGGATCCATGAGCCTAGAGGAGTATCGTATTTTAAAATAGATTTTTGCTCGTAATGTCACCAGAACAAAACAACAATTTTAGACAATCAATTTGTATTATAAAACGTCTAACATTAAAGCAGTAATAGTGCGTTCCGTCAAGCTGTAATCCAGTAATACCCCCTTATAACGGACTAGTAGGGGCTCTGAAGTGTCCGTTATATTGAATCTCCGTTGTAGCTGTATATAGCAAGTAGACCTTATAATATGGATACGGTTTATTTAAATTATGCGGATAAAAGTAGAAACAATTTTTTTTAAGTGTCTTTATATAAAACAGATAACATTACTGCAGTACAGCAATAAAAACATTTATATCTTATACAAAATACTGTATACCTATTTGCAATAAAATCTTAGTCCATTGTAAATAACAGTTTATATTTTAGACAAATACTCATAATTATAGTAAAACCTTCGTCAAATATCTTTTTCAAAAACAAGATGCCTATTGTCAAAATCCTTTTCCATATTTACTTTAAAAAATTACTGATTTTTGTTTCAGATTGATTAGAGTTAATTTTTTTAATGAATAACTTAGGAAGATGTTGCAAGCAACCATAATAGAACGATATATTTTCATTTTTGATTGCTGAACATACTCAGCGAGAGAGTTCAAGTAGGTTTTTACTTCGCTCACATTATCCAGCGTTGTTAATCTTAATTTTTTAACCTTTCATTTGTCTTTCATTTTTGAGCATTCCGTGTTTCTTAGACCTTTCCGTTACAACGGAGGTTAAAATACTCCGAAAAAAAGGGTAAAAAAGTTTGTTTTAGTAATCTATTATACTTTCGAATGTGTATTCAACACTTCTAAGAGCACCTACAATTCTACTTACATCATATAAGGACCCAGCTAACAAGATTATGAAAACGTACTTTTTGTCCTTTCTATCAATCGTCATTTGTAATAACAGTAGATAGACAAAAAGGTGATTTTAAAAGTTATGAAAAGGCGGAAAAAGTAATGTTACATGCAAGGGACAAGGCAGTCTAGCGGCGGCGTTGGTGTAACCTAAAGCCAGTAGGTACTGTAGACACATTATACACTCTACAGTTCTACAGGTACAACTCGTAGAATTACACATCTAGGTGAAGACAACATTTCCTCTACGTCTATTATCATGTCTATCATGGCTCAACGCCTCCACGTACTATAACGCCTATTCTCTGGGTCATTGTTGAGAAGTTGTAGACGGCTGCGGTGAACTATTGTACCAACAGACTGTTAGAACTTTTGCTGTTTTATTGTGTGTAACGTCACAATTCATCTGGAAGATCACAAGATACTATGTCTGTCAGTGTGGCACTTCACTAAGCACACCGATCACTTGACTGCTACAATCTCTGTCAAAACGTCTAGGGCCGGATGAAAATCTACGATATCAGGTGACGTTGTACAGCAGTTGGAGGTAGTACAATTTGGACGGATAATTCTCTAGAACAAAATCTGTCTGACAGAGTTGAGAGAAGAACGGGACTGTCAAGCCTAGAGCTGACTGCGCTTATTCTGTCTGAAGACTATTTTGGTCCCCACCTGGATGACCATGGATACAGTATGTATGATGATTTGACACAGCCTAAGTTTGTGCTGAGAAGGCACTTGAAGAAGTGTAGAATACCGTGACCATCAATGAACATCCTGTTCATTTCACCTATGTTAAACTGGGTAAGTTTGAACTTTCAGGTGTCCAGTAAAAAAAGGTTCTCATATATGTATTATAAGTTACCAAGTGCAAAAATGTGCTGTGGACCACCAAGAAAGAGTATGTTCCGAATATTCGCAGACCGCTTCCTTCCACCACCAATGACAATGATTCAGATGGTTCATAAACTTACTGTAAATGATCACAGCAAATGTTTTAGGATTTTTAACAATTTCATATGATTAATTTTGTCCTTCATTGTTAGAACCACCTAATTTGAAATCGCGCCTGCAGAAAATTTTGTTATAGTGGCTTCTAATACGACATCAGGTTGCCACAGCAAAATCATTCATGGAAACAGTACTGACAGCTTATAAACCACGAGGATGTCAAGTTCGTTTACCTGTTAGACATTTCAACAGAATAATGTGCACTCTTCTAGCATAAAATGTATACGAAGAAATCGAGTGGACTAAAGGAGAAGAAAAAAGCTTGGGAGAAGCCAGTCTAATAGAAACAAAGCCTAATACTTGATGATTTAAGCGATGATTTTCTTGGCTAACAGGTTAAAAGAAATGAAAGAAATATTTCCTCATTACTTCCTGTATACTGTTGGAATTAACTAGTTACCTTTTTTAATATTTGGAATATGCAACGTTAGTGGCTTGATATGCCGTTTCACGGTAAATAAAAAAAAATAAGGGGTTTTCTATAAGCAAATCAGCAAAGTGTTTTTACGTTAAAAAAGTGTGTTTAAAAAATATGTACTTTATTATACTTTTTTGAAGATTTTTGTATTTATCTTGAACACTACTTGATTGGTTTTCAAAAAATTTAAAAACCTTAGAGTTTACTATAAAAAATTATTTGCACACTTATAACTATATAACTTTATTTCTTATTTTTAGATCTAGGATAATCTCATGAAATAGTGTTCTTTCTTCCAGGCACACGTGTGTGTATAACTTCTATACAATATAATAGAAATTATAAGTTAAAGTAACACTATCGAAACAGTAAATAGTACACATTGTAAATATGGCATGGTAAATAAAATTTCACATTTCTTTCTCTATTTTTCTTATTTTCAAACGAACTTTACTCCTAAAATCAATTTGCTATAGGAGAAGAAAGCTGGACACAGTAACAATATGCTTTAATTGATATCAGAGTTTTACCTGTTCTGTGATGTGGTAACCTTAGAGATAAAGCTGAGAAACTGATGTTACAGAATAGGTGAAACGTATGCTACAACTGTGGTAGATTGTAGCAAGTCTACAAGCCTACAAACCAACACATAGTAGATATCGTATGTACTAACATGTGGCATATACAACAACAAGAAAACCTTAACACAGACAAATATCTGTTCACATGAATCTCACTAAAACACGAAACGCGAGTTTATTCATATTCATGAAAAAAACTTAATCTGAATAATTTGAGTTTACAGAAGACAGGAGAAATCCATTTATAATTTAATCAAACTTACAAGACAATCGCAAAGCCGAAGTCTGAAGCCTTAATATAAATACCCCTCAGGACACAAAATTTTACACGCATATTAAATCCATACAGATAAAACGAGGGACGTTTCTTTCAATTTTGTAAACTCTCATTCATTGATATACGTATAGAAATGTTATTGCTCTCCCTTTTGTGTGTGAATATTATCCTGTAAATATTTTTATATTTATTATATTTGAAAAAGTAATTTAAACTGAAGTTTATTTGATTGTGATGATCCGCTCTACATCTAGGCCTAAGTGCTTACTTTGTCTCTAGCTAATGCAAACAACTTATATTTACTTATAGAATTTATGTTATATATTACCACATATTTCTTTTAAGTACTGTATTTAACGTTACACAAATAACAAAAATATAATATGTTTAATAAGTAACATTTTTATTGAATATTATTACTTATTTTATTATACTTATAAACAAATAATTATTACTTTTACAACACTATTGTTTATTTATTTAGAACCGACAACTGTTTTCCATTAACCCAGTGGCTCCCTACAAACGCTTTCGAGAGATTTAGCTTATAATCAGATTGCTTTGAAAGCCACAAATATAAAGGAAATTATATGACCATTACGCCGATTTAAAGTCATTCCCGTTGTGGAAAAGACTATTGACACACAAAAGACTATAAGTAATTAACAAGTGGTGGAAAACCAGTTTTTGTATTAATGACACTGAAGATTTTGTCACTAAACAACGTTCTAACATAGTGATGTAGTAAACAAACAAAATTATCTCACAAATTATGTTAAATACATAGAATATTATAATTTACATTGAATCCGATAATTATTTTCAAATTAAGCTATCATTAGACGAATCAGATTCTTAAGTCCACTGAAAAGTGTTTTGTATGTGTTAACATAATCTTGGGCCGGATTGGTAAAATGTAAAAAACTGCATGGAGATAGGTGTAAAAAATTTCATTTAAAAAGTGATAGAGATGAGAGGACAATAGCTAAGAAAATACACTACGGATAATTTATGCATGGATAAACGAATGTGTTTGGATTAACGGGATAAAACTATCTGTTGTCTCGAAGGAAGTTTGCATCCAATTTAAGTCATTTTTGTACAAATTTGATCATTTTATATAATTCATTTGAGTCACTATATATAATATTTTTATAAATGTTGTAACGTCACAGAACGTTCCATAAAAGAAATCATTTATATAGTAAGTTAGCATAAGAGGAAAGTGAAGTGAACAGTATCGAACCCAAGTAGTCCCAAAAAATTGTGTAATTTTGTATAATAATTATTTCTATCAACTTGAAAAAACGACCAAACTATGACTAAGACAAAACCCCATATATATTATTAAAGTGAATAAGAGTGAAAAAACCATAAGACACTATAAGAGAGAGAAATAATGTCAGAATCAACCAAAATGAAGTCAATAATTATTAAGTTTTATAACTATGAATAGAGTATTAAAAAACTATTTTTTGTGAATAAATGGACATGATCCATTATTATATTATGTGATGTAAATAAATAAATGTATTAAATGATTTAAATACATTATTAGAAAGAATCTAAGTTAAAATAAAAATTGTATATTTGCAATGACAAAAAATATTAATGTGTTGGATTTGAGACCATACACCAAGATTTCATGAAAAAATTAATTATTATCAGATTTAAATAAAAACTATATGTAATTGTCAAGCAGACAATAGTGAACAATTTATCTTAAATGAAGGAAGCTGTAAAATGAATAAAAAGCAGTCAAAATAGCCAAAAACCGTGTTAACTAAAAACATGTAATAGGCATCTAATATTGTATAATTTATGAATTTAACGTTGCCAAAATGCAACCAAACTGTATTAGAAAGCTGTAATATGATATAAAGCAACTATACTAATATACCTAACTAACTTTAACATTGTAATAGTCAAGTTAGCAAAATATTTACTTATACCATGTATGGCTGGAACCAATCATCCAGTACAAAAATAATCATATCTGGCTAAATACTTAAATAATACTAACAAAAATAAGATAGAAAGGTATAATACATCAGTATACCTTAATAAGAAGCAAACTCAGTTGAAAGTAAAGTCAATTCTAAAAGAATTTAACTAATTAGAGTGAGATTTGTCACGCCATAAAAAAGGACATCTCAAGACCAATCAATGATGCTATGTCATCTTGTGATAAATATAATATATGTACAGAGTAACCAGGTATCACAAAAGATAGACAAAATAATAAACTCTGTGTGTACAGTAGTGATTAAAGAAAAAGACTAATCATTGTATTAGAAAACTGGCAAGAATCTAGGCCATGAGCAGAGGCCATATAAAATTGTATTTATTTGTGTTTTATCTATGTTAAAATTTGTTTATTTTGTTGTAGGAAAGTAGTAGTATTAGATGTTCAGCTTGTGGAAGGAACTTAGTAACTTCACAACAATTTTTGTTATAAAAATTGAGTTTTCAATGACAACGACTCAAGGTGAGGGTTGCATATTGTATTGTTTATTAGACTTAAGTTAATTAGAAACCAATCATATTTAGTATCGCTAGATTCAGTTAAAAACAGGGAATCTAAATGTATTAATGGCATACAAATTGTGAGTACTAATGTAAAACTGTTTGATAAATACCAGTGTAATTTTTGAAATATCCTTAGTATGAAGAATAAGAAATTCGTTCTAAAAGCTTCTACGGAAGTGAAAATTGTTCCATAACATTCCATTTCTTTTATTCTCGAACATTCTAGAAAGAATTTTTACACAAATATACCGGAAGTCGATGAAAACAGTCAACCTGCTTTAGTATAAAAGAGAGACCAAATTCGACCCAAAAACACTTGAAACTTGAACTCCAGAACTGATGCATCTCACACAACACTGATCAACGCAGCTAAGGCGAAACCGAAGAGGCAAGAAATCGACAAGACACGGAGAAAGGCTTTTCCCGTACATAGACATACCGACTGACTTAACCTCAACGAGAATCTTCGCCAAAAGTATCGCTGAAATAGAGCAGCGATACGGCAAATTTTAATAGAAATCACGCAGCCAGAACGTCAAGCGACCCAGGAGGGACCAGAAATTTAAATAGAGAACGAATTCTGCTGTGTTCGCATTGACTGACTAACTTGACAAAAAATCCCCTTTCACGTAAACATACAATACACAAAGCCTTCCTCGACACTGCATGGGAATCAGCGCTGCGGTGGCCGATTTCTGAATCAACGCTAAACAGATGATTCGTAGCGGCGGCGTTTGAACGATATTGTACTGCCAAACGTTTTTACGAAAGTGCGGAAAATGTAATGATCGCAAAATTTGACTTTAAATAGATTCAGTGTACACCCGAAGAGGCGAGATTGAGAAACTACCCGAAAGGAGTGTCCAGTGCGAGAATAAATAACCATTGGAACGTGAGTTACCAAAATTAAAGTCATTTGTTACCTGGTTACATTTTATCACGCAGTTGTACTTCACACGCCACACATACACCTTCAAATCACTTAGTTTTTTTCTTGTAAGGCATCTAATTGATATGTCTTGGTAGTTCAAAGGAGTCACGTCCTGAGAGTAAAGATTTTTCACGTATGCTTTTCAACTTTTCATGCTTTTCAACTGAGTCAAAATCTGAAATATACTAGCCGATACTTGATTGGATATATAAAAAATTGTCAATAATAATAACTTGTAAAATTTTTTCTCTGCAATTTTATAATTTTTTTTCTATGAATGTTAGTCCTTCAGACGATTTGTTTGTTTTTAAAGAACCATTAAACTTAACTGATTTTTCCAAGCTAAACTGACTTGTTTAAATTTTTTCGTAGATTTAAAAATTTTATCAATCACATTTTTTTCTTGGAACAAACGTTTCCAAGTGGCGCCCACAAAAAGCATAGTATTAAGTTGTGTTACAGGACTACATCACTGCAGAGGATCCAGTCAACAGAGTAAGTAACAAAAGTGCGCGGAGGTAACGCCCGACAATTTACAACACAAACATTTAAACAACACCCATTCTTTTTGTTATAAATTGGCTGGCCCAACAGTGGGACTTAAAGGAGAATATCCTAGAAATAGGTTACACCATTCTACTTAGCTTCTCTTTCTTTTTTGTTATAATGTAAAAAATAAATGTTATATAAAATTTGAATATTATAAAATTCCACTTTTATAAGCTACACAAGAAGAGATGGGACAGAAGACGGTTGAATTTTGTAAATGTCTTATGTACAAAAAATTTAGTAGGCAAATGCTACATACTAAATAATTTTCAAACGGAATTATCACTGTTGCACACCACTATAGACAAATTATTTCGATTAGCGCTTTCAAGCTTCTCAGCTCATCATCAGATCGGAAATAACCTATTTTCTGAGAAATAGAGAAATAAGTTATTTCCGATCTGATGATTAGCTGAGAAGCTTGAAAGCGCTAATTGGAATAATTTTTCTATAGTGATGTCCAACAGTGATAATTCTGTTTGTGATTATAATCACTAACACAACTTTCTTAATTAAAATTTTCAAACGTTTCTATGTGATAGTTCACACACTTTGTAATATTCTGCTTTACACATTAAATTAAGAATCATTATAGTGTATTGGCATTTTGCATTTCTGCATTATGAACGTTTCACATGCATGAACAATTCTTTAGGATTAATAAAATAAGATGTTTATCTTCTTAGCTACGTACTATATGCCACTTGGCAGTTTCCATTTGATATTTGACTTACGTTCCGTAAGGTACTGGGAACATAAATTTATTACGTGTAAAAATTACTAAAATCATAATCTCAAGAAAAATATAACACTTTCTTAACATCATTACGTTTATGTGACAAATACTATTTTATAATCTACGAGCAACACCATTTAAATAGGTAAAAATTGCTACACTATATTCCAAGACAAAATTCAGTGTATCATATAAAATGCTCTCACCCGTGGCATTAGAGGGTTTTGTGATTTATTCTAAAAACCTGATAATTACATTAAAATTTCTGTGCTTTGATTAAAGCGGAAATTCTATAACCCATTACGTAATTAATGCCACTGAATGCGTAAGGCGAGTGAATTTGGAACAACTTTCCCAGAACATATTCTAAAATTAGCTTCTCCATTGCGTGTGTATTCAGGACTCACTCATTTATGTCACACTTACTGTTTCTCTTTGATAAGTTAACGCGACTGTTGGAAACGAAAATGTTAATTTAGTTAGTACATCTAATCTAGTTAACTGAGTTTCTTAGCGTCTTTTAACTGATTAAATTGCGTGTTTCTTATTTAATAACATTATCCATATTAGAGAACTTAAAGTTGATGTGTTATAGAGTCCGTTAGAGCTCAAGCGTGTTGGTCCGTTTTTGTTTATATAAATATTGTATTTGGTAGAATTTCAGTTCACTTTCATTTTCACATATTACTTGCGAATGAAAATCTTTGACTACCTTGTACAAGTGCAAACTTTTACGAATCATTTGTATACAGGAAAAACCCCGAAAGCAGGGGCTTATGATGGTTTTATTGTAGAAGTTAACAACGGATGAAGTAAAATAATTTTACCTCACGTAGCAGATTTTGGACTTATAAAAAAAGAAACCTAAAATATGTAATAAAACAACAATTCAACAGAACTGATTAAGAATCAGGGAAGATGATTTTGCTTCATGTATAGATCGATATTATTTAAATTATAAAACTGTAAGGCATTTTCATTTGAATATGTAGGTTGTATAAATCATTTATATATTCAATAAACCAATTTACATTTTCAAGGTCAGAGAAAAAGTAAATAATCATAACCATTGTATAGGTCGTTTTGAGAATCGTACAAGAAAAATTAAAGAAATTTCGACGAAACCGAAACATCGAAGCATGATAATTTTTTTAGGCTTTTGAAACGTATAATGTTCATATAACAAATATTTACTGTATAACAAATATATTTACTATATACCAAACATTATCATGTTAAAACGACAGAGACCGAAGATTTCTAGACTGTGGGGAATCGAAAGTGTGGAAGCGTTACATTTTTCGATGACGTTACATTTTTGTGGTATGACCTACAGCCTAAAAATATTATCATGTCAAAATGTACCTGATTTATATGAACCTCTTGTTCTACCAGCAGGGAATTTAAAAAGACTGTTACGTAAACAGATACGCAATTAAAAATATTTCTCAGCATGAATTGTCATCATCACCGTCTTCTACAGGGATTAAACCAAAATTGGTTTTTACTGGTACGAAGGAGATAGACTATAGCTGGTCACTGTAACGCTTCTTCGGTCGTCCCACACCTCTCCGTCCTTTCGGCTTATAATTTAATAGTTGTTTAAGTATGCTGCAGCCTGCACTTATTCTACGGTCTTGAAGAGTATGCCTTGTTACCTGCTTAAGAAATCTTGTTTTGACAGCTTAAATACGACTGGCCTGGGATTTCGTTAAAATCCGGTTCTCAGACCCATAGAGAAGTGTAAGGAAGGACTAAATGAATTGAATCAAATTCAATACAGTTACTTATTATTTATAAAACCTAACTGTGATACCAAAAACAGTAAATTAGAAATGACGTGATTTTGAAAATAATAATGTGTCCAAGTGTTTAATACATACAATACATACGCACATACAATAATAGGTTTTGTGATCAATACAGTTAATTCAAAACGTTTCTGACAAGGACTAAAAGAAAAAGTAGCCACAGATTTTTTAATTCCATAATTTTTTTTTAAGCAAAAAGCTACTTCTGGTTTATAAAGATAGTCGTCGGTCTGTATTTCCAAAATGTGTATCCCATCATGTGTACAACATAACATGATCTCTGTTATTTCGTGCTATTTCAAAGAAATGAAGCTTCCATTAGTAAATCTGCCGCCGAAGCGTAAACTCTATATTGTCTTGTACTTGTTTCATTACGAATTATAATTTACATTCTACATGGTCGGCTGTTGACGCTTGTATTACCAAAACAATTATTCTTTTATTCCAAACAAAATTATGGAAAGAACGAAGTGAAACACGCATGCAGCAAGATTGAGAAAGACAGTGGGAGACAAAAAAGAATATGTCGTTTCTTGACACATCTCAGATATTAAATCCTGTTTTTGGATTATTATTATTGTCACACTAATAATGTAGTTTATAATTATTTAAATATAATTATAGACAGAAATATTATAATTTTTAGAAACAACAGATATTTCGACATCTTATATACAAGAACAGGTACAGGAACGTCAGCGTAACGTTATGGATACTTTTTACTTGTTTTGATGTTCTGGAGACTTTAATATTATCTTTAGGGCGCCTATATTATCTTTAGAGAGAGAGTTGTGAAGACAAGCTTATGACTTTGCATGGTATAAATCACTTTGTTTGCAAATGCGTCACAGCATACTTTAATTATTATAAGATACCTCAGGATCTGAAGGAAACAATAACAAAGGCATGCTTGGCATAATGTATGAAATAAACGAATGGCAACATTCCTTGACTTTATCAAAGTGACATCTGAGACACAACAACCGATAATAACAGCCAAAATAGAATTCATGAATGGTATGTTTCCATGAATATAATTTTCATCATTGTTTCCTAGATAAATTAACTCCCTACTTTAAAACATCGTTTTGGCTTGTTAAGCTTCTGTTGTTAAATCGTAAGGTGTATATGTTATAAATAATAGATATATTTAACGGAAAAATACACGTTGTTGTCTATTTCTAATTCAGAAATCGACGTCTGTATTTAGAACTCTGAATGCAGAAACTGCTTTTACAAAAATGAACACAGTTACTTTCAGAACTTTTTGAATGTATTTATTTTGTATTTCTACAATTATTTTCGTATTTTATTTCTAGAGTTGAACGTTATATTCAGGCTAAGTTTACAGTTAAAATTTACAGGATAAAGAAAATTACAAATGTAAAACAATTGGCGGGCTGTTAGGCCGAGGTATCGGTGCGTTTCAGTGGAGGCTTATTCACAATCTTAATCTCTCGCGGGATTTGCAACCTCTTTCCCTCCACACTAAAGAAGGCCGTCGTCGTGGGCACGGCAGAAATATATGTTTTTGATATTTTTGTGAATGACTTGTGTTTTATGTATAGTTTGTGTTGACGGGCTTGCTGTCATGGACCAGCTTTACGATATCAACTATAATTTTAATAATGTTGGACCACAGCCTAACACCGCGGTAGTTTTTTTCCAGTCAAAAAAACAGGCCGTGAAAGCCTTATTTCTATCTTTAAATTGGAATTGCGTAGATTAACGCTTCTTACATCAAAATAATTAAAATATTTGTTTATGTAGAAATTAGATTTTCAATACTTAATTGTACAAATTACATAAAACATATATGTATTATTTAATTGCATACATATCAGTTTCATATAACATGTTGCAAATTCACATTGCACTATTCCTTTTACATACAGTAACTGCACACAAACAAAAACATCTTTTTAACACTGTTTTTTGACTCTCGGTGTAGAATTCTACTCTGCACTAGCACCTTTACTTTTAAGTTAATTTTAAATGTCACAAAATACCTATAGTACTGGAACTATGCTAGTATATACTGCAATACGTAAAATTTTCATATAAAATTAAAAGTTAACTCTTAGCGTATGATAGCATGTTGCAAATGAGAAGTGATTTAAGTAAAGACTGCATGGTGAGACATTGTAAAATAGACAATAAGATACATGTCAAAATTGTTAGTCTAAGTTGATTTTTGACAATAAAAAATATAATTAGTATTGTGAAGTAGTGCAAACATATGCATAGATATATTACAAGTGCGCGTGTGCGGGTAAGAATAACTACGTTACGAAATAACAATTAAAACATATTAAATTAAATAACTTGTGTGTAAATAAAATTTGCGACATGAGACTTACACCAGAATGTGCATAAAATAAAGACTTATCTAGTAGTAATATTTCTTAATAAATTAAAGAACTAAATATATAGGTTTTTTTATAAAAAATGTTTTATTACCCTTAAGGAAAGCAACAAAATTAGACAGGATTCATTTGCAAGTTTTACTTTGTTCATAGGCAACATTTTACAAGAAGAACGCTATCTGGACTGTAGCCGTAAGTGTGAGGGAACATTTTGACCAATGAAATTGGCTGAAACTTTAGTCGATTTTATTCTTCGTGGGGTACAATTCAGTCTCGCTTTGAACTCAATAACATGCAGTCGTTGCCCCTGGTTTATGACGATAGGTCTATCAAGAGTGACGAGCACAAATAACAAAAGTTCGCTAAAATATCATCGAGTGCTATCACGGTACAGTACAAGATTTTCCGCTTAGGGATTGAAAGAACACTTCAAGCTAGCCGTAGTAGTGTGTAGTTATATGCACAATATAGATCACTGATAATTAATAATTCACCACTGTTTGTAGAAGTACCCAACCCGGAGACGACCCTGAACGCCGGAGAGTAGGAGGAGATACTGAAGGAACAACGTATCCTGACCACCTATCTAAAAGGAACATCTGTCACAACTTATCAGCGACAGAGGATCGACATCGCATCGTCTATCAAATAATGAAGTGAAATCAATTATATAAATTTTAGTAAAACAGTCATAAACTAAAGACAAAAAGAACTTGCATAAATTAAGATTTTATGTGATTAGAATATAGGAGAGAATTATTTTAAGTTTATAGAGAATAGGTCAACAGAAACTGTTAATCAAATTTAGTTGTAACGAAAACAGTAATTAATTTTATTTGTAACATAAATTGTTAATTAATTTTATTTGTATCACGAACAGTTAATTAATGTTGTTTGATTATAAATAATAGTAACGTATTGGTGCAATTTAAAAAAAAAAGAAATCTTTAATAAAACTGAAGCATTTCAATATCCGAATATTGACTACTTCAAACTCTACTTCAAGTTCTATGTAAACTTGTACATATCAATATATAGTATTCTTCAATAAATTCAAACACTTTTTGCTACAATCCGTTCCTTGATGTATATATTATATTTAATTTTTATAACAAATTTACCTCAATATATTTCTTTCCTTATTAGGAAAATGTTTCGGGTACCATTTTGTACCCATCCTCAGCCTTCCGGTTTTTGTGTCTGGTGAAGTACATATGTTTTGGTTGGTCGTTATTGTGGCTTCCTGTTGGCTTCTGGTACTTTAAGTTGATTTTATTGTGTGTGATTTTGGTGTATGTATTAGTATTTTGTGTATTTTCGATGTTGAGTGCTTTGAAAATTGTGTCATGTTTTGTATCGATTTGTATTTGTTCAGGTATTAGTTTGTTTTGTGATTTATGTTTGTATATTTGTAAATTTTCCCAAATGTTCATTATGGTGCCTTTGTGTGGTATGTGTTTTACTAGTGTCATGTTGGTTATGTTTGGGAATTCATGTCCAGTGTTTATTGCATGTGTGGCCAAATTAGATTTATATATTTCTGGGTGTACATTCAATAAATGTATTGTTTATTTCGAATTTTTTTTAATTCTACTTGCCTGCGTAAATTAAATAAATACGTCGACAAGTGAACTGGTTAATTAGAAATTAATCATATTCATAACCAGCGTTGCTTAAATAAATATAATTGTATAAAGTATTGTAACTGAAATTTTTTGAATTTATAAATAATTACTTCTAATCAACTAGACTGATGACTGGAATGGAGACAAACCGGTAAACTGCGGTTTCTTAACCAAACAGAAAAATAATTTGTTAACAACGTCTTAGATTGGCTTTCATTGTCAACCAAACACTAGAAAAAACGACACACATAGCCTGCCAAAATTACCACACCGGCTTATTTTCAGTGTCACATTCGGCTAGATCTTTCAATAAGGCGCTGTCAGTCTCGCGATGAATGTAATGGGAGACCCAAGGTCTAGCGTTATTTCTCCAACTTCCTCACACCGTTTACCCCACCAAGTTCCTATTGTACACTCTTATGATTTAAAACTGAAAAGATACGTAACTTAAGGCATCTAATGAGTGAGTAATTTATTATTATAGGTTTGTACCAATCAAATATTATAAATTACTTTTTTTTTAAACGAATAAAACTTTTATTTTTTTTACTAAGATATAACATAAAAATGATATTCAGCTACCATTAATTTAAAACGGCATTGAATACTAACGATTTACAATAATCAGTATCTTTGTATACTATAAAAAAAAAGCGTCGGAACGCTATTTCTGATACAGAAGAAAATACGTATCTTGCCAGAAAACACAAAAATGAATTTTAATTCAGGTCTTCCATGAAAACATAATGTTTTAGCATGCAAACGTTTAACATAAACTATTTCAATGTGTATTGCTCAGTGCACTTAATTGGTATGCTGTTATCTTAGTTTAAATACATACTTGAATCTCGAAAGCAGGTAAACACTATAGAAATATCATATAATTATTCATGGTAGCTACTAAATAGATGTAACCGCAAAATAATTACAACTTTTTTCTAATATACATAAGTAAATATACGATTAAGTTTTTCTGAATTTAAAGAGAACTGTCCTACCTTTGAAACTCCCTAACAGTGGCGTAATTTATTTACCTGAAACATAAAACGGTATGATTAAACATTTTACATGTTACCTTTGTAGCTTTATCATTTCTCTTTAAAAGATTACAGAAAATGATAAAAATATTTACTCTGGCCAGCAAGCGTAGGTTTAAACACTCCCTTACACGCACGCTCTTACACACACACACACGACTTCAGAAGTTACACATATAATTTTATTACTTTTTATCATAAATCAAAAATAAAAATTTGGACATCTGTAACTTAAATGTGACTGACATAAAAGCTACTTACAAAGTGTATTACTGTTTTACACAGTTCGATAATTATACTATCGGATTCTAAATTTTAATCTTGGGCGATGAAATAACAAAATTATTCTATTTTATGACAACACTATTTTATGACATTTTAGAATAGCATAATGTTAGTAATTTAATTAGGATTAAAAGCGACATAGCTGAAATTAAAAATTAATTTATTGTTTTACTGAATAAACTTTACGAAAGGATTATATCAGCTTGGTAAAAAATGTAAAAACTTGAAACATACTGTTACACAATTATCGTTTGCCTATGTGATTGTTATGAGGAAAGACTCAAATTCGTGTAAAGTATTGAATATACATATATATATATATGTATGTGTGAGTGTGTGTGTGTGTGTGTGTGTGTATATTGGTTTACCATTGACGAATACTATTGTACCATTGTACTCTTCTCTATATGTATTCTACAACATTTTGCAGTACCACCAACAATGTACAACTAAGTAATGGTGTTGGAATGATTGATGATATTCCAATATTTATATCTACAACAGACCTACTTAAAAAATATTTCTCCCTACATATAGTTTTAGTAAAAAAGGAAGAGGAGGAAAGATGATTAAGCGTGAGGGGGTGGGGAGACACAGAAACATTATTTAGTAAGGAGAAGAAATGAAAATTGTTCGAAGCAAAGACACCCATAAAAATACGAAATCGTATTCGTGCGCGCGCGCCTGTGTTGCCTTAGATTCGTTTTTTAAAAAATACTAAGAAACGCAGTTTCAATTTAAATATATTATTACACTTAAACAAGACCTTTTAAACGTGAAACACTCTGGGTATGAATGAATATTCTGGCTGCTCACTTCAATTGTCGTTTTTCTGCGTACACGTACACTGCCCGATGGGAAATGGCAACTTTGTACAGTAAATACATATGTGCTGTAGTCATACACAGATGTATTAAAATCTTGAAGTTTGCCCTTACACATAACTAGTCTTAAAATATAATCACATCGTCTTTTCATATCACACTCATAAATGTACAATGATTCATAACTTACTACACAAGATACAGTTGGATTTTGTTCTTTCTTCATTGTATGTACAGTAAATATTTTTTAATAATATGTGAGTTTAAATTGTTGTATTATAACACTTGAACAGCGCACTAGAAGTTCTATACGAATATACCCTGCAGTTGCGCTATTATTACATTGTATCGCAGAGTATGGTCACGTTTGACCTGGATGTGGTCACCACTTGTGAGAAGCCACTCTTGTATTCTGAGCAGCTACTCTCTTTATACGTTTCTTATTAGTTTTGTATTTACTAGTCGCTGCTTTGTGCGCTGTCTAGGCTGTAGTGTGAGTCACGTAACAGACACGGTGCTTTTCAAAATACCAAAACTGTACCTACCGTTCTGCGTTACCATTGGCCGTCGTTGTATACCATTTCTAAAGTAGTCGTTGTATATATAGCTATACGTTTCTACTCATTTTTTATTTGGCTGTATGGTAACGAAGAATAAAATAACAATGGGGACTTGAATCTGCTTTAAGAGATCTTTAATAGCTACTTACTGTTTTATCAAGAAAGTTTAGAAACTCCTGATAAGTATTTAAATTATAAATGTAAAAATAATTCGCTGAAACTTCAGTAGATTAACAGAGAAGTTCAACTAGTTAATGGAGAAGTCGGCTGGAGATAAGTACACTGGGTTGGCATATTTACTCAGTAACAGAGTAGATGGTTGACAACAGTTTAACTCTGCTGTTATTGGGTCTGTATATTCTCTTTCCTGCTATACTCTCTACTTGAAAATTATTGAAGTATACCGTATAAACGATTCGAATTTATTACCTGATTACCATGTATATAGTACGTCGTTTATATTTCAATGTAACAATCTTTTTACATTATAATGTTTTTAGCCTGGGGGTCATTCCACAAAATGCGTGATGCAAAATATGTAACGTCATAGAAAAATGTAACGCTCCAGTGATGTTAACACTATATTTTTTCCACACTTTCGATTCCCCACAGTCTAGAAATCTTCGGTCTCTGTCCTTTTAACATGATAATGTTTGTTATGTAGTAAATATCAACATAGAACATCGCTGAACAGGAGCGTCTGCAGTTTATGCACGTTATACGTTTCAAAAGCCTAAAAACATTATCATGCTTCGATGTTTCGGTTTCGTCGAAATTTTTTTGCGCATAGCTTTCAGAATAAACTGTTATTATACCTAAAAATCATTACGATTATTGAGTATAAGAGCCTGTTACGATCGTTAATATGTTTATGATAAAAATATTTACTACCTTCAGATCACTGTACGTTCAACAATGATTTTGGGTTATGTGACTCGAAGGATATAGACAGTAAGATTGCGCAACCTAGCGCGAAGTTGTATGCGGTGGGACTAACGAATACATTTTTTCTGAATAGCGGTCATTAATCCCACGCAGCTTGTTGAGTAACCAAAGCGTTCTCACATAGCCCCCTCTCATCACTACTACACTTGTGTACGAACCGCTGTATTATATGCGTTACTAGTTCAGTAACGTTGCTGAACATTCGCAGTCCGTGTTGTTTACAATTTCTTAATAATGAGTGTGTTTGTAGTAGAGCCTGCGCCGGGATCATCATATTCGTGTGTGGATGAATACGTATAACTGTATAATTGAAAGTTTTTTAATGCAGTCATTCAGTGGAAGAAGTCTTACAGCTAAATTTAACATCGTCTCTAGCGGGGTAGACCAACACCGTTAATTCTTACGATAATGTCAAACACAAAAACGTGTACACGGCATTCAAATAAACAAAATTGTAATGTAAAAACATGGTTTTGCGAATGTAAAAGAACTTCAGAATTGTACTGTTGGCCATGTATTTTTTTTAAACAAAATAAATTTTGGACATATCCGGGAGTTTTTGATTTGAACAATTTGTTTAATTTGCATAAACGCCATGAGGTCTCACAGAATCGTATTGCTTTCCTTCTTGCTTTACCATGATTGAGTACGCTGTCAATAAACAATTTAAAAGCAACATTCAAAAGCACATTGACATGGTACAACAAAACCGGTTCAATATTCGTTGTCTAATTAATGTAATGTGTTTTTTGGCTAAACATTTGTGGCATTCTTAAATGCAGAAAATTATATGCCTATTAAATTTGTTACGAAATTATGACGGTATGTTAAACAATCACCTTATTAATCCCACGGTTTTTTCTGGTTTATCTAGTGATATTTAAAACGATTTAATTCACCTAATTTCTTAAATCTTGTTAGCAGAAATAAAAAATTAATAAAATAGCAGAAATAAAATAATAAGACTCCACTTGTAGCAATAATAATGGACGTAACAACAGACATCACAAGCAAGTGTCAGGTGTCGATTGTTTGTCTTTACGTTCAAACCACGGCCGTTCAGGAAAGATTTGTTGATTTTATCAGTTTTAACAAAGATCGTACAGCGAACGCGTTTGAAAAGCTACGTATATAATGCTCTGACTAAACACGACTGTGAAGAAAAATTAGTCGCACAAACATACGATGGAGCAGCTCTTATTTCTGTTGAAGATCGAAGAGGATTACAAGCTCTGGTGAAAAGTAGGTGCAACCAATCAATATTTATCCTCTGCTAAGCTCACAAAATTAACTTTTCCTTGAAAAACTCAGTAGACGACATTAGAGAATGTAAAATATTTATTAGCATATTATCTGGTTTAGTTTCTTTTTTTTTTTTAATCACCCAGACGAACTCATGCTCTTAACAAAGAAGTGAAGAAGCGATTTCCATCATTTGCTCCTACCAGGTGTAACTACAACAGCACACTAGTGGCTACTGTAGTTTAGATCACAAGGCTGACATCATAAGTCACTTTGAGTCCATGGTTGATAACGGAGATAAGTGGGGCAACGAAATTTATACTGGAGCATTTGGGTTCCTTGCTAAACTACAAGGTTTTGACTTTAAATTTTTAATTTAACTCTTTGGTTCAATACTACCACAGGAAGCTACCATGTTCGAAATTTTGCAGGAAAAGTTCTGAAATTAGTTTTCTCTTATAAACGCATAGAAACTTTTGACAAATATTTGAGTAATTTAAGAAATAACTATAACAAATTCTGGAGAGACAGGAATGAAATTCACAATATTCCAACCGGAATTCGGGACCAACCTGCGAGCACAGAAGTAAGAGATTACGTAATCAACACGTGTTGATAACATATCGTATATGGTAAGTTCTTACCGTAAACTGTATCATGAAATTATTGATTTATTAAAATGTAAACTTAAGTAGAAGTTTACATAAATAGGCCAGCTTGATTTTATCGCCCTACCAAACTCACGACGTTTTCCGTAATTTTATAAAAATTTCCAGAAGAGCATTATGCTTCTCTAAAACGCTCTTATAGTCAGTATTTTGATTTTCCATTACAAAGGAGTGAGATTTTTATAGTTTATACAAATGAGTAATTTTTAAAAAATAGTGTTAGTGACTTGTCAAAGTAGGCCTACTTAGCTTCAGCAGGTTTGAGTGACACCATTCCTTAAGTGTCGAGGCCTGTAAACCGTATCATCACAACCCCAGTTACAAGTTCCTCAACAGAAAGACCAGTCTTAAAAAGAATAAAAACTTATTTGCGCAAGTCGCCAACTGAACACAAAAACCTTCGGCTCTAACACTGGGAGTTATCTATTAAAAAACCGCGGATTTTGAAGTTGAAATCTAACTCTACTTTTTACGGTACGGTTATTCGCCCAAAAACGCAGGCGCCTAGAACTGACGTTTAAAAAGTAATGCTCATAAATAACGCGTAATAGTGTTATCTAAAACGATCTTTTAAACCGCTAATAGTACTGCAGAGTGTAAATAAATTATTGCTGTGATCTGTTAAAGTGAATGAATTAGTGTTTTGTTGTAGACGATTTTAATTACCATGATGTATGTGTTGTTCATTCTGACACTTTTGAAATCAGGTAAGATTTATTATGAATTATTTTTTAATAACTATAAAGTATATGCTAAAACAATTTATATAATTACTATGATTGTATTAGTCTTTATTAGGCCTCCAGAATGGGGAAATTTGTAATATCTATTCTCTTCTTATCTGTAATTAAAACTGTTGACTGGATTTTAATTGTCAAATGGCGAGGAAGAAGGGGGATTTTTATTTGTCGTAGGTAGAACGGCATTTGTCGTAGGTAGAAGGGGGATTTTTATTTGTCGTAGGTAGAACGGCATTTTGTCGTAGGTAGAAGAGGGATTTTTATTTGTCGTAGGTAGAACGGCATTTGTCGTAGGTAGAAGGGGGAATTTTATTTGTTGTAGGTAGAACGGCATTTGTCGTAGGTAGAAGGGGATTTTTATTTATCGTAGGTATGACCGTGTACATATTCCACAAAGTCACGCCCCGCCACTGGTCTGTATGCTAATTTCAAACTACGACAAGGCGTCAGTGTTACCAGTACTTCCGTTGTTACTACTCTACTTGTTTCTTCTGCTTCGTTGCACTTCTTAGTATGCAAAGCATGTCAATTGCAGGGGGAAGCACTAGAAATTATGGTATGTTTCCTTGTCACAAGTCGTCAGAAGGCTTCAGCTTTGTACACGCCAAAACAAATGTTTTTTATGGTAACATGTTTTTTATATTATTTATTGCTGACGTAAAAAGTAATGATTATATGACTACACTAAACTTCAATATTTGATATATTTTTAAAAGCACACAATTTTTGAATGAATTATTTGTTTGTAAAATTTGCACCTGTTCGGTCTCCTTTTATATGTAACGAAGTCACTTTTGGCTGCCTACATTCTTTCGGAATTTTGTTTTCTATCCAAATATTATTTAGGAAATGGAGAATTCGTAAATGCAATAATGTGCCACCATATTATATTAACTCAGCATTTATTCCGTTAAGTCTTGGTGCCTTTCTACTTTTCATTCCATTCGTTGCTTGTTGGAGTTCTTCTACAGTTATCTAGACTTTTTCCACTGGGCTTACTTATATATTCCTTATAATTTTCTATTGCACTGTCAAAATATAACTTTCTGTAATGGTTTGTCCATTTATTTACCTCAATCATATTAATACTAATCTTTTCTCTTTCAGAGCTATCAATGTTTTCATCACTTTATATACCACAGTCTATCTACCATATAAATCATGTTCCATAGTCCTAATGGGCTTGTTTAATAATTCTCTTTATTTCATTTCTTATTCCTTGGTATGCTTTTCTAGACTCTTCTGATAGATGTGATTTATATCTCCTAAAGCTATTATTTTTCCTCTTCACCGCAGTATCTATTTCTTTTGTCCAAATTCTCAGACCCCTCCTTCGTCTATTCTTCTTTTTGCGGCCTACTGCTTCTTTACCTGCTTGTATTATTATTTTCTTGATATTACTCCATTCCACCTCTATGTCTTCACTAGTAGGTATTATTACCGCAGTGCACTGACTTATTCTGTTCTGATAAAGATTTCTATACTTTCATCCTCCAATCCATAAACTTTAAAGAATAGTTCATTATTTTGTTGCTGTTGACCAAAATTATTTTGTCTTTTCTATCGCTTATGTAACTGTATATTTGATGTCAAAAGAAAATGATCTGAAAAATTCCATACCTCCTCTAGGCTCTTGTATCTTCAAGTTATGATATTAGCTTGTTATTAACTATTATATCATCTATAACTGATCTAGAACCTTTCGCCGACCAGGTATATTTATGAATATTCTTTTTCCTAAAAAATCCATTAGTTACCTTTAGACCATTGTATGTCACAAATTCCCTCAGCGTTACTGTTTAATTACTCCCATGCGGCCCTATAAGTTTTGGAATGGGGTTACTGCCAACTCTAGGATTTAAGTCGCCAACAGGTATTACACTACAATTCATATTATACTTGTCAATTATGTTTTGTCAATTATGTAAATAGAATAAAGTTGTTTTCTCCTCTTTCCCTTCTTCTGGAGCATAAACACTTATTATGATAAAGTATCCTCTTTCATACTTAACCTTCAGGGTTATTATTTTTCCATTCACAAAATCATAGTCTTTAAACCCTTTTCGTCCACACCACTATAAAACATTGCATAAGTCCCTACATATGCAGAACCTGTTAACTTCTTTTTTGTTTCAGTTAACACTTCTATATTAATAACTTTTTCATTATATAGAAAGAAATTTTACATTAAAATAATCGTATATTTAATTTAATTTAAAAATTTAGTCAATTCCTTTTTTATGATATGTTGAAGTTCAGCCACTGTTACAAAATTTAATTTATTCTGTTAATATTGTTTATGTTTGCAAATTCTTAAGCTATCACGGCCGGCTTCATCATTGTTAAAATTTCAACACTGTTTATATTTTTTAACGTTTTGCTTGCAAAATTTTCTTCACATGCCCTGGTCCTATTTATGTAGGTGTTGGGTTGAATTATGTTACTTTTAAATAAAAGTGTTTTGTATAGATTGTGATTTGTTGCTATTGTTTCTGTTGTTGAAACGGGTTTACAACTCAAGAACCTCAATCCACGCAACAATATTTTGTCTCCTTTGTGAAGATTTAAGAGTTAAAACACTCAGAGGCCATTCTTTTCTAATAATGTATTAGATATCATCCCCATAATTTATAGGACAGTAGGAATAGAAATGAAAGTAAGTATAGAGATAAAATAACTGAAAGGACTCAAGAAACTGTAGACTGTAATCAGTTTAATTGTAATTGCCACTGAGAGGATAGCGCGTGTGTGTGGCTGAGTGTGTGCATATATCCGAAGGGAATGACCTGTTCACCTGAATCTAGGTTGAGTGTGTTCAAAGTAGATAAGCTAGAGAAAATGGCTGTTGCAAACCAAACATCGCGTTGTCTTCAACGCTACGTACTGTAAGGTCTGTACTGTACTTCTAGTGACTAGTTTATGTTCCGTAACGTAAAGTCCTTATAACTCCATTGTGTATAGACGGTATAGAGTACTCTGGACTAAACTATAGGACAAATAACTGCAGAGCATTGTGCACGTCAATAATTAATACTTTTGCTAGTAACTGATTCAATTTCAAATATTTGCTGCTTCATTGTCTAAAGAAAAGACAGATTCATTCACGTGTGTTCTGTTCCAATTAAATAAAATTATTTGCTAGCTTACGGTATGGATGGATTTAAAAAATCAAGTTAATTTCAAAAAAATTTTACTCTTAGTAATCATTACTGTTTGTGGACTGTAACTAAAAAGAAATTGCTTAATTTGTTTACTAATTATATTTTATAGTATACAAAACACTGTTGTAATTATGCTTATGAATAATTGCAGTTAAGTTAACATAGTGGTCACATATTACTTTCACCACAATATTTGGCAAGATATTTACAACTCAACACAAATATGATTTTACCGTCATTAAGAACGGAATCCCTTTCGAGTAAAAGTAGTATTGTCGTTCACACATGTATTAATATTTGAGTATGCTGTCGAAAAAATTTTCATTGACGCTCTAAAAGGATAATGCAAGATTTTGTTTAACAACAATTAAAAAAATAAAGTTAAATATTCAGGAAAAATAATGTTAATAGACACATTATTTAGTACGTCAAGTACGTTAGTAAGACGCAGAAGAATTACACGTATATATGCTACGAGGGTCAGTTTAAAAATTCGCGGAGCGACAACTGTAGCTTAGCGGTAAAACTACAATTTTTCGTGTGCTGGAAGATTTGTATTTTGTGTGAACTCCTGTAAATTTCCAAATCTATCTATCAATTTATTAATTGTTTAGAAGCTGTTAAAATTGAAATGTCATGCGTGTTTTTGAGAACGGACAAAATGAAACATCGTGGTGTAATTCTGTGTTAAAAATTGTTTAGCACCAACGAAAATTCAAAACAAAATTGTAAATCTGTCAGGAGACGCTGCGACTTCAAAACCAACGGTTTGCTAAGCAAACCGTCAAGTAGGCACTTGAGTTTAAACGTAGTCGTACGAGTTTATTTTAATTTCGTTTACTGCTTACAGATAGCCTGTCATCCTATAGTTTCTACTAGATCCTGTTTACCAGGTCAGTGCTGACTGTCTAATTCTTGATTAAGTCTGTTAATACAAACCTTACTGTAAACTTTGAACACATAATAGCAGTGAAAATAATCTATAATTTTTCAACTTACGCCAAACTATTTTTAACAATAAGACCACTACATTTGTTTGTCTTTTCTCTGATTATCTTTATAATTCTGATGAGCTTCTAATATAACACTTAACTATTATTTTATTCAGAGCACTGACATTCCTCCATAGAGTAGCATTTCAGATATTATTATATAATTATCAAGGGACTTCATGTCTCTCAAAACATTTCACATTTCCAGTTCCCCTGCAAAATATTTAGAATGTTGTCATCATCCTTTAGAGTTTCGTTTGGACATGGCATGTACAACCCTACCTGACAATCTTTCTCAGTCTTCACTCTTATGTTTACTGTACTTTACCGCACATATCAATATTCTAGCAACAAAATATTCATGGGCCAGCATAATGCATACTGTAAGATTTTCAAAACATCTACAAAAGTACAGTATGTGAAAATACATTTACAACTGTGAAAAAATAGTAATATTATAAAAGGAGGCTACTGTGAACAAGAAATACACCATTTCACCCCGTCGGATATATTCCTTACGAAAATCTGTACACCGTAGTTTATTTGGCTTCTATACATGTGAAAACGTATTTGGTTCGTTCTCCCAATCCGTATTTTTTTTATCACCTTATTAGATAGTCAACAAATAAATACAGAAAGGAAAAGACAAGTCAGACAAGACGGAAAAATTAGTCAGTGCAAAAAAAATAGAATGGCACGCACAAGTCTTGATGAGGATAAAGGTTTTAATATGAGTGCAGTTTTTTGTACTCGTTTCCATTTTACATATTAAAGAATATTGTGAGTCGCGATAGTTTAAATTATGACGTCATAATTATGACGCTTACCATAATTAAGTGATCACTGAAGCTATTATTTATATCGATTATAGAGTATAAAATAGGGTTTTAGTTAAATATTATTCCTAACAAAATGAGAAAATGTATATGAAAAATTTTAATTTTAGAAAAATTGTAAAGCCATATTAGAAAATTATTTTAGAGATATTATACTGACATTTTATGTGACAAAATTACAATTAAAATTTCATAAACAGTTTTACACAGAAGTGTAATGGCCCATGTTTGTTTTTCTTTATACTTATTTTTGTTTTTACTTAATTAATTTTTATGCAGAACATAAACTGAAGACATTAATAAATCGGTCTAGAGACCGAGTGACAGCCGGTATAAGCTGTCCCACCCCTTCTTGTCATTGTCAAGTAGAGGTTAGGGCACCCTCTTGCCCTTGGGGTGAGAAATTGCCCATAAAGACGGATGACCTTCCATTGGTCAACGACGTAGGATGTGGGGGGCAAGGAGAAAGCACCACATTAAACATCCTTATGGAGATCTCAACAGGGAAAACTGGTCTCTTTAGTCTGGTAAGACAGCCAGTTCATGGGAGAACACCCAGACAGAAAATCGGGCTGAACCTTAAGGCTGAAGGTGGCAGGCCCACCATACGTCTTACCCTGCGATATGCAAGTAACATATCTAGGGGACATGTTCATTACTAAATTGCCTCAAATAAGGAATAGCCGGACGGATCAAAAGTTGCTGACCACAGCTAGAAGAAACACAGGTATACGGCAGGAACTGAATAGTATCAGTATACTCGACAGGATCGCCTACTATCGGCTGAATTTGTGGGAACATCTTTGCCAAATGGATGACTGCCGCATCCTCAAACAACTATGGAACTATAAGCCGAGTGGACGGAGAGGTGTGGGACGTCCGAGGAAGTGCTGGAGTGACCAGATGTAATATTTGGTTATTTGAACCGGAACAAACCATTCTTGGTTTAAACCTTGAAGACGATGATGATTATTAAATCAAATGTATTGCCTTTCAATGTAAATTAAGTTATTGTGCATTATTTATTTTGTTTTAGATTATCAAAAACACTAATAAAGTCAAAAATTTTAAGCCGTCCAACATTAGTGTCGAATAGGCATAGGAATCTTCTTGTGTTTTGAGAATATCGAAGTCGTAACAACATTTTGAAAGCAAAGTTACTTAATGCGGATCCACATAAGTGGCTTGTGTTCCTATATTATAAAAGTTGACCATATTATCAGAACAAACATTTATATTGTAAAATGTATAAAATCGATATTTTTACATACGATCCTGCAAACGACAAGGGAATGTTTACACTGATTTCAGACATCACTTTCAAAACTCGCGTAGAAAAACACAATATACACAAAAATACAAATTTCAGAATACGTATCAGTAAAGAGTGAGAAATGTTTAAGTCAGGTGTCAGTGACTAAACAATATTGTTTGATACCTCACGGTTTTAGAATAGTCCAAACAACTGTTATGACGTCAGACGAAAAGTTAAAATAAAAAAGGCAATTACACTTGACCTTACGCCAGCTGCTCCTTATTTATGC
Source organism: Magicicada septendecula (assembly GCA_034769895.1). Classification (NCBI taxonomy): domain Eukaryota; kingdom Metazoa; phylum Arthropoda; class Insecta; order Hemiptera; family Cicadidae; genus Magicicada; species Magicicada septendecula. The sequence goes on along the minus strand of CM068369.1, from coordinate 431,075,894 downwards.
TTTTGGACTATTCTTAAGGAAATGAAGTAAATACGTTAAATGAGTAATACAGGGAAGAAATACTACTGTATAGCAACTCTCGAGAGCATCACAAAATTTCTGAAAGTAGTAGGTAATAGATCGAAATGAGAACAAACTTCAAGTAAAACAGACCAATTAGACCAAATCTGATCACGTTGAAATGCAATTTATTATTATTTGTATCGTTATGGTGGCGTTGATTTTGTGAAAAACAAGAGCCGCAAGCGGGATATACGTTATAAATGAGGGTTGGAAGTTTACTTGAGCTTCGGTCTTGAATACATAATGCTGACACGTTAACCGTCTAAACTATGAGGCTGCTAGTCGGGTTTGACACGATCAAGTTCTGGGACCAAACATTTAATTTTTTCTGCGTGTATAAGGTCAAAGTTCATCAATGTTGGTTTCACATTTCTCAAAATTTTGTGTATAAGTCGTTCATACTTTTTTACAAATTCATAAAGTTAAGTAGTAATTCTAATGCAACTGTAAGCTTTTGTAAAGTTGTACAATACACGTAGAGTTTCTTCATTGCAATAAAATAAAATGGTTCATACAAGGACTATTCAAGAACAATAGTAATGATACCGCAATCGCCGTAATTTGCTATAGCCTATATGTTCCCATGCAAACTTTTCCATACAAGCTATGTGCCGGGGTTTGAATTTTCCCGGCGTGATTTAAACGGTTGGCGCCGCCCGCGTGGCCGCTGGACGAGACAGCTACGCAATTAGTAAGCTGTGTCTCTGCCTCACATCGACGCGATTGAGTTAGCCAGACAACTGTAACTGCTGATGCCTTTCTGGTCGAAGTTAGGTTAAACAATTCTAAACAAATCGAATTTCTCTACCTTGATGGGTTACCAGAACAAGCAGTTCTTCCTCATTTCGTCTTCAGGCTTCCGACTGGGCGTTTCGTGGTCTGACGGCCTGGTAAACTACTTGTTCAACTTACTATTTGTTCAAATAGAAATTACTATATGTTCGTAAATTTCTAAAGTGTCTCAGGGTCCCCGTACAGCCGGGAGAGAGGGAAATGCGGAGACGGTGACATCAACACCCGTCACCATCTGCAGAGCTGTGCACTAGGAAGCTTCCCAACGCCGTCAGACCCGGAAATTTCCAGAACACCAAAAGAACAGCTGACCAGAAGGAGACTAGCAGGAGGTTCGGAACTCACCAGTACCATCACCACACTCATCGTCACAGGCTCTAGTTGGTATCATTAATTCTTCAAAAGTACAGGTGGGAGGATTCCATTTACTAAACCTCGACAACAACACTCCACCGGTTTTCAAATAATTAAAAAAAAGCATACATATAAACAGTATTTTCATATTTATAATACTTAAAATTTTGTTAGAACAAGTCCTATGGATGTATATTTGTGATTTATATTATTACCGGTGTTAAAAGGATCCACTTGTTGTACTGTTTGATTAATTTTTGTTGTTAATAGGATTGGTAATTGTGATTAATACAAATTTAATTTACATATTTGTTGATAAAATGAAAACTAAGAACTGCTATGAAATATACAAGAATTCAATCGTTTGAACACTGTAGCAAAACATGTTATGATGATGAAATGAGAAAACACTAATAAAAAGTTGTTACGCTTTAAATAAGTGTTTTATTGCAAGTCCTGTCACTCTGGGCTCCAGCACATTTTCGCTCCATCTAGGCCAAGCGTTAAGTTTTTTAAATTTTACGTAACGGCCTAACTTGGCCGTTTACAGCAAGGTACATCAAAACGTCAATTCCATAAAGGCTGTTTAAAAACTGATAAAACTTAGGATTATTGTAATATACGCAATAGAGATTACTTTGAACAGGACTATATATATATAGGGATACGACGGTCACCCGGATCGTCGCGTTGTACAGTGGAAACTGAATAACTGACGTAAATTAAGTCATAATTACAAATTTTAATTATACACAAACAACACTTAGAAATCAACAAAGGCACTCTTATACAATAATTCAAGTTAAATTCAAGTTTGTCTAATATAATATGTAACGAGACATATGACCACGATATTTTGGACATCAAAATATAAACAACATGTCATAATAATTGAGTGGGACAAGACCCATTAAGTAGTCACAATGAGTGTACCAAGCAATAAAACTACATAAGTAAATAATAATTGAAGAATGAACTCACAACTAAAGAGTTAAAACAGTAATGGTAATAATAATAAAACAAGAAAGAAAATGTATTAAATAGTGGTTACCCAAAGGATCCAATAACCCTATAGATTCGGTCAGTGTGAAACCAAGAAACAAAGAAGAACACATATTATAAAGAAGAACACAATAATAATAATGATGTCAATCAAAATGGTGCCACAAGAATAAACAAGAACTTACACTAACTATTAGATAAGAAGGCCAAACGTGAAATCAATTACCAACGACCAGTGAAGTACAGAATGAGAGACAATGACAGATAGCCAAAACACTAACTGAATTCATTAGATGACCTGAGTATGACCACTAATCTAGTAAACGAGTAGGGCATCCAATAATAGCCAGGAGAGTGAAAGTAATAAGAATATTAGTATAATAAGAAGCTGTAAACAACAGTATGATAACATATTATGTCCAGTATTAATGTAAGTTAATAGAGAACCAAGATTGTCAGATAACAGTAATAATTACCAAATAAGTTATGAAAAATGATAATAGAGAGAAAAAGAACCAATTGATAAATTACAGGTGATAATTAATAACACCAATACAGGTAAAAAGGAAATAAAAATTGTAAATGAAAAGAAACTCAGTCAACCCACTGTTGCATTAGAGTGGGGAGACACAAAACCTAACTACATGTACTTTCCTTTTAGATCAATAAGAATTAATTACTAAAACATGAGTAAACTAAAATCTCTTGTACAAAAATCAAGTAGATATTGTAAGGGTTGTACCAATAACAAGATGAACTACCTAGAGTAGTAGTTATATTGTAATTGATGTAAACAAAATGACCAAAAACAGACAGAATGGGAATCGCCATGTAAATGTTAGCTAAAACAAGTTGTAAAATTAATCAGAAACGAAAAGGGTGATATCTGTATAGGAAGAAAGATGGTACATTACTAGCATAATATTGTAGGATAATTATTATCACTAATGTAAGGCATAATAATAATAATAATTAAATACATCTGTCATGTGACACTAGCTGCAAGTATTATTACTGAATTCTCAACACAAGAGAATGCACCAATGTGAAACACAAGATTGTAAAACAATGTAATAACTGTAATGAACAACTATGAACAAGATAGTGACTTAAAAGACCACTACTTAAATAAGAATGAAGTAAGGTAAGGTGACACCTTATAGTACAATCTATAGGTGATTATGTAGACTCAAAACTAGAAAACAACAATGTATTAACAGTAACTAGAGCGAACAGTAGTTGCACTGACCATGTATGTGTAATTGTGACACAACAGAAATTGTCCAGACACAAATATTAAAATGTAATTAGTCAATATAGTTAGTAGAATCATAGGCCTAATGCAACCTAAGCATAGGAGATGTATTTTGTCAATAATAGTAAATAGGTGATAAGTAAAGAGTGTAAAAGGACTTGAAAAGCATAGTCTCGAAGAGATGTGATTATGATTTGTTAGTTTTAGTGAAAGAATACCTAAATTTATTAAGAAATGGTATAAAGTGTTAATTTCAAATGATATCTTCCTTAATCATGTACGAAAATATATCATGTGTCGACTCTAAATTAAGAGCCAAATGTTCGCCATGTCATAATAAGCTTAGATTCACAATCAGAGGTGTTATAAGAAAGTTATGTCAATTTAAAGATATTTGGTTTATTTTGGACAAAATGTTTAGTGTCAGTTCGTACTCTTAAACCCAAAGTCCCACGCTTGTTGTAACAATTAAATAATTCAGCGAAGGGGGTATGTGTACTCAAGTAAAGATCATTAGCCAATCAAAAGAGAGAATTAGATAATTTTTACAAGGAATGCAAACGAGAACAGCAGAAACGGCCACCATTTTGAAACACTTCTTCATGATCACTGATGCAAGACAGACGACAGCTCCGCATCGCCAGAAAGCGCCAGTCTAACCTAACTTAGTGCGTGTAATCAAATTTAAACAAAGGGGACATAACCCTATTTTTAGTAAAATCATCATAACGTTTTTTATTCGAAGTTCAGTAAAGACCTAACAGTGCGATACAAATTGCTAAGTGTATAATCTATAGCAATTACGCGAATTAAAGGGAGCAAAGGGATTTTTTATTATATTTAAGGAATTTATGAAATTGACGATATATTTTATCGCAATAACTTAATACTATGTGTACATACGAACGAATAAGGGGCATTGCAACTTATTATTTTAATTAATTTGTTAATTACAAAGAGAGTTATCAATTTAATTTTATTTAATTAAGAGATGAAAGTTATAAATATGAAGATAGTTTTTTCAATATAAACACTAAGAGTGCTTGAATTAATATTATATCGATGAAGTTATTCATAGTTAAAACGATGGTAATTTAATAACAGCTATCCAGAATTTTGAGAATTGTCAATTGACATGATTAATTATCAGAAGATGATTGAGAAAATAATTTATGCTTAGATATAAGAAAGAGTCTAATATTATTACAATATGTCATTGTTTCATTATTAAAAGAATTTAATACCAAGTTAACTACGATTCTAAGAATTAACAGATTACCTGTTTAAAGCACTCCAATATAACTGTTCAGATGATTCTTCCTGGAACACTGAATTAATTTATAACTTTATTGCGTTTATATTTTATGTGTTATAAAGGAATTATTAATTCATTTAAAGCTCATTGGTGGCAGTTACAATACGCCAAGTTAACCTATAATGTCGGAACCAGACATGTCTATGAAAATTTCTGTTATTCATTAAGATGTAATTAATTTTGTAATCACTCTCCGACTACCCAATAATGGTAGTATAAGTCTTCTGTTTGCTTTATTTGTATTCTTCAGTCTAAAAAGACCTACATTTTAGCTAAATATTTTAAACAAAAGTAAGTTCAATAATTCTGATAATTACAAATCAGAACAACCAACCCTGAGACAAGAGATTTCGTAAAACTAAATATTATTGTAAACCCAAAATAAACAAGTAACAATTTTATTATATCTTTAAAGCAATTTAATGAATATTATCAAGAAATAAACAATAATTTTATACGACAAACATAGAGTCAGACGATTTATTTCAGTAGACTAGACTATTACAGATCAGGTGGATATCTCGCAATGGATGGAAACACTGACAGCGGCAAAATGAGTTTATTTTGAATAATTCTAAATTTAGATTGTCATATCAACACTGCACGGTTAGCCAACTTCACTTCAAGTAAGTAATTATTTAATGAAATAAAAATGTACTTTCAGTGAGAGATCGACTTCGTAGATTTGTCTAGTCAACCGAAGAAACGTCGCACCATAAATAAATTCCGTGGAACCAATATAATCCAACATTTAAAAAATTTATTTTAACAACAACAAAAAACAATAACCGAATTTAATTAATATCAATAATTATAAACACACTTAAATAAATAAAAAGCTTAGTATTACAAAAGTGACACAGACAACGTGTGGCTTAAAAACAATACGACAAAAGGTCGATCCACAATATTCCGACAACACAAATAACTTAACTATTGGCGCATAGGATATGGTCGTGCGTTTGTTATAATGCAAAAGTCTACATTGGAGGATTTAAGATTATTTATTGTACACAAGACATACGAAATCGTTTATGTGATATATTTAACAAGAATAAATAATAACAGTGTTTGCAGATGTAGTCTTTTAGAATGTTAAATAATGTTCATATATGATTTGTCGTACATTACATATACGATGATTTCCACGGCAATGTGGAGATGGTGTTTTTTTGTAGTGGAGTCTTCAGGCGTGGCGTACGATGATATATGGTTGACTCTGGCGATGATTACAGCTGGGCTAGTGTCCTGAAGTTCATACGTTGACACTGACGATTCGCACTCGAACACTGATTCTAGTGGTACCGTTAATAGAATTTTACACAGTAATTATAATAACACAAGTATCTCAGGTAACAGTGGGTATTTAACCAAAAACGGTATATTAAACTTATACCTATCCGGAATCTTCAAGTGTTCACTCGTAACACAAGATCTACTACGGTCAGCAGACCTTCCTAAGCGGAAATCTTCTACTCACACGGAAACTACTGATGATAATATTATAACAATAAGTATACTATTAAATACTTCTGTTACTGTAGAATACCTCACACAGTACCCAGTTTAAGTTCACTTTTATACCCATTACGTTACAATGAACAATAACGTGTCTGAAGATGGATTAATTAAACAGTTTTGAGAGTTCGCACTTGTTACTACCGACGAATGGACTTAACGAATCCTCGCAAGCGAAAAATCTTGAACGAGAAGCGCACGTTTCCTTCGCGACAGCTAGACAAGAAAAATTGCCCGTTCAGCCATCGGCTGAGGAAAATTCCGACTGGCCTTCGAAGCTTCTTATTGGTGGAAAAGAAGTCACATGGTTATTTTGCACACGGCACTAGTGTGGTTTCATGCCGGAAAGTGCATAGAATTTGCAAGGGCATGCATAGATGGTTATCTATGAATGTCTTATCTCAAGTAGAATTGCGTTTCATAAAGAGTTTTATACTTTAAAAGAAAGCATATTTTAACGTTACATTACGATCAGGAAATATAGGGAAACTGTAGCTAATATAATAGTTTATGTCCAGTTCAAGTGTCAATACGATCGGATAATTACACCACGCACGGCAAGGAAAAAACTTTTGTCACTCGCACACGCGCGCACATTTTCACTGACACAGTACATGAATAAATAGAACATAAAACAATACCTAGTTTGACTTATCGTACTTCCTTATCCGTTCCAAGATACACACTTATAGCGATAAAAACCAAATCTAACAAAATACCATTTAAAACCTGAATGTTCATCGTCCGTGTATTTAGATTAGCCTACACTGCCTATCAGGATCCTGTGTTTCATTGCAATATACACAACAATAAATGTCATCTTATTACAAATATGCACTAATTAACACAGTAGTCGCTTTCCACTAAACCACAACAATAACTGCGAACCGCACTTGTAATATCTTCAAGTCTAACTGGGCAGGCCGCTTTGAAATTCCGTCTTTGACCGCAGAAGTGTGTTAGGGGGGTATCGGGCCAGTCAGTGTGACGTCACGATCAGCTGACCAGGGAAGTGGGTTGAGGGGTTGGTGACGTCACGATCGGCTGACATGACCTACCTCAACAGCCAGTAACGTCACTGAAACAATGGCGCCACTGAAACAATGGCGCTACTGAAACAATGACACCATTGTTTCAATGACGTCACTGGCTGTTGAGGTAGGTCATGAGCACCCGATCGTGAGGTCGTTGATCTAGTCAGAGTAGATCGTGACGTCACGCTTCCTAGCTCGATACCCCCCCCGTACTTGAACACGCGCGAATTGTTTCACAAAATATTTCGGTCTCGTTTATTTAGCTCTTGGTCTCGTTCACTTCGGTCTCGGTGCTGGTGGTCGGTCGCGGGATCCTGTCGACAGTCGCTCGCGACTGTCGACACAAGACTGAACGGGATAGCTAACGAACCCTGTTCATATAGGCGGACAATCCTCCCTCTTGTTCGACTATTGACTGTAACTACACAACACGTATTGAAACATACTGTTTCACGGTGACATGATGGAACAGTTCAAACAAGTGGCTGCACAACAACACGTAACTAATTAAGTAATAAACAGCAACAGATCCAATAATAAAAAAAAAAAATCAGTCCCGGTCCACGAAAGTCAGCGAGAAATGTTGCTCCAACCGCGGTCAATGAAACACTGACCCTGTCAACGCCGTGTCATTCGTATAAACGGTGTGAAACTCCTCCCTTGTACCCAGAATATTTTTTCACCCACCTTTTCTAATCACAAAAAAATTAGTTTTTTTTTCTTCTCTGGGGGAGGCGTAACTTAATATTTAGGACTAGGCAAGTAGCCTATATTGGAAATAAAATGTGCTGAGCCAGAGTGACAGGTCTTGCAAGAAAACAGCTGATCAACAGTAACAGTAACAAGATTTATTTAAGTTTTTTTTTGAACAATAGTTTACAATATTTCTTTTTTTTAAGTTTCTTGATAATAGAGTTCCATTCAGCTCTTTCTTTAAATTTCACATAATGGTTTAATTCACAAAATGTGTCACAGTATTTGCAGTCACTTGGTGGAGTAATTGCATGAAATATGTTAAAGTATTTTCTACAAATATAACAATGGCATGCCAACCTCCTGAATTTATTAGTATTATAATTCTGACTTTACTTCCTCTATTTTATAACAGTTTATATTGCATGAGTAATGCAGGAACTATTTACGAACACATAAAAAGTATAAATGTCTGGAGCAAACAATCCATGATAATTAAATAATACAAAAATAATCGATAATTAGAAGAATAATGATTAATAATTAAATTCAAAGAAACATAACTCAAGTGTGTCGCAGTACTTATATCTACCTGTTCCCCATCAATAGGAGTAATCACATCAACTGAATACCGTGATCACAGTAACCGAGGTTTAAGTTGTTAATTAAAGAAAGGTAATTAATTTAAACTAAAAAGTTAATGAATCCAATTAAAGTAAACTAGTAGTTGAAATAAAAATTAAGTATCGCATATTAAGTTAAGTGTTAAGTTAATTAAATTAAGATAAGGTGTAAATTAAATAAGTAGAGGAATTAACGGAATAAAATTAATTTTAAAAATAAAACTGAACCAGCAAAATAACCAAATAAAGAACAATTTTAAATTTAAAAATCAGAGAACAAATAGAAACATGCAGGATCACCGGTCATATGGCAGGCAGATGCAATCACTCTGCGAGTATTACATTGTCTTAAGCTCAGAATATTTTTAAAAAAGTTTTAAACTGTTTTGTCTTTTCACAGGAATAGAATGAAATATTTATATAATTGAAAGGTAACCCATGACTCTATAGAAATCAAAGCACAAATGATTATAAGCTACTTATAATCCAGTCACTAATGTCCACACTTCATCATGTTTTCACTAAACATGTTCAGTAATGTTAAACATGAGTTTAATATTGAGGTATAGATTTTAGCGTGTGTGTTGCCCGCAATCTGCTGAGCACTTCTAATGTGATTTCAGTTACATAATGGAATTTTCTCACCTGATCTTTCGGCGGGCACTACAGACGTTCCTGCATTTTCGTGGTGTGTGAAAGACGAGGCCGGATGGTGTGACGGCGTTGGGGGTTTTCTTACGCAGGCTCTGCGGATGGGCGTAGATGAAGCGTGCCTATGACCTGGACCTCTTTCCCCTCGACTAGGCGGAGAAACCTGAAGTTCTTTACGAAGTTTATCTAAGCATAGTGAAGTATAGAATTACGCCATCACAATCCAGCCGCCCCCGAGGTTGAACGAGGAAAGAGAACGACGCACGTCGCGACGTTAACTTATAGAAACACCGACGCAGCTGACTAAATTTCTTTAATAAGCGAAAACCACCGCCTTCCCAATGACGTCACCACTCCCGGTAGCAGTGGACAAACTTGATTTCAATATCAACTCGGGCATCGAACAAACCACGATAGCGCGCCGAACGCACGGAAAATAATTTAAGTGGCCGTGGTGTTTACTTTTCGATATAACCACGGCACTGGTGGGTAGTCAGGAAACGAATGAGGAGGGGAAAAAGTAACGTGCATACCAAAAAAACATACATACAAACGGAAAACTGTAGGAAGAGCATTGTTAGGAATTGTACAACCCCAATATCGAGTGAGCCCAAAATAATTTAAAGCAAGCAAATTTTATGTAACATAAACAATCCAGGTAGCACCATTTAAGTCATTAACAAAGAAATAATAAAAATAATTAAGCATTAAACAGCAATTAGAGATCACAAAACGTTTACTATGGCAAATCAAAAGACCCACCTACTCGGAAACATTGATAGAATTGCACGACAACGGTAAATAATTAAGCAATAAACAACAACAGTTCCAAAAAACAAACCCGGTCCACACAAATCATCGATTGATGTTGCTCAGACCGCGGTGAACGAAACACTGACCTCTGTCAACGCCGTGTCATCCGTATAAATGATGCGTAGCGGGAATGGAACAAGGAGGGGAAAACCTGTTAATACTAAAATATATCTGCATAATTTAATACAAGCAATACTTTATGTAACAAGTCGTCAGTACCAACAAACGACCCGAATCAAATCTGTAAAACCCGTTAGCACCATTTAATTTATAAACAATAAAAATAACAAAGCAATAAACCGCAATGTGCGATCATAAAAGGTGTATTATATCATAGCAAAATACCTGGCTATTCGTCAACACTAATAGAATTGTGACATAACGCTTCACGGTGATACAATGCAAGAGTTCTAACAACTGGATTGCATAAAAAAAATAAACAAAGGCGCGAAGTGCGAGAGAGAGCGTCAGACTGGGTTGAGGTTGAGGGAGCGGCACACGCGTGAGAAAAGCTAGATAATATAACGCAGCCGAGGAGAGCAAAACCAGCACGTGCCGGCAATTAACATTTCACAGCTGTGCGCCGACGGAGAGGGATAACCAGAGAGAGAATGAAGGGGTGTGCGGTCGAAAGTTGTAACTGTCAGGCGGTAAAACAAATACAAATATTAACTCTGGTTTGGTACTAAAATAAACCGACGTGAAACTAATGAAGAATTTAATTAATCTTCATGAAAACTTAACACTAATTATTGAAGCTTATTAAACATTTCTTAAGGATAAAACTGCATGTGCTACGCCTTCAAATACAGTTGCAAATTGTTAAATAAACTTCGTCAAAATTACAAATTATGCGTAAAGCTCACCTATTTTACAAAATACAGAATATCACAATGTAAAAACATGAAAGGATCAATAGTTGACAAGTTAATCGTTAAACGAATTGAACTTCTAAAATTGAAAATTACGTAAGTTGTTCTTATCCCCACAGGCGACTCTCATCTCAAAACATAATTGACGATCACCTTATGAATGAGATCTCAATATATATTATAAAGCTGAACTAAAATTGTAACTTGAAAGCGTCTTTATAAGTTAGCCACCCCTGTTGTCAATAAAACGGGTATGAAATGTGGCCAATACACAAAGAACAGAAAAGTAGTTGGAGGCTACTGAGATGGATTATTGGCGAAGACCAGAAGGGAGGTCAAAACTGGAAAAAGTAAGAAACGTTAGAATCCGGGAGATAATGGGGGTACAGTGCTCTATTTTTGACGACATAAGAACAAAACAGCTAAGATGGTTTGGACATGTGAAAAGAATGCCGGATAATCGACTCCCCAAGCAAATTTTGGGATGGACACCATATGGTCGTAGGCGAAGAGGAAGACCTAGGTTGAGTTGGAGAGAAGGCGTCAATCGGGCAATGAGAGACCGGGAATTGGAAGAAGAATCTTGGTTGGATCGAGACCAATGAAGACTAGGGATCGGAAGACGTAGGATAAGGTTGTGAACCGATTTATATGTGTGTGTGTGTGTGTGTATGTGTGTGTGTATGTGTGTGTGTGTTGCAACAGTACAAACGTATAAGGTACTGTGCATTGCACAAAGTAATTAAAATAATTAAATAAAGTAAATGAATAATTCATATTGTTAGCAATAATATTTCAGCTTCCAGTCGAAACTGTATAAGGAACGACCAAACTTTCATGGGGATGACGTAGGATAACGTTATGAACCGATTTATATATATAGGATCTATCTCGTAGTACTGCAGGCTGGTCTCGCGAAAGTTTTCGAACAGGTCGGCCAACAGCAACACGTCGGTTTTCAAATAGAGGTCATGATAGTCGCCTAACGTTCGCATCCTGAAAGCAGTCCAAACGTTTTGCGCATGCGCGTAATCTTCGTCCGATAAGGGCGTCTCGGCTAGGCGGTTGTAAAGTCTTCCGGCGCGGGCAGAGAAGCGTTCTCGAACTTACTTTCATCCGTCATGTACTCGTACGAGTAGACCCCCTTCCTGACCAGCATTTCAACGCGTTCGTCTTCTCCTTCTTCGTCTTCTTCATTTCCGTTCGGTCACATACATTGTCGTAATATTAAAACTTTTTTTTTGCATGTTCTTCACCAGCTTCTCCAACGACGTGTTCATCAACTGCGTGAAATCGAGAAACCGAAGGGGTCCGAGGGTCTCGGACACGTACCGCTCGCTGGTCGTGGCTATACACTTGGTTTCTTCGTGTTTGAATTTCCCGAACGCTTGGATGAGATGGTGGCAATCGTAACCGCACAGGTTGTGAAAGAACACGGTAACGTGTTGCGGGACGTTACAGTTTAAATTACACGCGTTGTGCGCGACTCCCAGGTACATGCCCGCGATCGATACTCTTCTTGCACAGATGACACGCGGTGGCGTTCTGAAACTCGCGTTAGTTGTCGTCTGTCATTCGGAGGGGTCTGTTGAAGTCGCGTTCGATTCGGTTCACGTCTTCGCGTAGAGTCCGGAGAAACGTCTCCACTACGTCATTACCGCCGCGATACAAGACGGGTTCTTTCACGGCTTTACCGGTCCTATCGACGATCACGTAACAGAAACTGCACGGTACGTGATGGGCGATTTCCTGCGAGTGCGATCTGTCCTCTTCGCGCGTACAACCGTACACGGGCGAAGAAAATTTCAAAAAAGTCCGCGTACAGCGTGTACGGTACTCTGTGACACTTCGTATAGTCTTTAAAATACATGTGGTTGTATCTTCCGAATCGGGATTTCGACGTTTTGCACTCCATGCGGCGTGCAAAGTAGTTGCAAGCAGTAATTGCAGTAGAAAGTGGACGACTTACTTTTCGTCAGTGTGTACAGCAAAGAAGACGTGTATCTCATAAGACAATAATGTTTGACCCCTTCATCGTTGACCAGTAATAGAAGATTCACGTGCGTCCTACCTTTGTGCTCGGTTATCCGAAATGGGTACACTTCGTCTTTTCTGTATCCGGACTCGTTACTTTCACTTTCATAACCGAACACGTTCACCGAAATTTTTACGTTTTGTTTTTCAAATTTTTTAATTTGATTCACCGGCACCAGATAGTCGATCCCCTACGTATTCAGCTCGTTTTCTTATTGTCTGTAGTGAGACACGCGGTGCGGGTGAGAAGAGATCGGATGTAACCCGGTTAAAACCGACCAAAAGAAGCATTTATCGTCTTATAGATTCTGCACGTTCACTAACTCTTTCTTCCTTAATAATTTTGTCGGAGTTGGGATGTAGCTGGATCCGGCCAGAGGACGATATTTTAACAAGTTCACTTCGACGGCTACGATCCCGTTCTCGACCCATCCGCTACTTTCGCGAGAAAACTTTGATACCGATTCCAGCACTTTTTCAACGCACTCCCTGTACTGTTCGTTCACGTCTTCCGCGTCCGCCGCCGCTGCGGGTAAAACCAGTTGTGTACGCTGTAACGTCACAGAACGTTCCATAAAAGAAATCATTTACATAGTAAGTTAGCATAAGAGGAAAGTGAGGTGAACTGTATCGAACCCAAGTAGTCCCAAAAAATTGTGTAATTTGGTATAATAATTATTTCTATCAACTTGAAAAAAACGACCAAACTATGACTAAGACAAAACCCCATATATATTATTAAAGTGAATAAGAGTGAAAAAACCATAAGACACTATAAGAGAGAGAAATAATGTCAGAATCAACCAAAATAAAGTCAATAATTATTAAGTTTTATAACTGTGAATAGAGTATTAAAAAACTATTTTTTGTGAATAAATGGACATGATCCATTATTATATTATGTGATGTAAATAAAATAAATGTATTAAATGATTTAAATACATTATTAGAAAGAGTTTAAGTTAGAATAAAAATGATATATTTGTTATGACAAAAAATATTAATGTGTTGGATTTGAGACCATACACCAAGATTTCATGAAAAAATTAATTATTATCAGATTTAAATAAAAACTATATGTAATTGTCAAGCAGACAATAGTGAACAATTTATCTTAAACAAAGGAAGCTGTCAAATGAATAGAAAGCAGTCATAATAGCCAAAAACAGTACTAACTAAAAACATGTAATAGGCATCTAATATTGTATAATTTATGAATTTAATGTTGCCAAAATGCAACCAAATTCATTAGAAAGCTGTAATATGATATAAAGCAACTATACTAATATACCTGACTAACTTTAACATTGTAATAGTCAAGTTAGCAAAATATTTACTTATACCATGTATGGCTGGAACCAATTATCCAGTACAAAAATAATCATATCTGGCTAAATACTTACATAATACTAACAAAAATAAGATAGAAAGGTACAATACATCAGTATACCTTCATAAGAAACAAACTCAGTTGAAAGTAAAGTCAATTCTAAAAGAATTTAACTAATTAGAGTGAGATTTGTCACCCCACAAAAAAGGACATCTCAAGACCAATCAATGATGCTATGTCATCTTGTGATAAATATAATATATGTACAAAGTAACCAGGTATCACAAAAGATAGACAAAATAATAAACTCTGTGTGTACAGTGGTGAAATAATACATATATTAAAGAAAAAGACTAATCATTGTATTAGAAAACTGACAAGAATCTAGGCCATGAGCAGAGGCCATATAAAATTGTATTTATTTGTGTTTTATTTATGTTAAAATTTGTTTATTTTGTTGCAGGAAAGTAATAGTAGTAGATGTTCAGCTTGTGGAAGGAACTTAGTAACTCCACAACAATTTTTGTTATAAAAATTGAATTTTCAATGACAACAACTCAAGGTGAGGGTTGTATATTGTATTGTTTATTAGACTTAAGTAAATTAGAAACCAATCATATTTAGTATCGCTAGATTCAGTTAAAAACAGGGAATATAAATGTATTAATGGCATACAAATTGGGATTACTAATGTAAAACTGTTTGATAAATACCAGAGTAATTTTTGAAATATCCTTTGTATGAAGAATAAGAAATTCGTTCTAAAAGCTTCTACGGAAGTGAAAATTGTTCTATGACATTCCATTTCGTTTATTCTCGAACATTCTAGAAAGAATTTTTACACAAATATACCGGAAGTCGATGAAAACAGTCATCCTGAATTAGTATAAAAGCGAGACCAAATTCGACCCAAAGACACTTGAAACTTGGACTCCAGAACTGATGCATCACCCACAACACTGATCCACGCAGCTAAGGCGAAACCGAAGAGGCGAGAAATCGACAAGACACGGCAGGAAGGCTTTTCCCGTACATAGACATACCGACTGACTTAACCTCAACGAGAATCTTCGCCAGAAGTATCGCTGAAATAGAGCAGCGATACGGCAAATTTTAATAGAAATCACGCAGCCAGAACGTCAAGCGGCCCAGGAGGGACCACAAATTTAAATAGAGAACGAATTCTGCTGTGTTCGCATTGACTGACTTACTTGACAAATAATTCCCCCTAACGTAAACATACAATACACAAAGCCTTCCTCGACACTGCATGGGAATCAGCGCTGCGGCGGATAATTTCTGAATTAACGCGGAGCAGCTGACGAGCCTTTGGCGGCGTTTGAACGAGATTCTACTGCCAAACGTTTTTACAAAAGTGCGGAAAAAGTAATGATCGCAAAATTTGACTTTAAATAGATTCAGTGTACACCCGAAGAGGCGAGATTGAGAAACTACCCGCAAGGAGTGTCCAGTGCGAGAATAAATAACCATTGGAACGTGAGTTACCAAAATTAAAGTCATTTGTTACCTGGTTACATTTATCACACAGTTGTACTTCACACGCCACACATACACCTTCAAATCACTTAGTTTTTTTTTCTTGTAAGGCATCTAATTGATATGTCTTGGTAGTTCAAAGGAGTCACGTCCTGAGAGTAAAGATTTTTCACGTATTAAACTCATGCTTTTCAACTGAGTAAAAATCTGAAATACTAGCCGATACTTGATTGGATATATAAAAAATTGTCAATAATAATAACTTGTAAAATTTTTTCTCTGCAATTTTATAATTTTTTTCTATGAATGTTAGTCCTTCAGACGATTTGTTTGTTTTTAAAGAACCATTAAACTTAATTGGTTTTTTCCAAGCTAAAGTGACTTGTTTAAATTTTTTCGTAGATTTAAAAATTTTATCGATCACATTTTTTTCTTGGAACAAACGTTTCCAAGTGGCGCCCACAAAAAGCATAGTATTAAGTTGTGTTACAGGACTTCATCACTGCAGAGGATCCAGTCAACAGAGTAAGTAACAAAAGTGCGCGGAGGTAACGCCCGACAGTTTACAACACAAACATTTAAACAACACCCACTACATTATTGATTCGCTATAAATTGGCAGCCCAACTAGTGAGGCTTGAAAAAGACGTAACAAGCCCGGCAACTACCAACATATTAAAATGCCGCAACCAAAGGGAAAGAAGGTGAAGAAGACTGAGGAACCGGAGTTAAGTGTGGAAGACGGAGAGGCAGTACAGGTCGAGGAAACGGAATTAGAACCGCCCACACTAGAAATGGAAAGACCGGTACAAACGGCAGACGAAATAGAGGAGCAAATGGGAGAAGAACCCATACAAATGGTAGAACAAACAGAGAAACCCGAACCAGAAAAAACAGGGAGCGTTGACACGGATATAATAATGATGATGCTCCAAAGAATGAAGGAAGATAAGGAGGAAATAATAAAATCCCTGAAAGAGGATATAAATAAAAACAGACAGGAAGATAAGGAGGAGAGTAATAAAAAGAGACAGGAAGAAAAGGCGGAAATAAAAGGAAGTATAGAATCTTTAAAGGAGGATATGAATAAAAATATAGAATCCCTGAATAAAAACAGACAGGAAGATAAGGAGGAAATAAAAGGAAGCATAGAGTCCCTGAAAAAAGAAATTAGCATAAAATACGAAATAGTAAACAAAAGGATCGATGATAATAAGATCGATAGTGACAGGAAGGTCGAAAACATGGAGAAACAGTTGGAAAGGTTACGGGAGGGAAACAATACACGTTTCGAAAAAATAGAGGAACAGACAGTAGAGACCAAACAAGATGTTAGAAATCTCGAAAATCAGGTAAGGCAGAACCAAGACGCCATCACGCAGGAGGTGGGAGAAGTCCAGAAAGACGTTAGCGACATCGCTAACAGGCTGGACGAACAGATAAAAACTAACAAAAATAGTATAATGGAAATAGACCAGAGAGAGAAAAACCTGCAGGAAAGATTAGAGGCGCTGAGAGACACACCAATACTAAACACTCATACGTGTCATGGTGAAAACAGGGAAGTAATCAACTTCCAGGACTATCGACGAAACCCAATGGAATTTTTGGAAAGAATGGAGGAGTTTATTGGGAGAAATAGAGAAACAAGGTGGGACAGGATAAGAGAGATGCTTGACGAGACGTTTAAAAATACTAAGGATAACTGGTGGATAGCGGTACGACCCGAAATAACGAATTTAGCAGAGTTTAAACGCCAGTTTAAGGAAAAGTATTGGTCAGAGACCGCACAAAACAGGGTAAGAATGGACATTTTCTATGGCAAATACGACGCGTCCTATGGACAGTCCCCGACGTCTTATTTCCTGGGAAAGGTATGTTTAGCACGGAAGTTGATACCGCCGATCCCAGAAGAATGTTTGGTAAGGCAGTTAGCTGGACATTACAGCTATGGTATCAAGGATGCCCAATTATACCAACAGATTAGCAAAATAGCCGATCTGGCCAAATTATTGGAAAATTGCGAATCCACAGGAAGGTTCCAGGATTACCAACCCCCCAATCGTAAGGTAGAGTACAACAACAATAATAACGGACCAAACCGGAATGGAGGTGGGAACGGTAATAATCTAAACACCAATAATCAGAATAATAATATCCCACCAAATGGCCGAAATGATAACACTCAGGGCCCAATTAACCGCAACTATCCGGGACCAAATAGAGGTAATTACACCGGGAATAACTACGGTAGGAACTTCCACCAGGGAAACGGTTATCGCGGGAATAATTATAGAGGAAGTAATTATGGTCAACGTAATGGTTATCGCAACGGGGGAAACCAAGGAGGAGGCGATAGGAGAAACCAAAATGAATATAGGCCCCAGGTAAATTATATGATGGCCGATAATCGACGACCATATCCACCCAGTTTACCAAGTTACGGGTGTATGACTCAACAGATGCGAGGTAACCAGGGTGATACGGCGAATAACCGGCAGCAGTTTTCAGAGGGTAGGAGTAACGAACCACCCCGAAACGAAAATAACAACCAACAGGAACCAAACGCTAATCAAAATAATAATGAGAATCGGGTAACAGTTCACGAAAATCCGGGTTTTTCATTACAGCATAATCAGGCAAGTAATGACAAAAAACTCCGAGTATTTTATGTAAACCATGTATTGGCAGAAACTGGCCGAGAACCAGATAATGATCCCCAAAATGAAAGTGAGAGAGAGGAGGAATTCCGCTATGCAGAAAAATTATGGCCCAAACATGTGATGAGATGGTAATGCCATGGATCAATCATCCAGAATAAATGTCATAGACCAGGCATTTGAAGGAGTAGAGGTGCTAAACATCGAAGGTCGAATATTGAGAAGAGAAGGAATAAAAAGGAATGGGAATGATAAATAATGACATAATATAAGGAACACACAACAAAAAGGGGTTGAAATAATCAAAGTAATTAACCCAAACTGACAAATATAAACCCAAATATTATCAAACATGAAAACAATACCTACGAGGTAACTGACACAATTAGGAACAAGGTAAAAGGTACGTATAACCAGACTTCATTAAAAAAGTACCATGAGAAAAAAAAACCAAGGAGGAGGCGATAGGAGAAACCAAAATGAATATAGGCCCCAGGTAAATTATACAATGGCCGATAACCGACGGCCATATCCACCTAATGTACCCACTTACATGTTTTACCCACAACAGGCGCCAAGTAGCCAGGGTAACACGGCGAATAGCCAACCTATTAACGGTAATCCCGAGGTCAGGCAGGAAACACAGACGGGTCAGCAACCCAATGTTCCGGGAGACCGGGCCAATGAGACAGTGGCTCATTTAAACTAAACGCGGCAGTGAAAAAGGAAAACCGCCCTTCACTGAACCAATATTATGGGGTGACAAACGACGAACATAGACAGGACAAAGACGGGACTAGGATAAGAATAAATAATTACCTTAAGGATATTAGAGAGGAGTTATTAGAAGAAGGTGATAATATCATTAAAAATAGTAACCAAGGGAATAATAGTATCGTGCAGATTAAAGCATATATCAATGGCATAGAAGCGATACTACTCATTGACACGGGGTCAAATGTGTCACTTATCGATAGCATTGAGTTAGAGCGGATTAAACAAAATAGTAATTTACCAATACCCACTCTACCGATAAATAACATTATTTTAGTCGGAGCAACGGGGAGGCAAAATAAGTCAATAAAGAAACAGGTGTCATTAGAGATGACTAGTAATGGGGTAACAATACCAATAGGGTTATTAGTGGCGAGTAATTTACCCATGAGTATACTAATAGGCTACGATATACTTAGGCCATGCAATCCTGTGATAGATTTGGAAAGTAAGGTGATAACTTTTAAGACTAACAAGGGAATTTGGACCAATAATTTAATCGATGTCCAAGGAAGTAGTACAGACAATACACCTTATCAAGCGATAGTGAACCATTATTATTGTACTGATCGTTCAATCAATATGCCATTATATCAGGAGGAAAACCCAGAGTTGTGGTTAGAAAAGTTAGAAGAAATACGGGATTTCCAAAGGACGAAAGCAAGGGGTCTGATCAGCGAAAAACAGGCGGAACAATTAATCAAGGTATACAACCATTATAAACACATATTCTCGAACGCTCCAGGTAAAGCCAGAGATTATCAATGCACCATAAAATTCAAAACTCCGGTGGAATTTAACAGGAAATCGTACCCGATCGCATACTCGCTAAAGAACGAAGTCAGGGAAGAATTGAACAGGATGATAGAGGACGACATAATCGAGTATAGTCATTCGCCCTTTACCAGCCCAATCATAGCGGTGCCAAAAAAGAACGGAAAGGTACGTATATGTCTCGATGCTAGGGAGATTAACAAAATGATTGTTAACGACCGCACTTCACCTGGGGAGATAGAGGAGATATTAAAAAAGTTCCACGGAATCAGATATATAAGCTCATGGGATACGGTATGCGGTTACTGGCAGGTAGAACTCCACCCTGATAGTAGGAAATATATGGCATTCATATTCGAGGGCAGAAACTATCAGTTTAAGCGGTTACCTTTTGGCTTAATAAATTCTGTGGCGGTGTTTGTAAAGATAATGGACAGAATATTGGGGCAGGAAGTACTGAAGTTTACGACAGTGTACGTCGACGACCTACTGGTGACTTCAGCGAATTGGGACGACCATTGTAATAGGGTTGAACAGGTGCTAGAGAAATTATCAGAGAATAATATCACCCTCAAATTAGACAAGTCCCAATTCATTGCAAATGAGGTGAAATTTTTAGGATTTAATTTAACAGAACAAGGGATTACTCCATCCAAAGAAAAGGTAGAGGCCATACAGAAGTTCCCCACCCCAAAGAATAGGAAACAGCTGCAGTCATTTTTAGGAATCTGCAACTATTACAGAAAGTTTCGGTCCAATTACTCAGAACTAACTGCCAGGTTCCAAAAGCAGTTATCAGCTAAAGACAAATGGACTTGGGGACCAGAGCAAGATGGAGTGCTCAATACCATAAAGGAAAAGTTTTTAGAAACCGTAATGTTGCATCATCCCGATTTTACAAAACCATTTTTTCTAAACTGCGATGCCAGTAACGTGAGTTTAGGTGCAGCCCTCTATCAGGAAGATCAGGACGGTAACCATTTAGTAATTAGCTTTGCTAGCCGCGTGCTGAACAGTTGCGAACGAAACTACAATACTACCGGAAAAGAACTGTTGAGTGTAGTTTTCGCATGCGGTAAATTTAGGACATATATATTAGGGTACCCCATAACAGTTAGAAGCGACCACAAATCTATATCATTTTAAAAGCATTGTAAACTGAACCACGGAAGGCTGACTAGATGGGTTTTGGCCTTGCAAGAGTACAATATCACATGGGAATATATACCCGGCAAACAGAACGTAGCCGCCGACGTCTTATCTCGCGTCAATATACCAGACCAAACCTTTGACGGCGAAAAGGAACAATTAGCCAAGGTTTACCACATGATTAAGAGCAGGGAGGATTTAAAAGATATTTTGCACGAAATAAAGTCACAACAAGAGGCCGATCCGAAATTAGGAAATATTAGAAAAAGGGTACAGGAAGGCGATGAGGTCATAAACAGATTTTATTGTATACACGACGACACTTTGTTTATTAGGAATACCCCGCAACAAGAGAATTGGAAATTAGTGATTCCACCAGCGATAGAGAGACCGCTAATAATCGACTATCACGATAGGTACGGACATATGGGTGCCCTTAAAGTAAGGAAGGCATTGGAAGAGCAAACATACATCAAGGGGATGAATAAGAAGGTGCAACTGGCGATACGGTCGTGCGATATTTGTCAAAAAGTAAAGTGTGATAACGAGAGGAAGGAAGGGGTAATGATACCCATATTATCTACCAAAAAATTGGAAAAGGTATTTCTCGATATCTGCGGACCCTTTCCACGCAGCGGTGGGAGACACCGATATAAATTTATCATAATCATTTTCGACCACTTTAGCAAGTATACAAAACTATACCCAATAACTAGGGCAACGACCAGGAAAATAATAGACATAATAATCAAGCGTTATATAATGGAAGTGGGCCGACCGTATTCTATAATTACGGACCACGGTACTCAGTTTAGGGGAAAACTTTGGAAGGAAAGCTTGGGAGAACACGGAATAAAAACGTACAAGACGTCCGTATATCACCCGAATAGTAACCCAGCCGAGAGAGTGTTAAGGGAGGTAGGACGGTTACTAAGAACATACTGCCATAACGAGCAGAAGAAATGGCATGAATATGTAGCCTCTACCGAGGATTTTCTCAATTTTTCGCATCACAATACCATCGAGATGTCGCCATACACGGTTATGTTCGAAAGACCCCCACCACGAGAGATAAAAGAAATTATTAATTTTCCCGACGAACCCGCATACCAATTTGAAGGGGCAAAATCTTATAATAAGGTGTTAGAAAAAAACGGAACAGCAGCGGAAAAAAAAAATATATCAAATCACAGCCTAAGGCAATTAAATATGAGGTAGGTGAAAAGGTGTTAGTTAAAAATAGAGAATTGCCCAGTGCTATACAAGGCATAACGAGGAAATTACTACTCTTATATACAGGGCCTTTCACGATAACCAGAGACAATAAAAACAATACCTACGAGGTAACTGACACAATTAGGATGGATGGATGGATGGATGCACGGGCGTCTTGCGCCCTAATTTGTGTGCGTTGTCCAGGCCTAAGCCTGATGAACGCCAGGTGCCAACAGTTCAGCGCGGTCGTTTGCTCTGCTCAAGGATGTTATGGTGCAGTCCGCGGGTCCATGATAAATTAACATGGCCACCACGGTGGCAAGCTGATGCTTTAGCTTCAGCCAATTGTCCGGCCAAGGCGCGACACCATGGTCCCCTCAGGCTAACCTTTGGGAACGTGGTGACGCACTGGCGAGGACAAGAAGCTCGAGCGCCCTAGGGCGTCGGCCGAAATGGTGGGTAATGTCACCGAGACAGCCAGCTTTCGCAAGGAAGGCACTTGCACAACCTCGCGGGAGCTCATGTCTCAGGTCATTACCCGCCAAGTCAACAAAGCAGGTGCTGACGGGGATCTTGGTCGTTATTATGGCTTCAGCCAATCGCAACGCCTGGACGCGTCTCATTGGTCTCCGGGACATAGCCCACGGAAACACAGAGTCGGGCCGGCGAATACAAGAGGCTCGTCTGC
Organism: Magicicada septendecula; assembly: GCA_034769895.1. Lineage (NCBI taxonomy): Eukaryota > Metazoa > Arthropoda > Insecta > Hemiptera > Cicadidae > Magicicada > Magicicada septendecula. Next base: position 431,052,788 of record CM068369.1, on the reverse strand, counting down.
CCGAAGGCAGCGGCCGAGCCAGACGCGGGACCACTCGAAACCGTCCGCCAAGTCGACGAGGCAGTTGCCGCGTTTGACGAGGCTGTCGTATCTGCGATCGACGCGTCTTCCAGGATGAAGCCTGGCGTCACGCCTCACTGGCAGCGGATCCCTGAGGAGACGAGTGCTCTCGCTAGCGAGAGAAATCGCCTCCGGAGACGCTGGCAGCGGACCCGTGATCCGGCCGACAAGGCAGCGTACAACCGGGCGACCGGCATTTTACGTCGTGAAATGCAGGCCTACCGGAGACGCTGTTGGGAACTCGCCGTGGCCCAAGCAGGGGACGGATCGGACGAAAGTAGCCCTTACCGGATACCTTCGGCGTTGGTAGGGAAGAGGCGCCGGCCTCGCATCCCGGCCATTGCTGGACCTTTCGGTCAAATCCTGGCTCGCCCGGAGGCGAAGGCCGAGTACTTGGGCGCGTGTTTTGAGCGACAGTTCGCACCTAACCCGCCCATGGACTGGGACTTCGACGAAGAAGTCGAGAACGAAGTGGAAGACTTTCTATCTCTTCCGATCACTTCGGAGCCCGAACCCATTACTAGGGAAGAGGTCACAGATCGGCTCGTTGAACTCGTGCCGAGAAAAGCTCCTGGCCCGGACGGCGTCTCGAACGCCGCTCTTACTCGACTCCCGGAGCGAGGAGTACTTTTCTTGGTCGCGCTGTTCAACGCGTGTCTTAGACTGGCCTATTTTCCCCAGAAATGGCGTAAGGCAACGGTTATAGTGATCCCGAAGCAGGGAAAGGACGCTTCCCGTCCCGGCAACCTCCGGCCCATTAGTCTACTGTCAGCCACGTCAAAGGTCCTCGAACGTCTCGTACAACGGAGAGTACTAGATCATCTAAGAAATTTCGATGTACTGGTCCCCGAACAGTTCGGCTTTCGTGTGGGGCATTCCACCACTCATCAACTGATGAGACTGGTGGAATACATCACGGACGCCGGGTGTCGGAAAGAGCAGACTGTCGCCTGTTTCCTAGATGTGGAAAAGGCCTTTGATAGTGTCTGGCACGACGGGCTCTTGTTCAAGCTCCGGGAAATCCAGCTCCCAGATTGCTACCTTCGCTTGATTGCTAGCTTTCTGACGGAGAGGACTTTCTGCGTGCGAATAGACGACCACGTCTCTTCCGAGAGACGTATCACAGCCGGGGTACCTCAGGGTAGCGTGCTAGGGCCTCTCCTGTTCTCCGTGTATGTCAACGACGCACCCAGAGAGCCTGGAGTCCAGATGGCTTTGTTTGCCGACGACACGGCGGTCTATACCGCCGATCGGAACGCAGACTTTGCTATCCCACGACTTCAGCGCGCACTCGATGCGTATTCGACGTGGACGGAAAGCTGGAAAGTTGCCGTCAACGAAACCAAGAGCTCCGCGGTGCTATTCACAAAGCGCCGGAAAGAACCACGAGGCCGAGTGAGACTCGGTAGAACGTACCTGCCCTGGTCGAGGGAAGTTAAGTACCTCGGTGTCCACCTAGATCGTCGGCTCACCTGGCGTACCCACGCTGAGACGATGCGAAAGAAAGCGTCCGCTCGTCTCGCGCAACTGTTTCCGCTACTTGCCAACAAGGCTATGACCCGCAAGCTGGGTAAGTTGATTGTCAACGCGTACCTGTTGCCGATCATTACCTACGCTCTTCCCGTCTGGGGTTACCTCGCAACCGTTCATAAAAGAAGGTTGCAAAGCGTTCTCGATAGAGGGCTTCGGCTAACGGCCAAAGTCCCCTATCGGTTTTCTTCTCGTCTCCTGAGAAGAGGACGGACTCGGTGTCCGCTCCTTGGATGACACCGCAAGGCGACTTGAACGTAAATTTTACGTCCGAGCTGCGAGGACCCAGACAAACCCACTCATAGCTGGCCTTGGCAAGTACCGAATACGTCCAGGTGAATCTTGGAAACGGCCTCGACAAATACTGTACTAGTCGACCTAGTACGAGCATGTCGTTGTAGCGACCACTAAAAATTAATTAACAATATTCCGTCTGGACAGCACCACTAGGCAGGAGCCCCTACCGGAGGCTCGGTACTAGGAAACCATTGGGTCGTCTCACGACGCTCAACCCAACAGCTCTGACCACTTAGGCAGCGGCCGAGTCGACGGAACTTATCACCGGGGCAGTCGGCTTTCGCAAGGAAGGCATTTGCACAACCTCGCGAGAGCCCATGTCCCGGATCAAGGCCCTGCCAAATCGGCAAAGCCGATGCTGGCAATAATCTATCCATTCAATCTGCCGCAGCATGATTTACTACAGTTTCGGCAGGCGCAGGTAGTGATTTGATGGTGATCGGTGCAGATTTCCAGAAGGTTGGGGGATTCGATTCTGGGGGGTTCATGTGATGAACTTAGGGGGGGTCGTCTAGCAGCGCCCTAGGGCGCCTGACGCGGCGAGGGGGCGGTGCATTGTCCATGCTGTTAAGCCTTCGGAGGTGCGGGTAAGAGGACTCGCCTGCCTTGGCGAACAAATTCGTTGCCAGGGACCAGACGAAGACCTCTAAGGTGGGAACACGGAGACCCCGATGTATGGCGGTATTTCGCACATACCACGGGGACCCCGTGAGGGAGCGTAGGGTCCAGTTCTGAAATGTAGTCAGCCTATGCCTGTTGGTGGCCGACAGGAGAGGCCACCAGGCGGGTGCCGCATAAGTGAGTACTGTTCGGAGGAACAGTAGATACAATGTGAGTTTGGTACGGACAGCCAGGCAGCTGTTCCGCGAAAGCATAGGTGATAGATTGGCTCTGACGCCACGAGCCAAGTTGAGGGTTGAGGTCACGTGGGCGTTGAAGTTTAAGTGCCGATCAAGCCGAACACCGAGGTACTTCACCGTCTCGGTCCAGTTGATGGGTCTCCCCTCTGAGGAGAGGGATTGGCATCGGGAAATGGACTTATGCGTAAAGCAGATCGCCTCGGATTTCTCCGTATTGATCGCTACCCGCCATTTCCTTAGCCAGTCCGGAAGCATAGCCAACTGGCGTTGTAACATTACGCTCGTCCGCCAAGGCGAAAGCGAGCTAAAATGAAACATCGCGTCGTCGGCAAATAGAGATAACGTGACCCCGGGATAAACAGGCAGATCGTTCGTGTACAGTACATACAGAACGGGGCCGAGGACAGATCCTTGTGGGACGCCGGCGGAGACAGGGCGAACCCGAGAGAACGCCCCATCTACGCTGATCCTGAAGGTGCGATCCGTCAGATAGGATCGGAGCAAGTGGACGATAGATGTCGGGATTGGCGAGGGCGCCAGTTTGTAGAGCAGGCCTTCGTGCCAGACTTTATCGAAGGCTTTGCTCACATCCAACAGGACAGCGCCTGTTGCCTTATGATTGTTGGCGGCGTCGGCTAGATAGGTGACAACCCGTACTAGCTGAAGAGTAGTCGAGTGCCTCGGCCTAAACCCAAACTGCTCCTCGCGGATGAAACCATCCACCAGGGGCCGAATACGGGCCAGGAGAAGACGCTCGAATACCTTCGAGATTACTGGCAATAGTGATATTGGGCGGTAGCTTCCAGGTAGCGTGGGCGGCTTTTTAGATTTCTGGATCATGATGACGTTAGCAGTTTTCCACAGGCGAGGGAAGTAACTCAGCCGGAGACAGGAGTTGAACAGCTCAAGAAGAACGTCAACTGCCGAAGGCGGGAGATTCTGCAACGCAGCGGCGCCGATGCGATCGGGGCCAGGGGCCTTTCTCTTCTTCAGTCGGCTTAGGACAGACGCAAGGTCATCCTCGTCGACCGAAATAGGAGGATCAATGGGGGCAGAAAAGTATCCAGATAGGAAGTCCCTGACGACGGCCAAATGAGCCGGGTCAGAGATGCCTCTATGGACGGTGAACTGTTCCTCAATACAGTCGGCGAAGACCTCCGCCTTGCCTTCTGCAGAGTATACAGTGCCGTCCGGGGTATTCAAGGGATGGCGAGTCCTCTTTTCGCCTTTTAGTCTACCAGCGACTCTCCATACGGAGGCGTGGTCGACTTCCAAGGACTCCAAATAGGAGTCCCATCGATTCACGTTTACGTCAAGCAGAAGCTGCGAGACGTGTTCCGACTGGGCTCGAAAGCGCCGTCTAGCGGCAGGATCACGGGTATGGTGCCATCTGCGGCGGAGCTGGCGCCGTAATCGGATGGCTTGGAGAACTTCCGCAGGAAGGTCGGAGCGTTTATTACTCACCGGAACAGTATAGGTGTTTTTGTCCATTGCAGACTGGACAAGGTCCTGGAGCTGATGTACCCGGAGATCCACGTCGTCACAAGAGACGAGTGGGTCCAGAGGGACAGATGGCAACTGCCTGGCCAGATCATCATGGTAGGATCGCCAATTGACTCTCCTAACAGGATGATCGGGAAGTCGGCGTGAGACCGACGGCAGCAAGACAGTTACAAGTAGGGGGTCGTGATCGGACGATAGGTCCGACACCGCGCTGACTTGTAGATGAAAGGGGATGGCCTTGACAATTACAATATCAAGGACATCCGGCGGATAACCCGCAGTGGGAAAGTGTGTCGGTTCGGACGGGCCGATGATGAGGACGCTGGGATCTTCGACAGCCCTACGGAGAGAATTGCCGTAGGGGTTTGACGTTCTGCTGTTCCAAGAGGGATGCTTGGCATTAAGGTCTCCGGCTACGATGGTTGGGAGATCGCTGTCTAGGAGGGCGTCCCACTCCTCGTGCGGTGGAGCTCGATGGCCGGGCGGGAGGTACGCAGAAACAAAGCGCACCTCCAGGCCGGCTACATCCAGCGCCACAGCACATGCTTCGATGAGGGTAGTTTCAGGGGTAGGGAGTTCTCTATGAGAGTGTCGCCTGTGGACTAAGATCACCACTCCGCCAGATGCTCGGTGGCGATCGGGACCATTCCTGTCTTTCCTGTAGCAAGCATAGGCTGGCAGGGAAAATCGCCGGTTAGGGGCAAGATGGGTTTCAGAGAGGAGTACGACATCTGCGTCGTACTCGACAAGGAAAGCTGCCAGTTCGGCCCGACGCGCCGGAATGCCATCTGCATTCCACGCGACGAACCGGAACTGTCTAGCCATGGTTAGATGAGGGGACGATCAGGGCGATCAGCGATGTTAGGATCGCCATGAGTATTGTCGGGACATCCCGAGCAGAAAGGATTTTCGGAACAATGCCGCTGACCCAGGCCATCAGCTGAGCCTCAGTGACCAGTGGTAAACCACCGGGCACAGGGGCCTGACTAGCCGGCGCTGGGGCCGCGGAAGATGCAGATGCCGCCTCCAGGGGAGGGTGGGCAATTGGAGCTGGCTGCTCGGGGGCTGACGAGATTTCCATGGAAATCGCAGGGGCCTGGGCAACAGGAGCAGGCTCCTGGCCGGGTAGTTGCTGGGCAGCCGGAGGGGCGTTGTTAGCCTCCGGGTAGAGTTGTTTTGCCACAAGTGGCTTTCGATTCTTGCGCTTAGCGCGCCGTTTCTTAGGCGGCTGGGTCTGTGAGGGGGGTACTGCGGGCGTTGCCGCTTGAGGAGAAGGCACTCCGGCAGGTGCTGAGGTTCTGGGGCCCACAGTGGGCGCCGTAGCGACCGCTGCAGCGTATGTTATGGTTCCTCCAGCGGCAGGAGCCGCAGGAAGAGCCGTAGATGCTGAGGCGGGTGGTTGGACTGCCGCCCGCTTCGAGGGTCTAGGAGCTGGGCGAGGAGGTTCAACCTGACGGTTTTGCTCCCGCTGCTGTTTCTTTAGGGCCTTCTTAAAATGGGTACAACCCCTAAAGTTAGCCGGGTGGCTACCTCCGCAGTTGCAGCACGTCGCGGGTTGAGGCTTCACAACGGGACAATTCTCGTTGTGGGCCTCCCCGCAGCGTACACAACGCGGCGGCATCTTACAAAAGGCCGATGAGTGGCCGAATCGCTGGCATTGAAAGCACTGGGAAGGCCCAGGCTTACTACTAAATTCCCTAACCTGTACCCGGAGGCACAGAATGGTTTCCAGGTTATAGACTTCTGCAAAGGAACCAACCTTCTGGATCCTGATGTAAAAGGAATTACTTTTCCTTTTCCGATCACCGGATAGGAGAGGGACAACGGAGGTAGGGAAGAAACCCTTCTCCGCCAGATCCTCCCAGATCCACAAGATCGGTGTGTCGTGGGGAATCCCGGACACCACAATCTTGAGTTCCCTCTCCTCAGGGAGGGGGAAGGTGTGAAAAGCGCGACCGGAGTCGGCCAGGAATTTCTGGCAAGCCCGAAAGTCCTGGATCGACTTCGGAAACAGTCGAATGGACGAGCCTTGGCTTTTGGCCTCAACTCGCCCAGACGGCACTACTAAATTCAGCTCCCGTAGGAGGGTATGCCAATCGGTGCACTGAGGCACGACAATCGGCGGAATCTGGGGTTGCTTAGGTGGGGTTTCTGGTTCCGGTACTATGTTACCAGGGGAAGGTGACTTGCGACCTGCCGACTCTGCGGCCACGCCTCGCTTCGCCGGGACAGTCCGTTTTGGGGAAGTCGGCCTGCTTCCACCGCTACCTCGCCGTTTCCGGCTACGCACGGGCTGGAAGCCGTCCTCCGTCTCCATCTCGGAGTCCGACGACAACGTAGCGCCGAGGGCTGCGGCATAGGCAATGGATAGTGGGTCCTGGGAAGGACCAACATAAGGCTGGTCCCTCACGGGAGGGACAGATGTTTCATGCTCCTTAGCAGAAACAGCAGAAGGCTGGGCCTGCGAAGGAACAGAGGATTGGCGACCCTTAGAAGGACCAGCACAAGGCTGATCCCCCGCGGGATGGTCTGATGCTTTATGGCACTCTGCAGGATCGGAATTACGCCGGGCCTGCAAAGCTGGAGTTGGTTTGTGGTCCTTAGCAGGACCAACTGAAGGTTGGTCCCGCGAAGAATCACCAGATGCTCGGCGGGCCTTAGAGGGACCTTCGCCGCGGACAGGTTCAGAATTTGGAGCGGGACCAGCAGAAGGCTGAACCCGCGAAACTTCATTAGATGCTGGGTCTTGGATGGGACTATCGCCGCGGACTGCAGGGATTCTTACCATTGGGCCATCTGTGGAGCTTAGCATTACGCTTCGCAGCACAGATGGCTTCAGCAAGGGGGCTACCCTGCCCTCGGATTTATTATGGCCCTTATTAGGACCACAACTCTCCGCGGACAGGGGCTCCCCTTGGTCTCGTCCCGACATCGCCGTCGCCAACGGGTGTCGGGTACGCTCTTGGGCGGGGGAGAGAGCAAACTCCCGTTCCGAACCGCACTAGCACTTTGTCACTGGCACTCACCACACTCCGGCACAGAACACCGCGCACAAAGTAGGAGCAATAGCCCGCACACGAGACTTCTCGCGAACTGGCCGAAATTCTGGCCCACTCGAACTAATCCGATTTTTAGCCAAATGGCTAGGTCACAGGAGAGGATTTTGAGGTTAGGAATTCTGTTCTTGTTGTTTCAATCGCAGGAAGTAGAATGTTCTCTGACTACGCAAGACGCCAAGTGGTCAGAGCTGTTGGGTTGCGCGTCGTGAGACGACCCAATGGTATCCTAGTACCGAGCCTCCTATGAGGGGCCCTTGCCTAGTGGTCCTGTCCAGACGGAATATTGATTATTTAATTTTTATTGGTCGTTACAACGACATGCTCGTACTAGGTCGACTAGTACAGTATTTGTCGAGGCCGTTTCCAAGATTCACCTGGACGTATTCGGTACTTGCCAAGGCCAGCTATGAGAGGGTTTGTCTGGGTCCTCGCAGCTCGGACGTAAAATTTACGTGCAAGTCGCCTTGCGGTGTCATCCAAGGAGCGGACACCGAGTCCTCTTCTCAGGAGACGAGAAGAAAACCGATAGGGGACTTTGGCCGCTAGCCGAAGCCCTCTATCGAGAACGCTTTGCAACCTTCTTTTATGAACGGTTGCGAGGTAACCCCAGACGGGAAGAGCGTAGGTAATGATCGGCAACAGATACGCGTTGACAATCAACTTACCCAGCTTGCGGGTCATAGCCTTGTTGGCAAGTATCGGAAACAGTTGCGCGAGACGAGCGGACGCTTTCCTTCGCATCGTCTCAGCGTGGGTACGCCAGGTGAGCCGACGATCAAGGTGGACACCGAGGTACTTAACTTCCCTCGACCAGGGCAGGTACGTTCTACCGAGTCTCACTCGGCCTCGTGGTTCTTTCCGGCGCTTTGTGAATAGCACCGCGGAGCTCTTGGTTTCGTTGACGGCAACTTTCCAGCTTTCCGTCCACGTCGAATACGCATCGAGTGCGCGCTGAAGTCGTGGGATAGCAAAGTCTGCGTTCCGATCGGCGGTATAGACCGCCGTGTCGTCGGCAAACAAAGCCATCTGGACTCCAGGCTCTCTGGGTGCGTCGTTGACATACACGGAGAACAGGAGAGGCCCTAGCACGCTACCTTGAGGTACCCCGGCTGTGATACGTCTCTCGGAAGAGACGTGGTCGTCTATTCGCACGCAGAAAGTCCTCTCCGTCAGAAAGCTAGCAATCAAGCGAAGGTAGCAATCTGGGAGCTGGATTTCCCGGAGCTTGAACAAGAGCCCGTCGTGCCAGACACTATCAAAGGCCTTTTCCACATCTAGGAAACAGGCGACAGTCTGCTCTTTCCGACACCCGGCGTCCGTGATGTATTCCACCAGTCTCATCAGTTGATGAGTGGTGGAATGCCCCACACGGAAGCCGAACTGTTCGGGGACCAGTACATCGAAATTTCGTAGATGATCTAGTACTCTCCGTTGTACGAGACGTTCGAGGACCTTTGACGTGGCTGACAGTAGACTAATTGGCCGGAGGTTGCCGGGACGGGAAGCGTCCTTTCCCTGCTTCGGGATCACTATAACCGTCGCCTTACGCCATTTCTGGGGAAAATAGGCCAGTCTAAGACACGCGTTGAACAGCGCGACCAAGAAAAGTACTCCTCGCTCCGGGAGTCGAGTAAGAGCGGCGTTCGAGACGCCGTCCGGGCCAGGAGCTTTTCTTGGCACGAGTTCAACGAGCCGATCTGTGACCTCTTCCCTAGTAATGGGTTCGGGCTCCGTAGTGATCGGAAGAGACAGAAAGTCTTCCACTTCGTTCTCGACTTCTTCGTCGAAGTCCCAGTCCATGGGCGGGTTAGGTGCGAACTGTCGCTCAAAACACGCGCCCAAGTACTCAGCCTTCGCCTCCGGGCGAGCCAGGATTTGACCGAAAGGTCCAGCAATGGCCGGGATGCGAGGCCGGCGCCTCTTCCCTACCAACGCCGAAGGTATCCGGTAAGGGCTACTTTCGTCCGATCCGTCCCCTGCCTGGGCCACGGCGAGTTCCCAACAGCGTCTCCGGTAGGCCTGCATTTCACGACGTAAAATGCCGGTCGCCCGGTTGTACGCTGCCTTGTCGGCCGGATCACGGGTCCGCTGCCAGCGTCTCCGGAGGCGATTTCTCTCGCAAGCGAGAGCACTCGTCTCCTCTGGGATCCAGGAGAGGATTTTGAGGTTAGGAATTCGAGGCGCTGCCAGTGGGGCGTGACGCCAGGCTTCATTCTGGAAGACGCGTCGATCGCAGATACGACTGCCTCGTCAAACGCGGCCACTGCCTCGTCGACTTGGCGGAAGGTTTCGAGTGGTCCCGCGTCTGGCAATCGGCGACTTAACGCCGGGCCATAGCGATCCCATTCTACCACCTTCCTGACATCTCTGCGTACGACGTGCTGGGTAGCGACGTGTATCAGGATGGGGAGATGATCGGACGATAGTTCCGTTAGCGCGGACACATGGACCGGACAGTCAATTCCTTGAATCACCGCTATGTCCAAGACATCGGGAGCCGCGTTGCGTTGTGAGGGGTAGAACGTAGGTTGGGTAGGCCCAATCACTTGTATCCTGCGAGAATCGGCAAACCTGCGTAAACGTTTCCCGTTTGGGGCAGTCAAGCGACTGTTCCAATCGCGATGTTTACAGTTCAGATCGCCGGCCATGATGACCCTCCTGTGTGCATCGAACGCGACAGCTAGATCGGGGTGAAGGAGCTCTTTTTGCGGCGGTTTATACGCCGCTACCATCTGTACACCGCCTAGAGTGTTTAACAACTCCACAGCGGTGCCTTCGAGGTGAGTCATTGCAGGCAAGACGACTCGGTGATGCTCGAGAGTGAGCCTCACCGCGACGGCAGTACCGCCACCAGCAGTGCCCGGTCTGTCGTTTCGATAGCACACATAGTTGGCCAGTCGTAACCGACTCGCAGGAGTCAAGTGGGTCTCATTGAGAAGCACTACATCGGGTTTGAGTCGGGCCAGTAATTCTTGGAGTTCCTGGATCTTGTTGGACAACCCGTTGGCGTTCCAGGAAAGAATCGAGAGATCTCGTTTGAGGACCCGACTCATAGAAGACCTACACAAGTGGCGGCTTCCACCAAGAGCATGAATCTCTCAGTTATGTCAGCAGTCTCTAAGCGGGAGCGGATGGACCTACGCAAGACGCCCGTGCATCCATCCATCCATCCATCCATCCAGGTACCTTGACTAAACATGTTAACGTGAATTTTTTAACTTAGCCATAATTAGAAAGGAGGTAGAGATTTTTAAATAAATATAAATATTATTGTATTATGATTATTAATAAATAAATATTACGAGAAGGACACCTTACACCAAAGGCATAAAGATATATAAAATATAGATTTATTTCCAATAGCCATGTCAACGTATATTTACCAGCTTACCCGTACTTATAGAAGGAGAGAGATCATTATTAATAAATAATACGAGAAGGACACTTAGTAAAGGAGAAAAGAAGGAGAAATACTGTCATATATTTGATACTAAATGGAAATGATAAATGAAAAATAAAAAAAAAGGGAAAACAGTGTGTTACATAAGGAGATAATGATGAATATGAATATAGCTATTAACATTGAATGATTTTAAACGATAATTTTAACCTGCGGAGAACGATATATTAATATAATTGTGAAATAATCAGAAGAGTTTAAGAAAGGGAATTTATGTGTAGGAGCCTATGACCTTTGAATATTGTATTTTTTATTATTATTATTATTATTATTATTTGTTGCAAAGGTGCAATTATTATTTTCTGAACAGGGATGTGTTGCCTCTGATTTCAGTAGTTATAGACAGGAAGGGACAGAGAATGTATGCCATAGCGAGCCACTCTGAATCCCAACCCTCTATGTAAGTTAGGGAATTGATAGGGAATTATATCAAAGATTAATTATAAAACATCAAGGTAAAAAGGAAAGGAATAGGTGATACGACAAAGAACGAACTAGGAATATTGAGTTGGATTAATATATTAAAGGAGTAGTACAGGAATTTAATTATAAGATAAAAGAATGAAATATAAAGGGTTAATATGGAGATGATAATTTCATCAAAACCAAAGATATGTTTTTCCAAAATTATCAACTTTAACGGAGAGGCATATGTAACGTCACAGAACGTTCCATAAAAGAAATCATTTACATAGTAAGTTAGCATAAGAGGAAAGTGAGGTGAACAGTATCGAACCCAAGTAGTCCCAAAAAATTGTGTAATTTGGTATAATAATTATTTCTATCAACTTGAAAAAAACGACCAAACTATGACTAAGACAAAACCCCATATATATTATTAAAGTGAATAAGAGTGAAAAAACCATAAGACACTATAAGAGAGAGAAATAATGTCAGAATCAACCAAAATAAAGTCAATAATTATTAAGTTTTATAACTATGAATAGAGTATTAAAAAACTATTTTTTGTGAATAAATGGACATGATCCATTATTATATTATGTGATGTAAATAAAATAAATGTATTAAATGATTTAAATACATTATTAGAAAGAGTTTAAGTTAGAATAAAAATGATATATTTGTTATGACAAAAAATATTAATGTGTTGGATTTGAGACCATACACCAAGATTTCATGAAAAAATTAATTATTATCAGATTTAAATAACAACTATATGTAATTGTCAAGCAGACAATAGTGAACAATTTATCTTAAATAAAGGAAGCTGTCAAATGAATAAAAAGCAGTCATAATAGCCAAAACAGTACTAACTAAAAACATGTAATAGGCATCTAATATTGTAGAATTTATGAATTTAATGTTGCCAAAATGCAACCAAATTGCATTAGAAAGCTGTAATATGATATAAATCAACTATACTAATATACCTGACTAACTTTAACATTGTAATAGTCAAGTTAGCAAAATATTTACTTATACCATGTATGGCTGGAACCAATTATCCAGTACAAAAATAATCATATCTGGCTAAATACTTACATAATACTAACAAAAATAAGATAGAAAGGTACAATACATCAGTATACCTTCATAAGAAACAAACTCAGTTGAAAGTAAAGTCAATTCTAAAAGAATTTAACTAATTAGAGTGAGATTTGTCACCCCACAAAAAAGGACATCTCAAGACCAATCAATGATGCTATGTCATCTTGTGATAAATATAATATATGTACAAAGTAACCAGGTATCACAAAAGATAGACAAAATAATAAACTCTGTGTGTACAGTGGTGAAATAATACATATATTAAAGAAAAAGACTAATCATTGTATTAGAAAACTGACAAGAATCTAGGCCATGAGCAGAGGCCATATAAAATTGTATTTATTTGTGTTTTATTTATGTTAAAATTTGTTTATTTTGTTGTAGGAAAGTAATAGTAGTAGATGTTCAGCTTGTGGAAGGAACTTAGTAACTCCACAACAATTTTTGTTATAAAAATTGAGTTTTCAATGACAACAACTCAAGGTGAGGGTTGTATATTGTATTGTTTATTAGACTTAAGTAAATTAGAAACCAATCATCTTTAGTATCGCTAGATTCAGTTAAAAACAGGGAATATAAATGTATTAATGGCATACAAATTGGGAGTACTAATATAAAACTGTTTGATAAATACCAGAGTAATTTTTGAAATATCCTTTGTATGAAGAATAAGAAATTCGTTCTAAAAGCTTCTACGGAAGTGAAAATTGTTCTATGACATTCCATTTCGTTTATTCTCGAACATTCTAGAAAGAATTTTTACACAAATATACCGGAAGTCGATGAAAACAGTCATCCTGAATTAGTATAAAAGCGAGACCAAATTCGACCCAAAGACACTTGAAACTTGGACTCCAGAATTGATGCATCACCCACAACACTGATCCACGCAGCTAAGGCGAAACCGAAGAGGCGAGAAATCGACAAGACACGGCAGGAAGGCTTTTCCCGTACATAGACATACCGACTGACTTAACCTCAACGAGAATCTTCGCTAGAAGTATCGCTGAAATAGAGCAGCGATACGGCAAATTTTAATAGAAATCACGCAGCCAGAACGTCAAGCGGCCCAGGAGGGACCACAAATTTAAATAGAGAACGAATTCTGCTGTGTTCGCATTGACTGACTTACTTGACTAATAATTCCCCCTAACGTAAACATACAATACACAAAGCCTTCCTCGACACTGCATGGGAATCAGCGCTGCGGCGGATAATTTCTGAATTAACGCGGAGCAGCTGACGAGCCTTTGGCGGCGTTTGAACGAGATTCTACTGCCAAACGTTTTTACAAAAGTGCGGAAAAAGTAATGATCGCAAAATTTGACTTTAAATAGATTCAGTGTACACCCGAAGAGGCGAGATTGAGAAACTACCCGCAAGGAGTGTCCAGTGCGAGAATAAATAACCATTGGAACGTGAGTTACCAAAATTAAAGTCATTTGTTACCTGGTTACATTTATCACACAGTTGTACTTCACACGCCACACATACACCTTCAAATCACTTAGTTTTTTTTTCTTGTAAGGCATCTAATTGATATGTCTTGGTAGTTCAAAGGAGTCACGTCCTGAGAGTAAAGATTTTTCACGTATTAAACTCATGCTTTTCAACTGAGTAAAAATCTGAAATACTAGCCGATACTTGATTGGATATATAAAAAATTGTCAATAATAATAACTTGTAAAATTTTTTCTCTGCAATTTTATAATTTTTTTCTATGAATGTTAGTCCTTCAGACGATTTGTTTGTTTTTAAAGAACCATTAAACTTAATTGGTTTTTCCAAGCTAAAGTGACTTGTTTAAATTTTTTCGTAGATTTAAAAATTTTATCGATCACATTTTTTTCTTGGAACAAACGTTTCCAAGTGGCGCCCACAAAAAGCATAGTATTAAGTTGTGTTACAGGACTTCATCACTGCAGAGGATCCAGTCAACAGAGTAAGTAACAAAAGTGCGCGGAGGTAACGCCCGACAGTTTACAACACAAACATTTAAACAACACCCACTACATTATTGATTCGCTATAAATTGGCAGCCCAACTAGTGAGGCTTGAAAAAGACGTAACAAGCCCGGCAACTACCAACATATTAAAATGCCGCAACCAAAGGGAAAGAAGGTGAAGAAGACTGTGGAACCCGAGTTAAGTGTGGAAGACGGAGAGGCAGTACAGGTCGAGGAAACGGAATTAGAACCGCCCACACTAGAAATGGAAAGACCGGTACAAACGGCAGACGAAATAGAGGAGCAAATGGGAGAAGAACCCATACAAATGGTAGAACAAACAGAGAAACCCGAACCAGAAAAAACAGGGAGCGTTGACACGGATATAATAATGATGATGCTCCAAAGAATGAAGGAAGATAAGGAGGAAATAATAAAATCCCTGAAAGAGGATATAAATAAAAACAGACAGGAAGATAAGGAGGAGAGTAATAAAAAGAGACAGGAAGAAAAGGCGGAAATAAAAGGAAGTATAGAATCTTTAAAGGAGGATATGAATAAAAATATAGAATCCCTGAATAAAAACAGACAGGAAGATAAGGAGGAAATAAAAGGAAGCATAGAGTCCCTGAAAAAAGAAATTAGCATAAAATACGAAATAGTAAACAAAAGGATCGATGATAATAAGATCGATAGTGACAGGAAGGTCGAAAACATGGAGAAACAGTTGGCAAGGTTACGGGAGGGAAACAATACACGTTTCGAAAAAATAGAGGAACAGACAGTAGAGACCAAACAAGATGTTAGAAATCTCGAAAATCAGGTAAGGCAGAACCAAGACGCCATCACGCAGGAGGTGGGAGAAGTCCAGAAAGACGTTAGCGACATCGCTAACAGGCTGGACGAACAGATAAAAACTAACAAAAATAGTATAATGGAAATAGACCAGAGAGAGAAAAACCTGCAGGAAAGATTAGAGGCGCTGAGAGACACACCAATACTAAACACTCATACGTGTCATGGTGAAAACAGGGAAGTAATCAACTTCCAGGACTATCGACGAAACCCAATGGAATTTTTGGAAAGAATGGAGGAGTTCATTGGGAGAAATAGAGAAACAAGGTGGGACAGGATAAGAGAGATGCTTGACGAGACGTTTAAAAATACTAAGGATAACTGGTGGATAGCGGTACGACCCGAAATAACGAATTTAGCAGAGTTTAAACGCCAGTTTAAGGAAAAGTATTGGTCAGAGACCGCACAAAACAGGGTAAGAATGGACATTTTCTATGGCAAATACGACGCGTCCTATGGACAGTCCCCGACGTCTTATTTCCTGGGAAAGGTATGTTTAGCACGGAAGTTGATACCGCCGATCCCAGAAGAATGTTTGGTAAGGCAGTTAGCTGGACATTACAGCTATGGTATCAAGGATGCCCAATTATACCAACAGATTAGCAAAATAGCCGATCTGGCCAAATTATTGGAAAATTGCGAATCCACAGGAAGGTTCCAGGATTACCAACCCCCCAATCGTAAGGTAGAGTACAACAACAATAATAACGGACCAAACCGGAATGGAGGTGGGAACGGTAATAATCTAAACACCAATAATCAGAATAATAATATCCCACCAAATGGCCGAAATGATAACACTCAGGGCCCAATTAACCGCAACTATCCGGGACCAAATAGAGGTAATTACACCGGGAATAACTACGGTAGGAACTTCCACCAGGGAAACGGTTATCGCGGGAATAATTATAGAGGAAGTAATTATGGTCAACGTAATGGTTATCGCAACGGGGGAAACCAAGGAGGAGGCGATAGGAGAAACCAAAATGAATATAGGCCCCAGGTAAATTATATGATGGCCGATAATCGACGACCATATCCACCCAGTTTACCAAGTTACGGGTGTATGACTCAACAGATGCGAGGTAACCAGGGTGATACGGCGAATAACCGGCAGCAGTTTTCAGAGGGTAGGAGTAACGAACCACCCCGAAACGAAAATAACAACCAACAGGAACCAAACGCTAATCAAAATAATAATGAGAATCGGGTAACAGTTCACGAAAATCCGGGTTTTTCATTACAGCATAATCAGGCAAGTAATGACAAAAAACTCCGAGTATTTTATGTAAACCATGTATTGGCAGAAACTGGCCGAGAACCAGATAATGATCCCCAAAATGAAAGTGAGAGAGAGGAGGAATTCCGCTATGCAGAAAAATTATGGCCCAAACATGTGATGAGATGGTAATGCCATGGATCAATCATCCAGAATAAATGTCATAGACCAGGCATTTGAAGGAGTAGAGGTGCTAAACATCGAAGGTCGAATATTGAGAAGAGAAGGAATAAAAAGGAATGGGAATGATAAATAATGACATAATATAAGGAACACACAACAAAAAGGGGTTGAAATAATCAAAGTAATTAACCCAAACTGACAAATATAAACCCAAATATTATCAAACATGAAAACAATACCTACGAGGTAACTGACACAATTAGGAACAAGGTAAAAGGTACGTATAACCAGACTTCATTAAAAAAGTACCATGAGAAAAAAAAACCAAGGAGGAGGCGATAGGAGAAACCAAAATGAATATAGGCCCCAGGTAAATTATACAATGGCCGATAACCGACGGCCATATCCACCTAATGTACCCACTTACATGTTTTACCCACAACAGGCGCCAAGTAGCCAGGGTAACACGGCGAATAGCCAACCTATTAACGGTAATCCCGAGGTCAGGCAGGAAACACAGACGGGTCAGCAACCCAATGTTCCGGGAGACCGGGCCAATGAGACAGTGGCTCATTTAAACTAAACGCGGCAGTGAAAAAGGAAAACCGCCCTTCACTGAACCAATATTATGGGGTGACAAACGACGAACATAGACAGGACAAAGACGGGACTAGGATAAGAATAAATAATTACCTTAAGGATATTAGAGAGGAGTTATTAGAAGAAGGTGATAATATCATTAAAAATAGTAACCAAGGGAATAATAGTATCGTGCAGATTAAAGCATATATCAATGGCATAGAAGCGATACTACTCATTGACACGGGGTCAAATGTGTCACTTATCGATAGCATTGAGTTAGAGCGGATTAAACAAAATAGTAATTTACCAATACCCACTCTACCGATAAATAACATTATTTTAGTCGGAGCAACGGGGAGGCAAAATAAGTCAATAAAGAAACAGGTGTCATTAGAGATGACTAGTAATGGGGTAACAATACCAATAGGGTTATTAGTGGCGAGTAATTTACCCATGAGTATACTAATAGGCTACGATATACTTAGGCCATGCAATCCTGTGATAGATTTGGAAAGTAAGGTGATAACTTTTAAGACTAACAAGGGAATTTGGACCAATAATTTAATCGATGTCCAAGGAAGTAGTACAGACAATACACCTTATCAAGCGATAGTGAACCATTATTATTGTACTGATCGTTCAATCAATATGCCATTATATCAGGAGGAAAACCCAGAGTTGTGGTTAGAAAAGTTAGAAGAAATACGGGATTTCCAAAGGACGAAAGCAAGGGGTCTGATCAGCGAAAAACAGGCGGAACAATTAATCAAGGTATACAACCATTATAAACACATATTCTCGAACGCTCCAGGTAAAGCCAGAGATTATCAATGCACCATAAAATTCAAAACTCCGGTGGAATTTAACAGGAAATCGTACCCGATCGCATACTCGCTAAAGAACGAAGTCAGGGAAGAATTGAACAGGATGATAGAGGACGACATAATCGAGTATAGTCATTCGCCCTTTACCAGCCCAATCATAGCGGTGCCAAAAAAGAACGGAAAGGTACGTATATGTCTCGATGCTAGGGAGATTAACAAAATGATTGTTAACGACCGCACTTCACCTGGGGAGATAGAGGAGATATTAAAAAAGTTCCACGGAATCAGATATATAAGCTCATGGGATACGGTATGCGGTTACTGGCAGGTAGAACTCCACCCTGATAGTAGGAAATATATGGCATTCATATTCGAGGGCAGAAACTATCAGTTTAAGCGGTTACCTTTTGGCTTAATAAATTCTGTGGCGGTGTTTGTAAAGATAATGGACAGAATATTGGGGCAGGAAGTACTGAAGTTTACGACAGTGTACGTCGACGACCTACTGGTGACTTCAGCGAATTGGGACGACCATTGTAATAGGGTTGAACAGGTGCTAGAGAAATTATCAGAGAATAATATCACCCTCAAATTAGACAAGTCCCAATTCATTGCAAATGAGGTGAAATTTTTAGGATTTAATTTAACAGAACAAGGGATTACTCCATCCAAAGAAAAGGTAGAGGCCATACAGAAGTTCCCCACCCCAAAGAATAGGAAACAGCTGCAGTCATTTTTAGGACTCTGCAACTATTACAGAAAGTTTCGGTCCAATTACTCAGAACTAACTGCCAGGTTCCAAAAGCAGTTATCAGCTAAAGACAAATGGACTTGGGGACCAGAGCAAGATGGAGTGCTCAATACCATAAAGGAAAAGTTTTTAGAAACCGTAATGTTGCATCATCCCGATTTTACAAAACCATTTTTTCTAAACTGCGATGCCAGTAACGTGAGTTTAGGTGCAGCCCTCTATCAGGAAGATCAGGACGGTAACCATTTAGTAATTAGCTTTGCTAGCCGCGTGCTGAACAGTTGCGAACGAAACTACAATACTACCGGAAAAGAACTGTTGAGTGTAGTTTTCGCATGCGGTAAATTTAGGACATATATATTAGGGTACCCCATAACAGTTAGAAGCGACCACAAATCTATATCATTTTAAAAGCATTGTAAACTGAACCACGGAAGGCTGACTAGATGGGTTTTGGCCTTGCAAGAGTACAATATCACATGGGAATATATACCCGGCAAACAGAACGTAGCCGCCGACGTCTTATCTCGCGTCAATATACCAGACCAAACCTTTGACGGCGAAAAGGAACAATTAGCCAAGGTTTACCACATGATTAAGAGCAGGGAGGATTTAAAAGATATTTTGCACGAAATAAAGTCACAACAAGAGGCCGATCCGAAATTAGGAAATATTAGAAAAAGGGTACAGGAAGGCGATGAGGTCATAAACAGATTTTATTGTATACACGACGACACTTTGTTTATTAGGAATACCCCGCAACAAGAGAATTGGAAATTAGTGATTCCACCAGCGATAGAGAGACCGCTAATAATCGACTATCACGATAGGTACGGACATATGGGTGCCCTTAAAGTAAGGAAGGCATTGGAAGAGCAAACATACATCAAGGGGATGAATAAGAAGGTGCAACTGGCGATACGGTCGTGCGATATTTGTCAAAAAGTAAAGTGTGATAACGAGAGGAAGGAAGGGGTAATGATACCCATATTATCTACCAAAAAATTGGAAAAGGTATTTCTCGATATCTGCGGACCCTTTCCACGCAGCGGTGGGAGACACCGATATAAATTTATCATAATCATTTTCGACCACTTTAGCAAGTATACAAAACTATACCCAATAACTAGGGCAACGACCAGGAAAATAATAGACATAATAATCAAGCGTTATATAATGGAAGTGGGCCGACCGTATTCTATAATTACGGACCACGGTACTCAGTTTAGGGGAAAACTTTGGAAGGAAAGCTTGGGAGAACACGGAATAAAAACGTACAAGACGTCCGTATATCACCCGAATAGTAACCCAGCCGAGAGAGTGTTAAGGGAGGTAGGACGGTTACTAAGAACATACTGCCATAACGAGCAGAAGAAATGGCATGAATATGTAGCCTCTACCGAGGATTTTCTCAATTTTTCGCATCACAATACCATCGAGATGTCGCCATACACGGTTATGTTCGAAAGACCCCCACCACGAGAGA
Source organism: Magicicada septendecula (assembly GCA_034769895.1). Classification (NCBI taxonomy): domain Eukaryota; kingdom Metazoa; phylum Arthropoda; class Insecta; order Hemiptera; family Cicadidae; genus Magicicada; species Magicicada septendecula. The sequence goes on along the minus strand of CM068369.1, from coordinate 431,032,664 downwards.
TAAAAGAAATTATTAATTTTCCCGACGAACCCGCATACCAATTTGAAGGGGCAAATTTTATAATAAGGTGTTAGAAAAAAACGGAACAGCAGCGGAAAAAAAAAATATATCAAATCACAGCCTAAGGCAATTAAATATGAGGTAGGTGAAAAGGTGTTAGTTAAAAATAGAGAATTGCCCAGTGCTATACAAGGCATAACGAGGAAATTACTACTCTTATATACAGGGCCTTTCACGATAACCAGAGACAATAAAAACAATACCTACGAGGTAACTGACACAATTAGGATGGATGGATGGATGGATGCACGGGCGTCTTGCGCCCTAATTTGTGTGCGTTGTCCAGGCCTAAGCCTGATGAACGCCAGGTGCCAACAGTTCAGCGCGGTCGTTTGCTCTGCTCAAGGATGTTATGGTGCAGTCCGCGGGTCCATGATAAATTAACATGGCCACCACGGTGGCAAGCTGATGCTTTAGCTTCAGCCAATTGTCCGGCCAAGGCGCGACATCATGGTCCCCTCAGGCTAACCTTTGGGAACGTGGTGACGCACTGGCGAGGACAAGAAGCTCGAGCGCCCTAGGGCGTCGGCCGAAATGGTGGGTAATGTCACCGAGACAGCCAGCTTTCGCAAGGAAGGCACTTGCACAACCTCGCGGGAGCTCATGTCTCAGGTCATTACCCGCCAAGTCAACAAAGCAGGTGCTGACGGGGATCTTGGTCGTTATTATGGCTTCAGCCAATCGCAACGCCTGGACGCGTCTCATTGGTCTCCGGGACATAGCCCACGGAAACACAGAGTCGGGCCGGCGAATACAAGAGGCTCGTCTGCCCGAAGGCAGCGGCCGAGCCAGACGCGGGACCACTCGAAACCGTCCGCCAAGTCGACGAGGCAGTTGCCGCGTTTGACGAGGCTGTCGTATCTGCGATCGACGCGTCTTCCAGGATGAAGCCTGGCGTCACGCCTCACTGGCAGCGGATCCCTGAGGAGACGAGTGCTCTCGCTAGCGAGAGAAATCGCCTCCGGAGACGCTGGCAGCGGACCCGTGATCCGGCCGACAAGGCAGCGTACAACCGGGCGACCGGCATTTTACGTCGTGAAATGCAGGCCTACCGGAGACGCTGTTGGGAACTCGCCGTGGCCCAAGCAGGGGACGGATCGGACGAAAGTAGCCCTTACCGGATACCTTCGGCGTTGGTAGGGAAGAGGCGCCGGCCTCGCATCCCGGCCATTGCTGGACCTTTCGGTCAAATCCTGGCTCGCCCGGAGGCGAAGGCCGAGTACTTGGGCGCGTGTTTTGAGCGACAGTTCGCACCTAACCCGCCCATGGACTGGGACTTCGACGAAGAAGTCGAGAACGAAGTGGAAGACTTTCTATCTCTTCCGATCACTTCGGAGCCCGAACCCATTACTAGGGAAGAGGTCACAGATCGGCTCGTTGAACTCGTGCCGAGAAAAGCTCCTGGCCCGGACGGCGTCTCGAACGCCGCTCTTACTCGACTCCCGGAGCGAGGAGTACTTTTCTTGGTCGCGCTGTTCAACGCGTGTCTTAGACTGGCCTATTTTCCCCAGAAATGGCGTAAGGCAACGGTTATAGTGATCCCGAAGCAGGGAAAGGACGCTTCCCGTCCCGGCAACCTCCGGCCCATTAGTCTACTGTCAGCCACGTCAAAGGTCCTCGAACGTCTCGTACAACGGAGAGTACTAGATCATCTAAGAAATTTCGATGTACTGGTCCCCGAACAGTTCGGCTTTCGTGTGGGGCATTCCACCACTCATCAACTGATGAGACTGGTGGAATACATCACGGACGCCGGGTGTCGGAAAGAGCAGACTGTCGCCTGTTTCCTAGATGTGGAAAAGGCCTTTGATAGTGTCTGGCACGACGGGCTCTTGTTCAAGCTCCGGGAAATCCAGCTCCCAGATTGCTACCTTCGCTTGATTGCTAGCTTTCTGACGGAGAGGACTTTCTGCGTGCGAATAGACGACCACGTCTCTTCCGAGAGACGTATCACAGCCGGGGTACCTCAGGGTAGCGTGCTAGGGCCTCTCCTGTTCTCCGTGTATGTCAACGACGCACCCAGAGAGCCTGGAGTCCAGATGGCTTTGTTTGCCGACGACACGGCGGTCTATACCGCCGATCGGAACGCAGACTTTGCTATCCCACGACTTCAGCGCGCACTCGATGCGTATTCGACGTGGACGGAAAGCTGGAAAGTTGCCGTCAACGAAACCAAGAGCTCCGCGGTGCTATTCACAAAGCGCCGGAAAGAACCACGAGGCCGAGTGAGACTCGGTAGAACGTACCTGCCCTGGTCGAGGGAAGTTAAGTACCTCGGTGTCCACCTAGATCGTCGGCTCACCTGGCGTACCCACGCTGAGACGATGCGAAAGAAAGCGTCCGCTCGTCTCGCGCAACTGTTTCCGCTACTTGCCAACAAGGCTATGACCCGCAAGCTGGGTAAGTTGATTGTCAACGCGTACCTGTTGCCGATCATTACCTACGCTCTTCCCGTCTGGGGTTACCTCGCAACCGTTCATAAAAGAAGGTTGCAAAGCGTTCTCGATAGAGGGCTTCGGCTAACGGCCAAAGTCCCCTATCGGTTTTCTTCTCGTCTCCTGAGAAGAGGACGGACTCGGTGTCCGCTCCTTGGATGACACCGCAAGGCGACTTGAACGTAAATTTTACGTCCGAGCTGCGAGGACCCAGACAAACCCACTCATAGCTGGCCTTGGCAAGTACCGAATACGTCCAGGTGAATCTTGGAAACGGCCTCGACAAATACTGTACTAGTCGACCTAGTACGAGCATGTCGTTGTAGCGACCACTAAAAATTAATTAACAATATTCCGTCTGGACAGGACCACTAGGCAGGAGCCCCTACCGGAGGCTCGGTACTAGGAAACCATTGGGTCGTCTCACGACGCTCAACCCAACAGCTCTGACCACTTAGGCAGCGGCCGAGTCGACGGAACTTATCACCGGGGCAGTCGGCTTTCGCAAGGAAGGCATTTGCACAACCTCGCGAGAGCCCATGTCCCGGATCAAGGCCCTGCCAAATCGGCAAAGCCGATGCTGGCAATAATCTATCCATTCAATCTGCCGCAGCATGATTTACTACAGTTTCGGCAGGCGCAGGTAGTGATTTGATGGTGATCGGTGCAGATTTCCAGAAGGTTGGGGGATTCGATTCTGGGGGGTTCATGTGATGAACTTAGGGGGGGTCGTCTAGCAGCGCCCTAGGGCGCCTGACGCGGCGAGGGGCGGTGCATTGTCCATGCTGTTAAGCCTTCGGAGGTGCGGGTAAGAGGACTCGCCTGCCTTGGCGAACAAATTCGTTGCCAGGGACCAGACGAAGACCTCTAAGGTGGGAACACGGAGACCCCGATGTATGGCGGTATTTCGCACATACCACGGGGACCCCGTGAGGGAGCGTAGGGTCCAGTTCTGAAATGTAGTCAGCCTATGCCTGTTGGTGGCCGACAGGAGAGGCCACCAGGCGGGTGCCGCATAAGTGAGTACTGTTCGGAGGAACAGTAGATACAATGTGAGTTTGGTACGGACAGCCAGGCAGCTGTTCCGCGAAAGCATAGGTGATAGATTGGCTCTGACGCCACGAGCCAAGTTGAGGGTTGAGGTCACGTGGGCGTTGAAGTTTAAGTGCCGATCAAGCCGAACACCGAGGTACTTCACCGTCTCGGTCCAGTTGATGGGTCTCCCCTCTGAGGAGAGGGATTGGCATCGGGAAATGGACTTATGCGTAAAGCAGATCGCCTCGGATTTCTCCGTATTGATCGCTACCCGCCATTTCCTTAGCCAGTCCGGAAGCATAGCCAACTGGCGTTGTAACATTACGCTCGTCCGCCAAGGCGAAAGCGAGCTAAAATGAAACATCGCGTCGTCGGCAAATAGAGATAACGTGACCCCGGGATAAACAGGCAGATCGTTCGTGTACAGTACATACAGAACGGGGCCGAGGACAGATCCTTGTGGGACGCCGGCGGAGACAGGGCGAACCCGAGAGAACGCCCCATCTACGCTGATCCTGAAGGTGCGATCCGTCAGATAGGATCGGAGCAAGTGGACGATAGATGTCGGGATTGGCGAGGGCGCCAGTTTGTAGAGCAGGCCTTCGTGCCAGACTTTATCGAAGGCTTTGCTCACATCCAACAGGACAGCGCCTGTTGCCTGATGATTGTTGGCGGCGTCGGCTAGATAGGTGACAACCCGTACTAGCTGAAGAGTAGTCGAGTGCCTCGGCCTAAACCCAAACTGCTCCTCGCGGATGAAACCATCCACCAGGGGCCGAATACGGGCCAGGAGAAGACGCTCGAATACCTTCGAGATTACTGGCAATAGTGATATTGGGCGGTAGCTTCCAGGTAGCGTGGGCGGCTTTTTAGATTTCTGGATCATGATGACGTTAGCAGTTTTCCACAGGCGAGGGAAGTAACTCAGCCGGAGACAGGAGTTGAACAGCTCAAGAAGAACGTCAACTGCCGAAGGCGGGAGATTCTGCAACGCAGCGGCGCCGATGCGATCGGGGCCAGGGGCCTTTCTCTTCTTCAGTCGGCTTAGGACAGACGCAAGGTCATCCTCGTCGACCGAAATAGGAGGATCAATGGGGGCAGAAAAGTATCCAGATAGGAAGTCCCTGACGACGGCCAAATGAGCCGGGTCAGAGATGCCTCTATGGACGGTGAACTGTTCCTCAATACAGTCGGCGAAGACCTCCGCCTTGCCTTCTGCAGAGTATACAGTGCCGTCCGGGGTATTCAAGGGATGGCGAGTCCTCTTTTCGCCTTTTAGTCTACCAGCGACTCTCCATACGGAGGCGTGGTCGACTTCCAAGGACTCCAAATAGGAGTCCCATCGATTCACGTTTACGTCAAGCAGAAGCTGCGAGACGTGTTCCGACTGGGCTCGAAAGCGCCGTCTAGCGGCAGGATCACGGGTATGGTGCCATCTGCGGCGGAGCTGGCGCCGTAATCGGATGGCTTGGAGAACTTCCGCAGGAAGGTCGGAGCGTTTATTACTCACCGGAACAGTATAGGTGTTTTTGTCCATTGCAGACTGGACAAGGTCCTGGAGCTGATGTACCCGGAGATCCACGTCGTCACAAGAGACGAGTGGGTCCAGAGGGACAGATGGCAACTGCCTGGCCAGATCATCATGGTAGGATCGCCAATTGACTCTCCTAACAGGATGATCGGGAAGTCGGCGTGAGACCGACGGCAGCAAGACAGTTACAAGTAGGGGGTCGTGATCGGACGATAGGTCCGACACCGCGCTGACTTGTAGATGAAAGGGGATGGCCTTGACAATTACAATATCAAGGACATCCGGCGGATAACCCGCAGTGGGAAAGTGTGTCGGTTCGGACGGGCCGATGATGAGGACTCTGGGATCATCTTCGACAGCCCTACGGAGAGAATTGCCGTAGGGGTTTGACGTTCTGCTGTTCCAAGAGGGATGCTTGGCATTAAGGTCTCCGGCTACGATGGTTGGGAGATCGCTGTCTAGGAGGGCGTCCCACTCCTCGTGCGGTGGAGCTCGATGGCCGGGCGGGAGGTACGCAGAAACAAAGCGCACCTCCAGGCCGGCTACATCCAGCGCCACAGCACATGCTTCGATGAGGGTAGTTTCAGGGGTAGGGAGTTCTCTATGAGAGTGTCGCCTGTGGACTAAGATCGCCACTCCGCCAGATGCTCGGTGGCGATCGGGACCATTCCTGTCTTTCCTGTAGCAAGCATAGGCTGGCAGGGAAAATCGCCGGTTAGGGGCAAGATGAGTTTCAGAGAGGAGTACGACATCTGCGTCGTACTCGACAAGGAAAGCTGCCAGTTCGGCCCGACGCGCCGGAATGCCATCTGCATTCCACGCGACGAACCGGAACTGTCTAGCTATGGTTAGATGAGGGGACGATCAGGGCGATCAGCGATGTTAGGATCGCCATGAGTATTGTCGGGACATCCCGAGCAACAAGGATTTTCGGGACAATGCCGCTGACCCAGGCCATCAGCTGAGCCTCAGTGACCAGTGGTGAACCACCGGGCACAGGGGCCTGACTAGCCGGCGCTGGGGCCGCGGAAGATGCAGATGCCGCCTCCAGGGGAGGGTGGGCAATTGGAGCTGGCTGCTCGGGGGCTGACGAGATTTCCATGGAAATCGCAGGGGCCTGGGCAACAGGAGCAGGCTCCTGGCCGGGTAGTTGCTGGGCAGCCGGAGGGGCGTTGTTAGCCTCCGGGTAGAGTTGTTTTGCCACAAGTGGCTTTCGATTCTTGCGCTTAGCGCGCCGTTTCTTAGGCGGCTGGGCCTGTGAGGGGGGTACTGCGGGCGTTGCCGCTTGAGGAGAAGGCACTCCGGCAGGTGCTGAGGTTCTGGGGCCCACAGTAGGCGCCATAGCGACCGCTGCAGCGTATGTTATGGTTCCTCCAGCGGCAGGAGCCGCAGGAAGAGCCGTAGATGCTGAGGCGGGTGGTTGGACTGCCGCCCGCTTCGAGGGTCTAGGAGCTGGGCGAGGAGGTTCAACCTGACGGTTTTGCTCCCGCTGCTGTTTCTTTAGGGCCTTCTTAAAATGGGTACAACCTTTAAAGTTAGCCGGGTGGCTACCTCCGCAGTTGCAGCACGTCGCGGTTTGAGGCTTCACAACGGGACAATTCTCGTTGTGGGCCTCCCCGCAGCGTACACAACGCGGCGGCATCTTACAAAAGGCCGATGAGTGGCCGAATCGCTGGCATTGAAAGCACTGGGAAGGCCCAGGCTTACTACTAAATGCCCTAACCTGTACCCGGAGGCACAGAATGGTTTCCAGGTTATACACTTCTGCAAAGGAACCAACCTTCTGGATCCTGATGTAAAAGGAATTACTTTTCCTTTTCCGATCACCGGATAGGAGAGGGACAACGGAGGTAGGGAAGAAACCCTTCTCCGCCAGATCCTCCCAGATCCACAAGATCGGTGTGTCGTGGGGAATCCCGGACACCACAATCTTGAGTTCCCTCTCCTCCGGGAGGGGGAAGGTGTGAAAGCGCGACCGGAGTCGGCCAGGAATTTCTGGCAAGCCCGAAAGTCCTGGATCGACTTCGGAAACAGTCGAATGGACGAGCCTTGGCTTTTGGCCTCAACTCGCCCAGACGGCACTACTAAATTCAGCTCCCGTAGGAGGGTATGCCAATCGGTGCACTGAGGCACACACAACTGGGGGTTGCGCGGCCCGCGCGAAGCGCGGGTCGCGAGTAGTACAGTGTCCCGAGTCTCAGAAAGGACTCCTGCCACTGGGTCTGTTGGAGTTCAATATATACTTTTATCTACTTATGGGGGGGGGGTCTGAAAAGACCTGCGATTGGTGGATTATACCACCGGGACTAGCAAACGAGGTCGCTTCCAGGACTCACCTGGTCGCGGGGTGTATTTACCAAGTCCGGCAATGAGGGAATTGTGGGTCACTCTGTCGGAACGAACATAGAATCGTCGCGCCAGGCGTCTCACGGTGTCATCAAGAGAGCGGACACCGAGTCCTCTCCTCAAAAGACGAGAAGAGTACCTCCGGGGGACTTTGCACGCGAGCTTCAGTCCCCGGTCGAGTACGCTCTGGAGCGTGATTCTATGACCACGAGCCAGGTATCCCCAAACAGGACAGGCGTAGGTAATCACTGGCAACACGTACGTGTTGACTATGAGCTTACCTAGCCGGGGGGTCATTGCCGGATTAGATAGCACGGGCCAGAGTCTACTGAGTTGCGCCGAAGCGCGTTGTCGGATGTAACTTGCATGGGTTCGCCAGGTGAGTCAGGAATCCACGTGGATCCCGAGGTACTTGACGCTGTTGGTCCAGGGCACCTCGACGGGGCCTACTTTAAGCGGCCGAGGCCGCTTGCGTTTTCGCGAGAATATTACCGCGGCGCTCTTGGAAGCGTTAACGGCAACTCTCCAGTCATCGGTCCACCCGACATACGCGTCGAGTTGGCGCTGGAGCTTAACGGGCGCATAACTCGCGTTCGGCTCTGAGGCAAAAGCCGCAGTGTCGTCCGCGAACAGCGACAGTTTCACTCCAGGAACTCGGGGCGTGTCGTTGACAAACAACGAGAACAGGAGAGGCCCAAGGACACTTCCCTGAGGGACACCAGCGGTAATACGCCTCTCCGAAGAGAGAGCGTGGTCTACTCTCACTCGGAAGCTACGGTCTCGCAGAAAGCTGCCGATCAAGTGATCGTAGCAGTCTGGGAGAAGGACCTCCGTGAGTTTGTAGAGGACACCCTCGTGCCACACGCGGTCAAAGGCTTTCTCTACGTCTAGGAAGATCGCAGCCGTCTGTTTGCCCTGGCAGCCAGCCTCGGTTATGCATTCCACGAGTCTCATCAGCTGATGAGTCGAGGAGTGCAGCTCACGAAAGCCGAACTGTTCGGGGATCAGCACGTCTAGTCTTTCTAGATGGTCGCGGATCCTACGCTGGATCAGACGCTCAAAAACCTTGGACGTCGCGGACAAGAGGCTGATGGGCCTGAGGTTCTCCACTCGAGAAGAATTCTTTCCCGGCTTCGGTATCACAATGACGGTAGCCGTTTTCCATTTCACCGGAAAATAGGCCAGTCTGAGGCATGAATTGAACAGGTCAGTGAGGAACTGGGTTCCTCGCTCCGGAAGGCGATGGAGGGCGGAATTCATGACTCCGTCCGGGCCAGGCGCCTTCCGGGGCTTGAGCTGAACAATCCTCTCAGAGACCTCCTCCGGGGAGATGGGCTCCGGTTGGACTGTGATACCGGCCGATAGAAAGCGCTCTACCTCGCGGCAGATGTGCTCAGTGAAGGCCGGGTTCTTGGATGGGTTGGGAGCGAACTGACGCTCTAAACTGTCAGCCAAGAACTCGGCCTTTTCGAGGGGGCGGCCAAGGGGTTGACCGCCAGGTCCGGCCAGTGCGGGGAGAGGCGCGCGTTTGCGCTTTCCCGTTAGGGCACTGGGAATCCGCCAGACATTACGGTCCTCAGCAGGGCCATCCATCTGTGTTACAGCTAGCTCCCAGTTACGTCTACGGAACGCCAGCATGTCACGACGCAACTTGCCGGACGCTCTGTTGAACGCAGCCTTGTCCGCCGGGTCACGAGTCCTCTGCCAGCGTCTCCGGAGGCGATTCCTCTCGCAAGCGAGCTGAGACACCTCTTCGGGGATCCGCTGATAGTCGGGCGTGAGCCCCGGCTTCATCCGGGAGGACACGTCAACCGCCGAGACTACGGCTGTGTCGAATACGGCAACTGCCTCTTCGACATGCTGGGTAGTGTCGAGCGGGATATGCTCTGGTAGGCGGCGACTGAACGCCGGGCCAAAGCGGTCCCACTCGATTACCCGCCGCTCGTCGCGGACGGTGGCGTGCTGGGTAGCTATATGCACACTGATAGGGCAATGGTCCGAGGACAATTCCGAAATGACGGAGACGTGGACCGGGCAATAAACGCCCCTGACCGCGGCAATGTCCAATACGTCAGGGCGGGAGTTAGCCCTCGAGGGATAGTATGTAGGCCCGGTAGGACCCATGACTGTGACCCGAGCCGCATCAGCATACCTGCGTAAGCGGGTCCCGTTTGGGTTCGCCAAGCGGCTCCCCCAATCGGGGTGCTTACAGTTCAGGTCGCCCGCCAGGACTACCCTCCTGTGTGCTCCAAAGACGGCCTCCAGATCGTTCGACAGGAGCTCCGTGTGTGGAGGCTTGTAGGCGGAAACCACGAGTAGACCGCCGAGAGCACCATGGAGCTCGACCGCGGTGCACTCGAGGTTCCGCCGCTGAGGCAGGACAACGCGGTGATGGCGAAGACTCGCCTTCACCGCGATGGCTGTGCCCCCTCCTGCGCGACCCGACCGGTCATCCCGGTGGCACACGTAGTTGGGTAGTCGGAAACGACGATGCGGGGTCAGGTGCGTCTCGCCAAGAAGAAGCACATCGGGCTTGTGACGGGCAACGAACTCTAAGAGCTCAGAATGCCGGGAAGCGAGGCCGTTGGCGTTCCACGCCACGATCTCGGAGTCCGACGACAACGTAGCGCCGAGGGCTGCGGCATAGGCAATGGATAGTGGGTCCTGGGAAGGACCAACACAAGGCTGGTCCCTCACGGTAGGGACAGATGTTTCGTGCTCCTTAGCAGAAACAGCAGAAGGCTGGGCCTGCGAAGGAACAGAGGATTGGCGACCCTTAGAAGGACCAGCACAAGGCTGATCCCCCGCGGGATGGTCTGATGCTTTATGGCTCTCTGCAGGATCGGAATTATGCCGGGCCTGCAAAGTAGCTGGAGTTTGTTGGTGGTCCTTAGCAGGACCAACTGAAGTTTGGTCCCGCGAAGAATCACCAGATGCTCGGCGGGCCTTAGAGGGACCTTCGCCGCGGACAGGTTCAGAATTTGGAGCAGGACCAGCAGAAGGCTGAACCCGCGAAACTTCATTAGATGCTGGGTCTTGGATGGGACTATCACCGCGGACTGCAGGGATTCTTACCAATGGGCCATCTGTGGAGCTTAGCATTACGCTTCGCAGCACAGATGGCTTTAGCAAGGGGGCTACCCTGCCATCGGACTTATTATGGCCCTTCACAATTAGGATGGATGGATGGATGGATGCACGGGCGTCTTGCGCCCTAATTTGTTTGCGTTGTCCAGGCCTAAGCCTGATGAACGCCAGGTGCCAACAGTTCAGCGCGGTCGTCTGCTCTGCTCAAGGATGTTATGATGCAGTCCGCGGGTCCATGATAAATTAACATGGCCACCACGGTGGCAAGCTAGTGCTTTAGCTTCAGCCAATTGTCCGGCCAAGGCGCGACACCATGGTCCCCTCAGGCTAACCTTTGGGAACGTGGTGACACACTGGCGAGGACAAGAAGCTCGAGCGCCCTAGGGCGTCGGCCGATTTGATGGGTAATGTCACCGAGACAGCCAGCTTTCGCAAGGAAGGCACTTGCACAACCTCGCGGGAGCTCATGTCTCGGGTCATTACCTTACCAAATCAACAAAGCAGGTGCTGGCGGGGAACTTAATCGTGATCAAGGCTTCAGCCAATCGCAACGCCTGGTCGCGTCTCATTGGTCGCCGGGACATAGCCCACGGAAACTCAGAAACGCGCCGGCGAATACAAGAGGCTCGTCCGCCCGAAGGCAACGGCCGAGTCGGCGGAACTTGTCACCGGGGCAGTCGGCTTTCGCAAGGAGGCATTTGCACAACCTCGCGAGATCCCATGTCCCGGATCGAGGCCCTGCCGAATCGGCAAAGCTGATGCTGGCAATAAATCTATCCATTCAATCCGCCGCAGCATGATTGACTACAGTTTCGGCAGGCGCAGGTGGTGATTGATGGTGATCGGTTCAGATTTCCAGAAGGTTGGGGGGATTCGTTTCTGGGGGTTCATGTGATGAACTTAGGGGGGGTCGTCTAGCAGCGCCCTAGGGCGCCTGACGCGGCGAGGAGGCGGAGCATTCTCCATGCTGTTAAGCCTTCGGAGGTGCGGGTAAGAGGACTCGCCCGCCTTGGCGAACAAATTCGTGCCAGGGACCAGACGAAGACCTCTAAGGTGGGAACACGGAGACCCCGATGTATGGCGGTATTTCGCACATACCACGGGGACCCCGTGAGGGAGCGTAGGGTCCAGTTCTGAAATGTAGTCAGCCTATGCCTGTTGGTGGCCGACAGGAGAGGCCACCAGGCGGGTGCCGCATAAGTGAGTACTGTTCGGAGGAATTTTTAACTTAGCCATAATTAGAAAGGAGGTAGAGATTTTTAAATAAATATAAATATTATTGTATTATGATTATTAATAAATAAATATTACGAGAAGGACACCTTACACCAAAGGCATAAAGATATATAAAATATAGATTTATTTCCAATAGCCATGTCAACGTATATTTACCAGCTTACCCGTACTTATAGAAGGAGAGAGATCATTATTAATAAATAATACGAGAAGGACACTTAGTAAAGGAGAAAAGAAGGAGAAATACTGTCATATATTTGATACTAAATGGAAATGATAAATGAAAAATAAAAAAAAAGGGAAAACAGTGTGTTACATAAGGAGATAATGATGAATATGAATATAGCTATTAACATTGAATGATTTTAAACGATAATTTTAACCTGCGGAGAACGATATATTAATATAATTGTGAAATAATCAGAAGAGTTTAAGAAAGGGAATTTATGTGTAGGAGCCTATGACCTTTGAATATTGTATTTATTATTATTATTATTATTACTATTATTATTATTATTATTATTATTATTATTATTATTATTTGTTGCAAAGGTGCAATTATTATTTTCTGAACAGGGATGTGTTGCCTCTGATTTCAGTAGTTATAGACAGGAAGGGACAGAGAATGTATGCCATAGCGAGCCACTCTGACTCCCAACCCTCTATGTAAGTTAGGGAATTGATAGGGAATTATATCAAAGATTAATTAAAAAACATCAAGGTAAAAAGGAAAGGAATAGGTGATACGACAAAGAACGAACTAGGAATATTGAGTTGGATTAATATATTAAAGGAGTAGTACAGGAATTTAATTATAAGATAAAAGAATGAAATATAAAGGGTTAATATGGAGATGATAATTTCATCAAAACCAAAGATATGTTTTTCCAAAATTATCAACTTTAACGGAGAGGCATATGTAACGTCACAGAACGTTCCATAAAAGAAATCATTTACATAGTAAGTTAGCATAAGAGGAAAGTGAGGTGAACAGTATCGAACCCAAGTAGTCCCAAAAAATTGTGTAATTTGGTATAATAATTATTTCTATCAACTTGAAAAAAAACGACCAAACTATGACTAAGACAAAACCCCATATATATTATTAAAGTGAATAAGAGTGAAAAAACCATAAGACACTATAAGAGAGAGAAATAATGTCAGAATCAACCAAAATAAAGTCAATAATTATTAAGTTTTATAACTATGAATAGAGTATTAAAAAACTATTTTTTGTGAATAAATGGACATGATCCATTATTATATTATGTGATGTAAATAAAATAAATGTATTAAATGATTTAAATACATTATTAGAAAGAGTTTAAGTTAGAATAAAAATGATATATTTGTTATGACAAAAAATATTAATGTGTTGGATTTGAGACCATACACCAAGATTTCATGAAAAAATTAATTATTATCAGATTTAAATAAAAACTATATGTAATTGTCAAGCAGACAATAGTGAACAATTTATCTTAAATAAAGGAAGCTGTCAAATGAATAAAAAGCAGTCATAATAGCCAAAAACAGTACTAACTAAAAACATGTAATAGGCATCTAATATTGTATAATTTATGAATTTAATGTTGCCAAAATGCAACCAAATTGCATTAGAAAGCTGTAATATGATATAAAGCAACTATACTAATATACCTGACTAACTTTAACATTGTAATAGTGAAGTTAGCAAAATATTTACTTATACCATGTATGGCTGGAACCAATTATCCAGTACAAAAATAATCATATCTGGCTAAATACTTACATAATACTAACAAAAATAAGATAGAAAGGTACAATACATCAGTATACCTTAATAAGAAACAAACTCAGTTGAAAGTAAAGTCAATTCTAAAGTAATTTAACTAATTAGGGTGAGATTTGTCACGCCACAAAAAAGGACATCTCAAGACCAATCAATGATGCTATGTCATCTTGTGATAAATATAATATATGTACAAAGTAACCAGGTATCACAAAAGATAGACAAAATAATAAGCTCTGTGTGTACAGTGGTGAAATAATACATATATTAAAGAAAAAGACTAATCATTGTATTAGAAAACTGACAAGAATCTAGGCCATGAGCAGAGGCCATATAAAATTGTATTTATTTGTGTTTTATTTATGTTAAAATTTGTTTATTTTGTTGTAGGAAAGTAATAGTAGTAGATGTTCAGCTTGTGGAAGGAACTTAGTAACTCCACAACAATTTTTGTTATAAAAATTGAGTTTTCAATGACAACAACTCAAGGTGAGGGTTGTATATTGTATTGTTTATTAGACTTAAGTAAATTAGAAACCAATCATATTTAGTATCGCTAGATTCAGTTAAAAACAGGGAATATAAATGTATTAATGGCATACAAATTGGGAGTACTAATGTAAAACTGTTTGATAAATACCAGAGTAATTTTTGAAATATCCTTTGTATGAAGAATAAGAAATTCGTTCTAAAAGCTTCTACGGAAGTGAAAATTGTTCTATGACATTCCATTTCGTTTATTCTCGAACATTCTAGAAAGAATTTTTACACAAATATACCGGAAGTCGATGAAAACAGTCATCCTGAATTAGTATAAAAGCGAGACCAAATTCGACCCAAAGACACTTGAAACTTGGACTCCAGAACTGATGCATCACCCACAACACTGATCCACGCAGCTAAGGCGAAACCGAAGAGGCGAGAAATCGACAAGACACGGCAGGAAGGCTTTTCCCGTACATAGACATACCGACTGACTTAACCTCAACGAGAATCTTCGCCAGAAGTATCGCTGAAATAGAGCAGCGATACGGCAAATTTTAATAGAAATCACGCAGCCAGAACGTCAAGCGGCCCAGGAGGGACCACAAATTTAAATAGAGAACGAATTCTGCTGTGTTCGCATTGACTGACTTACTTGACAAATAATTCCCCCTAACGTAAACATACAATACACAAAGCCTTCCTCGACACTGCATGGGAATCAGCGCTGCGGCGGATAATTTCTGAATTAACGCGGAGCAGCTGACGAGCCTTTGGCGGCGTTTGAACGAGATTCTACTGCCAAACGTTTTTACAAAAGTGCGGAAAAAGTAATGATCGCAAAATTTGACTTTAAATAGATTCAGTGTACACCCGAAGAGGCGATATTGAGAAACTACCCGCAAGGAGTGTCCAGTGCGAGAATAAATAACCATTGGAACGTGAGTTACCAAAATTAAAGTCATTTGTTACCTGGTTACATTTATCACACAGTTGTACTTCACACGCCACACATACACCTTCAAATCACTTAGTTTTTTTTTCTTGTAAGGCATCTAATTGATATGTCTTGGTAGTTCAAAGGAGTCACGTCCTGAGAGTAAAGATTTTTCACGTATTAAACTCATGCTTTTCAACTGAGTAAAAATCTGAAATACTAGCCGATACTTGATTGGATATATAAAAAATTGTCAATAATAATAACTTGTAAAATTTTTTCTCTGCAATTTTATAATTTTTTTCTATGAATGTTAGTCCTTCAGACGATTTGTTTGTTTTTAAAGAACCATTAAACTTAATTGGTTTTTCCAAGCTAAACTGACTTGTTTAAATTTTTTCGTAGATTTAAAAATTTTATCGATCACATTTTTTTCTTGGAACAAACGTTTCCAAGTGGCGCCCACAAAAAGCATAGTATTAAGTTGTGTTACAGGACTTCATCACTGCAGAGGATCCAGTCAACAGAGTAAGTAACAAAAGTGCGCGAGGGTAACGCCCGACAGTTTACAACACAAACATTTAAACAACACCCACTACATTATTTATTCGCTATAACGCGAACGAAACACTCCCGTCCGCTCCAGTTCGTGATCGGTTACTAGTTTTTTGAATAAGACGCGTAAGGCCAATTACCACTTCAAACTTTCCCCCCATATCGCGTTATTCCGCGCGCTCGTCTTCCGCAATAATGTCCGCCATTCTCTCCAACAATACGGATACCGCGTCCACTCCGTGTTCAAAGTCGTTATACTTTACTGTCTTCACACTCCCGTTATGTGCGACTGTACGAGTTACGTATACTGCCATGGTTCTATACTATGACCTATACGAAATTAATTAGAATAAAGCACACTTTTTTAGGTTAGACAAGCACTAGATTTCAGCAACGTGTCCAGCTGCTAACTGAGGCGTAGGCAGTAAATCTACACAGTACATAGGGGCTATCATCGTTGCGCGCGCGCAGCTGTTAGTACGTTGTGATATTTAGATGTTATGGTGGTAACATTATTGCACAACCTTATACAAACGCTTTGCAAGAGGCTAGAGTTTTTGAATTCACTTTTTGCTCTCGCTGTCTCTCTCTTGCTCTCCCTCTCTCTCTTTCTCTCTCCCTCTGTCTCTCCACATCTCTCTCTGTCTCTCTCGCTATGGGTATAACTAACGAAACTAATATAATTAAAAACTACCTTACTGTATAACTAAAGTTGATTCAATACGAATGTAATTTTTCTGTTTCTCACGCTGCGTTGTCTAATTAGCGATGTACATACATGCTTGCTCAGCAGGGGGTCATTTACACCGTAGTATTTCATATATGTTTATATTATTCCTTCTCGTTCCCACGATGTGATGGCCATGTGTTTTTCGAACATCGGCAAGTGTGTGGTTCGCACGGATTGAAATCTACCGCTCCGTAATCAGAACGTTTGAATACTCCGGTGGGTGAACTCGTCTTGCGCTGTGCTTTTTTTTATCCCTGTGCATAATTTAATTATATTTTTTGGTGACTGTGTTGTTGTTGTCGGGCACATACATCGTCGGGTTGAATTCCTAACTTGTTGGCTTCCAGCCGGTAATTCTTTCTTTTTGGTACATTTACAGGAACAGCAACAGGTAGCAGTAAGTCTAGAAGCTTTTTTCTTTAACATAAATTCGCCGACACAGCTAAATTGTACTGTTAATACTTAATCTTTTACAGTTTATAACATTATTGTTACAGATATTTTCTATATACCACGCATAACGGAATTATTTTGTTAATTATTAAATATTGCTTGAAATTTTGGTAAATAGAATCAATTGTTTGATGGATATTTTGGTTAAGTGATGAGAAAGTTATGTTTCCCAAACTACTAATAGCACCGAAAATATGTAATATGACAGGGCTCGTGTGTACGTGTTTGGAGCTTTTAAAACAGTTACTACATTTAAGTATTACATTATTGGAGTGTATGTTGTTTTAGAAAACATGCATCCCGGAACATTTCTAGATCGCTTTTTTTGTAGATTATTTTAAAGCCTTCAAGTGTATACGCTATATCATTAACGTTTACGAAGCGGAAGTCGTGTTTTCAGATTTAAATGAAACTAGCTAAACATTAGTAATACTAACATACAATTATGATATCTGTCGCATAAAAGTTTTGACTGTTCCGTCACCGTTTTATTGACAACAGGGGTGGCTAACTTATAAAGACACTTTCAAGTTACAATTTTAGTTCAGCTTTATAATATATATTGAGAGCTCATACATAAGGTGATCGTCAATTATGTTTTGAGATGAGAGTCGCCTGTGGGGATAAGAACAACTTACGTAATTTTCAATTTTAGAAGTTCAATTCGTTTAACGATTAACTTGTCAACTATTGATCCTTTCATGTTTTTACATTGTGATATTCTGTATTTTGTAAAAAAGGTGAGCTTTACGCATAATTTGTAATTTTGACGAAGTTTATTTAACAATTTGCAACTGTATTTGAAGGCGTAGCACATGCAGTTTTATCCTTAAGAAATGTTTAATAAGCTTCAATAATTAGTGTTAAGTTTTCATGAAAATTAATTAAATTCTTCATTAGTTTCACGTCGGTTTATTTTAGTACCAAAACCAGAGTTAATATTTGTATTTGTTTTACCGCCTGACAGTTACAACTTTCGACCGCACACCCCTTCATTCTCTCACTGGTTATCACTCTCCGTCGGCGCACAGCTGTGAAATGTTAATTGCCGGCACGTGCTGGTTTTGCTCTCCTCGGCTGCGTTATATTATCTAGCTTTTCTCACGCGTGTGCCGCTCCCTCAACCTCAACCCAGTCTGACGCTCTCTCTCGCACTTCGCGCCTTTGTTTATTTTTTTTTATGCAATCCAGTTGTTAGAACTCTTGCATTGTATCACCGTGAAGCGTTAGGTCACAATTCTATTAGTGTTGAACGAATAGCCAGGTTCTTTGCTATGACATAATACACCTTTTATGATCGCAAATTGCGGTTTATTGCTTTGTTAATTTTATTGTTTATAACTTAAATGGTGCTAACGGGTTTTACAGATTTGATTCGGGTCGTTTGTTGGTACTGACGACTTGTTACATAAAATATTGCTTGTATTAAATTATGCAGATATATTTTAGTAATAACAGGTTTTTCCCCTCCTCGTTCCATTCCCTGCTACGTATCATTTATACGGATGACACGGCGTTGACAGAGGTCAGTTTTTCGTTCACCGCGGTCGGAGCAACATCAATCGATGATTTGTGTGGACTGGGTTTGTTTTTTGGAACTGTTGTTGCTTGTTGCTTAATTATTTACCGTTGTCGTGCAATTCTATCAATGTTTCCGAGTAGGTGGGTCTTTTGATATGAGATAGTAAACGTTTTGTGATCTCAAATTGCTGTTAATGCTTAATTATTTTTTTAATTTATTTGTTTAATGGTGCTACCTGGTTTGTTTATGTTACATAAAATTTGCTTGCTTTAAATTATTTTGCGCTCATTCGATATTGGGGTTGTACAATTCCTAACAATGCTCTTCCTACAGTTTTCCGTTTGTATGTATATTTTTTTGGTATGCACGTTATTTTTCCCTCTCCTCGTTCGTTTCCCGGTTACCCACCGTTTATACGAATGACACGGCGTTGACAGTGTCAGTGTTTCATTGACCGCGGTCGGAGCAACATCTCTCGCTGACTTTCGTGGACCGGGTTTGATTTTTTTTTTTTTGGATCTGCTGGTGTTTATTGCTTAATTAGTTACGTGTTGTTGTGCAATCCACTTGTTTGAACTGTTCCAGCATGTCACCGTGAAACAGTATGGTGCAATACGTGTTGTGTAGTTACACTCAATAGTCGAACACGAGGGGGGATTGTCCGCCTACATAAACAGGGCTCGTTGGCTATCCCGTTCAGTCTTGTGTCGACATTCGCGAGCGACGCTTCGTCCGGAGCCCAAGACCGACCACCAGCACCGAGAGCGAGATGTCCAAGTCCGAGATCGACATGAACGGGACCGAAATGAAGGAAACCGAGACCTGAATCGACGAGACAGAAGTATTTTGAGAAAAAATTCGCGCGCGCGCGCACACACACGGTCACATGCGGGGGCTATTGAGCCAGGAAGCGTGACGTCACGATCTACTCTGACCAGATCAACGACCTTACGATCGACTGCTCATGACGTACCTCAACAGCCAGTGACGTCATTGAAACAATGGTGTCATTGTTTCAGTAGCGCCATTGTTTCAGTGACTTCACTGGCTGTTGAGGTAGGTCATGTGCAGCCGATCGTGACTTCACCAACCCCTTTCCATCTCCGTCCCCTAGCCAGCTGATCGTGACGTCACACTGATACCCCCCATAACCCACTACTGACCGCCTTGCATTGTAGGGCTGGATGCCGGTAGAATAGTCTAGAAACGTGTGGAAGGGCATTTTGTATTATCTAAAGCGTCACGTATTCTGCCGCGTCTGGAACAGCTTCATGCGATGCTGCGCTTCAACTGTAATGTAAATTTTGTTCATCTTAACGTAGCAATATAGATGGATAAAGACATAAGTTTTCAAATGAACAAAAGCGTTCTGATAAAACTTTAATGTCGTGTTAGTGAAATATGTCGTAAAACTATAATGTCGTGAACTATTTTTATACCAAAGTTTTGATAGGCCTATGCATTTTTACCGCGCACTTGGATAAATATAGAAAAGTAATGAAAAGAGCAGTGGTTTCATACGACACATACGTGCATATATATTAGAGCAATAAACACATAAACATAATTATTAATCAGTTTCATGGATCATAATATGAGACCATACAATATACCATAATAGCGACAAGTGTAGATACAACAACGTATGTATATAGCATCACCGCAGCAACTTACCTGTGTTCGAGACACAGGGACGTAACACAGGGATGGTATATATCTTGGTTTCGTAGACACAATTGAACGGATTACGGAGTCAATTTTGACAACACACAATTTTTGTACCTTTAATAAACTTAGTATACATTCATAAAAACTTAAATAATTAACACATAAGGGAAAATGAACTGTGCTACACCCAATTTACTCCATTTAATCACAGAAAACCTGTTTAAAATACAGTAATACAAAAATATCAGTTCCCACCATGCGCTGAAATTTTGTAATCAATTTCAGATGTCATTAGTCTTACATTTTCACACAAACACACACACACACACACACAATAAATAACATTTTTGTTACTTGACGAAGCAAATATCCCTTGTACGTAATAAATTAAAGCCTTTATAATAGTCATAACATTTATAAATGACGTGATTAGATTTCAATCTCTAAAACGTTACGGAAGGATCAGTCTCATAAACAATAGGGTGCTGTAAGGTAAAAATATGGACGCGCATGACACGTTTTACGAAAATCTGTTGATGTCTTCAAAAGTTATTTTGTTACACACTCCAACAAGTAGATAGGTAGATAGAGAGAGAGAGAGACAGACAGTCAAACAGGCAAATGTCAAAGCGTCCAATTAAAAGTGAGAACTCACAACGCTAATAATGTATTGTTTTATTTGTGACATGCAGTGTCTTCTCACTGGCGGCACACTAAGAAAAATATCATTTCTAACAAATTATTATGAATTTTGTTATCCCGTAACATTTTTACATTTCCTACAATCTTAAAATTGGCAATTATTCCAAATATAAGAAGCAAGTTAAGTAACGGGACGTAACAGTAGACATGATTCATTGACGTAGGGAATACACTAAATAAATTTTACACTCGCACGCACACACACAGACGGTATATTAAACGCACAAGTTCAAAATTTTATTGTTCGCTATTTTGAGACTTTTGACATTAGCTGATTTCAACAAAATTACGTTCTTTAGGATTACAAATAAAGATACTATGTTCAAATAAAACTAATAAAATAAATATAAAAGAAAGTAATATTTTATCTCTTTTTAGCTACTAAGTTTATTCTTTTTTATATTTTATTCTTGTTATTTATTCAAAAGAAATTAATTTATCTGAGTACAACAGATTTTTATTATCAGGTTAGTAAGTATTTAACAATTATTGGTGACATTTAAATTTGTGTTGTGTACTTACAGAGTAAGACTAATACTGAACCTCTTCGACAATACTGCTAAGTTTCTTTCACCACAAGTCTGCTCAGTTTGATGGGCTTCCACTAATTAAGGAACAATTGCTATATTTTCTAAGAAAGAATAACTAAAATTGTTGCTCGGCTTTGCGTGGGTAGGTGACCCAGAATGATTTTCCATACACTTCTAAGAAGGAATTTTCTCTAATTTCAGTGAAGTCAAATGTAAGTGTCCTTACTCATGTTTTTGGCATATTACGTTTTGTCATTACATTAACAGAACTGTTTTTTGACAGCACGACATGCATCAATATCTGTAAGTGTCGTATCCCAGTCCATGCTATAGTACGTCCTACAGGTATACTACAGTAAGTAGGTCCGCCTATTAGTCTACATGTTTTGTGCAAAGGCAATCGTTTTTCCTATAGAATTGTCTCCTTTTTACTTGCAATTTTCAAAGAGTTATATCCTTCAATTTAAGAATAGTTTTACTGATACGAAATCTACTAGTATACTAAATTGTTAAAGCAAACATACAGTTTTTCATTACACATTATTCAAATGAAAATTTCAGTGTATTTTACTGAAAGTAGATATGCATTTTTGTGTAATTCACCAATAATGTTTCCAACATGTTTAGTTTAAAGCATCTTCTACACTAGTTATTACGTTCTTGCTTTGGTAAAATCATTACAACGGGTTTAATGTTATATATAATAACAGAATAAGTGCTGTCAGACATTTGAAAAACAAAAAAAGTGTTACAAAATATTAAGATTAAAATGTTAATGTTATTGTTGATGAAGGAAAGTAATATTTCTGAAGAACAGAAGTTATAATAATATTATTTTATTGAATTTTAAAACTATTGATAAATGTTTTCTTATTATCCTCTGTCTGAAAACTAAGTTTAATCATCTAACTCTTTACGCAAAAGATTTGTGTAATAAAGGTAGTTGAATCTGGAAACGTCTGGAAACATCAGAATTAAATCTTTTATAAAAGATTAGTTATTTAAAGAATATTATATATGTGCTATGGAAGTACAGAGCTGTAGGGATGTTGATCGGTTTTAGATAGTAATCTTCTTAGATACAACATTGAAGCAATTAAAGACATTCTAAAAAAAGAATCAAATTCAATTCTCTGAACACGTATTGACTTAGCATATTGTTAAAAATGGATTTATGTAGAATCACTGAGAAAATTATTTTATTATACGCAAATAATGTTATTAGTTTAGACATTTTCCATTTTCCTTTATATTAGAAAACCTATTAGAGCTTATAGTATACCCATATTGTTTCAAAATACTTTTCCATTTTCTTCTATTTTATTAATTTCTTTACATTTCTTGATCCTAATGCTAAGTTATCTCCTTTTATGGAAAATAGGAGTACTGTTCATCTTCATAACTTGTTGCACCCTGTGTCTCATAATTTTGAATTGATACATTTTAACGTTAGTCATTTTATAAAATTTTATTTTTAACGATCTTTCTAATTCTGTACAGTTAGAAGTATTTCTAAAGGCTTAAAAGTAATATTAAGTAATAATATTCTTTTAATAGAACCCTCAATAATATTCTTTTAATAGTGCTCCAACAAATTTGCCTTTCAGTTTCCCTATTGTATTTACATTTGTCTTAGAATAATACTAATTTTTTATCATAATCTTTTGTATTAAATCCATTTAAATGTATATTTAAATTAAAATTTTCATCATATTTCCGTGCAACGTATCAAAGTGTATTTATCTTTATAATACTAACAAACTCTTACGACGGTCTCACGATCGTCGTGTTGTCAGTGGAAACAGAATAATTGACACCAGGTGAAGTCACAAATTACAACTATAATTACAGTTATAAATAAACAATGAAGCTCTTATACAATTCAACCTAAGGATTGTTCAACACACAGAAATCTATGTCACCTTATTACAGTTTCGCACTAAGTACCACAATAATCACTTTCCGATAGCCACAATATCAACCACTGCAAACCGTATTGTAATATCAGTGGTCCGAAACGGAAGTTGGCCGGCCGCTGGCGCTTATCACTCCGTTGAGATTCAAGAATAATCTACCACTTTACAGCCAACACATCGGGAATAATTGAGTTGTTACAAGTGTTATAGAACTCGCTAGAAGCTATGTCAATGTTTGACCTTGACACATGCCGCACACGTCACGCAGGTTGCCTATGCTTTTGGGCGTAGTTCTCTATCTCCTCAAGGTAGCAATATTAAAACTAAATTTGCAATATATATATATATATATATATATATATATACATATTGCTTATTGAATTCTATATTGAGCTTACAGTTTAAAAACATATAAATTACATTAAAATAAATAAATTGTTTTCAAACAACGTTTCTATTTTCAAGCCTTGGTTTTATACTTAATTTAGCTTTGTAACTGTTTATGACGAATTTTGTTTCAAAACATTCTGTTATCTATTGACTTTGGAAAACCGATCTTCCTTTCATTCTCATTTTGTTATACAGTATTATGTAATTTCATTAACCGCCTTCGTGTACGTTTTAATAAGAAACTAATTATTAGACATATTTATCCACTTGATAAAAATAATATTTTAATTTATATTTTGAACACATTTCTACTTTAAAAGTGTAATAATATTTTCATTACGTAGGATATTCAAAGTGATTTTGAAATACATAAATAAAATAGTAATTCCCATTCAATTGGCATATTTATTTTCCGAGCATCTAACATTTTGTGCTACAAGAAAAACATTGTAAATTACATATTAATTAAATCCTGTATAATAATTTAGTAATATAAATGTTTGAATGAAACTTGTTTTTTTATTAAACCATTAATCTGAAAAATATTAAAACTTATTCCCGTTTTTCTGTTAGATTCATGGTTACCTTAAGACCAATCTTAAGACTGTAATTTTCAGCAATAAAGTTTGTGCCGTACTCCTAGCCTTAAGCGGAGTTTCTTTGAAACCTTTTATAATTCGGAAGAAAGAAAATTTCATATGGCGGCGAAAGAATATACGCAACAATACTATATCCTGTTATTGATGTGGGTCAAAGATGTGCTCTTGAAACAAAGGAATAGAAGAATTCTGCGAATAGTAATTTGTCGTGTACCTAAAACTCAATACTACCGTAACCGAAACTGGCCTTCTTATGTAAACTTCAAGGCGTATAGGATTCTTTGTGTTAGTAGGACTATTGAATCTCATCTGTATTGCTTATACGACCTATGGTGCACTTGAGAGCCATAATTTATACCTTTAAGTGTGTATGATCTGTGTAAGAATCGATTTAGTAACTGTTTTCTTTTCTCTGTTAATGCACTTCTTAAAACTCAAATAAATTTAATAATTATATTGATCTTATTGTAATTTGGTTTTTCTGGCTTAAAAAACACATAAAAACAAGTTAATGTAGTCGGAAAGCTTAAAATATAATGCAGCAGTGTTATTAAGAATCGTTGTTTATTATAGTGAATAATGTTATCGAATGTCAATGTACTAATAATTCAGCAACCTACACCGTGCACTCATTTTAATAGTTCCATTATTAAACTTTATACGTATACCTATGTAATGTACTTTATAGTAAACAGGTGTTTCACACTAAGAGATATTTACCACTAACGTGAATGAGTAACTGTTGTAAACTAGTGATTACAATTAATAATCTTCACTTGTGTTTGGTTACGAGAAATACCATAAAGTGTACAAAATTATGAGAAACAGTGTCTCTTACAGATTAACAATTCCAAATTAATACCACTTCCGCTTCTTTACGTGATGCGTAAAACATACATTTATGAAACATAAGTAATGTTATGATAGTGTATAAAAGTTAAAAAATCTTTTCACAATTGCAAAAAATATTCGCATTCGTTATAAGTAATGGAATTGCTTGCTTCCTGTTCAAATGTTTGTCGAAATGGCTTTGATCTGTGTTGGTTTTGTTTCACTGTTTCAGCATTCCTTACAAATGTATGCTGGTCACGTATTACCTTGACCCTTTGCTGCCACAGGGCAGTGCTTTGCCCTTCAACTAAACAGTCTCAATATATTTTATATTTAAGTGAGCTTCAAACAATCATTAATTTTATTTTATCAACAGGTTGATTGTAAATGTTTTATTTACAAGAATAGTGAAACACTATATTTATAGTCATCATTTTCAGTTTATCAGAAATCTTTTGATCATACTCAAAAACAAAATTTAAGCCTAGATCTCAGTGGCAAATGCAATGAATTATGAATAACTGTAACTATCGTCTGCACTTTTCGATATAAACATTGTAAATACAATAAAACAATATGACTCATATGGATCACAAAGAAAATATAAATGGGCAACAACATCAAGTCGTATGTGCTCGATAAAATGTAATGAGAACACCTCTGTATAGAATGAATTAAATATGTGCTCGCTGTGGATTAAATGTTTCAATCGCCAGAACTAAGTCAATGGCATTTCACTGTATAAAACTCGGACCACGTTTTGAGTGAAAACTTAGACCAATCTATTACATGAGACTGTAGAGCAGGTTTTACATGCTAATTATTAGGGTAATCATATCAGCTACAACTATATGAAGAACATCGTCAGTAAACTGGATACATTTTAAGATATGTATGGTACTATTTGACGATCTCTTAAGGGACAAGTTCAGAAAGAAACCTGGTAAAAGCTTTATGAACTTTTCGTAGTACCAGTACTTCTTTTTAGATGTGAAGTGTAGTTAATGAACGATGAAATATATAGAAATATATGACGGAAATCTATTAGATTTATAATGTAACTTAACAAAGTTTGAAGAATATTTGTACTAATTTACTAATAAATATAAAATCTTAACAGAATGCAAGACACTAGGGTACAAAAAGAACCTTTCTGTGTTTCTAAGCATAAAAAATCTCTGGGAAGGTTCAAGAAACGATGGCAGCAATAGAAGTCTACTCAGCAAAGTCTAACCTATGAAAGGTAGAATAAGGAGAAGGAAGGGAAGGATAAGAAGAAGCACAAAAAAGAAAGTTATTTACGTTTATTTATAACCGTTCGGTATGTCAGATACTTATTACTAAATTTACCGTACAAGCAGCAGAACCTATATTCTTTCATCATAATAAAACCTCAACTGTCAGTAGTATGCACAGGAAACTCGCATACACGCTAAATAGTTTGACTATTTACAGAAATTAGTTAAGTTAAAACTTGTATTTCAGTGAGCACAAAGGATTCCAGTCATTTATGCTTATATACATATAAAACGTTACGTTAGATTTAAACGTAATCATATTACGTTAGCTATTGTTCTCACACTCTATGTAGCATAATACCACCCATATCACCACGGGCGCATAAGAGGGACGGGAAAGATGCAGAAAATTGTACAAACATAAAATGACATTTGGCCATTCAGTAGAATAACCCTGGCCGGGTTATTAAATAATTATTAAGGCAAATTGCTCTGTGATATGTAGTGGACAAGAGCAGCAAACAGAATTGTTTGGGACAGGATTGATCCAAAAATTATTTGGAAACCCTTATGGAATACAATGCCATAAATGATGGGATATGAAAAATGAGGACAAAATGGAGATTCAAGAATATAACGATATTATCAGTTTATCCTCAAACTGAGAAGGGAAGGGAGATAGGGAAAGAGAGATAGTATGAATTGATGAGATTTGCAGTTCTACTAACAGGTATGATATGATGCTGGTTGCGGGAGACAACAATGCCAAAGTAGGAAAAAAATAAAAACAAAAGACAGACAACTGGACAGTGTTCAATACATAATAAGAACAGCACTCATGGAAACATGATTGCTGAATTTGCGACGTGACACAATTATTTATTGAAAGCGCATTGCTTTTTTGTAAAATAACCCATTTGAGCATGTGAAAGTACCTGGAACTGACGAGACCAACCAAAGTTACCATATTCTGTTACCAAGAAGACATTTTTCTTCTGTACTAGAAGTTGTAGAAGCCCTAGATGTGTTAGTGACATTCATAAGGGAAAATATCAGATGAACGATAGCAACGATTCAAATATGGAATCAGATAAGAATAGAAAAATGGGATGTAGAAAAATTTAGTTGCCCAGCAGTTTCAACAAAGTTTACAAAAAAACAGATATGCAATCGTCGACGCAAATGGTGAGATGGAGGATGTGGATCATAACCGGAAGAGACTTGAAAACAAATTAAGGAGGCTGTAGATTACATAATCAAAGAAACCCAAAGAACTAAAAATAGTTACAGAGTAGTTGTGTAGCGAATGCACAAGATTTATAAAGTAGGTACGACAACTTTTGCTACAGGAAAACTCATGAAATAATGCCGAAAGATACAAGCATCTTAGAAGAGAGGCCACAAAAATCAAAGAAGGCTATTTACAAAACAGTTAGGAGGATTATATGAGTTGTAAGAACAAAGTGAAACTAAAAACTTCATAGTTAATAGAATCACACATGGGTCCGTACCAAAGAGCAAGGCTGCATTGGTAAAGATAGAAGGATTGTGAGAGACTGCAGAAGAGGTTTGGAGAGACGGACGGAACATTTTAGGGAGATGTTAAATGAGGATGTAAATGAATATGAAAAGGGAGAAGAGTGGGACTCCAAACAACGGATGACGGTAATCACATAGTGGACTATTCCACGCAGATAATAAGTAAATAGATGAGAGATTCCAACATGAGTATATGGCAAGATTTGTTGCTATACGAATAGGCCTAAGATTTGTTGCGATATTGCAAGGAAAAGCTGAATGAGTGACAACTATCACCACTAGGAGCAGACGGATGAGAAGCAAATGCCAAGGAAATTCCTGAAGGCGCAGGTACATAAAAGCAGAAATAGGTATCAACCTAAAATAAGATGTTTGGCTTTGTTTAAAGATATTAGAAGAACGGGTATGAAATGTTAGCACTACAATTGCGGCGGATAGGAGTCGTTGAGAGAATTGGTATTGATACTAACACACTTTAATTAAATCTATGCCCCTCAAAGCAGTTGCTGTACTAATTCTGAACTCAGCTACTAGTGCTATCAGTTGTTTAAAATACCATTTTAATGTTTGTTAACCTCATGTGAAGAAAAATATATTTCAGATATTTGAATACATTCCAGTTTTTGTAGAATACTCCAATTTTAGTTAACATTTCTAAAAATTTTACACTCTTGAAAATCATAGAAGTAGGTCACCGTTTGCATAGTATTCCATGCTTTTTCTGTAATTTTGTTTGCGCTCTTCTGTAATTTTGCGTATTTGTGTAATTTTTTGTAAATAAAAGGGAAAGAAAATGTTTGCAATGCTTTTCATTACTTTGCGCTCCTTGTGGACAACACCAAACATGGTTAGTCATAGCATAACAGTGGTTAGCAACGATTTATAAGATGAGTGGGTACGATGAAGGCAGTATGTGCAAAGCAAATGAGCAGTCGTTAATCCGAGATCTGTGCACTAAGTACCAAAACCTCATACATTTGAATAGGTAATTACAGTACTTGAGGTCTCAACAGATCAGACTTGATACACCATCGTAAAAACGTTACAGTAGTACGAGTGAATAGTGCCTACCGCCACTAGCCACTAAAACAAATCGTTTTATGAGTCGTAAAAGCACTTTTAGAAACTCTTTTTAAAAGCACTTTTAATTTACATAGCCTGATAAGTACAAATCTTATCAGAATGGCAACTTGCCTGGTTTAATTGGTCGTAATCACCTAAGTTAAATGATGCATACAGAAGCAATACACATAAAATGTACTCTGTGAAACAATACCTTTGTCAGCCCACGAGTACAATGACTGTTCTCACCTTCGCAATTGTACATAATATTACACACACTTTATGAGGTGATTATGATAGCAATAATCTAATATGATTTT
Organism: Magicicada septendecula; assembly: GCA_034769895.1. Taxonomy (NCBI): domain Eukaryota; kingdom Metazoa; phylum Arthropoda; class Insecta; order Hemiptera; family Cicadidae; genus Magicicada; species Magicicada septendecula. The sequence goes on along the minus strand of CM068369.1, from coordinate 431,003,688 downwards.
AATTTCTATTTTTTTATTTATTCGACAGGTAAATTAAGAAAAAGTTGTATCCAAAGTTGTGGCCATAAACGTAATTGAAGAGTTCTCGAAAAACAAACAATAGCCGATATGAAAATTATGTTCAAAATAATTAATAAAAAAGAATTTTAATAACTCCGTGAGCTTCCTAACACGTCGTCTTACATTATACGGCAGTAACATAACGTCTCGTATATCTGACATAATACAATTACATTTTTTTGATAAACATTTTAAACTAAAGCAGATATTTTTATAAGAAAATATTTTCCTTTAAGCAGATAAAAATTGTGACGTCTCCCTTGTTAAGATATCGCAAATGTCGGGAACCAGTTCAATTTGTTACCTGTTAATTGAACTAGCTGCCGTTGTTAGTAAACCTTAATCACTAACAAATTATAACACTTTGTTATTCAGGAATTAAGCAAGGATTGTATAAATTTATTCACTCGTTGGGTGTTAGCAAAAACATCTCTTTATTAACATATTTATCTCTCATACTTTACTTTACTTTTAAAACTCAGATTCTAAAAATTTCTGCATTAAATATTTTGAAAATTTACTTCTTATTCTTTTTATATCAAACGCATTCAGCTAGATATAGTTTTCAGTACCACGGATCCGGGTTTCAACTTAGTTACGTTTTTATTACAACTTCAACCAAATTATTAGAAGAAGAATTTTAGTTGTAAATTTTAATATTAATTTAAATCTAAACATCGTAATGTCATTACTACTTCATTACAGTGATTACAAAAATATGTATATTAAACTTTAAATTATCAAAAGTTCTTTACTGTTCTTTTGTTTCTGGTCTTGTTGTTTTACAATGAATTTGTGTTACAAATATTATGTTTTGATATCACCTGAATATAACATGTGTATGCTGTGGTGTCCATGATGGTCATCTTCAGTCCTCTTCTAGGGTGTGATTCATGGTTCCTCTTGATGTTAAATGAGGTTGATTGTTTCTGGTAGTTTCTTCCTAGACGATTAGATTTTGGTACTAGAAGTTCATCCGGTTGCTGTTCGTGTTATCTTCTTTCGGAGTCGGTAGTTTACATTTTACTTTTAGTTAAAGTTCTTATTTTATCAGCACTAAATCTGGTAAGTAACATTTCTCACCATTTACAGTCTGCTAAGAGATGTGTCGGCTAAGTTTCCTTTTTCTTTTTTATTCTTTACATGTTTCTTCACGCCTACATTATAATTTTTGTTTTTATTATTATTATTATACTACATAGTTCAAATCGAACTCATTATAAACTTGATTAAATATTATTTAACGGTATACACCTATGTGTATGTTCACAACACAGCAGCTACATCCTTACATCTCGGTGTCTATCGGGCGAGTGCAAGCAATGTTTAGCGACAAGGGTTCAGTAGCTGGCGCGGTTTTACGCACTAAGAAAATAGTTCGTTCTTTTAAGTTATATTAATTATTTACTAATTAAGTTATAATACATTATTTTACCTTTTGGTTACGAATTTTGAATTTCATTATTTATTTTGTACATATTTTATTTAATTAAAGTAATTATTATTATTATTAGCTAAATAACACCGTTCTTAACGTGTTGGTATGGGACAATTTGCACGTTGTTGCATGAATCTAGGCATAGGTAAGGGTGGATAATACTCTTACTTATATTGAAAGCAATTTTTTTATTTGTGCGATTTAAACATTTTTTTTAAATCGTCACAAAATCTATACAAAAATTAAAGAAATTTTAAGTAGTCGTTAATAGTTTACAGTCGTATGTAAGTCTGGAACGCAAGCAGAGAGAAACGTAAAGCGCAAAATGTGTTTCTTTAAACTGGGAATGCTGCTAAAGCACGATGTTTGTGAATTTGAAATTCTGAACTTTTTATCCCGAGATCCAACTAATAGGCGGAATATCAGAGAAATTATAGTTTCTTAAACAAGATACCGTATTTTAGGATTCTAAAGACAGCGTGAGAATTAATTTTTGAAATTAATAATATTTAAGAATACTGCCTAAAAATAAATCAAATATAAGTTTAATTTAACATCAAGTTTATAAACTTAACGCCTTAAGTTTTTCTAAAACGCCAAAACGACATAAAATTTAATCTAGTTGTTGGATAAATCACTTACCGTTGATATTGCTTTTACTTTATGCATCTGTATATATGAAGTTCTAAAAGTGTCAAATATCCTACAAATAGAGAAAGGAAAACATATTTTCCTAGTATGTTTTATTAAAACTGAAACTACTATTTTTCAGCTTGAGGAAAAAATCGGCTTTACCTACGTATCTCACGAAACTATGTCTATAAGGAGATACAAAGATGCTTATTCATCTCAGCTCTGAAAACTTGTACCGTTAGGTTATAGTGTAGTTACCGTTAAACGTTCGGTCGTAGTTACCTCCAATATACTGTACATGTTTTCTCCTAAATTTATTGACATCATCTTATACAGTGTATTACACTATACCTGCCCCTCCCTCTGTATCTATTTATTGCGACTTTTCCTCTAACTGTTGCAGCGAAACTCATTATTTCTCTCTCCATATACATTTTTTCCTGATACATAATTATTATTTATAGTTACATAAACAAATATTTATATTTAGCCTCCAATTTTCGCCAAAATTTAACCAATTTTGCATTTTCAATTATGAATAGCATTGTCAATCCTTTTCTCAATCTTTCCTTTGCTAATTCAAGTGTCTTCAATATATATAATTAACGTGTAAATTTAGTAACAGATGGCATAATTTGGCACAGAGTTTTCAGCCTAATATTCTTCTTACTGCAAATCGTTGAAATCCTCTTTCTAAATCCTCTAAATGATTAAAACCCCAAACCTGTGCCCTATAGTCCACTACAGCCCAACAAACCACACTAAAACTGTTCACTTGGCAAAGATAGATATATCATTTTTGACAAAGAAATTCTCCCATGAATTATTGAAAACAAATTTAACTGTTGTGGTCTCTCCTTGCCATGATATTTAAACGATAATTAAGGTGTTTAATTGACTCCTAACTATTTGAATTTACTCACAACACCGATAGCCTCTCCCGCCCATTGCCAAATTTTTCACGGCTGCTCAGTTTATTTCCCCGTCTAAACACCGTAATGTTGGCCTTTTCTACATTAACAGTAAGCCTATATTAAATATATTACGTCTTGTAGAGTACAAACCTTTATAGCAATACATTTAATATTTATTAATAAATAAATAATATTGATGTAAAATATTTTTATGTAGCAATGTAACTTTAGTATAATTAATTAGCTTGTGTTATACCTTCTGAATTGAGATAGATTTCGGTGCATATATTTAATTCCTGAGAAAAACATGTAATTTGGTAATGTTAATAAACTTATCATTAGCGTCAAAGTAAACAAAGTACGACTACTTTATATCCGACGTGAAGAATCCGATGTTACAATGCCGTAGAATGTAAGCAATACCAGACCCATCACTCGGTCAGTGGAAACCACACACACACACACACACACACTTGTTATTACCTCTAAAGGTAATTTCTGAATACAAAAATCATAATCTTTTCTCTTCCACAGGAAGAAAATTGTTAAATCAAGAGAAATCTTTGTAATTGTATAATTGTTATAACAAAGATTCTTGAAAATACTCCTGTATTACGTATACCTAAGAACTGATTGTTATCCTTCCAAGAAAAGGAAGAAACAATTGATTGATGCTGCATTTTATTGGATCCCGCTGCGCAGACATAGGCACATCAGTGGTAAATTCATTTGTGAAGCTTATATTTTCTGTAATCGGCTGTAATTTATCAAATAATCTAAATGTTTACTCATGTTTTAAGCATATTGGTTGCCTTCTTCAACGCTGTATGAGGTGATGATATAATAAGTATCTTCCAACACATATTTCATGTGTTGCGGAAACGAGAAATAACAATCGTAGACAATTTAGGGAACTAATACGAATTGTGTGTCATACGCAGTCCTATCCTGTAATTGTATTATTATTAATACTGTTGCTACAACAAATATTTATTCTTCAGTCAGTATAACTATGAGTAACTCGAAGAGAGAAAATGTTGCCTAGTATTTATTTTGCCTTTATAGAATTTATTATCCATTTCTTATAAAAATATTAAAATTACAAGTAAAGCTTCTAACGTGTTTGTTGCACAGGAAAGTCTTTACAGATTAATCTCTAAGAATATAATTTTCATAATGTAAATAGTAAAGTATATATGAATCTAATAATCGTAGTTATATACTTAACATTAGTAGTGAAATTCGGGAGAAAAGGTTACATTTCATAATAAATGAATTAACAAATTTTATAAGTTATAAATCATTGTAAAATTTCAACAGAGTGTAAATGATATAAAAATAAGAGTATTTAAACTATATTGTGAACAAAAAAAGCTGTGTGACAAAAAAAAATTACAAATTAAGAAAACATTATCGTATAAAACTAGAAGAAAATGGTTAATTTACAACAATAGTATAATTTCAAAAAAAAGCACACACACATTTATTTGTACTTTTAGCTAGAGAACTTTTAACAAGAAGACTGGTTAGTATCCGGTCCGCGTGGACCAAAAAATGTTAAGTAGAAGAATGATCCGCCATGTGTGGACCAAAAAATGATAAGTGTGAAGTGTTCTATTTACTGTAGGTTGATTCGCCAGGATGCAGAAATGATGAAGCGAGTGGACTGTAATTAATACATTTATTTAATTGTTCACATCTACACCAGAAGTTGTTAGGTTTGATTTTTGACTAAGAGATTGGCTAATAAGCATATCGTGAATACAATTCGTATTACATTTAAATTAATTTGATGAAAGGGCCTAAAGGGCCATATATGAAGTGTTGGCCTAATGCCTGCATTAATTGTCGCGACAAGAAGAAAAATGTGACAGTAAGGCTGCGGGCGCGAGCCGACCGCCGCTTGCGAGCGTCTGTGACGAACTTTGCGGAAGCACGGACGTGAATTGATCAGATTAAAGTGCAAATTAAAGCGCAGATTAGCCAACCTATAATATAAAAATTACCGCGCTACTGTACATAAACTGCCCGTCAAAAAATCAGTAGATTTTTTACTACATTTTAGTAACTTATTATATAACATACAGAGTTCTTATTAATAAAAGTCAATCTCAAGGCTGCATTGAACCTTGAGTTGTAGTCTTAGATAACAGCTGTACGTTAATGGTTTAGCGATAAGCATGAATAAAGATAAGCTTTAAAGATAAGCGTTTGGTAGGCCAAGGTTGGCGAGCAAACTGATTTCATGCATGAATAAAAATGTAAGCGTTGGCAATATATTGCCCACATATATTGTATGTATACAATATTGAACGTTATAAAACATGAAAAATACATAATTTGACAATGTTTAATAATGTATGATCGGAAGCTCATCACATGATGGCCCGATAAATTGTAATCCTATGCAAGTCATAGATGGTTACCGTGAAATAGTTGAGGCCAGTAGACCTGTACAGAGTATTGCTTACAATGAACAAAAATTGCCACAAATTATACATGTTTAGACGTAAATCTAGCATGGCGTCATATATTTGAACGAGTCATGCTATACCTGAAGTTTCAGGAATTTACAATATGTTGTTGTGTGAGAACAAGCTATAGATAGCTGACTGATTGCAAGCACATATGTGATGACATGTATGTCATAATTTAAGCAGGAATAATAATTGTGCAATGCATAATCACAAAATACAAAATACCATATAAAAATACAATATAAAATAAATCTAGGCGTGGCATGGTTACATACAGTAGACGCAAAAAACAATATGTTTTACATAAATGCAAGTTATGTAATAAATATAATAAACACCAATTTAGTTAATTACAAATATGAATAAGCGCAATGGCATAAGTAACAAATACGACACTGTGGTTACAAATGTAATACATGAGTTGAACAATTGAGAAAGACATTCATAGAACAATAAATCACACATATTAACAACTGTGCAAGAAATGCATGCATGGTTGTATAACTGCAAAACATGCGAATATTATGTAACAAATTTTTATAAAACAATACCACCGGAAACATGACACATACCCAATACATCAAAATGTAAATGTGTAGGACATAGTATGCCACACAAAATATTAACATATAAATACAAAATAGCGAATATACCACCATGAAAATATGATGAGTACAGAAACACGCAATGGCGCAAATTGTCATGTAAATGTTGTGATAATACATATCACAATTAAGTTGACCAAATGCTCATATAATAAAGTAATAAGCCAATGGCTGAGTAAAATAGCATTGTGCTAAATGATCATAATAATCTTGTGTCAAATCTCGTCCCGTGCTGGCAACAGACATAACTTATGTACTGGTCTCCGCAAAACACCAGTAGGCGTGCGAATGTCTACGACTCTAATCAAGTTATCTGGGTCGGGAAATTTGGAGGTAATTACACCAAATTTCCAGGCTAATGGAGGTAGGTTATCCTCAATAAGTAAAACTAGGTCCCCAATGGAAACATTATCCTTAGCGAATTTCCATTTGTGACGCTGTTGTAACTGGTGTAAATAGTCGCGAGACCAAGCCTTCCAAATGACTTGGACAAACTTCTGAAGAAGTTGCCAACGTCCAAGACGAGAGATAGGAATATGAGATAGGTCTGGGTCCGGTATCGCCGTTAATGGTGCGCAAATCAAAAAATGGCCAGGTGTAAGTGGCACCGGATCATTTACATCCGAAGAGATGGCAAATAAAGGAGGAGAGTTTAGACATGCCTCTATCTGAGACAAAACTGTCGTAAACTCCTCGAAGGTGAGTATAGACTTGCCTACCATGCGGCGCAAATGAAACTTCAAACTCTTTATGCCGCTCTCCCAAAGGCCACCAAAATGAAGTGATGAGGGCGGAATAAATGACCATGAGATACCCTGAGAGGACGTGAATAATTTGAGTGATGAGGTGGCATCCTTATTATGCCAAAGATTGTAGAGGTCATGTAAAATTATTGCGGGCCTTCCTAAAGTTTGTGCCATTATCAGAGTATAACTGACTGGGTATGCCCCTGCGGGCCATAAAACGACGTAAGGCAGCTATAAACGCACTGGCTGTAAGGTCGGAAACCAATTCCAAGTGAATGGCCCTGGTTGCTAAGCAAATGAACAAAGACACGTATGCCTTAGAGAGAGTTCTGGATTTCTGCCCGCCATGACGAATCATGAAGGGACCACCATAATCAACGGCGCAGAATAGAAACGGCCGTGATGGAGTGACTCTAGGAGACGGTAAAATACCAAGCCTCTGAACCTGCTGTTTGGCACTAAACCTGAGACACTTGACACATTTGCGAATGATGGAGCGAATGACTAACCTGGCATTAACAATCCACCAACGTTGGCGAAGTGAGTGATGCACGAGTTGAGCACCAGCGTGAAGTAGACGAATGTGTTCGCGTTCAATGATAAGGCGAGTAATATGAGCCGATGGATGTAAGACAATAGGATGTTTAGTGTCGTAAGGTAATTGCGACTGCTATAATCGCCCGCCTACGCGTATTACTCCAGAATCATCAAGAAACGGGTCGAGAGAAGCCAACATACTCCTAATAGAGACAGAAGACCCATTACGAAGAGAATTAATTTCGGCTGCAAAGTGGATCAAGTGAGATTGTTTTTTGAAGAAATTAAGAGCATGATGAATTTCGACAGGGGTAAGATCGCCCGTTATTTTGTCAGCACCGGAGAGTCTAATATTTTTGATGAACCGAAAACAGTAAGCGTATACGCGTGTCAGACGATGCAACGAAGAAAAGTCCTTAGAAAGGTCGATAGCCAGGGTAGACATTAGAGAAAGGTTATGGGTTTGTTTCTCTTCCGCAGTGACTTCAGAAGACGACGGATTAGAAGGTAAAAAGGGTGGAAAAGGATTGGACTCGGAAGATTGAGACAAACAAGTGGGACCGTGACACCAAAGCGAACAATCGCGCAAAACGTCAGGGAGATACCCCCTAGAGATAATATCAGCAGGATTGTGTCTAGAATTGATGTGATGCCATGTATAGGCTTGCGTAAGACGCTGAATTTCAGCAACACGATTAGCAACGTAGGTTTTCCACCTCGTGGACTGGGCATGAATCCAGTAAAGAGACACCATAGAGTCAGAATATAAATGAACACTATTAACACACGAATAAAACGCAGGAACGACCTTAGATACGAGTCGCGATAACAACAAGCAAGCGCAGAGTTCGATGCGAGGTAATGACACCTGTCGTAGGGTAGCCACGCGAGATTTAGAACACAGGAGATGACAAGAGGCCGATGAATCTTGATAAATGACTCTAATATAAATACAGCACCCAAACCCCTTCTTAGAGGCATCCGAAAAACCATGTAATTCAACTGTACTTGCCTCAAACTTGCAACGAATAGAACGTGGGACAACAATTTTGCTAATCAGACACAATTTGTCGCACAATGAATGCCAATCCAAACGTGATTGCCCGGAGATCGGTTCATCCCAACCAAGATTGCAAAGCCAGAGTTGCTGCATAAACTGTTTGTACAAGAAAACAACGGGACCGATCAGTCCAAGTGGATCGTATATGCCTGCGATAATCGAAAGAATTCTCCTCTTGGAGATGCTTGATTCAACGGGGAATGATTTAATGTCAAACAGGAATGAATCGGCAGTGTTATTCCAGAGAATGCCCATGGTACGCACATTGTCCTGTTTGTTTAAGGGGAGTGATAAATTGTCATGACTTGCGACCACTCTGGGTTCATTAGATGCCCATTTATGCAACGTGAGACTGTATTGACTCAATAACGCACCTAAGTCAGATTTCAACTTGGTCAGATCAGAGATGGTGTCTGCACCGGTAAGCAAATCGTCGACATAGAAATCATTTGTTATAGCTAACGCCGCATCAGGAAAAGAAGCTTGATGGTCCCTACCAATTTGAATAAGACAGCGAGTGGCCAAAAACGAAGCACTAGCCGTGCCGTAGGTTAACGTTCGCAATGCAAAGTGTTTAAATTGTTCGAGGGGAGAGTCACGCCACAGAATACGTTGATAGTGACAATCCTTTTCAGCTACGCGAATTTGTCGATACATCTTCTCGATGTCGGCGATGAGAACATATTTATGCATGCGGAAACGTAAAAGAATAGAAAAAAGGTCTTGTTGAACATTCGGGCCTACCAACAATATGTCATTGAGAGAAAGGCCATTGGTAGTTTTGGACGAACCATAAAAAATGACGCGCAGTTTTGTGGTCAAGCTAGACTGCTTAAACACGGCATGGTGAGGCAGATAGTAAGTATTTGACACTCCTGAATTGATAGAGCAATTATCGATAAGCGTCATGTGGCCAAGATCCTTATATTCATTAATAAAGTCTGCGTAATCGCGCGCGAGCTTAGCATCACGCCTGAATCGACGTTCTAAATTCAAAAATCTTGCTTCAGCATAGGTGTAAGATTCCCCCAACTGGAGATGATCGGACTTAAATGGCAGTGAAACCACGAACCTACCCTCATGGTTGCGATGAGTAGAACGCACGAAATGCTCCTCACAAGCTGACTCGTTATCAGGTGTGTTGTCAGGGATAGTTTCTGCTTCCCAAAATTTTTCGAGAGACTGCAAAATTTGACTGTCGTTGTTCCTAGCCAGGAACGAAACAGCAGGACCCTTGTAGCGGCAATGTTTGGGCAGATTGCCAGCCAAAATGTAGCCTAACTTTGTTTCCTGAATGATGGGAAAATGAGGGCCGCGTACGTATTTGTTGGCTAAAATTAAATCCAGGTAAAATTGCGCCCCTAAGAGTATGTCGATTTCGGATGATATGTTGAAATTTGGGTCACCAAGAAAAATGTTGTCTGGAATGTTGAATTGATTTATGTCAAACGATTGTGCTGGCAGATTGTGGGTTAATGCTGATAAGATAGCACATTTTGCCTCGAAGCTAAATCTCTGATAACGAGAAATAATGCGTATAGACGCGAGATTAGTGGCATGACACGCTGTATTATTTATACCCGTAATTGGTATGTTGGATTTAGTCAAATTAAGCCGTAATTTCTTTGCGAATGATTTGGTACAAAAGTTTATTTGTGAACCGGCGTCCAAAAGAACTCTTGCCTTTTGTCTGTTGCCAGCCTGGTCAATGACAAATACAATTGCTGTTGATAAAAGAATATTATTCGTGGATTGTAATTTAAATGAACAATAGTTACTACTACTGGCAGAGATTGAGTTCGGCACATTGTTCGTGTGCAACAATGTATGGTGTCGTTTTGAACAGATCTTACATGCCTGCTTATTCTTAGAATTAGATACAAAATGATCTGATCTAAGACAATTGGTACAACATTTATGATTTGATACAAATTGTCCCCGCTGAGCGGTGCTTAGTGCACGAAATTTATCACATATGTAAAGCGGATGATTAGATTTACAACACAAACATGATAATTGCTTGACGCTGAGTGATAACTCCTAAATGTAGTACTGCCAGCAGCGTTTCGTGATTTATATTTATCAGATTTATTGTTGAGTCTTAAACTCGGCTTGTTGAGTTGCTGTCCGGCATCGATAGGCAGTGTATTTTCTAACAGCTGTCTACGTGCGTTTAAAAAATGAGTGAAATCTTGAAAGTTAGGAAGATTATCAGGGTCTATAGACTCCTTCCATAATTTAAAAGTAGTAGGGTCGAATTTAGTTGATAATAATTGTATAGTAATAAGTTCAAATGAATTCACTGACAGTTGCATTGCCGCCAGTGAATTAACGGAAGACGTTATCGTATTTGTGAATTCTGCCAAACTTTGGACAGAGTCTTTAATTGTCGACTTGACTTGAAGTAAATTTTGAATGTAGTATTTTGCTAGTATGAACTTGTTGTCATACCTTGCGGACAGCAAACTCAACGCTATCGAGTAATTTTCATTACAAATAGGTAGTGATTTAATTAAGTCTAACGATTCATTTTTTAGAGAAGAATGTAAATAATGTAGTTTCTGCACTGGCGTTAGATCGGATCTTGCATGCACCAAGTCCGTAAAAATTGAATGAAAATGCTGCCATTCCAAGATATTGCCTGTGAAGCAGGGCAAACTTATCGGTTTTAATTGCATATGGGCCGATAATACGGGAGGTACAGTCTGAACATTAAAGGTATCAATCAATTGTAAAATATTTGCTTCCGTAGAATATAGCATTTCTTCGACCTCAACTCGGTCTTCTTGAGCAGAGTTTTTGTCTTTACAAATAAGTTCGATTTCAGATTGTACCTCGTCGTACTTCGATGCCAAGCTTTTCAAACTTTCAAGTCTTACTGTTAAAAAGTGTTTTGTATTAGAATTTGTGTCAAAGTTACTGACAGCTGATTGTATGCGCACTATTGCGGACTTTAAGCCGCCTCTCTTTCTGACTAACACTTTGAGGCCTTCTTCAGCCATTGTACGCACCTTGATATGATGTTAGTGAGGTGATACCTTGTAGGCGATGTCCTGAAGCGTCGACGCCGTGGAGAAGATGGCAAACACACAGCTCGGAGAGATGACTGCTTTGACTGACGTACTGAAGCTAGCAGGCTCTTGCAATGATGTCGTCAGGAGGCTCAAAGGCGACGAGCGAAATGCAGATCGAATCACACCACGGTCGTATCAGCGGATATGCTGAGTCGCCCGTGATGGCCAGAAATAGGGGCAGAAAAATAATAAATCTGAATAATGTATCCGGAAATCCAGGTCCGGAGCGACCAAAAGATGGTTAGTATCCGGTCCGCGTGGACCAAAAAATGTTAAGTAGAAGAATGATCCCCCATGTGTGGACCAAAAAATGTTAAGTGTGAAGTGTTCTATTTACTGTAGGTTGATTCGCCAGGATGCAGAAATGATGAAGCGAGTGGACTGTAATTAATACATTTATTTAATTGTTCACATCTACACCAGAAGTTGTTAGGTTTGATTTTTGACTAAGAGATTGGCTAATAAGCACATCGTGAATACAATTCGTATTACATTTAAATTAATTTGATGAAAGGGCCTAAAGGGCCATATATGAAGTGTTGGCCTAATGCCTACATTAATTGTCGCGACAAGAAGAAAAATGTGACAGTAAGGCTGCGGGCGCGAGCCGACCGCCGCTTGCGAGCGTCTGTGACGAACTGTGCGGAAGCACGAACATGAATTGATCAGATTAAAGTGCAAATTAAAGCGCAGATTAGCCAACCTGTAATATAAAAATTACCGCGCTACTGTACAAAGACTGTCATCATTTTGAAAGAAATAAGTTAATAGTCACTGATAACCAGAAAAAATAAAAGTTCAAAGTAAAGTATAACAATTTCAATAGAAAAGACGCGTATCAATAAACAAAGAGAAAAGAGTTACAAAAAAATACATTTATTACCATAAAGGAGATTAATGTAGAAAAGGTAAACTAAGTAAAATTAAAATAACACGTACCAGGTAAAGAGTAATACTATATTTATACACATACTGATTTGATTAAGTATTCACATAATATATTATAACCATATATCTGAACACTTACTTTTCACCTATGAAATTAATTGACTGAACAGAACATTCAAACATTAGATATTATTGAGATATATAAGCAGTGGAGAATTCGACGTAACACAAAGTTAAATTAAACTGTGTAAAATAACATTGACATTTTAATTTTAATTGAAAAAGAAATATATATACTTGACTTCACGTTTACCATCGGCCAATTTATGTGTTTGTTTATGTAATGGCAGCACGACCTGCCATTATTAAAAGATAATTTAATGTACTGTTTGGTTATAAATATATTTTATTAATATATTTTTGCTACTTGCCCTGAGATAAGAATCTGTTTACACGTACATACTTGAAAAATAAAAACCTAATTCATTGAGCACTTTGTTTCATTGAAAGTAGTAGCACAATAATAGCTTTGTATGTTATCTATTCAATAGGTCAGTTACCTTATGTAGATGTACATTTACCAAGTACAATATACAAGTCAGTTATACTTCATTCTTAAAGAATATTAAGTAATATACAGTTCTTTCTTCACTTTTTTTTTGGGGGGGGGGGATTTGTGGAACGTACAATTCACAGATTTGTCCCTAATAGTATGCCTAACTAAATATTGACATCACAATTTATTTTTGATGTTAGTATGTGGCCGACAATAGACAATTTCTGATAAAATGTAAATTCGTTTATCAAGCAGACATATACTTATTCATTCATTTACTTATAAAATTTATGTTTTATCATAACGATAAAGCTTTCACGGCCGGAGTTATGTTCAGTAAAATTTATATTTGTTTGATTATAATGAACTTGATTCTCGAAACAGTGGGGAATATTGATTCTTAGCAAAAGCTTGTTCAGCGACAAATTCCTGCTTATCGAGTTACGTCTTGCAGAGTGAGAACTACTATTGATAGTTTCGGTAGCTTACATGATGCGATTTCATAGTTGCTTTGGTGCACGAATACAAGCAAAATACCAGCAACTTTACGAACTCCAAATAAAATAGTCTAATGGCATGAGGTCGGGTAATTTTGGTCGTTCTTGAGCTTGGTAGCTATGTCACGTTACATATCAATTAAACAAACGCTAATGTTACGAGAGAAGTGTGGTGCACCAAAGTTCAAGAATCACGATTCCAGTCCCAACTGTAAACACAGTGTGTTTGTATACTTAATAAATGTAAATATTTTATTAAAAGTCGGTGTTCTACATTTATTCAAATTTAATTAATACCTTTTATCACACTGAATTCTGCACTCAATAAGCGGAGGCCACACGCAGGAAGACGTTAAATGAGTTGTATCCGATAATATATCTTTAACAATAAGGCTGACGGAATTATTTTATGGCATATGTTAATTCACGATTTTTCCTAATTTGACCTTTCTTAATGCGCCCTCAGAATATGTACATCTAAATTATAATCGCCCTGTATAACGATAACTACCATTATTAACGAGAATATTCATGACCGACTCTAGTGGAAGGCCAGAACGTTAAATGTGGCAACACTGGAACATGCTACTTTCTGAGACCGACTGGTACGATCTCTTTATTTATGCACTTCGATAATTAAATCGCGTCATTTTTAATTGGCGGTTAACAGCAGTTTTATAATTCTTTGCTTTTTGGAAATAAAACTTTTATTATGTAAAATACTGTTGTATTATTTAAGAAATATAGTAACTATATTATTCATATGGTCCAAATTCAATAATTTAAACAAAATTAATTCATTAGGCTTAATAATAATTCACTATTTCTTCAACTTAAACTTATAGTACTAAGTACGCAGAGACCTATAATTTAGATTTAGCTATAAATACTCATGATTTTAGTAATATGACGAAATTAAATCAAAATCTACATGTTCACTTTAGCTATTTTATTACGCAATGCTTATAGGCTTAATTAACATCGTTCATTATTTACTTTTTAGATGATGAAAGGTAACAGTGCACTACTTTCAGACAATAAAATCAATAAATAAAAAAATCAATGTTGCAGTTTTATTATACATATCATGTATTCTATTTTAAAAAACCTAATTACTTTGGGTATAGAAATGATTTAATTATAAATGTTGTGTCTCATAAAATTATTCATTACTGTTAACAAAAACAAATTTTGCAAAATTGGGTAAGAATAAAAAATATGCCTTACACATAAGTTCATAAAATCTTCGTATTTGTAATTACTTATATAACCAACAATTAAATGGCATTATCACTCAAAAACTTACGCTAAATTAATGATGTAAAATTCATTATTTCCGTCGACCTTTTTATTATAAATTAATCTCGGAAGTTTACTGTAAATTAAACATTCTAAGCATCTATCATATCTAAGCTTTATAAACACGTGCAACTTTTAGTATAGGTCAAGTTTCAATAAGTACGTGGGTTGAGCAACACGTGTTTGAAATCAGCTTCTTAAAAAAAAATCAACAAACACTAATAACATTGTGGTATTATAAATTATAACATTAAACAGCACTACTGCACTACAAAAATCATCACTAACAACAAACTGTAACAAGACATTTGTAAATTTTACTAGAAAGTTAACCGCTCACGCGATACAGTTCACACTCCACTCAACTGCCACTTCGGCCTCAGACGCAACATTGCCACATTTCTACACTCCGGCTTGACACTAGAAACGGGCATGGCCTATTGTATGCTATACTTTCTCTCATGTGAGAGACAGCTGGCGTAAACATACCCAATTACATAACCACAATCACCTGTTTGTCTGTTTACTATTGGAAACTGTTGTTATTGTGTTCAAATTGGCGACTGTGTACAGTTGATAGCAATGTATTGGTTGTGTGCTTATACAAGTATTAATACCGTATTCTTACATTATATGTCATATTTATACTTTTAGGGTTGCTTCTTATGTAATTTATGTTTAACACACAGAAAGCACACTGTCGCCACTATATAAAAAGTTCCCGATGTATTTCAACACACACACACATAATCAAACACTTGTATGCTACAGTCTATTTCTTGATGCATATATAATTTATTTATATTTATAAATTCTTTACCTCAATCTGAGGATGGGAACAATAGGATTCCCGAAACATGTTTGGTACATGATTGTTCCTATCCTCAGCTTGAGGTAAAGAGTTTATAAATATTAAATAAATTATATATATATTTATTTCTGATTTGATGATGAGCTGAGGGGCTCGAAAACGCTAATCGGGAATTTTGTATATTGTGTTGTGCAACAGCATAATTTCTGTTTGTGATTGTGGTTACTAACAGAAATTTATAATTTAAAAGTTAAATATATATATATATATGTTTAAATGTATGATTAATAGTTTCAAAAAAATGATGTATATTTATAACAATTTTATAAATAATTTACTATGACGGATTTAGTGTCAATCTGTGGTAATAAATTTGTAATTAATTTTTTAAATGTTTATTAATTACGTTAATGTGTTTTATTTTTTAAGCTGCTATGTAATTAATGAATTTTAAAAATAAAATGGAAAACCAATGGCTTTTAGATATACCGTGTCGTGAAGTAAATAAATGTTAACATTAAAAGTAAATATATTAAAATTAATTTGAACTGTAGGTTTTTTACAGTTATACGTCTGCATTACAGGCATTAATAATGTCTTAAAATTTACAAAATACGTAACAATATCATTAGTGGATTAATAGTACGTGTAGAATATGTTTGTGTTTTGCATATGTTGGTGGAGGCGGTTGTGTACTGTCTGGCCGCGACCGGATGATTGAAGCAGCTCTCCCCCACCACGCGGCCGCTTGTAAGCGATGTCGGGTAAAATACGTGTACTAGCCGTTTGGTTTGCCTACGCTAATCTGTGTGCCGTGTTTGTGTGTTATCTGACTTCCTGTCGCCAGACTGTCTCCGTATAACATTCCAGTTAGATAATTTAATAATTATCTTGCTTTTGTTTTATAGATTCATCTTTGGTTCTGTCGACCAATTTATTTCAGGTACGGTACGTTTTCTTATACAAACTGATAATGAAAGAACTCTTTTAGCCTACACTAATTATCCTTCTACGAATGTACTCCAGAAATAAGCAAAATCTTTTGTAATGTACATACAGTATACCATAGTGTACGTTCTATTGTAAAACCACACATTTCACACGGAATGATTGACATTTCGTATTTGTTGGAATTATCCATTTCTTAAATGATTGCTACTCGTTACCTGTGTATCTTTTGTTGTTTTGTCGCGTAGCCCTAAGAATAGGTACTGTATTCTTAGAGCTTATTAAGTTTATTTTTACAGTGTTACTTTCATTTACATTTAGTTTGAATCTTCCGTCTGTCTGTTAGTGTGGAGTCTACTGTATTTAAAATTCATAAAATATCAGGCATCAAACGTTAAATCTTAACGATTTATGAAAAAGTACGATTAACTCGGGCTTTAGGAAGCGGTACTTCTTTATCGGCATTTGAATTATAACATTAGATTTAAATTTACTTGAGCTTTTGTGCACTACAGTGAACTGTAGTGAATTACAGGTAACTTAATTATTTTAGTGTATAGCCTACTAAACATAAGTGTTAATTTACATGATTAAATTTTGTAGTTTATCCATTTGCTTAGTTAATTTATTTTTTGAAATTAAATTCTGTAATTCATACATCTTTTTTTTAATTTTTTTTGTCAATATGAAGCCTATCTCTTTATGGGAAAATTTTCCGTATTTCGCGGGGAAAACGAATATCGGTTACAAGGAAGAAACTTACGCGTTCGTTATGAACAAGTTCCACTATATTTGCTTCTAAAGTACGTGGTAATATGATTTTGTTCAGCTTACCTTCATCAATTAGCTCCTTCAGTTTCGTCATGGTCAACTCTCCTGTAACATTTTTGAAGGGGATGTGTCGCTTCAACTTCGCCCAAGCTAGTTCCATCGGGTTGAGGTCGCAGTTGTACGGTGGAAGACGCACGACAGTGTGACCGTGGGCCTCGAACACCATATCTATTTTGAAAACCTTTTCCGGCCGTTTCTTCGTTTTTATTAGCTCGTACAGCGTAGTTTTCTTGAAGGTTTCATCGGCTACAATTCCATTCTGATGTAACCAAGTAATCATCTGCGTTTTAGTCGACGATCTTGTTGTGTTCTACACAGTGTTGTCCATAATTACAACACTTTGAGGAGGAAGACCAGGAATCACTTTTTCTTTCACCCATTTTGAAAAATTTTCGGAATTCATTGGGCTGTGGTAGTCTCCCTAGCCTTAAAAATCAATTCCGCTCCAGGCAAAAAACCATCTTTGGAACCAATGTGGACAATAATAAATCTACTGGTTCCACTAATGTTTTCGGCGACGCCCGTTACACCTGGCCCTTGCCAGCATTTCCGGAACGTGATATTTGAGTCTGCCCAAGTTTCATCGAGGAAAAAAATCTGTTGCTGTTCTTCTCGATACCTCTTCATTTTCATCAGATAACTGCACCGCCAATCAATGATGTCATTGCGCTCTACTAGCACTTTCCTTTTACTGCAGGACCGTTTCCACTTAAACCCCATATCGTGTAATAATTGTCTAAGCTTTGTTTTGCCGTATGGGAAATTAATTCTCTCTTTCAGTGTAGCCAGCAGTTTCCTGACGGAAGGCACAATTTGTAATTTTCAAAGTTGTCAGTTACAACAGGCACCCTTGTTTGTGGTTTCTTTGGTGACTTTAGATCCCCTCTTGGAAAATCTGTCCTTTCTTTCCTAATTCGTCCAATAGTTGCTATCCCTTTTCTCGTATAAAGGGCTGCTCTCTTGTTAGGGCAAGTAATAGGTGCCAGCAGAGTTCCTGAACTAGCCTCCTGTACACATGTTTCTATTATGTTGCTGACAACGGTGCGCTCCCTACTGCGAATTACCTTCCGGTTTGTTTTCGGAGTTCTGAAGCTAGTAGTAGGTGTTGACGTAAGTTTTTGTTGTTCCATGTTTTGAAAACGCACAAAAATAACAGTTCACTGTTTAAAATTTGCTGACAACGAAGTAAATAATAAATTTAATAACGATAACAACGAAGTAATAATAAATTTTAAACGATAACAACGAAGTAAATAATAAATATAATAACGATAACAACGAAGTGTTCTCGAAGAGCGCAAACAAATTTCTCTAGTGAAAGCCACGCGAGGAATGCGTGAACGCATTAAGAGATCAAGAGACGCGCTAATTGCCGGGAGGGGTGAGGAACTAGTTTGACGAGGTAATGTTCTCAGCTTAGAGATTACAACACCCCCACTTAGTCAACCGTAGTGCCCGGCCTGCTTCTCCCGCCTTACCCACTGCTCGATCTTCAAATTACGGCCAGACAGTACGTACAAGTGACATAAACGTTGACGGCGAAATACACTGGATACAATAATTGTATATTAATATACAATATAATTATTATATTATACGACAGTTATGTATTTCAGTACAAATCTTCAATTTTGTTACAAATTATTATGAAAACTATTACAGTTGGATGTGACAACGTGTTAACAAAAAATAATTACATAAGTTTCAGGGTTTCAACTAATTTTTTAGAAATATGCTCTTAATTTTAATAGTATTTCCTTAAGGTAAGGTTTATCGAACTTATGTTAGTCTAAACCTTTGTGTTACGTTTAGGTTATTTACAAAGGTTAGCGCGGGGTGTCTAATGTACTCTGTATCTCTGCAGCACTGCAGTTACAGACAACATAACAGTGTGATTAAATCTGAAGTTTCACGACTGCACTTGAGTACTGACAAGCTAAATTAGAGCAAAGCTCACAACGCTGTGGATTCTACTTGGAAACTGACAATCGAAACTCCATTCATCTATTAACAATGTATAATAAGAATTGTTTGGAGGGCGCAAAACTAATAAGGGTTTCCTTCGTACGTTGCCTCTCCTATTTATTTTTTAACCTCACAAAAAGCAGCTCACATCATAATAACAACACGAAGATTAACATTTTCAAGACTTTGACGTACTAATGTGTTATTAATTGTGCAGTACGTCCGGAATTGTGTTTGTGCACTACTGGTATCGCACCGTTATCCGATCAGGTGCACTGGGAGTGCACCAATCAGATTGCATCGTTAGTAAGGCAAGGTTACAATTTTGCGTCCATGTTGCCACAATTAGTATTCATCAACCGCCGCGTATAGTCTTCAGTGGAACTAAACCATTTATGTGTAAAAACGTGTAACAACGTATTTTTTTAATAACTACACTAATGCAAGAAAAAATTAAATATCACGATAACAGTTGCTTTGTCGCCGACGGGTAACGCTTTACACCAGAGATTTATGAACGCTGCTCTTGTGAACCAGACAAAGTCAATAAGGATTTCAATTGTTGTCACAATTGCCACCAATCTTCTCTGAAGACACAATCGGTTAAGAGATGTTACAGGAATTCTCGTCACATTCGACTCAAGATTTTCTCCTTTTTAGCGATTTACAATAAGCGTCAAACAATGCACAAACAATTAGTGTCTTTATCTTAACACAAGAACAAGAAATATAAACACTAATTTTGCAAAAGTAAATTATAAACTGAACACAGAGACGTATGTTACAAACTGACTTTGGAGAAGTGTTGCAACGCTGATGAAGTACAGACCTATAGAAAGAAGTGCACATAATAAGTGATTTCAGAAATGATTGGAAAATAAGATACTAAATATAAATGTTACAACTTAATTCTTTAGTAAAGCCAATTTTTAAATATATCTTTACATTCTTAGATAGCCCTATGATTAAGTATTAAGAAAATTAAATTTACTTAATATTATCATAAATAATATGGTGTTACAATAATATTAGCCTTTTATATGTTGCTGAGACGATATGTTAATCATTCTAAGTGTAGTAATTGTTATTTATGTTTTAATTAGGCGAGTGTCCAGTATGATAAACCACACACACACACACACACACACACACACACACACTCACACACCCACACACGCACAGAGTTGATAACTAACATCCCATTTCTAATTTACGCAGAATCAAAGATTCTGTTAAATATACCCAGTGCCTCTACTAATTAAACTCATTATAGAATCGTGAATAAGTCAGCTTTGAAAATTAAAAAGTTTCTCTGAACGCCTGAAAACATTATCTTTCTGTTTGGTTTTTACAGAAATACGCTAAAATCGTGTGTTTTGTGTCCACATTTTGGATGATATGTAGATTACCATATCACATCACGGATATCTATACCTCAGAAGCACACCAGACACACGCGCTGTGCACGCGATTATTACACGTGTTGCCAGCGTGTCGACCGCAAAGCTACAGCGACACAACAGCAGTGGGTGCCGATAACGTTAATCACTCTACGTGAAGTGCCATTATTGCCGCTTCGCAACCAGATATTTAGCTTTTCCATCAAAATGTTTCCCCATTGGCTTATCCGAAGGGAAAGGATGTGTATTTAAAGCAGAATTCGATGTAGCTGCGAATCAGGTGCCACCCGTAACATTATAGATATGGCTGTATGTGGGGAAGTTTATGTTACTGTAAAAAATACGTAAATTTAATGTTACAAACTCGAATACCTCAATTTTTGTTTATCTCATTTTTAACCCACAAAATACTAATTTATGTTTTATATATATTATATCGTCTGGTGAGTCTGGAACGTATAGAAATAAATTACAAAATTAGAAGAAATGTGCAAACCCTATGGAAAAAAGGACGTCAGGAAAGTCCTGGGGGTGTGAGCTAATCACCTGCTGGTTACTAAATGTCTCTAAAATGTTGTACCGTGTGATTTTCATGTCGACATGTGCTGCTGATTTTGTTCAAAGTGGACGACTAACTTGATGGCGGACCGAAGGTAGTCAGGAGCTTCTGACAGAACTCGGGAATCGATCTGTCTTTGATCGATCTACGTAAGAATCGACGCAATCAACATACCGAACACTGTAAATGCTGAAAATGTATTGAAAATTTTATAAGTGGTCCTTCACGCAATGTGTGTGTGTGTGTGTGGGGGGGGGTAGATAACTGGCTCACATTCTTAGAAATAGGCTGTTTTGTAATGAAAGCGAAATAAGCTATGATTTACTATGCAGCGATAGGTTTACTAGTTTGGTTTCAGTGTTAATTTCCAGTGTGAACAGGTCTAGCTCACCCAACAGCTCTGGTCACGTGAAACGTTTTCTTATATGCTAGTTTATGGTCTCTTGTAATCAAATGAATGCATCTTAAACGTAAATTTCCGGACTGTAAAGCAAGAGAGCTTATCTATTAGGTAGGCTAATAGGTTTCGATCTAACTGGAAACGTATATCATGATACCACACAAAATTTGCACTTTATAAGTTAACAAAGGCCTTCATGACCCGTGTCACCATAGTTATCATTTAAAGCTAACGGGTTCAATGGCCATGGAATATTGTTAACGTATATTAAAGCTGACGTTGTGACAGCACAAACGGCAGCTATCTTCAGACACGGAGTAGATCGGGTATGTCCCAAAAACCCAATCTAATCCCCACTCTCAGAATGGCTGCCGCGAGTGCTGCCGAAACACGAACAATAACAAACCACGGAAGTAAACAATAACCGGCTCGGAAGTTTTAAATAATAATTGTATTCAGCAGTTCCTCTATTATCCGACAGTCCACATTATCGGGCTCGAGCCAGAACCATAGTATATTCATTCACAGTATATTGAATATATCCTGATCCTGGATATCCTGGATATATCCTATATCCTGAAGGAAACAAATGATATTACGCCTAAAAGCAGCAGTTAAGTTTATTGGATTACCTAATCACTGTCGAGCCAAATATGTACCACACAAGGGGAATTATGAAATTCACCGGCGACAGGATAGGATTCTATTCTGTTATTTCATTTAGAAACAACCTTGACATTTCGTTGTCCTAGCCTCCAGCAAGACTATTGCATGCTACATACTATAAAACGTGCATGTTTTCTTTTCTGTAGTTTTATTTTATTTAGGCACAATTTATACAGTGTAGCTTTTATTAATTTTTACGAATTTGTTCTATTATAGAAGATTTGTTTCTTTCAAATTATATTAAAAATTAGTAAGAAAAAGAAAAACTGGAGCAGAAAGTGAAGCACTGTAAAAAGTAGTGTGTTTTTCACACCATGTGCTATTTAAAATTAAGTACATCATAACGTTTTTATTTGCATTTACATTATTATAAGACAATTTACTTACACGTAACTACGTTCTATGGGAAACATCACAACGAAGTCAAACAGGTAACACACGCAGAACTGGAGCCAAGTACACAGGGGTAACGAACAACATTGGACTGTTAATAAGAAACTGTATTAAAACAAGTTCCTGACTTATTGACATCTGTAATAAGGCACAGCATAACAGAGCTTATTATATATTAATATATATTGAATACTTAAACAGTGATAAGAGACCGCAGTGAGACCACGTCTGTTGCCAACGACTCTGTACGACTTCTTCCACTTAAAAAGGTCGTGTTCAAATAGATTTTAAGTAGAACTACTTACAACTAAAGCATGCGCTACATCACCATTATATTTTATTTATATACATAGGCCTACGTCTTATTTTCCTGCTTTTTTGCTGTTTTCCACACTGTGGCGCCACAATAGCTCATATAATCGATGTTTTTCTGTATAAAATTTTCTCAGAAGTTTTTATTATATCTTCAGTATTTTACAACGATTTGCTTTGTTGGCTTAACAGATACTTAAACACACACACACACACACACACACACACATCAATTTAATTGTGTATACTACATTATACAGGGTGGGGCAGAGAAATAGGATGTTTTTGAAATGGCTGGTACTCGGCCTGTACCAGGGGGAGATGAGTGCGGGTGAAGGCATTCCGTCCCTTTGTTCAAAGCATTTCACTTTCAGTCGGCATCATGGAGCCGTGGACGTTAAAACATCGTGTTTTCGCGTACGACTTCTTTGTATGTAGTGGTTAATCAGTGACCGCGGTTCAGCGTGAGTTTCGCCGCAGATTCGAAATACACCGAAATGACTCTGTTCCCTCTCGTAACACAAGCTTACGTTAATAGTCTTCGTTCAGAAGGCTCAATAATGAAAACCAAACCACCAGGAGCCCCACGTACGGTAAGTACTCCGGAAAATGTTAGAACAGCAATGTTACGAAGTCCACGCCGCTCTGCTCGGAGACATGCTGCGGAATTTCAAATCAGCAATCGCACGGTAAGGCGTATTTTGCATGACGAATTACGTTTTCACCCGTACAAATTAATGGTTGTGCAGCAGATGAACGAAACAGATTACCCACAACGATTGAACTTTGCACGAACAATGTTGACACTTTTTGAGGAAAATGAAAACATTATGTTGTTGATGAGTGATGAAGCTCATTTTCATCTCAATGGTGCAGTCAACAAACAGAATTGTCGCTACTGGGCTGCTGATAATCCCCGATAAATCCACCAAAAACCACTGCACAGCCCAAAAGTTACAGTTTGGTGCGCGTTGGGAAAGAATTGCATAATTGGTCCTTACTTTTCTGAACAAAATGGCGTCACTGTAACTGTTACTGCTGAGCGTTACATTGAGATGCTAAACACCTTTTTTGTGCCTGAGTTACGGAGAAGGTGGATTGCTATTCGGAGTATATTGTTTCAGCAAGATGGAGCAACGTCTCACACATCCCGAGCGTCAATGGGTGTTCTTCGCGCTCTGTTTCCCAACCGCCTCGTTTCCAGATTTGGTGATGTTGCATGGCCCCCTCGGTCCCCAGATTTATCAATGTGCCATTATTTTTTATGGGGGTACCTCAAGTCAGGCGTCTGTAAGAGAAATCCCCGTACATTAAATAAATTGTAGGACAGTATTCGTGAAAACATCGTCCAAATTGACAGACGCCTGCTAGAAAGAGTGGAGGCCAATTTCCGTACACGCTTACAACATAAACGAAAATGGACATCATTTGCAAGATGTGATTTTCCACAAATGAATATCATTAAATGGTATGTAATCACGAATGTTTCTCTGCCAATAAATTTTCTTTTCAAGCAAAACTAACAATGTTGTTATTATTTCAAAAACGTCGTAGTTCTCTGCCCCACCCTGTATTAACGTAACTAGTTTATACATTAAATTTGATACTTTTAAATACACATACTATAAATTTAATATTTACTAAGTGCAAGTGTACAAATATTAACAGAAAATAAGTTTTACAAATATTGTTGTGGTTTAGAGATTCTAAATACTAATAGTATAAAAAATTAGTAAATAACAGACAGTACTATATAATACAACATAATTTTGAGAGTACTTATTCTATACCGGTAATGGATCATCTGGAGGCATTTTAATTGATACATTTAATTAATGTGTCTTCCCAAATGCAGGATCACGCAGGCATTATCACGTAAAATTAAGTGTGTGTGTGTGTGTGTGTGTGTGTGTGTGTGTGTGTGTGTGTGTGCGCGCGCGCGCGCGTGAGAGACAGATACAGACAGTCAGACAGAGACAGAAATTTTGGTGAGTGAAAATTGTCATAATTATTACTGGTAATTGTCACAAAATTTGTATTGCATTTAATACAATTTACAGTCTTTATTTATGTTCTGAGTTGATGGCAAGGCTTAATTAAAAAGTAACAGTTCTAAAAATTGTTTCTTAGAAATTCCACTGAAAATTTAAAACTCCGTAAATTAGTTCTACATATCGATTCAATTCATCCATTCTAAGAGATACAAGTAATGCGTATAAATGCTAACAGTGAGAGGAAGTAAGCTGTCAACAGCCGCTTTGATATTGAGCTGTACTTGCTCGATGTCATCGGGTGAAATGCTGTAGACAAATATATAAATCTGTTAGCATCGCTTTGATCTCGTAAATATTTTTGCTTTCACGTTAGGTAGCTTCCTTGAGTGGCAGGAACATGTCTTAGTGATGGTCACTACAAACACCTCAAAATAAGTTAATGATAAAAAGGTATAATGTCGATATTTAGACGAACAATTGAATCGTGGAACTTAGAAAATTATGATCGAATTGTAAGAAACAGGTCTCGTTTTGTGTATGTATATATATATTATATAAATTATATAAAAATCGGCAATCTCCTAATATTCGTAACCGCACTACATTTTAGATATTTCGAATATGCGACTGTATCGATAGGCCTATACCATGATGTGAAGGAGAATAAGCGTACTAATTCAAAATTATCCTATTTCTTAATATAAACCAAAAATACTTAATATTTTGGTTTGTGTGGTTAGGTAACAATAGTTTTTGGTTTTAGTTAATGTTATAGAAATAAAAGCCATGTGTGGAATAAACATGACGTTTAATGTATATATAGGCATACAGTGCTTATAACAGAGTAACGTTTAAAATAAAGAACGTAACGTTTTTTAGAAAAATAACAACAGGAAGTACAAAGTTTAAAATACAATTCTTTCTTAATAGTAAGATAGACAAGATTTGTTATTCGTTAGGTGGCCAATATTCCTTTATATTATTGAGTAAAATTTCTAAAACTTCACTGGAAGCGAAATTTTTTGCGAAACACAAAAAATGGGAGACATGTATAGCACCCCGTCTCACTTTGAGTTGGTTGCTTTTTCTGTAATCTTCTCAAAGGCCGAGTATTAGTGAAAAACAAGTACTTGTGGAAACCGAGTTCTGTCACAAAAAGGGAGACATATATAGCACCCCACCTTATTCAGGTTTGTTTTTTTACGTGGTTTTCACAAAAAGCGAATATTACATTCAAGACCTATTGGTTTTCATGTTTAATTTCAATTTACATGTTAAAATTTACTTTTGGCGTCACAGGCACAGATCGATGTTATATTAGTACTAGAAACGTTTTTCATAATAAAATATGACAAAGGAAAATGATTGCAATTGTCAACAAACTGTTTTATAACATGAAAAAAATTTAACTAATTCTTTCATGTAACCAAAATTATATGCCATATTCACTAAATATCGATGCAAATAATCGCATAATCGAAATATCAAAAATGAGTACGGGTACGGTTATTTGGACAGTACCTAAAAAACAATGTGTGCTCGAACAGAAGACCCCGGGCATCAATACATGTTTGGTTTAGTAACTGGCATTAGCACTTAAGTAATTAATATTCAGCATATATGCCTGATGTGTTTCTTCAGTATTACTCTCAAGTTGTTATCCCTCCGTCACTATACACCTGTCTTTATTCTTAGCTCTGTAGGAAGTAGTCGCCCCCTGGTATACTGTGATATTATTCTCAAGTAGTTAATGTATTTAGTATGCTACGTATTTGCTGTCGTATATTAGTTATTAAAAGTAATTGCAAATTGGTGATTTGGTATGCATATATAAAAGTCTTTATGCTGACAAAGGTTATAATTCAGCATACAGTACAGTATGCTCACAATAATTACAATGTAGTGATTCAGATAACGGACGGAACCATGGTTCGTTCTAACGAAATTCTTAAATGACACATGGTTACCGTACGCGTACACATCATAGAACCAACGCGTTATACAAATTCTCCCTGAAATCGTAGATGTACGAAAAAAATTGAAATGATTTTACCAGAAGTGCCATTTAAGTGAATTTTGAATGTCGAACCAAGAGAAGAATACGTTTTCACCAAGAAAAAACTAAATATCTTGGACTGAATATTAAACGCCATAATTCAACAATATTGTTATGAAATCCAATTACGTCTCAGACATATTAAAATGTCAGCACATTTGTATATTTTAAAATTATGTTTCCTTAAATTGTGTAGTTTCTGCGACAGAATTTATTTAAGTTTATTCATACACACGCGCGCACGCACAAAACATAAGTCTATCTGCTCTAGTCTATCTGCTTGGGACCGGAACAAACTATATTCGGTTTACAAAGCTTCCTGAAGAATATGAAATTATCTAAAATATGTATATTAAAGAAAATTTGATGTTTCTTTGATTACGTCATCCACAAATTCAACCATACAAAGGAATATTTTAAAACATTGTTTTGTCTTAATTGTTTTTACAATATTTATTTAACAAAACTAAATATGTAAGTTACTGCAGTAGGAGCGTTTCAAGTCAATTAACACCCTAGTTAGCTAATAATAATATCTGTACATTAGTGATTAAGTTTAATATTATTTCCGTACTAATTCTAAAAATTTGTTTCCAAATTAGTGTTTCAAAAATTGTGTAACTGTTTTCATTAAGTCGTACACGACTGTACTATTAATGATATTCTTTGAAATGTTTCAATTTTTTTTAAGTTTACAATTTTTATTTTAATGAAAATAAATATTTATTACCTCTATAGTGAACCACAGAAACAAGTTTTAAAATACAACGTAGAAATTAATTAATTGTGTTATGTATTTTAATTAACTTAAAACGATATCAGCAAGTCAGTCGTTATTACCGTTTATGTCGATTGTACACAATGTAACTATGTCAATGAACAAAATCCCCTCTTTCCCAAACTTTACTTTTTCTGGTTCCAATCTCTACTACATTTTCAGAGTTTACTATGGTTGAACTTTTTAGTTACATTTTTGACTCGTGGTGTCCCTAAAGTTGAAAAAAAAATTCAGTGTGAACACTTCATTCGGATATAGGTTAAAATTTCCTTTAGTCTGACACCCAAGAAAGAGTTTTACAATTTTTTGACATTTTTTAATTTTTGAGTTATATAATGTTTTAAAATTTCTAAACTTTCAAAACTGTATATTATATACAGCTTTTAGTTAAAATTATTGTTAATTTTATGTCTCAAATGGATTTTTGAGTTTTTATGGAAATTTGATCAGGTTTTCAGGCCCTGGCTTCAAGACAGTTTAAATATTTTTTAAACGAACACAAAATTCAGTTTTCAGTTAAAACTACCTTTAATTTGATATTCTCCCACATGGGGTTTTGCAATTTTTCACATTTGGGCGCCCTTATATTTTTACCATACGCATTGTACGTTTGAGGGAATCAAAAGCAATAGGGTTCTATAGGATAAAAGTGTAGACACGCATGCTAATTTTTACAAAAATCGGTTGATGCAATCAAAAGTAATCGTGAGACGTATCCTAAACAGACAGATTGCAAAACGGATGAGTTGTACTGAGATCCTGATTCGCTTGTCGAAATATTCTTCTGATGATAAGCTTTGAAATCAGTCTATTTATTACGACATAAAATCTGTGGTAAACACAATCGTACTGTAACTAAGACAATATTTGTGACTGAGAGATTGTGGTAAATGAAAAAGTTGCGATTACAAAGTGAGTAATGTTTCTGCGTGACATGTAAAATATAAAGAACGTTGTTGTTAATCTGCAAAGTTTCAAACATCTCTCTTTTTGAGCGCTCTCTATTAATTACGAAGTCTTTGATCTCTTTGTACGCACTTTAAAAACATTTTTCTCGGTAAAATATTAGTTAAGCTATTCTTCGCCTTCAAGTTCTTCGAATTAAATGTCAGCAAACGAAATAGCTGAATATATTACACGAATATATTAAACTTAAGATAAAATTATGAATAATTATCAAAGCGGCGCAGAATGATATTTAGAGGAAGATAATTGAAAAATTTAATACTATTATCAATATTCGGGAAAACTGTTCTTATCTAAATGTAGAACAGACTTTACATATGTTTGCAGATCGTTATGTCTGTTGGGAAATACTGTACAAAACCTCATATACTGAAAAAAAGGATTTAGAAAATGAAAAGTCTCTGTAAATAATTATACAACACTCCCTGGTCCCTGGTGATTTTAAATACAACAATAATTGTTCAAACTCTTTTTGCTACAGTCCGTTTCTTGATTTATATAATATATTTATTATTTATACTGAAATTACCTCAAGATATTTTATTTTCCTAACTAGGAACATGTTTCGAGAGTTATTGTGCTCTCATCTTCAGCCTTCTCGACTAGAAGCAGAATCGCGAAGGCTGAAGATGAGAGCACAATAACTCTCGAAACATGTTCCTAGTTAAAAAAATAAAATATCTTGAGGTAATTTCAGTATAAATAATAAACAAAAAATAATTGTATATTATCAGGAACACTAATAAAAATAACATTTTGAACTTTGAAAAAGTCTAGAAATAATAAAAGTGGAAAAAGTGTTAATTTAATACAGGCAAAGCTAGAAAAGTAGGGTCAGTAATAAAAATAGAGAAATAAATATTAACGTGTTGAGTAAGCAATGTGGTAACAAAAAACGTGTGCAATTTTTGTCGAACAAAAGTGGATTGAATTAATAACAAGTAAATTTAGAATACTTGTAGTAATTACTAGAATATATTAGAAACAATTACTTTCTTACTTCTTTCTTCAATTCCAACATTAACTAACTTTGAAATATTTATAATGACCATCGCTATAAAACGTGCCTACCACTAAATGCAGCCATCTAAAATCAAAGCAGTAATATTTACGAGATCAAAGAGACGATAACAAATTTATGTACTTGTCAATGGTATTTCACCTGATGAAAAGCGGGTAAACTTGATATCAAAGCTGTGTGCTGTCTAACAGTAAAGTAATTCAAAATGACATTCAATCATTACTTATACAGAAAAAATATAAAAAAATAATATCAGTGTGCAAACGAGCTGTATACAATTCAGTTTAAATATTTTAGTTAATTTTACAATTTTTTATAACTGCTGTTAAACTGCATTGCGTTGCTTTAGGTGATGGTTGCATTAACCCTCCGTCGTGATGCGGAAAGGTCAAAGGTGAAGAACGCACGTAACCACAGGGTCAAACACGTGACAAAAAAATCTCTCTGAAACCGTAGACAATGAAATGAGTACACGTTATCGATTAATTAATATGTATGCGTCTGCATCAGATACCACATGAAGGTATAACAAAAACGTTTTGACATCGAGCAGAGATGCAGGTGAGTTGTAAATGTTATGCAGTTTTAAGCAAGTTTTAAAAAGTATTTTCATATCACTAGTTCTAAACTATACAATGAGTAGGCTTTCCTATTTAGTACATGGCATATCTACAGCAAGTAAAAACGATTTCAGAACCACTGAGTTGAGTCAATACCGTGATACTCAGAAGACTTACTTTTCTGAATATTGTTGTATAGTTGTATTATAGCCTACATTATGTAGTGTATTATTTAATACATTACAATACAACTTACTTTCTTCTTCTCCGTTTAAGCAATAGGCCTGCGGCCTCTTGTGCCCCGTAGTCGTGGTGCAAGTAACGTTCCATCGCCGCCAGAGAGAAAGCAGCCATCTAGTAACCACGTGCTGTGTCGTGTGTGTGTGTAAGTTTCTCTTTGTTACTTATCTAGATAAAGACGAGAGGGTGGACCAGCAGTTCGAGTCGTGACGTTGACTCCATTCTACGACCGCAGCAGAGTCGAACGTTTACATTGTGCAAGCTCCAACCACATATTATAATTGTTTTTATGAATTACATTATTATGTCTGTGTGTATGGGAATGAGTATTTAAAAATAATATTATGTGCTATAAAAATATGAATATACATTAATAAATTACTGTATATTGTTTCTATATAACATATTCTGTGACGCAACTTTCATAGAAGCAGCTCTGCATTATCAAAATCACTGTGTTTGTAAGAATATGAACCATTATGGCTCTAATGGTGCACAAGTTGTTGTTCCTGTGGAACGTAGATCACGTGATGTTTTATATTTTCTTAACAAAAATATCAGTACTATAACTGTCATACATAATAACTGCAATAAAATTGTATGTTGCATTTAGCAAGATAGCTAGAGTTACATGTATGTGCGTGTGTGTGTATGTGTGTGTGAGTGTGTGGATGGGCGCGCACGCGTGCTTTCGATTTTTTTCATGTATATTGCAGTAAAACCTTACTGTGTTAAGCGTTACTCAGCGTTACGGAGAGAGCGAGCGGTAGTATGGGAACGGAAGTCCTGATCATAAATTACCAAGCCACATATACTGACTCACAATCACATATATGTTTTCCCAGGTTCCAATTGAGTCTTATCACGGAAAAACGTGACAATTTTTTCTAACATATAGATGTCTTTAGTGTGGTTTTAATATATTTTACATAGAGACTATTCTATTATGGTAGATAATGGCTTCCTCATTCAAATAGCATTTGCATTTCAATGTGGCGCTGTCATTTCCATTCCCTCCATTTTCTAAACTTTGTCGATAGTAGGTCACGCAAAGAAAGTGACAGTATAGATTACCTGAGAGTCAAGATTACATAAAGATTTAAGATTGGATTGAATGGGAAAAGCAGTTACATTTCATTGTTTCAGATCTAGGCTATTTAATTTAGTAAGAACAAACATATAAGCCTTCAATGCAACATTTGTGACTAAAAATTTAACATTGATTATGTCTCAACATACAAAGTACAATGAATTTTATAAAATTATATTGTCAGAATTAAAGAAAGAGTGGAAACAGTTTCTTGTAAAGAGCCAGTAACTTGCCAACTGTAAAAAAATATTTTTATATTTATTTCTACATAAATTTGCTTTAATTCACCTAAAACAAGTTGACAACAATAATGTAATTCTAAATTATCTTTATACAACTACAATCTGAAGACCACATCTAAAGAAAATTTATGTGTTAAATGTAGTTACTTTACAAGTTGTATTTTATGGAAAAGATCTGTGATAGTGAGTAAGAAAAGGGTTGATAAAATACTGGAACTAAGCGAAGTGAGACTAAAATATGTTGAAAGTGAATTCATTTTCCTTTATACAACTTAGCTAACTTGACTGTCTCCGTATGTAAGGAGACTGAATATTAAGTCTGTAGGTCTGACACAAAGCGCACAATTCTTGTATGCAAAATGTAAATTGTCTCTTGAGAAAAGGCCTAACAATTCGGGGACAAGTCAAAAAGGATACTCGAATACATCAGCGTTCAAGAACTCATCTTCCTCTTTGAAGACATTTAGCCTACAACGTATGCAAGGTCAATCCGAGCAGCTAAAGCAAGAGTCGTGAAATGAATCTCCGAGAATATTGTGATTCTGAAAAATCATAACTCAAAGTAAAGCTGAATCAAATGCACCGATAAAATTAAATAAAAGGGAAATAACTATTAACTGAGCTTAGAAGAAATCTGACTTCAGATGTGGCAGGGAATTACAACGGAAACCAAAAAAAGATGTTTGACTAGAATCTGTCTCCAAGAATATGATTAGTCACTGGAGGACATGCGAAAACGTGCAGCTCAATGACTAGCTGACGAACACCAATAAACATCATGACCAGCGCTTTGAAGTATGACTAGCTGTGATGCGTGATGTACTAAAGTGCCTTGGAACACGTTAAAAACGCTGTCAACATTGAGAACGCGTTTACCGAAACTTACAGCCATTCAGAGTTACGTGCATTCATTGCAGAACTGCACATTTCTGTGAACAACAGGATTTTAATCATATTAACTGCGACCCTTATGGCGTCTCCACCTTGCAAATCGAAAAAATAAAAATAACCGCAATTTTCAAATAAACTGATGCATATCCCATTCAAAGAAATATGATACAACTTCATAACAATACATAGTAGCGTAATAAAAAATAAACAGAGTAAACGAATATAAAGAAATTAGTCTGTTTAATACCTACAAAGTGTACCTACCACCTAAAAAGTTACTATAGTAGCCTATCTTACATAATAGTGTGAAAAACAATTCTTATTTCTACAAATAATAAATTCCTAACTATTAGAAGATAATTAGATTTATACGAGGTCTGTTTTGTGGAGATGATGTATCAAGATTGAAGCAAATAATTTAAAAAAAAAAAATAGAAGTTTCACATAGCCTTAGTAGTCTATACAATGGCATTTGACAAACTACAAAGAAATTTATCGTGGTGGCACTTGCAGCTTCATATCTCGCAAACAGACGTACCGACAAAAGACGAATGTATCAGCCCATCTGACACAGAACTCCCAAAAACTAATTTACACGCGTATTATCATTTCCTATGTGCAATCTCAAATAAGACACAGACATTGTAAAATGAGAAATAACATGATATAAGGAAAAAAAATAAAAATTTAATTCAAAATAATTATTACTAATTTCTACGGAAAGAAAAATATTTTAATTTAACTTAAAAATTAATATTTGATCACTAATTTTTATATCTGCATAATTTAGTTTGTAACTTCTTAACATAAATAATGATAAATTTAACAGCAGGTGTGTTTTTACTAGTGAAAACAATAGCTTCTCGTAATGGCTTATTAGGAAGAATAATTGTAGATATTACTACGTCTCTTTTGGAATCTATATAGTCAAGTGGTGAAGTATAATTGAAATGATTTCGTAAGGTTCATTCCTTACAAATTACGCTGTCAGAAATTGTTCACTTAAATTTCTCCGAAATACTTTTTTTTTTCGTAATCCGATTTCTTGCAGATAAAACAACGCTAAACTTATTGTTAAAAGTTAATGACAAGCACCGACGAGAATTGTGCCTGGAAAACAGTATGTCATTAAGTCACTGGCATTTAACTCTCGTGATGTTCATGGTTACTTAACTTTTGTGACGTTCACTGTTATTTGACACTGTGAAGTACAACCCTGATGTAACTGGTAAAAATAAATAAGCAGAAACGTTTGTTAAAAAGAAACACGGGTTTCGCTTACAGTTGCTATCAGTTCAGTACTTACTGCGTTCAGTTCATAAATTATACTGTACTTGACATAGTATGGTGAAGCACTGGTTATTATTTACAAGTCACTTATTCTCAATTACTTCTTATTTCTACAAACTAGCACACTCCTGCGTATGTAGAAATACGTAATTTGTTTTATTTAACACACTTTTTGGATACTAAATTTTCATTTTAAAAAACTTTAAAATAAATGTTTAAGTGCACTTTCAAAAACAAAATCTAACAATTAGTTGAAAATTAATAACATTGATGATAAAGTGTTCAAGGTCACGTGATGTTGCCTATATAAATACTCTTATGAGTAAATTGCTAACAGAACTTAATCATATGATACTTACAAGACCCATTCATTATGAACGTTTGATGTGTAAAATTATCCAAAAACAAACACAAGTCTCAAATATAAAAAAATACACGCCAAAGATTAAACGAAATTAAGTAAAAAAAAAAAACAAACAACAAACTTGAAGTTTACTGAAAATAGTTTCCACACACACACACCAACCATGCACGTCAAGGATGGATGTTTCTAACCATCTTAAGATTGTAGAATATAAACAAAGAGAAACAGAAGGATCGGTTACGTATCTATGTATTATTGGGGAATTGTCTGACAATAACATAATTGTTCGAAATTATAAGTTTCTTGTAAATTACATGTATATTCGTAAATTAGTCATGTAATCTTGAAACAACGATGAGGACAATACTTATGAATTCTGTTGTCTTAGTTTCTCACATACCTCTGAAATCGAAAGGAAAACGGTGTAACGTTTATACTGAGGTGTAAAATACCTACAAACCTGAGGCTGGAATACAAATCTCTTGAGTACAGTTTCATCGTAAAAGCAACGATTTTACTACCTTAGGCTAAAACGATTGCACAGTGTCTTCAGTTCTAACGCGCACTGATGTTTTTGTCTTGTTTACCGTATACAATTACTCAGTCGTCATTGGGCGCTTTATTTATTTTCACAAGTAAATATATATAAATTATTTCTTATTATTTTACAATATTTTATTTCCTTGGTAAAACTGACACACTATAACTTTTAATTCTACTAGTAATTTTATACAAACCACTATGTTGTCTTTGGTATTGACGAGCACTTTCGGGAGTCAAGCCATCTTCAGGTCACTTACCAACCTTACCAACTTCAGGTTGGTAAATAACCTGAAGATGGCTTGACTGCCGAAAGCGCTCGTCAATACCAAAGACAACATAGCGGTTTGTATAAAATTACTAGTAGAAATATGGAGACCACTAACACTCCAATACATCAATAATATAACTTTTAAATCAAAGCTGAAGGCTTTCAGTTTTTACTAAACACCATTCCTTATTTTAACTGTTCTTATGATTTAGGAAAATCTAATTATTTTAACTCTGCACACCTGTCGGGCTGTCAAAATGAAATATTACAATAAATAATCAAATTATATGTAGCCCTTATTGAAATGTAAACAATACTTTAAGACTGTAGACTTAGACCGACATGTTAAAAAGTGGTCTCACGGTTGACAAAACAATTTAACTTTTTACTTTTATCGGAGAAATCACATTTTATTAGCGTTGCCTTGAAACGTGTTCTACTTTTGAGAATCAGAATTACTTTTGATTAAGACTAAGAAAAACATAATCTAAGATCTAAGTCTTTTATAACAGAATTATTCTATCGTATGTATTCTAAAAACCTGTGCAGATAACATTCTCTGCCGCTACGTCAAGAATTACAGTGTTAATTAAACAAATGATTTGTAACTTTACTTGTAACTCTTGTTCACAACTCCAACGTTTAGTTGACCTCCAGTACCTACAACAAATGTACGAAAATATTGTTGCACACCAAATTACTACACAATTTGTGCCAATCAAATTGTGTATATAATTATGATTTAAATTACTTTGGTTACAATCGAGCTACTATATACTTTTACATTATCAGATAATTCTCGTTTTTCTGTATCAACAAATACCAAGGCGTAATTGGTTGAGTGCCTACTAGTGTTCATTTTGTAAAAAAAAATACAACTCTCTCTCCCTCTCCCTCCTCTCGCACTCTCTCTCTTTCTGTGTGTCTGTCTATCTGTCTATCTCTCTCGCAACCTATCTATTTTTATCTGTCTATCTGACTATTTATTTATCTCTCCCTTCCTTAATGCTCTTAGGAAAAATGTACTAATTTCGATACTCTGCCACATCTTTCAAATCACGCATACTTTCTGTAAAAGATCCAATTGTTTATGTTCAATGAGACTTTCTATTCACCGACATACCAGTTAACATGTGCTGTATTAATATTTTCCCAAAGTTTTTCATTCAATATTCATTTTGTATTTCACAAACTTCCATCCAAATTCTCGCTATCTGCCTTTCTCACAAAAGTAATACATAGGTAATTACAAGGCTTTGAATGAAAACTTTAAATCTAACTTTTCGAAGTTTCAAGCAGATGGCGTAAAAAACTGCTCGCATCTTTATGCTGGTGTAAGGAATTCAATGAGTGTTTTAGCTTTAGTAAATAATTCATTCAAATTAACGTTGAAAACACTTGTAAAAGTCAATAAATTTCATCGATTTAAATTTTGTTCTTTTCTAACCATCAATTAAAAGATCGATGAACTCAATGTGTAAGTCACCTATGCATTATCAGTATTGATAGAAACTGTTCTGGAAGATTGTTTTTCTGATGTTTTAAGTTAAAATCAGAAAGTATTTCTATTCAAAATTTTCAAAACAAACGTTACTGGAAAATCGTTTTCTTATTTCTAAGAGTTACAATTCTTAAAATGTTTAAAACATTAAAATTTTTTTATAGAAACATTTTTTTCAGAAATATTTCTATAGGTTTTAATGTAAACGCTTTTACGTGGGTATAGAGATTACACACCACATTTTAACTTTTTATTTTTTATTAACTTTAATAAGTTGTGTGACCTTATCAGAAATAATGTTAATTTCCATAATCATGTCTTATTAGATGAAAAGTCAGCGGTTTGTTTTTTTCTAAAAGAAACATTTAAAGAAACACTACATACTAAAAACAAACAGTAAAGGTAGGGCATATAGCATTTTTAATCTGTTCAATGAAAATAAACAGTGCATCGGAAGGAAGACAATAAAAGCTGTTACAACAAATTTCTTCATCTCCTTCCGCTCACTTGTGCATTCTTGCATAAAGCCGAAACTGTAACATCATGGTTCAACGACACGAAGCTATACGAGGTATATCCAGTATCACATCTGTGCTGGAACCATTATAGCTGCAAGGTATATAGAGCAATGAACAACAAGTGACACAGTTTTGAAATATGTCTCATTTTCTCTCCAATGTGAGACACTCTTCGCTGTCAGCAAAATTTAGCTGTACAGGTTTATGTACTGTGACGCTCAGGTGTTCATAGTAACATAGAAACACGTACTAATAACAGGTGACACAACCTATAAATTACTACATTCTGTAGTGCTCTCGTAATCATAATACTCTCAGATTACGTTATTATCTCTTGTAAGTTATTTCTTTTTTTTTAGATATGTTGTTAAAAACAAATTATACTTTTAAAGCTTTTATATAAAACAAACATTTTTTAGATTGTTTTTTATAATGCAAGAATACATTGTGTGTGTGTGTGTGTGTGTTTAATGTACAGAATGTTAGGGCTACGATCTAGCTTGATTTTATCCTAATCGTCAGAAACTCGAAGAGACGCCAAAACGAACCAGCAACAAGCAATTTCAGGCAGTAGTGTAACAACAGCTTTGTGTAAAATTCTGCGAAAATGATTTAGGAAAACCAGTTGCTTAACGTTCGTGTCAGAAGACGTCAGGAGTGAATGTCGGGCTTGTTCCGTTATCGGATTATCCCGATTACCGCTTTCAAGCTTCACAGCTCAACATCAGATCAGATATATTTCCGATCCGATGATGAGCTGTGAAGCTTGAAAGCGCTAATCTGGAATTTGTTCTATAGTATTGTGAAACCGTGTAATTTCTGGTTGTGATTATAACTACTAACACAATCTTTTTAACTAAACGAAATTTTAGTCAGTTTTATGATATTTTAATTAAAATTTTTTAAAGTAAGCCAGTTTAAAACAATAGAAGGTGAAAGTAACAACTAAAAATGAAGGCGGCTGACCTTGAAAACGAATTGATAGCAACCGTTCCGTTATCGAGTTCAATACTACGTCGGGAAACAATGGCGAGAAAATAACAAGGTAAATTCTCACCTTAATGTTGCTTTTCCATTAATTTATTTCTAATAGTGTCCCTTTGTTTGAATCCAAGCGATTGGTGTTTCTCTTTATGTATGTATGTAAACCTCTGTAAGCTGTCTATAAACATACAAACGACAGGACCAAAATATCGAAAACTATTGTAATCGTGGAATACAGTATTGTACGTAACGTAAGTGGAATATAATGATGTAGTATAATGTAATGTAATGTAAATATATATATATATATATATATATAGTAACAAAATAAGAATTTTGTTTATTTTTAAATTATTTTCTGTTTAATTTATTTCTAATTAATATGAATTAATTATTTTAATTAATTAATTTTGATGTATTTATGTATTTTTTAATTCTTTTATTTATTAAGTTAATTACTTTAATAGCGTAGAATAATCAGAATTGGATTTCCGCGTTAAATAGATTGTCTCCTGTAATAATCGATTAGCGGTCCTTCGTTATTCTAAGTGTGTACTCTTTCAACGTTGTTAATTTCTGCTTTTCTGGTAGTCCAGGCATCATATATTATTTAATATTCTTTTAATTATATAATTACAAATAAATAGAACCCAAAATTATAAAATTCAATGATTTATTAACATAATAGAAAATGATCGAATTTGAATCGATTAGTTAAAACAAATTAAAGACAAATTACAGACTAGTATCTCAGGGCGAGTGATTGCAGTATATAAATTATTCATATTGTCACAGGTTCTTTTAGCTGTTATTTTATAATAGTCAGAGAAAGAGGCAAGTCTGGAAAGTATAACACTTACAGTAAAATGCTTAGTTATCTAAAAATACAAAATATTATTTAATATATAAAGGTTAATAATTTAAATTTTTGCGAACCAAACTCATGACGAAGTTGGCTGTCGCCGCTAAGGATTCTGGGAATTCAAAATGGTTGCCTTCGTGCTGCGTATGTAGACGGCTCCTGCACAACGGAATCTCTTCAAATAAATGTTTCTTCACTAAGTTTTCCTCGTCCAAGCTGTAGTGATTAATTCCTTTGGTGATGGTGTAGTTATCCTGGATCAGTGGTCAGTTATTCGTCTCGATAATCAGTGTTCAATAGTGTTCTTGTTTCACTTTAGTCCATAAGGTTGATAATGGCAGATTTCGTCTCGATAAATTCGGAATTAGCGTTTATATGTTTTAATGTAGGTATTGCACTTTTCAATGTTCATTAATTGTTTTCATAAATAGGTTAAGCTGGTTTATTCCACTGAATTTAGTGTTGACTCATGTTTTTTAAATTTCTCGAGTTTAGTTTTGCTAGGTTTAGTTCATGTCCACCATTTTTTCTTCTCTCTTTATATGAATTAATTGCGAGAGCTCGTTCTGAAGTGTACCTCTCAACGTATAACAATCAACTAACTAACTTTCTTCTTCATACAAAAAGTCCTGGCCAATTTAATATTAAAATGACATTGTTTTAAATCTCTGGCATTTACGCTTACATAGTTGACTTTTACATTATATGACTGAATACATTTTTACTATTATTTAATTTTATTAAATACTAAATACATAATCTCTTTCCTTAGTTACTTCTGCGTTATTTAATATCAAATATGATATTTTTACAATGTTTTCTATCTCAAAATGCCTTATTTAGAGTACATTTGAACTTAGGCCTTAAATTTTACTTCCTGTCACATTAAATGGTTTACAATCTTTACTATGTTATAATTATTATTGAACAAGATCCCTGATTGAAATAAAATGTTTACTTTTTCTTAATTCCTTGTAATTTTATGATTTGGTTAACTAATTTAAATATTATCTTTAATTTAAATCTTTCCCCCTTAGATTCCAGCGTTATTACACTTGCATTTTTTATAATAATCTTTCATACATTTCTTCAATATCTTTATAAATTATTGTTACAGTTATAATACACTGTGATTGATTTACATTATACAAATTTCATCAATTTAATTAATTTACTTAGCTTATTTATCAATTATAAGGTTGTTGAGATTTACCATTCAGCCTAGATGTTACCTGTGTTCACATACAAAGTTTATTATTATTACAGCTTGCTAATACCCCTTCTGACATTTTATACTTATACAATCTTAATTAAAATTTCTTTACTTAACTACATTAACATTTAGTATTGATTAATACCATTAACATGTAACAAATATTTTATAACAAAAGAATTGTACTCAATCTCAGATCTTCCAGGGTTGAGTTCAATGAACTATTAATATAAACAACACACATATTTTTTCCTTTACTTAAATTATTCCTTAAAATTAAGTTTCATGCAGTCCTTGCTGTTTTTGTTTTATTTTAATGATGTACCCTTGATCACTGCAATACTTATTGTGGTATCTCATCACATTTATAGTCCTATTACCTAATATTGTGAGATAAAAATATCATTCATTTGGGATCATTTTTAGTATATTTTCATAATAAAATTACTTGCACGGGTCCACTGTTATTCTTTGATCTTATCTCTATTTGTTTTAATTAGTCTTATAAGATCAAGAATCTCAGTTACAGGGGATCATAAAGATTTGTTTTTTTTTTTTCATTACAAAAATAACTTGCACTGGTACACTTCATTTGTACCTTTAGACACTTTACTTATACATACTTTACATGATTATTCTTTTATAGTGTTATACATTTTTAGGGACATTTAATCTCTTTTGGGGTTTTATATTTTTATTACTTGGTTCCTTCCAAAAGTATTCCTTTTATTCTGGATGTCGGTTTGTTCTGGGTATTTCCTTACTTACTCCTATCCTACCTGGGTATTTCCTTATTTTATCTTAGCTTTTTGTTTTATTTTTTATAACTTATCATATATTGCATAGTTGGTTTTAATTTGTTTTTATTTCTTCAAACTATGATTGCACTTTACTGTGGTCCTTAATTAATTTTTATAGTAGTTTTCTTTGATTTAATTTTATTTTTACTTTATTTATGATCATTTTTTCATTTAGAACAATGTGGATAATCTGTCATGCTACAATATATATATATATATATATATATATATTGTAACGTCACAGAACGTTCCATAAAGGAAATTAATTGCAAAGTAAATTATGATAAGAGGAAAGTGAGATGAACTGTATCGAACCCAAGTAATCCTAAAAATTTTGTAATATTGTCCGATAATTAATATCATTAACATGAAAAAACGACAAAGACTATGACCAAGACTCAAACCCCATATATATTGTTTAAGTGAAGAACAGTGTAAAACTGATAATGTACTATAAGAGAAACAGATAATCTCAGAAATGACCAAAATGAGGTCATGACATATTAAGAAATGTAACTCTGAATAGGGTATAAAAAACTATTTATTGTGAATTAATGGACAAGATATATTATTATACTTTATAATATAAATAAAATAAATGTATTAAATGATGTGAACACACCATTAAAAATGATGTAAGTTAAAATAA
The DNA here is from genome assembly GCA_034769895.1 of Magicicada septendecula. Taxonomy (NCBI): domain Eukaryota; kingdom Metazoa; phylum Arthropoda; class Insecta; order Hemiptera; family Cicadidae; genus Magicicada; species Magicicada septendecula. The sequence goes on along the minus strand of CM068369.1, from coordinate 430,961,789 downwards.
AAAAATATATAAATGTTATGACAAAAAACCAAGGTTTTGGAGTTGAGACCAATCACTCAGATTTTATGTGAAAACTATTATAGAATTAATATAAAAACTATATGTGAATGTCAGTTAGACAAAGACAAACAAATTATTATAAATAGAGAAAGCTGTAAATTGATTAGAAGTCAATAAAAATAATCAAAAACTGTGTTAAACTGAAAACATGTGATGAACATATAAAATTGTAATATTTATGAATTTAGTGTTATCGAAATGCAACAAAATTGTATTTTAAAGTTGAAACACAATATAAAGTAACTATACTTATATATACGACCACCTAAAACACTTTAACAGTCAAGTTATGAAACTAGTTAGCTATACCATACTAGGCTGAGACCAAAAAACAATCACAAAAATAGTCATATTTGACAGACTAATTGAATAATATTAGAAAAAATGAAGGAAAAGGGTACAATCCTATAATGTACAATGGAAACATACTTGCTCAATTGAAGACAAGCTTAATTCATAGAGAATTTTTAAATATAAAAGTGAAAGTTTCACACCAAGGAAATAACTCATCTGTGCAAACACAGTGAGATGCTAAGTAATATTACAATAAAAATAAAATGCATTAGGATAAACCAGGTATGCCCAAAGATAAACAATATAACAAACTCTAAGTGAATAGCCAAAAAATCCCATATATAATACCGAAAAAGACAAAATTACAATAAAAACCAGTGACAAAAAACCTAGGCCATATGTAATGCCTACACAAAAATGAACTTATTTATATGTTATATGTTTTAATATTTGCTTATTTTTGTTATGTAAAGATGATTATGCTGTGTATTGATGTTATAGCAAGAACCAAGCAACTTCATAACATTTTATTAATTAGAAAATTAGAATTTTGAGCAAACACTACAAGGTAAGAATTGTATTTTATGTTAATTTATTAGGTTTAGTTTGTTCAAAACCAATCGTGAATGGTATCATTTTATTCAGTTGAAAGCAGAAAATCCAAAAATAATAATGGCATGCAGATTGTAAGTAGTTCTGTAAAATTGTTTGACAAATACCAGAATAATTTCAGTAATATCCTTTAGTGTGAAGAATAAGAAGTTTTTGTTCTAAAGCTTCTATGGAAGTCGAATTTGTTCTATGATGTTCTATTTGCATATTCTCGAACGTTCCAGAAGAAAATTTTACTCAAAAATACCGGAAGTCCAGTTTAAAAATTAAAACAATGACCCTTACAGAGTATAAAAGGAAGACGAAATTTGACACAAAAAATACTGTATGTTTTGAATCCACAAGAGACACTTCACCTATGAATCCGATCATCTAATCCCAGACGAACTCGAAGAAGAGGAATTCAACCCGAAAACTCAGAAAGGCTTTTTCCCGTACATGACAATAGACAGACTTAACCTATATACGGAGTATATCGCTAAACGCTAATGTGTTGTTGAATAGAGCAGCAACACGCCATATTTAATAGAAACGCACACAGCCAAATACCCAGCGGCCCTGAAAAGGACCGATTTTAATAGAGAAAATCAATTTTGCTGGTATTTGCGAAAATAAACAAACTTTGACAAAATTCCCAAAACATATTACTGACAAGCCTTCTACATTGAGTTTGGAACTAGCGCTGAGACGGCAGAATAGAGAGACCACGCAGTCAGCTGTTCGCCGCCGCCAAGAATTCAAAGCATAGAAAGAGTACGAATTTTATTTCAATTGTGTGGAGTTGTAAAACCGTAATCCGACTTTTAAATAGTTACCAGTGCGTGAGGAACGTAAACACGAAGAGGCGCAAGATTGGAATCGTCCCCAAGAACAGTGTCCAGTGAAGGAAATACTTACGTGAGTTGTTAAAAAATAATTAAAATCATTTTTACCTGGTATCCTTGTCACACAGTTGTACTACACATGTCAAACACCTTCAAATCACACAATTTTTGTAAAGCATCCCACTGATTTGTTTTGATAGTTCAAAGGAGTCACGTCCTGAGTATAAAGTTTTTTCATACATTAAATTCATGCTATTCAACTGAGCAATAAATTTTTATCACACGATGATTAATAAAAACTTGTCAATAACTTGTTTGTAACTCTGCAATTTTGGTTAATTTGAGTGTTAGTCCTTCAGACGATTTTTATGAAAAGAAAGATCATTAAACATACGTTATTTATAATCCAAACTGTCTTGGTCACATTTTTTTATATAATTAATTTAACAACTAAAAAATCAATTTTTAATAATAATAATTTCTTGGAACAAATACCCAAGTGGCCCCCACATACACATATTAGCATAAGTTGTGTTTGCAGGACAACATCGTCGCAGAGAAACCGGCAATCAGTAAGTATTAAAAGTGCGCGGAGTGTAACACCCGACATCACAACACAAAACATACAAAATTCAATTCGTTATAAATTGGCAGCCCAACTAGTGAGGCTTGAAAGGAAACGAACAAGCCCGGCAACTATCAACAAATCAAGATGCCGCTACCAAAAGGAAAGAAGGTGAAGGAAGATGGGGAGGCAGTCCAAGTCGAGGAAATAGAAATAGAACCGCCCACACTAGAAATTGAAAAACCCATACTGGACGGTAGCGCGATGATTTTATTTTACTAGGTTGGCTAATCTGATTTATATCTCATCAACGTTCGCGTAATCGTACTTTGATCAGTGCACATTCAGTAATCTCGGCGTTCGGTTCGCCGGACCTTTCCGTCAAGTTAGTGTCGACATTAGATGTAGGCCTTAGGCCTTACTATTTTCTATCATGGCCAACTAGCGCCACAACTTCATTCTTAACTAAATTTATTAATTATTAATTTAATATGCAGCATTAGCCAGCCTTCTTTCAATTTATTACAGCTGTAATGTGATCATTCAAATTATTAAAACTATTCGTATACAGTCCACTTCTCTTATTTCTTAATGTAATTTAATACATCCTACACAACATCTTCAATCATAATGGAAGACCAGCAGACAAATATTTAATGCAAGATACATAATTTTCGCCCGCTCGGGCTGAACAAATTAACTCTTCCGGTCCGCACTTGCGGAACGTTACTTTTCTTAAACTGTTTCGGCCCACTTGGGCCGGGATCAGCCATATTTTTGGTCACTCCGGACCTGGATTTCCACTTAATGTCTTTTGTATCTTTTTCTGGCCATCACGGGCGGGTTAGCACGTCAGCTAATGCGACCGTGGCGTGATTTGCGTCGCCATTTCGCTCGTCGTCTTCAGGCAACGTGATAGCAAGTTCCTGCCGGCTGCAGTGCCTCAAGGTGGTCATCTTGCCAGCTGTTCACCATCATCATCAAGGAGCCGACGCTGCGGGACGTCGCTGACCAGGTACCACCAGCAACAGTAATAAGGTGCGTAAAAGAATGTCTGAGGAAGGCCTCAAGGTGCTGACCAGAAAGAGAGGCGGATTAAAGTCCGCGATAGTGCGGATACAATCCGCGGTAAATTCATTTGACATTAATTTAACCACAAAACATTTTTTGACTGTGAGATTAGAAAGTCTTAAGAGCTTAGCCTCGAAGTACGACGAAGTACAGTCTGAGATAGAGCTTATAAGTAAAGACGTGAGCACTGCTCAGGCAGACCGAGTCGAGGTTGAGGAAATGATATACTCAACTGAGGCAAACATTTTACAACTTCTTGACACTGTTAATACTCAGACTGTGCCTCCTGTACTATCGACGCCTGTGCATTTAAAACCGATAAGTTTGCCCTGCTTCTCAGGCAACATACTTGAGTGGCAACATTTCTATTCAATTTTTAATGATCTGGTGCATTCAAGATCAGATTTAACACCAGTACAGAAACTGCATTACTTGCATTCATCGGTGAAGTGTGAACCATTAGACTTAATTAAATCATTACCAATTTGTCAAGAGAATTATGTAATAGCGTTGAACTTGCTGTCCGATAGGTACAATAATCCATTTATATTAGCAAAATATTATGTACAGAACCTACTTCAGGTTAAGTCCACAATAAAGGACTCAGTCCAAAGCTTGGCTGAGTTTACGAATACTATAACGTCTTCTGTTAATTCGCTGGCGGCAATGAAGCTGTCTGTAAACCTATTTGAGTTTATTACTATACAATTGCTTTCCACTAAACTTCACCCTATCACTTTAAAACGTTGGAAGGAGTCTATAGACCCTGACAACTTGCCTAGTTTTCAAGACTTTACTCATTTTTTGAATTTGCGCCGACAGCTTTTAGTAAATACTATGCCAATTGAACCCGGACAGCAATTCAATAAACCTAGTGTAAAACCAAACAATAAGTTTGAGAAATGTAGTTTAAGAAATACTGCTGGCAGCAGTACCTTTAAGAGTTATCATGCTACGGCAAGGCATTATTCATGTGTGTGCTGTAAATCTGATCACCCGCTTTACATGTGTAATAATTTTCGCATATTAAGTGCCGCTGAGCGGGGGCAATTGGTGGCAAACCATAAATGTTGTATTAACTGCCTTAGAGCAGGTCATTTGATAACAAATTGTAAAAGTAAACAGGTTTGTAAAATTTGTTCAAAGGCTCACCACACCTTGCTGCACGCTAATTACGTGCCGAAATCAGCAGATGCCAGCAGTAACTACTGCTCATTTAAATTACAGTGTAAAAACAATGTACTTTTATCCACTGCAGTTGTATATGTCATTGATCAGGCTGGCAATAGGCATAAGGCGCGCGCACTTCTTGACGCCGGGTCTCAGATCAATTTTTGTACGAAATCATTTGCGAAAAGATTGCACCTCAAACTAACCCGATCTAATATTCCGATTACAGGAATAAGCAACACAGCGTGTTGCGCTACTGACATTGTTTCTATGCGTATTATGTCTCGCTATCAGAGACATAGTTTCGAGGCCAAATTTGCCGTCTTATCTAACTTAACTCATAATCTGCCTTCAATATCGTTTGACATCAACCGGTTCCACATTCCAAATAAAATTTTTCTCGCCGACCCAGATTTTAATATATCTTCACAGATCGACATACTATTGGGGGCTCAATTTTATCTAGATTTAATATTAGCTAATAAGTACACACGCGGACCCAACTTCCCTATCATTCAGGAGACAAAACTGGGTTACATTTTGGCCGGCAATCTGCCCAAGCACTGCCACACCCAGGGTCCTGCTGTTTCGGTCTTGGCAAGGAACAATGACAGCCAAATCCTGCAATCTCTTGAGAGATTTTGGGAGGCAGAAACGATCCCCGGCGATACCCCTAATGGCGAGTCGGCTTGCGAAGAGCATTTTAGGCGCTACACTCAGCGCAACCACGAGGGTAGATTTATAGTGTCGCTCCCATTCAAGTCTGATAATCCTCACTTAGGGGAATCCTACACAAGTGCCGAATCAAGGTTTTTAAACTTGGAGCGTCGATTCAGGCGCGATCCCAAGCTCGCTCGCGACTACGCAGACTTTATCGGGGAATACATGAAGCTTGGGCACATGACACCCATTGATCATGGCGCTATCAATTTAGGATCGTCAAATATTTATTACTTGCCTCACCATGCCGTGTTTAAACATTCTAGCTTAACCACAAAATTGCGCGTTGTCTTTGATGGTTCCTCCAAGACTACAAATGGCCTTTCGTTAAATGACCTATTATTGGTAGGCCCCAATGTTCAGCAAGATCTCTTCTCTATTCTGTTGCGGTTTCGCACACATAAGTATGTCCTGATTGCTGACATCGAAAAAATGTATCGTCAGATTCGCGTTGCTGAAGAGGACTGTCACTATCAGCGTATTTTGTGGCGTGACTCTCCCCTCGAACCACTTAAGCATTTCGCGCTGCGAACAGTAACTTACGGCACGGCTAGCGCCTCCTTTTTGGCCACACGGTGCCTTTTACAAATTGCTAGAGACAATCAAACTTCCTTTCCCCAAGCGGCTTTAGCCATCACTAACGATTTTTATGTAGACGATCTACTTACCGGTTCTGACACTATCCCCGATCTGACTAATCTGAAATCCGACCTAGGTGCGTTACTTGCTCAATATGGTTTCACGTTGCACAAATGGGCATCAAATGAACCCACAGCGGTCGCAAGTCATCACAACCTTTCACGACCCCTAAATAAACAGGACAATGTGCGTACCCTGGGAATTCTTTGGAACAACACTGCTGATTCATTTTTGTTTGATGTCAACCTATCTCCGGTTCTTCATAGCGTATCCAAGAGGCAAATTCTTTCAATAATCGCCGGAATATATGATCCACTGGGTTTAATCGGACCAGTTGTCTTTTTGTATAAACACTTCATGCAGCGACTCTGGCTTTGTAAGCTTAGTTGGGATGAACCGCTTTCCGGTCAGTCACTGTCGGATTGGCATTCTTTGTGTAACAAATTAAGTCTGATTGGTAAAATAGTGGTCCCGCGATCTATTCGTTGCAACCATCAGGCGGTTACAGTTCAGTTGCATGGTTTTTCGGATGCTTCCGAGAGAGGGTTCGGCTGTTGTGTGTATGTCCGAGTCATTTATCAAGATGCTACTGCTTCCTGTCGTCTTTTGTGTTCAAAATCTCGCGTGGCTCCCTTGCGCCAAGTGTCATTACCTCGTATCGAGCTCTGCGCTTGTTTGTTATTATCGCGACTTGTGTCTAAAATTATTCCTGCTCTTCATTCATTCATTGAGGATGTACATTTGTATTCCGATTCTATGGTGGCTCTTTACTGGATTCATGCGCAGTCTTCGCGTTGGAAAACATACGTCGCTAATAGGGTTGCTGAAATTCAGCGTCGCACGCAAACTTGTACCTGGCATCACATTGATTCGCGACGCAATCCTGCTGATATTATTTCTAGGGGGTGTCTCCCGGACGTTTTGCGCGATTGCTCGCTTTGGTGGCACGGTCCTGGCTGTCTGTATCAATCGTCAGAGTCTAATCCTTTCCCATCTTTCGTACCGGCCACTCCATCATCTTCGGAAGTCATCGCGGAAGAGAAAACTACACATAACCGTTCGCTAATGTCTACCCTGGCTGTTGACTTATCGTTGGACTTTTCCTCGTTACACCGGCTGACACGTGTATACGCTTACTGTTTTCGTTTCATCAGAAATATTAGGCACTCATCTGCGGACAGGCTTTCGGGCGATCTGACCCCTGCGGAAATTCATCAGTCTCTTAATTTCTTTATAAGGCAATCTCAATCGACCCACTTCCCAGGCGAAATTAGTTGTCTTCGGAACGGATTTTCTGTTTCGATCAGAAGCAAGTTAGCCTCTCTCGACCCGTTTCTTGACGACACTGGAGTGATACGCGTGGGCGGACGATTGCAGCATTCCCAGTTATCTTACGACTCGAAACATCCTATCGTACTACCCCCATCGGCGCATGTCACACGCCTTATCATCGAACGCGAACACATTCGTTTGCTTCATGCTGGTGCGCAGCTCGTGCATCATTCACTGCGTCAACGTTGGTGGATTGTTAATGCCCGGCTAGTCATCCGTTCCATTATTCGTAAGTGTCTCAAGTGCATCAGGTTTAGCGCCACACAGCAGGTTCAGAGGCTTGGCATCTTGCCATCCCCTAGAGTCACTCCTTCAAGGCCGTTTCTATTTTGCGCGGTTGATTATGGTGGTCCCTTCATGATTCGTCATGGCGGGCAGAAGTCTAGAACTCTTACTAAGGCGTACGTGTCTCTGTTTGTTTGCTTAGCAACTAGGGCTATTCACCTGGAATTGGTGTCCGACCTTACTGCCAGCGCATTTATAGCTGCTTTACGTCGTTTTATGGCACGTCGGAGAATACCTAGTCAACTGTACTCCGACAACGGCACGAACTTCAGGAAGGCCCGCACCATCTTACATGACATTTACAACTTTTGGCACGATAAGGATGCCATCACCTCGATCAAGTCATTCACATCCTCTCAGGGGATATCATGGTCATTTATTCCGCCCTCCTCACCTCATTTCGGTGGCCTTTGGGAGAGCGGCGTCAAGAGTTTGAAATTTCATTTGCGGCGCGTGGTAGGCAAATCTATACTAAACTTCGAAGAGTTCACAACCGTTTTGTCTCAGATAGAGGCATGTCTGAACTCTCGACCTTTATTTGCTATTTCTTCGGATGTTAATGACCCGGTGCCACTCACACCTGGCCATTTTTTGATCTGCGCGCCCCTAACTGCGATTCCTGACCCAGACCTTTCTCACGTTCCTGTTTCTCGCCTTGGTCGTTGGCAATTACTTCAGAGGTTTGCCCAGGGCATTTGGAAGGCGTGGTCTCGCGATTATTTGCACCAGCTGCAACAGCGTCACAAGTGGAAGTTTGCCAAAGATAATGTTTCCATTGGTGACTTAGCCTTGCTCATTGAGGACAACTTGCCTCCATTAGCCTGGAAATTTGGCGTGATCATCGCCACATTTCCCGGCCCAGATAATTTGGTTCGCGTCGTGGACATTCGCACGCCTACGGGTGTTTTGCGGAGACCAATACATAAATTATGTCTATTGCCAGCGCGAGACGAGATGTGACACTATGGTTACAGCACAATGCGGCTTTATTCCGCCATTGACTTATTATTTATTACGACCATTTGGTCAACATGATTGTGATGGATTGTCACAATACTTTTGTCAATTTTGCGTCATGGCACGCTTCTGAGTATCACAGTTCTGGTGATATCTTAATATTTGTATTGTATGTTAATTTTTGTGGCATACTATGTCACACTTTCATTGATCTCATGGGGTGTACTGCATGTCTTTGGGTGGTCTTATTTATTAATGTTATTACATAATATTCGCATGTTTGCTGTCAAGTAACCATGCATTCATTTCTTTATATTGTTGCTGATAAATATGTACTATTTTGTGAATGTCTTAAATTGTTAAATTGTTTCTGTAATTTCAGTATTGTATTGTTGGCTGACATTACAATTATTTATCTTGTAATTATGCAAATTATTATTGTTGTATTCACATAAATTGTGTCGATGTAAACTATTGTAAGCGTCTACCGTGTGTAACTGCCTTGTCTAATTTATTTATATTGTACTTATATTTTATTCATTTTTGTAAGTAAGCATGCACAATTCTTTATTTAAATTATGACATACACGTCATATCTGGGCTACATTCAGCATCTAGCTTGCTCACACGTTGGCATACATTGTAAATTCCTGAAACTTCAGGAATAGCGTATTTAGGCCGATACATGTCGCCCTACTGAATATACAATGAAACATGCAACTGTAACATGTTCAACAACAATTTTATTCATGTAATGAACTTCTGTACAGGTCTACGGACCTTAGCTAGCATTAAGCTAACTCTATGACTTGCATATTATGTATTTTTCGTTCATGTTTTGTAATGTTACGTACTGCGCACTTGTGTCAGTAATATTGGTTAACCAGACTTAGTGGTACATGAAACAGCTGTTTGCGAAACCTTGGCCTACAGTCGCCTATCTGCATGCTTATCTCAAATTAGCGGCCGATTGCCGTTATCTAATCTCAACTCAAGGTTCAACTCAGCCTTGAAGCTGATTCTAATTATTAAAACTCCACTATTTCAAATTGAACTGTAAATGTATTATAATTTATTAAAGAATGTATTAAAAAATCTTTTTGATTTTTGACGGGCAGCTTATGGACGGTAGCGCGATGATTTTATTTTACTAGGTTGGCTAATCTGATTTATATCTCATCAACGTTCGCGTAATCGTACTTTGATCAGTGCACATTCAGTAATCTCGGCGTTCGGTTCGCCGGACCTTTCCGTCAAGTTAGTGTCGACATTAGATGTAGGCCTTAGGCCTTACTATTTTCTATAATGGCCAACTAGCGCCACAACTTCATTCTTAACTAAATTTATTAATTATTAATTTAATATGCAGCATTAGCCAGCCTTCTTTCAATTTATTACAGCTGTAATGTGATCATTCAAATTATTAAAACTATTCGTATACAGTCCACTTCTCTTATTTCTTAATGTAATTTAATACATCCTACACAACATCTTCAATCATAATGGAAGACCAGCAGACAAATATTTAATGCAAGATACATAATTTTCGCCCGCTCGGGCTGAACAAATTAACTCTTCCGGTCCGCACTTGCGGAACGTTACTTTTCTTAAACTGTTTCGGCCCACTTGGGCCGGGATCAGCCACATACAAACGAGAGATGAATCAGAGGAACAAGCGGGAGAAAGACCCATACAAATTGGAGACCAAACAGAGAAACCCGAACCGGAAAAAGCAACAGGGAGCGTTGACATGAACGCTATAATGATGATGTTCCAAAGAATGGAAGAAACGATAAACAAAAATACGAATAAAAATACAGAATCCCTAAGGGAGGAAAATAACAAAAATGTAGAGTCTCCGAGGAAAGATATAACCGATAAAATCAATGATCATGGAAAAAAGCTGGAGGTATTTCAGGAGGAAAATAAAAAAGTATAGAGTCCCTGAAAAAGGAAATCAGTGCAAATTATGAGACAGTAAACCAAAAAATCGATGATAATAAAGTCGACAGTGACAGTAGGGTTGAAACAATGGCGAAACAGTTAGAAAGATTGCAGGAAGGAAATAATACCCGTTTTGAAACCATAGAGGAGCGAACCATAAAGACGAAACAAGACGTTCGAACTCTCGATGATAAGGTAAGGCAAAACCAAGAAGAAATTATGCAGGAGGTAGGAGAAGTCCGGAAAGACGTTAGCGAGAGAATACAAAGAACGTATGACATAGCTAATAGATTAGACAAGCAGATAAAAACCAATAGAAACAATATACAGGAAATAGATCAGAGGGGGAAAAACCTGCAGGAGAAATTAGAAGCACTGAGGGACACACCGATATTGAATACCCATACGTGTCATAGCGAAAATAGGGAAGTAATTAACTTCCAAAATTATCGCCGGAACCCTATGGAATTTTTGGAGAGGATGGAAGAGTTCTCGAAAGGAATAGGGAAACAAGATGGGATAGAATAAGGGAAATGTTAGACGAAACATTCCGAAATACGAGGGATAATTGGTGGATAGCAGTACGGCCCGAAATAACAAACTTGAACGGATTCAAACGACAATTCAAAGAAAAATATTGGTCAGAAACGGCGCAAAACAAAGTGAGAATGGCCATATTTTACGGGAAATACGACGCGTCCAAGGGACAATCCCCAACATCATATTTCCTGGGAAAGATATGTTTGGCGCGAAAATTAATACCGCCAATCCCGGAAGAATGTTTGGTGAGACAGTTAGCTGGACACTATAGCTACGGTATTAAAGATGCCCAATTATACCAGCAACTTAGTAAAATTACGGACCTAGCTAAGCTATTAGAGAACTGCGAGTCTGCGGGAAAATTTCAAGACTACCAACCCCCCAGTCGTAAGGTAGACTATTATATTAGTAACAACGGGCCAAATCGAAATGGAAGCGGAAATGGTAATAATTTTAACCCGAATAGTCAGAACAATAACACCCCACTAAATAGCCGCAATAATAATAATCAAGGTCCGAATAACCGTAACAATCCGGGGCCAAATCGAAGTAATTACCCCGAAAATAATTACCATAGGAACAGCTACCAGGGAAATAATTATCGGGGCAACAATTATAGAGGGAATAATTATAGTCAGGGAAATAATTATCGGAACGGAGGTAATCAAGGAGGAAGTGATAGAAGGAACAGGAGTACAGATCCCAGGTAAACTATACGATGGCTAATAGTCAACGACCATACCAACAAAATTTACCGGCTTACGTGTATTACCCACAGCAGACGCAAGGTAACCAAGGTAATACAACAAATAGCCGACCTATTAGTGGTAACCCAGAGGTTAGACAGGAACCACAAACAAGTCAGCAACCCAAAGTTCCGGGAGACCGGGCAAATGAGACAGGTGCTCATTTAAACTAGACGCGGCAGTGAAAAAGGAAAACAGCCCTTCACTGATCCAATATTATGGGGTAACTGGATGCAAAAATATACATGACGAAGACGGGACAATGACATTGAGAACAAATAATTATCTCAGAGATATTAGGGAGGAATTGTTAGAAGAGAGGGATAATATAATTGAAAATAATAATAAAGGGAATAATGGGATAGTACAAATTAAGGCAGATATAAATGGTATAGATGCAAAATTAATAGAATATTAGAAAAAACGGAACACCAACGGAAGAAATATGTTCAATCCCAACCAAAGGCTATTAAGTATAAGGTAGGAGAAAAGGTATTAGTCCGGAATAGAGAATTGCCCAGTACTATACAAGGTATAACAAAAAAACTATTACTTTTATATACAGGACCTTTTACAATTACGAAAGGTAAAGAAAACAATACATACGAGGTAACAGACACCGTCAATAACAAAATAAAGGGTACATATAATCAAGCATCGTTGAGAAGGTACCGTGAATAAAAATACAAGTCAACGTATATTTACCAACTTACCCGTACTTAGAAAAGGAGAGAAGATTAATAAATAAAAATACGAGAAGGACACCTTCCACCAAAGGCAAAAATATATATGTAAAATATAAATTTATTTCCAATAGCCAAGTCAACGTATATTTACCAACTTACCCGTACTTAGAGAAGGAGAGGAATAAAGGAGGCAAAGACATAATTTACAATGTTACTCAAATTAATTAAATAAATTATTGAACGATCAAATAACAATTGGTATTACTGAGGAGGAGAAATACTGTCATGTAATTGAAACTAAAAGGAAATGATAAATGAAAAAAAAGGAAACAGTGTGTTACATAAGGAGGTGATGATGAATTTATAAATATAGCTATTGACATCGAATGATTTTAAAAGATAATTGTACCTGCGGAGAACAGTACATTAATATAATTGAGAAATAATCAGAAGAGATTAAGAAAGAGAATTTATGTGTAGGAGCCTATGATCTTTGAATATTATATTTTATTATTATTATTATTATTTGTTGCTAAAGTGCAATTATAAGTACGTCTTATATATTTTCTGGACAGAGATGTGTTTCCTCTGATTTCAGTGGTTATAGTTAGGGAACGGCGGAGATTGGATTGCCAATGGGGCCCCTCTGACTCCGAACCCGCTATAAAAGTTAGGGAATTGTTAGGGAGTTATATCAAAGATTAAATAATTAACATCAAGGTAAAGGAAAGGAAAAGAATATATGGTAAAGATTGATACATGGATAATGAGATGGATTAGTATATTAAAGGAGTAGTACAGGAATCTAATTATAAGATAAAAGAATGAAATATAATGTAGCTAATAAAAGGTTAATATAGAAATGATAATTTCATCAAAACTGAAGAAATGTTTTTCCCAAATTATCAATTTTAACGGGGAGGCATATGTAACGTCACAGAACGTTCCATAAAGGAAATTAATTGCAAAGTAAATTATTATAATGTGACGATTTCATTAATAAAAAATATGTTAATTATTTAAGTTGATAATATATAAGCGGAGAAATGTTAAATTCTTAATAAAATCTCACATTGTAAACTAAATCTTATGGCAATAATTTAATAATAATAATATTTAATATAAGTCTAATAATAAAATTAAAAGGGAATGGAATTGTACAGAAAGGGTAAAGCTTATTAATTTATCCTGCATAAACAGGCGCTGACCAGAATTAACTTGTTTTCTGACCCCTAAATAAACTAAGTATTATTGTAAATTTGTTATTATTTAAATAATTAAATAAGACCATTGTTACGTACTTTGATAACTTCTGCAACTAAGAATACCTCTATTTAATTATTTAATCAAACCGTAGTCCTTTAATTAAAATTAGAAACACGGAACTACTTTTATGTTGCCTAGTAATTGTCTTGAGATTACTACTCTCCCCCTTAACTATTTCTGCCACTTGGAATGGAGCGCTCACGCCGTAAGCAGCGTAAAGCGTTGTTTCGCTACGTATATATAAAAATGTGAAAAGCTTGATGCAATGACTATTTAAATAAATAAATTTGTGTGGTGATGACATCTCTCTATATTATAAAATAACGGACCATGTAATTTATACAGTTTTACTACCAAGAAGGTGATAGTCAACTAATCTATAATCATGTGAAGTGTATAACAGTGAAACAAACTTTCTATCTATGTATTCTAACTACAAGAATTACTAAGAATAACTACAGTCGCCTGAGATGAATGTACCACACCAGGAATGATTTGACATACTTCTAGAACTTAGCCGTCACAGTATGATAAGGTAACGACTGAACTTCAAGAAACATCAGGAGGACCGAAGAACTAATTCTGCAGCAACTTCAGGAAACACACAGGTGACATGGAGGCTTGTCTTCCATGGTTAAGAGTTACAAAATTATAACCCCCAAAAGACAATTTAAATTATATTAAAGACTTTAAAACTTATGTTTTAAATGTAATAACATTAAAGACTTTAGAAAACTGACATTATAGGTAACATGTAGTATAAAATCTAATAACACTAGTTATAGCAAAAAGGTAAAGTTTAAACTAAAAGTTTTGTTGTTTTAGAAGATTAATAAAAAACCATTCTTCAAATGGTTAGAGTTTCAATATTGTACATGGCAAGGTGATCATTATTCATTTAATATATTTAATCCCGGATCCGTGGAATTAATTAAAGAGGATGTACATCATATTTTGAGGCCCCTTTGTAAAGGAGTAATTTATATATTTAATCATATAGTAAACTATATTGTTTGAGAACTCTCAATAGAGAACTTAATCACCAAATGTAATAAAGAGATGTCATCTGAGTACCGAGTAAACTGAGTGCATAAATCAACAGTCGCCCCTTCCTAATATCCTGCTATATAAATTGTTTTATTGGTTGTGATTATTTTCAGTGCTTCACAACGAAGGCAGCCTGTATAATTGGCACATCCAATTATTACTGGTTCCCTAAGTTATAACTCAAGAGAAGAGGTTATAATAAGAGGAAAGTGAGATGAACAGTATCGAACCCAAGTAATCCAAAAAATTTTGTATTATTGTCCGATAATTAATATCATTAACATGAAAAAACGAAAATGACTATGACCAAGACTCAAACCCCATATATATTGTTTAAGTGAAGAACAGTGTAAAACTGATAATGTACTATAAGAGAAACAGATAATCTCAGAAATGACCAAAATGAGGTCATGACATATTAAGAAATGTAACTCTGAATAGGGTATAAAAAACTATTTATTGTGAATTAATGGACAAGATATATTATTATACTTTATAATATAAATAAAATAAATGTATTAAATGATGTGAACACACCATTAAAAATGATGTAAGTTAAAATAAAAAAATATATAAATGTTATGACAAAAAACCAAGGTTTTGGAGTTGAGACCAATCACTCAGATTTTATGTGAAAACTATTATAGAATTAATATAAAAACTATATGTGAATGTCAGTTAGACAAAGACAAACAAATTATTATAAATAGAGAAAGCTGTAAATTGATTAGAAGTCAATTAAAATAATCAAAAATTGTGTTAAACTGAAAACATGTGATGAACATATAAAATTGTAATATTTATGAATTTAATGTTATCGAAATGCAACAAAATTGTATTTTAAAGTTGAAGCACAATATAAAGTAACTATACTTATATATATGACCACCTAAAACACTTTAACAGTCAAGTTATGAAACTAGTTAGCTATACCATACTAGGCTGAGACCAAAAAACAATCACAAAAATAGTCATATTTGACAGACTAATTGAATAATATTAGAAAAAATGAAGGAAAAGGGTACAATCCTATAATGTACAATGGAAACAAACTTGCTCAATTGAAGACAAGCTTAATTCATAGAGAATTTTTAAATATAAAAGTGAAAATTTTCACACCAAGGAAGTAACTCATCTGTGCAAACACAGTGAGATGCTAAGTAATATTACAATAAAAATAAATAAAATGTATTAGGATAAACCAGGTATTCCCAAAGATAAACAATATAACAAACTCTAAGTGAATAGCCAAAAAATCCCATATATAATACCGAAAAAGACAAAATTACAATAAAAACCAGTGACAAAAAACCTAGGCCATATGTAATGCCTACACAAAAATGAACTTATTTATATGTTATATGTTTTAATATTTGCTTATTTTTGTTATGTAAAGATGATTATGCTGTGTATTGATGTTATAGCAAGAACCAAGCAACTTCATAACATTTTATTAATTAGAAAATTAGAATTTTGTGCAAACACTACAAGGTAAGAATTGTATTTTATGTTAATTTATTAGGTTTAGTTTGTTCAAAACCAATTGTGAATGGTATCATTTTATTCAGTTGAAAGCAGAAAATCCAAAAATAATAATGGCATGCAGATTGTAAGTAGTTCTGTAAAATTGTTTGACAAATACCAGAATAATTTCAGTAATATTCTTTAGTGTGAAGAATCAGAAGTTTTTGTTCTAAAGCTTCTACGGAAGTCGAATTTGTTCTATGATGTTCTATTTGCATATTCTCGAACGTTCCAGAAGAAAATTTTACTCAAAAATACCGGAAGTCCAGTTTAAAAATTAAAACAATGACCCTTACAGAGTATAAAAGGAAGACGAAATTTCACACAGAAAACACTTTATGCTTTGAATCCACAAGAGACACTTCACCTACGAATCCGATCATCTCGTCCAAGGCGAAGTCGAAGAACACAAAATTCAACCGAGAACTCAGAAAGGCTTTTTCCCGTACATGACAAAAGACTGACTTAACCTATATAAGGAGTATATCGCTAATCGCTAACGTGTTGTTGAATAGAGCAGCAACACGCCATATTCAATAGAAACTCACACAGCCAAATACCCAGCGGCCCTGAAAAGGACCGATTTTAATAGAGAAAATCAATTTTGCTGGTATTTGCTAAAATAAACAAACTTTGACAAAATTCCCAAAACATATTACTGACAAGCCTTCTACATTGAGTTTGGAACTAGCGCTGAGACGGCAGAATAGAGAGACCACGCAGTCAGCTGTTCGCCGCCGCCAAGAATTTAAAGCATAGAAAGAGTATGAATTTTATTTCAATTGTGCGGAGTTGTAAAACCGTAATCCGACTTTTAAATAGTTACCAGTGCGTGAGGAACGTAAACACGAAGAGGCGCAAGATTGGAGTCGTCCCCAAGAACAGTGTCCAGTGAAGGAAATACTACGTGAGTTGTTAAAAAATAATTAAAATCCTTTTTACCTGGTATCCTTGTCACACAGTTGTACTACACATGTCAAACACCTTCAAATCACACAATTTTTGTAAAGCATCCCACTGATTTGTCTTGATAGTTCAAAGGAGTCACGTCCTGAGTATAAAGTTTTTTCATACATTAAATTCATGCTATTCAACTGAGCAATAAAATTTTTATCACACGATGATTATTAAAAACTTGTCAATAACTTGTTTGTAACTCTGCAATTTTGGTTAATTTGAGTGTTAGTCCTTCAGACGATTTTTATGAAAAGAAAGATCATTAAACATACGTTATTTATAATCCAAACTGTCTTGTTCACATTTTTTATATAATTAATTTAACAACTAAAAAATCAATTTTTAATAATAATAATTTCTTGGAACAAGTACCCATGTGGCGCCCACATACACATATTAGCATAAGTTGTGTTTGCAGGACAACACCGTCGCAGAGAGACCGGCAATCAGTAAGTATTAAAAGTGCGCGGAGTCTAACACCCGACATCACAACACAAAACATACAAAATTCAATTCGTTATAATATGTTGTAACGTCACAATACGTTTCATAAACAAAATAATTCCAAAAGTAAATTATCATAAGAGGAAGGTGAAATGAACAGAATCGAACCCAAGTAATCAAGAAAATTTAGTAATATTGTTCAATAGTTAATATCAATAATATGTAAAAACGACGAAAACTTTGACCAAGACTCGAACCCCATATATTGTTTAAGTGAAGAATAGAATAAAGCGAATATTGTAAAATAAGAGAAACAAATAATCTTAGAAATGACCAAAATAAAGTCATGACATGTTAGAAATGTAACTCAAAATAGAGCAAAAAAAAACAATTTATTGTGAAATAATAGACAAGATCTAGACCAATACATTATAATATATAAAATAGATATATAAAATGATTTAAATCCATCATTAAAGAGGATATAAATTGAAATAAAAAAATGTAAACTTGTAACAGAAAATCAAAGTTTTAGGGTTGAGACCAATCACTCAGATGTATGTGAAAATTAATTGTTATAAAATTAAGAAAAAAACTAGATGTAAATGTCAACTAGACAAAGACAAACAAAGTACTACAAATAGAGAAATCTGTAATTTGATTAGAAATCAATGAAAACAACCAAAAACCGTGCTAAACTGAAAACATGTTGTGAACATTGTAATATAATTACAAATATTACAAATAAAAATAAAAATATATTTATAATTGTTAAATTGAATTGATATGTGTTGATACGTACTGGTATGTATTGATATTTTGTTTCACTGGATCAGTCTGACTCCTTAAAGTCCCACTGGTTAGGCTAATCAAATGGTAATATAATTTCAAGTGTAATAATAAACAAGATATAAAGATATTGATGAAAAGAATATGTTATAACTAAGTGTGTTGGATTGATAAATAACAAATATATCAAACTTTAAAAATTCTGCAAATATTTTTTCTCGTTCTTGTATCGAGTTTGATGGAATGATTTAATTTAATTAATTAAATAATTAATTAATTATTTGAGTTTGTAATTTCCTTCTATATCTATTCTCTCAATGTGAATTATGTTTTTGCTTAATAAAAAAAAATAATAATAACATTAATGGTAGAAATAAAAACAATGCTGGTAACTGAATACTGATTTGCGTTTATTCATTCAAAATTGTGCGCCAGTCAAACTGCGCATGTCCCAGGCACTGGCGAATATTCGCCACAGTCGGCAGTGAGAAAAATCAACAAATATATTTTTTACAAGTTTAAATTTATGGTTCTTTTAACGAGTCGAAATGGTCAGAGGGCAAGGAACAAGATACATTTAACAGGTATTCTTAAACTAAATGTTAATATCTGAAATAGAACAGAATTATTATTACAATTGTCAATTAGAAAGAAATTATTTAAATTTCGAACCAAGTCGAAGAAATGACGTCACTCTGCTCCAGGAAGCACTGGCTGATCGTCTTTATAGAAATTCAGCAATGGCCGCCGTCTGCTCGATTTTAACTGCTATGATGCCGTTGGAATTGAAGATCTTCTCCCACAGAAATAAAACGATGTTCCCTTTTCTGCGAAGTGGTGTTGTTCCAAAATATAGTGTTGAATGTCCCCTCGTCGTCTGCGATGTCGAATTCTGGATGGATCTCTTGTGTAGTGTGGTGTTCAAATATGTGTGTTGGTTCTCTGTGAATTCGTTCCAAAAATTGTTCAAAATGGCTGTCGATTTTTGGTGTTGCGTTTTATGGTGTTATACTGTGTTTTTTGAAACTTGTGAAGTGTTAGACATTGATAGATAAGGTTATTTCACTTGTTAGTTCATCTCCGTTACACGCCACATAACCACACTTGGTTTTAATATAAATTATTTCGTTTTCAATACTCCGCTAATACATTTTTCAACTGTTCAGCTTTGCGATTAACAATAGACTAAAAGACGCAACGTCGTCGTTTTAAGGCAATTTGTGGTATGTCTTTTTCCTCTTCATATTGTTTAATTATAAAATATCTGTCTAAGACTTGTTTCACTATCTAACTATACATAACAAGTTTTCTTATTTTTTACTGTATTTCAAATATTTCTTAATTTTACATGAATCTAACTATTCAGTAATATTGATTATTTAATTTTACATCTTTTGATATATAGCTGGGTTTGTTTCCAACTCATTTAAGCCTAAAAATTACCATTTTAGATAATTATTGTATGTCTCATATTTTGTACAAATTCAGTGTTTTAAAGGTTTTTATTTGTTTTTTCGGTATAATATTTCCATGGAATACACCTAATAACTCCGTAATTACTTTGTTGTTAATAATTTGGTTATTAAAACATTTCAATATTGATTAATTTGCTGTTTAGTCTGATTTGATTACTATCATAAGCCTATTTTTGACTGTTTCCAAAAGAAGTTAATTTTCTTTCTTTTGTCATTCTATTTGCTATTAACTGTATCTGCATTAATTATACTTTCAATTTCTGTATTGTATGTATTGAATTCTATTCCTATTGCATATATTAATTCTTTGATAGATAATTCCTTGTTTATAGGCCATTCTGTGTTTACAAAAATGGTGTCTTGGCTGGTCTGTTTGTACCTTATACATGGTTTACTGTTTTGAATAAAATTATTACATTTTTATGCCCTACTTGCCTCTCTGACTTACACAATGGAAAATTAAATGACATGATTTTAAATACAATAGAATATCTTGTATCTACTAAACTTTCTTTATACTAATAACATCATTGAACCATAACCTGAACATCTTATGCCTAATTTTAACAAAAACATCTTATTATCAACTATTTTCCATATATCACCTAATTTTAACAAAAACATCTTATTCCTATTATTTTGTACTGTATCATCAAATGATAACAACATAGCTTATCCTAGACATAATTTAATTAGAAAAAATAAAAAACTCCTATTACTAGTAACACTGTCAGTCACTAACTGTCTTGTGTATTTATGATTCTTTTGAAAACACTTTAACTGTGATCAAAAAACATCGTGTATCTATTTACACCTTACATCTAAAATATTATCTAATTAATAATAAATAACAAACATCTTAATATTAGTCATACCTTCAGTTATGAACTGTCCTTTGGTATTTTTGTCCTTCTCACCATTTACTTAGCTATAATTAAAGAAAACATTTTATATGTAATAGTTTTTCGTATATCTAATTTAAAAACTCTTATTACTGGTAATGTTGTCAGTCCTTAGACTGTCTTTCATTCCAATGGTTTTATTATTATTATTCTACACTCATGGTAGTCTTTTTATAATACTTAAACTTCATTGAAGATTTTTTCATAGATTTTTTAACTATGTTTCTCACTATACACTCCGTAGTTTCTTAATTTTGTTATCTCACTTCACTTTATTGGATTCTACACTCTGGTAGTCTTTTTAGTGAGTTCTACACTATGGTAGTCTCTTTTGACATATTTTTTAACAAATTACACTTACAACTAATATACAATTTGTGTTTCATAGTATTGTATCTTGTAACTTGTTTGGGGTTTACCTATATCGGTTTCAATTTTGTCTCATGGTATTTATTATATGACTAACATTTTGTTTTGGCATATCTCTTCCTGTTTCTGGTCTCTTTGTTGGAATCTTGATATGTTTTGTCCCTTCTTCAAATATCACATTAGTAGTTTCCTTATTAAAATGGTTTCATGACAGATTATTTCCTTTTTTATGGTCCTTCCCTTTTTGTACTGCTTCCCCAATCTACTGGGTATACTGCTGGTTTAACTGGTTTTTTCATAGTAGGTTATTTTAATTAATGGTTTTCTTTATTATCTTCCATTTTTATTCACATTTTATAGACTTAATTATACAGTTTCTAGGGTAATCCTTAAACAATTTATTCCTCTCACTCACTATGGAACTTTTTCTTTTATTTATGTAACATTAATTCAAATGTTTAGTGTGATAATTTTGTTATGTTACAACATGTAAAATTGTAGAATTTATGACTTTAAAGTTATCAAAATGCAACAAACTTGTATTTTAAAGTTGAACCACAATATAAAGTAACTATACCTATAAGTATGACTACCTAAAACACTTTAACAATCAAGTTATAAAACTAACTGCATATACCATACTAGGTTGAGCCAAAAAAAAAAAAAAAAACAGTCACAAAATTTGTCATATTTGACAGATTAAATGATGAATACTAGAAATAATATAGAAAAAGGATATAATTCTATCATATACAATGGAAAAATACTTGCTCAATTGAAGACAAGCTTAATTCATAAAGAATTTTTGAGTATAAAAGTGAAATTTGTCACACACATGAAATAGCTCATCTGTACAAAGACAGTGAGATGCTAATTGAGAATACAATAAAAATAAAATGTATTAGGGAAACCAGGTATTCCCAAAGACAAACAATGTAACAAACTCTCAGTGAATATCCTAAAAATCACAGAAATAATACCAGGAAGGCAAAATACAATAAATAGCAGTGACAAGAAAAGTAGGCCTTATATTATGCCTACAGAAAAATGAAGTTATTTATATATTATGTGCATTAATACTTGTTTATTTTGTTATGTACAACTAATTATGTTATTTGTTAATGTTATAGTAAGAGCAGAGGAACTTAATTATACAATTAATTAAGAAAACTGTAATTTTGTATACATACTACAAGGTAAGGATGTGTATTTTGTGTTAATTTCATAGATTTAGTTTATTAAAAACCAATCATGAATGGTATCGTTTTAATCAGTTGAAAGCAGAGAATCTAAAAATAATAATGACATACAGATTGTAAGTAGTTCTGTAAAATTGTTTGACAAGTACCAGAATAATTTCAGTAAAATCCCTTAGTATGAAGTAAAAGAAGTTTTTGTTCTAATGATTCTACGGAACTCAAATTTGTTCCATCATGTTCTATTTGCATATTCTCGAACGTTCCAGAAGAAAATTTTACTAAAAAAAACACCGGAAGTCATTAATAAAATTAAAACAATGCACCCTACAAAGAGTATATAAGCGAGACCAAAATCGACCCAATATTCACTTTCTGCTTTGAAACCACCAGCGACACTACACACACGAATTCGAAGAGAGAACTTCTAATCCAAGGCGAACTTAAGAAGAGGAATCCAATCCGAAAACTCAAACAAGGCATTTCCCCGTACCAGACGAAACACGCACTTAACCTGCAAAGGAGTATATCGCTATACCGCTAACGTGCATTTTGAATAGAGCAAAAGCACACAAATTCTAATAGAACACACATAGCCAAATATCCAGCGGCCCTGCCAAGGACCGATTTTTAATAGAGAAAAAATCAAATTTGGATGGTATTAGCGACATAAACAGACTTTGACAAAATCCCAAACAAATTACTGAACGCAAGCCTATATTGAGTTGATGTGGAACTAGCGCTGTGACGTCAGCAGAGCAAGGTCACGCAACGCAGTCAGCTGTTTATCGCCGGCAACTATTTCAAAGCACAGAAGCAGTACGATTTTTAAATTTTGTGCGGAGTTTTCAAATAGTAATTTGACGTTTAAGTAATTACAAGTGCTTGAAGAAACGAAAATACGAAGATACGCAAGATTGGAGTCGTTCCAAAAACAGTGTCCAGTAAAGGAAAAACCTGCCTACCGGAACGTGAGTTGTCCAAAATTAAATTCTCTTACCTGGTATTTTTGTTACACAATTGTACTACATATAACAAATTTTGTAAAGCATCACACTGGTTTGTCTTGATAGTTCCAAGGAGTCACGTCCTGAGTATAAAGTTTTTTCAAAGATTAAATTCATGCGATTCAACTGAGCAATAAATTAATTAATAGCCGATACTTAATACAAATTTTTCAATAATTTCTGTAACTTTGCAATTTTTTCATATTTTTACTGTTAGTCCTTCAGACAATTTATATAAAAGAAAAATCATTAAACGTATTTTATTGCAACTCGACTTGTCCTGTTTATATATTTTTAACTACGAAAAGTCAATTTAATATAATAAGAATTTCTTGGACTAACTATCCAAGTGGCGCCCACACACATATTAGCATAAGTTGTGTTTACAGGACTACGTCTTCGGAGAAGAAGACAGGAGTAAGTATAAGTGCGCGGAATATAACACCAGATACTACCACAAAAGAACATTATAATATATATAGTATTTAAAATATATATTTATATTACCTCAAGATGTTATTTTTCCTTATTTTGAACATGTTTCGAGAGCTCCCGTGCTCTCATTCTCAGCCTTCGCGATCTTGCGTCTGGTGAAGTATTTGTGTGTTGGCTGGATGCTATTGAGGTTTCTTGTTGGTCTCTGGTATTTTAAAGTTGTATTATTGTGTGTGATTGTGGTATATGTATTTGTATTTTGTGTATATTAGATGTTCTTTCACACAAAATACAAATACATATACCACAATCACACACAATAATACAACTTTAAAATATCAGAGAACAACAAGAAACCTTAATAGCATCCAGCAAAAACACAAATACTTCACCAGACGCAAGATCGCGAAGGCCTGAGGATGAGAGCACGGGAGCTCTCGAAACATGTTCCAAATAAGAAAAAGTAACATCTTGAGGTAATATAAACATAAATTTTAAATACTTTATATATATCAAGAAAAGAACTGTAGCAGAAAGTGATTGAATATATATTGCGACAATACAAGCATATGCTGTAATGCACATATATGAAATAAAATAAATATTTAAAATTAATTTTAGTAATATGTAATAGACGAGCAGGTGTGAAATTGGTGTGAAATTGTTGATTGCTTATAGAGAGGAATCAACAGGAAACATCACGCGATTACCACTGAGAGCGTATACGCAAGTAAATAGAGTGTGTGCGTGAAGCCTGTTCGAGCCTGAAAGTTTGCAATCTCACCCCAAATAAATGCTAGATTAAGATATTATTTAATTTTAAGCAAACCATAAATATTAGAAAGAGTGTAAAGACTTCTAAAAATGTGTGAAAATCAGATACATGTGCAGTGCGAATTCTATGTAATTCTGACAATCAGTGCGAATTATGTGCGATTTTTAAAGCATAGTAATTACAATAATGATGCAATCATTATGATAATTACATATCATATGTGTAATTAAATTAGACAATATTAGATCACCTTGAAATCCGCATTAAACATTGCGATTGGCGAAAAAGTGCGAATATGTGAAATGAAACGAGAGTGGGGGCACAGACGCTGCGGACAGTTTTTGACATGCATATTCCTGAGCCAACAGGTGTGGTTTTCTTGGTGAATATAAATACGAGCCTAGGAGAGCCAAACTCTCTCTTCAAACAGTCTTCAGTCGTGGCGATACGCTATATCCGTCAGAGACGCGAATTTTTATTTACTTCAGACATAGTTAGACGCTATGTCTAACATCGACAAGATTTTTATATTATAAACTGTAAAGTATTACGGAAAATGTTTTATTTCAAGTAGTAATAAAAAAAGAACCGTAACTAAAATCGTCGGACGTCTACAACCAGTCTAAAACTAGAACATCAACTCTAGACAGATGGCGAGAGAACATCAAGCAGAGGAACGATACGCAGAGCAATAGAAACGGTTTAAATAGCAACAGCAGCCGATCCAGAGCAACACGTCATTCCATTCTACAGCCAGCCGATGGAGCCATAAAGAACGAGAGACGGGAGGACGACCAGTGGAACCGGAGAACGCAAGAGGACATCCAGAAGGAGAAGACCGACGGACCACTGGAGGACATGGGACAATCTGCAGAATTGAGGTGACGAAAAACCAATTTGTAATAATAAAAGAATAAAGACTTTGAAAGACATTAATAAAAACATTTTAAATTAAAGAATAACTATGTAAATAGAGATAAGAGAATGTAATTTACTTGCAATCAGAATTTTCTTTAATGATATTTTCTTTGATGATCTTTTCTTTAATGATGAACAGTCAATTTAAAAATAATTTAAATCTTGCTTGGAGAAGTAACAATTGATTTAATAAATTAAATTTTTGTATAGAATAATAAGGTAAATATTACCAATTATAAAGCACACATTCAGACTGAGTAGTCGAGAATTTATAATATGACTAAGAAATGTTTTACGTAGAATTAATAATATAAGACATAAGATATAAAATATATTTTTATAATGAATGTACGGCAACCAAAGAACCATCGAAACACTAGATAATTAAGTTCTTATGGCGAAGTAATTATTATTATTATCTTATAATTTTTACTTTTATTTTGTTTGTTTGAATCAACAAAATGAAAATATATTACGATTCCTGAAAGGACTACTCTTATCATAATTACACCTGAACTCCAATTATACATATACGGTATCAGTACTGTTAAATGAGTATTAACACTTCACAAATTTGATTAAATTAAATTATCAATTTTATTTGTGTTGACGTGTTACAATATATATATATATATATATATATATATATATATATATATTACAACGACACAATGTATTAATTAAATGTAATCTAAATTGTGTAGTGGTATAACTCATACAACATTACTGATAACGTGTATGTATAATTGGAGTTTGGGTGTTATCATAATAAGAGTAGTAATTTTTAAATTGTAACATGTTTTCATTAATTTATTCAAAAGAAATTATAAGTGTTTTTAAAATAGCATTTACTTCGCCATAAAATATTCACTATCATTTGTTTAAACGTTGCAGTTGCAGTTGCGTATCAGTGTTTAAACGTTTCTTTGTTGCAGTACATTCATCATAAAATAAATCTTATATACTATATTCACAAAAATCTACGTTAAACATTTATTTGTTACTCTAATATTTCTCGTCCGCTCAGTGTGACTGTGTGCTTATTTTGCAGTCTTGTTTTCTTTGAATTATATATTTTTTCTTTATTACATTACTCTATGCATTGCATACATCTTAATGCTTTATAAAATTTAAATTGATTAATAGAATTGTTAGTCTTCTTCTATACTTCCAACTACGTTACTTTATACATTGCGTGTAATATTATTCACTGATTACTTTACACGCTTTAAATGAAAATTTAAATTTATAAAATTAATCGTCAATCATCCAAGCAATGATTTAAATTAACTTTAAATTAATTGTTCATCATCAAAGAAAATTCTTACTAAATTTAAATTATATTCTATTATCTCTAACTACATTTGACACAAATTTTCTTTATTTTTAAATTTTAAAATGTTTTTCAATGTCTTTATTCTTACATTTATTAATTATAAATTGGTTATTTGTCACCTCAATTCTGTAGATTGTACCCCTGTCCTCCGGTGATCGGTAGGTCCTCTTCTAATGGATTTCCCTGCACGTTCTCCGGTTCCACTTGCCGTTCTTTAGTTACTCGTTCCTTCTGGTCCTCTCTGGGTACTGTAGAATGATATGTCGCTCTGCATCAGCTGCTGTTGTCCTAGCAGACGCCTTGATTGCTCTGCACATCATTCCTCTGCTTGACGTGACCTCGCCAGTTATCTAGAGTGCTGAACATTTGTGGTTGTAGACTGGTGGTGTATGTTCGATAATTGTATTTAAAATAATCAAACTAAGAGTCACTGTTTGATACTCGGATGAACGTATTGTCCATCCGACTTTACAGTTTATTTAAAAAAAATCGCGTCGCTAACGGACATAGCGTCCCGCTGCTTCTGAAGACTGATTGAGAGTAAAATTTGGCTCTTCTGGACCCGTATTTATATTCAACAAAAAAAACCACACCTGTCGGCTCAGGATTCTGCGTGTCAGAAACTGTCCGTGGCGTCAGTTCCCCCACAATCGCCCAATTTCACATATTCGCACATTTCTGCCAATTGCAATGTCTAATGCGGATTTCAAAGTGATTAAATCTTGTCTGATTTAATTACACATATTATACGTAATTACCATAGTGATCGCATAATTAGTGTAATTACTATGCTTTTAAATTCGCACTGAACTTCATAATCACACCGTTTTCGCACTGCACATTTGCATAATTTTTACGCATATTTAGAAGTCTTTGTAGTCTTTCTAACATTTACGGTTTGCTTATAATTAAATAAAACTATAATTTAGTATCCATTTGGTGTGAGGTTTCAAACTTTCAGGCTTGAACAGGCTCCACGCACACACACTATTTACTACTGTACACTCTCTCAGCAATAATCGTGTGATCATGCATGTTCATTCCTGCGTCTAATTCAGCTTTCAACTTCACACCTGCTTGTCTATTACATATTACTAAAATTAATCTAAATATTTATTTTATTTAATACAGGCACATTACAGCATATGCTTGTATTGTCGCATTATTTCTCTGATTGGTAAAAAAAAAATTTAATAAATTTATTTATTAACATTTTTTCTTTTATCATTAGACACATTATATTATATTTTTATATTTCATTTTATTTATTTTTATTTTTATTCATACAATACAACCAATAATAATGAATATTAATTGTCAATTCCCCTTAGTTGGAGGGTAGAGCAAGTAATGTTCACTCTCCCCACACAGGTGTTGCTGACCACGTGTGAGCGTAGCTCCTCTTTCCATTGTTCTTCTTTAATCTGGTCCCATTGACCTATTTATTTTTTTACGTGTAGAACTTTCTAAATGAATTTGCATGGTAATTGCCAATTTCTTTCTTCTTCACGTCATCATATACTATAAATGTATGTCTGCAACTCGCTGTTTTAATGTATATGGTCCATTATACAGTCTAACAAATTTTTCGCTGTATTATCGCTTCGTTCTCCAACTGGATATGCTTTTGCCAATATATTTTCTCCCACGTTGAATTGTTGTAGCTTGTGTGTTCTGTTAAATCTTTCCACTCTCTTGTTACCTCTTTCTATTATCCGTTGCTTTGCGTACTCAATTTTTACACTTACTGGTACTGGTACATTCTGGTTGTCGGGTTTGTTTGCATACTTCGTCCAATATCTGTTCGGCTTTTCATCTTCTTCTAATTCTATTGGAGTTATAACTGGTTGCTTCACTGTAGTTCTCGTTAATAGCTTTCTCGAGAAATGGTAAATATTCTGCCATTTATTGTGTTGATTATGGCAGTATATCCTTAAATATTTACCTAGTTATCTGTTAACCCTTTCTGCCAGGTTTCCTTGAGGATGTCTTATGGATGTGAGTACAGGTTGTATTCCATTCTCTCTCAAAGTTCTCTCCCATCTCTCACTCTGGAATTGTACATCTTGATCACTGAGTATTTTCTTCATTTTTCCATATGTTGGAATATACTTCTGCAGTAGTATCTTTAGAACAACCTTCGTTGTGGGTCGCATAATTGGGTACAGGCGGACTGCCTTGGAAAACACATCGATACATACCAATATGTGTTTCACTCCTCGACTTGATGCTGGTAGTGGTCCCACAAAATCCACTGCAATTAGCTCTCCCTTATTTTCTTTCTCGATGCTCTGCATTTCTACGTATGTGTTTAAATTTGGTCCTTTCGCCGTTTGACACTCATAGCATTTCTTCACCTCTTTCTTGATTTTTCGAAACATATTATTAATAGTAAAATCCTCTCGTAGACTCAGGTAGCATTTCAGAGCAGCAGCATGCGCTAAGCTCTCGTGTGCTGGT
This sequence comes from Magicicada septendecula, assembly GCA_034769895.1. Classification (NCBI taxonomy): domain Eukaryota; kingdom Metazoa; phylum Arthropoda; class Insecta; order Hemiptera; family Cicadidae; genus Magicicada; species Magicicada septendecula. The sequence goes on along the minus strand of CM068369.1, from coordinate 430,932,444 downwards.
TGGATCAACTTCTGCAACAGTTTGTTAGTCAGTACTATCTTCCAGTCTTGTCTTACTAACTTGAAAAGAATTCCATGCAGTACCTTATAGTGATCCGGTAGCTGTTCTCGATCTTTCATCTCCCTTATGGTAACGACCAAACTTTGTTGTTGCGCTAAACTTTTTAGCATTTGTTTTACCTCATCGTTCGCTTTAAATTTAATTGATAGCAATTGTACTTCTTTATTCTCGTTCTCGTAGACTTCTTCACATTCCTCTGTGATTAATCGGCTTAATATATCAGCTACAATATTGTCTTTACCTTTACAATATTTAATGGTGAACGAGTATTCACCGATGGATAGAATCCACCTTAATAATCGGGCATTTGTTACCTTGTATTTCAATAGAAAGGATAATGCTTGATGGTCGGTGTGTATCTCGAAGTGAGTACCATAAACATAATATCTGAATTGCTTAAGAGCGTACACTATTGCGAGGATTTCTTTTTCTGATGTGGAGTAGTGTCTTTCTGCTCCTTTGAAGACTCTACTGGCGTAGGCGATGACTCGGTGCTCTCCCGTAATATCCTGTTGATACAGTATACTCCCTACAGCGTAATCACTGGCATCAGAGTAGATTACGTATTTTCCTTCACGTTCATGATGATGTAACATAATATTTTCCATGAATAATGTTTTCACTTGATTGAAGGCGTCTTGGTGTTTGTTCTCCCATTTCCACTTCTGTCCTTTCTTCGTCAGCTCCAGTAACGGTTGCGTGTTCTTCGCATATAATGGTGAGAATCTTCTGTAGTACCCCGTCAGTCCTAAGAATGCTCTTAATCCTTTGAGATTTCTGGGTATAGGAAAATTAGTTATGCTGGATATTTTGATAGTATCGGGTTGAATACCAGAGGAAGAAATAATGTGACCTAGGAATTGAATAGAGGATTTGATAAATTCACATTTGTCTAGCTTAAGGGATATATTCGCTTCCCTAAACTTGTGGAATATCGTGCTTAGATGTTCTATATGTTCGTCTAGTGTTTTAGATACAACTAGGATATCGTCTACAAATACTATGGTGTACGGTTCCATCTCAGTTCCTAGTGCTCTTTCCAGACACTTTACTATTGCCGCTAAACTCGTACTTAGTCCGAAGGGTACCACTCTGTGTTGGTAGCATTTACTTTTATAGAGGAAGGCTGTGCACTTTATATTCTCTTCACGAATTGGAATCTGCCAGAAACTTGAGCGTAAATCCAACTTCGTCAGATACCTCGCTCCTTCTCACTTGGAAAACAACTCGTCCGCAGTAGGCGCACAGTCATACTCTTTTAACACAATGCTGTTCAGCTCCCTCATGTCAAGGCATAGACGTATTTCACCACTCTTCTTCTTCACCACCACTAGAGGATTCAGGAAGTTGCTGTTCGATCGCTCCATGACTCCATTTCTATCATACGACGAATTTCCAGTTCAACCTCTTCCTCATACCGCATTGGAATAGGATACGTTCTCCTGAAGACTTTCATAGGGTCTGACACAACTATAGAGTGCTCGTATACTGTCGTCTGCGTTGGTACTTCACTAAATACTTCACTGTATTCTTTTATTAATTCATGCAGTTTCTCTTTTTCTTGTGTTGTGATCCCTTCATCTGCTGCATTCATATGTCGAGTTGGACCATAACGTATTGGTGGTTTGGACAAAACAATAGGTATTTGACTTACCTTAAAATCTTCTTCATTGCTATTCATATTTAACTCATATTGAACATCTTTATAATTACACACAATCTTATTATCATTAACATTATTCTTAGCATTTATTGGATTTAATACATCAATACCTAAAATTCCATCATAAATCAATTTATGCATAATTATCATGGGGTATGCCAATTCTAGATTTTTATATGTTAGAGTTACATATGCTTGTTGCTTAACCCTTTCTTTTTTATTGGTAGCTGTCGTGATATTCATATTATTTATTGGTAAAATTGCAGTATTTTCAAAATATTTCTTATTGCGTTGAACCCATGCAGCGTTAAGAACTGACAGCTGGCTTCCCGTGTCAACTAACATTCGTATGCTACACCCGTTGATTCTCACTTTCACAATAGGACATTGTGTTTGTTGTTCCTCTCGCTTTATATCCTGTCCGGTGCTTAATAAGTCCTCTCTAATATCATATGGGTATATGTTATTTATCGTATAGGTTCCTTTCCGTTGATTCAGTCATTGTGACGCGTTTGACGTAGACTGTCGCTTTTTCTCTGTCATTAATTTTTTCTCTATCTTTCATTTTTTCTCTTTCTTTCTTTCTTTGTAATATATATATACAAATATATATATATGTATATTGCAACAGAACACAGGATGATAAGCTATGTTGTTTATATCAGAGCACATGGATAACGAGCATTTTCTTGTTTAAATTTGTTTTATGTAATATTTTGTCTTTTAGTCGTAAGTTTTGTATTTAGAACTGGATAAGCATGTAGGGTATACCAAACTCTTCATAAAAAGGAATTCTATATTGTCATGTATTTTTTGTGTGAATTAGTGCGCGTGTGCGGTTGTGATAATCTGTGATCGCTATAGCTTCAGTGGTAGTTAACCGATTGACGTGAAACTTTGACAAGGAATTATTTAGATAAATAGCTTCAATTTGGGTATACTCTGAGGTTCATAACTATTTTAGAAGTATGGTTTTTTAAGTAAAGAAAACTCAATATTGTAACTCTTATCAATTATAGGGTAATAAAATTTATAGATAATTTCCACTCAGGACTTTGCTAAATTATACAAAGATTTTCATGAAATTTGTATATCTGTTTGTTCCATCAATCATGTGACTTTGGCTTAGCCTATCAGAATACACTAAATTCAGTGAGATTCATACGTTGTAGAGCTAGGATGGGGACAGTCGGTCTGTAGAAGTAGCAAGGGGAAGTTGTGCCCGGTGAAGAGAGTTGTTCTCTTACGAACGTCGAAATATCATATATAAAATAAACCGTGGTAATTCTTAACGAAGAGTGGGTAAAATATTTAGATAAAATTTAAATTATAATATAGTGCTGTTTCCGTGTAAGTTAAGATATGCGCTTAGGGAATTTAAAGACACTTCAAGATATCTTGGAAGGTGTACATTAAACGCACCGCATTAAGTAATACCCAGATTAATCCTGAGGTTAAGAAAATATAAGATATAAATTAATAATAAACTGTGTGACTGGAATTTATAAGCATTGTGAGTGAACAATTTATGAAGAAACTAATTAATGTTAGCAGTCAAACATAACAACGAGACTCATTGAAATATCGCCGCTGGAGCAGCCTGCCGTAGAAGAGGACGACAAGACGAAGAGGACACCAAGAAGGAGTGACGCTGTAGAAGAGGACGCGAGTACGAAGAGGACACCAGGAAGGAGTGACGCTGTAGAAGAGGACGACGAGAAGAAGAGGACGCCAGGACGGGAGCGACGACGAGACGAGAGGAAGACGTTGCACCAAAAAAGTAAAATCGATTTATATTATCGAACAATACAAACAATTATTTATATTATCAATACATGACAATTTAAAATAAATTATACATCTTTAAAACAATATTTATGTGTATAATAAATAATTTTTCATCTCCTCCATAATAGACTTGTTCGTGATTTTTACACACTCACTATATCCTTATTAGTATAATAAAATTTGATCTGTTGCAATATATATATATATATATATATATATATTGTAACGTCACAGAACGTTCCATAAAGGAAATTATTTGCATAGTAGTTTATCATAAGAGGAAGGTGAGGTGAACAGTATCGAACCCAAGTAATCCTAAAAATTTTGTAATATTGTCTAATAATTAATATCATTAACATGAAAAAACGACCAGACTATGACTAAGACTCAAACCCCATATATATTATTTAAGTGAAGAACAGTGTAAAACCAATAATATACTATAAGAGAGACAGATAATATCAGAAACAACCAAAATGAGGTCATTACTTATTAAGGTATGTAACACTGAATAGGGTATAAAAAATTATTTATTGTGAATTAATGGACAAGATCCATTATTATACTTTGTAATGTGAATAAAATAAATGTATTAAATGATTTGAATACATTATTAGAAAGGATGTAAGTTAAAATAAAAAATATATAAATGTTATGACAAAAAAAAATCATGTTTAGGAGCTGAGTCCAATCACTCAGATTTTGTGTGAAAATTAATTATTATAGAATTAAGATAAAAACTATATGTAATTGTCAAGTAGACAAAGATGAACAAATTATCTCAAATAAAGAAAGCTGTAAAGTGGTTAAAAATTAGTTAAAATAGCCATAAACTGTATTAACTGAAAACATGTAATAGACCTATAATATTGTAATATTTATGAATTTAATGTTGACAAAATGGAACCAAATTATATTATAAAGTTGAAGTACAATATAATGTGACTATACTAATATATTTGACTCACTTAAACACTTTAATAGTCGAGTTAGGAAACTATTTACCTATACCATATCTGGCTGAGGCCAAGGAACAATCACAAAAAACAGTCATATTTAACAAAATAATTGCAAAATATTAGCAAAAATAAAAGAAAAAGGTACAATCCTATAGTGTACTATAGAAAGAAACATACTCATTTGAAAACAAGCTTAATTCTTAAAGAATTTGAATTATGAGTGTGAAATTTGTCACACCAAGAAAATGAATCATTTATGCAAACCAATATGATGCTAAGTAATCTTACAATAAAAATAATATGTATCAGGATAAACCAGGTATCATAAAAGATAGACAATATAATAAACTCTCAGTGAATACTCGAAAAATTCCAAATATAATAAGGAAAAAAGACAAATTATTGTAAAGACACAGTGACAATAACATAGGCCATATGCAAGGACCATGTAAAATTGAACTTATTTATATATTATATGTGTTAAATTTTGTTTATTTTGTTATAAAAAGATGATTATATTATGCATTAATATTGTAGAAGGAACCAAACAACTTCACAACAATTTTCTAGTTAGAAAATTGGAATTTTATGTAACCATTCCAAAGGTAAGAGTTGTATTTTATGTTATTTTATTAGAGTTAATTTGTTCAAAACCAATCGTAATTAGTATCATTAGATTCAGTTGAAAGCAGAGAATCCAAAAATAGTAATGGCATGCAGATTGTAAGTAGTTATGTAAAATTGTTTGACAAATACCAGAATAATTTTAGTAATATCCTTAGTGTGAAGAATAAGAAATTTTTGTTCTAAAGCTTCTACGGAAGTCAAATTTGTTCCATGATGTTCCATTTGATAATTCTCGAACGTTCTAGAAGGAATTTTTACACAAATACACCGGAAGTTCATGTCAAAAGTTAAACTTTTGTATTCACTGCTAAACTTATTTCCAATAGTGCGGAGTTTTAAAAAACCGTATTTTGACTTTCAAATAATTATCAGTGCACAAGGAACGTCAACACGAAGAGGCGAGATTGAAAACGTCCCCAAGAGAAGTGTCCAGTGCAAGAAATAATTATCCACCGGAACGTGAGTTGTTCAAAGTTTAAAGTCATTTTACCTGGTATCATTTGTCACACAGTTGTACTACACATGTCACACACCTTCAAATCACTTAATTTTTGTAAAGCATCTTATTGATCTGTCTTAGTAGTTCAAAGGAGTCACGTCCTGAGTATAAAGATTTTCATACACTAAACTCATGCTTTTCAACTGAGTAAATAAAATATTTGTTAGCCGATACTTGATTGGAGAAAAAACTTGTCAATAATAATTTTTTGTAACTCTGCAATTTTATTTAATACGAGTGTTAGTCCTTCAGACGATTTTTAAGATTCATTAAAACATACGTTATTTTTTCAAATTCAAACTGTCTTGTCATTTTTTCATAGAATTAAGAAATCAAAAATTTAATTTTAATAATAATTTCTTGGAACAAAAATTCCAAGTGGCGCCCACATACACATAGTAGATTAAGTTGTTTTGCAGGACGCCACCATCGCAGAGGAACCAGTCATCAGTAAGTATTGAAAGTGCGCGGAGTGTAACGCCCGACAAATAATAACACGAAAAACACAACGACAATACACACACGACTTCTTTCTATTTATTATAAATTGGCAGCCCAACTAGTGAGGCTTGAAAAGAAAGGAACAAGCCCGGCAACTACCAACAAATCAAGATGCCGCAACCAAAAGGAAAAAATGTGAAGAAAAATGTAGAACCCGAGTTAAGTGTGGAAGACGGAGAGGCAGTCCAAGTCAAGGAAATAGAATAAGAACCGCCCACACTAGAAATTGAAAGACCAATACAAACGGGAGATGAATTAGAGGAACAAACGGGAGAAGAACCCATACAAATGGTAGACCAATTAGAGAGACCCGAACCAGAAAAAGCAACGGGAAACATCGACATGAATATAATAATGATGATGTTCCAAAAAATGGAAGAAACAATAATAGGATCTCTAAAGGAGGAGAATAATAAAAATAGACGGGAAGGTAAGGAGGAGAATAATAAAAATAGACAGGAAGATAGGGAGGTGAGTAATAAAAACAGACAGGAAGATAGGGCGGAAATAAAAGGAAGTATAGAATTCCTGAGAAAAGACAGACAGGAAGATAAGGAGGAGAATAGTAAAAACAGACAGGAAGATAGGGAGGAACTAGACAAAAAAATAGAGTCTTTAAGGGAGTATATAACCGATAAAATAAACGACAATGGGAAAAAGCTGGAGCTATTTCAGGAGGAGAATAAAAAATGTATAGAGTCCCTGAAAAAAGAAATTAGCACAAATTACGAAACAGTAAACAAAAAGATCGATGATAGTAAAATCGACAGTGACAGGAAGGTCGAGACAATGGAGAAACAGTTAGAAAGGTTGCAGGAAGGCAATAATACCCGTTTTGAAAATATAGAGAAGCGAACCGTAGAGACCAAACAAGATGTTAGAACTCTCGAAAACAAGGTAAGGCAAAATCAAGACGAAATCATGCAGGAGGTGGGAGAAGTCCGGAAAGACGTTAGCGAGAGAATACAGAGAACGTATGACATAGCTAACAGGTTGGACGAGCAAATAAAAACTAATAGAAATAACATACAGGAAATAGATCAGAGGGAGAAAAACCTGCAGGAAAGATTAGAAGCGCTGAGGGACACACCGATATTGAATACCCATACGTGTCATAGCGAGAACAGGGAGGTAATCAACTTCCAAAACTATCGCCGAAACCCGATGGAATTCTTAGAGAGGATGGAAGAGTTCATTGAAAGAAATAGACAAACAAGGTGGGATAGAATAAGGGAGATGATAGACGAAACGTTTCGAAACACGAGGGATAATTGGTGGATAGCGGTACGACCCGAAATCACAAACTTAGTCGAATTTAAACGCCAATTCAAAGAGAAGTATTGGTCGGAAACAGCGCAAAACAAAGTACGAATGGACATATTCTACGGGAAATACGACGCGTCCAATGGAAAATCCCCAACGTCTTATTTCCTGGGAAAGATATGTTTGGCACGAAAGTTGATACCGCCCATCCCGGAAGAATGTTTGGTGAGACAGTTAGCTGGACATTATAGCTACGGTATTAAAGATGCCCAATTGTACCAACAGCTCAGTAAAATAACCGATTTAGCTAAATTATTAGAAAACTGTGAATCCGCTGGAAGGTTCCAGGACTACCAACCCCCCAGTCGTAAAGTAGACTATAATAACAGTAATAACGGACCAAACCGGAATGGAGGTGGAAATGGTAATAATTTTAACCCGAATAGCCAGAACAATAGCACCCCACCAAATAGCCGAAATAAGAACAATCAAGGTCCAAATAACCGTAACAATCCGGGGCCAAATCGAAGTAATTACCCCGAAAATAATTACCATAGGAACAGCTATCAGGGAAATAGTTATCGCGGCAATAACTATAGGGGGAATAATTATAGTCAGCGAAATAATTATCGAAACGGAGGTAATCAAGGAGGAGGTGATAGGAGGAATCAGGAGTATAGACCCCAGGTAAACTATACAATGGCCCATAATCAACGGCCATATCCACCCAATTTACCGACTTACGTGTATTACCCACAACAGACGCAAGGTAACCAGAGTAATACAACGAATAGCCAACCTATTAGTGGTAACCCCGAGGTTAGACAGGAACCACAGACAAGTCAGCAACCCAATGTTCCGGGAGACCGGGCAAATGAGACAGGTGCTCATTTAAACTAGACGCGGCAGTGAAAAAGGAAAACAGCCGTTCACTGAACAAATATTATGGGGTAACTGAATACAAAAATAGACAGGACAAAGACAGGACAATGACAGTGAGAACAAATAATTATCTTAGAGATATTAGGGAGGAATTGTTAGAAGAGAGGGACAATATAGTTAAAAATCATAATAAAGGGAATAATGGTATAGTACAAATCAAGGCAAATATCAATGGTATAGATGCAACATTACTCATTGATACAGGATCAAACGTATCGCTTATAGACAGTGTGGAGTTAGAGAGAATTAAACAAACAGTAATTTACCCATACCCACTCTACCTATAAATAACATTATTCTAGTCGGAGCGACGGGAAGGCAGAATAAATCGATAAAGAAACAGGTGTCATTAGAGATGACTAGTAATGGTGTAACGTTACCAATAGGATTAGTAGTGGCGAATAATTTACCCATGAGTATCCTAATAGGCTGCGATATACTTAGGCAATATAATGCAATAATAGATTTAGAAGGTAAGATTATAACGTTAAAACAAATGTGGGAATTTGGACCAATTATTTAATTGATACCCAAGGAGATAGTACAAACAACGCACCTTATCAAGCTATAGTGAATCATTATTATTGTGCCGATCGACCACTAAACATGCCCTTATATCAGGAGGAAAACCCAGAGTTGTGGTTAGAAAAATTAGAAGAAATAAGGGAATTCCAAAGGACGAAAGCAAGGGGTCAGATTAGCGAAGTACAGGCGGAACAATTGATTACGGTATATAATAATTACAGGCTCCAGGTAAAGTCATACCCATACCTCCAGGCGTCAGGTAATTACTATTCTCAAACGCTCCAGGTAAAGTCAGAAATTATCAATGCACCATAAAATTTAAAACCCCTGTAGAATTTAACAGAAAATCATATCCGATCGCCTACTCACTAAAGAACGAAGTTAGGGAGGAATTGAACAGGATGATAGAGGACGACATAATTGAATATAGTCATTCGCCCTTTACTAGCCCAATCATAGCTGTGCCGAAAAAGAATGGACAGATGCGTATATGTCTCGATGCTAGGGAGATTAACAAGATGATTGTTAACGACCGCACATCCCCTGGGGAGATAGAAGAAATACTGAAAAAGTTTCACGGGACAAGGTATATAAGTTCATGGGATACAGTATGCGGCTACTGGCAGGTAGAACTCCATCCAGATAGTAGGAAATATATGGCATTCATATTTGAAGGCAGAAACTATCAGTTTAAACGATTACCCTTTGGTTTGATAAATTCGGTGGCTGTATTTGTAAAGATAATAGACAGAATATTGGGGCAGGAAGTGCTGAAATTTACGACAGTGTATGTCGACGATTTACTGGTAACTTCAGCGAATTGGGATGACCATTGTAGGGTTGAACAGGTGTTAGAGAAACTATCAGAGAATATTATCACCCTCAAATTAGACAAGTCCCAATTTATTGAAAATGAGGTGAAATTTTTAGGTTTTAATATAACCGAGGAGGGATTACTCCATCCAAAGAGAAAGTAGAGGCAATACAGAAGTTCCCCACCCCCAAAACAGGAAACAGCTTCAATCATTTTTAGGAATCTGTAACTATTACAGGAAGTTTCGGTCCAATTATTCAGAACTAACTGCCAGGTTCCAAAAGCAGTTATCAGCTAAAGACAAATGGACTTGGGGACCAGAGCAAGATGGAGTGCTCAATCTAATAAAGGAGAAATTTTTAGAAGCAGTTATGTTACATCACCCCGACTTTACAAAACCATTTTATCTAAATTGCGATGCCAGTAACGTAAGTTTAGGTGCAGCCCTATATCAGGAAGATCAGGATGGAAACCATTTAGTAATTAGCTTCGCCAGCCGCGTGCTGAACAGTTGCGAACGAAACTACAATACCACTGAAAAAGAATTATTGAGTGTAGTTTTCGCATGTGGTAAATTTCGAACGTATATATTAGGATACCCCATCACGGTTAGGAGTGACCACAAATCAATATCATTTTTAAAGCATTGTAAGCTAAACCACGGAAGGCTGACGAGATGGGTTTTGGCCTTACAAGAATATAATATTACGTGGGAATATATACCAGGCAAACAAAACATAGCAGCCGACGTCCTATCCCGCATCAATTTACAAAACCAAACCTTTGACGGCGAAAAGGAACAAATAGCGAAGGTATACCATATTATTAAGAGCAGGGAAGATTTAAAAAATATTTTAAACGACGTGAAGGCACAACAAGAGGCCGACCCAAAATTAGGAAATATTAGGAAAAGGGTACTGGAAGGCGATGGAGTTATAAATAAATATTACTGTATACACAACGATACTTTGTTTATAAGGAATACCCCACACCAGGAAAATTGGAAATTAGTAATTCCACCAGGGATAGAGAGGCCACTAATCATCGATTATCACGATAGGTACGGACACATGGGTGCCCTCAAGGTAAGGAAAGCATTGGAAGAGCAAACATACATCAAAGGGATGAATAAAAAAGTGCAACTGGCGATACAGTCATGCGATATTTGTCAGAAGGTAAAATGTAATAACGAGAGAAAGGAAGGGGTCATGATACCCATAACATCCACCGAAAAATTAGAAAAGGTATTTCTCGATATCTGTGGACCTTTCCACGCTGTGGTGGAAGACACAGATATAAATTCATCATAATTATCTTTGACCATTTCAGCAAATATACTAAGCTTTATCCAATAACTAGGGCTACGACCAAGAAAATTATAGAAATCATAATAGAATGGTATATAATGGAGGTAGAAAGACCGTATTCTATAATTACAGACCACGGTACCCAGTTTAAGGGAAAAATATGGAAGGAGAACCTTAGAGAACACGGGATAAAAACGTATAAGACATCCGTGTATCACCCGAATAGTAACCCAGCCGAGAGAGTGTTGAGGGAAGTAGGACGGTTGTTGAGAACATACTGCCATAACGAACAGAAGAAATGGCATGAATACTTAGCGTCAACCGAGGATTTTCTCAATTTGTCATATCACAATACCATAGAGGAGTCACCGTACAGAGTTATGTTCGAAAGACCACCACCACGAGAGATAAAGGAGATTGTTGGTTTACCGACGAACCTGAATACCAATTTGAAGGAACCAAATTTTATAACAAAGTGTTAGAAAAAACGGAACAGCAACGGCAGAAATATATTCAATCACAACCAAAGGCAATTAAGTATAAGGTAGGAGAAAAGGTGTTAGTCAGAAATAGAGAATTGCCCAGTACTATACAAGGCAAAACGAAAAAATTGTTACTTTTATATACAGGACCTTTTACAATCACGAAAGACAATGAAAACAATACATACGAGGTAACAGACACTGTTAGTGGATGGATGGATGGGTGCACGGGCGTCTTGCGCCCTAATTTGTGTGCGTTGTCCAGGCCTAAGCCTGATGAACGCCAGGTGCCAACAGTTCAGCGCGGTCGTTTGCTCTGCTCAAGGATGTTATGGTGCAGTCCGCGGGTCCATGATAAATTAACATGGCCACCACGGTGGCAAGCTGGTGCTTTAGCTTCAGCCAATTGTCCGGCCAAGGCGCGACACCATGGTCCCCTCCGGCTAGCCTTTGGGAACGTGGTGACGCACTGGCGAGGACAAGAAGCTCGAGCGCCCTAGGGCGTCGGCCGAAATGGTGGGTAATGTCACCGAGACAGCCAGCTTTCGCAAGGAAGGCACTTGCACAACCTCGCGGGAGCTCATGTCTCAGGTCATTACCTTGCCAAATCGACAAAGCAGGTGCTGACGGGGAACTTAATCGTGATCAAGGCTTCAGCCAATCGCAACGCCTGGTCGCGTCTCATTGGTCGCCGGGACATAGCCCCAGGAAACTCAGAGACGCGCCGGCGAATACAAGAGGCTCGTCCGCCCGAAGGCAGCGGCCGAGTCGACAGAACTTATCACCGGGGCAGTCGGCTTTCGCAAGGAAGGCATTTGCACAACCTCGCGAGAGCCCATGTCCCGGATCAAGGGCCTGCCGAATCGGCAAAGCCGATGCTGGCAATAAATCTATCCATTCAATCTGCCGCAGCATGATTGACTACAGTTTCGGCAGGCGCAGGTAGTGATTGATGGTGATCGGTGCAGATTTCCAGAAGGTTGGGTGATTCGTTTCTGGGGGGTTCATGTGATGAACTTAGGGGGGGGTTGTCTAGCAGCGCCCTAGGCCGCCTGACGCGGCGAGGGGGCGGTGCATTCTCCATGCTGTTAAGCCTTCGGAGGTGCGGATAAGAGGACTCGCCCGCCTTGGCGAAGAAATTCGTTGCCAGGGACCAGACGAAGACTTCTAAGGTGGGAACACGGAGACCCCGATGTATGGCGGTATTTCGCACATACCACGGGGACCCCGTGAGGGAGCGTAGGGTCCAATTCTGAAATGTAGTTAGCCTATGCCTGTTGGTGGCCGACAGGAGAGGCCACCAGGCGGGTGCCGCATAAGTGAGTACTGTTCGGAGGAACAGTAGATACAATGTGAGTTTGGTACGGACAGCCAGGCAGCTGTTCCGCGAAAGCATAGGCGATAGTTTGGCTCTGACGCCACGAGCCAAGTTGAGGGTTGAGGTCACGTGGGCGTTGAAGTTTAAGTGCCGATCAAGCCGAACACCTAGGTTCTTCACCGTCTCGGTCCAGTTGATGGGTCTCCCCTCTAAGGAGAGGGTTTGGCATCGGGAAATGGACTTATGCGTAAAGCAGATCGCCTCGGATTTCTCCGTATTGATCGCTACCCGCCATTTCCTTAGCCAGTCCGGAAGCATAGCCAACTGGCGTTGTAACATTACGCTCGTCCGCCAAGGCGAAAGCGAGCTAAAATGAAACATCGCGTCGTCGGCAAATAGAGATAACGTGACCCCGGGATAAACAGGCAGATCGTTCGTGTACAGTACATACAGAACGGGGCCGAGGACAGATCCTTGTGGGACGCCGGCGGAGACAGAGCGAACCCGAGAGAACGCCCCATCTACGCTGATCCTGAAGGTGCGATCCGTCAGATAGGATCGGAGCAAGTGGACGATAGATGTCGGGATTGGCGAATGCGCCAGTTTGTAGAGCAGGCCTTCGTGCCAGACTTTATCGAAGGCTTTGCTCACATCCAACAGGACAGCGCCTGTTGCCTGATGATTGTTGGCGGCGTCGGCTAGATAGGTGACAACCCGTACTAGCTGAAGAGTAGTCGAGTGCCTTGGCCTAAACCCAAACTGCTCCTCGCGGATGAAACCATCCACCAGGGGCCGAATACGGGCCAGGAGAAGACGCTCGAATACCTTCGAGATTACTGGCAATAGTGATATTGGGCGGTAGCTTCCAGGTAGCGTGGGCGGCTTTTTAGATTTCTGGATCATGATGACGTTGGCAGTTTTTCACAGGCGAGGAAAGTACCTCAGCCGGAGACAGGAGTTGAACAGCTCAAGAAGAACGTCAACTGCCGAAGGCGGGAGATTCTGCAACGCAGCGGCGCCGATGCGATCGGGGCCAGGGGCCTTTCTCTTCTTCAGTCGGCTTAGGACAGACGCAAGGTCATCCTCGTCGACCGAAATAGGAGGATCAATGGGGGGAGCAGAAAAGTATCTAGATAGGAAATCCCTGACGACGGCCAAATGAGCCGGGTCAGAGATGCCTCTATGGACGGTGAACTGTTCCTCAATACAGTCGGCGAAGACCTCCGCCTTGCCTTCTGCAGAGTATACAGTGCCGTCCGGGGTATTCAAGGGATGGCGAGTCCTCTTTTAGCCTTTTAGTCTACCAGCGGCTCTCCATACGGAGGCGTGGTCGACTTCCAAGGACTCCAAATAGGAGTCCCATCGATTCGCGTTTACGTCAAGCAGAAGCTGCGAGACGTGTTCCGACTGGGCTCGAAAGCGCCGTCTAGCGGCAGGATCACGGGTATGGTGCCATCTGCGGCGGAGCTGGCGCCGTAATCGGATGGCTTGGAGAACTTCCGGAGGAAGGTCGGAGCGTTTATTACTCACCGGAACAGTATAGGTATTTTTGTCCATTGCAGACTGGACAAGGTCCTGGAGCTGATGACCCGGAGATCCACGTCGTCGCAAGAGACGAGTGGGTCCGGAGGGACAGATGGCAACTGCCTGGCCAGATCATCATGGTAGGATCGCCAATTGACTCTCCTAACAGGATGATCGGGAAGTCGGGGTGAGACCGACGGCAGCAAGACAGTTACAAGTAGGGGGTCGTGATCGGACGATAGGTCCGACACCGCGCTGACTTGTAGATGAAAGGGGATGGCCTTGACAATTACAATATCAAGGACATCCGGCGGATAACCCGCAGTGGGAAAGTGTGTCGGTTCGGACGGGCCGATGATGAGGACGCTGGGATCATTTTCGACAGCCCTACGGAGAGAATTGCCGTAGGGGTTTGACGTTCTGCTGTTCCAAGAGGGATGCTTGGCATTAAGGTCTCCGGCTACGATGGACACTGTTAGTAACAAAGTAAAGGGTACTTATAAACAAGCATCATTGAAAAGGTACCATGAATAAAAACACAAGTCAAATCAAGCGTCATTGAGAAAGTACCATGAATAAAAACAAGTCGACGTATATTTACCAACTTACCCGTACTTAGAGAAGAAGAGATTATTAATATAAATAATAAAAACACGAGGAGGACACCTTCCACCAAAGGCAAAAATATATATATAAGATATAAATTTATTTCCAATAGCCAAGTCAACGTATATTTACCAACTTACCCGTACTTAGAGGAGACAAAAAAAAAAGGAAAGAAGGAAAGGACATAATTAATTAAATAAATTATTGAACAATCAAATAACAATTGATATTACTAAGGAGGAGAAATACTGTCATATAGTTGATACTAAATGGAAATGATAAATGAAAAAAAAAAAGAGGGAAACAGTGTGTTACATAAGAAGGTAATGATGAATCTATAAATATAGCTATTAACATTGAATGATTTTAAAAGATAATTTTACCTGCGGAGAACGATATATTAATATACTTGAGAAATAATCAGAAGAGTTTAAGAAAGGGAATTTATGTGTAGGAGCCTATGATCTTTGAATATTGTTTTATTATTATTATTATTTGTTGAGAAAGTCCAATTATTATTTTCTGGACAGAGATGTGTTGCCTCTGATTTCAGTAATTATACTTAGGGAAGGGCGGAGAATGTATGCCATAGCGAGCCACTCTGACTTCCAACCCGCTATAAAAGTTAGGGAATTGTTAGGGAGTTATATCAAAGATTAAATAATTAACATCAAGGTAAAGGAAAGGAAAAGGAGATACGACAAAGAACGAAACATGAATAATGAGATGGATTAATATATTAAAGGAGTAGTACAGGAATTTAATTATAAGATAAAAAAATGAAATATAAAGAAGCTAATAAAAGGTTAATCTACAAATGATAATTTCATAAAAACTGAAGAAATGTTTTTCCCAAATTATCAATTTTAACGGTGAGGCATATGTAACGTCACAGAACGTTCCATAAAGGAAATTATTTGCATAGTAATTTATCATAAGAAGAAGGTGAGGTGAACAGTATCGAACCCAAGTAATCCTAAAAATTTTGTAATATTGTCTAATAATTAATATCATTAACATGAAAAAAAAACGACCAGACTATGACTAAGACTCAAACCCCATATATATTATTTAAGTGAAGAACAGTGTAAAACCAATAATATACTATAAGAGAGACAGATAATATCAGAAACAACCAAAATGAGGTCATTACTTATTAAGGTATGTAACTCTGAATAGGGTACAAAAAACTATTTATTGTGAATTAGTGGACAAGATCCATTATTATACTTTGTAATGTGAATAAAATAAATGTATTAAATGATTTGAATACATTATTAGAAAGGATGTAAGTTAAAATAAAAAATATATAAATGTTATGACAAAAAAAAAATTTTTAAGTCATTGTACTGGTATCCGCGTCACAATTATTATAATTAAATTATTTTACCTTAATCCGTCACTGTGACCGCTTGGTTTCTATCTTCTTACGCGTTTCGGATTAAACTTAATCCATCATCAGAGTAAAAATCCGTCAGTTATGACTTCGTTAAAACATTAAAAGGAGACACTAAAGTACATCTATGTATATATTATACAAACACAGCGACGTACGCGGATGTGAGTGCGCACTCGACACCGGTTGAAGACGAGGCAGTACGTAAAAAAAATCATGTTTAGGAGCTGAGTCCAATCACTCAGATTTTGTGTGAAAATTAATTATTATAGAATTAAGATAAAAACTATATGTAATTGTCAAGTAGACAAAGATGAACAAATTATCTCAAATAAAGAAAGCTGTAAAGTGGTTAAAAATTAGTTAAAATAGCCATAAACTGTATTAACTGAAAACATGTAATAGACCTATAATATTGTAATATTTATGAATTTAATGTTGACAAAATGGAACCAAATTATATTATAAAGTTGAAGTACAATATAATGTGACTATACTAATATATTTGACTCACTTAAACACTTTAATAGTCGAGTTAGGAAACTATTTACCTATACCATATCTGGCTGAGGCCAAGGAACAATCACAAAAAACAGTCATATTTGACAAAATAATTGCAAAATATTAGCAAAAATAAAAGAAGAAGGTACAATCCTATAGTGTACTATAGAAAGAAACATACTCATTTGAAAACAAGCTTAATTCTTAAAGAATTTGAATTATGAGTGTGAAATTTGTCACACCAAGAAAATGAATCATTTATGCAAACCAATATGATGCTAAGTAATCTTACAATAAAAATAATATGTATCAGGATAAACCAGGTATCACAAAAGATAGACAATATAATAAACTCTCAGTGAATACTCGAAAAATCCCAAATATAATAAGGAAAAAAGACAAATTATTGTAAAGACACAGTGACAATAACATAGGCCATATGCAAGGACCATGTAAAACTGAACTTATTTATATATTATATGTGTTAAATTTTGTTTATTTTGTTATAAAAAGATGATTATATTATGCACGAATGTTGTAGAAGGAACCAAACAACTTCACAACAATTTTCTAGTTAGAAAATTGGAATTTTATGTAACCATTCCAAAGGTAAGATTTGTATTTTCTGTTATTTTATTAGAGTTAATTTGTTCAAAACCAATCGTAATTAGTATCATTAGATTCAGTTGAAAGCAGAGAATCCAAAAATAGTAATGGCATGCAGATTGTAAGTAGTTATGTAAAATTGTTTGACAAATACCAGAATAATTTTAGTAATATCCTTAGTGTGAAGAATAAGAAATTTTTGTTCTAAAGCTTCTACGGAAGTCAAATTTGTTCCATGATGTTCCATTTGATTATTCTCGAACGTTCTAGAAGGAATTTTTACACAAATACACCGGAAGTTCATGTCAAAAAGTTAAACTTTTGTATTCACTGCTAAACTTATTTCCAATAGTGCGGAGTTTTAAAAAACCGTATTTTGACTTTCAAATAATTATCAGTGCACAAGGAACGTCAACACGAAGAGGCGAGATTGAAAACGTCCCCAAGAGAAGTGTCCAGTGCAAGAAATAATTACCCACCGGAACGTGAGTTGTTCAAAGTTTAAAGTCATTTACCTGGTATCATTTGTCACACAGTTGTACTACACATGTCACACACCTTCAAATCACTTAATTTTTGTAAAGCATCTTATTGATCTGTCTTGGTAGTTCAAAGGAGTCACGTACTGAGTATAAAGAATTTTCATACACTAAACTCATGCTTTTCAACTGAGTAAATAAAATATTTGTTAGCCGATACTTGATTGGAGAAAAAATTTGTCAATAATAATTTTTTGTAACTCTGCAATTTTATTTAATACGAGTGTTAGTCCTTCAGCCGATTTTTAAGATTCATTAAAACATACGTTATTTTTTCAAATTCAAACTGTCTTGTTCACATTTTTTCATAGAATTAAGAAATCAAAAATTTAATTTTAATAATAATTTCTTGGAACAAAAATTCCAAGTGGCGCCCACATACACATAGTAGATTAAGTTGTTTTGCAGGACGACACCATCGCAGAGGAACCAGTCATCAGTAAGTATTGAAAGTGCGCGGAGTGTAACGCCTGACAAATAATAACACGAACAACACACAATACACACACGTGTACACGATTTATATCTCTTTATTATAATATATATATATATGTTGCAACGATACAACTCAATATTTTTGCATAGGATATTGTGTATGTAAATAATTTACGAACAAGTCTTTATTGGAGGTAGTGAAGAATTATTTATTAGGACACAAGAAATGATTGTTTATACGCTATATTTTAAAATATACAAAGGTCATGCATAGAATTATATTTGTTGTAATAGAGTTTTTATTTTTCAATTTAGATGGATGTTGCTTGTTAGTTGTTAGTCGAAATCCTAAACACTTGGCGTGACGTCCTAGCTCCGCTGCGGCTCTTTTGCGCGTCTCACCTCCACTCTCTCCTTTCCGCACTCTGATGATGAGCTCGTCGAACACTGATAACACTTAAGCAGATTTCACATACACCAATTGTCATTCTCGGAATTTTTAGCGGTCTCGCTCGAAATAAGTTATTATTATTTTAAAACGTTACTGATTATTTAATCTCAGGGTGACAATGAGTAATATTTAAAAAGCGGTGTATTGGGCTTACACCTTCCGGCTAATCTTGAAGTGTTCCGCGCTACTACAGATTTACCGCGGTCAGTAAATCTTCCTATGCGGATATCTTCCACTCACGCGAAAAGCACTTTATATAATATAATATGGTTGTTCACCAGTTTGGTTCTTAACGAATAACTCGAAAAGAGTTCCAAGTTTTAGCGTAACTTTAGATTTATTCTAGTTCATACAAGAAAAATTCTTGTAGAGGAACACACGCTCAGAAGGCAAATGCTTTCGATGAACTGCCTCGATGTATGCTAGAAAACGTACGGATCTTACTGAAATTAGGGGTTTCTGATTAGTCAATCAGCTGTCCACGTGGTTGATAGAACAAAAGGTAGACGGTTTGCAGGCAAATCTTTGTATAAGTTGGCGAGAGCCTGCCTAGATTTAATCTCGAAATTGTATTACTCTTTCATAGATAAGAGTAAAAAGTTGAGGTTTTAATTATAAAAGAAACACATTTATAAAATTGCTGAGAACCACTGAGTATATAGGAAATGTAGCTACTTCCATAAATAATTCACTGTCCAAGTTTCAAGCCGATGGGTATTAACACGGAAGATATAGCGAATAAGGTTTATCACACGCGCACGCGCGCACATATTCACACACAAAGTACAAGACATAAAAGAACAAAATTGTACAAAGAATTTGATATAACATAAGTCCTTTTCCATCACTAAATACAAAACTTATAGCTAGTTGACAAAAAATTGTATAAATCCATCTAAAACCTAGTAATGTCCGTCATCCATGCTCAGCTATACATAATAGCTATACATCATCCTGTTTTGTTGCATAATTAACCCCACCACGTATACAAAAAATGTGTTCACATTAAATACAATTTTTTTTTCTTATCCTAACTAAATAAAGCCCCATTCTCCCAATAATCATGACAATAATAACATAATAAAACCAAATCAAAATAAATAAATAAACTTCTTTCAAAACAAAACATTCCTCAAATGTCACTTTGACAGCAATAATATAAACAAGTACACGTGTTTGGATCTGACCAATATTCCCAAACACAGATAAGCTTATCAAAACTTCTGACGTCATTTTGATAACTGAAACGTATACGCAGTTCAACAACCCATTTTTTCCAACATCACAACAAATATTCTTTAAATTTACACACATTTTCACATAATTTCTTAAACATTCATACCACCTATACCCTGGCATATTAGGTACAATTATCTTTAACATAATACTTTCTTAGGGATGATGCATGAAATTTCCCTATCTCACGGTTAGTATTTGGGTTGGTTACAATATTTGTGTTTTTCCAAACTTGCTAGGATAAGATATATGGACCATTGTACAATCTAAAGAATTTGGCTGCGGTGTTATCCTCCCTGTGACCTACATTCAAAGTAGGAGTACCCTCTCGCCAATTTTAAAAGTTACCAACTTGTGATCAGCATTAAATTTTTCAGTCCGTTCTTCGGCACATTTCTTAATGCGTCTCCTGGCTTCTATCCTTTTCACCTCATTTGGAATCGGCAAATTCTCCGTTCCAAGCCTCCTGATGCACCCATCCCAGACACGCTTGGGCATTTCTCCGGTTTGCAACTCGTTAGGCGTAAATCCTGTCGTGTCATTGTAATTCCCGTTGATGGACCCCTCGAAAAACTCGAGATAATCCGGCCATCTACTTTGGTTGGTATTACAATAAGTACGGAACAGTCGACCTAACTCCCTGTTGACCCTTTCATCGAGGTTGCCTTACGGTCTCCGGATCGCTGTCAACACCGTCGGGATTTTGTGCTTTTCAAATTCGGATTGCCATTTCCTATTGGTGAACTGTTTACCCTGGTCAGATAAGATTTTATTAACATAACCATATTTTGGGATGTATTTATTTAATATGACATTTAATACAGCCGCCGTGGTGGGTCGTCCTATTGCATAAAGACTTACATGTTTAGAGAACGAATCCGTGTATACTACCAGATTCTTCATACCCCTCGACGCACGTAGTAACGGACCTAAAAAGTCAATACATAATAGATCATTTTTGTTTTTGGTAATGATATTCCCCATTTCCACATAGGTATGTTGATTCGGGTACTTTGCCGTTTAGCATATGTGGCAGGTACGCAAAATAGATTTAAGCTTCCTGGCCATATTCAACCACACAAAGTCTTCTCGCATTGCTAAATAGCATTTATACGCTCCCGCGTGTGCCAGACTCTCGTGGCATGCCCAAGTTAAATCTTCAACTAGTTCATCCGGTACCATTATTTTCCACTGCCCGTCTATGATCTTATATAGCACATTCTTGTCGATCTTATATTTCGGGTTGTCTTGAATTCTTATCTCATCACTGACTTTTTTTAACTTTGCATCCCGCTGTTGTTCAACATTTATAAATTTTAATCTATTTTTTAACTCGTCTGGTAATGCATATTTAATTGCCAAAATTCTAAGAATCGATTTGTTATTATGTAATGTAGCATTTACTCGTTTCTCTTGACCAGCTGAGTGCTTATTTCCAGTAAACTGCCCGTTACTTATCTTATCTACGAGATTACCAACTGGCTTTTATACATCAATATATCGCTCGAATTTCTCCAGGTCACCTTTTATATGTCCCAACACAATAGTATGCAGTTTATTTCGAATTACGCATGTTAGTGTTTTGTTACCAAAATCGATTGTGGCCTGTAATTTTCTTAAAGTGTCAGTTCCTAATATAACATCATATACTAGATTTTTAACTATAAGGACTGGTACTTCTATTTCTACGCCTTGTGTACATATTGTTATAAGTGCTTGCTTACAAATAATTTGTGTATTACCGGTTGCAGTAGTCACCATTGTATTATTTACAGGTGAGATTGGTGTTTTCTTAAATTGGTGCTTATGTTTGTTAACAAACCTTTCATTAATTAATGATACTTGCGCACCACTATCGAATAAAACATAACAATACAACCATTAAGTTTCGCACTCAAAACAATGTCATTATCATACTTAATCCTAGCATTTTCTACACATTCATCACCAAAATCATTATATATTAATTCATCTCTAACATCTACAGGGTATAAGCCAGAAGCAATGTATACTTTATTATCATTATTATTGCTAACATATGATTTCTGATACTGCCGTTTGTTATTGTATTTTTATTCTTATTTTTATTTATATTATTAAATTTATAGCACGGAACCACGCCGTGCAATCTTACTCGTTTTTTAGCTGCTCTTCGTTTGAATTGGTCTCGGTAATTGCCGATACATTGCTCTGATTGAATCTGTGAAACCTTGGTTTATTTTTAAACTGTTGTTGTTTTTGTTGTTGTTGTTTTTGTTGTTGTTGTTTTTGTTGTTGTTGTTGTTGTGGCTGAAATTGTTTATTATTATTATTACCACTTTGACTATCTACGTTATCCCATTAAGTTAATAACAAGAGTAGTTCCTCTAAAGATTTAACCCCTTGTGTAATAACCGCGATTTGAATTCCGCTTCCAAAATGGTGAGCTAATTTATTTACCATTTCTGGTTCTGTCACTTCAGGTTCCAGATATTTTGCTCGAGATATCAGCTGAATTAAATAGTTTTTTTGAGCTTTATTAACTTGAATATTTTTTAAATTCCAGCTGTACACGGATCTTTCTCTGTATCTCGCTGTTCCAGTATCTATCCCTAAAATGTCGTTCCAGAACTTGATATGTACCTACCTTGTCCTGTATGACTGTGAACCATTCAGCCGCGGTACCTTTTAACCTTCTTGCCACCAAGTTTATTTTATCCATTTCGCTCATGTTGTCACCTATCGCTTCCATATCTCTCTCGCAATTTTTGAGAAAGTGGAGGGGATTCTCAGTATCTCTACAGTAGAATTTTAATTACGAATTGGTTTCATCCAAATTTCTATAAATATAGGTGAGTAGAGGGAAAATGGGGGTTCTGGCAACGATGAGGGGCGTAGAGGGAATGATTCATGGCTCTGACGTCACCGATTCATGACGTCACTGGACGAGGCGGTGTGGTTGATAATGACGTCACAGAGGCCCTGGTAGTTGGATTACGCGTTTCCGGCAACGATGAGGGGTGTAGAGGGAATGATTTATGGCTCTGACGTCACCGTCACTGGACGAGGCAGTGTGGTGAATAATGACGACACAGAGGCTATGGTAGTTGGTTTCTGTGTGTTTGTATGACGTCTCATCGGGTACCGTTACGCGAAATTATTCGGTTGGGGCATCGGGTACCTGACGGGTCATCGGACACCGTACCTGAAATTTGGTGATTAATGACGTCACAGAGCCCATCTGTGTCATTGAAATTGTTTTAAGTGTATAGGTAACGGATACGAGTCAGCTGATTTATCGTGGCTTATGACGTTACAGATGAATGAAGGGGGACACCAGCTAGGAGTTGTGGTATGACAACAGCGGATACGAATCAAAACAAATTATGGCCCCTACGGGATTTGAACCCGGCATCTCCGGTACCCAAAACCGGATATTGTAATATTATAATGTTTATATTGTGTTATTATAAAACAGATGCAACCATTTGAATAGTGTTTAGAAAATACATATTCTAATTATGCGTTACTAAAATTGTTTAAGTGTATAAAGTTTAAATAAATATATTTACTCCTTGTGTTGATTCGCCTGCAACATTGTAAAAGTAGTCAAACAGGGTCTTAGCTCTGGCAGCTGGCTCACGTGCGTGTGTGTGTGTGTGTGTGTGTGTGTGTGTGTGTGTGTGTGTGTGTGTGTGTGTGTGTGTGTGTGTGTGTGTGTGTGTGTGTGTGTGTGTGTGTGTGTGTCGAGCACCTCAGAAACAGGTATTGCTAGCGGGCCCTGTTGTAGTGGGCTGTGAAACGTAAATAGAAGTATCTTTCGATTTATGTTATGTGTAAACATCTTCGCTTGACATTACAATTAATACATTAATGTGTAGTTAATGATATTGCATACATAACATTGTGCGTGTTTACATTTTTGAAGGTATTATTTCTGATGTATTGTGGATTAACTATATATTGTTGAAATTATAAGAATTTTCCTATCGTATAGGAGGTTTATTTATTTTTTCGTGTACTTATAACCTCCGTATATGTTTGTAGTGAAATGTGCTTTACACCTATTACGTGTATGTATATAAACATCCTCTGCTAGAAATTATAGTAAGTAAATTAATTTATATTTAATGACATTATAGTAATACTGTGTAAGTAACAATGTAGCCTATGTGTAAAAGCGAACGATAGGAAATATCCTATTATATTTGGATAAAGGGTATAATAACAAGACGAAAAACACTGTCTAACTTGGAATTTGATATTTTGCCCCGTTCGCACGATTTAGGCCCTTTTAATTATGCCTCTTCGTTGACGCGTATAAAGATGTCAGCGACACCATGGGGAACAGAATTAATTACCATAGTAACAAGTAAATAAACAAATGATATTTAGCGGCATCGTAACTGTGCCTTTATCCGTTCCTGCAGGTTTTAATATTTTTAATATGCGATTGTATCGATATATTTTGTAATTTTGTATACAGATACGAGTAGAGGGAAAGTGAGTGTTCGAAAACACTTCCGGGTTCCGAACGAAAACACTACCGGGTTCCAGTTCATGACGTCATAGAGGCACTGGCAGCTGGTGTCCGAGCTGTCCATGTGACGTCACTGTTTTGTGTGTGTGTATGTATGTGTGTGTATGTGTGACTGAAACACTTCCGTGTTCCAGTTCATGACATCACACAGAGGCCCAAGTCGCTGGCGTCCGTATGGCTAAAGCCTGTTTCAAGACGTCACGGAGGCCGTGGTTTCTGCATGTCCAAAATTTGGTAGCCGAAAACAATGTGTAGCGGATGGGGGTACCCGGAATTCGGCGGTTGCCCGGACGCGCAGAGGCTATGTCATCGGGTACCGTTACTCGAAATTTTGGGGGTATCGGGTACCGTTACCCGAAATGTTTAAATCAACGGATGGGGGTACCCGAAATTTGCATGACAGAGGCCCTGGCAGCTGGTGTCCGAATGTTAAAACACTTCCGCGTTCTGGTTTATTTTGATGTAACAAAATAATCGTTCTCTCTCGAAATTTTTTTAATGTCAGAATTTTGGTACCCTAAATGATTAAAACAACGGATGGGGGTACCCGAAATTTGTGGGTACGCCCACATGACGACGACGTAGAGGGCGTGATGTCTGAAATGTTTAAATCAACGGATGGGGGTACCCGAAATTTTCGGTGTCTGAAATTTAGTACCCGAAATGTTTAAATCAACGGATGGGGTTACCCGAAATTTTTGGTGTCCGAATTTTGACACCCGAAATGTTTAAATCAACGGATGGGGGGTACACCCTAAAACAAGTCCTGTATGTCTAAACTCTGGACGGGGAGGAGAAACCGTTACGCGAAATTGATCGGTTAAAATTTGGGACAATAGGTACCTGACGGGTTCCGAAATTTGGTGATTAATGACATCCCGACGCGGTTCCTCCGGTACTCAAAACCGGATATTGTATTATTATAATGTTTATATTGTGTTAATATAAAACAGATGCATCGATTTGAATACTGTTTAGAAAACATATATTCTTATCATGCGTTACTAAAATTGTTAACTGAATAAATATATTTACTCCTGTGACGATTCTCCTGTAAACCAGTCAAACAGCATCTAAGCTGGTACAAGCGGTGTGTGTGTGAAACACTACCACGTTCCGTTAATGTATTCAAAGAGGAACTGATAGCTGGCGTCCGTGTTTTATAAAGCTCTGTGTGTGTGTGTGTGTGTGTGTGTGTGTGTGTGTGTGTGTGTGTGTGTGTGTGTGTGTGTGTGTGTGAGGTTGAGCCGGCACAGGCAAGCTGTTGTAACTTGCAGCGCTCTTTCTCTACTATAAAAACCGGTTTCTTTGCTGTTACATTCCATGTGAGAGACGTACATCTCTACTGCTTTTGCGATTATTCAAGTATGATAGGAATAATTGTTTTGTATAAGGGGTATAATAATAAAAATAACATAGGTTATGGTTTATATGTATATATAATTTTTAATAATATCAAAAGCTTTTACAATCAAATCATAAGCTATAAGTTTTTTCTCTCTCTACACACACATGTTCTATATTCACAAGACAATTATAATTGAGCAAAACATACGCCCTCTCTCTATATACATAACTAAACAAAATAGACACTTTATCTATATATATATATACATATATATATATTTACATAATTATACAAAATAATCTTTTTTCTCTCTCGCTTTCTCTCTCTTTTGCAGCCTTGAAGGTTCTCTCTCTCTCTCTCTCTCTCTATATATATATATATATATATATATATATATATATATATATATATGTATATATACACACATACACACACACACATATAATTAACAAAATAATAATTACATTTACTACAACCAAAACAAGCCTTATATGTCTAACAATAATAATAATAATTAATAACATACAATATTACAATGTTGATGTGTAATATATTAATAATAACATACTGAATGTAGACACACATCAAATGATAATTAATATGGTGTTAACTACATGTGTAAAATGGTACACCAAAACCTTGAATTCAACTCTTTTTAGTATTTTAGATAATAACAGTGGTAACAACGCTTATAAAGCGCACATCCAGTGGAATTATGCCTTAACCAATTACATTTTTTCGTCAAAATAATTTTTTAAAACAATTGTTCTTCAGA
Organism: Magicicada septendecula; assembly: GCA_034769895.1. Lineage (NCBI taxonomy): Eukaryota > Metazoa > Arthropoda > Insecta > Hemiptera > Cicadidae > Magicicada > Magicicada septendecula. Next base: position 430,905,760 of record CM068369.1, on the reverse strand, counting down.
GTGTAAATTCTCTCCACTCACAAGCACTCAGAATGTTACAGTGGTCACCATATGGTGGTGAACGACATACATCTCCCTCGCATTCGCACAAACACATAACATCGAAACAAGGTTTCTGTAACTATGAGAGAAATCTTTTAAAAAATTTAATTACACATAAAAATTTAATTAACACTTTAATGATTGTTTATCTCAACTTTTTATGTTATAAACCACATACGTTTTTTAATAATTAAAAACAGAATATAATTTCCTACAATTAATAATACTTGATCAAATACAAAAGAATGTAGACACATCAAATGATAGTTAGTGTGGTATTAAAAAAACATGTATTCTGAATTAAAGTCATTTTGATATCTTAGATAACAACAGACGCGACAACGGTTACGAAGCGGACATCCGCTAGAGTCATGCCTTGACCACTCATATTTTTTTACTAGCGAGGTATACGCTGTACCAGTAAAATTATACATCATATAGTATATCTGATTAACCAGCATTGTTTTAGCAATTAGCAAATCTTTTATTTGAAGATATTCAATATTATGGTTGTTACAATAACTAATTGATGTTTTGAAGAGTTTGAAAAACTCATTACGAATAAATACTTTCATTTTGTAAATATTCTTTTCGTTTCGTATTGATATCCATCTACTCAGTGTCTTACGATTATTTCTAAAATTATAATCGAATTTAATCATGTTGCATTGACAATATAATCTATTATTACCATTTATTTCTCTGTTTAAAAGTTTTTCTACAATATTAGATCCAAGCAACACCTTGTTCTTTCTCTGAAAATGAATAGTTAACATTAAAAAACGACAAAAAAAATAGAGAAGTCTACTTCATCATTTAAAAACATTTTACTATTAATGTTATTATTACTATTATTATTATAATAAATCAATCCTGTTCTCGTTTATTTGGTCTGGAAAAAAAGAGAAAAAATTAATACATAACCACTTCTGTATAAGTAATTATTAGTGGTACTGAAATATCATACTCACATAATCAATATCCAACTGCACGCTCACTTTCTCGTTCGCCAGCGTAGTGTGTGAGGTTACGCATAGTGATAGGACACAAGGCTTCACAGCTTTCAATTGCTCCTCTGTAAATACGTCACACCATCTTTTAGGTAGGTATACATAGAAAAGTTTATCCTCCGGCTGAGGACAGGCTCCGGTATCTTCCAAATCTACCACAACTGACTCCCCGAATTTCGTTTTCACAAATTTCATGTGAATTATATGATACTTTACTCCTAAAGAAAGACTTGACAAGTCTCTTTTTGGTAAAAAATTTTCAACTGTCTTCGCGTTCGCAACGATTCCTTCCATGGCGAGTACTGATGACTGCACAGGGAAACACTGGCGTATTTATTCTGTTTCCCCCGACCACGTTCCTTCCTTCTAAAGCGTCATCTCCTTCGGTCACGACACCCTACCCCGCACCTCCACCGCAACGGTAACGGCTATAATTTTGCTTCCTACCCCACCCTGCGTCGTCACGGGCCACCATCTGCTTTCGGTCACGACCGGACGATGACATTATACCCCGCACCCCCACACCGCACCCAGAGCCTCGCCACCACCCCGCACCTCGCCTACATATTTTGTTCAATTACTTTGTCTGTCGCTCCGCAACGACCGGGTTTACCCCCCCCACCCCCACCCCGCACCACACTCGAGTCCGTCGGTCACGGTCACCCCGCACCCCACCCTGCGTCGTCTCGGGCCACCATCTGCTTTCGGTCACGACCGGTCGTACAACCCAGCCCCCCGTACCCCGCACCCTACATCCCGCGCGAGGCGACTCAACGACCGCGCTTCGGCCAAGGTCGCCGGCATCCTGTACTCCGCACCTCGCCTACCTCTCGGTCACGGACACCGGCTGGAACCTATCTCCCTACCCCGCACCACCATCCCACACCTTTACCCCGCACCCCGCACCGCATCGGTCACGGACGTCGGCTTCCTACACCGCACTCCCCACCCCACCCCACCCACCGCAACGCGCGTCGTCGGTCACGACCGGACGACTACCTACCCCGCACCGCTGCTCCTCGCGAGGCCGATCGGTCAAGGGCGCGCGGCGACAGAGTCACCGGTTACCGGACTGTCTATATAGGGAACCGACGACGCGAAGCCGGCCTCACTCCTTTCACAATGACCGACAGCAGCAGCAGCAGCAGCGAACACCGTGCTATCAATGGTAATGTAATTACTATAAAATTTATGATACTTGACAATACACTAAACACACAAACAGTATTATTAGATTACAAACACACGGTTGTTGATAAGATGTGTAGCGAAGCCGTAGCATTAAATAATTATATAAAATGGTATTTAGCAGTTCGTGTATCTTTTAAAAAATTAATAAACACCGAAAATATTTATTGTAATGCGGTATTCAGATCGCGTACAGAACTTAAGTCACAGTATGACGATATCGATGAACAGTATTCGATAGCTAGCGAGAAAATAATGGAATCCGTTGACAAATTCACGCGTGACGGAAGCGGGTGGGTCGAAAACGGTGTCGAGTCGGTGGAATTAAATATTACAAAATACAACCCTCTTGTGGGGTCGAGCTTTCTACCTACACCATCGAAATTATCAAACAGTAAGAAAGGAATTATCAATATAAAAAATGTAGACGATGAAAAGTGTTTCTTGTGGTCTGTGCTCGCTGGTATACACCCGATCGCGTGTAACCCGTATCGCGTTAGCCATTACCTTCCGTACGAAGAAGAAATAAACATGAAGGACATTCCTTATCCCGTCGCACTCAATAAGATAAAACGGTTCGAAAAATTAAACGAAAACATATCCGTTAACGTTTTTGGCTATGAAGGCGAGGTATATCCTTTACGTATCACTGAACATCGCGGTAGAAAGTACCACGTAAACCTACTGCTACTGTCCGACGCAAACACTACTCACTACTGCCTCATACGGAACCTTTCGCGTATGCTTTCGTCGTTGACAAAACGAAAGGGCACTTCGTTTTATTGCAACTACTGTCTACACAGATTTGCGGACAATAAAGATACTAACGCGGCGCGAAAACGAGTTGAAGAACACGAACGCAACTGTTCTCAGCACGGAGTACAGAAAGTAAAACTTCCTGACGAGGACGAAAAGTGGATGTATTTTAAAAACTTTTCACTTTGTCACCGCGTACCTTATACGGTATACGCTGACTTCGAATCGTTTATTGTTCCGACCACCGGTAAAAACGTGGCACATCATATACCAGCCAGTTTCTGCTATGTGATAGTTGACTGGATGGGAAACGCCGTCAAGGAACCTGTAATATACCGCGGTAAAGACGTGGTGGACACGTTCCTTCGTGTGCTTTTAGCCGACGTTCAACGACTCGATAGAAAGTTTAATAAACCGATCCAAATGACAGCGGCCGATGAACGGTCATTCCGAAACGCCACTCACTGTCATCTGTGCAAGCAGCCGTTAACGGACGACACGGTTCGAAATCATTGCCACATAACGGGTAACTATTTAGGCGCTGCTCACAATGCGTGTAATATAAATTACAAAATACCAACACACGTTCCGGTTTTTTTCCATAATTTAAGTGGCTATGACTCGCATCATTTGATGCAAGGTTTCGGAAAGTACAAGGAAGATGAAATAACGTGTATCGCTACTACAAGCGAACGTTACATCTCCGTTACACTCGGTCAGCTCCGGTTTCTCGATTCTCTGCGGTTCATGAACGCGTCACTTGAAAAACTCGTCTCCAACTTATCCGCGGATAAATTTAAAATCCTTAATCAATTTTACACGCGTAATGTTGATTTACTGTTACGTAAAGGTGTGTACCCTTACGAATACGTTACGGACGATTCAAAATTTGACGAGAGGCAGTTACCGGACCGCGTACATTTTTACAAGGGGTTGACAGAGTCGGATATAGACGAAGAAGATTACGCGCACGCTCGAACGGTTTGGTCGGCTTTCGACATGCAAACGTTCGGTGATTATCATGACCTTTATTTAAAAACGGATGTACTACTGCTTGCTGATGTATTTGAAAACTTTCGAAACATGAGCCTGCAGTACTACGAACTCGATCCGTGTAACGTTTTTACCACCGCCGGTTTAGCGTGGAACGCGATGCTGAAAATGACAGGAGTCAGGTTAGAGTTACTCCGCGATATAGACGTACACCTGTACATCGAAAGAGGTATCCGTGGCGGCTTAGCAGCAATTTCTAATAGGTACGCCAAAGCCAACAACCCGTACATTCCCGATTATGACGCAAGCAAGCCGCACAACTATTTACTTTACCTCGATTGTACCAACCTGTACGGAACGGCTATGACACAGCCTTTACCACTGTCCGGTTTTCGATGGTTGGAACGTACAGTGATCGATACGTTGAACGTGCACGCGTTACGCGACGATGGTGACACCGGTTATATCCTGGAAGTCGATCTGGGGTATCCACATTACCTACACGACTTACACAGTGACTACCCTTTAGCACCTGAAAAGCGTACTATTACGGACAGTATGCTTTCACCGTACTGCTATCGCATGAAGCTGTTAAAAGACTTTGTGTGTAGTAACGGTAAGGTAGAGAAACTGATAACGTCCCTCGAGGACAAGACAAAATACATTGTTCATTACAGAACATTGAAACTCTACCTCGAACTAGGAATGGAGTTGAAAGCGATTCACCGTGTGTTAGCATTCATCGATTTTAATACGGAGCGACGAAAGGAAGCCAGAAACACCTTTGAAAAAGACTTTTTTAAGTTAATGAATAACGCACCGTACGGAAAATCGTTGGAAAACGTACGGAAGCGAATCGATTTCAAGTTAGTTCCAAACGAGAAGAAACTTCACAAACTAACCGCTAACCCCAGGCTACAACATTTTTTCATCTATAACGAGGACCTGGTAGGTCTCACGATGAAAAAAACATTCATTACACTGAACCGACCTTTGTACGTTGGGTTCAGTGTATTGGATATTAGTAAGCTGATTATGTATCGGTTCCATTACGGATTCACGATGAATACGTACGGGTCACGTGCACGTCTATGTATGACGGACACTGACTCTCTGTTGTACGACATTCGCACCGACGATGTGTACAAAGACATGGAGGAGCATCTCGAACTCTTTGACACGTCGGAGTACCCTAAGGCACATCCGTGCTATAGTGAAACAAACAAGAAAAAGTTGGGTACTTTTAAAGACGAAACAAATGGAATACCGATACTTGAATTTGTCGGGTTGCGCGCAAAATGTTATTCATTCGTTACGGCAAACGATAAAGAGAAAAAGGTAGCGAAAGGTGTGCCACGTTCCGCGATAGCTACACAGTTGAAACATCAACTTTATAAACAATGTGTAAAGACCACTTCTCAAACTTATACTACGGCGCAGACTATCCAAAGCGAAAAACATAACATATACACAAGAAAGCTTACAAAATTATCGCTGTCACCATACGATGACAAACGATATGTCTTGGATGACGGTGAAACAACACTGGCGTACGGTCATTATAAACTCTGTCAACCCAGACGCGAGATAATTCAGCAAGCGAGAAAATCCGTTATAAATTATGCGTTCGATATACGTTGATATAAGACTCGCTTGCAGGAGCAACACACTGTCAGTAACGACGATGAAGTCGGTGAGGTTCAGTGAAAACGTAACGGTATATCTCGTACCAAAATTTTGCGATTCGCGTTTCGGGTGGCGATATGGAAAACGTACGCAAAACTATTGCAAAGGAATTGCACAGACCGGTGAGAAGGAACTTTCCCAGACGTGCGGTGGAGGTGAAGGGGTTACACGATCTCTACCAAGCGGATTTGGTGGAAATGATACCGCATGCCAAGTTGAACAAGGGGTACAAATATCTAATGACGGTAATAAACGCATTTAGCAAGTATGCATATGCGATTCCCTTAAAAACTAAATCGGGTGTTGAAGTAGCACATGCTCTCGAACCAATAATTGTAAAAAATAAAATGAAATACCTGCAAACGGATAAGGGGAAAGAGTACTTTAACACTACCGTACAAGCTTTACTAAAGAGATTCAACGTCAAACACTATTCAACGTATAGCGAGAAGAAAGCGTCCATCGTAGAGCGATTTAATCGTACGTTGAAAACGAACATGTACCGCGCGTTCAGCGAGCAAGGCCATTATCGGTGGTTGTCGCTTTTGCCTAAACTGGTGATGGAATACAACGACAGAGTGCATAGAACTATAGAGATGAAGCCGCGACAAGTCGACAAGAGCAACGAGCAAATTGTGTTGGAACGAATAAGAAAAAATATCGTACCGCGGAAAGTGAGCAAGAAACATAAGTTTAAAATAGGCGATCGAGTGCGTATCAGTAAATACAAAATCACATTCGCTAAAGGTTATACACCAAACTGGACGAACGAGATATATACAGTGCACAGAGTTCAGCCAACCGTACCGGTTACGTACTTGTTGAAAGATCACACGGGTGACGTTGTGGAAGGTGGGTTTTATGAACAAGAATTGAGTAAAACCAGCGTTGGTGATGTGTATCTCGTTGAAAAAATATTACAACGTAAAGGTGATCGCGTGCGAGTGCGCTGGCTCGGCTTTGACGGTAAACACGATTCGTGGATACATAAAAAAGATCTGATATAATAACAATACCACAGTATTTAACCGAACGTAAACGAGTTAAGATGAAGATTGAACAACAATCGTTAAAGTTAAATGTTAAGAACGTAGACTCTGCTAAGTACAACGGTGAAGTTGCATATAATAAACACAGTCCACTGTTTCCAAACACAGTTCGATGTATCGTGTGCGGCGGGTCATGTAGCGGGAAGTCAAACGTTGCCTTTAACATGTTATTCGATTCAAACGGACTGCGATTTCAGAACCTGTACGTGTTCTCCAAATCGTTATTTCAACCAAAATATCGTATGTTGGAAGACGTTTTTAATGCTCTCGCTGACGAAGGAATGATGTACTTCACATACAGTGAAAACGATGAAGTACCACCTCCGCACGAAATTGTACCTAATTCAATCATGTTGTTCGATGATGTGGTATGTGAACGGCAGAATAACATACGAAAATATTTCGCTATGGGACGGCATAGCGGTGTGGACACTTTGTACCTTTGTCAGACGTACAGTCTGGTGCCAAAGCAACTGGTGCGTAATAATGCCAATTTCTTGGTTTTTTTCAGACAAGATGATCTCAATTTACGTCACGTTTACAACGATCACGTTAACACAGATATGAAATACGAAGAGTTCAAAGCGATGTGCGCCGAAGCGTGGAAGGATCGTTACGGATTCATAGTCATCAACAAGGACTCACCGATAAACGCGGGTAGATACAGAGTGGGTTTCGATCGTTTTATACATAAATAGAATAGTTTGTGCGAGAAAGTCATCAGTGTCAAGATGGATGACAAGCAATTGACACATGAAATCGATGCAATTAGCGATAACATAAGACAAAAGTATCGCGCGTTGAAACATAACATCAGAGAGAGCGATGAAGCGTTAACGAGAAAGTACAAACCTCTTTTGGAACCGTTAACCCAGATTTCGGAAAAGTTGAATGTCTCCGGTGATAAAATTAAAAAAATAAATGTTGAAGATGAAGATACGAAGACAGCTGTCGAGATGACACCACCACCATCACAACCTCGATTCCCTAGAACGGAAGAGTTGGCACAAACTCCTGATGTCGAAACATCGAACGTGACTCTTGAAGAGTTTTTAGCAACACCCGAAGGTCGACACGAAGCACAAGAATACGTTGAACAGTCTGTCGAAGGTCCGCTCGCGAGGAAATACTTACTACTCGCTTTATCTGATGATCGAGAAAAAAAGATGGATCATACGTACGGTATCCGTAACGTTGCAGACAAATGGATGGTGGGAAATTCGGTGTTGGAGATCAATCAAGACGACAGCTTCTACATAGCTGGAAAACGATACAGGGGTACACCGGGTCTCTACGAACTTATGTTTATGAAAGAACCCAACAAGAGCGTCTATGATGAAAACGATTTAGCAGCGTACAAATCTATACTGTTGGACACTAACGCACATAAACATTATCATTTACCCGGTGCTAAAATAAATACAAACAAAGGTGTAAAGTACAGAGAGATAATCGCCCGATTGTTCCCACGGCGCAGCGGACGTGGTATCGATTACGTACACTGGAACGATCCCAACAAACTGGTTGAACGGTTGAGACTGCTGGTAAGTTCAAAACGCGCCGGTCACACCGGACACGACAACGAAATCATCTCCGTTTTGGAGGAATTACGTGAAGCCAACATTATCGTATAAATTTTATGAACGTCGGTATAACAACTCATTGACGTCAACACTGTCAACATGTGCGGGTTAGATTTGACACCTGACTTTGAAGTCGAAAACGAAAGACTGAAAACCTTTACATCATGGCCTGTGCATTTCATCAGTCCAACCGCTATGGTTGCCGCAGGCTTTCATTACACAAATGAAATTGACAGGGTTCGATGTTCATTTTGCGGTATAGAAATCTTTCGTTGGAAAGAGGGTGACGATCCGATTGTGTTACACACGCGATGGTCACCACAGTGTCGTTACTTAAAACGGTTAGCACATCATTTGTAGCGTGCAGTCGTACAATGGTTGTGGACAAGTTCGGGAGACATCAAAGCGCCGTGAGCGTGCGACGAGAAACAAAAAGACAATTACGCGATACTGTAGGATTTAAGATTACGAATGATGGGCATATAGATGTTGAAAACAAAAAGATCCGCAATCTGAACGAACCGGATGCAGCAAAGGATGCTGTATCCCTGAGTTATATGCAAACACATTGTCTGCTACTCGATGATGAACGTAAAAGCGTGGACGTTAAAGGGTGTAGATTGAAAAATGTTGATACTCCTGTAGACGTTAAAGACGTAGTCAACAAATATTACGTTGATGACAACTGTATACAACACTCGAGTCAAGAGAGAGGTGAGGTCATCGATGCACGAGATCGATGGGTAATCAACGTTCGAAGTCCGGAACAAGCGACCGATGCGGTTAACAAAAACTATGTAGACTCGAACGTCATTAAAAAAGTATCGAACAGCTATTTGTTTGGGCAGAGCTGGTTGTCGGGAGTGAGTTCACCGATTTTTGGAGATGACGCGGTTAACGTAAAATACATGTTGCAGAACACCGTTAGCTTGGGCGAAGATGGTGTTTTCAAAGCAGCGGAAAAGAGAATAACAGACGTAGCGGATGGTTTTGCGGAGAGCGATGCTGTTAACTTACAACAATTAAATGACGTGAGACGATACGTAAAGAGCGAGATGTATAAAGTCGTTAAAACATTTCAGTATCAACTGGATTACTACTTATTGAAATTGTCTAAGCCACGTAGTTCAGAAGACGAGTGGACACTCGACACGAAGGAAATAAGAAGGTTAATAGATGAATACGATAAAAACATAGAAGAGAAAGACTGGAGATCGGTTTACGATGTACAACAACGTTAAGAGGAAAAAGGGGTGGGGCGTCGGAAACGTGCTTAAAAACGTTGTACCGTCCGTTGTTTCGTCAGTTATCAATCGAGCGGTGGACGCACTACCTGTCGAATTACATCTGCCGGGTTACAGATTCTGTGGACCGGGCACGAAACTCGAAGAAAGATTAGCGCGTGGTGATCGTGGAATCAATCAACTAGACGAAGCCTGTCGCGAACACGATATCGCTTACGCTCAATACAAAGACAACGAAAGTAGACGTATTGCAGATCGTAAACTCGCGGAAAAAGCGTGGGGACGGGTAAAGGCTTTGGATTCGGGTATCAGCGAACGAGCTTATGCGACAGCAGTTGCAGCGGCCATGAAAGCAAAATCAGCAATAGGAAGCGGTCGACGTCGTAAAAATAAAAAGAATGTGAGTAGTCGTGGTCGTGGTGCTGGTGGTGGGATGAAGAAGAGGAGGAAGAGAACTGTCCGAACCGCTAGGAAAAAGAAGAGAACTGCGTCCGGATTGTATCTACGTCCGTACCGAAAAAACTAATTCACATACCGCTCCGCCCGTTGTCCGAAGATGAATTACGTGTATACGCAAAAAAGCTAAACATACCGTATTTTAGAGGTGTTTACATGCGTAACGCATTACCGGATACAGCGCCGTGGAAGAACGAAAGCGTCATCGTAAATTTGGACGACGAGAGCGGACCGGGAACCCACTGGGTATGTTACAAGAAGCGTGGAAATCGAGTACACTATTTTGACGGGTTCGGTAATTTACGTCCACCTCTCGAGCTGATGCAATATTTTGGTGATACAGCCGACGTTCGTTACAACTATGAACTGAAGCAACCTCCTAACACGGTCATCTGCGGTCATTTATGTTTAGACTTTTTATCGTCTTCTGATCAGTAAACTTCAGCATGTCGTCGCTAACGGTCACCGTGACGGGTACCGACGCTGCGAATCTCGTGTGTAACTTTTTCCCACCTCTCGAGTTATACGGTGAATGGTACGTTGGACTATTGGATTTTACATCGTATAATTCAATACCAAACGTTACTGAAGGAAAAAATAATGCATTTCCAGTAAAAATTTCCAAGGATCAGTGGTCCGTCATCAAGTTGCCTACCGGCACCTACGAAATCAGTGATATCGAAACGTATCTGCAGAAACAGTTAGGCGAGAGAACAATCAGTTTACGTCCAAACAACAACACATTAAAGTGTGAAATTTACTGTAAGCATGTCATCGACTTTTCGCATACACCGAATACCATTGCAAGTATGTTAGGATTCAAGGAGAATCAGCAGCTGGAAGCGTATATAACACACGAGTCGAACGTACCCGTTGACATAATCAAAGTTAACACCGTTCACGTACGGAGTAATATCGTACAGGGTGCGTACAAGGACGGCCAGGACCAGCACACGTTGCATTCGTTTTATCCGACCGTGGCACCAGGTTTCAAAATAGTTGAAACACCGACAAACGTAATATACTTACCGGTAAACGTACAACGTGTAGACAACATAATTTTGTCTCTCGTTGATCAGGACGGGGATTTAGTCGATTTTCGCGGTGAAGTTATCACGATACGACTGCATCTGAAAATATGGGATTGTATTTCGGACAAACGTCACCTGTAAAAAGGGAGTGTGTACGAAAGAAACATGGTAGTCGGTGTTCAACGTTGAAGCGATTGACATCAAGGAACAAGCGTTTCTTACTTTCACTTGGATTCAAATTATACGATTAAAATAATGTCGGGTGAAATTCTAGCTATCGAACGAGGAGCGGCTTTCGATAACAGAATCGTTGAGTTCGAATATCGTACGCACGCACCGTATGCTTCCACCCGATACGGTAACAACGATGAAATACGTATACCCATCCAACAACAGGATGTTTTCACTTTACCGGCGGAGAGTTTTCTGTACATCGAAGGAACATTGACCAAGGTTAATGCTACCGACACAGCGTTGAACGTGAAATTAATCAACAATGCAATGGCTTTCTTGTTTGAGGAGATCCGTTACGAAGTGTGCGGTGTGGAAGTGGATCGTACAAAAAACGTTGGAATTACGAGCACTGTGAAATTGTTACTATCGAGCAATGAGCATGAAAGAAAGCATCTAATCAATGCAGGATGGGTGACGACAACCGACGAGTCGTTGACAGTACACGAGAGTACCGGTGATTTTACGTTTTGTCTTCCGTTGAAAATGCTACTCGGTTTCAACGAAGACTATACACGCATCATGCTGAACGTTAAGCAAGAATTGATTCTGTTGCGTACCTCTACCGATCAGAACGCAATGGTGCTAAAAGAATCGGGTGCAACTGCAAACGGTAATCTCGTAATAAACAAAGTACACTGGAAGATGCCCTATGTGCGCGTGTCAAACAAGTACCGAATACCGCTATTGGAGCACATCGAGGAGGATCATGAACTAGTGATGCCGTTCCGCAGTTGGGAATTGCACGAGTATCCCGTTCTACCGACGACAAATCGACATTCGTGGACCTTGAAGACATCGTCACAGTTGGAAAAACCTCGGTATGTAATATTAATATTTCAGACGGATAGGAAGAACAATATAGCGAAAAACGCGTCGGAATTTGATCACTGCAATTTAACGAATGTCAAGCTTTTTCTGAACGATAAATACTATCCGTACGATAACCTGAACCAGGATATCGATAAAAAACGTTACGCCCTGTTCTACGACATGTATACACGTTTCCAAACATCATACTACGACCGTCGCAACAGAGCGCCTCTTTTGACACCTAATGAATTTATAACGAAAGCACCGTTGTTTGTCATCGATTGTTCCAGACAAGAAGAACCAATCAAGTCGTCTGCCGTTGATGTGCGTTTAGAATTTGAATCCAGTAACAATTTTCCAGATAAAACCACCGCTTACGCTTTGATTATACACGATAGGATAGTACAGTACACAGCGTTGTCGAATACTGTTCATCGTTTGTCATAAAAAAACTTGTTCTCCCCTCTACTAGTTTATAAAGATAGGTATTAGCGATCTCTACATAACAACAACCTCAGTCCTTTTCAACGATGGAAGGTGACTGTGACAGCAGCAGCAGCAGCAGCAGCCATTGTGAGTATAACGTTTACTTGTCTCTTGCATATCCAATCAACTCGTACTCTAAGTTCGTTACCGTCGGACTGTATAAAGAACTCAACTATGAACCGGGTGTTTTGTTCACAAACGGAAAAAAGAAACGTATATTACTTGACTTTTCTGAGTGGAATTACTTGTTGATCTTTCGTGAACAGTTACTATCCAGTATGTTATTGTACGAAGAAGGTGAAAACCGTGAAAAGAAGAAGAGTGTGATGATCAGTCGTAACTTTGGGAAAACGTTTGTTCGGATTAAAGGTAGTAAGACCGAAAAATTTGTTTTCACAGAACCCGAGTGGATCCGTTTTGGTTGTTTATTAACAGTACTAAAGAAATATCTTGTTCGCTTGTTTTATGATCAAGATCATTTCAAGTCGTACATTAATCAGGTAGTAGCCAAGGGGTGTTATGTACCACCATCCTTCTTTTTCCCATCGTTTTTTCGATTGGAAAGCAGTCGTCATGACCAACAGCTAACATTTGATCGTCTTTACGATGAACTGGTATTGGAAGGAAAAGTAGAGGGGGAATTTGAAAAAATTAACGTACTCGATGCGGACATGTGTCACTCGGAAAAATGAACTTGAATAGGACGGTTATTGCTGAGTTTGAAGCGTTTCGCGGTGACAAAAATGAATATGTAATCAAAGAGTTCGTTACAGTTGATATAACAACCGGACGTTTTGTTATCGTGTTGTTCGCTCCACCATACGAAAGTGCACGACTGCACCAGAAATTCCGAAAAATCAATGACTGGTTGGAAACACATTATCACAGGATACGATGGAACGATGGTAATGTACCGTACAAGAATATGGTACGCATCGTTGCAGACATTTTTTCAGATTATCCTGTTGTCTATACAAAAGGGTTTGAGAAGGCAAATTTCTTACGACAGTTGTATCACCATGGTGAGGTGATTGACTTAAACGATATTCAAGCACCTGTAGTTCCTAGATCCTTTGTACCCATCATACAATGTCCTGTTCCTCATCGTCAACCCGTTACCACTCCCCCCTTACACTGTGCATTACGCAAAGCTTTGTTTTATGCAGAATGGTTGCGGCAACGAAATAAAATATAGTCGGTTGTGAACATGTTTTCATCATGGTGTTAGTGTGAATGCTACGTGACAGAAATGTCCATAAACGTAGAATTAGGTACCGTAGTGTGTGCGTGAGTGTTAACCTTGACTACGTCACTGTCGCGGTAGAAATACTCATAAACGTAGTCCTGGTAGTTCGAGACGGGTCACTGGCACGGTAGATATACCTGTAAACTCGTCAAGAACCAGTATGGGTGTGAAAATTACTCATTACGGTACAGCAAATGTGAATACGCATCATGTATGAACAACATATTCACCCGATTAAAAAAATAAAAAAATAAATAAAAAAGTAAATAAAAAAATATGTACTGCTTTTACACATTGGCTTAGCATTGCATAATGTATCTTTATTATTATCTACCACTGTACTAGTCAATAGTACAGCGATAGATAACGTGGAGTAGGCCTGCTTTACGAATCTGTAAAGTTGGGGAAACCACGTTAAAAAAAGCGTAGCAGGCTCTCATTCGCCTCCCTCAGGCTGCTAGGAAGAGGATGAGAGGTAAAAAAATAAAAGTATAACGAAATGTTTATTTATTTAATAATAAATAAACTTATATTGTGCTTTTATGATTTTACACATAGGACGACAGTAGATATCACTCGTCCACCTCATGGTTACAAGTAAGAGATGAGAAGTATAAGTACAGAAATAATTACAGTTAAGCGATAACGGCCCCTTGGTGTAGTGGATGCACGCCGGTTTGGTGTACCGGAGGTCCCGGGTTCAAATCCCGGAGGGGCCGTAATTTATTTTTATGTAAAAATTAATATCCAATGACATACCATTGTTACAGTTGAACACATGCGTCATGTGGTCGTACATTCCGGTGTTAAAATTTCGGACACCAAAAATTTTGGGTAACCCCATCCGTTGATTTAAACATTTCGGGTACTAAATTTCAGACACCAAAAATTTCGGGTACCCCCATCCGTTGATTTAAACATTTCAGACATCACGCCCTCTACGTCGTCGTCGAACCAGCTATCATATCCACCCAGCCTCCTGTTTCGTCGTAACCAGTGTTTTATACATGCGTCATGTGGGCGTACCCACAAATTTCGGGTACCCCCATCCGTTGTTTTAATCATTTAGGGTACCAAAATTCTGACATTAAAAAAATTTCGAGAGAGAACGATTATTTTGTTACATCAAAATAAACCAGAACGCGGAAGTGTTTTAACATTCGGACACCAGCTGCCAGGGCCTCTGTCATGCAAATTTCGGGTACCCCCATCCGTTGATTTAAACATTTCGGGTAACGGTACCCGATACCCCCAAAATTTCGAGTAACGGTACCCGATGACATAGCCTCTGCGCGTCCGGGCAACCGCCGAATTCCGGGTACCCCCATCCGCTACACATTGTTTTCGGCTACCAAATTTTGGACATGCAGAAACCACGGCCTCCGTGACGTCTTGAAACAGGTTTTAGCCATACGGACGCCAGCGACTTGGGCCTCTGTGTGATGTCATGAACTGGAACACGGAAGTGTTTCAGTCACACATACACACACATACATACACACACACAAAACAGTGACGTCACATGGACAGCTCGGACACCAGCTGCCAGTGCCTCTATGACGTCATGAACTGGAACCCGGTAGTGTTTTCGTTCGGAACCCGGAAGTGTTTTCGAACACTCACTTTCCCTCTACTGATACGTCCGATTATAAAATTTATGTTTATACATATTTCTGATGATGCAATGAATAAGTAATGAAATATATTAAATACGATAACTAATTATGTCAACAACACCATTGAGACCAGAATTAATTACCATAGTAACTAGTGAATAAACAAAATCTATTTAGCGGCATCGGGACTGTACACTTATCCATCAGTACTTTATTGTTTATCCATCAGTACACAATACATTTTTAATATTTCATATAATATGCGATTGTATCGATATATTAAGATGTGGGAAAAGAAGAAGTGTACTAATTGTAAATTGTACTATTACTTAATGCACAGCAAAAATACGTGTTGTTTTCATTTGTGAGGTTAGGTGACAAAGGTTTTTGGTTTTTAGGTTACTGCTGAAATAAATAAAAACCATGGTTGATGAAAACATAACGTTTAATGTGTTATACAATGTAAATGTACAGTAACACTTAAAATACAGAATTTAGCGTTTTTGATTTAACATGTGCTTTATAAATATCTCCAAATGCTTTATAAACGGGTACTTTTAAATCTCCAAAGGCTGCTGCACCAACATAATAATTTAGTACAAATATTGAAAACAGGTTTGGCGAGAATTTGACTAGTGAGTTCAAAAGTGTTATACGAGCTGACAGAACGCCATATAGACATAGACAATAAAAATTATATTAAAATACTTATTAAAAGTCAAATATTCGCGTGCAAAACAGGGCAATATTAAATATTTAATAATATTTAAATATTATATATAAAATTAACAAAAGAATAATAGCAGTTACTACAACCAAACATAAGCTCTAAGCTCTCTCTCTCTTTACACGCGCACACACACACACACATCTACATGTATCAGACAATTGCAGATTACAATAAGACAATTACTGTGCACTAACACTATTATGGCTAAACACGTTCTACTACAGACCATAAACCTTTTCTCAGTTGTGTACAGTATTTGTTGTTAGTAAATCTGTACTTCATACAATACATCTGTTCAAGCCATTTTTTTGTTTGCATGTACTTCTTCGTCTTTGAGGTTGTACTCTGTGTTATGATACATCCAAAAGGATATTTGTGGGAAAAACGTGTAAAATTGTTTTTTAAAGAATTTATGAAAATCACTTTTCTTTTCTGTACTGTCTTTTATAGATATCCGTTTAGGATATCGAGTGTTTTCATGTAACGGTTTATCAAAATGTTCTGTTTTTACATATCTGTGTAATTTAATGAAATGACATAATATATAACTTGTTGTTTTTAAGGCCTACTTCCCTTTTAATAATTTTTAAAGTAACATGATGTCCTACATATTACGCGATCTTTTTAGTCTGAAAAATAAATGAAACATTGCAGATTACAATAAGACGATTGTATTTTGTAATGCAATAATTAAACACAACGTAGGTGGTTAATTTTTTTATCACCTACACTCGCAAAAGTGCATCACTTCTAAACATCTATTAACTTTTTTAATGGATTTTTCTCTTACAAAACGACACAATGGAGCCCATTTTGATGTTCTCTTATAGGGGTCGTTACCCCCTTTCTAATTTTCTAGTTGCTTGTACCTGAAGTTCATTGGGCTCCGGACCGCACACAAACCAGGGAGCAAGACGGCCCGTAGATTTTCTGTCTGTCTGTCTAAATCTGTGCTTCCTCCATTGTCGAGAATGACATTCGGAATTGTACTCAGATTTTAGCATTCATCCGAATAGCTCTTTCTTGGACCAAGATCGAGGCAATGTGCCAAAGTACTCTTCTGAAAATAATGACCTCAAGCAAGTGTGACCCGAGCAAGATTTCTTATCTGACCTGCAGAACTTCTTCCATACTTTCACTCTCTTTGGGGAGCGTGAAATCAAAGTTGTCATTTCTGGAATATCTTCCCTGATTACATAATCGAAAAGCTCCTCGCGCTGTGGTATGCGCCGACTGCCGTGTTGGGCCTTCATGTTGGAAAAGGCGAGGAAAAAAATCCGTCAATAGCTTCCTGGATAAACTGCTCACGTAGGGCCAATTAGAAGAGATGTATGGTCTCCAAAGTTTCGCACACCTTCGGCTGCGAGTCTCTTCAATCCCAAACCGGCACTTTTTCAACGACACCGGCAGCAACCTCGGTCCCTACCTGAGCCGTATTCCCAACCGCCGGGGCGCCGGGACTGTTCTACGCGGCTGTGGCCGCCTCAAATTTGTCCTAACCTTCCGCTCACGAGAGCACGAAAAAATGCACAACCACAGCGGAAAACACCCGCCAATAATATTCCCTCCCTCTCCCAGTAAACCTTTTAGGGCTCACTCCCCTGTCGTTTTGTAGGTTCCCTGGTATTCTGGGCCGACAGTTTCCTATTGAGCACCTGGTCTGCCCTGACGCAACTGCTGTGTCGTGCTGATTGTTCAATGCCTGTCGTACCCTCGTTCCTATCTTACTTCTTAATGGCTAGACAGTTCCGAAACGTCACTTGGAACTCCAATTGCGTATCCCCGATCTGAGCTGGTGACTATCCTAGCTGATGCCATGCTTCACTGTGTGACTCATCTGATCCGCTACCACAGATTATCTCTACCAGCTTCCTCCTGTTATCAGGATCGTCTCTACAGCTACGCATAGCGACGCGCTATCCCTACTCCGGTCAGCTATCCCCCACATTCAGTTTTTGTTTTCGTCGACCCTCTCGCATTGAGGTGTTAAAGCCGTTAGTCGAGCCGCTTATGTACTACATATCTCTTTCCAGGCAATGCACCTCATCGGAAAATTACGGGTGAAGCAAATTGTCTATTTCTACGTTTTGATCGTCACCTTCCACTTCCTTAGCCAATCCAGAAGTAAATCCAACTGCCGCTGTGGCTTTGTGCTCTCACATTGCAGGAACAGTGGGCTTCAATGATGCATAGCGTCGTCTGCGAAGAGGGAGAACGCGTCTTGGGGGAAATCCGACAGGTCTTCGTTTACACGATGCTCCGCGTTGGGGGATCCTATAGCGGAGCCAAGGATGAAAGCCTGCTGTACTCCGGCGGGACGGATTGAAATTTAGAACAGGACCCGTCGACGCTCACTCTGACGGTTCGGCCGCTAAAGTAGTCAGTAGAATATACCCAGAGGAAGAAGGGATAGGAGAGGAGTCAGCTAACAAGGAAGGTCTTCGTTCCAGACTTTGTCAAAAGTCTCTTGCTCACGTCCAGCAAAGACGGCGCCCGTAGACTCTATCTTGTTGATGGCGTCGAACAATTACATAATAACGCGAAGAGTGCCTTTTTCCAAGGGATTGAATTTGTCCCTGAACTGCTCAACGTTTTTCTGCTGCTACAGTATTTCCCCCGGTTGTGGAAAAAAAAGTTCTTTGTCATCGTCGTTGATGATGAGGTTATACTGCTGCTCGGCTTTTCGTACAAGTGTTGAACAAAGACTTGTCATCGTCGTTGATGATGAGGTTATACTGCTGCTCGGCTTTTCGTACAAGTGTTGAACAAAGAACATCACTGCCCCCAATATCAACGTTATCGTTAGCGTTAGCGGTCTTAGGCTAGCGTTCTTAGCGTTAGCGTTTTTAGCGTCCACAGAGTCAGCTTTATTAGCGTTAGCATTAACTTTAGCGTTTGCGTTAACGTTTACGTTCTTAGTGTTAGCGTTACCGTTTTAGCGTTACCCGAATCACGCAAAACATTCGTCACTAACACTATTACTACCAGATCAACGTTATCGTTAGCGTTAGCGTTTTTACGCTAGCGTTCTTAGCTTTAGCGTTTTTACCGTTCTTAGGGTCAGCTTTCTTAGCGTTAGCATTAACGTTAGCGTTTGCGTTAACGTTTACGTTCTTAGCGTTGGCGTTCTTAGTGTTAACGTTATCGTTTTAGCGCTAGCTGAATCACGCAAACCATTCGTCACTAACTGCAGACACTGCAGATCAACTGCAAATATCACGTTCTTGGCATGAAATTGGTGAACACAAGATTTGGAAACGCTGTTGTTGTCGATCTGGAGGACAGTGGAGCTTGCCCGCAAACGCAGGAAAATAAGTTCCATGTTTTTCTGCCGAAGCGTTGGAGTGAGGCCTTCACTGAAGACCAGATGAAATCAGTCAAACTTTGCGTTCTCTCGTTGATTGTGACATCTCATACATCACTTGCGAACGACAAGGTAAGCGTCCAGCTTGATATCGACTATGTAAGTATATTAGCTTAATAATTCTCCTTTCATTTTAAATAATTACATAAAAAATAGTTATTTTCCAACAAATTAACATTAAAAGAAATGGAAGAGAGAACGTTTAATATCAATAATGTTATTTATTTATTTAATACGTCACATTAATTTAGTGCTAGACGCTGTTTGGACAAAATCCGTTAAATACATATACATGTATGCTTATTCAAGCAGATTCGTATCATAATGAACACGAAAGGCTAAAGAAATTTGTGTTATACCCGGTAAAGTTCATAGTATGGCTGCCATGGCTTTTTTATTACCCTTGTTACAACATCTTATACTGACAGAGTTCGGTGCGCTTTTTGTTGGACCCATGCTAGAAAAGTGGAAAGGGGGGTAACGACCCTTCAAGCTTCACAGCTCATCGTCAGATCGGAAATGAAACAAATAACCTGAAAACAAACCCTTCACCCCACCCCACCTCACCATGCTCACACAACAAGGTATAAATCAATGTCCCTTCCCCACCCTCAGCCCTGTCCCACCATCTGGACAGTTACATATTTTAATAGCAAATTCCTTGTGTTTCAGTGTGTGTGTGTGTGTGTGTGTGCATTCCTTTTAAACCTAATCTTTCTCATCCACACATGTGGGCCAGTCACACATCCTTATTTTAAAAACATCTAATTAGTCCTATGCAATTTAATTCTTAATCTTATCTATCTGTCCTCTATCATTTACTTCTTAATTATGTTATAAAATATTTCTTCATTATCAAATTTAATTTTAGTATTAATTAAATTGTCTAACCCTTTTTCTCTTTCTTTCAATATTTCTAACTCCTCACTAAGCTTCCTTCCAACTGTGTTATTTACTACTTTTACAATTTCGTAGTCTTCCAAAGGATTAACAAACTTATGGTTGTCTTCTATGAAATGTCTTGTATATAACGAATTCGTTGTTCTATAACCTTCTCCACGTTTGTGGTCAGACAACCTGCATACGAATTTTCGTCCTGTCTCACCTAGGTTCACTTTGTTGCAGTCTTTACATTTTAATTTATAAATTCCGCTTTTCTGTAATACTGGGATTTCTTTTTATATTTTTATTCCTTATCTTATCAAATACCGTTTCACATTTTTTAATAGCTATATCTACTTTGTATTTATTAAAACATTTTATAATTTTTCTAGTATGTGAACCTATGTATGTCAATGACCCTGGATAATTCTTTTGTTCTGGTTCTATTTTAGCTTTTTGTATGTTAAACCTTTTCATAACTTTACCCACTATGTTGGTGTTATAGTTATAATTCCTTACAATTCCCTTTATCGTTTTTAACTCCCTATCTTTTGATTCGGTCTCTTTTAAACACTTCTGATCTCTATAACAAAATGAATTGATTGCCGCCACTTTATATCTATAAGGGTGGTAAGACTCTCTTGGTATAATTATATACGAATACGATTCTTTCCTAAATATTCCAAACTGTAGTTTCTCATTATCTTTAATTTCTATGTTTAAATCTAAGTAATTTATTTTCTTACCTCCTATCTTTTCTATAAATTGTAAGTTTTTGTCCTTATTATTTACATCATTTATAAACTCGTGCACTTCTTCTATGCTTCCTTCCCAAATTACTAATATATCGTCAACGTATCTAGTACATCATTTTATATTGTCTTTATACTTAATGGAACTTAAAATACAAAATTAAAAAAACTAGAGTGTAATCCACAGAAATTTCTTACACACACGCGCGCGCGCGCACATAGATTACATAGATAAATGTTTGAGTCACGTTTCATATATTTTTGTGTATATTGTATGTGTGTAGAGAGGTAGAGAGATAGAGAGCTCATGTTGTGGTTAATTATTGTATTACAAAATACAATTGTCATATTGTAATCTGCAATGTTTCATATAATGTTTCCTTTTTTTATTTTTCAGACTAAAAAGATCGCGCAACATGTAGGACATAATGTTACTTTAAAAATTTACCATAATAGTGGTAATGCTTAGTAATTGTCTTGTTGTAATTTGTAATTGTCTTATGGATGTAGATGTGTGTAAACTGAGATGTATAGAGAGAGAGAGAGAGAGAGAGAGAGAGAGAGAGAGAGAGAGAGAGAGAGAGAGAGAGAGAGAGAGAGAGAGAAGGAGAGAGAGAGAAAGATTAATTTGTATAATTATGTAACACTTGATATCCTGAACGGATATCTACAGAAGAGATGACAGAAAAAGAAAGTGATTTTTAATCAATCCTTTAAAAAAATTACACAACATTGTACCATGTATGTAACATACATAACATGTATCATAACGTAGAATACAACCACAAAGATGAAGAAGTATATAGAAAAACAAAAATGTTCTGGGATGCCATCAGAATTCAGAGGAAAAATTCCAGTAGCTCTGAATCCATTTATTGCATTTTCAGCAGTGGCCCTTTTAATCCAGGCATTTCCAATCAGCGTTCCGGCATGCACCTTTTTGATAGATTTTTTGTTATGTTGAACCCATGCCATAGTTTTTTTTTTTGTAAAATGTTTTAAATGGTTGAAAAAAGGACCTGTCTAATGGTTGCAGTGCCTGAGTTGTATGGGAGACAAACAAGAATTATGTCATGGTCGTCTGCAAATTCGAGCATCTCAACTGAGCTGAGGTGTGACGAATGACCGTCCATCACTAGAAGTACTTTACCTGGAGTCTTACGAGGAGTGAAATGATTTTTCACCCACTTAAAGAAAAGTTCAGATGTAATGTAGGACGATTTTGCATTCATGTACACATCAGATCCAGGCGGAAGTCCTAAAGGAAAGGCAGGATTTTCATTTTTGCCTTTGAAAATCAAAACTGGTGGCAGAAAGGTGCCCTCAGCATTACGACATGCAATAACTGAAACATTTTCTCCCCTCTCACCGGAAGTTAAAACATGGACATCCCTCACACCTTTACTAGCTAAAACTTTACCTAGTTCATTATTAAGCTGACAGCCTGTTTCATCTACGTTGAAAATATTTCCTGGCTTGCTATAAAAATTATTTTCATCGAATACGTCTTTCAGAATGTAGAAAAAACTACATACTTCTTCTTTGCTCATCCCTTCGGCTCTAGCAAGAGAGAGGCCTTCAGCACTTCTAATCCTGATTTCTTGATTCCGTCGTAGAAAAGAATTCAGACACTCGTATCCTGCAAGACCTTCTTCTCGGTTGAATTTATGTTGAACTTTCAGCGCTTCTGCGAATTGAAACGCCATTCTCCGAACAGTCGTTCTGTCAGGTACGAGTCCTGATTTTTCAAGTCGCTGTATATGTTGCACTAACCTTTTTTTTCATTTTCCAAACCCAGAGTGGACGATGGCCCTAAAGAAAGTTTGGTAAGGTTACCTGATGCTTTCTTGCGTCGCAGAGTCCTGGCTGGATTACCATAATAACGAGCAGCTTCGTTGATGCCGATGTCTCCGTCTTCTATTCTTTTCACTGCTTCCTTTAAGTTTTCCTCTCTCCATTGTCCTCGTCTCTCTCTCCTGACATCTTCCTTTTGTATTCACTGGGCATTCTAAAAAAACAAAATTTGAATAAGCACATAACTTATAATATGTCAAAAAACTGAAGCCTATGTAGTGATACATTCCTTAAACTCAAGTTAACTGTAAACTGTACTAAAATCTGTGTAATTAGATTTTAATTTAAAAAACTGCTACAAACATTATTAAATAAAAATAAATAGGTTTAATTCTGACGTCATTTAATTACAATTTTTTGAGTTCAGTTCTGTAATGTGATAATTTTTCTCTCTGTGTGTGTGTGTGTGTGTGTGTGTGTGTGTGTGTGTGTGTGTGTGTGTGTGTGTGTGTGTGTGTGTGTGTGTGTGTGTGTGTGTGTGTGTGTGTGTGTGTGTGTGTGTGTGTGTGTGTAAAGTGTTTTGTGAAATGCACTGATTAAATTTTCAGCAGTTCATCAAAACTATAGTCGTAATTGTTTTATTTTTAATTACAAATAGTCTCCAGTCATTACAAATAATCTACTGTTGCTGGGGTTGAAATACATTTTAACTAATTAAAATACATAAAATACATAATTTTTACTAAAAAATTGAAACAGAAACAGTATAGGCATTACAAAGAAATAGGCACTTAAAAGTTTTCAAACATATACGATATCTTAGGCGATTCAATTTTATAAAATATAAACATTCCTTGAAACAGAGGAGAGATGCCATGGGGCATCTCTCCTTTGCGTCAAGGAGAGATGCCCCAACTTCTGACCAGCGCAAAAATATACAAAATGGCAAGAATGTTAGCCGATGTTATCCTTTGTTATGTTTTCTGTTCGTAATAACACAGAAATCAGTAGAACCAAAGAGAAAGTACAAAGTAAATAAAATATTGTATTGTGCTACATTAACTTTGAGTTACAAAACAGAAGAGACTTACCTTAGTCACAGAATATTCCTCGAAAAACACACAAATTCGAATCGGCAACCTCACGCACAGACATCTCCCTTCCAAATGAAGCTACTGTAGGACTTGTGGTGCACTCTGCAGCTTTACGGCCGAAATACCCCTACTGGGGCGTCTCTCCTGGTGGGGCATCTCTCTTGAACTACCCCGAACACGTGTGTGTAGAGAGAAAGACAAATTATAGCTTACGATTTAGTTGTAAAATCTTTCCGATATTATTAAAACTGATATATGAACCAAGGCCTTTGTTAATTCTATTATTATACCCTTTATCCAATAAGATAATTCCTATCGTGCGCTTTCAGCACATACATTGTTACTTAAACAATATTACTATAATATCATTAAATACAAAATGAATGTACTTACTATAATTTCAAACAAAGCCTTTTTATACATATACACGTAATAAGGCACACTTCACTTATTGGAGGTAATGAAGAATTATTTATTAGCACACAAGAAATGATTATTTGTACGCTATATTTTAAAATATACAAAGGTCATGCATAGAATTATAATTGTTGTAATAGAGTTTATATTGTTCAATTTAGATGGATGTTACTTGGTAGTCGAAATCCTAAACACTTGGCGCGACGTCCTCGATCCGCTGTGGCTCCTCTGCGCGTCTCACCTCCACTCTCTCCTTTCAGCACTCTGATGATGAGTTCGTCGAACACTGATAACACTTAAGCAGATTTCACATACACCAATTGTCACTCTCGGAATTATTAGCGTTCTCGTTCGAAATAAGTTATTATTATTTTAAAACTTTACTGATTATTTAATCTCAGGATGACAATGAGTAATATTTAATAAGCGGTGAATTGGGCTTTCACCTTCCGGCTAATCTTGAAGTGTTCCGCGCTACTACAGATTTACCGCGGTCAGTAAATCTTCCTATGCGGATATCTTCCACTCATGCGAAAAGCACTTTATATAATATAATATAGTTGTTCACCAGCTTGGTTCTTGACGAATAACTCGAAAAGCGTTCCAAGTTTTAGCGTAACTTTAGATTTAGACTAGTTCATACAAGAAAAACACACGTTCAGAAGGCAAATGCTTTCGATGAACTGCCTCGATGTATGCTAGACAACGTACGGATCTTACTGAAATTAGGGGTTTCTGATTAGTCAATCAGCTGTCCACGTGGTTGATAGAACAAAAGATAAACGGTTTGCAGGCAAATCTTTGTATAAGTTGGCGAGAGCCTGCCTAGATTTAATCTCGAAATTTTATTACTCTTTCATAGATAAGAGTAAAAAGTTGAGGTTTTAATTATAAAAGAAACACATTTATAAAATGGCTGAGAACCACTGAGTATATAGAAAATGTAGCTATTTCCATAAATAATTCACTGTCCAAGTTTCAAGCCGATGGGTTAGTTAACGCGGAAGATATAGCGAATAAGGTTTACACACCCGCACGCCCGCACATATTGTAACGAGACATATAACCACGATACTTTGGACATCATAATAAAAACAACATGTCATAATAATTGAGAGGAACAAAATCTATTAAGTATTCACAATGAGTGTACCAAGCATTAAAACAATATAAATATATAATAATTGAAGAATGAACTCACAACTAAAGAATAAAAACTGTAGTGGTAATAATAAAACAAGAAAGAAAATGTATTAAATAGTAATTTACCCAATAGATTCAATAACCCAATAGATTCTGTCAGTGAGAAAACCAAGAAAAACTGAAGATCACCTAATAGAAAGAAGAAAATGAAATCATAATAATAATGTCGATAAATATAGTGCAACAAGAAGGAACAAGATAACTTACACTATCTATCAGATAAGAAGTCCAGCTGTGAAATAAATTACCAACGACAAGTGAAGTACAGAGTGAGAGACAATGACAGGTAGCCAAAACACTAACTGACTACATTAGATGACCTGACTATGACCACTAATCTAGTAAATGTGCAGGGCGTCCAATAAAAGTCAGGAGAGTGAGAATAATGAGTATGTTAGTATAACAAAAAGCTGTAAACAACAGTATGATGATATATTATGTCTAATATTAATGTAAGTTAATAGAGAACCAAGGTTATCAGATAACAATAGTAATTACCAATTAAGTTATGAAAAATTATAATAAAGAAAAAAAGAGCCAATTGACAAATTATAGGTGAGAATTAATAACACCAATACAGTTAAAAATGAAATAAAAATTGTAAAGGAACATAAACTCAGTCAACCCATTGTTGCACAAGAGTGGGGACACACATAACCTAACTACATGTACTTTCCACTTAGATTAATAAGAATTAACAACTCAGACATTGTTAAACTAAAATCTATTAGACTAAATATCAAGTAGATATTATAAGGGTTATACCAATACCAAGATGAACTACCTAGAGTAGTATTTATATTGTAATTGATGTAAACAAATTGACTAAAAACAGACAAAATGGGAATTACCATGTAACTTTTAGCTAAAACATGTTGTAAAGTTAATCAGAAACGAAAAGGGTGATATCTGTATAGCAAGAAAGATGGAACATTACTAACATTATGTGTTATGATAATTATTATCACTAATTTAAGTCATGATTATCATAATTAAATACATGTGTCATGTGACACCAGATGTAAGAGATATTCTGAAAGTGACAGTAAAAGGGAATCTCCCAATGCACACTAGAAGTGTAACAATTAATAATAGACAATGATAAGCATAATTGTAAAGAAATAAAGACTCAAAAAACAAATATGTAAATTATAGAACAATGGTTCATGCTACAACCGTTAGTGAAGGAATATGATTCATTGTAAAACAGCTAAAACAAACCTAAAGATGTGTACCAAGTATAACTATGGCAAACGCTAGTTATCGGAATTCAGTTATAATAATTGTAATATAGTAACAATTGTAGAAAGTAGACATAAAATTGTAAAAGATGGAGATAATTAAAAGTGTTATAGGCCTAGCAATGCCTAAGCCTAAATTATGTAGGCTACTTATCAAGTGACTACTATGTGAACAGACAATGGGTAAAAGAAATAAACAGGACTTGGGAAGCATTATCTATATGAAATGCAAGAGTTAAGGCATGCATTAGTTTCAAGGAAAATAATTAATAAAAGTTAATTCGTAAGGGAAAAATTGTATTACACGTAAGTTCAAGAAACCGAATCCGTTTAATACTTAAGCAAAATATATCACGTAAGGACTCAAATTATGCGTCACAGGAAGCCCTGGGCGATGAACATAACGGATTGTGAATTAAAATAAGATTTAAAAAGTTATATTAATTATAAGCATTTTATGTCTTTACAGCCCGTGGGCGTACATTTGTTAACCACTTGAGTGGAATTAAACAATTGGAAAATGACGAGCCGAAGGCCCGCAATTTCGCCGAGTTATTCCGAAAGGTAACGAACTATAACAAATTAGCCAATCACAGGTGATAATTACATTTTAATCGTCAGTTCGGAACCCGGAGCGAAGGCATTCGTTTTATACCTATCAACGGGGAAGCAACTCAAGATTCGCGAGCAGAAGATGAGTAATTTGGAACAGCTGTTAAACTTAACCTACAACCAAGAGTGAGGTTAGTCCAGTTCGAAATCAAAGTCGAGTAAACCTTTCTAAAGTGAACTATTTCGGAGTTTATGCGCATAGGTAGTGCAGTGCATCGCGATTAAACAATAATTAAAGGAAATAAGGAAAGAACGCAAGTATCAGTGACTTATATTATTTTATTTAGGCTGATAGCGACCTTTTCCCCTTAAGAACCAATTCTTATTTATCCTGACAATTAATAAAGTAAATACGACACTAAAAGGATCATGACTTTCTATAGGATGAATGACATTCTTAATTAGAATTAAGCAGTTTGTTACAAAAGATAAATGACTTTACCATTATTCAGAGTGAAATGTTTACCTTCACTACAATAATTTTATTTTTTATTGTTAAACATACATTGTCGTATGGACAATGAAAAACATTTTAATAATTTAATGGTTATTAACCCATTTTAGATGAAAGGAATTGCCAGTATTTTAATAATTCCTTGTGTGATTTAGCGAACATTAACTTAACCATAATGTCAATCATTGCCTAGTGAACTTTTAAAGAATGTTGAACAGTAATGATATAATTCATATGTTTTATTTTATGGTTTATTTTGACTGAAACCAGAGTTATTTTTAGAATTGTGTTAATTGAAAAAACAAAAAGAAAAAACGATTTACCTTGTTTATGTAATCCAGTTTTAAAAGAAGATGGATCATTGTGTTTAAATAACAAATAAATTCCTAACCATATTTTATGAATTATTACAATTATGCTAACGTTTTATTAGCAATTTAAATTAATAATATTCACTGTTTACAATAGCCAGACATAACCCCTAATCTGAGCATTAACGTCCGTTGACGAAGTTTCTGTTAGCAAATAAGTTTTAATATTATTATGTGAGCACTCTCCTGCTACTTAAGTACAGTAGTATGATACATCTTCTCGTTTGATTCTTGTAAACTCAAAGAACCTACAATGTTAAATGAATTAAATAATAAAACACCTGTATTGAATGGTGAATCAAATAAATCAAATTAGCAACCTGGGAATAAGAAAGAGTCTTATAATTTAATCAGTATCTGTATAATGAATTATTAAAACGTAACAATTATTTAAATTGACGTTTCACAAACCATTATTGGTAAATAAATAATACTAAATAGTAAAAAGGAGTTGACTACATTTGTTTTTACTAGATTAAGACGATTTCAGGTCAGGTCGACGACTTCACCACAGTTTGCAGTACTGCGGGCGGCAAAGGAGGCAATTTGAATTGGGATATATACAAATTGTATATGAAACCAATCTCTCACACACACTGAACTTCAAGGAAAGTAAGTACAACTGTGACATGACATTTTTATTTCAGTGAGGGGTCGACAACCCGAGTCACCGTGAGAGCTACCAACAAGCAAACTAGTGATAAACAAACGATTAAACTTCAACATAAATCATTTAATATTAATAAATAAGAAACAAATACCGTTTTAACTTGGAGAGAAACGATACTACTACAAAATGGGCACTCAAACGTGAGGAATAACACACTACCAATATAGATAAATTACAATATTCACACACAAAGTACATGACATAAAAGAACAAAATTGTACAAAGAATTTGATATAACATAAATCCTTTTCCATCACTAAATACAAAACTTATAGCTAGTTGACCAATAATTGTATAAATCCTTCTAAAACCTGTTAATGTCCGTTACCCATGCTCAGCTATACATAATATAGCTCATCATCCTGTGTTTTGTTACAATATATATATATATATATATATATATATATATATATATTTCAATCACTTTCTGCTACAGTCCGTTTCTTGATGTATATAATACTATAATACTTATAACTAATTTACCTCAAGATATATTTTTTCCTTTAGGAACATGTTTCGGGAGATCCTGTTTTCCCATCTTCAGCCTTCGCCATCTTGCTTCTGGTGCAGTATTTGTGTGTTGGCTTCTGGATGTTATTAAGGTGGTTTGTTGGTCTTTGGTCCTTCAATGTTGCATTATTGTGTGTGGTTGTGGTATCTGTTTTTGTATTTTGTGTATTTTCGATGTTGAGTGCTTTGAATATTGTGTCATGTTTTGTATTGATTTGTATTTGTTCTGGTATTAATTTGTTTTGTGTTTTATGTTTGTAAATCTGTATGGAAAATTTACAGATTTACAAACATAAAACACAAAACAAATGAATATCAGAACAAATACAAATCAATACAAAACATGACACAATATTCAAAGCACTCAACATCGAAAATACACAAAATACAAAAACAGATACCACAACCACACACAATAATGCAACATTGAAGGACCAAAGACCAACAAACCACCTTAATAACATCCAGAAGCCAACACACAAATACTGCACCAGAAGCAAGATGGCGAAGGCTGAAGATGGGAGAACAGGATCTCCCGAAACATGTTCCTAAAGGAAAAAATATATCTTGAGGTAAATTAGTTATAAGTATTATAGTAATATATATATATATATATATATATATATATATATATATGTAACCTAAATAAGTTCAAGTTGAAGAAAATTACGCATTTGATAATATTATAAAAATGTTTGCCTTTGTTTTTAGATAATACAAAAATTAGAGATTTATAAAATTCATAAAATTGGAAAATATAGGAAATAATTTTTAGAATATAAATATACTGATATTATTTACAGATTATCACTTAAATTTATGATGTGCAAGACTTCAATGAATCCATTAACATTCCTGTATATCAAGTAGATATTTATAATAATTTTCTCAAAATAATAATCACAAATTTAGACTTTGAAGCGGATTTAATTTTATAAATATATATGTTCATAAGATGATCTAAGATTTGGTAATTAGTTTAGTTAAATGTTAAGTATAAATTAACATACAGTCTCTCAACAATGTTTAATTTTTTTCTCTATCCCTATCAGTCAGATAAACGTGTTCGTATTTTCATGTATAACATTTAATAGACGTTATAATTTTTTATGACATCCAGTTGATAGTTATTCTATTTTATGTCTCATTAAAACATATGTTTTCGTTTTTTAATGAAGTATACTAATTTTATAATAATTGTAAATATATGCTTATAATAATTTTTCGCAACACATTGAAGTACGTTACACACCTGGCAAAACCTATTAATTAACGTTAACTGCGGTGAAGGTAGCGTTAACTGAAATTATCGTGTGCCGGGTAACGACATCGTTAAATTTTATGTACTCCTGTAGTTTCCCCAATAACGGTAGGCGCGTACACATGCAGTCACATAAAACTACTACTGTACATAATCAAATCCAGCTTATTTGATATCATATTTCATATATTATATAAGACGGTAACTGCAGACGAACTATATAATAACTATAACGTTACACTCATAAGAACTGTACTAGGCCTATATAAGGGAACAAGAAGAGCTGTTAAAAATAATTGTAGGATATCTCAACAAATATTTGTTAATCAAGGTGTTAGACACCTTACTCTTTTTAACATTTATGTTTACAATCTAGTAAAAAAATGGGAACATCTAGTAAACCCTGGTATTAAAGTATCACGGGACAGATATACGAATGTCCTGTTGTTTGCTGACAAATTGATTGTAATTCAAAATATAGAATCTGCTTTACAAAAATATGTTTTAAGCTTCATCAGACTTGCAAACAATACAATACAAAAATCTCTGATACAAAACCTAATGGCATTGCAAGACAAGGAACCAATAAGAATAAAAATAATGACTAATGTTCAAATTGTAGAACAGGTGAGCAATTTCAACTATTTGGGAAGTGATATAGGCTATGATAGAAAGTATGATATCGATGACAGGTTAGGTAAGTTCCAGACGATGTGCGAAACAATCAACCGTTTTTTAAGAAATAAGGTAGTTGAGATACAAAATTAAAGATTTACAAAGTTATTGCGGTCTCTGTACCGCCATGTGGTTGTGAAGTATGGACAACAACCTAGAAACAAGAATGTAAAATACAGGACTCAAAAATGGTATTCTCAAGAAGCGATTAAAGGTCTTATAAACTTGGCCGTATAAAGAGTGAGGCCATAAGAGACGAATTTCAAGTTTTTAACGTGAATGAAAGACTAAAAGATTATAAACAACTGTAGAACAAACACTTAGAGAGAATATGAGATTCAAGACTGTCAAAACAAGTCTGGAAATACAATCCTGTATGACACAGGTTGTGGGTAGATCCTGAAAGAGATGGTTGAAGATCTTTGAAGCCGGAACAGGCAGCATTTTGTCTATACCATGCATTTACATTAACAATTACATTACACAACAGAAGTGTAGTAGTAAGGAAGTCAATAATAATAAAAGAATCAAACGCGAGAAGACGGCTTTCGTTTTCTTTGTTTGAGGTTTGAACAGGAATATGATAAACTCATATGATTTTCCTGTGCATATTTAATGTTAGTTATTCGTGCTCTGAAATAAGTGAATTTGGTCAAATCGTTGTTTTTTATAACAATATATTTACAAAATTTTTTCAAATAAGAAACCAGTGTAGCCTATATCTATTAAGAGAAAACAAGAAATAAAATTCCAGAAACCAAATAATAAAAATAACTTTTTCATTATAACCTAAACTGTGTTTCAGTTCCAAGAAACGTAGCTGAAATTACAACTGTG
Source organism: Magicicada septendecula (assembly GCA_034769895.1). NCBI lineage: Eukaryota > Metazoa > Arthropoda > Insecta > Hemiptera > Cicadidae > Magicicada > Magicicada septendecula. Next base: position 430,873,463 of record CM068369.1, on the reverse strand, counting down.
GTCCGAGGATGGCATACGTGACAGTCTACATAGTAGCCTGTTTACTCATACATGTATTACAGATATATTAGAAATAATGGCCGTGTAACTCCCCTACACAACACATATTGTTGAACGTGATTCCCCGCATGGAGTGACGACTAATTGGTATTGATATATCCTAGTTAATTACCGTCAACAATCCTATGAAGTCAAATCCTAACCTCACCGTCAACAATCCTTGTCAAAACGTCAAACATTTCTGTATTTCATGAAAAACATCTTTGTTACTTTCAACCACAAATTATATACACTTTAAGGGAACACTTTACATGATATAAAACTTTAGCTTTTAATATAAAGACTGTAAAATAATTTTTAACACATGGACATTTATCCTAGGTTAACAGCATATACCCATTATGACTTAACACTTACCAGTTCCCCAGTTATAACTACGTCAGACACACCGGAAGTTAAAAAAATCGTTAATCCTTAGAGTTAAGTGTAGGTGTAGGCTTGTGATTTGATCAGATCGGCTTTCCCATTAGGTAGGTTGCTATCTGATTTGGAGTGTATAGTAAATGTGATCCTCAGTTAGCTTATTGTTGATGTGGACAAGGGAATGAACTGTACATGCCATTTGGTAAGAGTTGTATCAAATTAAAAAATTAAATTCGATTAGAGTTTCTTTGCCTTCCTGGTTAGAATTTTGACTTTATAAATCACGGAACAAGTGTACCTGTTTGCATATCATTTATTTTGTCTTTTACTAAATTGTATGTATTTGAGTGTTAATGTGTTTGAGTGGGGGGGGGGGGGGAGAAGTGTGTGCCCACATTCACACACAGATATACATTACAATGTGACAAGTATTTTGAAGTACAATAAATGTGACCTTATATGGCTCTTGATTCCGCACAATCGTATAATACGCAGCATACTGAAAATATGTCATGAGGGTCATACGACAAAACATCCTAGCTTGCATGCATTGAGCGACAATGGATTTTCATTAAATCCAAAAACCTTCTTTACCCATACAATCCTACACCGCGAGCTGTTTGCAGTTTTTGACATTTTATCGTTTGCATAAACGTCTTCGTAGTAAACTTGTTAGACAGTATGCAATATTTCCTAAAATAAGACACGCTACTAAGTTATGTTAAATAGGACTACAGTTCTCTACAAGTATATTCTAGAAAATGACACTGTTCAAAGGCTGTTTAGCCTTAAAGTAAAACAATTCCAGAACATTGTATAGTGGACTTAACTAACACTGGTGTCCGACTTCTCTTGACTTTTTTCGATGACCTGTAGGCAACCTGGCCGAGAAAGGAAATGAAGAACTGGGGATGTTGTTTTAAACTTGCCGTAATGATAGACAAGATATGGACTCATCTGATTAAGTTTATTGAGAAGCCATTTAATAAAAATTACATCACCACAAGGTGTACATCATCTGAACTGTATAGTGGTAAACCACTTAAACGATTTTGGCAGAGGTACGTAAAATCATTAACATTTTGTTGCAGCCGACAGCACTACACGTAAAGGGAATTATGACCAAAGCACCTATTGCCGATGTTGCTAAGCAGAAAAGAATGAGATTTAATGCTATCCAACGAATGCATAATTTTAATATTAGGTTTCAATTTTATTAAATCCTATCAAACTTTCAAAATTTTAAGATTATTTGATAGTTTATAGAAACTGTGAGCTTTTTGGAAAACCCATTTACTTTAGCTGATGAGACTAAAGATAATGTTATTGGCTCATTATTACTTGCATGTTATTAAGGATAAGTATTACTACCACTAATAATAACAACAATAAATAGCAATATAATAATGATAATTATACTATATTAATGTAAAACTGACAGTGAGATATATGATCATGTAGATATTAATACTCATATGCGAGATAGTGTCATTTACGGTCGTGTGGCTAAAAAAATAAAACCATTTTGTCCTGTAAAAGCTGGTCAAGAGTACGTAATGATGATAGTGGATAATGCATATTGTATAATGATGATATACGAACTCCATTAAATATTGAAGAGTTAATGGAGCTCATCGCTGGAAGACGAACTGGAGGGATGATGTGCTACGCATGCCTCCAGATAGAATGCCGAGGACATGTATACCGATAGATTTTCTTCACATAGGAAAAGAAATATATGGAAAGAAATTTAAGTTGGCTGATGTTGAGCTGATGACGTCCGGAAGAGGGAGAAATGCCAAAACCTGCAGACAGACGACGTCGACGATGACAAAACCAAATACGCAGAATTTACGTAGTCTTTGATGATTGTCATCATTTGGTGAAAATGTTCCGTTTTTCAACAGGAAACAGACGCAACGTCGATACGCTCATCAAGCTCAGTAAAGCATGTAGGTCTATTATAATAAACCTACAAAAAGGCTTATTTGACTTGTTCTAGAACAACTAGTTTCTATGTCCAATACTGTGTTCAATCAGTATGCGCTTCCTGCAATGATTTATGAGCCAGAAACTAGGATAATAAAATGAGAATAATGCACAAAATTACACACTGCACACAGAAGCATATAGAGGACTTACGCAAAAATAAAACAGGACATTTAAATGGATTCACATCCAAACCTGGAATAGATCATATCATTCACTGATTTTGGATTGGTAAACAGGAGACTAAATCTCATAAAGACAACACTTTGATGGAGACAGAGATATGGTGTAGTTTCGTATTGATGCACAGAGAACTGTTGCCTAGGAGCATCTAGAGACATGCTCTGATGATGATAAGGCCAATGGCTGTGGTGGTCGTGTAATGATGAAGCTATCGTTTGTTATGATGATATGATGATGACAACGAGAACGATGATGATAACGGTAATGGTGGTGACGATGACTAATTTGCTATTACTTTAATTCTTCTTTGATAATATCTAACAAGTTTACGGAAAAAATATAAATTATAAGTGAATGTTTTAGTGGATGGTTAGTGAGGATCGGTCAATAATACAACTTTTAGTTATTTTGCGTCGACGTTTCGACAATATTCATTGTCATCTTCAGGACCTAAACAAATCCTCGACGCAAAATAACTAAAAGTTGTATTATTGACCGATCCTCACTAACCATCCACTAAAACATTCACTGATTAACGGTCACTAAAAATTTAAGGATATAAATTATAAGAAGTCTTCATACACATATCTCAACATTATAAACCCAAATATAAGCGTTACTTCTGTCTGTCTATCTATCTCTTTTTCTCTTTCAACCTATCAATCTGTCTATTTATCTCTCTCTCTCTCTCTCTCTCTCTCTCTCTCTCTCTCTCTCTCTCTCTCTCTCTCTCTATCCAACACGCACGCGCCCGCGCGCGCGCACACACACAATAAACATACGCACTGACTCAAACATGCACAAAATCATGTATGTTGCCGTATAAATAAATGTCGTCATAATGTTATGTGGTTGAGTGTGGGGATGTAGGTATACGCGTATGATTTCTACACATAAATAAATCTGTTTAGATGTCACGCATAAATTTATGATTATACACCCCAAATTTATGATCGCCATACTGTAGCGTTTCAGAGACACTAGAAGTGAATGGTAGTTAGTAGGGATGCTCAATTTCTGCTTTCCACACAGCGGCAACAAATTTGTGTTAAAGCCAATATTTTTATAATAATTAAACGTTAACGGGCGTACAGACCCCAGAATTACGTTTATTAAACTTAACACTTTACATTTTTGTGTGTTAAATAATAATTAATAATAAATAATCAACTTATGTTCGAGAATGAAAGAGTGACTGCAGTTTTAGCTTTCACAGAATTTTCTTGGATTCTGACAGTACAGTCTGCTTTTATCTTAAAAGTTTATAAAAAAATGATAATGTCAGATTTTCTGGAGTCTTCTGAATATTAGTTTTGTTCTGGTTTAAAATTTTCACTGATATATTAAATAATCCATTTTCGCTTAATGAATACGGTTTTCCTGTTTAGATAGTGTATTAGTCATCTTAGAAAGATTAAAAGATTTTTTCACATCCTGTTAAAACAAATCGATACGTTCTTATCATAAAAAAGCGTTACGTTTTCACTGCAAAGGCTTAGGGTCAATTATGAGTTCAGTATGTTAGAGATACAAATTCAAATACTTCCCAAACTCTGGTGTGTATGAATCTTCAAGATATTAACGGTAAGAGGCTATAAAATGTCAACACCCGATTTAATATTAGTCTGTTCCCGTTCTCCTGTCAACATTAATATCCTGTAGCCGAGAATATAATGTGTAACCGTCGCTTTGATCTCCTCACACCTGACTGTGTACGATGAAAGTTGCGAATTCTTCATATTCCATCGATTCGCATTGCCTTGAGGAGAACGGCAATGTCTTGGTATTTTAAAAATCTCGTCTTCTTGTACTGCATTTGTTATTATTCGCATGGAATGCTGTAGACGCTAAAAATTATATAAAATAATTGAATGCAAGAGGATAGCAACTGTGTGTATAAGAATTAAACAAATGATTCTTTGAAAGATAATTATAAGAAGATACACGTTTGGTTGTTAATAAGATCTTAATTTATACGGTAAAATATTGTCAACAGGCTTTTTTAATTAGGGCAGTGAATTCTCAAGTCTCGTAGCAACTGACTACGTAGATTGAAATGATAATTGACTCTTGTACTGTAACAGTCCTTTACATGTTTATCCGTTACCTTAAACATACAAAAACTTAAATTTTTAAGTAAATTTTAATAACTAATGTTTGCTGAATTACGCAAATAAATGTTTCATATTTCTTTTCAGAAATTGCCATTTTCTTTGTGAATACTAGATTTATTCAGTTTGCCACTCGCTCGTCATAAACGGCATTCACACCGGGCAAACATACATTTGTACCCATGTAACTTGTACTTTTTTTTTATAAAGTGGGTCTAATTTCTATTTGAGTTCTGTTACTTAATGTTCTCTTTCATGAAAAACCAATGCTTAACTGTTACAAAACATTAATATTTGACTAAACGTTAAATAAAGACGGGGGAATGATACATTTCGATATCAGAAGCTGAATAGCTTTTAGCTGCGCAACATTTATAAGTTCACTGAATATCTAGTAGTTAGAAATAAATTGTTAGAAATAAAAATAATTTTCACGCGTTTTGAAGTAATCAGGCAATCTTATTCTTAAAAATTAACTTAATTAAAAAAGAATAGAAACTTGTTTACCATTCAACTCCCTAAAAGCAGGTACAACTTTTATTATAAAAAAGATGGAAAGGTTTCTTCATGCTTCATCGATTTCCATTGCCTTATGAATAACGGTGCTTCTTATAAAAATATCTTTGCTATATATTTGCTACTCACCCTGCTGTTTACAATATGTTTTACATTTTTAACTTAGTTGATTGCCGATATACAGTTCCGTGGTTTCGAGAACTTTGTTTTTCCTTTTCAATATTAGTTTTATGTTTCTTTATGTGTATCCGAAAATGTGAATCGGATTTGGTGTTATATTATGATGCTAACTTGTAGTAAACATTAAAATTATATTTTTACTGTCAGTTTATTTAGAGTCTGTCCTACTCGCTCATTAATCTTACTTTGTTATTGGAATAACACACCGTCATTAACAACTTTCCACAGTTAAATTTTTCAGAATAACGTGCACCTACAGAGACGAACTGTATAATGCACTGGCAGCATGCTATACAAGATATTTGTTCAGCATTCTTCAACTGCGCCGCGTCTTCCAAGTGTGCGCAGCGCTCTGCAGGACGGGAACTGGTTGTGTTGTGTCGAGTTAGTTAGTTAGTTACGAGTTGGCCTCGAACCGAGATACACACAAGAGCACAGTAAAAATTCAGATTCATGTATCATTCAATTTTAGTGTGTTCATAATAAATCTACTTCAGTGAAAAATTACCGAGTTTTATTCTGGAACATTTTATGGTGACCCCGACGTGATTAGTGCAATGCAGTTGTTAATTGAGTGTCATGCAACTCAATGTTGACAACAGTGCGAGGCAGTTTTATTGTCCACTCCTGTACTCGTATTATATCTACAAAGCTGCAAACCAAGGTCACTCCGTCTCGCGTCGCAGTGAATCTCATCAGCAAGCTCGTCACTCAACAACAGATAAGTGGCCAACATTGTTTTCATTCTTTCACAATCACAACCTTGTTTCACATACGGCTTTACACTCATTATCATTCCTAATTATTCTTATCGCCAACGCATCCGGTAATTACTCCCGCAACTCATTGTATTGTAACATTCATTTTCCTTAATTTCGTTATACAGTGATAAGTGACACAGATTTCACAACAATTCACAAATAATACAACGTGTTTTTAACATAAAGAAATTAACAAGTCAAAATGAATAACGAATCACAATCAGACGCAACAATTCAAAGGGCCAAACATGACACATTAGTACGTCGCCGTGGACAAATTAAGGGCAGACTCACTCGCATAAACACTTTCATTAATAATTTTCATCCCAACCAACAATCTGTCAATTTGGTATCCACTAGATTAGATATTCTAAACGAGTGTTGGAAGGAATTTAATACAACGCAGACAGAGATCGAAGACATTCAGATAGAACATTTAAATACATCAGAATTTCAGAATGAAGATTTCGAAGACAAATATTTTAACTTACGTGGTAAGATTCAGGACAAGCTCATTTCTATCCAGACTCCGGTGTCATCTAACAACAACCATATTACCAATTCAACTCTCACAGAACCACAAGTTAAGTTACCTCAAATCAATCTCCCCACTTTCGGAGGTTCATATGACGAATGGCCTTCTTTCCAAGATTCATTTAGAGCCTTAATTCATGACAACAATTCACTGAGTGATGTTCAACGCTTTCATGACTTAAAATCAAGATTACGGAATGGCGCAAGCCAGATTATTCATTCATTGGAAGTCTCATCAGCCAATTATCAGGTCGCCTGGGTTTTACTGAAGGCAAGGTATGATAACAAGAAATAAACAAACATTTGCAATCATTATTCAATCTTTCAGTTTTAGACAAAGAATCAGCCGCCTCCATTAGACAGTTTTCAGACAATATTCAAAGGTATATGAGAGCACTGATATCTCTTGGACAGCCAGTTTAGCACTGGGATGCAGTAATTACATATCTTATTGTAAACAAATTCGACCAATCAACCAGGCATGCATGGGAAGCCAGTACATCCACAACAGAACTGGCAACCTATTCCGAAACTATTAACTTCTTGGAAAACAGAAGCAAGATTTTGGAAGGTTGCGAAGAGGGTCAGAAAATGCATTCTAAGCCCAAATCATGCCCAGTTAATGCCACATCTCAAAGAAAATCGTCACACGGGCCGGATTTGTATCCACCAATTTACAAAAATATCCCATGTGCAGTAAATTCCACCGGCAATTTCAATGTCAGTATTTCCTGAAGTTGAATCCATGTGATCGAATCACTAAGGTCAAAGAACTTCAACTCTGTATCAGTTGTTTGAAACCAGGTCATAAAGCAGCAACCTGTGAAAACACTCATTCATGTAAAACCTACAACAAGCGTCTTAAGAGTTTGTTGCACTTGCACTCTCAGCAACCCATGTTCGAACCTTCATCACCGCCTCAGTCAACTTCACAAACTTCAGCTTCGCAATCAGAGTTGCTCAATAAGCCGACGCGATGGTTGCAATTTGTTCCAATACCAATGACAATGTTTTACTAGCCACAGCAGTGGTAAACATACAAGATTCTCAAGAAGCAGTTTTCTCATTTCGCATTTTGCTTGACTCAGGATCTCAGTCACATTTCATGACTGAATCTCTGGCCACATTATTATGATTAAAACGTCATAAGTCCCCTATGTTAGTGACTGCAATAAATACAAAGACTACTGCAATACGACATACTGTTCGTACAGTCGTTAAGTCAAGATATAATGGCTTCCAACAAGAATTGGAATTCTCCGTCATACCACGAATTACAGACGAACTGCCAACAGCCCACACAGATCGTAATTTGTTACATATACCTAAAAACATTAGCCTTGCGGATTCACAATTCCACGTACCGCACAATGTAGATGGATTACTTGGAGCTGATATTTTCTTCAATCTGTTGTGTATTGGACAGATTAAACACGATAATCAACCTACCTTGCAAACAACAGTGTTAGGTTGGATCGTGTGTGGGAGAACAAACAATCAAAATAGCAACAATATTAAAAAACCAACGGTTTGTAATTTCAGTCGCAATTTAAATCTTGAAAAACTTATGTCAGCATTTGGGGAAGTTGAGAACTGTGAAAACCGACACCCTTTATCGAAACAAGAACAAGAATGTGAAGAGCAGAACCGATACTGGGCGCATTATGGTTCAATTGCCATTCTCAAGGGAAATCTGTCAACTTGGTTCATTTCGTGAACAAGCTGAAACCCGACTCAAGAGCTTCGAGCAGCGACTGTCAAGGCATGCATCATTAAGAGAGTCGTATGTTGCCTTTATGGATGAATATCACAAATCTAGTCACATGGAACTAGTCGAAGAAGAGCGTGAACTGAGGATCATTACCACATGCCACATCACTCGGTCATAAAGAACTCAAGTATGAATACAAGAGTTCGAGTCGTTTTTGACGCATCGTCAAGGACGTCAACAGGAATATCTCTGAACCAAGCATTGATGGTGGGTCCAACCATACAACGTGATCTAATTGATATTTTGTTATCGTTCCGCCTCCCCAGATATGTTTTTTGCGCCGATATTAAGCCAATGTATCGAGAAGTTCTAATGCATCCAATTCACAGAGATTTCCAGCGTATCGTCGGGCGAAGGGACTCAGATCAACCTATCCAAATATACAAAATGAACACTGTCACATACGGCACATCCGCTGCTCCGTATCTTGCGATAAAATCTCTTCACTACCTAGCAGACTTGGAATCAGTGGAATTTCCTCTTGCTTCAAGATGCATCAAGAATGATTTTCACGTAGATGATGTTCTTACTGGTTTCAATTCCATGGAAACAGTACGACTATAGAGAGAATTAGTGCTTTTACTTAAACGAGGTGGTGTCGAACGTCATAAATGGTGTTCTAGTAATCCACAGTTATTAGAATTTATAGATTCAGACAACATAGAGAGTGAATACCTTATACAAGGTGGACATGATACAAAAAAGACTCTGGTAGTGCGTTGGAAACCTGATACAGACACCTTTCATTATAAGACAACACCATACACAACAATTGGTCCTGTAACAAAGAGGTCAATACTATCAGAAATATGCAGATTGTTTGATCCATAAGGTCTTATATCTCCAGTGCTGGTAGACTCTAAGGTCCTAATGCAGACTTTATGGCAGCTGGACCTATCATGGGATGAAACGGTTCCAACACATATTTACAACACTTGGACTCAATACAAGAAACAACTTGAGGAGTTAAACAATTTAGTCATCAGTCGTCGCATAACCTCCGTTCTTGATGTCTCCACAATAAAATTTAATGGGTTTTGCGATGCATCAGAGAGATGCTTTGGTGCCTGTATATATCTACGATGTACAGACGTCAATGGTAATACTTCAACATATCTTTTGTGCGCAAAATCACGAGTCGCCCCTATAAAAAACATTTCTCTCCCTCGATTGGAACTTTGTGGAGCAGTACTATTAACTCGTGTTACCCAGAAGATCTCAAATACGTTGGGCAGCAACTTTTACTCATACACATTTTGGACTAACTCTACAATACTATTCCACTGGTTGGCTTCGCCTCCATATATATGGATAACCTTCGTCGGTAATAGAGTCTCTGAAATTCAGACAGCAACTAAACATGGAACTTGGTGTCACATTAAGTCTCAACAAAACCCGGTGGATATTTTGTCACGAGGTGCGTTCCCCAAGGAGTTGATTAACTGTTCCTTATGGTGGACTGGACCTGCATGGTTAGCAGAAGAAAGAGAATGCTGGCCAAGCAGCTTATCGTGTGACTTCAAATCTACAATCTGCAAGTCTATAGAGCTAGAAGAGAGATCGACGACCATCGCACATACGTCCATAAATACAACCTTTGAACTGAAAACAAAATATTCATGTTGGGCTAAACTACCGCGTATAACAGCTTATTGCAAACGTTTTATTCACAATCTGAAGACTCCTGCAAGTAATATAAAATGTGGTCCACTCATGGTAGAATAAATTCAAAACGTAAAGGTATTCTGGATTAGACAAATTCAATTATTGCATTTTAGTGAAGAAATCCACGATCTCAACTACACTGGCCAGATCAAGAAGCGAAGCAATATACGTTCTCTAGCCCCCTTCGTAGATTCAAACGGAATTATTAGGGTGGGCGGTAGGAAATCAGCATTAAGGAAAGTCACTCAACGAACTGACTGACCTAAGCCCTACGCTCTTGCTTTTATAGGTCGCGCAGAGGACCAGTATAGATTTCCCTGCTTACTGCACACCAGCTTAACGCGTATCTCAAGAGTTATTAAACAGACTGGAACGTACTTGTGCGTGGCCTTGACTGAGGCTACACCTGCACGACTAGCGGACGGACGTGTGGAGGACGTTCTAAGTCGTTCGATAAGGTTCTTGTTACAGTATAGTTTTTAATTGTTTGATTACATTTTTTAAAGATTGAAATTTATACTGTTGGTTTCGTGATAAGGTAGTTTTGTAAGAAAATTAAGTACAGTACTCAAACCTTCTAGCAAAAGCCTTTTGTGGTAAAAACCCCATGGCACACAGCCTTACAAACTATGATAACTTTTTGGTTCAATTGAAAAGTACAGCTTGGTGAATAATTTTTCAGGATTTTCTCAGATCAAGAAAAGTGGTAAAAATTTTAGATATTAGGAAAAAGAATTATTATAAAATACATTCGATTGTTGTCTATTAAATAAACCTTACAAGAGAGTATGATGTATTGGAAAATTCCAGAAACATATGTTTGTAATAAAATATAATACCCACAAACACATACATTTATTTTCAATGTAGCAACAAATCTATTTCACTGGTAAAATCTATTTCCAAGAATTCATAAAACCAATTTATAGTGGTTTAGTGAAGAGCCAAAGAGCAATTTGTTTATAGAAGATTTTATGCTAATGTAACATTTATTGGAAACCAAATTCTATTTTATGTTTTCCACATACATTAGACGTTTATGTGTGAGTTTATTCTATATAATATATGTGTGCCTCATGTGAGTTATAACCGTTTAGAACATTGTGTTTGTCGTATTCTAAATGTTACTTCAAGTGGAATGTAGTGTGGACTGTCCGTATAATGCAGCTCCACTTGCATTGTTTCCCAAAACTTTTTTCCTACAACAAAGCGCATTCAACCGTATTTTATATTTTCCACCACATTAACAGCCGTATTTATAGTACGAGATAAAGCCATTAAAACAAATTTACCGATTTTTTTTACACGAGCTAAAAACTACACTCTTAGTCCATTCAAGGTTACCTGTTTCATTTGTTCTTTTAAAACCAAGATTCTATTAGAGAAAAACTTATTCCAGTTTAAGTGTGACGCTCATGTTTGTTAGAACTCTGTAACTACGTGTAAATTCAACAATACAACATACCCGTAGATGTAGTGGCGTAAGTAGGCGCTGTTTCTGGGGGGATGAGACTAGCTTGACGATTGAACCCCCCAATTTTCCAAAGGAAAATTATAAATTCAGAATTCTTTGAATATAATTGTATAAATACATTTTTTAAATTCTTTGTGTCTCAAAGTTTTGAGAAGACCAACGTGAAGTATAAGGTTCAAAAAATAAGGGAAAGCGCTGATTTTAAAATATATTATTTTGATTAATTGTTATGTAAATTATAGGAAACAAATCTCATGTCATAGGAATCACTTTAAATCAAAATTTGTGTTTACAGTGAATCATTTAGAAATCAGTCTTTATGAAGATATTTTGAAAAACTCAGCTTTATTAGCTCTTCTTACTTTAATTTAAGGATATTATCTCAAGAATATTTTAGGCAACATATAGTTTGTGTTAAAATACGATATTTTTTATGTAAGATCCCGCAATAAGAGCTTTTTATTTTTCCAAATTAAAGTCCAGAAGCTGCTAGTTTACCAACAAAAAGGCAACCATAGAAATATAAGACTAGAAGAGTTTGACATAGTCAAAACAGTAACGGGAAGTGTGGACGAAAAGTGGAAAGTAGATTAATGTTCTCTGCTTTCGTTTTTCTGGTGCTTGCGTAATTGATTTATAAGGCTGATAATTACGTTACATACATTATTTACCAAATTTGGAGTTATTGTTATTAAGAAACCTCTAAATTTATTTTATTAATTTACAAATAGTGTAAATCCTTTTATGTCCACATTTATTTATAAGCGTTATTTTAACACACGGAATTAGTTCAGACATAGGTTTACTTTAAGTGATTATGGAATTTCGCTAAAATTTATAATAGCCTTAGGGGTGTTTGATACTCCTGATCATTCCCCGTAGTTACGCAGCTATTTGGATGAATATGTATTATCCAATAAGTATAAGTGTAAATTTGAGGAGTCAAACATGCATATGGATTCTGTAGCTGATGTCCAATAAGTAACATTTATACTATGCATACTAATTAAGATCATGAGATATAAACTAAATAAGGTATTAGGCTATAAACATTATAAAAAACAAATTAAAGAATAAAGTCAGGTTAAGTTCTAAAACCTAAGTGTTATTAATTACATAGTACAAGGTACAGTAGAGTTGAAAATCAAATTTGTTATCAGATATCAAAACTGATACTTGTTAACAGGTCAGTTCATAGATGCCAACAATAATGTTAATTATAATTCATGCCTCACCGACAGCAGCGGAATGATATACTATGGGTCATAACGTTACACATTTCATGGTAGATATTTCATAGTGAAACAAGACAACGCTTTTGATGAAAAAATTTTGTTTTATCTAATTACATACATTTTATTTAATCTGTCAACATATTACACTTATTTTCAAATCCCTTCTTTAAGATTTAATAATATGTATCACCAAATTGAAGTAAACAAAAATACAAGCAAAAAATAAGAAAGTAATTTTGAAGTCTGTAGTAGTAGTATAAACTGTAGTAGTTATACAAGCGCGCGCATGTGTTTGCATGCAAATGAATAAGTGTGTGTATGTATGTACAAAACTAATTAAAATTAAAGACAAATGAAGATTATAATTTTGAATATTATTAACATTAGTTAGAAGATTACTAAGCAACAAGTAGGTAATAGCGATAGGATCAGATAGCGTTTACCCTTAGGGCGAAGGTAGTGGAGTATTTGTTAGACGCGGCCTCAATTTAATTGAAGCCCAGTTACTACCCCCCGCTTTAACTACAGCACTGTCGAAAACATATTTAACCGTTAGCACACAAAAAATATGTTTTAACAATAAAATAGTCGCTACAGACTTATAAAATAAAAATGCAGCTTCCTGTTTCTGGTGTGACACTATCGAAACTAATATTGCTAGATGATTTAATTCACTTCTACAATACGTAGACACTTTGTACTTTGGCGCTCGTTTGTCAAGAAAATAAAATGCGACAATCTTTGTGTGTGTGTGCGTGTGTGCGTGCGTGCGCGTACGTGTCCGTGCGTGGTGACAGAGAGAGATAGATAGATAGATAGATAGATAGATAGAGAGAGAGAGAGAGAGAGAGTGAGAGAGAGAGAGATTACGTAAGCGCACACATACGATATAAACACCTTCACATCTAAGAATAGTGTGATAATTGTTTATAATATTGTATCTAGATAAAACGGTTCAAATTCCAACTTTTCTACGTCGATATGTGAAAGAAGATTTGTTCCGGATACTTTGTAGTAGAAGGCTGAATTTAATGGAATGTTTTAATGGGGAATGAAATGAGTAATAACATCAGGAGATATTTGAATATCGACTCTGTGTAATCTGACTATTAGTTCGTGTAAAACAAAGACATAATATACTTTCTTAGGATGAGAAACCTGGCACTACAAGGTTAGATAGATTAAGACAAAAATCTTGAGTAGTGGAAACGTGTCAATCCCATAATACGAGTGGGGGTGAAATCTATGTACTGTATCTGTTCAGTCTTTACTTATCTGTGAGGTCCAACTCATAGGATGCAGGATGCTCCACAACTATTTCAGTGCCCACATTGTTTCATGAGAATGTAAAGAAACAATGTTAGGTTCTGTAATCAACGTCACCCAACGAGTGTTTATGATTGAACAACCTACAGTATCTGTACAGCTAACAGAATTCTACGGCTTCCGCTAATATGCCTCAATCATATTTCATAATACATATATTAAACAAATACATATTAATATATCCTATATACAGGAATATAATAAAGAAAATTTAAATACATTATCAACACATATTAGATAAACATTCATAATAAAACGTTAGCTATTAACTAATTTGCTAATCCCCCTATCAGGTATCTCCCCATGTGGTGAATAGTTGAAATACTCGCCAGGTCAATGGGTTGGGATGTGTACCGGTAAAAATGAAGTAGCCTTGAGCTAACCAAAATTGGTAATGGCCAGACTGGATTCATCAGCTGTAGACTAAACGGTCGGTCCAGAGGATAAAAGCACCAAAATTAATGCAACCAGTTATGGGTCATGCCTGCCGTTTCTAGCTGAAACACGATCGTCAGTCTCGATAGCGGAGGAAAAAGTAATTTCCAAGGATGGAAAGAGCGGAAGAGCCTAGGGGAGAACCCAATAAAAATACTGCAGGCTTGGATGCAATAAGGTAGCAGTTCTATTTATAAGCTTAACCAGCATTGGTCGAGTAACTCATTTTTTGTAGTTGTTTATATACTTTCCAAGCCACAGGAAAAGAAACTTGACGGGTTCAATACAAAATGGAGCTGACGATAATAATTTTAAAGTGAATTACGTTTCGCGTACATTAATACGAGAATTCCAACGACTGAAAAATGGGACTATCTTTATTGTACAGTAAACGTAGTAACAACGGCATCAGATTAAGTCAAATTGGAATCTGATAAAAATGTAGATGAGTTGTAATATCGTATACAACTCCGTGCTGCACGTAACACAATATTTCTTTTGGGCCACTGAGGATCTGTACATTTTTGTTCTTGTCTACTTTTTTGCAAGTGTCAACTGGAAAATTAAGAAGCATACATTTCATTATCATTGTTTGAAATTTTTAGAAAACAAGTTAAATATGATATAGTGTTTTGGACAGAACTACTTTTAGCAGCTTCGATCAATCCATTTTACTTAGTGTCTGTATATGAGTTTAAGACTATGTCTTCAGATAGTGTGGAACAATCAGAAATTTACGGTATGTATTTACGTTAATCAGTTTCAATTCAATAAGGTTTTTATATTGTGCAACATCCCCGCCAGT
Source organism: Magicicada septendecula (assembly GCA_034769895.1). Classification (NCBI taxonomy): domain Eukaryota; kingdom Metazoa; phylum Arthropoda; class Insecta; order Hemiptera; family Cicadidae; genus Magicicada; species Magicicada septendecula. Next base: position 430,858,055 of record CM068369.1, on the reverse strand, counting down.
CTATACAAAGCATTTGATTTCTTCAATTAAGAAAATTACGGGGTTACACGCATTTAACATTTTATATCCGTGGCATTTAAGAATTTTTTTGTTTGAAATACCTCTAAACATAATACGTATAAGTTGATATATTTCAACATAATATTTTTATTAAACAAATTATATATATTAAAATTGTTAATCCCACGCCAAACATTATCTTACACTTATTTACATTTTATTATTTAATGTCGTGCTGAATGGCTGATGCTACTATAAAATTAATTGATGATAAGAATCCGTTAACTGTAATCATCGCTTTAATTGTTACTTAAATACTGTAGCTTGTCACTGATTTCGACAATAGTTTAAAACTGTTGAAAAAGTTTTTAATTCACAGTATCGTCATTGAAAGAGAAACAATATTTTAGTAAACTTATGAATACAACTTTCAGAAAAATATTTTCTGCATTTCACACTGCTAATTTATTTTGTACATTTCCCGACAACTCACTAACAGGGAATCATGTGTATGTATTGATTGCAAACTATTATGCTGTAAAAGTCATTTAGTTACTAAATATTTACTAACATTAACTTACTAATTTAAGTGTTAATCTAAATATATACTTATCAAGAAATAGTTATTAAACAACAGGAAAAATAAATTTCAGTACCCTAGTATTAATAATTCTCTAAGTCACGTGTCATTCAGGTGTAAGCATTTACATTCGTTAATCGTATTTTTTGGACATTAACTTTAGTTGTTACATTCTTCCTACAGAAACAACAACAACAGCAACAACAAAAATGTTATTCTTCGTATTGTTTAAATTAGCAGCCATCCTTACTATTTCTTTTATGAATTTGCTAACTGCTATAATTTTTTATTGTTCGACTAAGCTTTTCGTCATTACTGACATCTTCAGGTCTTAAACAATCTTCAGGTTGTTTAAGACCTGAAGATGTCAGTAATGACGAAAAGCTTAGTCGAACAATAAAAAATTATAGCAGTTAGCAAATTCATAAAAGAAATAAAAATGTTATTATTATTTTAGTAGTAGTAGTAGTAGTAGTAGTAGTAGTAGTAGTAGTAGTAGTAGTATATGTTGTTCGGCCTTCTTGCCAAGGAACGTAAGATCGTCTTTCAAATGATGAACGGAGTAGGTGATGAAGCCCCACACCGAGAGGCACGAGGCCAGTTGCTAGAGAGAGCTGGCTGAGAGCTTGGTAGCAAGAAGATCGAGGTCGCTGGACAAGAATGCTCCTCAAGCAGGTTCACCCGTGGGCCGAGAGGAAGCATGGGGAGATCGACTATTACCTCAACCGGTTTCTGACTGGACACGGGTATTTTCGATCTTATCTGAAGAAAACTGGGAAGGCCGAGTCACCAGAATGCCTGTACTGCCTGGGAGCTGCGGACAATTACAGCCATATATTCTTTGTCTGCGACAGAAGGGAGCAACATAGTACATCGTTGCAAGAAGATATCGGGTAGGAGATCTCCCCGGTTAACATCGTTAAAATGATGTATCAAAGGGAGGACTGGAATTGTGTGGCACGCTTTTCAGAAGAGATTCTTCGGGGAAGAAGACAGATCTGGATAATACAGTATAGAAGAATAGAAAGTCAAATGTGATCCCAAGGCTGAAGATCAATAGGCCTAGCCCAAATTAGTGTGTCAAACAGTTCCAGATTAGTGTGCTAGAAGAGAAATGGGTGGTGTTTTTTTTAGTGGGTTGGGTACCTAAACACACAGATCCCGAGAGTGTGGAACTTTCCGGATATTTTACAGTAAATTTTTCCTCTTGCCTTCGTAAAAAACAAGTAGTAGTAGTAGTAGTAGTAGTAGTAGTAGTAGTAGTAGTAGTAGTAGTTGTTGTAGTAGTTGTTGTTGTAGTAGTAGTAGTAGTAGTAGTAGTAGTAGTAGTAGTAGTAGTAGTGATAGTAGTAGTGGTGATAACAAAAGTAGGAACCTGTAACGTTTACAAGAACTCCTGACACGTAATTTACGTTTTGCAACTTACAAAGAAATATTTTCAAAGCTTTCTTGTATTGATGTTCTCACAAGTATTCTTATCAAACGTTAATCTATAGTTGACAAACAGAATCCATTCGTTTAAGGAAACAATGCGACGATCTGTAGCCATTAATTGGAAGCCGAGATTATAACCCATGTCAGAACTCGCTCCGGCAAAAGCAAATAGAAGTAAAAGAAGTTTGATAATTGTTCCATCACATTATCTCGGTAATTAAGTCAATAATTGTGTTTCGTTGGTTTACCTCCACTTGACCTGGTGGAAAGGGACATATCATCTTTCAGTATTATATTTCTTCATTAAGCAGAAACATATTCTGATCAGAGATGTACAAAAAGGCGTAAAACAGCAACCAAATTTGTACTTTTGATATTTTGTTTTCAGCTTAGAGTTTCAAAATTGTCCCAGGTTTGGGTAGTTGACTGTACAAAAGTTACTATACAGCAATTTTTAAATTTGTGAATGTAATATATTTGGTTGTAGTAAATCTGCAACAACATTGTATGTAATACCAATGTAGTCGATTTAATCAATGAGAGCGACCGCTGTACACTTCTCCACTATTTACCTCGGAAGAAGGAGGTAAGAATGTTTTTAACCTGCATACGACATACTGTTATGTAGATAATAATCACGTGGTGACGGCTTTAACATACAGACGCGTCACCAAGTGCGTCTGTTTAGTTTATGAACGGTGTGTGACCAATGCATTGTGAGGAAAACGAGAGTGAGCTCGCACATACCTGAAATACCCCAATTAACGTAGATACGTCTGTTAGGTTCTAGTCTTTTTAATAAGTCCCAGGCGACCTAGCCTGAGTTTACATAGATACTGGTAGCGATAAAGTAAGTTAATTACTTATGTGAATTCTTTAACAACGGTTAGAAAATTTTGATTTTTTAACGGTCAGGTTAATCTTGTCAGGATCCTTTTTGATTCCAACTTTGTAAGGCCACTGTTGCAAGGCTCTACTTGCTTTGTACTATACAAAACCTTCCAATTCCTTTGCAATTATAAAGTCCTAAATAAATTTTACATTGATAGAGACATCAAAAGGTCTACATCAGTACGAGGTAAGTAGAGATTTTCAACATATTGGAAAAATAAGATAGCACTAGTCGTTAAGTAGAGTTCTAACTTTTATCTGTCATATTGTAACTTGTGTTATGGACTTATACAGGTTACGTAAATTACACAGAGCGTTTAAAGAGTTGAAATATTAAGAAATAGTAAATATAATGAATATAAATATGAGCAGGTACATTCTCGTCCTACAAGAATAAGGATAAAAATTCATAAACTTTTTTTAAGTAAAGAAAGTACAGTATGTATAAATCACTTTAATATTTCCTGGTGTAACGTTTCTTTGTAGGTGTTTGTATATCTTAATGTTTCCTCTCTTTTTTCGAACGAAATGTTTGTGGTAATATTTTATCTTGTTTTAAAAGTATGGGTTTGAAGGAAATGATTTTTGATATTAGTTGAACAAAAGTCATTATTTCCAAATTGCTTCTGAACATTGTGAGTTTGCTGAAAACGTTTTTAGTATCACTCAAGTGTGAAGTAATTACTTAACGTTATTTTAACCGTGACGTACAGTCTCTTCACTAACGGAGAAAATAAATGAGATAGAATCGTGTGTTAAAGAAAAATCAGTTATTTCGCTGGATTATATATCTCTCAGAACATTTTGGATTATCATATATTCTCAACTCGTTCCTGATTCTGTAAACCCAATCAGTTCATTCGCTGGATTATATGTCTCTCAGAACATTTTGTGTTATCCTATATTTTCAACTCGTCCCTGATTCTGTAAACCCAATCAGTTAATTCGCTGGATTATATGTCTCTCGGAACATTTTGTGTTATCCTATATCCTCAACTCGTCCTTGATTCTGTAAACCCAGTCAATAAATTTGCTGGATTATTTGTCTCTCAGAACATTTTGTGTTATCCTATATCCTCAACTCGCCCTGATTCTGTAAACCCAATCAGTTAATTCGCTGGATTATATGTCTCTCGGAAGATTTTGGGTTATCCTATATTCTCAACTCGTCCCTGATTATGTAAACCCAATATATTAACTTTATTGAGCGGCAGCTTATAGATAGTAAGCTCCTGAGCTACAGAACTCGGTCATAATTTTGAAGTAAATTAATTTCTTATTAGATAAAGTTGAACAGTAATTTTTCAGTCATCAGAAAAAATACGTAAAGCTTATTAATCTTCCATTCCTTTTGGTAAAATTATAATTGTAACACAGACAATCTTACTATAAACAATGAAATCTCTAAGCTATTTTTTTCATAATTCTTCGAATGTTTTGTGTAAGTTGTACTTACTAAGTTTTTGAATTTTGAAATTTTTTATATTCATCCAAATTCTTTTTTCATTCATTCATAATAGTCCTTCAAATGATTTGTGTAAGTGGTCCTTACTAATTTTTTGAATTTGGAAAATTATTATTCCATCAAAATTCTTTTTATTTATTCATAATTCTTCGAATATTTTGTGTAAGTTGTACTTACTGATTTTTGAATTTGGAAAATTATTATCTCTCCTCTAAATATTTTTTAATGGATAATTGATTATAAGTTCCTTTTACTTTATTTGAAATGATATCCTTTAGTACATACGTATTGTTATTATTGTTTTTAATAATCAGGTATGGGCCGGTATACAGCAGTAACAACTTTTTGGTAATGCCTTCCAAGGTACTGGGTAATTCCCTGTTTTTTAGCAGTACCTTTTCTCCGACTTCATAGCTTATTATTTTCTTAATCGCCTTTTGATATTTGTTCTTGCGCCTTTCCTGGTCTTCTGCCAATTTATTGTAGAATCTGATTCGATTGAATTTGTATTCTTGACTCCTGGGGAACTCTATTATGTCTTGTATTTCTCTTGGAGGCGGTTTTTCATACATTGCCGTGTATGGCGTGGTACCTATAGCGGGGTGATATGACAAATTAAGGAATTCTTCAGTAGCTAATAAATATTCTTGCCACTTCTTTTGTTGATTATAGCAATAAGTCCGTAATATTCTTCCGACTTCTCGCAGTACCCTCTCCGCTGGATTGCTGCTGGGGTGGTAGACAGATGTCTTGTATGTCTTAATGCCCAACGTATTTAGAGTGTTTCTCCACCTCCAACCATTAAATTGCGTTCCATGGTCTGTGATTATGGATGCCGGGCTCCCTATCTCTGGAATGTAATGATTTGTTATTATTCCTAGAGTCTTTAAAGTGGTGGCTCTGTTCAGAGGGTACAGTTTTGTGAATTTTGTGAAATGATCCATCATGATAATAATATATTTGTATCGATGGCGTCCGCCACTGCGGGGAAATGGACCACATATGTCCAGAAAGACCTTTTCCAGTTTGGCTTGTGAGGTAATTGGTATCATCATACCCTCTTTTCTCTCATTGTTGGTTTTCACCAATTGACATATCAGACAGGTTTTGAGGTAGTTTCTCGTCTTTCTATTGATACTTTTTATATGACAATTCTCTTCTATCGCCTTGATCACCTTCATGGCTCCCATGTGACCGTATCGTAGATGATAGTCCAGGATGATATCCTTTTCGATTGTAGTAGGGATCATGATCTTCCATATCTCTTCATCAAGGGATGTTTTGATGAATAATATTCCATTATGTATACAATAAAATTTGTTTATTGTGTCATCTTGGTTGGAGAGACGAAGTTTAATGTGGTTTAACTTCGGGTCGGACTGCTGGTGTTTGCTGATGTCCTGTACTATCTTTTCTAAATCGGATCTGTCCTTAATAATATTATAGATTTTCAAGATGCTCTCCTTTTCGCCTTCGAACGTTTGTTCTTCCAGATTCACTCTCGACAATACGTCGGCTACTACATTTTTACTTCCAGGAACATACTCCCACTGTATATCGTATTCCTGCAGGGCAAGAACCCATCTGGTCAATCTACCATGGCTTAGCTTACATCTTCTCAGAAATGATATAGATTTGTGATCTGTTCGAACGGTCACTGGATATCCGAGGATATACGTCCGAAACTTCCCACAGGCAAAGACTACACTTAGCAGTTCCTTTTCCGTCACGTTATAGTTCTTTTCACACTGGTTAAGGGTTCTGCTAGCAAAGCTCACTACTAGATGGTTTCCACCTTCGTCTTCTTGGTACAGTGTTGATCCCAAGCTAATGTTACTAGCGTCACAGTTTAGAAAGAAGGGTCGGTTAAAATCCGGATGGTTGAGCATTACTGCTTCTAAGAACTTTTCCTTAATTGATTTGAAGGTTTCGTCTTGTTCTTGACCCCATCGCCATTTATTCTTGGATGATAACTGTTACTGAAACTGGGCCGTCAGTTCGGAATAATTATTTTGGAACTTCCTATAGTAGTTACACAGGCCTAAAAATGATTGTAGTTGCCTTCTGTTTTTTGGTATACGGAATCGTTGTATGGCGTCTACCTTTTCTGTTGATGGTGTTATTCCTTGACTGTTTAGCTGGAAACCAAAGAATTGTACTTCTTTAGCTATAAGCTTGGACTTGTCTAGTTTAAGGGTAACATTATTTTCAGCAAGCTTCTTCAAGACATGCTCCACACGGTAACAGTGTTCTTCCTAATTGGTTGATGTTATTAGGAGATCATCAACATAGACAGTCGTGAATTGGAGCGCTTCTGGTCCTAGTATATGATCCATACAGGCGACAAAAACAGCTACTGAATTCACCAACCCGAAGGGCAACCTCTTAAACTGATAATTGCGCCCTTCGAAGATGAACGCCATGTATTGCCGGCTTGCTGGGTGCAACTCCACTTGCCAATAGCCGCAGACGGTATCCCACGTGGTAATGAATTTCGTTCCGTGGAATCTCTTCAATATCTCATCAATTTCGCCAGGTGAGGTACGATCGTTAATTATCATTATTTATCTCACGTGCGTCAAGGCAAAGCCTTACATTCCCATTTTTCTTTTGTATAGCCACAATTGGGCTAGTGTATGGCGATTGACTGCTCTCGATAATATCTTTACTGATCATATTCTGGATCTCTGTGCGTACGGCTTCCTTTAAAGATTGTGCTATGGGATACGACTGTCGATTAAATTCTACCGGTTCTCTGAATCGTATGGAACATTGGTAGTTCCGGATCTTTCCAGGTTCGTCCGAAAATACAGCTCGATATTTTTCATATATGTTGACCAATTGATTCAGCTGGTTTTCCTTTAATTGCTCGTTAGTATTGTGGCACTGGAAGTTACGTATCTCCTGAATCTTTTGTTGCCATAGGTCATCCTCCGAATCCTGATGTACTGGCTTGTTGTTTGTTGAGTAGTTGGACAAGTAATTCACCTTATTTTGGTGGTCGAGAAGTTGTTTGGAGTCTAATATCTTGTTGTTAGTTAAATTGGCTACCCAGGTCGAACCTTCAGCAAAGAGTGATACCTTTCCTCGGCACAAGTCGGATAACTGCTGAGTTTCTGCGCAATATGTCACATCCTATCATGATGTTGAAAGGTAATCCGGCTGCAACAAGAAATATCATATCCACACTAATGCCCTGACTGTTGACACTTAGGGATACCTGTTTTCTTATGGTCTTGTTCTGTCGGCCGGTAGCTCCTACAAGTACAACATTATTAATAGGTAGTACCGGTAAGTTTTTGTGGCATTCCTGCTGTATCCGGTCCAACTCATTACGATTTATTATAGAGACATTGGCTCCAGTGTCTATCATTATAGGAACAGAAATACCCTCAATTTCTGCAATTATATATATTATTTCATTGTTATTATTATTAATATTAATTTCGCTTTCTTCTAGCAGGTCCTTCCGAATATCTTTCAAATAATTACTGTATATTATTATAAAATTTTTTCCGTTTTTCTTCGAATTTCTTTCTTGGTTAAACCCAGCAGATTGGAGCAGTAAAGGGTTATTGGAGTTTATTACTGCCTCCGTTCGTTTAAATGTTCCGCATCATTACGGATTAGGCCGTTGGAAGCATCAGCTTGGAGTCCGGAAACTGCTTCGTTTGGTTCAGCACGATCGTCCTGTTGGGCTTCTGTAGTCTTCGCTGATTGTCCAGGCTGGAACTACGTCTTGGCTCGTACTCTCTGTAACGATTACTTCCCTGACTTCCTTGAAAGATATTGACTCGTAATATCGGCTCCTTCGTTGAGGCTGGTACCTCCTCTGTGTCCACTGCCTTCCGCTCTGATGTAGTTAATATTGGGTCGATATGTCCTGTAATTATTGTTATTACCTCCATTCGGGTAATTCCGGTTATAATTACCATGATAATTGTTATTAGAGAGGTTGGGGTTCCTCTGACCATTTGGAACATAATTACGATTATTATTATAATAACCGTTGTTGTTTTGTGGACGATTATTATTATTATTATTATTATTATTGTTGTTGTTGTTGTCATTATTATTAATGCGAGGAACATGGTTATTATTATTATTGTTGTTAAATCTAGGTAAATTATTGTTATTACGGGTGTTATAATTGTATTCGGCATTATTCCGATTTGCGGAATTATAATTATTGTTGTTGCCCACATTCTGCCGATTATTATTATTCAAATTATTGGTGTTACTTCTTGGTTCCGGCTTTTCATACCTCCTGCGACTTTGGCGGTAATAGTCTTCATGCTCATACATTTCTGAGAGCTCGGTCATTGCTTGTACAGTCTTTATTTGACTGTTTCTTCTGGCTCTTATTATATCTTCCTCATAATGGTATGAGAGCTTGCTGACCAGGTATTCTTCCGGTATTCTAGGCTCTAGATGTTTGGCCACGCACACCTTTCCCAAGAAGTACGCTGTTAGAGTCTGGTTTCCATATGGGTTGTATTTTCCATGACAGATCCCGTCTCTGGCGATATTTTGTGTCGATTCAGACCAATATTTGGCTTTGAATAGCCTTCTGAATTGTTGGTAGTCGGTCACTTCGTCTCTTATCGCCATCCACCAATTATCTGCTATCTGCTTGAACGATTCGTCAAGCACTTCTTTATTCTCCCTCCAGCGATTACCCCTGTGTCTGGTGAAGTACTCTTCGAATCTGGCTAGGAACTCCATCGGTTTGTTTTTATAAAACCTGAAGTTAATTCCTTCACGATTCTCGCTGTTAGGACAACTGGTAATGCTTGTCGGTCGACTATGGAATAGGTCTATATCTGTTTGGTTCTGGCGCACCTGACTGTCGATACTGGTCACAGTAGCTTCAATGCCGTCACATTTTTCTGTGAATCGGTCCTGCACTCGCTCCCAGTCTTCGCGTGTTTCTTTTAGTCTTTCCTCCAACGTCTTCCTAGTCGTTTCTTCAATGTTGTTAACTTTAATGTTTATTTCTGTCTTGATACTCTGTACTTCTCGTTCGGTTTGACTCCATCTTTCGTCAGCTCTTGTAACCTTTTGTTCGATTACTGTTAATTCCTCTTCTACCTTCTTGCTGATTGTTTCATTATTTTCAGCTATCTTTTGCCCCAGTTCTTCCTTCAGTGCTTCCATCTTTCCATCTAATCGGTTCATATTCTCTTGGTTCGTCTCTCTTAATTCTTCTCTCAATTGTTGACTATTATTCTCCATCTTTTTATTGGTTTCTTCCAGTTTCTGGCTTATCTGGGTTAATTCCTCCTTCGATCGTTTATTATCAGTTTTATTTCCTCCATTTTCTCCTCAATCTTCTGGATATTTTCCTCCATTAATAATTTATTCTCGTTTTTTATTTCGTCCATTTTCTCCTCCATCTTCTTACTGTTTTCTCTCATTTCCTCCTTCAATCGTTGGTTATCATTCTTCATTTCCTCCTTCAATCGTTGGTTATCACTTTTCATTTCCTTACTATTTTCTTCGATTTTCTTGTTGGTATCCCCGATCTTATTACCCAACTCTTCTTTCAATTGTTGGTTATCGTTTTCCAGCTTCTTACTATTTTCTTCCATCTTCTCCTCTATCTTCTTACTGTTTTCTCTTAATTCCTCCTTCGTCGTTTTAAATTCTCTGAGTAACATCTCCATCATTTGATCAAATTTTGTATCTTCCTTTGTGGTGGATTTCTCCGGCTGTCCCTTCTGTGGTGCAGGCTTGTTTGGTTCTGCTGGCGGTAACATCAACTCCACCTCTTCCACGGGTGTCGCCTCTTTATCCTCCATGTCTACCTCCTGCTCGGCCTCCACAGCCCTTTTCCTTGATGTAGCTCTCCTGTGCATCTCGCTCCTTCTTCCGACCTATTGACCGCTGCCGAGCTAAAAATAGGAAATTGGACACTCGTCCTTATTTTATAACTCTATTACCTCCTATTTAAAGCCCTTTAGTTGGACGCCAATTTGTAATATAATATATTACAAATTACAAATAAATAAAAAAATATATATATATGTAGATGTATGTATTGTTCTTTATCACTGGATCAGTCTCCTTAAAGATAGCAAGAATTATGTTGTCTGAATAAATATTGTCTGAATCTCGGTGTTGAACTCGCCGATGATACAGCACCACCTTGGATTCACCAATTACAAAGAATAAATTAAATATAAATAATGTTTTATAATTAAGTGTGATCGATTGATAAAAAAATAAAATTTTGTAAGTTATGGAATTTTTACTAATATTGAGTTTTGGTTTAATTGGTTAATTTAATTAATTAAATTATGTGTGTACTTTTCTCAGGTATTTATTCTAGCACTGTAAATTATTTTTTTTTTTTGTTAGAAAAAAAAATAGTTAACATTAATTATAGAAATAAAAACAACTCTTGTAACTGAGTAATGATGTTCATTTATTAACATTCAAAATTATGCGCCATTCAAACTGCGCATGGCCAAGGCATTGGCTAATATGTGCTCCAGTCGGTAGCGAACAAGATCAACAAAATATATTTTTTACAAGTTTAGTAATTATGGTTCTTTTAACGAGTCGAAATGGTCAGAGGGCAAAGAACAAGATACATTCTTACAGGTACTCTTAAACTAAATTATTATGGCTGAAATAAAACAAGATTATTATTTAAATTATCAATTAGGAAAATGAATATCGAACCAATCCGACGAAATGACGTCACTCCCTTCAAGTTGGCCGTGTACTCGTGCTGTTTTGTAAATCAAGTGTGGCCGACGTCGCCTCGATTTTAGCTGCGACGAACTGGCTGATCTTCTCCCGCAGAAATAAAATGATATTCAATTCTCTGCGAAGTAGTGTTGGTCCAGGAATATAGTGTAGAGTGTCCTCTCTTCTCCTGCGATGTCGTTTTCGTGATGGGTTTCTTGTGAAGTGTCCGGTGTTCAAATATGTGTATTTGTGTTCTGCGAATATGGTCCAAAATTGTCTCAAAATGGCTGTTGATTTCTTTTGTTTGAGTTTGATGGTGTTATTACTGTTGTTTGGAATTAGTGAGGTGTTAAAAATTAATAGTTAATGTTATTTTCGCTCTTAGATAACCTCTGTTACACGCCGCATAACCACACTCGGTTTTACACAAAATTATTCTTTTTTTCGGTATTCTGCTAATACATTTCCAACTAGTCGTCTTCACGATTAACAATAGACTAATAGACTGAACGTCGTCGTTTTAGGGTAATTAGTGCTATGTCTTTTTCCTCTTTATATTGTTCAATTATAAAAATATCTGTCTAAGACTTGGTTCACCATCTAAATATTGTAATAAAATCTATTTATTACAATGTTAAAATAAATATCGGTGTATGTTGATTGTGCTCTCCTGTAAGCCCCACTGGTTGGGCTAGTCAATTTTGTAATAAAACGAGATTATTTCAATGTAAGAATGTGTGTAGTAACGTAGCTAATATTTTCTAGTCTTCGTTATGCTCTCACTGTTGATCTTCGCTTTTGTAATAAAACCATACTATAATTGTAATTGTATAGTGTTCTGGTATAATATTACCCAGAATAATTTTTATGGTGTGTATGTGTAGTAGTGACGTTCCGCTCTGGGAATCGTCGATTTGGTAAAGTTCCTGGTCTTTGTTATTATCAAATGAACTCAGTGTATTTTGCTGTGGTAGCAATTTGAAATAAAATATAAATTTAAAATTTATATTTATAAAAAAAAATAATTTCGGAAAAAATATTTTCGGTGTATTTATGTGCTTAATATTTAGGAATAAATCGAGGTTGTTGATCGTAATTATAATTATAATAGTATGGTGTTTATTTTGGTAATAAATTTCTGTTCTGTAAATTTGTTAAAAAGACAATCCAATTAACTTCAAGTTAGGCGAAAACGGCTCTCTTCTTCTTACTCTTGAAATGTTGTAGTTTCGCATATACTGCCTTTAAAGATTATCTAGTTTTCTTGGTTAATTAATGATTATGTCCTTTTATAAGAGAAATCAACTTCAATTTACCAAAAAACAAACAAAAACGTTTATTAAACACAATAATAAAGTTGGTCGATTAATTAATCGAGGTTACAATGCCGTATCGACTCGCTCAGGGTCGGTCGATATTAGAAGTTTTACAGTTGTATTATAAAAACAGGTTCTTTGAACGGTTATTAATATAAAAAGCCAGAGAAGGTCAGGGACATGAAAGTATAACACTTACAATTCTAAAAATGTCTGAAATTTAAACAATGCAATGGTAGTTATTAATAATAAAAGTTTATATATAATTTTATTCGAACCAGAAAGCAGTCTACAGTCGTGTCTGATTGCGGTGAAGACATTGGATCAAAATGGCCGCCTGACGCATGCGCGTTGATAGCTTCTAATGTTGACAAAGTACTTGTTGAGATAATATGTCCTTTCTTCGGTTAAATGTTCTTCGCAATTGTATATGATCTTCTGGGGTATAGTTTATTGTCACTGGTGTATCATGGAATAGTTCACTTGTGTAAAAATGTTGTTAAATGGGTATATCTACTGGTGTTTATGCGTGTCAGTTAACCTCGAATTTTCACTTGGTGTTTGGTGTGATTTCAGTGTTATTTCATTTAATCAGTTATATGTGATTTCGTTTATTGGTATTATGTAGTTCATGGGTCAACTTCACCACTTCACTTTAATTAAAATAGTTAAAAAATTTAATTTTACATAAAATGATTCCGAACTCCGTTATAACGTAACGGCCATTAAAGGTTGGTTCTATCAAATATTCACATGAAGTGCTCTCTTCGAGGTATAATAATGAACTGTCTGTATTTCCTTCGTCTCATGAAAATCTTAGCCTATATAATATATCTCATACATTGTTTCAAATTGCCATAACTTCCGACACACTTTAAAAATGTACATTATGCTCATAAAATAAATTCGTTATTAGTTAACTGTTTGAAATATAAAATACATATTCGTTTTCACTATTCTATTCTACTTATTTTGATAGTAATTAAGTTAGTATTACAAAGTTTTATCTGAAAATTATATTTCTTATAATTTTTGGGAGGTAGGCCTAAAATTATACTTCCTGTCTTCTAAGTAAATAATAGCCATTTTCCCTAATATAATTATTATTCTATTAAATCTGAAATTGATATAATTATCAATTCCCACTTATTTTATTGCAATTTAGTATATTAACGATGGGTTTTTAATACAATTCATTTGTATATGACTCCCCCTAGGATAGTGTCAGTGAATCTATTTCAGTTTTAATGTTATTTTATTAGACAATTAAATAATTTTACTCATATAATGACCATATCTTTAGAAAGCCTTATTTACATAGTATTTAATATGTTGAGTTTATCTTGCCTAAATATTGTCATTTTATCTGGTTTATAAGACTAGGTTTGTTAATTATTCTGCAGTTTAAATTCATTATATGGCCTAGATTTGATGGGTAGCTAATTGTCAAATGTTTTATTAATGTAGTTATTTTATATCCTTCTCTGACTGGTATAACAGTAATTATTGATTATATAATTAACATATAACATCTTTCTATATCAAAACTGGTGTTCTGAATAACATTGTTTTGTATATTACCTAATAACATAAATAAAAAATATTCTATAACATTGGAATGGTATCTATTTTTAGATATGTCATTCCTAAATTAAAATGAACAATAAAATAACAAATTATAACACTAACATTTCTTATGGATAATCCTTACTTATCTAATTACTATATGTAATAGGAATCTGACATCCTGGTTACATATAATGGTTATCATCTTTTACAACTCAACATTAACAATTTGTTTTGTAATTCCCCATTTTACAGGATTTATGCCCCCTCTTTAAGTATAACCCTGGCTATCTAAGTTATATTCCATTCTATGGAATGTTCATACAGCTTTAGTAGCTTTTTATTAGTAACATTACTATTTCATTATCAAAGTAGACACTGTTCATAAAACTTAAAGTTTATTACTTTGTACTCTAACTCATGCACCTTTTAAAAGTTTATTAGTTATAATTTGATCACTTACACTTGTCTATGGTGAACTATCAATATATTTACTAGTCTTTTTCTAGTTTTTAACATGAAATATTCAACCATGGGGGAACTGTGAAGATTTGTTTATACAAACTAAACAATAACTTTTTGAATGCACTAATATTTAATACTACTAACACTTTTAGTTTTTTGTCAGTTTTACAGTGATATGGTTTTTTAGGGTGTTATACTTTCTCTTTGGACATTCATTGATTTTGGGGTTTTTTGGGGGTTCTTTCCCTATGGGGTTTTTGTTTTATATGGGTCGTCTTAATTATTCTTCTTTCTTCTTTGAGTTTGGTTATTCTTCCTTCTTCTGTAGTTTTGGATTATCCTTCTTTCTTCTTTCTTCTGTAGTTTTAGTTTTGGGTTATTCTTCCTTCTTCTTTCTTCAGTAGATTTGATTATTCTTCTTTCGTCTTTAGTTTTAATTAGTCTTCTTTCTTCTTTCTTCAGTAATAGTAGTTTTAATTAGTCTTCTTTCTTCTGTCTTCAGTAGCTTTGATTGTTCTTCTTTCTTCCTTCTTCTGTAGTAGTAGTTTTAATTAGTTCTTCTTTCTTCTCTAGTTTTAATTAGTCTTCTTTCTTCTTTCTTCAGTAGTAGTAGTTTTGGTTATTCTTCTTTCTTCTTTCTTCTCTCTTCCGTAGATTTGATTTTTCTTCCTTCTTCTCTCTTCAGTAGTAGCAGTTTTAATTAGTTCTTCTTTCTTCTCTGGTTTTAATTAGTCTTCTTTCTTCTTTCTTCAGTAGTAGTAGTTTTGGTTATTCTTATTTCTTCAGTAATAGTAGTTTTAATTAGTCTTCTTTCTTCTGTCTTCAGTAGCTTTGATTGTTCTTCTTTCTTCCTTCTTCTGTAGTAGTAGTTTTAATTAGTTCTTCTTTCTTCTCTAGTTTTAATTAGTCTTCTTTCTTCTTTCTTCAGTAGTAGTAGTTTTGGTTATTCTTCTTTCTTCTCTCTTCCGTAGATTTGATTTTTCTTCTTTCTTCTTTAGTTTTAGATTTGGGTTATTCTTCCTTCTTCTTTCTTCAGTAGTGGTAGTTTTGGTTTATTCTTCTTTCTTCTTTCTTCTCTCTTCAGTAGATTTAGTTTTGATTATTCTTCTTTCTTCCTTCTTCAGTAGTAATAGATTTGGTTGTTCTTCTTTCTTCAGTGGTTTTGGCTATTCTTCTTTCTTCTTTCTTCAGTAGATTTGATTATTCTTCTTTCTTCTTTCTTCAGTAGTAGTAGTTTTAATTAGTTCTTCTTTCTTCTCTAGTTTTAATTATTCTTCCTTCTTCTCTCTTTAGTAGTAGCAGTTTTAATTAGTTCTTCCTTCTTCTCTGGTTTTAATTAGTCTTCTTTCTTCTTTAGTTTTAATTATTCTTCTTTCTTCTGTCTTCAGTAGCTTTGATTGTTCTTCTTTCTTCTTTCTTCTGTAGTAGTAGTTTTAATTAGTCTTCCTTCTTCTGTCTTCAGTTGCTTTGATTGTTCTTCTTTCTTCCTTCTTCTGTAGTAGTAGTTTTAATTAGTCTTGTTTCTTCTTTCTTCGGTAGTTTTAATTATTCTTCTTTCTTCTTTGGTTTTAATTATTCTTCTTTCTTCTGTATTCAGTAGATTTGATTATTCTTCTTTCTTCAGTAGATTTGATTCTTCTTCTTTCTTCTTTAGTTTTAATTATTCTTCTTTCTTCTGTCTTCAGTAGCTTGGTTATTCTTCTTTCTTCCGTAGTTTTTCGCCGTGTATGCCTTTGTTTCTTCTAGTCTGGTTTCCTTGACGGGGTATATTAATTGCCTGCTTCTATCTTACCTGGGTAATTTTGTTATTATCATTTTTAGTCTTCTGGGTTTTTAAATTTGTATTATTTTATATTATTTGCAGAAATTTTCTTTATTCAACCTTTCTTGTGAATATATTATTAAATAGTGCATTTTAATTGATTCTCATCTGGATCTTCCATATATTAGAGCTTTATTAATGATCATTGAGTAATGCATTTGTGTGGATTATGTGTCACGCTACAGATTGCTCTCTTCCAGAAGTGATTAGTTCAGATCATACTTAGTTTGTCTGAAGTAATTGCTTATGACATTATATTATAAATTATATTTCTTTACTTCCTTCACATTTCTAAAAATTTTTTCTCCTATATTTTTGAGCTGATCTATATTTCATTATTAACTGGATTCTTACTGATAGTAATAGTCATCTGAGGTTCGTTATTTTTTATTTTTCCATTTTCTTCTTAACTTGTTTCTTTATCCTTGGGATATTTATTCCCTAAAATTCCCTAACACGTTAGCTGGGGCAGTGTCCAGAGGGGCTCTGTAGGCTTCACACTCTGCTGGCCATACTACGTCATTTATTGATAACAGAGGTAAATCACCTCTGACCAATACATAATAATACTGCTGGACTTATCTCAGACAGTCATTAATAAAAATTATATAAGAATAGTCCACCTTATGACTATTAAAAAAAAATTAAATATCTTTGGATATTTCACTTCGTATACGAACAGATCTATTAATATTTCTATCTTAGTTAATTTCTATCTCAGTTATTTTTCTCAATGGTTAGCTCTGCTGGCATTTTATTTCTCCTTGTGGTTGGAAGCTGGTATAATATAATTATCACTCATTATTCAGTGTAAAGTTTTTAATTCTCTGTCATATTTTGACTGTTATCACAATCTCTTTCTGGTCATTGGTAGCATATATTTTGTATTATATTTTTGTTCCTTTCTCAATTCTTGTGAATCGTTCCACTAGTATTATGTTTTTTCAATTACTCTTCTAATTGTCTTTCTAATAACTGACATTTATATATGATCATCTTTTTCTTATGGATTTATTTATATATGGTTTTTTTCTTTCTTTTTCGAAATTTTATTCTGCTCTTGCTTTTTATACAAATGCACTCCTTAATTATTAATTCCATATGTTTAATATCTCTGTTTATTTGACATAAAATTCTCATTAATTTTACTTCACAATAAGTTTATTCATTTAAATTGTATCAGTGGTTTGTACTGCCATTTCTTTATTCTTGAAAGTTTTCAGAATTGGTCCCATATATAATTGTTTGTAATGTGTTATCCAAATTCTTTTTCTTCTTGTTCATTTCTAAAAGTTGTTTTTAAGATAAGGTAGTAAGTTGTTCTTACTTGGGTTTTTGAATTTTGTGGTTTAATTCAAAATTCATTTTCTTTTGATTCATAAATTGTTTTTTAAATAATAGGTAGTAAGTAGTCATTACTTCATTTTTGAATTTTGAGAATTAATATTATTTCTTCCATACATTCAATTACTCATAATATTTTTTCATGGAAGCCTGGTTATATACTCCCTTTATCCTTTCTGAATCGATTTCTTTGATTTCATAGGTATTATTATTTTTCACATTGGATATTATATATGGTCCGATGTATAATAGCAATAACTTCTTCGTTATTCCTTCCAGTGTGCTGGGTAATTCACGATTTCTTAACAAAATTTTTTCTCCCTTTTCATATATTATTAATTTACCACTAGCCCTTTTATACTTATTTTGCCGTTTCAATTGGTCTTCTGCCACCTTGTTATAGAATTTAGCTTTATCAAATCTGTACACATGGTTACTGGGGAACTCGAGGATATCTGTGATCTCTCGTGGGGGTGGTTTCTCGTACATAGCAGAATATGGGGTTATCCCTATAGCTGGATGGTATGCTAAGTTGAGGAATTCCTCCGTGGCTTCTAGATAGTCTTGCCACCTTTTTTGTTGATGGTGACAATAAGTCCTGAGGATCCTTCCCACTTCTCGCAACACTCGCTCTGCCGGGTTACTGCTCGGATGGTAGACCGAGGTCTTGTATGTACGGATGCCTATTGACAATAATGTATCCCGCCATTTTCCACCCTTAAACTGGGTTCCATGATCAGTAATGATCGAAGATGGTTTCCCCAGGTGTGGGATATACTGTTCAGTTAGTATCCCCAGAATTTTCCGGGTAGTCGCTCGATTAGTAGGGTATAGCTTAACATACTTGGTGAAGTGGTCCATTATGATGGTTAGGTATCGATATTGGTGTCGACCTCCACTACGGGGAAATGGTCCGCAAATGTCTAAGAACACCTTCTCCAATTTTGCTTGGGAAGTGATTGGGATCATCACACCTTCCTTCTTCTCATTATTAGTTTTCACCAGCTGGCAGATTTTACAACTCTTTATATACATTCGGACTTTTCTATTGATGTTTTTTATATAGCAGCTCTCCTCCAGAGCTTTTATTACCTTGAGGGCGCCCATATCCCCGTAACGTATGTGGTAATTCACTATCAATTCCTTTTCGATCTGTGTTGGAACAACTACCTTCCAGATCTCTTCCTTCAAAGAGGTTTTAACGAACAATATTTGTTTATTCATCTGGTAATATTGAGCAACGGTTTCATCCCCCTCTTCTAACCGAAGTTTGAGGTTTCTCAATTTTGGGTCCGCTTGTTGGTGGGTGCTCATGTTGGTCAATATTGTTGTTAAATCAGCTCTGGTGCTCAGAAGATGATATATCTTCAGCACGCTTTCTTTCTCCCCTTCGAAAGTTTGTTCTTCCACATTTACTCGGGATAACACATCCGCTACTATATTCTTTTTACCAGGGATGTACTCCCATTGTAGATGGTATTCTTGAAGGGCAAGTATCCACCTCGTTAGTCTGCCATGGTTCAGTTTGCAGCTTTTTAAGAATGAAATAGATTTATGGTCAGTTCGGACAGTAACGGGGTATCCCAAAATGTAAGTGCGGAACTTACCGCAAGCAAATACCACGCTCAGTAATTCTTTTTCCGTCACCGTGTAATTCCTTTCGCATTGGTTCAAAGACCTGCTCGCGAAGCTAATTACTTGAGGTTGCCCCTTATCGTCCTCTTGATACAGTGTCGTTCCCAGACTGATGTTGCTGGCATCGCAATTCATGAAGAACGGTAACTTAAAGTTTGGATGGCGAAGTATTATAGTAGCCAGAAATTTGTCCTTGATTTGTCGAAAAATCCCCTCTTGTTCCTTACACCATACCCACTTGTTTTTAGATGATAATTGAGGTTGAAACCTCGCAGTTAACTCTGAATATTGTTCCTGGAACTTTCTATAATAATTGCAGAGTCCCAGGAATGACTGCAATTGCTTCCTGTTTTTGGGTGCCGGGAATTTCTGGATGGCTTCTACCTTTTCTGCCGACGGTGAGATTCCTTGATCGTCCAAGTTAAATCCTAAAAATTGCACTTCTCTGGCAATAAACTTGGATTTTTCCAACTTCAGCGTGACGTTACTGGCAGATAATTTTTCTAGCACATGTTCCACACGGTAACAGTGTTCCTCCCACGTCTCAGATGTTATCAGTAGGTCGTCGACGTACACCGTTGTGAACTGAAGTGCTTCTTGTCCCAATATCTGGTCCATGCAGGTCACAAAGATGGCAACTGAGTTTACCAATCCGAAGGGCAATCTTTTGAATTGGTAATTACGCCCCTCGAATATGAAAGCCAGATATTGGCGACTCCGTGGGTGCAACTCTACCTGCCAGTATCCGCACACCGTATCCCAAGTGCTGAAGTATTGGGTACCATGGAAGCGTTTCAGGATTTCCTCAATCTCACCGGGCGATGTTCTATCATTAATGATTTTCTTGTTTATTTCCCGTGCATCCAAACAAAGCCGGACTTCGCCGTTTTTCTTGGGAATTGCGACAATAGGGCTGGTGTATGGGGATTGACTAGGTTCTATAATATCGTTATTAATCATTCGATTAATTTCCGCTCTTACTGCCTCTTTTCGAGAATGTGCGATAGGGTAGGATTTCCTATTAAACTCTACTGTATCTCGGAATTGAAGGGTACATTGATAATTTCTTACCTTGCCTGGCTCATCGGAAAATACTGAGCGGTATCTTTCATAAATTTGTATTAGCTGATTCGCTTGAGTATTGGGTAATTTTTCTCTATTAATTCCGCTTCGGAAATCCCTTATCTCCTGTATTTTCTGGGACCATAAATCCTCGTCTGTAAGTTCATATACTATAGTGTTAGGAATGGTGTTAGTATTGGTATAATTTATGCTACGTATTTGCTGGTGGATACTGCTGGGAAGTGTCATCTCACTACCGACTAAATCGGCCGTCCAGGTTAGATCTCCGGTAAAGAGTGATACCTTCTCCATTCGTAAATCAATAATAGGCGAGTTCCTTCTCAGTACATCACATCCCACTAATATGTTGAAGGGTAATCCTGCTGCAATTAAGAAGACCATATTCATAGCTATACCCTTACTAACGACATTCAATGATACTTGTTTTCTGATTGTCTTGTTTTGGCGACCCGTGGCACCGATTAATATAATGTTATTTATAGGTAAGGTTGGCAATAGCTTACCACATTTTCCTTGGATTCTCTCCAATTCTGTAGTGTTAATTATGGATACATTCGCACCGGTATCGATCATTAGTTGTGCGAATGTTCCTTCGACTTCTGCATTAATGTATATTATTTCATTATTTATGATAGGGAGGCGAGTGTTGTCCTCTTCCAGTAATTCATTTCGAATATTTTTCAAATAATTACATCGAATGATTGTAATTTTATTGGGATTATTTACTATTGGCAATTCCTTTACATACCCAGGCGATAGAAGCAGCAAAAGGTCCTTATGGTTTATCACTGCCTCCTCCCGTTTAAATTCTCCTCATCTTGGTTATTAATAGGACCAACAGAGGCATCAGTGGGGAAACCTTGAGTAGGTTCCAGTCTTTCAGTTCTCGGTTCGTAGGTTGGTTCCCTATTTGTACGCCGCTCCGGGTCATCTAGGCTAGTACTTCGCCTTGGCAGATTATAACTAGAGTTGTCCCGTTCTCGGCTCCTGTTTCGATCTTCGTACTCGTGTACGCTGCTCCGTCGTTGCTGGTTATACCTGCGATGGTTGTTTCCTTCCGCCCGTATAAAATTTACCCGTGGTCGGGAGAACCGGTTGTTGTTGTTATTAGGATTAGGGTAACCCCTATTGTTATTGTCAAACCGCTCGGTGTTATTGGTAGGATTGGTGTTTCTTTGTCTATTTACGTAATTATTCGGGTAATAATTACCTCGATTACCGGAGAACCCGTTATTATTTCTGTTATTATTCGGGTTTATATTCCCGTGGTTATTATTGTTGTTGTTTACATTCGTGGGGTGTTGATTATGGTAATTCGGATTATATCTATTTCCTTGGTACCCACTGTTGACCGGTTGACTATTATTATTTGATGACGGATTATTTCGAACTTCTGGCCGCTCATTTCTTCTTCTGCTCTGCCTGTAATATTCTTCATTCTCATAGTTCTCCAATAGCTCCGTCATCGCCTGTATGGTCTTTATCTGACTACCTCTTCGAGCTCTTATGACCTCTTCGTCGTAATGATAAGAGAGCTTGTTCACCAGGCATTCCTCTGGTATGGCTGGTTCCAGGTGCTTGGCCAGGCACACCTTCCCAAGAAAGTACGCAGTCATGGTACTGCCAAACTGAGTTCTATATCGGCCATTGCAGATGTTGTCCCTTATTAAATTCTGGGTGGTCTCTGACCAATACTTAGACTTGAACAAACTTTTGAACTGCGGATAATCGGTTATTTCGCTCCTGTTCGCCATCCACCAATTATCCGTCATATCACGGAATGATTCGTCTAATAGTTCACGATTATTGGACCATCGATTACTTTTATGTTTGGCCATATATTCCTCGATACGGGCCAAGAACTCCATTGGCTTCCTTTTATATTGGCGGAAGTTAAGCCACTCTCTGTTCTCGTTGATTGGGATATTAGTAAAGCTGGTTGGTCGGCTCCGAATGGCTTCCATGTCCTCCTGGTTCTGTCTCACTTGACCCGTGATGTTAGTCATCGCTTCCTCCATTCCGTCACATCTTTCCGTAATTCGAGATCGTACCTTGTCGAGTTCTTCCTGGCTTTCCTTTCGGTTTTCTTCTGCCTTCTTGCGAGTAGATTCTTCAAGATTTGTGACCTTGGTGTTCAACACTTCCTTGAACTCTTGTACCTCCACTTCCGTCAGCCGACATCTTCCATCAACTTCTCTTATCTGTTGATTTATAGTTATGGTTTCGTCTTCCAGCCTTTTGGTCATAGATTTCTTATTTTCCTTGAGTTCCTGGTTCATTTCCTTTCTTAATAGTTCCATTCGTTCGTCTAATTTGTCTAGATTCTCCTGGTTCACTTCCCGTAATTCTTCCCGTAATAGTTGGTTATCCTCTCTTAACTCTTCCAACCTCTCCCCCATCTTCTCTTCCATTTTCTTGTTATTCTCCTCCAATTTTTCTTTCATCTTTTTGCTGGTTTCCTCCATTCTCTTATGGGTGTCTTCAATCTTTTTACTTAATTCTTCCTTTGTTTCTTGGTTGTCCTTCTTCAATTCCTCTTTTGTTGCTTGGTTGTCCTTCTTCAATTCCTCTATGTTTTTATTTATTTCATTCAATTCTTCCTTGGTTGAATCCATTTTCTTACTGGTCTCTCCTATGTCCTTTTTCAATTCTTCCTTGGTTGAATGGTTGGTGTCATCCATTTTTTTATGCAAACTTTCTTCCATTCTCTTGCTGTTTTCTTCCATCTTCTTGCTGTTTTCTTCCATTCTCTTACTCATTTATCTGTTGTCTTCTCTTATTTGCATGAACATTTCCATTAATTTTCCATTTTACTTTCTTCTGTAGTCTTAGTTTTATCCATCTCCTGGTCTTGGACATGGACGTCCCCTGTTTGAGTGGGTACTTCGGGTTGCTTCTCTGGCAGTGCTGGTTGTTTATCTTCCACCCGTTCTAATATCTTTTCCACGTCCTCCACTGGGGTCGCCTCCTTATCCTCCATCTCAAGTTCTTTCTCGGCCTCCGCCGCTCTCTTCTTTGATGTGGCACGACGCATCATCTTCCCTGATTCCCTGGCTGACTAACCGCTGCCAAGCTGAATTAGGAATTGGGTAAGTAATTACCGCCTTTCAACCCCTAATTACAGCCCTTTAGTTGGACGCCAAATTTGTAATAAAATCTATTTATTACAATGTTAAAATAAATATCCGTGTATGTTGATTGTGCTCTCCTGTAAGCCCCACTGGTTGGGCTAGTCAATTTTGTAATAAAACGAGATTATTTCAATGTAAGAATGTGTGTAGTAACGTAGCTAATATTTTCTAGTCTTCGTTATGCTCTCACTGTTGATCTTCGCTTTTGTAATAAAACCATACTATAATTGTAATTGTATAGTGTTCTGGTATAATATTACCCAGAATAATTTTTATGGTGTGTATGTGTAGTAGTGACGTTCCGCTCTGGGAATCGTCGATTTGGTAAAGTTCCTGGTCTTTGTTATTATCAAATGAACTCAGTGTATTTTGCTGTGGTAGCAATTTGAAATAAAATATAAATTTAAAATTTATATTTATAAAAAAAAATAATTTCGGAAAAAATATTTTCGGTGTATTTATGTGCTTAATATTTAGGAATAAATCGAGGTTGTTGATCGTAATTATAATTATAATAGTATGGTGTTTATTTTGGTAATAAATTTCTGTTCTGTAAATTTGTTAAAAAGACAATCCAATTAACTTCAAGTTAGGCGAAAACGGCTCTCTTCTTCTTACTCTTGAAATGTTGTAGTTTCGCATATACTGCCTTTAAAGATTATCTAGTTTTCTTGGTTAATTAATGATTATGTCCTTTTATAAGAGAAATCAACTTCAATTTACCAAAAAACAAACAAAAACGTTTATTAAACACAATAATAAAGTTGGTCGATTAATTAATCGAGGTTACAATGCCGTATCGACTCGCTCAGGGTCGGTCGATATTAGAAGTTTTACAGTTGTATTATAAAAACAGGTTCTTTGAACGGTTATTAATATAAAAAGCCAGAGAAGGTCAGGGACATGAAAGTATAACACTTACAATTCTAAAAATGTCTGAAATTTAAACAATGCAATGGTAGTTATTAATAATAAAAGTTTATATATAATTTTATTCGAACCAGAAAGCAGTCTACAGTCGTGTCTGATTGCGGTGAAGACATTGGATCAAAATGGCCGCCTGACGCATGCGCGTTGATAGCTTCTAATGTTGACAAAGTACTTGTTGAGATAATATGTCCTTTCTTCGGTTAAATGTTCTTCGCAATTGTATATGATCTTCTGGGGTATAGTTTATTGTCACTGGTGTATCATGGAATAGTTCACTTGTGTAAAAATGTTGTTAAATGGGTATATCTACTGGTGTTTATGCGTGTCAGTTAACCTCGAATTTTCACTTGGTGTTTGGTGTGATTTCAGTGTTATTTCATTTAATCAGTTATATGTGATTTCGTTTATTGGTATTATGTAGTTCATGGGTCAACTTCACCACTTCACTTTAATTAAAATAGTTAAAAAATTTAATTTTACATAAAATGATTCCGAACTCCGTTATAACGTAACGGCCATTAAAGGTTGGTTCTATCAAATATTCACATGAAGTGCTCTCTTCGAGGTATAATAATGAACTGTCTGTATTTCCTTCGTCTCATGAAAATCTTAGCCTATATAATATATCTCATACATTGTTTCAAATTGCCATAACTTCCGACACACTTTAAAAATGTACATTATGCTCATAAAATAAATTCGTTATTAGTTAACTGTTTGAAATATAAAATACATATTCGTTTTCACTATTCTATTCTACTTATTTTGATAGTAATTAAGTTAGTATTACAAAGTTTTATCTGAAAATTATATTTCTTATAATTTTTGGGAGGTAGGCCTAAAATTATACTTCCTGTCTTCTAAGTAAATAATAGCCATTTTCCCTAATATAATTATTATTCTATTAAATCTGAAATTGATATAATTATCAATTCCCACTTATTTTATTGCAATTTAGTATATTAACGATGGGTTTTTAATACAATTCATTTGTATATGACTCCCCCTAGGATAGTGTCAGTGAATCTATTTCAGTTTTAATGTTATTTTATTAGACAATTAAATAATTTTACTCATATAATGACCATATCTTTAGAAAGCCTTATTTACATAGTATTTAATATGTTGAGTTTATCTTGCCTAAATATTGTCATTTTATCTGGTTTATAAGACTAGGTTTGTTAATTATTCTGCAGTTTAAATTCATTATATGGCCTAGATTTGATGGGTAGCTAATTGTCAAATGTTTTATTAATGTAGTTATTTTATATCCTTCTCTGACTGGTATAACAGTAATTATTGATTATATAATTAACATATAACATCTCTCTATATCAAAACTGGTGTTCTGAATAACATTGTTTTGTATATTACCTAATAACATAAATAAAAAATATTCTATAACATTGGAATGGTATCTATTTTTAGATATGTCATTCCTAAATTAAAATGAACAATAAAATAACAAATTATAACACTAACATTTCTTATGGATAATCCTTACTTATCTAATTACTATATGTAATAGGAATCTGACATCCTGGTTACATATAATGGTTATCATCTTTTACAACTCAACATTAACAATTTGTTTTGTAATTCCCCATTTTACAGGATTTATGCCCCCCCTTTAAGTATAACCCTGGCTATCTAAGTTATATTCCATTCTATGGAATGTTCATACAGCTTTAGTAGCTTTTTATTAGTAACATTACTATTTCATTATCAAAGTAGACACTGTTCATAAAACTTAAAGTTTATTACTTTGTACTCTAACTCATGCACCTTTTAAAAGTTTATTAGTTATAATTTGATCACTTACACTTGTCTATGGTGAACTATCAATATATTTACTAGTCTTTTTCTAGTTTTTAACATGAAATATTCAACCATGGGGGAACTGTGAAGATTTGTTTATACAAACTAAACAATAACTTTTTGAATGCACTAATATTTAATACTACTAACACTTTTAGTTTTTTGTCAGTTTTACAGTGATATGGTTTTTTAGGGTGTTATACTTTCTCTTTGGACATTCATTGATTTTGGGGTTTTTTGGGGGTTCTTTCCCTATGGGGTATTTGTTTTATATGGGTCGTCTTAATTATTCTTCTTTCTTCTTTGAGTTTGGTTATTCTTCCTTCTTCTGTAGTTTTGGATTATCCTTCTTTCTTCTTTCTTCTGTAGTTTTAGTTTTGGGTTATTCTTCCTTCTTCTTTCTTCAGTAGATTTGATTATTCTTCTTTCGTCTTTAGTTTTAATTAGTCTTCTTTCTTCTTTCTTCAGTAATAGTAGTTTTAATTAGTCTTCTTTCTTCTGTCTTCAGTAGCTTTGATTGTTCTTCTTTCTTCCTTCTTCTGTAGTAGTAGTTTTAATTAGTTCTTCTTTCTTCTCTAGTTTTAATTAGTCTTCTTTCTTCTTTCTTCAGTAGTAGTAGTTTTGGTTATTCTTCTTTCTTCTTTCTTCTCTCTTCCGTAGATTTGATTTTTCTTCCTTCTTCTCTCTTCAGTAGTAGCAGTTTTAATTAGTTCTTCTTTCTTCTCTGGTTTTAATTAGTCTTCTTTCTTCTTTCTTCAGTAGTAGTAGTTTTGGTTATTCTTATTTCTTCAGTAATAGTAGTTTTAATTAGTCTTCTTTCTTCTGTCTTCAGTAGCTTTGATTGTTCTTCTTTCTTCCTTCTTCTGTAGTAGTAGTTTTAATTAGTTCTTCTTTCTTCTCTAGTTTTAATTAGTCTTCTTTCTTCTTTCTTCAGTAGTAGTAGTTTTGGTTATTCTTCTTTCTTCTCTCTTCCGTAGATTTGATTTTTCTTCCTTCTTCTCTCTTCAGTAGTAGCAGTTTTAATTAGTTCTTCTTTCTTCTCTGGTTTTAATTAGTCTTCTTTCTTCTTTCTTCAGTAGTAGTAGTTTTGGTTATTCTTATTTCTTCAGTAATAGTAGTTTTAATTAGTCTTCTTTCTTCTGTCTTCAGTAGCTTTGATTGTTCTTCTTTCTTCCTTCTTCTGTAGTAGTAGTTTTAATTAGTTCTTCTTTCTTCTCTAGTTTTAATTAGTCTTCTTTCTTCTTTCTTCAGTAGTAGTAGTTTTGGTTATTCTTCTTTCTTCTCTCTTCCGTAGATTTGATTTTTCTTCTTTCTTCTTTAGTTTTAGATTTGGGTTATTCTTCCTTCTTCTTTCTTCAGTAGTGGTAGTTTTGGTTTATTCTTCTTTCTTCTTTCTTCTCTCTTCAGTAGATTTAGTTTTGATTATTCTTCTTTCTTCCTTCTTCAGTAGTAATAGATTTGGTTGTTCTTCTTTCTTCAGTGGTTTTGGCTATTCTTCTTTCTTCTTTCTTCAGTAGATTTGATTATTCTTCTTTCTTCTTTCTTCAGTAGTAGTAGTTTTAATTAGTTCTTCTTTCTTCTCTAGTTTTAATTATTCTTCCTTCTTCTCTCTTTAGTAGTAGCAGTTTTAATTAGTTCTTCCTTCTTCTCTGGTTTTAATTAGTCTTCTTTCTTCTTTAGTTTTAATTATTCTTCTTTCTTCTGTCTTCAGTAGCTTTGATTGTTCTTCTTTCTTCTTTCTTCTGTAGTAGTAGTTTTAATTAGTCTTCCTTCTTCTGTCTTCAGTTGCTTTGATTGTTCTTCTTTCTTCCTTCTTCTGTAGTAGTAGTTTTAATTAGTCTTGTTTCTTCTTTCTTCGGTAGTTTTAATTATTCTTCTTTCTTCTGTCTTCAGTAGATTTGATTATTCTTCTTTCTTCAGTAGATTTGATTCTTCTTCTTTCTTCTTTAGTTTTAATTATTCTTCTTTCTTCTGTCTTCAGTAGCTTGGTTATTCTTCTTTCTTCCGTAGTTTTTCGGCGTGTATGCCTTTGTTTCTTCTAGTCTGGTTTCCTTGACGGGGTATATTAATTGCCTGCTTCTATCTTACCTGGGTAATTTTGTTATTATCATTTTTAGTCTTCTGGGTTTTTAAATTTGTATTATATTATATTATTTGCAGAAATTTTCTTTATTCAACCTTTCTTGTGAATATATTATTAAATAGTGCATTTTAATTGATTCTCATCTGGATATTCCATATATTAGAGCTTTATTAATGATCATTGAGTAATGCATTTGTGTGGATTATCTGTCACGCTACAATATACATAATAAGTTTTCTTAGTTTTTACTGTATTTCAAATATTTCTTAATTTTACATAAATCTAACTACTCAGTAATATTGATTAATTAATTTTACATCTTTGGATATATAGCTGGGTTTGTTTCAAGCTCATTTAAGCCCAAAAATTACAATTTTTTATAATTATTGTATGCCTCATATTTTGTAGAAGTTTATTGTTTGAATGGTTTTTAATTGTTTTTTCTGATAATATTTCCATGGAATATTCTTAATAACTCCGTGATTATCTTTGTTGTTAATAATTTTGTTGTTAAAACACTTCAATATTGATTAATTTACTGTTTAGTCTGATTTGATTACCATTATAGGCCTAGTATTATTTGTTTCAAAAAGAAGTTAATTTTCTTTCCTTTGTCATTCTATTTGCTATTAATTGTATCTGTATTAATTATATTTTCAATTTATGTATTCTATGTATTGAATTCTATTCCTATTATATAGCTTGATTCTCTGATAGTTAGTTTGGTTCACTTACTAGTCTGTGTTTTCTAAAATGGTGTCTTAGCTTGTCTGCTTGTACATTATATATGGTTTACTGTTTTGAATAAAATTATTACATTTCTATATCCTACTTGCCTCTCTACCTTACACACTGGAAAATTAAATAACATGATTTTAAAATACAATGGAATATCTTATATCTACTAAACGTTTTTTTTATATTATCATTTAAACATAACAAAAACATCTTATGCCTAATAACACTTTTCAGTTATCCACTGTCTCTTGTGTTTATTATACCTATTTTAGTAATATAATGAAAAAAATAAAAACATCTTATAGTTACTGACACCTTCAGTTATTAACTGTCACTAGTGTTCATTATGAAAAAAAAAATAAAATCATCTTATACCTATTATTTTCTTATACTACTTAATTTTTGAAAACACTTTTATTATCAAAATTGCACTCAGTCATTAGACTGTCTCTTTAGTGTTTATATAGTATTTCCCTACACTGATGGTAGTTCTTTTTAATAGATTTCTTATACTACACTTCATTATAGTGTGTCACTTATTTTGGCTACACTAATGGTAGTCCTTTTAATAATTTTTCACATATTATACTTACAACTAGTATACAATTCGGTTTTCTTTGGGATTGTATCTTGTAACTTGTTACTGGGTCTAAATATATTAGTTTTAATTTTGTTTAATGGTATGTATTCCATGATTAACATTTTTTGGAATAACTCTTCTTGGTTCTAGTTTCTTTGTGGGAATCTTGACATATTTTGTCCCTTCTTCATTATTATATTAGTAATTTCTGGTCTTGTGGTTTCTCTGCATCTTGACCTTATACATTTCCCTTATTAATATGGTTTCATCCTTTTATTTCCTTTTTCTTGTCCTTCCCTTTTTACTGCTTCCCCAATCTACTGGGTATACTGCTGGTTTATTGGGTTTTTACATAGTAAGTTATTTTGATCAATGGTTTTATTTGTTATTTTTCATTCTTATTAACATTTTATTGACTTAATATACAGTTTCTAGTGTAATCCTTAAGACAATTCCTTCTTCTCACTCACTACGGAACTTTTCTTCTTTATTTATGTTGCATTAAGTTAAATGTTTAGCGTGATAATTTTGTTATGCTACAGTATTTATGCGCGATATAGAGGCCTTGATCGTGCCACGCTTCTTGATCAGCGCCTTCATATCCGTCATGATTGGGTATGAGAGAAAAAAAGAAAAAATTTAAATGATGATACAAAAGACCAAGTTAATGCAACGCGATGAGCAAGACCAAGCAGGAAGTCCAAATTATAAAGTCACGCAACGACACGGTAATACTTACTTAACACATCTTAAACTAAATTTATGTGACAATAAATTCTGAATTAGGCAGTACAAACAATATAGCAGTATAATCATTAATGACGTGAGTGCTGTTTGAAAGGTACGAGTTTCAATTAAAAGAAATATTAGTTGAGTTCGCAAAAAAATTATAAGTTCATATTCAAATTATTGAAAAATATTTTAAATTATTTTAAATTATTAAAATCATATTATTATTTCACTACTGCCTTGTTTATTTTAATGGCATTGAGAAAAAATATGCGAATCATGCAAGCTGAAACTAATATAAAACATGAGTTCATAGTCAGTTGAAATGGTACTTATCGGCATGTTCTAGAAGGCATCGAAAGCTTGTCGGAACCTTTGTAGTCGTGTCAGGTACCCAAGAATGGATGATGTAGACATGGTCGCTGCCTGTCCGGTGATGTCCGATGAGGTCGAATCCTGTCTAGATAGGCTGCTCTGGACTTTCCCACATGCTTAATGCCACGTGCTAGATGCTCATATGCTGCCGGTTGGCGAGATATGACGTCCCCAAGTCGTGTGATACGATTCCAAGATGTAGGTGCTAATTAACGAGTTGTTGAAGTTAAATTATGAAGAAAAAAAGAAATGCTGATAGGCCTGCTTAATGCACTAAACCATGAGACGAATTGTCCATGGATTTAGTCACGTCCGTGAAATACATATCCGCGGCCCGGAGGACCATATGATGCATGCCGCTGTGGACGAGAATGCTGTCGCTGGGCGAAAGTGCGGTCGCTCGGGCCAAAAATGTTGTCGCTTGTGGACAAAGAATGTTGCCTGTAAGGCTAAAATAATATCCGGCCCGGAGGACCATATGATGCGTGCTTAGCGCTCTCGAAATTTTCTTGAGCTAGTGTAGCAAGCTGAATTATGCTGGTAGGAAGTCAGAGAAATGTTTTTGGATGAATTAGTGGACTGTAAAAATTAGATTAAGTAACGTTTATTTGAATATTATTCAGAAGCGCAGGCCCACGCAATTACGTCAGGCGTTCATAGCCAAAATACAAGGTGTGGCGTAGATTGCCAGGCTACATAATGTGTAGCATTGAAAAGAGATCGAATAATAAGTTCATTAGTAAATTTAGATGCCGCGGCTAGCGATAGGAAGGGTGCAAACGCACAGCTTAAAGGTTGAGTGATGACTAGAGGTGGGCCGATATACCTGTAATAGGTATTTTGGAACGATATTCTTGTGGAACGGATGTAACAGTGACTGAAAAGTTGAAATACCTGTTATTCGCGGTGACGCTGTTCCGAGTCGAGCCACGCCGCCCTCGCTGTTCCGAGTCGAGACACACCCCCTACGCACCTACACAGACACACACACACAAAAAGTACGCAAGATCGCGTAAACCAAGGCCAAATACTAGGCGTACAAAAATATCGCTGGAACGCAACGAACAGCCAGTAACGCGTTATTTAAAATACTAGGTATTTCAAATACTAGTGGTATCACCGATACACAAGGAACAACGCGTTCCAGAGTAACAGCAGTATTTTAGTAACACCTAATATTTTAGGAACACCTAGTATTTTAGGAACAGGTAGCATCAAGCGTATTTCGAGTAGGAAATATAAGTATATAGTACGAGCCACTTTTTCGTCCTGTATACTTCATTCTGCGCAAAGAGACGAAGCTGTTTTTAATAAAGGAAATAATTCATCCTGCTGTTACATTTATTCTCGTGTGATGTGCAGATATAGAATACAGATTATATGCTAATAAATTATATATTATACTAGTCACCAACTTGTAACTAAAATCGGTTGCTAAAACTTGTAATGGAAAATTTGACCTATTTATAATTTTAATAAAGAAAATATGTTGAAAATAGAAATAAGGGTGTGTTTGAGAAAACAGAGAGGCATGTAGGCGTGAGAAAGCGAGGTGGGAATAAAGTGAAAATAGAATTACTTGCTAAAAGCTTGATAATGCATGTACGGTATGTTAAGGCACGATTTGGGACATATGGTCATAAACTGTATTATGTTTCAGAAATAAGGGTGTTTACCAAATGTTGTAAAACCTAAGTGCATATAACAATAGCTGGCGTGGGAAAGCGATCTTGTTGTGCAAGTGAGATAGAAAGAGACGCTACTTTCTGTAAACACGTGTGCGCAGAGAAACGTTGGGCGAATAAGAAAAAGCGTCATACGTTACGCGGGAAGTTTTAGTTAAGCGGATTGGTTGAATTCGTATTTAGCGGTAGTTTGGACCTATCGGAACGTTTTGTCGTAGTTCGTAAGTAAGGGAAACTTGAGGCATGTATATATTGTGAACTTAGAGGAAATAAGGGCAGTCTTCTTAATATCAGCAGAATTATACGGAGAGACTCGTGTACGTTGTTTTGGCGTCAACAAATATAGATATTTTAATAATTAACGGAAAGAATCAGTAAACTTCTCAGAAATAACAAAGTACGGGAAAACTATAATTATTAATATTAAAGTTATAAAGAAAGTTTCAGAAATCATAATAAGTCAAAGAGTATATAATCGAAGTTAATAATAAATAATAAATACATACGAAGTTCTGTTAATTCTTTACGTGGCGGTAATTCGCGGAAGGAGGCGTTGGAGTTCGAAAGAAAGTTAAGACGGTACCAATTAGTCGGGCCAAACGCGACGTGAAGTGAGTTAAATGCACTTAAGTTATATTCTGTCATCTTGGTGTCCAGTGTAATTATACAACATAGTTAGAGGTATAATCCATATGTTAGTGTAGT
This sequence comes from Magicicada septendecula, assembly GCA_034769895.1. Classification (NCBI taxonomy): domain Eukaryota; kingdom Metazoa; phylum Arthropoda; class Insecta; order Hemiptera; family Cicadidae; genus Magicicada; species Magicicada septendecula. The sequence continues at coordinate 430,824,984 of CM068369.1, read as the reverse complement.
GCACTTGTGATAAAGTGAATTTTGCAAGTTTAACCAGAATCAACACGACGACGGCTGCTGACGAACACCGATCTACGATAGCTTCAGGACCACGCACTTTGGAAGGATTTACGCAAGTAAAGAATAATGAACATTTAATTTTTATATTTTTTGATGACTAAACATATGTTGTATGCAACATAGTGACTCAATCTGTCATAAAGGACTCACTGCTAGTTAATCATATTTAAATTTGTTCAATAATTAATTCAATTCATATAAGAAGATTTTAATTTTGTAATGTATAAATACAAATTGTCATTAAAGTGATTATCATACTTTAATTTGTGTTTATTATTACTGGCGCCCTGAGGTAAATCAAGAGTCGGTACACTAGAATAAGTACCATAAACTATTATAGAAATTAATATATATCATATTTGATAAAGATAGTTTGTGATCTTATTTTTCAAATGCTCATAGGCCAACATAATTTTCAAATCAATAATTTTAACTCTTTTACAAAGGCCTAGCAAGAAGTGTATTACATTCTTTATGTTTTTACTCAAAAAAACTTTATGTTCCGACTAGTTAGTGAAATCGTATTTAATTATATTGAGTTATAACCTATAGAGTGGCTGATGTTGATAAGCTATATTACACTTTTTATTAATGTGATTTTAACTTCACTACACATCTCACGTAAATGATGAGATTGTTGTAATGGACATTTATGCACTTTATCTAGTCCTGTTCCTTAAATAACTCTAATGCATTTAATTTACTTTTGTTGTTGCTTATTATTTATAAGTTTTTATTTATGTATTTATATTTAATTTATTACAATTTGTTTTTTATTTTTATTTGTAAAATTTTGTTTATTCTCATTCTCTCTTGTGGCTTACTGTTATGTTTTTATTATACATTTCTGATGTTTTTTCACATTATTTTTTGTGGTATTATGTGTAGGCCTACTCTAAATTATTTAATTGCCCCGAGTTTCGCAACTGATTTGTCTAACCAATGTTAGTTTGTTTACTACTAGTGAAAACTTAAATTGGCATTCCCAAAGGGAGATAGGCCTATAAATTCTCTTGTTTCTTATTTCCATTTAAACAGTAATAGTTTAATAAAGTCACAGTGTAAAGTAACACTGTTAATACTTTTAGTTTCAATTTATTTCTTCTAACAAATTATATAGTATAGGTTATATAATATCTTCAAATAAATACACAGCAACTAGGTTTATTAATATATTAATAGGTTTATCTAGGTGAAAATAAACCTACTTGCAGTGTATTTATTTGAAGATATTACATAGGAGACCTGCAGGAAACTCAAAACGAGTTACTTACAAAGGATAATATAGGTTATGTATATATAGTATATAATAACAGGTATTTGTACCTGTTATTTTTTGGAACGGTATTTTCATACCTAGTATTTTAAAATAACAGTTTAGCCCACCTCTAGTGATGACTAACTAAACGCAGCGGTGAGCCCACACGTGCAGCACCGATACGGATGACGTAAGTGCGCTGGGCTGATTGAGCGTGAGCAAGTACAAGGTACAATGTATTAACAACATATAAAATAAACGTATCAACACATCAACTCAAATCGATATATCTCTATCATTACATAATTTGGCGAGCAACATGAGGCCTAACTAAGAAAATTTTATTTAAAGATTATTATCGAAATATATCAACACAATCAAAATACATTTTTGATAAATCAAAAATATAACTCAACCTAAGAAAGTATCATTACAATATAACTGATATCAATATGTATTTTTTGCAAAGTCAGTTTGCAGTCTTTATCAAGGCAATCAAAAAGGTATTGGAAGATGTGTTGCGAGATCTTAATATTGTGAGATCATTAAGACAAAGAGTTTATATTTAAGAAAAAATTTCTTATTACTTAAAATCCTTACAAACGTTTAAAATTTTCTTAAAACGTTTACTTCCAATTTTGGCCCGTGGTGCCTTGAAGTTATAAGAATAAATAATACATTCGCATTTGGGGTAAATATACTTTTAATATGATATCTAAGGGTAGTCGTTTTTGTATGGCTACATTCACTCATTATTGCCATGTATTATAAGTGTTTAATACTTATATTAAGAACAGTAACTCTTCTATAGTACTAATCCTTATAAGAGTAAGATATCCGAATATATTCGTATAATATTATACGAATATATCCGTTTGCTTAGCCTCACTACTGGATTCAGTGCATCAGCTGATGAACCGATTAATAAATGAACAGTTGGAATATTTCTAAATTTTAAATATTAATAGATTATTGTTTAATTTCTGATTTACTTTACAATTATATATTACACCACATTTAAATTTAAACAAAGGAAAAGCGTTACGTGTAATCCGGATTGTCTGTAGTATATTCTCCGGATTGCCGGATAGGCCTATATTTTCCGAAAACTATTGGCCTATATCAGTTTTACTAAGACTTTTATCAAATAGAGAATGTCGTTTGGAGCATATTCTACGACAAATGCACTGTAGTGAATTTATATTCCAGTTCAGCGTTTTCCCTCGAGTTTCATTGCTCTACGAACTATCTTGTTTCAACCTATTAATCTATATAATTTATTAACAAATTTATTCTAGATGCTTTTACCCATGAGAGGCTATTAAAACGGCTACTTATTAAATATTATAAATGACCTTTATAACATTTGTTCCCTATCACATGTTTTTTGATAACTTAAATAATTTTAAGAATAATTAATATCTTCTATATATCAAAGAAAATAGTAAGCGAGTGCACCTGTGCTTCTGTGAGACGGGAAGGATTTGATTATAGGTAAGTTGTTTTCTCACAAATATAATTACGCTTGAAAAGGGAGTTTATGATTATAATTTACTTTGTACACAATTGACAGTTGGATCAGTATTGTCAAATACTGAATCTGCTGTAGAGGTTATTTGTTTCCTAAAGTAACTCTGATTTTACTCTTACAACATATTGTCAATATCTCACGTGAGTTTGTACTAAATAAATAAGTAGAACGTATCTATTTTCTTGTTCGATAAGTTCAGCTCAAAATGTTACACATCTACAGTACTTAATTGCAAAACTGTTTATATTTATACGTATGCCTATTTTATAATCATACAACTTGCTGTCATGAGACGAATTAATTACTGTCCTGCTTAAAAGCGTGATGAACTTAAAGAAATGTAGTGTAATCCCTGAAATATTTTTAAAAAATTGTGAAGCTTATATGATATAGTTATTTATTTTTTATAAACAGATTATCAAACATTTATTAAAGTTAATATATATTTCCTTATTCGGTACAGAAGAAATTTAACTCAAATAGTAGAGTACAGACGCGGTATCAGGTTGAAGAGAAGGTAGCAATACTTGATGGAGGTAAAAGTTCAACTGTTGGAATCTTTTGTTCTCATTATTTCATCACACTTCCTTTGTTCCTCCTACGTACCTCCTGGGCATTATTTGTTTTCCTATACTCTGACATTTTGGTGGTTCTAATACAACCTTTATTTCTTTCCCTTACTACTTGGCTCCCACAATTAGTTTCCAAACATTCGATATCTACAGATTGGGTGTAACTTAACTCGTGTTTTTTGTATTATACTTTCTTCTGTTGGCTTGTTGTCTTTATATGTCTCAAGTAACTTTGTTTTTCAGTTTTTTTTTTTGTAATTTTAGTAGCTTACACTTGGATTCAGTTAACATTTTTACTGTGTTCTTTTGTTTTTTGTTCTTTATAGAATTTATGTTTCCTCATAATTGAATGTATTTAGGAATAAAATTTATATTTTCATGTATTATTGTACGTGTTTTAACGGAGTGTATTACTACAGACGATTTTATAGTACCGACAGATTGTACGCTATGCTAATGGTACACTTACTTTAGTCAAATTTTCTAAACCACACGATTAATAATCAAGCATTTGTGTTTTTAAGCTTTTCACAAATTTGCATTCACGTTTCTAAAACATCCATTCACAATAACCAAAAGTAATTTTAAAAATGTTATAGTTTTTGTACATTTCTGAGACCTTTAGGCCTACTTGGTCTCCTAGATAGCTATATTATCGGTATGATTAAAATTTTTCAGCTTATGCAGTAACAAGTGTTTAGGTTTTCTTAAATTCCTAAAATATCCAGAACCATGTGCATAGAGTTTTTTATTCCTATGTATTTTTGTATTCATCGAATTGCACGATAAATCTTATTATTATCTGCAATATATCAGAAATAGTAGTAGACTCAAGGATTTTTGTAGTTGTTTTTTTTTGGTCACTTGCGATTCCAGAGAAAATTTAATTTTGCAGAACGACTAATAAAGACGGTTAACTCGGTGCAATGTTGCAATAAATGGTAGTCTGTGCATACGGAAATAGCCGTCTCTAGCCCGACTAGTGCGCAGTCAATAAGACGCTTCATAAATTTTAAGTGGAAATTGTGGTACAGTATTTTATGTGTCTACGCGTGAGACCTGACACAACAGTATCCTTAAGATCACGTCCAATTTAAAAAAACACACGTAGACTAGTGTTGCAGCTCGTACTAAATGACTTATTTTAGAACAATACACATCTTAAAAGGTTTCGGTTTCGTATAAATAATCTTTAATATCAGCTGTGTGTGGATCACTTGTGCACCTATGTCTTAGCTCATATTACGGAGATGAGAATAAACAATGTTTTACTATATACATGCATGTTTTGCGTACAATTATTGCCTGTAGGCACTAACTTTTTTTAGTAATTATTAGGTTTAATGATGTTTACACGATTACAATTATGTATATGTATAACGTTGATAGCTTTGTTATTATAAAATCTTACATGTTAAAATGCATACGCCGCCTATTCAAATAATTTTTATAGAATAATATTGCGTTCTTGTTTACATGTTTATTCGTAAACAATATTCTACACGATCTAGCACATCTTTATTGTTATTTATCAGCAATGTTTAAATAAGTCTATAAATGTGTTTAACACTTGCAATTATAGGAAATTATTCAGTCTCAATGAAGAAATTAATATTTAATATATACCAAGTTATTTTGTAAGCTACATCCCTGGCACTTTTCTTAATTTCTTTAAATTTCTATTCATCGGCCTTTCGGAGCTGAATGTTTACAAGTGTTTTACATATATTACCTTATATGTTTTCTTTTCCAATTTTGGATTAAAGCACTCTTTCAGTTTCTACCACACCATACTTTGTTTTCCTCAATTAAGCTTTAACTTGTTTATACAGTATATCTCATTATATTCTCATCTTCTGAGTTTATAGTGGAACGATAAATGGGGATTACTCTCATCTTTCTTCTTTTACACCTTTTATATTCATTTTATTTTGTATATTCTCTTTTATATTACGATTCTATTCAGTTCTTCTTTATGTCGTTAATAGTACCTAATAAATCCTACCCTTCTGGTTTCTTTTCTCAGTTTCTTTGCTGTACTGTTTGATCCTACAGTTCTTATGCCGTCATCCTTTTTTTAGAACCATTGATAATCTGACGTTACGCCATTCCAGATTATTAAATTCAAATGTTAGTTCAGTAGCCTCTCTAAATCCTGTAACAGATTCTCCGTTTAAATGGTGCAGACTCTGCATTTATGCAGAAACGCATTTTGTTAACTTGGACCCGATATGCCAAATTGTTCACTCAATGCACCCTTTGTTCCACGATGACTTCCTTCTGCAACAAGAGTTTGCTTCGCCTCCGGTAACGATGGCCAGTGATTTCAACTGTGTCATTGGAGTTGTGATCATGTCTTTCATGCTGACATGGTGTCTTTCATGGTGACATGGTGTGTTTCATGTTGGGAATGGCTGACAGCGTTAACTGTATGAATATAACAGCGGTAAGATTATGAATACCGTTAGTGACCATCTGAGTAGTTACCAATAATATCAACATTTTCTTTCGACTCTGGGATTTAAAAAACTTATCATAAGTGAAAAAAAGTAAACTAAACCGAAAATGTTAACAACAGAAGACGCGCAATGAAAAATGCTAATAGATAAATTATAAAACGTAATCTGTGCATGGTGGCTAAATTGGATCCTAAATGAAGAGGTTAGGTGAATCAACAACTTGGTGAGGTTTGGACTTGCGATCAACGACATAGCCTTCATATCACACATAACCCGATCAGTTAATTAATATTTAGGAAGTAACTATCGATTAATATCACAAATCGACCAGATTTTTTACATTACCAAAGACAATTTGGTTAGTTGACGCCCACTTGATTTGTATTGCTCTCGCCACCGTAACGTTTATTTGATAAAACCTTGTAAATAACGGTCAAACAAAAGTATTATCCAAAATGCACATTCCATCACTATCTACGATAAAACTAGTAGACCTAAATTGTTTAATATGTTTGTAAAGCACAATAATATTAATAGAGCAACAGGATTTTTTGGTTTTATTTTTAACATATATTAAATAAATATGGGTGGATATCGTCCTTGACTTTAGTGTATACTTTAACTTAAAGTAAATATATAAGTAAGTACATAATTATGTTGGGTTTACATGCATTTAATAAACATAGCGTGTTGTTATCTGAATTATTGTTATGTAGTTTAACACAAAGATCTACAACCAGATCAAACCACTCCTTTCCTATAACGCATGCGTAAGTGGATTATTAAAATCGGGACCAAAATACAGTATAACTTTTCGTAACAGGAAACATATTATTAAATAAAATATCAACTTTCTTTACAAATTTTCTTCTTAATTCAAGAACACTATGCTCGATAAATATTTGGTTAGTCAGGCGTATGACGTATCCTACAATGATATAATTTACAAAAACCATATGACTCTATTCCCTAAATAACAAATGGTGTTAATATCTACACTTTAAAAATAATAAAAGTCTTTATTTTGTTTGTTTGAAAAACGTCGTTCTTTTTTGAGCCTCATAGCCGTATAACGAGATATGGGACTCGTAACATTTTTTAAAGTAAAAATTATTTTACTTTGTATTATTATAGAAAGTCTATTATAGTAAATGAATTCTTATAAGTGGTCAAGTAACGAAAATTATTTACATTTGCACATAAAAGAAAACGGACTTCTAAGATGTGCATAGCACTTTTATTAGTACAATGTACTCGTAAATATATTTGATAAAAATAATGTTTGCTATTTCCAGATTTAAATAACCAGTCAGTTTTATATAGTAAAAAAGAGTTTAGACAAAGGAGATATTTTCCTCAAATAGTTTTCCTTGAGTTGTCGAGTAAGGTAACATTAGGAACTTCTAAATTAACTAGAGTTACTCTTTTAATTTGCTGTTGTTTCTTTGCCTTCAGATATACATTAATTATTGTCGTGCTAGACGAAGATAAGAAATTACGTTTCAGTTAATTAAAAACGTCATTTATAATATTTCATTTAGCAGAGACAAAAAGTTACTTTATGATTAAAATTATTCAAGGTTTTAAAAAAATCATTTTTGTTTAGATGAATCGACAATATTTTTATTTCCGTATCAGAAAATTGATTTTAATTAATGAGAGACATTAAACACGGATGATGATGTAAGCAATGTATAAAAGAAGCACCCGTTTTTTTTTTAACTTACCATGACATTAATATTTCTTTTATGAATTTGCTAACTGCTATAATTTTTTATTGTTCGACTAAGCTTTTCGTCATTACTGACATCTTCAGGTCTTAAACAACGTCTATCAACTGTACGTTGTAGGTTTTTATACTTTAGGCCCCTCCCCTTATGTCATCGCCCCTCCTATTGGTTCTAGCTGCTACCGCTCTTCACGGGAACTTTGTCTACCTTTTTCCGTTAGGCATTTTTCTGTCGTCCGTCAACTTGTTTTAAGAATCTCCCGTTAATTTCTTCATTCTTGACTTATAATTTTTTTTGTAACCTTTTACATTTCGTCATTTTTTAGTGTGTTATTCTTATTATTTTATTTATTTTTGTTTATTGTTTAATATATAATAAAATATTTCTTCATTTGTAAAATCCACTTTTATATTCATTAATTTATTTTTGTAGAAGAACTAGAAATACTTAAAGTTAAAAAAGAAGATAAAAATAAATTAATGAATATAAAAGTGGATTAATGAGTATTAAAAATTGGAGTTACTGATTGGTTGAAATTAGCAACACGAGATAGAGTTTCACAAAGATTAGCTTCAGATCATGTACTATTCCGTAAAAAAATTGGTAGAATCCTGCAGAGAGATATTATATAAAATTTTATGACTTCTTGCAGATAACGTGAATTATAGGAAAGTGAATTCAGTTAAAAACCTTATAGTAAAATTGTATGGTTTGAGCCTTTGACATTTAAGAAATGTAGCGCTAAATATGACTCATATGCTGTACAAGTGTCATTCCGAAATGTTAACTAATATAGGAGTTATTCAGGAAAATAAGAATAACCCGCGCACACCCGCACTCGTGCACTAAAATTGCACTATACATGAAAGAGAATAAATTTATGGGCATTTTGACATGTAGCACGTAACTACTCATCTCTTATTTCACAACTTATAGCTAATTTACAAAAAATGAACAAAAATTATTTTAAACCCATCTATTAACGTCATAAAACGTGTAAAACTCATTTATTATCTCTTTTTACTGCAAGTTTCGTTGCAATATATTAATGTCATGTTCTTCGTATTGTTTAAATTAGCAGCCATCCTTACTATTTCTTTTATGAATTTGCTAACTGCTATAATTTTTTATTGTTCGACTAAGCTTTTCGTCATTACTGACATCTTCAGGTCTTAAACAACGTCTATCAACTGTACGTTGTAGGCTTTTATACTTTAGGCCCCTCCCCTTATGTCATCGCCCCTCCTATTGGTTCTAGCTGCTACCGCTCTTTACGGGAACTTTGTCTACCTTTTTCGATAGGCATTTTTCTAACGTCCGTCAAATTGTTTTAAGAATCTCCCGTTAATTTCTTCATTCTTGACTTATAATTTTTTATTTGTAACCTTTTACATTTCGTCATTTTTTAGTGTGTTATTCTTATTATTTTAATTTATTTTTGTTTATTGTTTAATATATAATAAAATATTTCTTCATTTGTAAAATCCACTTTTATATTCATTAATTTATTTTTATCTTCTTTTTTAACTTTAAGTATTTCTAGTTCTTCTACAAAAATAAATTAATGAATATAAAAGTGGATTTTACAAATGAAGAAATATTTTATTATATATTAAACAATAAACAAAAATAAATAAAATAATAAGAATAACACACTAAAAAATGACGAAATGTAAAAGGTTACAAAAAAATTATAGGTCAAGAATGAAGAAATTAACGGGAGATTCTTAAAACAATTTGACGGACGACAGAAAAATGCCTAACGGAAAAATGTAGACAAAGTTCCCGTGAAGAGCGGTAGCAGCTAGAACCAATAGGAGGGGCGATGACATAAGGGGAGGGGCCTAAAGTATAAAAGCCTACAACGTACAGTTGATAGACGTTGTTTAAGACCTGAAGAAGCAAATTCATAAAAGAAATAGTAAGGATGGCTGCTAATTTAAACAATACGAAGAACATGACATTAATAATTGCAACGAAACTTGCAGTAAAAAGAGATAATAAATGAGTGTTACACGTTTTATGACGTTAATAGATGGGTTTAAAATAATTTTTGTTCATTTTTTGTAAATTAGCTATAAGTTAAGAAATAAGAGATGAGTAGTTACGTGCTACATATCAAAATGCCCATAAATTTATTCTCTTTCATGTATAGTGCAATTTTAGTGCACGAGTGCGGGTGTGCGCGGGTTATTCTTATTTTCCTGAATAACTCCTATATTAGTTAACATTTCGGAATGACACTTGTACAGCATATGAGTCATATTTAGCGCTACATTTCTTAAATGTCAAAGGCTCAAACCATACAATTTTACTATATGTTTTTTAACTGAATTCACTTTCCTATAATTCACGTTATCTGCAAGAAGTCATAAAATTTTATATAATATCTCTCTGCAGGATTCTACCAATTTTTTTACGGAATAGTACATGATCTGAAGCTAATCTTTGTGAAACTCTATCTCGTGTTGCTAATTTCAACCAATCAGTAACTCCAATTTTTAATTGGGTTCGTCTCTGGTCTAATGAACATCAGTCAGTCCGCTTCTAAAACTCGTCCCATGAAGAGGTACTCCCTGCGGGAGTTTTTCATGTCAGGACAAGTTCTTTTCTAAGGTGACGCCAGTTCGAGATATTAGCTACGAGTTTCCCGTATGCTGTATCAAGGGTTAATAGAAGCAATTAACTAAATTTGGAAACATCATTGATCAATGCTAACTCGCGTTAGTGGAAGATCTCCGCATAGGCCAGTAGTATTCGACGGAATAATCCTGTATTAACGCGTGAACACTATAAGATAGCTGGAAGGTATTAGTTCAATACACAATATCTTTTTATAAATTAACCCACTGTTCTAAACCTGAGATTATCAATATAAACAATAACGGGAAGATAAACGGCGTGCGCGTGTGTACCGAGGGTGACAACGCATCGTCGAGGTCAGCGGTCAACGTATTAGCGTAGCAGACGTCTACTTATCAACAACAAGGAATACTTCAAACAAGTAACATTTTAAAGAAGTTGTTCAAGACGAACATTTAATTTGTACAATTAACGACATATTACCTCAGTAAGTTATTTTGTGTTTTATACAGAAACGAACAGACAAAATATTTTGTTTTTAATTTAATAAGTTGTCCTACCTCGAGATAATAGACTCTGTTGCACATTATTATTACTTTTATATGTCTATCCATTTATTTTGTTTTATTGTAATATGTTTAACTATTTAAAAGTAATGTGAAATATGTCCATCAAACAGATATCCATAGACGGATTTATTTCTTAATGGAGTCTTTTGTAGATAATTAGAGGTTATCTTTTTAGGAATTTAGCAATAATATATAATGAAACCAAAGTAAAAATTCTGTATTTGCAGTAGACATTTTTATAGACATGAGAGACATTTTCGATAGACTACAGTACATTGTCTTCTAGCTAGAGACAAAAGATATTTAGGTGTTAAATTTAGTCAGTGTAGTATGAGTCTAAAGACTGGACACTAGAAATAGCGATCATTAGCCGAATAGAAGCCTTTGAAACGTGGCTAAATAGAAGAATGATTACCATTCTATGGGCTGCATGGAAATTAAATGCGACGAGCCAAGTTTGGAAGAGAAATTATAACAACGGTTAAATGAAGGAACCAGTACAACCAGTAACCAACCAGTAACCAGCAACTACGAAGTTGCAACCAGTACGAATTACTAAAATTAATCATACAGGGAAAAATTGAAGGCCGAATAGGTGTTGGAAGAAGGTAACCGCCTTGATGGGGAACATTCAAGACTGAACAAATATCTGAAACCTCAAAAATTGTTTTGTGTTGGAGAAAAAAGCAGATGGATACGTCAGATTGATAGCCCATGTCAAGGAGACTTGATAAGCCACACCTGATGTCGAAAAATTGTTTTCCTATTCAAATATTCACTTGATTTATAATGTTCTGAATATTACAAAGAACATCACATTTTTGTAATATTCTGTAGAATAGGGCACAACTTTATGCATCCTACAGCATATCTGTGACCTGTCAAGAATATTGTGCATCATCCAAACAAGTGAAATGAAAAAATGAATACTTACAAATTTTTTACAATACAAGAGCTTCTAGATTTGAGGTGAGTCCCTTGTTAGTGACATTAATTTGTGTGTGTGTGTGTGTGTGTGTGTGTGTGTGTGTGTGTGTGTGTGTGTGTGTGTGTGTGTGTGTGTGTGTGTGTGTGTGTGAATAGATTAACTTTATGAATTGACAGTAATTAGAAAACATCTTCCAGTCTTCTAAATAATATCAATTTTCTGTATTTGCAGGGTATCAGTAATTATTAATTTTTTTTTTGATAAAGTTTTCTTAGTCACTCCTAAATAATACAGTGTTTCTAATGTTATGTAATAATCGATTTTTCCGTGTATTATGAATGTATTAACGCAAGCCTAAGCGTACAATTATATAACCCAGTTTTGGTTTTGATTTGGTTCACGTAAGAACAGTCAAAGGCGTATAATTACACACTATACATGTTTATATTTTCATTACGATATTAACAGAAAAATACTACAAGCCGTCACCACTCGCTTTGATACAAACTTCGTTTACCCGATCCCTGCATCTGCGGTAACATGTAGGCGAGCATATTAATCTGTAATCATCTCGTGAACACCGGTGGACGGCATTCAGACCAATGTTGTAATGGTGGCTGATAGTACTTTATTGGCGTACATTTTTGTAAGCAAATATATAATACGACAAAGGGGTTGCTTTAGTTATTATAACGAAAACGAAACAAAGACTGTGGGTAAAATCCATGTGCACAAGATTACGCGACTACAAGATTAAAGTCAGAAGGAGTCAAAGTGAATTAGGATGTTACATTACGTAAATTAATTTTCGTCCTTTCTGCGATAGTCATAATTAAAATAAAATACATCACTTGTATTCAAACTATTAGGCCTTTATACTGGACGTATGCCAAAAAGAAAAAAAATTTGCGGTTTTGGCAAATAAATTTCATTAGCTAACCAGCATGTCATATTTTCCTTCTATTTCCAGTAGACTTAACTTATGCTCCATTGAATTAATCTTTATTACATCCGTTCACTTATCTATGAACTAGGGTACTATTCAGTTAACTACACACTTGCTTCATAATCGTCTAGAGCTCCTGTCTTCACCGTAACTCAAGAGATTCAATTTTATTTGTGTGTATGTTATACAGTAAACCCACAATTTATCTAGTATGGAAATTGTATTCCTTTTGTTTATGAATATGAATTTTTAGCCGTTCGAATTTTATTTCATAATATTACATTATTGAAGCAATTACGTCCAACGTAGGCTGAAGCATACAGTACTCATTTGTCACGTACTATCAAAATGTATGCAGATTTTGCATACGTTTTAGAGGAAGACAGCCCTTAAGGATAAAATTTTAAATCAAAAGACAGAAAATTTATAATAAAAATATTTTGAGGTCAAGAAGGCAAAAATTAGTAACATATCCACTATAATATGTGTATTAGATTTCCACATATCTGAGAAAGTCGAAGAAAAACGTTTAAATTTTTTTAATTTATTAATTTTTAGAAAAATAATTAAGGTTATGGATGACAAAATAGGACAACGGTTTGATAGTGTAAACAAAAATAAGTAACCAAATTTTAATAAATAATCAGAAACATTACTATTCTTCAAGATCTTCTTTGCTTCTGCTCTTCATTAGTTTGTAAAGTTATGTCAGCAACGGATATATTTTGCTATTTCTTAATGGTATCAAATTACCTGTAGACCTAAATAAACTAGATAACTTTTCGTACTAGGTACTCCACTATATTGCTGAATTTGACAAAAATAGGTTGAAGCTATTACAAATAGTTTCAAATAAGTATTACAAATAAAATCGTGCGTTTAAAAATTCAGTGTACAAATACAGGCATATATTCCTCATACTACTTTTAAGGGAGAATCTCCAAATATTAACCAGTTACTCCATAGTATCACTTCTTTTTTATCTTTCTGTGCGTGTAAACTCCTTTGTGTAACGTTTGAGACATTTCTTGCATACCTTCTTCTTCTTCACTGCATGGCTTGGCCTATAGCCCGTTCCGACTTCACAGAGTCTCTGATAATTTTTTTCAGGGTCTTCCACCACGATTTCTCGTCCCCACTGGCCTATATTCAAACGTTGTGTAGCAATACGCGTGTCTACCATGCATTCCACATGGGACTTCCAATTCTGCCTGTATTCCTTTATTCTCTCCAGAGCCGACTGTAACTTCAGGTCTTCCCTTATGTCGTCGTTTCGTAGATGATCTCTCAAATTATATCCTTTAATTGCTCTGTTTCTTGCGTACCTGTGAGTTTAAATAATTTAAAGATACTTATTACAATTTACCGTAAGTAGTTAGCTCATAATCTAAAATGACTAACGGTAGTATAATAATATACAATAAATATGCTGCCTACGTAGAACAACTTAAAATATATATGAATTTGGTTAAATAAATCATTTAACCAATTATGAATCTTCTGTTATAAACAGTTGAAATGATGCCGGAATAATAAGACACAAACCAACACTGATAATCTAATTAATATAGTATACGTTCTACACACGACGCTGTTAGCACACTTTATGTGTTTTCTCGCGGAAAGTTACGAAGAAAAATCTGTAACGCGATACCCTTCACTGCTTGCCAGTTTATTTATTGGTCTCCGTTGGCAACGTGTTACGTTGTGTACGTACTCTATCTTCCTTCTTGCTGTCATCTTGCCCTTAAGAGGCTTTATTTACAGCACAGTCTACGTGTCTCAGTAGCTCTCGTGTCTCTTAAAAATAAGTACTAAAGGTGATATCGCTTTCTAATAACTCATAATTTGTAACACGGTCAAGCATTTACATTGAATTAAGTAAGAAATTATTTTAAAATTATTATTTAGAAACAAAAATAACGTAATACATTAATATCAATCTTTCAAAGGTTAAATTTTGTTTAATCTTATCACGGTCTAACAATTTTTATTGTACACAGTTATAAGTACTATTTCGTTAGGAACGTCTGTGTGAATTGGAGGATGTACAGCATGAGAAGTTTTAAGGTTAAATAGAGTAAGGCTAAATTTATCATTTTAAAACTACGACGTTCAGGTAAGTAGGGCGTGTGCTATGTAGCTGTAAAACATATAATGCCGAGAATATCTAGAGCGTAAATACTATTGTGGTGTTGGGTGGAGGTGGGAATTTAACACTCGAACAGACTTGATTTCAGTGGACTGTGACAACAAATGTAGTGGGCCAGGGAAACACAGGATGGTTAACCACTCATTTCTCATACGTAAAGAATCGACCAATAATGTTTGTCCTTGATATGAATTTTCTAACTAACAGTTTTGAAACAAGCTGGAAAAATATGTGTGAGGAAAATTCTTATAGGTATTATTCTTATATATCCAACAAATCGAATGCATATTTGTGAACTTAATAAATAAGTTCTTAGATATTTTATTTATTTTCTTATTACTCTGTATTCACAGAAATTAAATAAAGCAGTAGTGTCAGCCACACTAATCTTGGTTCATTGTCATATGGTACTTATACTTCTTTATCACTTTAAACCGTCATGGAAGATGATACTATAAAAAGTTTAAACATGACCTAATTTATTCCAATCATCTATTAATTAACAAAATTGATTATTTTATATCCTATTAAGTCCTTTTCATATACAAAATTTGCAATTTGTATCAGAATCGTTATTTTCATAAAGAGCGCCAATTAATAAATTACGAACGGTTTAGTAAGGTTCCATCAGCTAGCTGGCGAAATATTTTGTCGGTGCTTAGACAAAATTTAGTATCGTTTGCAGAGTAATTGTAGGCAAGTTTTATGCCACCAAAACACAAATGTAAACTACAGAACACTAATGGATACAATAAACTACAGTAACTAAACATGTTTTCAAATACAAACAACTGTTTCATGTTATTTAATTATTTTAATTTTGCCAAAATATATACGATACTATTATAAACTGAAAATGAAACAGAATGTTTAGAGGTAGGTGGTTGAGAAAACCAAGCTATTACAATAAATGCAGTTAAGGATGACTAAATTTTTACAACATACGGTAAAACGAAATGTCTTCGAAAGAAAGCATTACAAATCAAGTAACAGCAAATAACTACGGATAGTCATAAAATATAAGACAAAATAAGATATGAGTCATAATTCAACATGAAAATATCGGCAGCAGTCAAAGCGAGTGATTGCAGCGACTAGTGCAGCCTAGTGTAGTAACTTATGTAGAAACTTTATAAAAACGGAAACGAAGTCTAGTACCTGAGATAAATAAAAAACGATTTTGAATTTAATTTGGATTCATGAGGTTAGAAAAATGTTCCTTAGAATAAAGACCTGAGACAGTTTCTTAAGAAGAATGCTTTGTACACTTTGAGTAGGCCTACAAGAGTTTTAGTCTTGTCATTAAATGTGTTTGTTTTTTGGTAGCTAAACCACGTAGTAGGTAAACTATTGTTCTAATATGTACACTTTTAAACCATTAACATAAAATCGATAGTCACAATAATCCTAATGTTATTAAACAGAACCTAAGCATTATTGATATAGTCGAAGCGGTGTCCACATTTCTACCCAAGAATCCAATAACTTATTGTTAAACAAACTACACTAAACTATTATTCACGTAATCGAATAAAAAAAAAATTAACCAGGTTTATGCATTTTTCAGATATGTTTCGTATGGTAACAGTTTTTTGAATTTCTCTATATTTTATTTGAACAAATCTGTTATCTACAGTTTTTCTATCTATTTAGCCTACTGTTTACGTTAACCAGTGTCATCTTTTCCAAAGCTGAACATTTATAAAACTGTTTGTTTAACAAGCTTAAATGCAATCAAAGTGTCATTATTGCCGATCATTTTTACTATTATCTTTCAAAAACTTGAACGAAACCATTTAACCATACTTATGCATTTTCCAAGTCTTGCGTTAATAAAGAACACTAATTTTCTGTACTTGGCCGTTTAAAATTTAAAACATTTACATATCGTCAAACACTAAATATAAAATCGATTCACAAACAGTAACAGATAAGAAATTATTAATCTGTTATTTTGTCAGATAGTGACGGATCGACGTTCACCTGAAAGATCAAAAGCTGTCACCTTCGTGGCTTGTCCGATTGGTCATTTACTTTATAGTTGTGAGACGGATTCGAATAATCCACATCTGTTTTCAACGATTCAACTCTAACAAATAACCACGACGGGCCTTACGATGTTCATTTATATTCTGTGTAGTCCTTCCTGATTTGTAACTGTCATAATAAATCGCGCATCAGAGTCTCTGACAATATTAATATTCGGTCTGATGACTGCATTAATATTCATAGCGCTTTGCAAATACTGTATCACGTCTGCCGACTCATTGTTCCTCAAGGTAGCCTGACGTGAATATGATTTACAAAGAACTTTTAATACTATAAATTTAACAAAATCTTCGTTTCATTAAAGGTTTTAGTTTCCAGTTTCCAGTTTAATAACTGTAAATAATTTAAAGCGTCTTGTATTAAAGAATTAAATATTAACATTATTAAGGAGATTCTATAAGTATATTTCCATATCTATATTTACAAGGTCAATTTCATTTTTATGTTTCCGATAAGAATATCTTATTCCTTGATACTATCAAACAATACGGTTTTTTTTAAGCTAATGCTTTTTTCAATTTCTTAATTTTCTTGTTTAAGCAATATTATCTTTCTCGTACTTAAGATAATCGAATCCCCTCTTCCGGTTTTCTTGTTCCTCTGAATTACGTGGCATAATAGGAAATTCTTACCTGTCTCCTAACCGTTTCCTACAACATTTCAAAGGACACGTTATTGTAACTGTAGAAAAAATTAAAATTTGAGAACATTTGTGTTATAGGAAAAATAAATTTTTTTATTCGCCTAATGACCACCAGTTTTAATATTTATATTTTAACGAATAGTGTAAGTTGAAAAACACGTCCTCTATCATTTGATAAATTTTTAAACAGACTGAAAGCAAATGTATATCGTATTAAAGTTTAAACCTTCAGAATATTGAAATAAATCATTAGTATTATAAAAAAAATATTTTTTATTGTCGTTATTATATATGTTAGAAGCCCCGCTAGGGAGCGGCAATTTTGTAATAATATTTCAGATTAATGTGTCTTGTTTGTTTATTTGTGAAATAAGCAATTGTCTTTTATAGTATTATTTGTTGTCGAGTGGTTCGTTAGTTTTTCAAATTTTAACGGCTTCACAATAGCGAGAGTATCGTAGGGAGCCGTATCGTTTGAATCGGCACCGAGAGAAATAATTAAATCTGCAATAGATAATCTGATCGAGTCGTTTCTCTCAATCAATCTATTTTCGCGCCTGTCTGTGAGGTTATTCCGCTTTAGTGGGGACGTACTCGATGTTCCTACTCTCGCCGCAACTTCTCTCCTCTGTCACCTGTAATTACTGACTCCTGTAACCACTCTAACAAATAAAAAAGAAACTGATATGATTAACAAATTAATTTATTATCTGTTGTTTTTTTTTTTAACATGGGCCGGTCTGCTGATTCGTGATTCGAACTTTTACAACTTGATTCGATTCTCTCACTGCTTCCGACTGTGACAAACAGTACTTAATAAAGATTTACAATATAATGTTTCTTTCTCAGGTAATGGGGTTCTTTGAGTTGTTAATAAAGATCGGAAAAATGCGTTAAAGTAAAAATACAATGCATCACAATGTTATAAATCTAATTCTTAATAACTAACAAAGTATATCTGTATTAGTGTTAGTTTACATTTGTTCGTATTCAGAAGTTGCCTACACGTTAAACAGCGATCTCGCTTTAATTTCAAAATGGTCGACTGCCTTTGTCCCGTATTTGAGATGATGCTCCTTCCAATGTCAGATTAAAATTGGTTTAAGTAATATAATGTTCATAATCTCTTGGAAAAATAGTTTATTGAGGTTTATAAGTGTCTGGATTAACTGTGTTTTTAAGTTGAAACGGTGTTGTGAAGTGATGTAGTTGATTCGTTTTATAGTTAACCAAAATCCTCACCAACTCTGCTTACGATAAAAGATGACGCTCACGTGAGAGGTGGTTAATTTCATCAAATTCCCATCAGTGTTAAGTTTTTCTCGTTTTCGGATTCGTTTATTGTGTTGAATGCCTCTTCAGTTATCTGTTTATTGCATATTTTTGTTTCTTGGTGTGAAATTTACTGATTTAATATTAAAACTTGATTCTCAGCTACACGCTGTTGAACTTTTCAGTTTAACGTTTAACAATTGAGTGAGTACAAAATACGTTTAATTTCCGTTGATGACCCTGTTTTTGTGTTCTGTGATTGGTTCAAATTCCATGACCTCGGATCACGTGACTTTACATTATTTGGAATCTAGGGAATTCATTTCTGTCACCTCATATTATTTTTGTTTATTTTGATTTTAATTTATATTTGATCTACACCATGTCATTGCTTGGTAAAATTAAATAATTTTGATACCAAATGTGCCCCATTTCGACCCATTATTTACTGTCTTGACATGTTTATAATTTTGTGTTTCTTAGGACTTGACCTAATCTTGCCTGACATTTGTTATTGTTTGTTTTGCTAATTTAATATATTCTAACATGATTATCCTGACTACTAACAACAATTCTAGGTATCCTTACTTTACATATAACATCACAGTTTTAAATACCTACTCATACATTTCCTATGATAACAATAATACTGGTACCATATCAACTCAATGGCCTGTCATATATGCTATAATTATGCTTCCCATCTATCTTGTTACAGTTATGGTAGGTTTATACATATACTTTTATCACTACCTTTCCTGTTTTATTACTTTTATATGCCCCAATTACCTGGTTATGACATTTTAAATATTTTTCTAAACTAACATTTCTTAAACAATTAACAAACTTTTAAACAAATGGTTATAACAACTTAAATTATGGTGTATATTAACCCCTTCTATCAACTAGTTACTATGCAAAAAAACGTGGGCGTTTAACACCTTAAATCATTGGGTATATAAACCCTTTCTATTAATTACTTATATCACAACAAACATGAGTGTCTAATACATTAACTTATTAAATCTATTAGCCTATTATATTTACTAATTACTACACAATAAACATGGTTCTTTTAGAAAATCCTTGAACTATATATTACTACTACTTTCTGGTTCTTACTACCTGTTATTTGTTTCATAAGACCACTATCTCAATTTTTACGCCTCCCCCACTGGTTTATACCATGATCTCTGATCATCACTGATTTCTTTTTTATTACACCCCCACTGCCCTTGTCTTAATATCGTTTAATTACAATCTTTTTCTATACTAACACATGCATTTCATTTTATTGACTCTACTGCATTGAATTTTTAAGTTAGTTTGCTTGTTATTTGATCTTTATCTTTTATGTTATCATCAATTAATTTGGGGTGGTTTTATTTGATTCTGGACCTAATTGTAAGGTATTTAGGTTTAATCTTCTTTTCTCAATGTTTTTTACCCTAGTTCTTTGTCTCTTCATTTCATTATTTATTCAATGTTGACTCCACATTCTTATAGTCTCGCATGTTTCATTTTATTCATTCTGATGTTCGTGGTTTGTTTTATTTGTACCCCTCACTTACCATATCTATTGGGTTTATCACGTTATTGTAGTTTCCTTTGTGTTTTTCTCCTAATTTTTATTATAACTACTGTGTTGCACTTTTTTCAATATTTATTTATTCTTCATCGACTGCTTTTGTTTTAATTTGGGATTGACGTACTATGTTTATTATACACTTATTTTTTAAGTTTTCTTATCATCCATGGTATATACTAGTACTCATGGCTGGTGTTTTACTATTATATCAGATTATATGTCTATGGTGATGAAACGTACCGTCACAGTATAAAACTTGATGAAACATAATAAACTTTTGCTTTACCAAATGTGGTTATAAGGTAATATTACTTGCAGTTTCCATTACTGCCTTTGGCTCGTTGTAATGAAAGTTAATATACGTGAACTTGAAATGATGTTTTGAGTAAAATATTGTTACGACCGTCTACTTGATCGTCGTAGATCCAGTGGAAACAAAATACAAGACACCATTTAAGTCACTAATAACCAGCTTTAATTTTCATAGTTAAACAGCTTGTAATTAACAACACTGTCTCTTACAACAAATCAAATAAAAATTGTTCACACGCAAATAAATGTCAACTAATATTAAAACACAACTGTATTACAATATACCGCCCGAATATAAAACACAGCACTTCACTACTATCCACTTGAACGCACACAGTAATATCGCTCGATAATCACTCGACAATAACTGACTGAGCGTCCCCGAGTAATTGTATTTATAGACGATTCCACATTTATAGACGAAAATCTAGACGATTCCACATACTACGTATTACCTCTAAACTATGACGTAATTGATTGCGGCTTTGACACAGTGAGAGCGGCAGCGCGAGTTCTCCCACCGTCTAGCAAATGCGTCGACAAGCTCGTACACCACACACGTTACATTCCGGATCCCTCTAGAACATTCGATAAACACGTAGATTGTTCTGTGATGTCACTGCCCCCTCCTTAAGCGTGTTCGTCCCGAACTGGCAAACCTTTTCTGAAGTAATACTTAGCTAGGCGATCTAGGTGGACGACCTTGAACTTTCGATGTCATTCCTGTTGAATCCGATAAACAACATCGTTGATTCTTTTTTTCACAGTATAGGGTCCTTCCCAGTTAGTTTGCAACTTAGGTGAGCGACTACGATGGCGCTTTGGATTGAACAACCAGACCTGATCTCCTTCTTGGAAACCCACACTATTGCTGTGAATGTCATACCGAGTTTTCATTTTATCACTGGCAATCTTCAGCCGTCCTCTTATCAAGCGATTCATTTCTCGCAGTTGGTTTTCTAATTGCGAGGAATTGTTCTGTGGTTCTTGGGACTGAGTCTCAGGTAATCTGAACATTAAGTCCCCAGGAAGACGAATCTCCTGCCCAAACGCCAATTTTGCTGGAGTCATGCCGGTTTTGTCGTGTACTGATGATTTATACGCCATGAGGAATAGTGGTATACGTTGGTCCCAGTCTGTTTGGTTCTCGTCAACAATCTTTGAAAGATGCTGTTCAAGTGTCCTATTGAATCTCTCAACCATCCCGTCCGACCGAGGATGCAGAGGAGTTGTCCTGGTCTTTTGAATTCCGAGTAGACGACATAATTCTTTAAACACTCCTGATTCGAAATTTCTCCCCTGTTCCGTATGGATTTCCATAGGGGCTCCATAACGGCAACAGAAGGTGTAAACTAACTGCTTTACCACAGTGGTAACCTCCTGATTTGGAATTGCGTAGGCTTCCACCCATTTAGTAAAGTAGTCACCTACAACCATGATGTACCGGTTTCCATCGTCAGTAACTGGAAATGGTCAGCAATGTCTATGGCAATTCTCACGAAAGGCAATCCAACGTTATACTGTCTCATTTTTCCGCTGCTTCTGGTTTGTGGGCCCTTGCTTGCAGCATATATTTCACACGTCCGAACCCATTCCTCTACGTCATGGCGAAGATGAAGCCAATAGAATCGCTTCCGTATTTTGTCAAGGGTTTTGTTGACGCCAAGATGCCCTCCAGATATTCCATCATGCATCTCCTTCAAAACAGACTGCACTTTACTTTGGGGAACTATCAACTGCATGACCACGTCTCGTCCATCTGCACTTTCCCAAACCCTTTTCAGCAATCCGTTTTCTAAGGTAAGAGATTCCCATTGTTCCCAGTAGCCCTTCAGCACTTCGGAACCATGGCAAATATCTTGCCAATCCGGCGGCGACCTTCCTCTTTTGCTGTCAAGATCGGTCCAATGTCTTCATCAGTCATCTGTTCTTGTCGACAGTCTTGTGTTTTCCAGCCGTCTGCCAGGAAATCTACAGTGATGACTTGAACAAGTTTTGTTCTTCCTTTCTGTGGCAATGTCGGCAGGCTACCGAGCACGGTCTTCGTGATAAGTCATCTGCATTACCATGCAGGCGCCCCTGCCGATGTTGTACCTTGAAGTTGTACTCTTGCAGCGTTTGAGCCACATTGCCAACTGTCCTTCCGGATTTTTAAATCTCAAGAGCCATGCAAGCGCGGCATGGTCGGTACGTAGTGAAAAATCTCTCCCATAGAGGTATTTATGGAAGTGCTCCAAACCTCTGACAATTGCCAACAACTCTCTCCTTGTAACATAATAATTTCTCTCTGGTTTAGAAAGCGTCTTGCTGTAATACGCTATTACTCGTTCTTCACCGTTCTCCACTTGAGACAAAACTGCTGCTAGACCAGTATTTCCAAATGGTCTTTGAAAGCCTTCCCGATGACTATGACATC
Source organism: Magicicada septendecula (assembly GCA_034769895.1). Taxonomy (NCBI): domain Eukaryota; kingdom Metazoa; phylum Arthropoda; class Insecta; order Hemiptera; family Cicadidae; genus Magicicada; species Magicicada septendecula. The sequence goes on along the minus strand of CM068369.1, from coordinate 430,801,916 downwards.
TTCTAAATAAACAAGGCAAGTTTTCCATGTCAGGCCTCGGAGTACCAGGTCCGTTAATCTTTCAAATGTTGCCGGTGAATTAAAGAGTCCAAATGGCATGACGTTAAATTGGAATAAGGCAGTTGGGGCCGAGAAAGCGATCTTTTCTTTGTCTTCTTGATGAAGACCCACTTGCCAATATCCACTCTTCAGGTCCAATGTGAAAAACCACTGTGCTCCCGGCAACGTGACGAGTGTATCGTCAACGCGAGGTAATGGATAGCAGTCTTTCTTTGTAACGTCATTCAACCTCCGGTAGTCTACGCAGAAACGCAATCCACCATCCTTCTTCGCTAGCAGCACTACCGGAGAAGAGCAAGCACTTGACGAAGGCTCGATAACTCCCTCTGTCAACATGTCCTGTACTAACCGAGACATTTCCTCTTGCTTCATACATCGGGATCCTTGAAGGATTGAAAGGTCTGCTGGGGCCTTGCGAGACAGTGTCAGTTGGACAAAGGGGTTCCGCCCAATTACCGTCAGATCAAAGGTATCACATAGTGCTGAGTATTCAACATATGACTTAACCAGGCAGTCAACAACATCGCTGAAGACCCGTCACCATGCGCATGAATGTCCCTTAAGGCATACTCCGCGTTCTCGAATGGCCCTCACCTCAGAGATCTTAACAAACGGAACTCGTGGATGATGGTGAACGTAACCTCTGAGCGGCCTAATCAAGACCGGGTGAGGAAGCCGCAGTGTCAACAAACACGATTTTAAACAATTTTGATTGTATTGAAAAAACAGAACCCTTATATTATGTAAAAGTAATAAGATGTATAGTTGTACTTCAATATACATGTAGCTCATATAGCTATACGTATTTAGATGTAGCGCGTGCGTGTATGTGTGAGAGAGAGAGACTGCCTGTGTGTGTGTGTGTGTGCGCGCGCGCGTACGTGACCTGTGTACATGTATTTAAAAGGACATTACCAGTCATTACTAGGCATATACCGCTATGCTGAAAACAACGAATACAGTACTTTTCTACAAATAAATGCCATACCAATTATTTAGTAAGACCTTACTACTGATTAACAGTAAACGTGCCCTTCAACAGCTTAAGCAAGGGAACCGTTTTGTATTAAATTAGTAGTAATATTTTCGTTAATAACACGTAGTAAAACTGTGAATAACGAGTAAAATTCTTGCTAACACTTCTCGCTAATACTAGGCCTATATATTGCAGCATTAATAGCAGAAAACGTGATTATAGTAAGTGAATGAGTAAACGTAGAATTAGATCCATATACAGCTTTTCGTTTGCAGAAACTTAATTTACAGTATCTTATAAATTGTATGGTTAGAATTATAAATGTTATTTATAGTAAAATAATCGAGAAGGAAAAATTACACAGACGACAAAATTACAGTATAAGGTGAATGTCCTCTTATAGGCAAAATACATAATTATTTTCAAATTTTTGTTTTATTATTTGATGAACTACACATTAAAAAATATATATTAGAATATTAATATGCATTTGTGTATAGTCTTGTATTCTAGTCTTAATTATACATCTTTTTATTTCCAGTCAAATGGTATATGGTTACTATTTTTTTCCTAATGAATAGTATTATTCCTTTCATATTTTGTATTCATTAATAGTAGTTTAGTAACACAAGTCGAGACGTGTGTGTGTGTGTGTTTCTCTGAGACAGAGAAAGAGTAAGCAAGAGGGAAAGTGAACGAGAAAGTGAAAGATGTAGAAGGAGATGTGGTTGAATAAAATGTAGAACTCTCCTCATTAAATAAACATTAAGGGTAAAAGTTTAAGGCATTAAGCCAGATTTGAGCATAATAAAGCGAGAAGAATGGAAATGCAGTGTTTCCCAACAACTGTGGAATACTTTTTATGCAGTGAATTTAGCAGACAAGGGAAGCTGATTGTAGACTGTGTATTTATTCAGTAGACAATGAAATGAATCAGTACCCTTTGTACCTTCATTATTGAAGTTACTTAATACAAACTAACTGAGTACTCAATATGTTGTATTCTTGACTATCTGTAAGTAAATTGAATATTACAAAATTCCCTTTAAAATACTTTAAAACACTTTCATTTTTGGGATACGTCACACAAAGTAGAAAAAGTCGATAAGAAAGTGACAATTAAATGTTATTAAATGATTTTACCACTATCTAAAATCGTTCATCCTAAATGAAGAAACTAATCTTAATTGAGTAATTAACTGCTTTTTGCTAAAAGGGTATTTATTTGACCTTATTTTTAATAAAAATTTCCCTGTTTAGTCTACCTTCCCGTGCTTTGTATAAAATGTTTTGTTAACGTTCTTCTGTAGTTCCGTTTAAAGTAGTCAATAAATATTGCGTAATTATCATTTTCCGCCACTGTTTTTCCAGCTAAAAATTTATTCTAAACTACAGCAGAACGTAAATTTTCAATTAAGTTGGCCTTTGATGCTTTAAAATGTTTTTTACTACATGGCAATGATAGTTAAATTAAAATCTCAGTATCTATATTCAATATTTTGGGGTATGTTCCCTTACTTGCACGTGACATTTAGAGCTGGGGGAAGCGTGGTTTACATCCTGATTATCACATTTCAAGCATTCCTGTGCATTCCAATGTCTGTTTCCGTTACCTTACAGTATTTGCATGTAGTCTTAGAGGTAAAATGACGTCGTAAATACGCGTTGGACATTGCAGTAGGAAAACTACAGGCCTGTGCTCTTGGGCGTAGAAAATATGAAGCGAAGATACTAAAATATTATAAAATATTTCTTTACAAATATATCTAGTCAGCAAATACGAATTTTATATTTTATAATAGATTATTTGATACAAGAAGACAAAAGCGTTTACTGGCTTTTGAAATTGGCGTTATTCAATAATATAAGAAACATAATTAGACTTTATTATATTAAAATATTATATACGAATAGAAATTTTAATTCTCCGAAAGCCTTTATGGAGTAAACCCACACAATTCAACAAGGAATGTTTTAATGATAGTAGTTTACCTTAACTAGTGGTGTCCCTCATGTTATGTAACAGCGGCAGTTACGTACCTGAAACAGTCGAACCGTACGGAATTAGTATCTTCACTTTATCTACTTAATTACTATTTGCATCAGTCGTAAAACAAATTTAAATATAATTAAATTATTTTCATTACATCAGCGCTAAAATTTTTTTATTAATTAGAACTTAAAAGTTACCTAAGGCATTAATTAATTAATCTCAGACGTCCGTTTTGGATGTTTATATTTTCAAGGAGTACCAAATTCCTACATATGAATTATGCTTGTTATCGGCATGCTATCATTTTCTTTTGGACTGAGATAACCTTTTTTACTGAATTACTAGAACCCTCTTGTAATGTTTGATGCCTATGTCCCGGGTTATTGTACTACGACAGTTTGTTCAACTGTACTTCATGATAATTGTTTCCCCCAGCACATACAATTGTTGATTCTCTCTTCATTACAGTATAGGGCCCTATTCATCAGTGGAAACTTTTCCTAAGTTGCTGTTCTCATCAGGTCCATTTTACGAGGAACATCTCACATCAGATTTCCCATTTCTGTCTAACACGTCTTTCACCATCCTCTTACCAGGAATCCCGTTCACCCTTGTCAGTAAGACTCTACAACATGCAATGAGATAACAAGTCCTGACATCCCTGCTTTCTAGACCCGCCACTCTTGATGTCATTCCTCATTTGTAAAAACGCTTTCTTAACAAGAATCTCTTACATTCAAGTGGACCCATTTGTAAGTGTATACTTATACCAGATCCTATTTGTATAACATACAGTCGTCTTTCCGCCAACAGTTGCTTGACGTGAACTACTTCAACGGCATCGTGTTCACTGAAAGGCTTCCCTTTCCCAGGTAAGTTCCGCCTGGACTCTCTCCATATGTCTCATTAGCTGCATACAATTTACACCCGAATCATCGAGTTAATCAGAAAATGAAGCTTTTAGATGAAAGGATGGATGGATGAATTTTATTTTTGCATAAATTATATTTTCAGTGTCTTGACGTAATGCAGAAAGTAACAAACACCTAAATCTCTATTACTCACCGGAAAACCGCGACGTTAAAAAGCAAAACAAATACACTTCCCAGATTAAAATGTAACGAGGATCATAACAATAATTAATGATATTTATTTAATAGATATAAAGTATATATATCTTCACTACATGTACACATTAAATGCACTTTCTTGTTATGTATTAATTTTTGTTAAATCATAAGTATATTAATAAACGCTGTGACTGATTTTTAAATGTAAATTAAGCACTCTTTTCCGGAATTTTTTTTACAGTAATGAATGTACATGATTTGCTAACAATTAATTTTAATAAATTTATATGGTTTAAAAATGAAACACATGATTGAATTATGAAGCAGGGAGACTTTCATAATTACAGTTTCTAAGGTAATAATAAAATAAAATACCATAGAATTTAAACAAAGGGTTGTTTATTTTATGCTTGTGTTTGAACTATGAAAAACTTGCAACTGGACGTCTCACTGAGAAATATTTGCGGAACGTTATATGAAAAACCTTAACAATCCGAACATATTTGAATAAATCTCCTTATATGTACTTCAGGATACTGAATACGCTTGACTGAATATTTCTTCAAAGCTTGGATATAGCTTCACAAAACGTATTGAAGAGAGTAAGGAAAATTTAATATTATATAATTTTAATATTTGTAGTTTTCCCTAGTACTGCGGTATATTTTGTGTGTGTGTGCGTGTGGGTGTGGGTGTGTCCTGTGTTACATGAGACTCTATGCTTGTTCAACCCGACGTTATGGTCGCGTGGTTGATGTGTGGTTCAGCTCGTTGGTGCACGTCTAGTGAAGCGACAATACAAAAGGTAGATGATAGACCACACGCATGTTATTACACTCTACGTCGTATTGTACATTGGAAACAAAATACTGACACCAACGAAGTCACTAATTACCAGCTTTTATTAGTCACAAATAACAATTTGTAATCAACAAGGTACTCTCATATAATAATTCAAGTTAAATGTGTCCACATGCAAATAATAATGTCAACTATTAGAATTCCGCACTAATTATACCACAAGAATCGCTTTCCACTAATTCGCGACAATCACTTGATCCGCATTCCACAACATCAGCAGGTGCAACTAACTTCTAAGTCTACCGCTGTTACTTATATAGATCCCACAGTGGTTCCAGAATAATTTTCCATATTGCCGGCGGCGTGCGAACATAAATTGCATAGTTAAGAGTGCTCGAACAGTCTGAAAGCTACTCGAGTGCACGGCCTTAGCGGAGACCTGCACCTGCTCGGCTAGAGGAGAAACAATCGGCAAGGGGCTACCAAAGAAACAATCAGATTACAAGAAATTCGGTTTAAAAAATATGACTCTGACATACAGATTAGTCTCTCTTCGGAATCGATAACTAGTAAACGCCGCTTTGGGTACACGTTGATTGGTCTGCCAGTCGCGACGAACTTAAGTTACAAAATTCCTGTTGAGTTACTGCGCTAGTATTATAATTGTGTGCTATCCGAGAAAGACCAAGATGTTCCGTTTAGGATATGTAGTCAAGCTTACCGAAAAGGTGTAGGCCTAATACACCAGCTAATTCGTAACAGTATCTAACTGGTGTGTTACTGTGTGAAATTGTATGTAACCGTGCCCGCGAGAAATATCTACATGTCCGAAAGCGACCCTAAAGCCGGACAAAGTAAATTAACACACGTATTTATGCAGACAGGATCAACCCGTCGCGTTGTCTGAAGGATCTGCAGTCGATATTGAAGAGAAGCGAACTTATGTTATTTATACACAATTATAAAAACTCGTTTAAAAGAAAGACTCTAATACAAATTATAGCCGTAAATATTTATAGTTCAAACAAAAAAATTTTTTAAGTATTAATTTTTTTCATTGTCTAGAAATTCAATTTTTGCTTGTGTTACCAAGGTAAACAGAAACAGATTATTAATTTTTTTAAACTGCATTAAAACCAAAGTGAATTGTCAGAACGTAATCGCAGCATTAATAAATCCGTTCCATTTCAATAACATTAATGTTGAATAATTACTCTATGCGACATTTAAACATCTATATATTGCAATGGAACAATCGCAGAAAAGGGTCTTGACTGCATGTATTGACATTGGGTCTTGACATTCACACTATATTTACATGTTTACTGGTGATTACCAGGTTTTGTTTAACATTTCTTATTTGAATTTACTTGCATTAAAAGCAGGTACAATACTCTATTATTGTTATGACAACTAATTCATTCTTATATTGACAGTATTTTATTTCGAAGTTTCTGTTGTTTATTAACTATATTTTTGCGTTAAATAAAGAGTTTTAGTCATGGTCAAGTCTTTTGAAATAGTTTGTCCATGTCTGTGTCTTTACTGGTTTCTTAACTCTGTAGGATCCTTGTTCCATTTGGTTCATTACACCTGGATACTCATATTGGCACATTGTATCGTAGAATTATTTCTTTCTCGCTTATCAGTTTATTTGCGTTTCTTCATATTACTTCTTGTATCTTGTTAGTGTTTGTGGTCAGTATATTTGGTTTTGTCCTCTTACTTACCATATCTATTGGGTTATTTGTTTAATCACATTACTATGTTGTCTTCTGTTTTTCTTTGTCATTACTCTCTTTCTTCTTCAGTGGCTTTTTCCAATCAGTTCGTGAACCGGATATAATATTTAGTTCACAATTATTCATATCTCGGTGTTCTAGTGTTAATTAATGAGTGTATTATTTCTTATAGTTGCTTTCAAATGTACGGTGAAGATATGTACCGTTACAACGTATATACACATGAAATAGACGTTAATGAAGAAAATAAATTCGTGCGTAAAACAAATCCGATTCCACTTCACTACCAAAAACTTTTGGGAGGAAATTAAAAAAAATGTTGGATGACAACATCATTGAACGTTCCAACAGTAATTTTCTGAATCCTATGGTGATTGTAAAAAAGAAAAATAATCAAATAAGGATATATTTAGATATGCGTAACTTAAATAGCATAACAAAAAAATGTTTTGACTGTGCGCCTAATGCCGAGAACTTGCTTAGAAAATGCCAAGGTGGTAAATATATGTCTCGTTTAGATCTTAAGAGTGGATTTTGGCAGATATCGTTAGCTGAAGATAGCAGAAAATGTACAGCGTTCTTATATAAGAACAAATGCTATCTATTTAAGGTAGTTCAATTTGGATTAGTAACCAGCCTCGCGGCGATGGTGAAATGTTTGGAGTTAGCACTTGGTCCAGAGGTTAAGGATTTCGTTAGTGTATTTGTTGACGATATCATGGTGATATCAAAATTATTTGACGAACACTTAAAACATTTCGACATAGTGTTCAGCAAACTCCGTCAGGCCAACTTGGTGCTAAATTACGAAAAATACGAGTTTGGGAAATCCGAAATAAAGTTTTTAGGTCACATCATATCAGTGCAGGGTGTTAGTACGGACCCTGAGAAGATACAATCCATCACGGGATTTCCGACACCAAAAGGGCAAAGGATATCAAAGCTTTTCTAGGACTTACCGGGTATTACCGTCGGTTTGCACCTACATATGCTAAAACAATTGAACCACTGCTGGAACTGCTTAGGAAAAATACCAAATGGCGATGGCAGGTAAGACACGAAGAGGCATTTAACGCAGTAAAGGAATTATTTAAGGAAAACCTACACGTATTTCATTCCGAAAAGGAGGGGACATATGTACTGAACTGCGATGCGTCCGAATATGCCATTGACGGAATTCTGTATCAGCGGAATGATAACGGGGAGCATAAAGTTATCGCGCATGTCAATCGTTCATTAAAAGGCGCTGAACGAAATTATTTTACGTCAGAGAAAGAAATTTTAGCAATTGTGTATTGTGTTAGTAAATTTAGATATTTTTTAGCAGATAAACATTTTGAAATTTTGTCTGATAACCAAGCTTTGTCGTTTTTATTAAAATGTAAGCTTGCTAATGCCCGTATGTCACGCTGGATAATGGCTATGCAAGAGTATGATTTCAGTATTAAATATTGTAAAGCCAGTGACAACAAAATGGCGGATACTCTAAGTCGTTATCCACTTGTGCAGCAGGAAACTTATACGTCTGATAAAATGAAATTCAAATCTTAGCTGTTAAGTATGCGTTACCTAACGAGCACAGATCTTTACTTAAAAACATTAATAATGAGCAACAACAAGACGATAAAATAAAACAAATTATAAATGACATTCAAACTAAAGAAAATCAATAATTTCAAATTTTTAACAACGTTTTGTACAAACTTATAGACGGACAATGGAAGGTAATGATTCTAGACCATCTCATAGAAGACCTGACCTGGGCGTGCCATGAAAGTCTTGCTCATGCAGGAGCATACAAGTGTTACTTGACGCTGCGTGAAGACTTCATATGGATGAACACGGCCAGGAAAGTCAAGTCAATTCTACGTTCCTGCCACAACTGCCAGACAGCCAAATACCCAAACCAACCCACATCTGACGAAATGGGAAACATATTGATGCAAGGTAAGAATGAATTATTGTGTATCGATTTCCTTGGTCTATTACCAAGTGCGTCTCGGGGGTATGAGAAATCTGGTTGTGTGCACTGATGCTTTCACCAAAAATGTAAGTCTGTATGCAATAGGTAGACCCACGACGGATGCTGTACTTAAAATAATTCTGGAAAAATACATTCCTAAGTATGGCCATGTCAAGAAGAGCCTATCCAACCAAGGCAAACAATTCCAAAATAAGAAATGGAAAGCTGAGTTGGAGAAGAGGAACATACAAGCGGTATTGACATCCATTAGGAGACATCAAGGAAATCTTGCCGTGAGAGTCAATTGAGCTCGGTAGATTATTCAGAACGTATTGTAACACCAACCAAAGTAAATGGCCGGAGTATCTTAAGTTCTTCGAGAACGCCATAAATGGTAGTTACAATACCACTACTGGATATACACCGTTAGAGCTACAATCGGATTTTCAACCAAAGCGTGTTTGGAGTGAGTGTGTAAAATGTATAGCCACTCAGAATTTGCCTGTTCCGAACGAGATTAAGCGTTTGGATGCGAAAGAGCGGATAAAGAAGTTTGCAGAACAGCGTACAGAAAAAATTCAATTCCGAGCATAAGCTGCAAACAATTAGAGTCGGTAAATTAATATTTCTCAGAGCTTTAAACGTCGGTCGTAGTATTGAAAATACAACAGAAAAGTTTCATAGACTGTATAATGGTTCATTCATGTTATCTGAACAGGTGGGAAAATATCCTTATATTGTTACGAATCATGTTACAAACAAAACTATTGGGAAGTTCCGTGCGTCGTCATTACGAAAATATTATGTCAAAAGATAATGTGTTCACGTATATCTGGGTATATAAAGAATGAATGAAATAAACTAATTGCTAAATTAAATGAAAATCTGTAAATTCATGTATGATTGGAAAAACTGTCAGTAAAGATGTGATGAGCGTTGGTGTCTGGGAGTAGGTAGTATGACGTCATGAACTGTTTATGTTAGCTGATCTTTGTGGGTCAAATGATAACTGAGATATCAACCAAGTGTATGGATTTGTTTACATTCAAAATGGCAGATGTCAAACTTATCGGAGAAGAGAGATTCTTTAGTTAAAAGTATTATTTATTTATTTTGAGTTTTATTATATTGCTATAAAATGGAGGTGATATTATTTTATGTAATGAAAGAAAACAAAATTGTGGACATGTAAACAAATTTTTTTTATATGTGGAGGGGATATTCCTGCAATGAACATCACAGAAAGGGTCTTTGTAGCTATGACTACATGCTTTTATACAATTTATGACGTTATAGACGTGTTGAAAATTGATTTTGTTAAAATTTTGTAAAATAGCTATAAGTTTTAAAATAAGAAATGTTTAATTAACTGCTGTATGTAAAATTGCCCAAAATTTATTTTCTGTCATGTCAAGTGCGAATTTTGTGCGCGAGTGCGCGTGTCTGCGTGTTATTCTTATTTACATGAATAACTCTGGTGTAAATTAACGTATCGAATTGAAACTTGGACAGCTCATACTTCTAAATTAGCGATACATTTTTCATATTTCAAGTACTCAAAACATATTATTTTAATATGTATTTTTTAACAGAATTCACTTTTCTAAAGAATCCTTATCTTCTGAAGTCATAAAACGTTTAGATAAAAGCTATACATGCCTTTGCAGTCTTCAGCAAAATTGACCAGGACAGATGTCTATCTAACCCATCAATCACGTGCTGTGGGTTTTAACCAATCGGAGGCTCCAATTTTCATTCAGTTTGGTCCTTCATGGAAGAAGCTTTTTTAAGTTCAATCTAACAGCTCGGCCTTAACAGAGGTTGTCTCTGTGCGAGTTTGTCGTATCAGTATACGTTCTACATAAGGGTTACGAGTACGGGATCTTAGCAACGAGTTGCCCGTTTGCTAGATCGAGTGGGTATTAAAATTCAAAATAAGTTAATTATGAACTAAATAGTGCTATCTCGCGAGAGTCAAGATTTTCCTCATAGGAATCTTGTATCAATCTTGAATCTTGAATCATGTATTTGGCGAAATACATCTGGGAGAACGCGAGGACACGTCAAGATACCGGAAGGTGTACGTAAAACACACCGAAATTGAATTAATAATAGTTAAACCCATTGTCGAGCCCTGAGATAAATGAGATAAACTCTATCGGTGAAACGGCATGCGTGCGTGTGTCGCGAGAGTTCTACGTGTCATCATTGCAGCAGATGTAGCGGGCGACGAGTGTGGCGGTGGAGCAGTTCAACGGTTCGTCAAGGGATTTCGTCGAACAAGTAATATAGACTATAAGAAAGAAAAACATTCAAACCATTTTACAGAATATATTAAAATTTAAGAATAAATAATTTATGTTCAAATCACAGACCATATTAAATTTGTTTTAAAAAAAATACCTTACTCCACATAAAAGACTGGTATTATTTTCTTGTAATTTACTGTGCCTTATATATGTTTCGTTGCAATATATTGCAACGGAACAGGGAAATGAATACTGGATGTTAGTACTGTAACATATTCTCTGACGATCAAAGACAAATTGAAAATTGATTTTATTCTTTTCTTGTTAATTAGATGTAAGTTTTAAATTACGATATGGGTATAATACTGAGTTATGTCAAAATATCCAAAATTGTATGCTCTATTATGTCCAGTGGAATGTTAGTGCTCGAGTGCGCGGGTGTGCGTGTGATCTACATTTTATTGAATAAGTTCGTTCATAATTAACGTTTCTTCATGAAACGTGGACAGAGTATGCACCATGCCAAGTTTTTGATATGTTCAGTACTGCAGAACTATAATTTTAATATGATTTTTTAATGAAATTAATTCTCTTTTTAACTCGTTATCTGTAAGAGGGTAATAAAAATTGTAGATTAAATCTAGACAGCCCTTTGCAGACTTGTACATAGTTTTAACTTGAAGTCAGTCTATCATAATGGAAATCTATGACGTAATTAAGATTTCAACTAATCAGAAAATCTAAACATTATTCGAGTCCGTCTTTTGCCGTGAGCACTTCGGGCAATTCGCTTCGAGATCTTGTCATAGGAGGTTGTACGTGGATAGGTTGGGAGTCTATTCAAAGAAATTTTTCCCCCTTGCTGACTTACCCTGGCCCAAAACAATATTTCTCTGTCCAGATCCCTTCTGTTTGACAAAGCCATTGGTTGCCACGGAAACAGACAAAAAATTTACAATTTATTAAGCGCTCAAAGAAAAATTTTACTTCAATGTTTCATAAGGAAATGGAAGTATGGTCATGGTGAAAAAAATAGTGTTCGAGATAACGGCAGATTCTGATTGTACTACCATCAAAACATGAAAAAAGTCATTTTTCGAAAAGTGTCTGTGTGTGTCTGTGTGTAGAATGTTTTCTATGGCAAACGATAACAGCCGCAAATTCAAACAGAATCAAATAATGTTTTGCATACAGCCCTGAATTGTAGAGGACCCAAGGCCTATTGTTTTTGGTGAAGATCGGTTTAGGGAAAGTGGTAGTTTACCTGCAACTTTTTACGTTTTAACAAGAGTAAAGTGCTTAATTTTGATAAATAAAGTATCCTGAAAAGAAAGACATAATAATCCACTGTAGAAAGGTAGATGAAATATTTATAAATGAAAAGGGTAGTTGAAGGGGGAGGGGGAATGCTTTTTATAAATTAAAATGGTAGTTGATGATGGAAGAGGTAAATTTTTATAAATTTTATATGTGTACTTTACGTTATTGACAACAAAGAAGTAGTTTCTATGGAAACACTTCATTTCACTTTAACAAAATTCTATATTTTTCATTTTAATTTAAATCACGTATGAGTGAAATTATATCGTTCCTGGCAGGCAAACATATCTCAATTATGTAATTTTTGTTTTCAAAAGTTTTATTATTTTGATTACCGCAATAAAAAGGCCGGCAGGGCACACACACACACACACACACATACAAAATTCGCGTTATTTCTGGCCTCGCTCATGCTTATTTTCTTATGTTTGCACGTTTTTAAAATGGAAAGTGCCGAAACCCACACCAACACAACGCGTGCAAGCCGAAAAGATGGATATCGATTTTCTTCATATGGATCGCTTGGCAGTGTTGTTGTATTAAAGCAATTAATACAATATGTGTACTTATTTCTATTACGATATGAGAATTATAAACTAATATGTGCATGTGTGTGTGTATGAAAAATATATAAATATTTTTCTCCTTTGGAAAATTGGTTGCCCCTCCTTGAAAATATTTTGACCTCCCTGATGGCTAGTTATTTACTAGCATGTGTGGAATATAGCGTTATGACATGGATCAGAATGGTGGGTGTTAAACAGGAGACACAAACGTATTAAGGAAGAAATGTTCTGCTGAGAAATTTATAATTATACGGGTGACCAGAATAGTCGTTCAGGAAATCAGAAGACAAATGGAAAGAAAGAAATCAAGACTCGATTTTAAAAAATAAAAATGACTACTATAGTATTGACAAGAAAGACTTTGATAACACTATAGACATCCCTCGGCCCCTCACAACGAGAGTCCAATTTCATTACAGGAATCAGATCGCAGCTACCTTTAGCTAGCTCTTCGTTCGACCTACAGACATATTATCCAAAAGTACAGTCCTTCCTCACGAAGGTTGAGGATAGTCTTAATCCACCTGACATGGTGGTACCATTTTAGCTGATACGTAATTTCTTCAGAACTCAAGCATTCACTAATTTAATTAATACTTAAATGATTTTAAATATAAATTTTAGGACATGGAAGTCATGTATTTAATACCGTACCGATTTTTAATATTTCTTTTGTAATCAACTTTTTTGTTTTAGAATCTAAGCAATTGATCACAGTCTTTTAAATTTTAAATTTTAAAAATAAAACTGATCACCAATTTCTACGCGTATTTCAATTACTCCTTCAATTTAACCCTTTAATTTAATCCTTCGCAACTGACTTTAATCCACAGTCGGACATTATGATCATCTATAGACAGTGGTAATATAGCTACCGCTTTTATACCGTTGAGATGGATTTTGGGCCAATATTGGTTAACCTATCTTACTGTAGGTTTGAGGAAGACATCTGACCAACACAACGCCTAGTCCAGCTTTAACGTCTCCTATTAGTGATGCCAAGTACTCATTAGGTTGGTGATATCAGTTTGCTTTAACGTCGCCAGCAACAGACCAGCCTTAGATTCATCGAATCCACGACGCTTCACTTTGTAACTCCAGCGTTAACCGCTGCAACCAAACACTATTATGATAACGGGTTTCCAATTAGAACTACCGGATGTTCTTAAATAATTATGTGTGCCCGACAGTAGCGCCGTCCGATTGCCATATTACATCGCTGTAATCTGTCGGCTATTACAAGTTTAATCATACCTACTTTCGCAGTAGGACACCGTTTTTGTGTAGTAGAAATGTATTTTGAAAATTTATTCTGTGTGAAAACATATTTGGCAAATTTTGTGATTTTTTTTGGTTCGCAAAATCGCTTAACAGACAACAAAAAATACCGCAGAAACGTATATTCAATACACAAAACTAGTCTGTAAGAATGTATTCCTGTGTATGATGATACATCTTGTTCAGCTGAACAATGCCGGATTTACCACTAGGCCCAGGGCCGCGGGCTCAGAGGGGGCCGCCGTAAGCTACAGATATGTTTTTTTTTTTTTAACAGAAGTATTTTTATAAAAGTAGGAGGCACTTTGATTTATTTAAGTATGATTTTCTCAAATTAAATGATCAATTTTTAATAATATTTTTAATAATACAAATGGAAGACAGTTCCTATTTAGATATTGTGCGCTTATTTTTAAGACTTTGGCATTCTTGAAAAGTAATCTGCCTATGCAAATTTTGAACGTGAGCTATATTGCCCCCGATTTTACATAACTGTTGTAGCCTACCACCCTTGTTTGTTATCATTGTTTATTTGCGTTGTGACTGAACGGTTTGCGATTTGAGGTTGTTTTTATTTTGTTTTAAATGTACAGAAGGTTTTTAGCTTTGTGTGATGGGCAGCGTGATGTTTCATTGATATTTATTAGTGTTAAAAAAAATTTTAATATTTTTAAAAACAATTTAAAAAAAAACACTCATATTTTTGTGTGTTAAATTTCTGAATAAGCTAAGTTAAGGTACCCTACTTAAAACATAAATAAATTTGTTCAGTTCTTTTGCATGGTTCTTAATATTCTGAAAAAGTTTGCCAAATAGAAGCACGCCTTTCCATAGTAGCCTACTACTGGTTTTAAATTTGATAACATTAATCTGACATCAAATTACTTCTGCAGTACATATATTACTTCGATGTCGCAGCCTGGGGGGGGGGTGTTCAGAAACTTAGCATAGGGCCACAAAAATCTTAAATCCGGCACTGCAGCTAAAAAAACTTTGTTGCGGTTCGCGAAAGTGTTGTTGAAAATACAAGACATTCAAGACCCCCTCATTCAGTATACGGTTAACGGCGAACGTTACAGCAGACAATATGTCACTTTTATAGAGGTTGAATTGGTGAATATGGATTTTGACACAATACTTTTCTTGTAAACATAACGGGAAGCCCCATACTATTAGACCAACATACAAAGTATAGTGATTCTTTATTTTTTTAAATACTTTGTTTTATACTTTTCATATACTGTACATTTTAAAGCTTAGCGATACCGATCATACTGAGTTAAAGTAGGCTAATAATTTAAATTTGTGGTTAAAAGCTGACTGTGTTAATTTAATTTCTGCAGAAGAGAGAAGAGATTACTTGCACAACAGATTAAATCACACGCATGGGTAGCAACTTGTTAATAATTAATTTTTTTGAAATGAATATTAAAACCGTGTATTCTGCGACACGAAATATAAGTGCTATTAAACTATAAATGATTTTATTTAGGTTGGATTGCAAACAAATTTGTTTTTTATCATCATACACCCTGCATAACTAATATTCTATATAGAGCCGTGATAAACAGACAAAATCGTAACACGTTAAATAATCACAAAGGCTAAAAAATAAGTAATAATATCCAGTTATATAATTCAGTTAAACTCTATAGTATAGTGAAAGGCAATAAGGCGATATGGCTATTTAGTTACCTTAAAGTAAATAAGGCGTTCAATTTACATTCATCTAAATTAACGCCATTGGATTATTAATTTAGTTAATGCTATTAAAGTGAAGAATTAATACATTTTCAACTACTTAAACTAAAAGTGTGACGCCTGAAGAACATACGTAAATTAGTAGGAAAACAAGAATTAATATGTATATTTTTCTTTAAAAACGGGAAATTTATAAAAACAAACTATAATGTATAGAAATAAATCTATTTGTCAAGAAAGACAAAAATCAATTTCACCTATTATATTTATAGATTAAAGAAAAACACAAATATTTCGACAATATCAGTGTAAGGAAAGAAAAAATTACTCAACAACGCCAATTACTATACACCAGTTGTACTTAAAGCCTGCTTCACAGATTGCTACTAACTACTGTAAGAGCGAAACATAATGTTAGCAGTAATTCTACACTTTATACCTTCTGTTATCACGCCAGTTATTTAGACATGTGATAAGTAAAAAAGAAGATGAATTTTTATGACAGTCTTAATAAAAGGAGAGCATTCTGAAAATGGAAAACTAGGAAATGGTAAATTTTACAAATACTTATATATTTTAATAACATTTGTGTTTCCATATTCGAAGTACAACACTCTTATTATGGGTGTTAATCGAAAACTTGCTATTTTGTTATTGCACAATTTTAATGTATTGGTAATGTGTTGATTAATGATAAAACTGTTTGCGAGCGCCAGTCAAGAAAATTTATTCTTAATATTTATAATATTATTAGTAATATTATTAGCAATATTTCTATATTACTAATTCATATTATTAGTAATAATCACAATAAAATAACAGTGTTTAGTAACAGTTGTAACGATGATATTAGGACGTCCTCGTCTTCGTTTAAGCCCCGCGACGGAAGCCAATCTGTAACGATGACATCTGTACGTACCTGTATAATGTACACCAATTTTGTATGTGTAATAATTATTAGTGCGTTCGTCTCGCACCGGGATCGTTACATCTATGTTCGCGGCTAACGAGTCCGTAGCGTTGCGGTAATCACCTGTATAACACGGCAGTAACCTTACCTGTTGCTTATAGGGGTGTGTTAATCCCGGGTAGCGCCAAGTCGTTTTTTTAAAACAACTAAAATTATTGTATGGTGATTTTTCAGCGAGGACGGTCGGGGCGTTCAAATAATTCCCGCTCGCACTGCCATCTGAATTGTCGATGCTGCTGCGCAAATGACAACTTGTTCGCTTTTCATCAACTCTATTCTTAAATAAACACTAGTAATATATAAAGCACTCCCTATGAAATAATAACGACGGTTACTCCCTGTAATAGTTATTTTTAATAGGTGATAATTAAAATATTCAAATTGACAATTATATAATGATAAATTTGCACCGACTGATTACATGAAACTCTTGTCCTCTGGGCTTGACGAATCGATTAAGGAAACGATGAGCATTTGCATGGCTGTGTACGTTAAAGTATTACAATTATTTTTTGTTTCCAAAATCGTGGATTCTTGTGACTATGAGCTAAAGAATTCCTATGGTTACAATAAAAATATATTACCTTATTCTACGTGTACATAAATAATAATGTGTGATGTTACAATCTGTTCTGTGGTGTCGTTAAATGTGTTTTGTAAGTTCGTGTTTAACTAATAGGTTATATTTAACGTTAACAAGTTTTTAGCGAGTTTTATTTTACTTAAATAATCTGTGAAAGAGAAATATTTGTTTATAGTGAGGTAAATTTATCTTTAGTAAAATTTAGAGTGATTAGGGTTTTGGAAAATAAGTAATTTAATTGTACTTAACACCTCAGCATGACTTGGTGCCTTCGTTCGTTTGATCGGGTAGGATTTGGTTGCAATAAGTTCTGTTTTCATAAATTTTGGGGCTTCAATGGGTTGGGCGTCTTTTTCATAACGTATCTGGTCGTTCTTTTCGGTTGGTTTTCCGTTTAATTATCTTGGATCTCGAGTTCACTGCTATAAATGGTCGTCTGCTTCTTATACTGTCATGGTTAGGAACTTTAATTACTTTTTTACATTATTTTAATAGAAAATCGTTCTTCCCAACATTGGCTTCTGTATTCTCTTACTGATGCTTCACTTCTCTCTAACGTTGTTCAACGGTAATCCCCTCTTCAACTGCCGTTTCCATGGCAACTGCATGATTTTGATTGGTTGATTTTGAGATGATGTATTGTTATCAAAATTCGAATTCTTCGTATATCTTCTGACTGCTGTTATTCCTCTATCTTCCTTCCTGGTTATTAGATATTGTCACTATAGTATTTATTTCCTTTCATAGATTATTTTGATACCCCACAAGTTTGGGTAATTTTAGATTTTATGTTTTTACAATTATGTTAATGCTTGTTAATTACATTTCTTTTGGTATACAAATGCTTATTATAATCTTTTGTTTTATAAATGATTTACAATTTATTCTTGGTGAATCCTTCACCTCAGATTTGCTAATTTCTTTGTTAATTTGTTATAATTTGTAGTTGTTTGTTTCTGACAGTTAGGCACTTTCATAGGCCTAAGTAGCCATTATGGTATTTGACTTATTTCATTTAAATCACATTTCGTTTTAGCCTAATGGGCTTTACTTTGTTATTATAATTGGTTGTGTTGTGCTTTGAGTCTGTTTATGTGTTATTAGTATGTCACTATTGTTTTATACACAATTATTTACTCTTTGGTTTCCATGTTTTCTAGTCATACATTTCTTAACATTTTTGTTCATTTCCTTTGCCAATAATAACAATGTGGCTATTATTTACTACTTTTTTGATCTTATTTAAATATAACATATAAGCCTATGGTCTGTATAACTTTTACAGCCATATTCAATTCATAAAATTGATTGAATAATTATTTAACTAATTTATTATTTGCTAATCTTTGTTCACAATACATCTTAATTTATATTATTTTAGTGTGACAAACAACATCACTTTTATGAACTTATCTTGATCCCTTCTAACATGGGTGTTTTTGATTTGTATCTAATTCCTTAACCTTGTAAACGATCTTTACTTGCTTTTAAAACTCCTTAATTACATTTTTAGTTTTGTTGACTATGGTAATTATCACTTTCCAGTGTTCAATATCTCTTTATAGTTTATACTTAATACCATTTTTCACAACATACTTACTCACTATTGTTTATCACTATTAAACTATTAGCGTTCTTTAGGATTGATTAATTGTTAATGATTTTATCACTCACTACTCTTCACTATATTTCCATTCTATACTTTACACTATTTTCATTCAAACATTACCTTCACTCTTAAATTATTTATAGTTAATTATAATTTATTTAGTGTACCTTCTTTATCACTACACTTTGGGGTTTTACACTTTCATTTTGCACTTCACAAAGGTTTTTGTATTTTAAGTGTTTCTGAATAGGTAATCCCTCTAATTACTATCTCACTATTCGTTTTTTCTCTTTCATTACAATATATCCTTAATACTATTAACAATTTTATGTTCTTACAATACTATTCTTACATCTAATTCTAAATTGGGGTTTAGTTTGCTTTTTTATCATTTTAATCTTTAACTTTGTTTAATAGGGTTTCTTCCCTAAATCATTGTTGTCCGTTAATGGGTAATAACAGTTACTTTTTCCTTTCTCATAGGGTAATTATTGGTCTTGGTTCCAATATTATTCTTGAGTGCATTATTTCTCCTTCTCCTATGCTTTATTACTTGTTTGTGTATCATTATTGGTTTTCATTTCTATCTATTTCCCTCCTTCTTCATTTTCATCGTATTTGGTTAATACCTTGGTTTTCCATCTTCTCCTTTGGGTACATTTCGACGTGTTACATTGGGTCGTTTAATTCCATGAACTTGTTTCATTTTGGTTTGGGGTTTGGATTTTTTCCTTTTTTCCTTTGGTTTGGTTACATTCTTGTTTATTCTTCGTGGATCCCTTCTTCATTTGTTTCCTTTTGTTGGGTCAATCACTTGGGTTAGGTCATGTCGTCGTTTGTCGAGTCATAGTTTTTATATTTTATTTAAATTAATCATTTTTATTTAACATGAAGTATTATTTTAGATTCAATATTGTTTTGTTCATCCCTGGTATTGGGCTGGCTTATTTGTGTTGTAACACAGTTAATACTCAACTTATTCACATAGTATAATAAAAAAATATTTAAGTCTAAACATTAGCAGTGATTTTAATCTTTATCAAAAATTGTACACGTATTTTTTCAGCAATCTGTTTCCTTTTTATTATTTTAACTTCTATTAAATAATTACAAGATTTAATTAATATACACATCTTACATATAATCAGTTAGTGACTGGCGCCTTATATATAGCTGAGATTCTCGTATCGTGAGATCGTTCACACAGAGCACTGACTTCAACCAATGACGTTACTAACAATAGGTAATTTATAATAGTATTAATTAGATCGTGTGTGTATGTGTATTTTCTCCTCCTCGTTGCCCCTCATTCTCGTAAATTATTGCTTTGGCGACGATTTCTGTATATGCCGATTTCACTACACGTTACTTCTATACTCACTCACGGTAGCAATAAATAAATAATTTAATATGTAATCGATACTAGAAGAAACTAATTTAACTGTAATAAACTGTGTGAGCTTTCTGAATAAAACTGTATCTTTTACTTATGACTGCGGCTGTCTAAGCAATAGTTGATAGTGGAACTGATTTCTTTTAAGTGTGACTCTATATGTAGGATTTTCTAAAAATAAAACTGACTTTTTGAAGTGTAAAACTTGACTTCTTGAAGTGTCGAATTTCTTCGCAGAATCTTACTAACTAATTGTAACTCTGTTTGCTCTCCACTAATTGGCCTTTCTGTAACCTACTGCTCTTTCTTTACTTGTATGCAGCTTCTTAATTGGTTAAAGATTTCACCCACATCCTTATCACTCACTAATCTATCTTACTATTAACCTATTCAATTCCCTATTTCATACACATGGATTTTTCCAACTCTCTTCCGTTCAGAATATTTTATCTGATTGGCCTACCATTTTTTTCACTTCAAAGTGTCCACGTCTAGACCGACACTTCTCTAAACAACCTTCCATAATTCGTCATTGGTCACACCTATTGTTATATCTATCGAACACTCTACAACCTATCAGTAAAATTCATTTATGCTAGCGTAGGCGTTTCCTAGACCTTACCCTACTTTATAAGATTTCAATCGCCAGTATTACCTACAAAACTACTTTTTGTAACAAAGTTCTGTGATTGTGAAAACTAACACATATGTTTTTATAACTAAATTAAGCTTCAGAACCTTTCTGAGTGCCCATTTCTTACGGACATACGAACAGAATACCTCACTTTAATGAAATTACTGTTGGCTGTTTACAATGAATCTCTTTGAAAAAGAGTGTTGACTATTTGGCTCTTCTTTAACAGTTCACAGAGGGTAATGTATGTGTCAGGACAAACAATAATTATGTTAAGGGATGTTTTTAACTAGCAATTCCCTGTACACTTTCTATCTATCTGTTATGAAACTATTGAAGTAAACAGTAGAGATGGTTCATCAAACGGACTTTTTGTTAACAATAATACCGGCTGTACTATGTTTGTACCGTTTTCAAAAATGTTTGAAAATCGCCTTATTACTTTATACTTTCGTTTCTTTGTTATAAAGAAATGAAAGAAGTAACAATAAGTTTGGTAAGAATAGAAATTAAATTGTTTTAACTATCATACAATGCAGTTTAAAAGGAAATCTATTATTGAAAATAATACAATTAAATCAAAATATTATTGAGTATTAAAACTTATTTTAAGTTAAAAATTGTAGTGTTAATCTACACTTACCTTCCATAATAAAACAAATCCTGTTCATAGTAACGTATTACTTATCATTTTTGTTCTTTGTTTTAAGTAACATAAAACAAAAAGCTCAATTTACATTTCTATATACTATTATAAATTCTAAGCAGACGATTTCTTTTGTGTTCCAAAACACAGAAGCACTCAGGGCGAACTATTATATTAAACTTCATTTGACTATTTTTAAATGACACTGACTACACCAAAAAAATCATCTCAACATATTTATCTGAAATCGATACAAGCAAAACATTATATTTTATCTGTTTTGAAAAAATAAAAAAAATTTTTAAAACTTCTTCACATGTTGGGAAAAATCAAAAAAGTGTAGCAAACTTTCGTTGGAGGTATTGGAGGCATGATGTTCATTAAACAATAAAATTATCTTTAGTAATCAATTCTGGATTACGATTCTAGAAATTTGAATAGTTTAATTCAGACCTTTCCTAGTGGACATTGTAAATCATTAAACTCACGTGAAAGTGTAATCATGTCATATGAACTGAACTCTTCTTATTCGTATTATTATTATTATTATTATTGTTGTTGTTGTCAGTATTGAAAAATTACCTGTTTACACAAATATATGAACTGTAAAATATGATTTAACAATAACCATAAGTAGTAACTGGAGATACTGTCGCGGTCCTTGTTTATCGGTCTCTTTGCCTATCCCTTGCAACCAATAAATCATTTTTGATTGACGTGAGTTATCTAGAGCAAAGTGGCATCTGAAATAAATTTTACGTCTATTCTGGTTTACCTTACTGTACTTGTTATGTTCATATCCAGTCCCCCATAGCTACAAACCCCTAAACGTTTTATATCTAATCCAATAAATGTTTACTTATGATCCAATAACTGAACCCACTTATCATTAATATTACAATATTTACTTAGTTTTTAAACGCGGCACAAGACGCGCGCACACACACACACACACACACACACACACATTCATTTATTTATTTATAGTTGGCACGATGTCAATGTACTAATCCTGTAAAATATTACTTTGTGTTCGTTGATATACATATTTACAGTTCTAATAAGGTAATTAATTTTGATTCGAATTTGAAAACTGCGAAAGCCAAATGTAGTTACCTAAAGAAAAATTAATAAAATAAAATATTGGTACCACAATTACGTAATGGTCTTGAAAATTCGAGAGGATTATTGTACACGTTTCTCGGCTAGCCCAGCGAATGCACCCTCTGTGTCAACGTTGCGCACATACGTAGCCTACAGACCGTTCGAGCTCTTGTAACTACGCTAATTATGTCGGCACGCTGGCACAAACATGCAAAATTCTTCTGGAGCTTCTGCTGGATGTATATAAGCAACAGCGGCCAGCTTAATCAGTTAGTTACAGTTGGCGGTTTATCCGGTGTGGATCAAATGACTGTTGCGGATTAGTGGAAAGTGATTATTATTCTAAGTAATGCGGCAACGTAATAAGGTGCCATTATTATTGCGTGTGGACAAATCTAATTTTAATTGTTGTACTGGAGGACTTTGTTGGTTTCAAATTGTTGTGTATGACTAATCACAGTTGATAATTAGTGACAGCATTGGTATCTGGTACTTTGTTGCCACTGGACAGTACGACGATCCGTGTGACCGTCGTAACAATATTTTTATTAAAGTTGTGGCGTTCAAGCGTGACTGCCTTGGAAAGAAATATCACAAGTAGCTGAAACCAAGACTGTCCAGAATATAAGTAATAAATGGTCTGATAGTTGAGACCTCAGTCCCAATATCACCCACGATAACTAGCCGTTATATAGAGAATCAGTCGTGTCTTCTGACCTTGGTTATCTCTTTCCTTAAAAAAGTGTCGATGGTACTTCAGCATTTTAGAAATGAGTGTGTCTGAGCTGCAAACGTAAACAAAGAAATGTTGCTTTTCCAGGCCATTTTATTCGTCGTTTAGAAGTCTTCTAAACAGAGTAGACGGTTATAGCAAAGACGTTATTTTTCCTATGACAAATATAACACTGTTCTACCCCAATCTGTTTATTGCGATCACATATGTTACACAGAAAATTTAGTATATTTTTAGCTAAAGTAGAATATCGCACATCCACTTTGAACTTGCTGTTGCTTTTTTACCTGTTTCTACTTAAGATATAATGTTCTTAACTTCTACTTAATAAACGGATTAATCAACACCTATTTTTCTTTTAGATCAATTGTGCACACCACTTGTCATACGAAAATCAATAGCTTAATTAACTTGAATTACCTTCATCACCTAAACACACAGCTGAAGTAAGTTGGTACGGAAATACACAGGCGGACAAACGAATTGAAATATAGCTCACTTTAGAATGTACAGAATATATTTTCAAGTAAATCTTTAATCTAATTATCAGTAATAATTTACTGCATTTATTGCTGTAAACAATAATGTTGCTGTGGTATTTTCTCCAGTTAAAGGATCCAGGTACACAATTTTATTCGGCTTATTTATTGTCATGTCATAAAATGAACTGATATACAAAATAATCAATTTTTAAGCAGAGAAACACTAATGAACGCGAAAGATAAGTTACTTTCTGTATTAGGTCAGTAAAAGTAGTACAACTCAGTGTTACTCACAAGGCTGAGAGTAAAGGCACAGGCACACAGAACGCGATTTGTCGTGGCGAGCAGTGGTCGTGCGATCGTCGCGGCCGTCGGCGATATGGCACCGTCACACACAGTGCGATATCTTTGTGAGTGATCCAGTATCGTGATTGCTTTCCGGCGAGCAGTTTCAGTACTTTTTGTTCAAGTTTTTTATAGATTTTGAGAAAAAATGAGTAGTTCTGACGAGGAGCAACTCCTTCTTTTATCACTACAACGTAACAGAAAAAAAGACGATGTTGGGTGCATGAAATCAATAGAAAAAGAGAAACACTTGGGGAATACCACCGCCTCTGTCGTGAACTGCAATCACATGAAGATAGGTTTTTGACGTGAATACGTCTTTAAATTTGCTTCCATAGTGGGAGGCAATTCAGAAAACTGATGATAACAAAATCGGGGGATAGAGTTTGGTGTTGGAGCTACATATCTATCATCTACATCCAAAATTTAATTACACCACTCGATAACTAAAGGATCAAAGAATTCGTTACGTTGAGCGAGGACTGTGACGCATCGCGCGCGGCGGAGGGGGAAGCGCCGCCATTTTGAGGTCGTTTCGCTGCGTCACATAATGTCCGTTTAGTATAAATTTTGACTCGGAGAAGCTAGGACGTTCGTTTGAGTTTCAATCGTCAGCTCTCGTCAAGATCTATCGATTGCGTATATAAAACATTAGTGTGAAATAGTTATAGTGAATATATATGGTGTTAAAGTAAAAAATTAAAATAAATAATGCAATGTCGGGCTATATTCGTCAAAAAGCCAAATCAAAATATAGAGATCGTATACGGTTGGAAAGGGCTTCTCAAGAGCAATCCAGTGATACCCGTAAAACACCATATGACAGAGTGAAGCGGTGCCGGGAACGTAAAAGAATGAAGGCGTCCGAGCGGATCAACGACGGCGCCAGTACATCTGCAGCTGGGGCGCCCGAGCCTATGCAAGTGGATGATGTAATCGCTTCTATATCAACGCCGAACTGTATAGACATCGATTGTGTGCGATCTAATATTGTTCATAGAAAAATTTCTTGACTCAAGAACTTTTCAGAATAAATTTTTTAAAAAACTAATTTCTTCACAAAAGAAAATCAATATTTATTTTCATAGCAATAACTAAACAAAAGAATGATTTTGTTTGAATTAAGAAAATATTGAAATAAATTTAAAAACACTTGAGTAAATTTAAAAAAAGTTTGAGACAAGAATATACGTTCTCGATAATTATCGAGAATATATATTCTTATATCAAGAAAATTTACTTGATATAAGTATTTTTTTCTCTCAGTGTATACATATAATACGCTCAAAGAAAATATTACCCGTTACTTACACGTATTCACGTAAAACACACGGCCGTGTCCACGACACAGCCACACCCCGTACTGTTTTTTTCAGTATTTCCGTATGTCTCGAGAAAGTTTCGAGGAACTGCATGACCTACTGCAACCCAGCATTGAGAAGTGTACAACGAATTGGAGAAAACCAATAGGTACGAGGGAAAGACTAGTCATTTGTTTGAGGTAAGTTATGGAAATATATTTTATAAACACAATTAAAATTATTAGGTAAAACCTTATTTAGTACAAAAAAGAATATTCAATATTACAAAAAAGAGTTATAATGCAAGTAATTACAACTACTCGTGGTGCCCGTATTGTTCATACATTTCACCAATGCTATTCATTTCTGCGTAGGTTGGGGACGTATATTCTCTTAGTTGAAATTCCGTAGCACTCGTAGTAGAATGCGAAGAGTTGTCAGAGTACAATGGTGTAGATGATAGAGGTGTACCAAGCTCTTTCATTTCCGTTCGTGCAAAGAGTGTGGCTAATTCTATCTTCAGCATTGCTTGTGTCATGGGCTGGAATTTTCTGAACGTGTCAGCATAACTAAGAAACAAGTGATCTGTACCATCAAAATCTCGTTTAGTTGGCTTGCTTTGTAAAAAGTCAATGACTTTTTCGACGTCATTTTCTTGGGCTTTACATCCAAGTTTCAATTTTTTTGGGAAGTGGGGGTGGCATTTTCGAAGAGGCTGGGGAAAGTTGGTTTTTGTTCGAATCATTGTTTTCTGTTACTTCAATTAGTGGTGGAGTTTCAGCTGTAGGTGATGTGGAATCTTCAATTTCGACTGGTGTCAATACACTGCTGATCCGGGACGCGATTGAAGCGTGTCATCTAAAAATTGCATGTGTGTACTCCATGGCCACTTCAGGTACTTCTTGGCCTGCCCTGTTACACCTTTTGAACTCTTCTTGTACCTCAAGTAACAGTCCCGTAAATTTTTCCACTTAATCTTTGCTGCATCACCTGAAACAAAAAAATGATTAACTTATTAAAATAGCACAGAAAAAATGAGTAGGTAATAACGTTGATAAAACACAAGAAAAAATGTTTACGAAAAATCGATGTACAGTATTTAGGTACACTTGTTAAAATGTACTTTTGCATATACCCATGTAACTTTTTTCACCTACAATTTCTTGCCTATTTATTTTACTTGTAAAATTGTGCTTTTCGATTTTTTTACAGATATTTGGATACAGGCGACAGTCACCAGACCATCGCTTTTTCTTTTCGTATGGGACGTTCAACTGTTTCTAACATTGTGAAACAAGTCAGTCAACAAATTTGGAATGTTTTGCAGCCAATATATTTGCCGCCTCCCACGAGACAGATGTGGAAGAAGGCTGAGGAAGATTTTTTAGCACTCTGGGGTTTTCCGAACTGTGCTGGAAGCACAGATGGAAAACATATCAAACTAAAATTTCCTAGTGATAGTGGATCGAATTATTTCTGCTACAAAAATTATTTTTCACTCGTTCTTCTAGCGGTGGTTGACCCACACTACAAGTTAATGGTAGTTGATATAGGAAGTTATGGACGTCATAGCGACAGTGCTATTTTGGAGAATTCAGCTTTCTACCGGGAATACATTGATGGGAAATCTACTCTACCCTCAAAGCCATTACCTGGTACAGACATCCCTGTTCCTCACGTTTTCGTTGGTGATGAAGGCTTTGCACTTCAAACTTACCTAATGAGACCGTACCCCAAAGCTGGAATAATTACCGATCCAAGAAAAAGACGTTTCAATGCACAGCTCAGTCGAGCACGTCGTGTAGTTGAAAACGCATTCGGAATATTGGCTATGAAATGGCGTGTCTTTTTAAGATCAATAGAAACAGATGTTGAAACTGCAGATTGTATCGTAAAAGCAGCTTGCTGTTTGCACAATTACATTATGATGAAAAATAACGACAGAGATTGTTCCAATGAAAGTGAAGAAGACGTAGGCCCTATACAAGCATTGTTTGCGACAGGTTCAACCAATCGAAGGTCAACTACTGCTGCAATGCAAGTCCGTGAAACGTTCGCTGATTATTTCAACAACATATGAAATGATCAGGTACTTCTAAACTAGGTAGACACAATGAAATAGACATATTTGTGACATAACTTGAACTCAACAATTTCGGAAGTAAATTTTTGAAAATTAATTGTGAAGTGTACTTTTTTGAGATAAAATACATGTTGTTTTTAAGTTATTGTTTGATTGACTTGATTGTTAAAGTGATTTTAATGTTGATATTGTCACACAAAGTAAACAAAGGTGTTGACTAATAGTTCAAACTGTTATTTACATCGGGTCATTCTTATTTTCATAATGCTCATTTCTATGACAAACAATAACAAAACCAAAAATACTCAGTTTATATTCTCTTTACTCAAAAGTCAAAGTGTCAAATTCAAACTGCTTATTCAAAATTTTCTTTTATAATGAGTGATAACACAATCGAACGAAGGCATTTAAATGAACCTGGAATGGAAAAATAAATTGAATTTTTCTCAGTTTTGATTTTTCATGGTTTTGTTTATTTTGTTGTTCGCCTTCATTTTCTCTAGTGTTTGTTTATAAATGATCATCCTTTAATTTTCTATAAAATAAATGTTTATTGCTAAATTCAATGCATTTTTAATTAAAACTATCAACCCGTTAAAAAATAATAACTAAATAAAGCTGTGACCCTTTAATTTTTTTGAGGAGTGTAATACATGATGATAATTAAATAATTAGTGATACTTACTTGTAATGTTCAGCTCTCCTGCAATCTCATTCCACGCATCTGCTTTCTTCACCAGATGTTTGTACAGTTCGTGGGAAGTATCGTACAAATACGCGTATTTCCTCACTTTTCCTGTGAGTGCCTCCGTTTCTTCCCCCATTGCACCGAACTGATAGCTCCAACTGCGCGATAATTTTGTAATTTTGTACAACCGTATCGCTCGTCGTCGCGGTCTAGACTAGATCGTCGCGACAGATCGCCTTGTATGTGACGGACATGATGCAATATTACGTAATACAACTTTACCGCCTTTCCGCCGCGATCCAGTATCGCTGACCGCCGCGACAGATCGCGTTCTGTGTGCCCGAGCCCGAAATCCAACTTTAGTAGAAAAACGTATTTGTAATTTTCTTACGCAAGACATAAACAAGACGTTTCGCTTAGTCAAGGTTTCATTAAAGACGTTACATTGCTATCTAAATGTGCAGTTACAGTAACGTTGTATTGTCTACAGACACGTAACCTGTTTCAAGATAAACTGTTTCATTACTGTTAGTAAAATTCTACGAATTTCTTTCTTTTAAATGACAAGTCTCTGCATACTACTTTATATAGCGTCTGTTCTCCTTTAAATCTAGTATCTGCGCACTTATCAGATTACGTCTCTGTTCCACGTGCTAGGGACAGATTGTCTAATAATAGGTCAGACTGTTCTATTTACTAATCCAACAAACTAATTTCTAACAATAAAACCGTAAAACAACAAAGCAAAGTAAGCGAGAAAATTGTTACCACATTGATCGATACAGAATTGTAGTACATAGTGCATATTTTATTAAAAATAAATATTTACCTCATTTTTCAAATAGGACAAATTACAATTAAAACTAATATCCATGACATACGTTAATTAGTTACCCAGCATTGAACAGAAGTAGCCGTAACAATGCTTTCTCTGGTTAAAAACCACGTTTTATTAACCAAACCTTTCTCCGATTCTGGGTTAGATCAAACAGCTGTGAACCTACTTCTTTGCTCCGAAATTTAAGCACCATAAGTTTTAGTATTGTATTATTTTATCTTTGAACGAGAAATATGGGCGAAATGTTTACTTAGCCGTAAATGGAGAATAAAAGGATCTTGGTCCTTATGTTAATATGACATTGTTTTTTGCTTTTAGCTTTCAAATCACTACTAAAATGTATCATCATTCTGGATCACACTACATAATTTAGACTTTAATAAAAAAGTTTTTAAATTAAATAATGCAAAGATGGATATGAAGGAATCGGGAGATTTTAAACAGTAGAGTACGTTTAAAACTACAACTTCATTATGTGGCCCACACCACAATACTTATTGGGATTTAAAAAAGATTGAAAGGAGAAGTTTAATTACAAAACGAAATACTAAAATAAAATTTACTCTAGTCTATATTGATATACAAAGAGTGTTTTTGTTTTGCGCGTTTGGTGCCGTAAGCAACATAAGCAGCATTGATCTGATACTTGTGCTTATTAAGAGACTGTCGTGTCTTCTGCTCAGACAGGTTTCTACAGTATACAATGTCGTTGCTAATTTTAGAAGACATGTCGTTGTGTTAGTGTTTTATATTTGTAATTCACATTCAGATATAACAATACATTTCTATAATTTAGCTAAAAACGTTTCATAGATATAGAAATTAAATTCTTTTTCTGTAGGACTATTTAATTTTTAGCTAACATATAAAAACTCGTTAGTTTCTTGATTTTAAAAAATAAGCATTGTAAACTAAAATGATACACTGGCATCGATTAAGCTGACATCTCATCATCAATTATAATGGTATCACCAATAATATTAGTGTCAAAAATCATATTCTTTTTTCAGCAATATTATTCGTTTTAGTAATTATATTATTTCAGAAAATGTTTTAGTCCAGCAATATTACTTGTATCAACAAATTTACTGACACTTCGTCTCCAATTCAATTGACAGTTATACAGAATAAATGAAATTAGTTTCATTTTTAAAAGCATCAACAATCAGCAGAATCATTAAACAAGTTATCCTAATCTTGTGCAAGGAAATCAACATCAAATACATCAATAGTTTTAACAGTTAAATTTATTTTAAGTTTTATACCATAAAAAACTTTTGCTTCAAGAAATCTTGTCTGCCTAATCTGTACATTTTGATTTACGTAATAATGCTACAAGATATCGTACAAAGGAAAAAATTAACATCTTTATTGAAAGATTCAAAACGCCCTTTCATGATAGGTTAAAGTTTTTACACTGCTAGGTAAAATATTTTTAAAGCACCTATTGTATCTAAGCATAAACGTATAGAATCAAATTGACATGGAACTCTACACGAGCATACATATCTCTTAGCCCTCGCTCTCGACGATTGATTGGACGGTACAAACGGCTACAGTTCGTTGAGATCCGGGCTTGAGCGTGAATTAAACAGCCATTTCCCTCAAACGTTGGTATTTACCGACATAGCGTATGGATACATTTTGATTACTGTAGCCTATATTTCTTATTGTTTTTCACTAATGTAATATGGTTAAGTACTTTCTCAATTTATAACAACATTATCCGCAATTGGATATTGTTAGCTCAAATTTCGTTTTAGCATACAGTACGTTTTGTAATTCAACACTGGTTACTGGTAAGTAATACATTACGCTTACGAAATATATAAAATTAAAGCTTGATAACTCGATGTGCTATTGGTAGTAAATTATACAAACTAATATAGGTTGACACAAAGAGGCTTGTTCTTCTTAAACAGTATGCTGTTTTGGAAAACATTCTATTAGATTTAGAGATTTAGTAGTATTTTCACTTAAATTTTGTATAAATTAGAGATACAGATTTTTCTCTATTGTTGATCCTCTGAAAGTTTCTCGGGTGACTCGTTTTGTCTCTGCTAGTTTTGTCCCCAGCGGATATTTTATTTTGCCTTAACACATGTAGGTCTATGTCTCGATGGTGGCTACATGTTCCAACCTCATACACAATATTTCTACACGAGGAAACGCAGTACACATTTATTTACTATAATTACTACAAGAATGCGCGCGCGCTCACACGCACACACACACGATCCCGGTTAATAACCGACATTATTGTTTTGTAATAAGCTTAGCAAACGCGCAAGGAAAATACATAAGGAAAACACAACGAATTTACTAGCAGTTCGTAAACAACACTTAATACTCGTGGACATTACTGTAGTGACAGCACAACATTAGACAGTTGGATAAAAACAATAACACGCTGAATAACATGCTACAGGAACAAGGAATGAGCATAAACGTGATAAGGAAAAAACAAAATAATACGTGTTCGTAAGAATTTCAAAATAACAATTAAGGGTCAGTAATAATAAAGACAGCAGCTAAAATATGTAGAAAAATATGAATGTTTGCGAGTCAGAATACAGAAGTAAGGAAGTTATTTTCTCATTGTAAAAGTAAGTTAACGTCGTCCCCTTAGGTATGTTTAAGTGGAATTTGCCGATTAATAGTATACAGTTGAGTTCACAATAAAATATAATGAGGTAGGCCTACGTCTTAAAAATTATAAATGGTAAATAATAAACACAATATTTAAAACTTTTCTGTTGTTTCCTTTAATACTAATTGGCTGGTAAACTGATCGCTTTGTCTTTTTTGTGTATTAAACTTAACTGTGTTCTCCAGACATTGTTAAAGGAGTTTCATCAATCTGTTCCCTTTATTATACTTCTTTCTACTTCTATCACTTTCGTATATTTTCTCTTCCAAATTGTGGCTCTTGAATTAAGTTAATAATGACATTTAGAATTCTCTTTAGTAACGGATAACTTGTATCATATTGATTAGTTATAGTGTGAATTAAAATTTTTGTTCGCCAATAATAATAGGAGTAACGTTATGTGCGTTTGTAAATTCACTTGTGTTTGTATATATGTAAATTCATATATATACATGATAGCTCTCAGATTTTTGCGGGTGTGATATGATGGTGTCTTCTGATGGTTTGAGTACCACGGAAAACAGCAAAACAAAACGCGGGACTCATCAGCTCTTAAGAATAATACACTTCGCGCGCGCGCGCGCGTTTGTTGCAATGTGACTCACTGTTTGTGATTATATGGGGGCATTTTTACAATAAACCTTGGTTAGTGCCCTGTGCAAAGTAGTGTGAATGTGATAAGACGCTATTGTTATTAGGATAATTACTGCATGGCAACGTAGGTTAAGACGATTATAAACAATAAAAAACCAGCAATGCACTGTATCGTGAAAGTGTCTAAGTGTTGTGCGCGTAATGAATTGTGTGAGGATACTTAACAGTAAGCCAATTAACATACGTACTAAGTCATTTATATTGTAGAAGTCTCCTACTTTTCTTATAGTAATTAGTTATGTTTCTAAAGTTTAAGGTGTTGTTTATAATTGTTGAGCGCCAATTCTGAATGGTTACAGAATAATTTATAATTAGTTTAGTTAAGGTTAAAGTCAATTGATGTGTACACGCCACCTGTTGGTTGCAGAAAATTTGTAAAGTAACCCATGATGATGTGTAACACTGATTCACAAGATATTTAATAATGGTGAAGAACCTCGGTCTTGTAGTTGTACTGTAGTAATTAGACGCCGTTGACCTACCTGTTTTCGTATCTTCTGTTAAATAAATACAGGGAATTGCTGAAGTTAATTGTAAGACTATCTACTCAAGTAGTATGTATAATACAGTGTAAATATCCCTTCCTTGAGGTATTTATATTGACCCTTAAGTTTGTTAAAATATTCGATATTGGTAAGCACTCGTTTAAGAATCGTAATTAATTTAAGGTTCTTGAAATGTGAAGAGTTGTTCAGGTGATCGTTTCCTTATTGATGTAAGGTAGTGTCGTTCTGAAAGTACCTTGCAGGTTAAATAAAATATGATTTCAACCTTTTGGTTAAAATAAATATTGTTCACACAAAAATTAATTAACACCCTGGAATCATCAGCTGGTTTCACAAAATTACCTCTACTTACTCATTGATATATTTGAATTTTCGTGCAAATAATTTACCATACGAATTGCTGCCAACATAACCTGTGAAGGTCGGCTAGTACTAGTTTTAAAGTAAGGCAAGACGGTCGCTAAAACTAATAATGATAGTTCATACACAATTGTTATCCCTTAACATGCTTTTATTTTCATTATATATTCATATTAACTTTTTTCTGACTTCAGTAACAAAATAAATTCATAATATAAACTGATTGACCCCGGCTAGAGACAATCCCTGGCCTTCGCTAATGAACGTAAAACGTGGCATTCCGTAATTTTACAATTATTAAATTATTAGGTTCTTTTGACCATGATATAGTGTTTAAAATGTCTTCTTTGCAGAACAAAACATCACAAAAGATTATTAACTATAGAATTATTCAAATAAATACTTAAATCTACGGTTGAGAAACAAAATAAATGTCGGATTATATCCCAGTGTTAACCTAACCAAGTTTCGTTAGCTTGCTCATTGAAAGCTTCTAATCTTGACAAAAAATAGTTATTTCAAATTAAATAATCATTATAATAATCAGTGACAGTGATTAAAGAGTGTTACAGTGGTTAAATATTTTTAAGTGCCTATAATAAGTGAAAAGGGAATACATTTCTTAAGTCCGATACAATATATTATTGTTTAAATATCACTATACTTGCTTGTTTGTACCCTTCTTTCTTTATTGCACTTTTTATTTTAATTCACTTTATTTATTTATAGATATTTAGTATCCACTGCCCTATACGATCACTGTACTCCGTAAAGGTTCACTGATATTAGGTTAATACAACCTTTGTTTACATATGGCCTAATCTACTTTGCACTTTTGAGGTTATCCCGTCTGGTCAGCTGTACGAGGTTAGTTCTGAAAATCGGTCACAGGACAAGCGTAGCGTCCTCGTTGGAAAACTTTGTGATGACCAAAAATTTTAAATTTTTAAATTTTGATCAAGAAGAACGTTACACCAGTCAAGTCACCCCAACCCGAGCCAGAAGTAATAAATACAGAGACAACTTAACAACGTGTGAACTGGACGCTTGCCAAGAACAATGAGAGAATGCCTGACACAACACTACAATAGGAAGTAAGGATCGCCTGTGACAGACTCGGCTCAACTGAGATTTACAGCCCCACAACAAACTAAACAAAAGATGGAGTACGGTGGCCCAGATATGGAGAAATTGTAGCGAACACACGCTGTAAGGTTAATTTGGAGCGTGCCAGCAATAAGAAAAAGGATACTCACACAAAGGGTTTAGGAGAGTCTCACCCGTATGAAAACAAAGCGGTGCATATCGAGTGAATGGAGCCAGGATGTGTGCACAGCGTGAAAACATCTTACTGGTGACAACTAGTATTTATGACGGGAGACCGGAGTGGCACCTTGGAAATGACGACACGCATGGAGCTGCTAATTGACGAAAAAGGGTCGTGGGAAGTCAAACAATAACGAAATGCGACGTATTGTTAGCGTGAGAATAAATGCAGATCTCCGGAGCATACTTGGACAAAAGCTTGATAGACAGGCGCGGAATTGCTCTACATTCTAGGAAATGGTACGAAGCCCTTTCGTCGTGTACTTGAGGGGATGCCCGATAACGAAACAGAGTCCAGTATGTTCCCAGGACGCAGGTGGAGAGGACTGTTGTTATGATAGCAGCGCGAACAGCGAATCAGGGGTCGAGAACCATAGTTCTACGTAGTGGTAGGAATTCATCTGACCTATCGTGGTTGACCAAAGGCGTATTTGCCAGGACATTGCATTATGGTAAATGAAGCTTAATAAAAACTGTTTACAGGGCAGGCGGAGCCTCAGTCTTCATATATATTTCAGTCTTAATATAATTCTCAGTCTTAATACATTTTCAGTCTCAATATTTATCTCAGTTTTACTCTGAAACTCAGTTACGCAGTGTTTAATCAGTTAACTTAGTACTTTCAGTTATTCACAAGTTATTCAGTCATAGTGTATTCGCAGTGACTCAATCATGCAGTATACTTCAGTTGTTAAAAACTTTCAGTTACTCAGTTTTACTCAACTACCGCTTGTTAAGAACTAAGTTAATTATTCGCAGTCTTCATTTAATAACAGACTCACAAAACTTTACGTCAATGTTTTACCGAGTTACGGAAATGTATAGTAGCGCAGTGTGAAGTGTCATAATACCGAATGGAACAATACATCACGTAATCCAAACACAATACATTAACGTATATAGACGCACGAAGAAGTTTGACGATAGACAGTTATATATACACGATCATTAGCAATGAATGCACTCATGCAACAAAAACTTTATAGACTTTCATATTAACGGCCGACACCAAAGGAGGACACACACACCGCGAGTGAATCTTATCCGCGAGTGTTAAGTGATGGTAAGCATCGAATCTACACAACCTTACGTATTTGGATCATCAATGGAAAGGAGTTTCGCCGATAGAGTTTTTGGATAATCCATTTCACAAGTAAATCTTTATGTTATTATTGTTATAATAACTCTACTGTCCTGACTATTTTCAAATAAATCACCCTTTGAGAATTTAGATTGATTGTTATGGTAATATTAAATATAAAGCTACTCATCTGAGGCAAAATGAACGCATTGGTGTAAGATTAATATGTTGATTGTCTATGTTTATGTATGTTCATTGTGTTATATATATGTGTATGTTTTTCAGCGAACGACGTAATGAGTTCATATTGTAATTTGATTCATATATATATATATATATATATGTGTGTGTGTGTGTGTGTTTTCTTTTATGAATTTACTTACAGGACATAATTTGTATCCATACATCGGAAGTTTCTTTATTTGGATAATGTTAAATAAATAAGTGTTTATTTGCTAAGTATTTATGCGTTCATTATTGTCATTTTTACCTTGTAAAAAACACTAACGTCAATTGAATGATTTGTAGTAAATTTTCTATATCGTTTATTATACAACTAGCAGAGTCTCAGTGCAGTAATTATGCTAATCGTTAATGAACACAGTCACTAACATCAAAGTAATTAATATATCACGTAAATTCAATTAATTTGACATAAATTAACCTAATTGGATAATCACATAATTAATTCCATAAATTAGCATAATTGCACATCCCCAGTTAATTATAACTTTTGTAGACTGCCTTCTCACCTTTGTCAGAATCTCGCTCCTACTGGCAGGTGATGATCGCTGATTGGTTGATTTCTCTTAATTTTCGTAATTATTCGGTACATTTCGTTAAAATAGACGCTTTCAAGCGTCGTTTTCCTGGGTTCAAGATAATAATAAATTGTTTTACACAAGTACGTCCAAGGGCTCGGAATTGATTAATTCTTTATAATTAATATTGTTCCCTTATATGAGCTCTAATAAACAATTCATTACTTGCTCAGCATTTTCTGAGATGAACATTTCGGTGCCCCATGCAATAGGGTTTTGATTATTATAACAAAGTAAAAATCCTAACATTTACCTTATTTGGTATTTACATATATAAAAGTTTGTTTTACTTATTTATTTATTTAATTTTGAATAAACAATTATGCTTACTTACTAGTAATTGTGTATCACTCCTT
Organism: Magicicada septendecula; assembly: GCA_034769895.1. NCBI lineage: Eukaryota > Metazoa > Arthropoda > Insecta > Hemiptera > Cicadidae > Magicicada > Magicicada septendecula. Next base: position 430,765,034 of record CM068369.1, on the reverse strand, counting down.
TACAATGATTAATAGAGTTGTAGTTTTATAAAATCATATTTGGCTGATTAGGCCTAACTCAACCTGGGTTACAAAAATCTTAATTATATTTCTTATATTAATATCACTTTATTTTATTGTGATATTATTAATCACAATTGACATTTACCACTTCCTATCTCTTTTACAACTCTACACATGATATAAATTAATCCTTATTTCTTATAGACAATATAAATAACTGGTCTAGGCCTAATGGACTACCCTAGTTTGAACATTATTTTTTTCAGATTTTAATAATTCTGATTTTTAATGCAAGACAATTATTCTCAATTGTTCTTAATCATTGTCTTTCATCTTTGACACTATAATAATTACAATTATTATCTTTAATTGTTGACATATACAATAAATCAGTTATCCATGGCTACTGGTCCATGGTCCTACACTTTATTTTCCTTCTTTGGATTAAAATAAGTACCTTGGCTATCAAACAATTACTCTAAATTGTTCTTGATACACTTATTCAACTTCTATTACAATACTAAATACCTAACAGTACACTTATTTGTTTTAAACAATATAAACCATTACGCTTGGCTCCTTGGCCTAGGATAGTGACTCTTAGTTTCACTCTTCTTTTGGTAATACAAGTTCCTTTCTCTTATTTAATTATTCTAACATGTTCTTCATAACTTACTTAAACTTTGACAATATAGTTTGTCACTTAACATTGTCTTTATTACTTATTCTGTATGTTATTATCTTCAGAATTTGTATTCTGAAGGTATAGTACATGCATTTGGTCTCATTATTTTCTTTGGTTTATTCTTAATATTTACTAACATTTTTAGTACTAGAATATTCGTTGAATATTACTGCTTCTATTATCATTTATATAACATAGTTTGTTTAAATGATTTATATTAAAAAACTTGTTCTCTTTAATTCCGCTTACTGACAAGGTTCAGTGCCTCATATTTCTTCTTTTATATGTTATATCTTATATTATAACCATTATTATTTAGTTATAATGTCATTATCTACTAGTGAATAGATAGTTTTCACTTTTAGTTACTATTTAGGGGTTTTGCAAAGCTTTTTAGTTTATTTTATTATATAAAACAATACAATGGTACATAACCTTACATTTGTGTCATTGTTGTTTTGTAGTACATTTTCATCTCACTACTCTTAATACTTTTCTGGCTTTACATTAATTTATTCATAATCATAAACCAAATTTATTATTTGATTTCACTCTTTTAGTCTTTAGAGGCCAATTATTGTATTCACAATGGAATTGATTGAGTATCCAGTTTATTGCTGCATTATGGAATATAAGTTCTCTCTTTTTTACCATTTGTAATGCAGTTTCCTGGAGTAACTCTTAATCTGGTTAATTTACACAGGTATATTATTCTAGTTCTGATTAATTTTATTACAGTGTTTTTTTCTACCTAAATGGTGGTATACAATTTATTTAAGGACTTATTATTCTGTTCTTCCTGTATCATGGTCTTGAAATGATACCATATTACCGACATAGCGTATGGATACATTTTGATTACTGTAGCCTATATTTCTTATTGTTTTTCACTAATGTAATATGGTTAAGTACTTTCTCAATTTATAACAACATTATCCGCAATTGGATATTGTTAGCTCAAATTTCGTTTTAGCATACAGTACGTTTTGTAATTCAACACTGGTTACTGGTAAGTCATACATTACGCTTACGAAATATATAAAATTAAAGCTTGATAACTCGATGTGCTATTGGTAGTAAATTATACAAACTAATATAGGTTGACACAAAGAGGCTTGTTCTTCTTAAACAGTATGCTGTTTTGGAAAACATTCTATTAGATTTAGAGATTTAGTAGTATTTTCACTTAAATTTTGTATAAATTAGAGATACAGATTTTTCTCTATTGTTGATCCTCTGAAAGTTTCTCGGGTGACTCGTTTTGTCTCTGCTAGTTTTGTCCGCAGCGGATATTATATTTTGCCTTAACACATGTAGGTCTATGTCTCGATGGTGGCTACATGTTCCAACCTCATACACAATATTTCTACACGAGGAAACGCAGTACACATTTATTTACTATAATTACTACAAGAATGCGCGCGCGCGCGCACACGCACACACGCACACACACACGATCCCGGTTAATAACCGACATTTTTGTTTTGTAATAAGCTTAGCAAACGCGCAAGGAAAATACATAAGGAAAACACAACTAATTTACTAGCAGTTCGTAAACAACACTTAATACTCGTGGACATTACTGTAGTGACAGCACAACATTAGACAGTTGGATAAAAACAATAACACGCTGAATAACATGCTACAGGAACAAGGAATGAGCATAAACGCGATAAGGAAAAAAAACAAAATAATTCGTGTTCGTAAGAATTTCAAAATAACAATTAAGGGTCAGTAATAATAAAGACAGCAGCTAAAGTATGTAGAAAAATATGAATGTTTGCGAGTCAGAATACAGAAGTAAGGAAGTTATTTTCTCATTGTAAAAGTAAGTTAACGTCGTCCCCTTAGGTATGTTTAAGTGGAATTTGCCGGTTAATAGTATACAGTTGAGTTCACAATAAAATATAATGAGGTAGGCCTACGTCTTAAAAATTATAAATGGTAAATAATAAACACAATATTTAAAACTTTTCTGTTGTTTCCTTTAATACTAATTGGCTGGTAAACTGATCGTTTTGTCTTTTTTGTGTATTAAACTTAACTGTGTTCTCCAGACATTGTTAAAGGAGTTTCATCAATCTGTTCCCTTTATTATACTTCTTTCTACTTCTATCACTTTCGTATATTTTCTCTTCCAAATTGTGGCTCTTGAATTAAGTTAATAATGACATTTAGAATTCTCTTTAGTAACGGATAACTTGTATCATATTGATTAGTTATAGTGTGAATTAAAATTTTTGTTCGCCAATAATAATAGGAGTAACGTTATGTGCGTTTGTAAATTCACTTGTGTTTGTATATATGTAAATTCATATATATACATGATAGCTCTCAGATTTTTGCGGGTGTGATATGATGGTGTCTTCTGATGGTTTGAGTACCACGGAAAACAGCAAAACAAAACGCGGGACTCATCAGCTCTTAAGAATAATACACTTCGCGCGCGCGCGCGCGTTTGTTGCAATGTGACTCACTGTGTGTGATTATGTGGGGGCATTTTTACAATAAACCTTGGTTAGTGTCCTGTGCAAAGTGGTGTGAATGTGATAAGACGCTATTGTTATTAGGATAATTACTGCATGGTAACGTAGGTTAAGACGATTATAAACAATAAAAAACCAGCAATGCACTGTATCGTGAAAGTGTCTAAGTGTTGTGCGCGTAATGAATTGTGTGAGGATACTTAACAGTAAGCCAATTAACATACGTACTAAGTCATTTATATTGTAGAATTCTCCTACTTTTTCTTATAGTAATTAGTTATGTTTCTAAAGTTTAAGGTGTTGTTTATAATTGTTGAGCGCCAATTCTGAATGGTTACAGAATAATTTATAATTAGTTTAGTTAAGGTTAAAGTCAATTGATGTGTACACGCCACCTGTTGGTTGCAGAAAATTTGTAAAGTAACCCATGATGATGTGTAACACTGATTCACAAGATATTTAATAATGGTGAAGAACCTCGGTCTTGTAGTTGTACTGTAGTAATTAGACGCCGTTGACCTACCTGTTTTCGTATCTTCTGTTAAATAAATACAGGGAATTGCTGAAGTTAATTGTAAGACTATCTACTCAAGTAGTATGTATAATACAGTGTAAATATCCCTTCCTTGAGGTATTTATATTGACCCTTAAGTTTGTTAAAATATTCGATATTGGTAAGCACTCGTTTAAGAATCGTAATTAATTTAAGGTTCTTGAAATGTGAAGAGTTGTTCAGGTGATCGTTTCCTTATTGATGTAAGGTAGTGTCGTTCTGAAAGTACCTTGCAGGTTAAATAAAATATGATTTCAACCTTTTGGTTAAAATAAATATTGTTCACACAAAAATTAATTAACACCCTGGAATCATCAGCTGGTTTCACAAAATTACCTCTACTTACTCATTGATATATTTGAATTTTCGTGCAAATAATTTACCATACGAATTGCTGCCAACATAACCTGTGAAGGTCGGCTAGTACTAGTTTTAAAGTAAGGCAAGACGGTCGCTAAAACTAATAATGATAGTTCATACACAATTGTTATCCCTTAACATGCTTTTATTTTCATTATATATTCATATTAACTTTTTTCTGACTTCAGTAACAAAATAAATTCATAATATAAACTGATTGACCCCGGCTAGAGACAATCCCTGGCCTTCGCTAATGAACGTAAAACGTGGCATTCCGTAATTTTACAATTATTAAATTATTAGGTTCTTTTGACCATGATATAGTGTTTAAAATGTCTTCTTTGCAGAACAAAACATCACAAAAGATTATTAACTATAGAATTATTCAAATAAATACTTAAATCTACGGTTGAGAAACAAAATAAATGTCGGATTATATCCCAGTGTTAACCTAACCAAGTTTCGTTAGCTTGCTCATTGAAAGCTTCTAATCTTGACAAAAAATAGTTATTTCAAATTAAATAATCATTATAATAATCAGTGACAGTGATTAAAGAGTGTTACAGTGGTTAAATATTTTTAAGTGTCTATAATAAGTGAAAAGGGAATACATTTCTTAAGTCCGATACAATATATTATTGTTTAAATATCACTATACTTGCTTGTTTGTACCCTTCTTTCTTTATTGCAATTTTTATTTTAATTCACTTTATTTATTTATAGATATTTAGTATCCACTGCCCTATACGATCACTGTACTCCGTAAAGGTTCACAGATATTAGGTTAATACAACCTTTGTTTACATATGGCCTAATCTACTTTGCACTTTTGAGGTTATCCCGTCTGGTCAGCTGTACGAGGTTAGTTCTGAAAATCGGTCACAGGAGAAGCGTAGCGTCCTCGTTGGAAAATTTTGTGATGACCAAAAATTTTAAATTTTTAAATTTTGATCAAGAAGAACGTTACACCAGTCAAGTCACCCCAACCCGAGCCAGAAGTAATAAATACAGAGACAACTTAACAACGTGTGAACTGGACGCTTGCCAAGAACAATGAGAGAATGCCTGACACAACACTACAATAGGAAGTAAGGATCGCCTGTGACAGACTCGGCTCAACTGAGATTTACAGCCCCACAACAAACTAAACAAAAGATGGAGTACGGTGGCCCAGATACGGAGAAATTGTAGCGAACACACGCTTTAAGGTTAATTTGGAGCGTGCCAGCAATAAGAAAAAGGATACTCACACAAAGGGTTTAGGAGAGTCTCACCCGTATGAAAACAAAGCGGTGCATATCGAGTGAATGGAGCCAGGATGTGTGCACAGCGTGAAAACATCTTACTGGTGACAACTAGTATTTATGACGGGAGACCGGAGTGGCACCTTGGAAATGACGACACGCATGGAGCTGCTAATTGACGAAAAAGGGTCGTGGGAAGTCAAAGAATAACGAAATGCGACGTATTGTTCGCGTGAGAATAAATGCAGACCTCCGGAGCATACTTGGACAAAAGCTTGATAGACAGGCGCGGAATTGCTCTACATTCTAGGAAATGGTACGAAGCCCTTCCGTCGTGTACTTGAGGGGATGCCCGATAACGAACCAGAGTCCAGTATGTTCCCAGGACGCAGGTGGAGAGGACTGTTGTTATGATAGCAGCGCGAACAGCGAATCAGGGGTCGAGAACCATAGTTCTACGTAGTGGTAGGAATTCATCTGACCTATCGTGGTTGACCAAAGGCGTATTTGCCAGGACATTGCATTATGGTAAATGAAGCTTAATAAAAACTGTTTACAGGGCAGGCGGAGCCTCAGTCTTCATATATATCTCAGTCTTAATATAATTCTCAGTCTTAATACATTTTCAGTTTCAATATTTATCTCAGTTTTACTCTGAAACTCAGTTACGCAGTGTTTAATCAGTTAACTTAGTACTTTCAGTTATTCACAAGTTATTCAGTCATAGTGTATTCGCAGTGACTCAATCATGCAGTATACTTCAGTTGTTAAAAACTTTCAGTTACTCAGTTTTACTCAACTACCGCTTGTTAAGAACAAAGTTAATTATTCGCAGTCTTCATTTAATAACAGACTCACAAAACTTTACGTCAATGTTTTACCGAGTTACGGAAATGTATAGTAGCGCAGTGTGAAGTGTCATAATACCGAATGGAACAATACATCACGTAATCCAAACACAATACATTAACGTATATAGACGCACGAAGAAGTTTGACGATAGACAGTTATATATACACGATCATTAGCAATGAATGCACTCATGCAACAAAAACTTTATAGACTTTCATATTAACGGCCGACACCAAAGGAGGACACACACACCGCGAGTGAATCTTATCCGCGAGTGTTAAGTGATGGTAAGCATCGAATCTACACAACCTTACGTATTTGGATCATCAATGGAAAGGAGTTTCGCCCATAGAGTTTTTGGATAATCCATTTCACAAGTAAATCTTTATGTTATTATTGTTATAATAACTCTACTGTCCTGACTATTTTCAAATAAATCACCCTTTGAGAATTTAGATTGATTGTTATGGTAATATTAAATATAAAGCTACTCATCTGAGGCAAAATGAACGCATTGGTGTAAGATTAATATGTTGATTGTCTATGTTTATGTATGTTCATTGTGTTATATATATGTGTATGTTTTTCAGCGAACGACGTAATGAGTTCATATTGTAATTTGATTCATATATATATATATATATGTGTGTGTGTGTGTGTGTGTTTTCTTTTATGAATTTACTTACAGGACATAATTTGTATCCATACATCGGAAGTTTCTTTATTTGAATAATGTTAAATAAATAAGTGTTTATTTGCTAAGTATTTATGCGTTCATTATTGTCATTTTTACCTTGTAAAAAACACTAACGTCAATTGAATGATTTGTAGTAAATTTTCTATATCGTTTATTATACAACTAGCAGAGTCTCAGTGCAGTAATTATGCTAATCGTTAATGAACACAGTCACTAACATCAAAGTAATTAATATATCACGTAAATTCAATTAATTTGACATAAATTAACCTAATTGGATAATCACATAATTAATTCCATAAATTAGCATAATTGCACATCCCCAGTTAATTATAACTTTTGTAGACTGCCTTCTCACCTTTGTCAGAATCTCGCTCCTACTGGCAGGTGATGATCGCTGATTGGTTGATTTCTCTTAATTTTCGTAATTATTCGGTACATTTCGTTAAAATAGACGCTTTCAAGCGTCGTTTTCCTGGGTTCAAGATAATAATAAATTGTTTTACACAAGTACGTCCAAGGGCTCGGAATTGATTAATTCTTTATAATTAATATTGTTCCCTTATATGAGCTCTAATAAACAATTCATTACTTGCTCAGCATTTTCTGAGATGAACATTTCGGTGCCCCATGCAATAGGGTTTTGATTATTATAACAAAGTAAAAATCCTAACATTTACCTTATTTGGTATTTACATATATAAAAGTTTATTTTACTTATTTATTTATTTAATTTTGAATAAACAATTATGCTTACTTACTAGTAATTGTGTATCACTCCTTTACAATGATTAATAGAGTTGTAGTTTTATAAAATCATATTTGGCTGATTAGGCCTAACTCAACCTGGGTTACAAAAATCTTAATTATATTTCTTATATTAATATCACTTTATTTTATTGTGATATTATTAATCACAATTGACATTTACCACTTCCTATCTCTTTTACAACTCTACACATGATATAAATTAATCCTTATTTCTTATAGACAATATAAATAACTGGTCTAGGCCTAATGGACTACCCTAGTTTGAACATTATTTTTTTCAGATTTTAATAATTCTGATTTTTAATGCAAGACAATTATTCTCAACTGTTCTTAATCATTGTCTTTCATCTTTGACACTATAATAATTACAATTATTATCTTTAATTGTTGACATATACAATAAATCAGTTATCCATGGCTACTGGTCCATGGTCCTACACTTTATTTTCCTTCTTTGGATTAAAATAAGTACCTTGGCTGTCAAACAATTACTCTAAATTGTTCTTGATACACTTATTCAACTTCTATTACAATACTAAATACCTAACAGTACACTTATTTGTTTTAAACAATATAAACCATTACGCTTGGCTCCTTGGCCTAGGATAGTGACTCTTAGTTTCACTCTTCTTTTGGTAATACAAGTTCCTTTCTCTTATTTAATTATTCTAACATGTTCTTCATAACTTACTTAAACTTTGACAATATAGTTTGTCACTTAACATTGTCTTTATTACTTATTCTGTATGTTATTATCTTCAGAATTTGTATTCTGAAGGTATAGTACATGCATTTGGTCTCATTATTTTCTTTGGTTTATTCTTAATATTTACTAACATTTTTAGTACTAGAATATTCGTTGAATATTACTGCTTCTATTATCATTTATATAACATAGTTTGTTTAAATGATTTATATTAAAAAACTTGTTCTCTTTAATTCCGCTTACTGACAAGGTTCAGTGCCTCATATTTCTTCTTTTATATGTTATATCTTATATTATAACCATTATTATTTAGTTATAATGTCATTATCTACTAGTGAATAGATAGTTTTCACTTTTAGTTACTATTTAGGGGTTTTGCAAAGCTTTTTAGTTTATTTTATTATATAAAACAATACAATGGTACATAACCTTACATTTGTGTCATTGTTGTTTTGTAGTACATTTTCATCTCACTACTCTTAATACTTTTCTGGCTTTACATTAATTTATTCATAATCATAAACCAAATTTATTATTTGATTTCACTCTTTTAGTCTTTAGAGGCCAATTATTGTATTCACAATGGAATTGATTGAGTATCCAGTTTATTGCTGCATTATGGAATATAAGTTCTCTCTTTTTTACCATTTGTAATGCAGTTTCCTGGAGTAACTCTTAATCTGGTTAATTTACACAGGTATATTATTCTAGTTCTGATTAATTTTATTACAGTGTTTTTTTCTACCTAAATGGTGGTATACAATTTATTTAAGGACTTATTATTCTGTTCTTCCTGTATCATGGTCTTGAAATGATACCATATTACCGACATAGCGTATGGTTACATTTTGATTACTGTAGCCTATATTTCTTATTGTTTTTCACTAATGTAATATGGTTAAGTACTTTCTCAATTTATAACAACATTATCCGCAATTGGATATTGTTAGCTCAAATTTCGTTTTAGCATACAGTACGTTTTGTAATTCAACACTGGTTACTGGTAAGTAATACATTACGCTTACGAAATATATAAAATTAAAGCTTGATAACTCGATGTGCTATTGGTAGTAAATTATACAAACTAATATAGGTTGACACAAAGAGGCTTGTTCTTCTTAAACAGTATGCTGTTTTGGAAAACATTCTATTAGATTTAGAGATTTAGTAGTATTTTCACTTAAATTTTGTATAAATTAGAGATACAGATTTTTCTCTATTGTTGATCCTCTGAAAGTTTCTCGGGTGACTCGTTTTGTCTCTGCTAGTTTTGTCCGCAGCGGATATTTTATTTTGCCTTAACACATGTAGGTCTATGTCTCGATGGTGGCTACATGTTCCAACCTCATACACAATATTTCTACACGAGGAAACGCAGTACACATTTATTTACTATAATTACTACAAGAATGCGCGCGCGCGCACACGCACACACACACGATCCCGGTTAATAACCGACATTATTGTTTTGTAATAAGCTTAGCAAACGCGCAAGGAAAATACATAAGGAAAACACAACGAATTTACTAGCAGTTCGTAAACAACACTTAATACTCGTGGACATTACTGTAGTGACAGCACAACATTAGACAGTTGGATAAAAACAATAACACGCTGAATAACATGCTACAGGAACAAGGAATGAGCATAAACGCGATAAGGAAAAAAAGCAAAATAATTCGTGTTCGTAAGAATTTCAAAATAACAATTAAGGGTCAGTAATAATAAAGACAGCAGCTAAAGTATGTAGAAAAATATGAATGTTTGCGAGTCAGAATACAGAAGTAAGGAAGTTATTTTCTCATTGTAAAAGTAAGTTAACGTCGTCCCCTTAGGTATGTTTAAGTGGAATTTGCCGGTTAATAGTATACAGTTGAGTTCACAATAAAATATAATGAGGTAGGCCTACGTAATAAAAATTATAAATGGTAAATAATAAACACAATATTTAAAACTTTTCTGTTGTTTCCTTTAATACTAATTGGCTGGTAAACTGATCGCTTTGTCTTTTTTGTGTATTAAACTTAACTGTGTTCTCCAGACATTGTTAAAGGAGTTTCATCAATCTGTTCCCTTTATTATACTTCTTTCTACTTCTATCACTTTCGTATATTTTCTCTTCCAAATTGTGGCTCTTGAATTAAGTTAATAATGACATTTAGAATTCTCTTTAGTAACGGATAACTTGTATCATATTGATTAGTTATAGTGTGAATTAAAATTTTTGTTCGCCAATAATAATAGGAGTAACGTTATGTGCGTTTGTAAATTCACTTGTGTTTGTATATATGTAAATTCATATATATACATGATAGCTCTCAGATTTTAGCGGGTGTGATATGATGGTGTCTTCTGATGGTTTGAGTACCACGGAAAACAGCAAAACAAAACGCGGGACTCATCAGCTCTTAAGAATAATACACTTCGCGCGCGCGCGCGCGTTTGTTGCAATGTGACTCACTGTGTGTGATTATATGGGGGCATTTTTACAATAAACCTTGGTTAGTGTCCTGTGCAAAGTGGTGTGAATGTGATAAGACGCTATTGTTATTAGGATAATTACTGCATGGTAACGTAGGTTAAGACGATTATAAACAATAAAAAACCAGCAATGCACTGTATCGTGAAAGTGTCTAAGTGTTGTGCGCGTAATGAATTGTGTGAGGATACTTAACAGTAAGCCAATTAACATACGTACTAAGTCATTTATATTGTAGAATTCTCCTACTTTTTCTTATAGTAATTAGTTATGTTTCTAAAGTTTAAGGTGTTGTTTATAATTGTTGAGCGCCAATTCTGAATGGTTACAGAATAATTTATAATTAGTTTAGTTAAGGTTAAAGTCAATTGATGTGTACACGCCACCTGTTGGTTGCAGAAAATTTGTAAAGTAACCCATGATGATGTGTAACACTGATTCACAAGATATTTAATAATGGTGAAGAACCTCGGTCTTGTAGTTGTACTGTAGTAATTAGACGCCGTTGACCTACCTGTTTTCGTATCTTCTGTTAAATAAATACAGGGAATTGCTGAAGTTAATTGTAAGACTATCTACTCAAGTAGTATGTATAATACAGTGTAAATATCCCTTCCTTGAGGTATTTATATTGACCCTTAAGTTTGTTAAAATATTCGATATTGGTAAGCACTCGTTTAAGAATCGTAATTAATTTAAGGTTCTTGAAATGTGAAGAGTTGTTCAGGTGATCGTTTCCTTATTGATGTAAGGTAGTGTCGTTCTGAAAGTACCTTGCAGGTTAAATAAAATATGATTTCAACCTTTTGGTTAAAATAAATATTGTTCACACAAAAATTAATTAACACCCTGGAATCATCAGCTGGTTTCACAAAATTACCTCTACTTACTCATTGATATATTTGAATTTTCGTGCAAATAATTTACCATACGAATTGCTGCCAACATAACCTGTGAAGGTCGGCTAGTACTAGTTTTAAAGTAAGGCAAGACGGTCGCTAAAACTAATAATGATAGTTCATACACAATTGTTATCCCTTAACATGCTTTTATTTTCATTATATATTCATATTAACTTTTTTCTGACTTCAGTAACAAAATAAATTCATAATATAAACTGATTGACCCCGGCTAGAGACAATCCCTGGCCTTCGCTAATGAACGTAAAACGTGGCATTCCGTAATTTTACAATTATTAAATTATTAGGTTCTTTTGACCATGATATAGTGTTTAAAATGTCTTCTTTGCAGAACAAAACATCACAAAAGATTATTAACTATAGAATTATTCAAATAAATACTTAAATCTACGGTTGAGAAACAAAATAAATGTCGGATTATATCCCAGTGTTAACCTAACCAAGTTTCGTTAGCTTGCTCATTGAAAGCTTCTAATCTTGACAAAAAATAGTTATTTCAAATTAAATAATCATTATAATAATCAGTGACAGTGATTAAAGAGTGTTACAGTGGTTAAATATTTTTAAGTGTCTATAATAAGTGAAAAGGGAATACATTTCTTAAGTCCGATACAATATATTATTGTTTAAATATCACTATACTTGCTTGTTTGTACCCTTCTTTCTTTATTGCAATTTTTATTTTAATTCACTTTATTTATTTATAGATATTTAGTATCCACTGCCCTATACGATCACTGTACTCCGTAAAGGTTCACAGATATTAGGTTAATACAACCTTTGTTTACATATGGCCTAATCTACTTTGCACTTTTGAGGTTATCCCGTCTGGTCAGCTGTACGAGGTTAGTTCTGAAAATCGGTCACAGGAGAAGCGTAGCGTCCTCGTTGGAAAATTTTGTGATGACCAAAAATTTTAAATTTTTAAATTTTGATCAAGAAGAACGTTACACCAGTCAAGTCACCCCAACCCGAGCCAGAAGTAATAAATACAGAGACAACTTAACAACGTGTGAACTGGACGCTTGCCAAGAACAATGAGAGAATGCCTGACACAACACTACAATAGGAAGTAAGGATCGCCTGTGACAGACTCGGCTCAACTGAGATTTACAGCCCCACAACAAACTAAACAAAAGATGGAGTACGGTGGCCCAGATACGGAGAAATTGTAGCGAACACACGCTGTAAGGTTAATTTGGAGCGTGCCAGCAATAAGAAAAAGGATACTCACACAAAGGGTTTAGGAGAGTCTCACCCGTATGAAAACAAAGCGGTGCATATCGAGTGAATGGAGCCAGGATGTGTGCACAGCGTGAAAACATCTTACTGGTGACAACTAGTATTTATGACGGGAGACCGGAGTGGCACCTTGGAAATGACGACACGCATGGAGCTGCTAATTGACGAAAAAGGGTCGTGGGAAGTCAAACAATAACGAAATGCGACGTATTGTTCGCGTGAGAATAAATGCAGACCTCCGGAGCATACTTGGACAAAAGCTTGATAGACAGGCGCGGAATTGCTCTACATTCTAGGAAATGGTACGGAGCCCTTTCGTCGTGTACTTGAGGGGATGCCCGATAACGAACCAGAGTCCAGTATGTTCCCAGGACGCAGGTGGAGAGGACTGTTGTTATGATAGCAGCGCGAACAGCGAATCAGGGGTCGAGAACCATAGTTCTACGTAGTGGTAGGAATTCATCTGACCTATCGTGGTTGACCAAAGGCGTATTTGCCAGGACATTGCATTATGGTAAATGAAGCTTAATAAAAACTGTTTACAGGGCAGGCGGAGCCTCAGTCTTCATATATATCTCAGTCTTAATATAATTCTCAGTCTTAATACATTTTCAGTCTCAATATTTATCTCAGTTTTACTCTGAAACTCAGTTACGCAGTGTTTAATCAGTTAACTTAGTACTTTCAGTTATTCACAAGTTATTCAGTCATAGTGTATTCGCAGTGACTCAATCATGCAGTATACTTCAGTTGTTAAAAACTTTCAGTTACTCAGTTTTACTCAACTACCGCTTGTTAAGAACAAAGTTAATTATTCGCAGTCTTCATTTAATAACAGACTCACAAAACTTTACGTCAATGTTTTACCGAGTTACGGAAATGTATAGTAGCGCAGTGTGAAGTGTCATAATACCGAATGGAACAATACATCACGTAATCCAAACACAATACATTAACGTATATAGACGCACGAAGAAGTTTGACGATAGACAGTTATATATACACGATCATTAGCAATGAATGCACTCATGCAACAAAAACTTTATAGACTTTCATATTAACGGCCGACACCAAAGGAGGACACACACACCGCGAGTGAATCTTATCCGCGAGTGTTAAGTGATGGTAAGCATCGAATCTACACAACCTTACGTATTTGGATCATCAATGGAAAGGAGTTTCGCCGATAGAGTTTTTGGATAATCCATTTCACAAGTAAATCTTTATGTTATTATTGTTGTAATAACTCTACTGTCCTGACTATTTTCAAATAAATCACCCTTTGAGAATTTAGATTGATTGTTATGGTAATATTAAATATAAAGCTACTCATCTGAGGCAAAATGAACGCATTGGTGTAAGATTAATATGTTGATTGTCTATGTTTATGTATGTTCATTGTGTTATATATATGTGTATGTTTTTCAGCGAACGACGTAATGAGTTCATATTGTAATTTGATTCATATATATATATATATATATGTGTGTGTGTGTGTGTGTGTTTTCTTTTATGAATTTACTTACAGGACATAATTTGTATCCATACATCGGAAGTTTCTTTATTTGAATAATGTTAAATAAATAAGTGTTTATTTGCTAAGTATTTATGCGTTCATTATTGTCATTTTTACCTTGTAAAAAACACTAACGTCAATTGAATGATTTGTAGTAAATTTTCTATATCGTTTATTATACAACTAGCAGAGTCTCAGTGCAGTAATTATGCTAATCGTTAATGAACACAGTCACTAACATCAAAGTAATTAATATATCACGTAAATTCAATTAATTTGACATAAATTAACCTAATTGGATAATCACATAATTAATTCCATAAATTAGCATAATTGCACATCCCCAGTTAATTATAACTTTTGTAGACTGCCTTCTCACCTTTGTCAGAATCTCGCTCCTACTGGCAGGTGATGATCGCTGATTGGTTGATTTCTCTTAATTTTCGTAATTATTCGGTACATTTCGTTAAAATAGACGCTTTCAAGCGTCGTTTTCCTGGGTTCAAGATAATAATAAATTGTTTTACACAAGTACGTCCAAGGGCTCGGAATTGATTAATTCTTTATAATTAATATTGTTCCCTTATATGAGCTCTAATAAACAATTCATTACTTGCTCAGCATTTTCTGAGATGAACATTTCGGTGCCCCATGCAATAGGGTTTTGATTATTATAACAAAGTAAAAATCCTAACATTTACCTTATTTGGTATTTACATATATAAAAGTTTATTTTACTTATTTATTTATTTAATTTTGAATAAACAATTATGCTTACTTACTAGTAATTGTGTATCACTCCTTTACAATGATTAATAGAGTTGTAGTTTTATAAAATCATATTTGGCTGATTAGGCCTAACTCAACCTGGGTTACAAAAATCTTAATTATATTTCTTATATTAATATCACTTTATTTTATTGTGATATTATTAATCACAATTGACATTTACCACTTCCTATCTCTTTTACAACTCTACACATGATATAAATTAATCCTTATTTCTTATAGACAATATAAATAACTGGTCTAGGCCTAATGGACTACCCTAGTTTGGACATTATTATTTTCAGATTTTAATAATTCTAATTTTTAATGCA
Source organism: Magicicada septendecula (assembly GCA_034769895.1). Classification (NCBI taxonomy): domain Eukaryota; kingdom Metazoa; phylum Arthropoda; class Insecta; order Hemiptera; family Cicadidae; genus Magicicada; species Magicicada septendecula. Next base: position 430,749,420 of record CM068369.1, on the reverse strand, counting down.
AGACAATTATTCTCAACTGTTCTTAATCATTGTCTTTCATCTTTGACACTATAATAATTACAATTATTATCTTTAATTGTTGACATATACAATAAATCAGTTATCCATGGCTACTGGTCCATGGTCCTACACTTTATTTTCCTTCTTTGGATTAAAATAAGTACCTTGGCTGTCAAACAATTACTCTAAATTGTTCTTGATACACTTATTCAACTTCTATTACAATACTAAATACCTAACAGTACACTTATTTGTTTTAAACAATATAAACCATTACGCTTGGCTCCTTGGCCTAGGATAGTGACTCTTAGTTTCACTCTTCTTTTGGTAATACAAGTTCCTTTCTCTTATTTAATTATTCTAACATGTTCTTCATAACTTACTTAAACTTTGACAATATAGTTTGTCACTTAACATTGTCTTTATTACTTATTCTGTATGTTATTATCTTCAGAATTTGTATTCTGAAGGTATAGTACATGCATTTGGTCTCATTATTTTCTTTGGTTTATTCTTAATATTTACTAACATTTTTAGTACTAGAATATTCGTTGAATATTACTGCTTCTATTATCATTTATATAACATAGTTTGTTTAAATGATTTATATTAAAAAACTTGTTCTCTTTAATTCCGCTTACTGACAAGGTTCAGTGCCTCATATTTCTCCTTTTATATGTTATATCTTATATTATAACCATTATTATTTAGTTATAATGTCATTATCTACTAGTGAATAGATAGTTTTCACTTTTAGTTACTATTTAGGGGTTTTGCAAAGCTTTTTAGTTTATTTTATTATATAAAACAATACAATGGTACATAACCTTACATTTGTGTCATTGTTGTTTTGTAGTACATTTTCATCTCACTACTCTTAATACTTTTCTGGCTTTACATTAATTTATTCATAATCATAAACCAAATTTATTATTTGATTTCACTCTTTTAGTCTTTAGAGGCCAATTATTGTATTCACAATGGAATTGATTGAGTATCCAGTTTATTGCTGCATTATGGAATATAAGTTCTCTCTTTTTTACCATTTGTAATGCAGTTTCCTGGAGTAACTCTTAATCTGGTTAATTTACACAGGTATATTATTCTAGTTCTGATTAATTTTATTACAGTGTTTTTTTCTACCTAAATGGTGGTATACAATTTATTTAAGGACTTATTATTCTGTTCTTCCTGTATCATGGTCTTGAAATGATACCATATTACCGACATAGCGTATGGTTACATTTTGATTACTGTAGCCTATATTTCTTATTGTTTTTCACTAATGTAATATGGTTAAGTACTTTCTCAATTTATAACAACATTATCCGCAATTGGATATTGTTAGCTCAAATTTCGTTTTAGCATACAGTACGTTTTGTAATTCAACACTGGTTACTGGTAAGTAATACATTACGCTTACGAAATATATAAAATTAAAGCTTGATAACTCGATGTGCTATTGGTAGTAAATTATACAAACTAATATAGGTTGACACAAAGAGGCTTGTTCTTCTTAAACAGTATGCTGTTTTGGAAAACATTCTATTAGATTTAGAGATTTAGTAGTATTTTCACTTAAATTTTGTATAAATTAGAGATACAGATTTTTCTCTATTGTTGATCCTCTGAAAGTTTCTCGGGTGACTCGTTTTGTCTCTGCTAGTTTTGTCCGCAGCGGATATTTTATTTTGCCTTAACACATGTAGGTCTATGTCTCGATGGTGGCTACATGTTCCAACCTCATACACAATATTTCTACACGAGGAAACGCAGTACACATTTATTTACTATAATTACTACAAGAATGCGCGCGCGCGCACACGCACACACACACGATCCCGGTTAATAACCGACATTATTGTTTTGTAATAAGCTTAGCAAACGCGCAAGGAAAATACATAAGGAAAACACAACTAATTTACTAGCAGTTCGTAAACAACACTTAATACTCGTGGACATTACTGTAGTGACAGCACAACATTAGACAGTTGGATAAAAACAATAACACGCTGAATAACATGCTACAGGAACAAGGAATGAGCATAAACGCGATAAGGAAAAAAAGCAAAATAATTCGTGTTCGTAAGAATTTCAAAATAACAATTAAGGGTCAGTAATAATAAAGACAGCAGCTAAAGTATGTAGAAAAATATGAATGTTTGCGAGTCAGAATACAGAAGTAAGGAAGTTATTTTCTCATTGTAAAAGTAAGTTAACGTCGTCCCCTTAGGTATGTTTAAGTGGAATTTGCCGGTTAATAGTATACAGTTGAGTTCACAATAAAATATAATGAGGTAGGCCTACGTCTTAAAAATTATAAATGGTAAATAATAAACACAATATTTAAAACTTTTCTGTTGTTTCCTTTAATACTAATTGGCTGGTAAACTGATCGCTTTGTCTTTTTTGTGTATTAAACTTAACTGTGTTCTCCAGACATTGTTAAAGGAGTTTCATCAATCTGTTCCCTTTATTATACTTCTTTCTACTTCTATCACTTTCGTATATTTTCTCTTCCAAATTGTGGCTCTTGAATTAAGTTAATAATGACATTTAGAATTCTCTTTAGTAACGGATAACTTGTATCATATTGATTAGTTATAGTGTGAATTAAAATTTTTGTTCGCCAATAATAATAGGAGTAACGTTATGTGCGTTTGTAAATTCACTTGTGTTTGTATATATGTAAATTCATATATATACATGATAGCTCTCAGATTTTTGCGGGTGTGATATGATGGTGTCTTCTGATGGTTTGAGTACCACGGAAAACAGCAAAACAAAACGCGGGACTCATCAGCTCTTAAGAATAATACACTTCGCGCGCGCGCGCGCGTTTGTTGCAATGTGACTCACTGTGTGTGATTATGTGGGGGCATTTTTACAATAAACCTTGGTTAGTGTCCTGTGCAAAGTGGTGTGAATGTGATAAGACGCTATTGTTATTAGGATAATTACTGCATGGTAACGTAGGTTAAGACGATTATAAACAATAAAAAACCAGCAATGCACTGTATCGTGAAAGTGTCTAAGTGTTGTGCGCGTAATGAATTGTGTGAGGATACTTAACAGTAAGCCTATTAACATACTTGCTATCCCTTCTGCTGAACTGGGTAGTTGTCTGTTCTTTATCAAGACCTTGTCGCCTACTAGGTTTTGGATGACTCTTCTCTTCTTTTTCTCTTCTCTTCGGCGCTGAAGTTCCGCTTTATGTAGGATTCTGTTATGTATCTCAATTGTGTTGGGTTCTTCTTTCTTTCCTGGAGGGAATTCAATAAAGGATGTTATTTCTCGTGGTGGTGGGTGTTCAAACATCACTTGATAAGGACTGGCTCCTATGGTCTCATGGTACGCCAAGTTCAGGAATGTTTCAGTTGATTCTATGTATTGGCTCCAATCACGATGTTTGTTGGTGGCAATAGGTGCGTAGGATTCTTCCTACCTCCCTTAGAACCCGCTCGGCAGGATTACTGCTGGGGTGATACACTGATGTCTTGTACGTTCGGATTCCCATTTTCAGTAATTCCACCTTCCACCTTTTTCCTTTGAACTGCGTCCCGTGATCAGTCACGATTTTCTCCGGTCTTCCTACCTCCAAAATATATTTATTTATGATGATATCCAGAATCATATTGGTTGTGGCCTTGCTTATGGGGTATAGTTTAGTAAATTTTGAATAATGGTCTAAAATAATTGCAATATATTTAAATCGATGTCTCTCTCCACTTCTCGGGAATGGACCACATATATCGATAAATACTTTTTCTAGTCTATGATTTGAAGTTATTGTTGTCATAGCTCCTTCCCTTCTTTCGTTGTTAACCTTTACTAGCTGGCAGATCTTGCAACTCCTGATAGCTTGTCTTACCTTTTTATTAATTCCTTCAATATATAAATGCTCGAGCAAGGCCTTCACTACTTTGAGTTGTCCCATGTGTCCATATCTCACGTGATAATCTAATATATTACCCGAGCACGGGAGAAGTCCGTTGGGATGCAGCCAACGAGGTGAGAGCGCAGCGTTGTCAAGTGTATAGTAGTTGTCTTCATTGAAAGCTCCAATTATTTAACTACCCGTAAATAAATAACTATATATCTATTCTATTTTTTGCTCATCTATTATCACAGTGTTATCAAAGACAGTAATGACATTTTTAATTTAAATTAATTAATAAGTAATGTATAAAACGTTTATAAAATTATTGTTTCTTCTTGTAATCTAATCTGATATAAAGATGTTTATACTGAAAAACAATTTAATTTTAAATTTGGTTTTATTAAGTCACAATTATTAACAGAATACAGAATAGTAATATTTTATTCTACATTAAAGAAATACTTATATTCTAATTTGTAAAAGAGCGGATATAGTATTTTATACTATTGTATTTTTATGCCAAGATATCTTTGAGGTATTCTTATTGTAGTTGTTTATTAACGTGGAAATGTGCTTTGTAACAATTTATTTTGTTATTTTAATTTATTGAATTTAAATGACAAAATAATTGTCATGTTATTAATGAAATTACGTTAGACACGTTATATTACACTTTAGCGACACGCCGACAATTTGGTTGCGTGCTTTGCTACAGATTGTAGCGCTGATATAGAATGCAGTGTGCCAAAATTCTCTTATCGACATATTTTATGTAATTAATTGAATAAAATATTATAAATTTAAGTTAAATATTATAAATATAAATTATTAGGTTTTGGCAGCATGACATTGAAGTGAATCTACCTTAAATTGCTGTTTGTGTGTCGGCAATATCTGCATAGTCATCGAGGGGGGTGGCTAGCACTTCTGACGTACTATCGTGGTTGTCACACTCAGTACCTGAATAATTGCTGTCCGTGTCACTATCATCTACCAGATTGATCACTATTTTATCAAGGTTATCCGCCCTTGCACATTCTTTGTCAACATCATCTTCTTGTAGTTTTTCGGCATGTTTAATGCGCGATTGCCAGTCATCTTTGGTCACTCGGCCAAGTGCTTCACGGACAAGCATTTCGACATCAGACAACTTAAATGTCTTGTTATTTTCAGCAACGTCCCTCTTAACCTTTGCCCAAATCAGCTCGATCGGGTTATACTGGCAATGATATGGTGGAAGTCTAACCACTGAATGACCTATTAAACTGGCAACCACATCCAGTTCGTAAGTTTTTTATTTGTTCTTAAATGGCTTCACCTTTTCTAAGAGTTCCACCTTAGTTTCATTATGACTAAAAGCAATGCACTTTTCGGTAAGCCATTTCTGAATTTCTTCTTTTTTCCAGTTAGTGGCTGGTATTTTTTCTGCCAGCACCGAGTGATAAGGGGCACTGTCCATTACTATTACGGAACCTTCCTCTAGTAGGTTGAGGAATGAGATGAACCATTTTTGAAAGACTGAGCATTCATCTCGTCATGATAGTCCTGGCTGTTAGTCTTCGATTGGAAAACCCATTCACAGTCTTTCATAAATCCCTCATTCGAGCCAACGTGGCATATTATAAGCCGTCTTCCCTTACCGGGGGGTGCTTTAACGCCAAACGATTCTTCGTTGTTATCTTGCCAACCGTATTTCAGACTATGGTGTTCGTTGACCCATGTTTCGTCCAAATAATAAACAGGGCGTTTATCTTCCGACTGCCTTAACTGGTGCATTGTCCTTAAAAATCTTAAACGTTATGCCACGATGTCACTTCTCTCCATTAAAAATTTCCTTCCGTCATTCATTTTACGATATTTGAAACCAATTTTTTTTAACAGTCTACGAGTCGACCAAGCTGAACCCTTATAGCCTAAACTGTTTCTTAAATCTGTAGTTATTTTTTCTGCTGTTGGAAATTCCCCCGTATCATAATACGAAAATATTGTTCTCCGTACAACGTCCTCATCAAATTTGTCCATTTCAGTCATTTCACATTTTTTTTCGTTTTTTCCCAGGGGTTGAAAATGTTTTATCAGATAGAGCTTCATTCACTGTTGTATTAACCTCCTTGCAAACTCTGTTTACAGTCTTTTCACTGATATCGCAGGCTAAACTACACAATTTTGCACATTGATTAAAGTTAACAGTTTCCCTAAGCTGCGGATTCGAAAGCTTTTTAAAAAAATTGTATACATTCCAAACAATGTTCCTCTCACCACTACGCAGGGTTTTTCGTTTTTTCCTGTACTTCTAAAATTATTGGCGTTAACACCTGTAACTTCCATGATTACACAAAATAAACACTTTTAAACACTTAAAACTTCACTTCAAAATCGGATAGCACTTGTCACAAACTGAACAGTTCAAACGCTCCCACTCAACTGAATCATAACAAGGAAAAAAACGTTGGTACAGGATGTGTTCAGTCAAGTCAACTTTTCCAGGAATAGTCTAAAATTTTACGCGATCAGTGTGGCAACACCGCTCCGCACTGATTTGTTTGTTCAAGTTGCGCGCTCAGTAGGCTCCGCCCTCAACGGACTTTAGCCGTGCTCTTTAGATAAATTGATGACTCGGTCGTTCTTGGTACATATAGTTTCCAAACGTTGTCTCTGGATGTAGGGCGAGTAAAAATCACTTCATCATGGATGCAATAAAAAAGGTATAATTTTGGAATCGTTCCTCTCGATCATCTTTGATGTTTCTTAATTTTCGGTCCGTTGTTTGGTCTTCCTTTATCTTATTTAGAACTTCCTCTTATTCTTCTCTGGATTTTAAGATATGATAAACGCTTCCTGTATTTTCCTGGTCTACCGCGAATGTCCCTCTCTCGATGTTTACTCGAGATAGTCCATCCGCCACCTATGTTCTTCTTACCAGGTACATACTCCCAATCTAGATTATATTCTTGTAGTATTAGTATCCACCTATTAAGTCGACCATGGTTGAGTCTGCAATTTTTTAAGAATGAGATAGATTTGTGGTCTGTTCTTAGGTAACTGGATAACCCAATATGAATTTACGTAATTTTAAGAATGCGAAAACCACACTCAGCAGTTCTTTTTCGGTTACAGTGTAGTTTCTCTCGCAGCTGCTTAAAACTCTGGTGGCGAAACTGACTACCATATGATTACCTTCGTCATATTCTTGATATAACTCCGTTCCGAGTGTGATGTTACTGGCACCGCAGTTCAGGTAGAAACGTTTATTAAAATTGGGGTGATGTAACATTACATTGTTTATGAATTTAGTTTTAATTAAGCTGAATATGTTTTCTTCGCATTCACCCCACTTCCATTTGTTTTTCTTTGATAGTAAATGTTGAAAGTTGGATGTCAATTCTGAGTAGTTCTGCTGAAATTTGCGGTAGTAATTACATATACCTAAAAAAGATTGCAGCTGTCTCAGGTTCTTAGGTTTCGGGAAATTTTGAATTGCTTCCACCTTTTCGGGTGATGGTGTAATTCCTGTTTCTGAAAGAGTGAATCTTAAAAATTGTAATTCATGTGTTATAAATTTGGACTTATCAAGTTTTAGTGTGATGTTGTTTTGATGTAATTTTCTAAGTACTACTTCAATCCTGTTACAGTGTTCCTCCCAAGTGGTTGAGGTGATTAAAATGCCGTTGTAGCAAGTTCCAAAGCTCTTCCTTACCGAGAATCTGATCCATACATTGTATGAATATGGCCACTGAATTGACCAATCCAAATGGTAGACGTTTAAACTGATAATTCCGCCCTTCGAATATGAAAGCGACGTTCGGGTGCAACTCAAACTGCCAATAACCGCATACAGCGTCCCAGGTACTCATGTATTTACAGCCGTGAAATCGCTTCATTATTTCCTCGATTTCGCCTGGATATGTGCGGTCATTGATAATCATTTTATTTAATTCACGAGCGTCGAGGCAGAGACGTACTTAACCGTCCTTCTTCGGTATCGCTACAATGGGACTAGTATATGGGGAGTTACTTCTTTCAATTATGTCTTCATTAACCATCCTTTGTATTTCTTTCCGAGCTGCTACTTTTAGAGCTTGTGCGATTGGATATGATCTCCTGTTGAAACTGACAGAATCTTTGAATTTGAGTTCACAGAGAAAGTTCTTGGCTTTACCAGGTGAATCTGAAAATACCTGACAATATCTGTTGTATATGTTGATTAATCTTCTTTTCTCTCCTACACTGATAACTTCATTAGAGCTCCCGCCTTGAAATGCCATTAATTCTTCTAACTTCTCTAGCCATAGACTGGATTCCGTTACAATCTTATTTTCTCCTATGGGTAACCTATTACTTTCCCTAACATAATATAAATTCCGATACTGACGGGCACGTATGCTTCCAATTATCTCAGCCGATAATTCACAATCTTCTGCGCGCAGTGTCACTTTACCACTGGCCAGATTAATAATTACAGAGTGGCGCCGTAGCATGTCACACCTTATTACAATTCTGAAGAGTAACCCTTGGGCTACAAGATACTCTATAGGAATCCCTATTTCTTTGTTTGTAACGTCCAGTCTCACTTGTTGTCTAATGGTCTTGTTCTGTTTTCCGGTTGCTCCAATAATGGTAATATTGTTGACTGGCAGTGTAGGTATCTTCTCTGTATTGTTTTCTTGAATTCTGTTTAGCTCGATTCGGTCAATTAACGAAACATCCGTGTCGATCATTGCTTCTGTTGGTACTCCATGTAGATCTACTTGTATATACACTATGTCGTTGTTCGGTTGTGCCTCTTCAACTAACCTTTCTTCTAATAATTCGGACTGTATATTTTTCAAATAATAATTTATAATAATAGTAATTGTAGTATTGTTGGGTAATTTTTTAGCTAATTTCGCTGCCCGATGATGGTTTGCAGTGACGGGCTGTCCAGTATTCTCACTGCTGGTTGACGTTTCCCCTATTCCCGTCATCGTTGCTTGGTTGGTCCTGATTACTCCTGGGTTGGTTTTCAGGTGACTGTCTTCTCTCTTCCTCCCAGCTTCGTGAACTAGAGTATTCGGTACTACGACTCCGCTATGGACGCCTATTATCCTCGTCTCTTTGGTACTGGTTTTCATAAGTTCGTCCATTGTTGAAGCTGCGTCGTCGTCCTCTAAATCTGTTATTATTGTTGTTGCGATTATTATTATTGTTGGTTTTTACGTAGCTCACTCATTGTCGGGTGTCACGTGGTTTATCGTTCCGCCGTTCATTCGGATTCTCCGGTCGACGTCGATTTCTTCGGTAGTATGACTCCTGTTTCATAGCTTTCCAATAGAGCCTCCATACCTCCTATGGTCTTTACCTGGCCACGTAAACGAGCACGCACTATTCCTTCCTCGAAGTGATAAGAGATCTTCGTGACGAGGCACTCCTCCGGGATCTTGGGTTCCAAGTGTCTGGCGATACATATTTTTCCCAGGAAGTAGGCAGTTGGTGTCTGTCCTCTGGTGCCGTCGTACCTACCGTTACAAAGGTTGTCCCTTACGATGTTCTGGACGGACTCCGACTAATACTTCAACTTGAACAGCTGTTTGAATCCTTCGTAACTGTTTGCTTCGTTGCGGATTGCTGTCCACCAGTTATCTGCGATGTTTTTATAACCTTCATCTAGTATACTCTTCACCATGTGCCATCTCGTCTCTCGGTTCCTGTTCAACATTTCTTCTAGTCGTTCTAGGAATTTTAACGGATTTCTATGGTAGTCCTTGAAATTGATAACTTCTCGGTTTTATCCCCACGGTGCAGGTGTGTAATGCATCGGTCTGTTCCGTATCATTTCGAGTTCCTCTCGTGTGTTAATCAGTTCTCGTTATCGAATTTCTTCTATTTTTTCACGGTTGTCCTTCACTTGACCTGGCTGATGGTTTATCGATAATAATAGATCACATACACGATTCGATACACTGATTCAAACACACAATTTGAACATCAGCGCCAATTCCCTCCCACCATCAACCCCCACCACACACACCTAGTCCATAACCGTTATTCTGTAAAATGACATTCAGTATTTACTCCCACTGAGGAAGAGGAACATCACCTCGAAACGTATGGGGAAGTGATAAAGAAAGTAAGTTCATATTGTGAAGTTTATATATATAATAACAAAATATATCGTCAACATACCTTGCCCAATGAAAAACATATTTTATGTTGGGATTATCGGATGTAAAAATGTTTTCTTCCAAAAATGTCATAAAGATTTCACTTAATAAAGGTGATAAAGGAGAGCCCATAGGTAAGCCATTTAATAGAAAAGAGATGACGTCATGGATGTAGGCCTATTAAAGCACTGGTTAGTTTTGATTTTATTCAGTCTGTCAAATTCACTCTGAAGTTTGTGGTGGTAAATTCCAGTTCGAGCCCGTCCTTGGGATGCCGGAGTGTATTGTCGAGGAGCGACTGAATTAGTACCACGAATTCAGGCATGGCGTTCGAGATAGTTAACGACCGATGACTGCCAACGAGTACTAAGTCAGGAGGAACTAGGACGGACAGAACGGCTACGAGAAAACCTTGAGGTCGACATCGTAGCTAAGGAGGACAACGGCCGGTGTGAAAGCGTAGGAGCAGGCCTGTGAGATAGTCTGGACTTCTGCAACTTAACCCAGCAAATCCAAGAAAAGCGGAATTATATACAAAAAATAAGTAAAGACTCTCTTTTTTAATTGACGATTGTAAAATTGATTTATTTATTTATTAAACTCATAATTAATATACATAAGCTGTACACGTGTTATAATAAAAAACAATAAATGTATTAATTCACCTAAATAAAATTTATTTCTGTAAGTACAGTCAGCTTCAAACCTGTTGGCTTAGAATATGTGTGTGTGTGTGTGTGTGTGTGTGTGTGTGTGTGTGTGTGTGTGTGTGTGTGTGTGTGTGTGTGTGTGTGTGTGTGTGTGTGTGTGTGTGTGTGTGTGTGTGTGTTATATTTATTAAACGTATCTATCTTGTTCAGAGAGAAAATTAATATATTAATGTTGATAAGTGAAAATAGGTCTACAGGTACGTCTTCATAAACATCTCAATACATTTTTAAATCTTCAGAAGGAAAGTTTAAGGTTGATTAGAATGGAAAAGCATGAGATTGATCTCTTTGAAGCCAATGGAAATCAACTAAAGTAACTGTGAAAGCTTTTTAAATTAACAGCTTTGATGTTTTCTGCTTTCTTTATCCCTGTAGCGTTTGCGAATTAATTATTCACGGATTTGCTACTTTAAAAGAAGCTAAACCACTATGTTGTTTTTACTCCCCTACTAACAAATGCTAAAAAGATTAAATGTTTAATCTGAACAGAAATCCTTGTAAATTAGATTGTTTGTTTATCTCGCCAATCTAAATTTTGTTATCGACAGAATTCCCACACTTACACATTATACAATGTTTACAGTTTTCTTTATCGAATATATAATTTATAAATTTAATGAAGGTCGTATATAATGTATATAATTTATAAATCCCTTCTAAGTCGTCACTAGTTGTCTAAGTCGTCATATATCTCCTCTCTGTAAATATTAAAAAGTGTTTGATGTGTGCAACAGCCTTGTCTCACTCCTCTCCCAATGCACATTTTGTCTGTTTCTTCATTTCCGAGAATAATTCTTTAACAAACCTTCTATCCTTTAAGATGATTCCTATGTTTTTACATAATCCTCATAAGTATCCTAGATATTTAGGGAATACAGACTACGCAAGTGTCGAGCTGTCACCACGCAATGAATAACTTGTTAGTATACTAAACCTTATGAAAATAAATAGTGCATATCCGCTATATTATAACAATCATTTATGTCCTTAGATACATCAGTGGCTTTGAGAAATGTAAGATATACCAGTCAATGATTTAACACAATGTGTGACTTTATATATGTCAGGTACAAAGGACTCGCAAGAAAACTAAGTAAATAAAACATTCTTTACTCTTACAATAAGATTTTTTTACAAGAACGGCAAGGACGATGACAAGATGAAAGTCTCAAGCTTACAGCTTCCATTCAGTAACGATCAAAGCCGTTGCCTAATCATTACGAATCTAATCGTTTCAGCTACCTGAAGGTAAGTCAGTTATGAAGCTTTGTTATTCATCTTGATACAATTACTACAATGTAGAAAGTATTATAATAATTTTGAATCTCACTCAAAATTACAAAACTATCCTTTAAAACAATTTTATTGGATAAACAAATAAATTACTCAATAAGTTAAAGTAATGTTTTGAAACAATATTACACTGTTTGAAGAAGAAACAAAAATTATTGATCATACATATTCTAATATTTCTGACACCACTGTACATTACTTGCGTACTGATACTTTCGTACATTTTACACTGTAAATTTTGCATTTTCCAATTTTTCTTTTATGTACAGTACTAAAATCGTGTAATGTCGCAAAATGAATGGAAAGAAAATTCCCCGTAACCCATAAAAATAGACTGGTAATATTGTTACGGTGAGAATATTATAACAGTAAATCTGTTTTACCTTCAGAGGTTCTGTTTTGACCTGTATAGTCTGTAATATATTCTTTTTATCTTCCTTCTTGCAATAGATGTTTTCCATATCTCTTTTTCCTTTATCATTTTCAACTCAAAGAAATTCTAAATTGTAGCTGTGTTAATTGTTATCATTCGAATTAATTTCATTGTAATTATAGTCATTAAATTATTCATTGTCTTTCTTATTTTACCGCCTTGTCTTAGTACATTACCGTTAATTGTTCTGTGTTCTCTTCTCGTTGTTCCCATCAAAATATTATTTTTACTACTATTCCAATCCAAATCATGTTATTAAAAGTAAATTATATAATTTGCTCTTACGTTCTTTTTGAATTTTGTGATGTTCTGTTTTTATTATTTTTACTATTATTCCAATCAAACTTATGTTATTTATATGTAGATTATGTAAGATGCTCTTACATTCTTTTTGAATTATGTTATATTCTGTACTATCGATCAAAGACACATTCGCGCCAGTATCTATCATGAGTTTTGTTACTATTCCATTTACTTTAGCTATGACATATGCGATCTCATTATTGGAACTGGTGTTTTTGGTAGACTCCTCTTCTAATCATTCCTCTCTGGTATTTTTTAGATAATAATTTTGAATAAAATGATAGTATTGTTAATCGTCTGGTCGTTTAGTCTTTGTGTATACCCAATGGATTGGTTCAGTGACGAGTCTTGGTGGTTTTTCAATGCCGCTGCTCGTTTAAATGTTGATCTGTTTCTTCAGTCCGGTCATCCTGTTGATTTGACCTGTTATTATCGGTTACCTCCTGTCTTTCTACCTGGTAGTAATTAAAATTTTCGTTAGCCCTGTTCCGTCGATTATCTTCACCGCTACTACTTCTTCGATGACCATTTCTGTAATATTGGTTATCCTCGTTTTGGTAGTTTCGATCAATATGTTCGTTGAAACTCCTACGTCCTTGATAGTAACGCCTTCCGTAATCCCTATCATCAGCTCTCACATAATTTATCCGTCACCTGTATGTTTGATTTTGATTATTATTCTCCTGGTTATTCTGCCGGTGATAATAATAATTAATATTATTATAATTAGATCGATAATTATTATAATTAGGGTTCTGTTTATTTGAACGCTGATAGTTGTTGTTATTGTTTAGTTGATTACTACGGTAATTATTATTATTATTATTATTATTATTATTATTATTATTATTATTACTATTATTACTATTATTGTTATTCATATTGTTAAAATTTCTTGCCAGATACTGGTTATTATATTTTCGACTCCTTTTATAATAATTCTCCCTTTCATAATCTTCTAATAGAGCGGCCATGGCTGGTATAGTTTTAATCCGACTACCCATTCGAGCTCGCGCGATCCCCTCTTCATAATGATACGCCAATTTCGTGACAAGGCATTCTTCTGGGATTTTTGGTTCTAGATTCCTGGCTAGACACAATTTACCCAGGAAATATGCAGTTGGTTTTGTTCCTCGACTCGCATCACATTTCCCATGGCTAATATTGTCCCTCACTGTATTTTGAATGGATTCGGACCAATATTTTACCTTAAAGAGCGTTTTACATTCCAGATAATCTTTAATATCATGTCTGGTTGCCGTCCACCAATTGTCGTGGATATCCTTGAAGTATTCATCCAACATGATTTGGATTGCCTTCCATCTAGTCCCCCGATTTCTTGCTATATTCTCCTCTACTCTTTCGAGGAATTCCGTGGGGTTCTTCTTATACGATTTGAAATTAATTATTTCTCGATTATCATAGTTTTGTATACCCGCAGAGATGGGTATGTTTGTGTACAGGTTTTTAATGTCAAAAGAGGCTAATTTGGCATTATGGGGGATGTGTATGTCTTTTATTTTTGTTACTAGGTCAGTGTTGTTTTTTACTGCAATGTTGTTGTCTATTTGTGTGTGTTGTCTAATAATTTTGTTTAGATATTTTGCCAGGTTTGTGTGCAGGGGCATTACGGTAGTTGATAATTGGGGGGATCGGAATGTCTTCTTTATGGATTTTGGAAAGCGCTTGGAGCTGATGGTCGGATTTGTTTCATGTAGGGCTTTTGTTTATGTGTCATAATGTGTCATTAAAAACCTGTACACAAACATCCCCATCTCTGAAACAATCACCATCCTACAAAACAAACTCAAACAGAACAACACACCAGACGAACTTATCAATGAAATAACAGAAACTCTGAACATTATCACAAAACAAAACTACTTTACTTATAACAATAAATACTACACACAGAACGATGGCCTACCCATGGGCTCCCCCATATCCAGCATTCTAGCAGAAGTCTTCCTCCAACACTTAGAAAAAACAAAAATACTCACAAACAATGACAGACACTCACATAAAATACTATATTGGCACAGATACGTTGATGACATTCTAATACTATACAGGGGAAACAAAAGACAATATGAACAGTTACTAACGCACATAAACAAAATACATAAAAACATAACCTTCACTGCCGAATACGAACACAACAATACCATAAACTTCTTAGACCTCTCCATCACAAAACTAGAACACAGGCACAAATTCAGTATATACAGAAAACCAACTACAACTGACACACTAATACACAACACCTCCAATCACCCAATACAACACAAACTAGCTGCTTTTAGAACCATGATACATAGACTTAACAACATCCCCTTAGATGAAATAGACTACAAAGACGAACTAAACACGATAAAATATCTAGCAGAATCTAACGGTTATGACAGAACAATAGTCAGTAAACTCCTACACAAAACACAGAACAAACAACAGACAAAGACAGAAAACAACAAATTCATAACACTAACATACATCAACAAACAAACTGAAAAAATTGCCCACAAATACAAAAAAGCAGGATACACAATCGCTTACAAAACTACTAACAAAACAGAACACACACTATCAAAACGCATGCCCAAAGCACAAAACAAAAATCGATCTACCCGGTGTATACAAGCTAAATTGTTCAAATTGCAATAAATTCTACATAGGCCAGACAGGACGTAGCTTCAAACAGAGATACATTGAACACACAAAAGCACTCCACACCACTACAGAATCTACCTTTGCAAACCACTTCATTGAAGCAAACCACACATATAAAAACATCGACAATAACATGAACATTCTACACGTACACACAAAAGGCCGAAAACTAGACACTCTAGAACAATTAGAAATATACAAACACACAAAAACAAATAAAAACGACATCCTAAACGAACAGACACAATTCAAATCGCACGCATTATTCGAACACATCTCACCACACACACACACACAGCTTCGATCTTTCGAAAAACTATCCCGTCGCCAACAACAAGACGAACAGCGCTACCTACGACAGCCTCTGATGAAGCCTTATATAGGTGAAAGCCGGTTTAGGCTGTAAGGTAAAACTTTACGTTTTTACTTATAAAAACTTAGTGTTCCGAGTCGTCAATACTATAGTGATATTTAGTTAAGTAACGGACACGTCATGGACAACGAAATCCAAGAATTTCATTTCTTTGTCTCCTGTACGCTTACCTGACGTTGCTCGTCGTGACATTTTCGTTTACTTCTCTGTAGCCGCCACTAGAATTAAATTAATACAAGAATATGATTTATTTCTTAATTCTAGCCTCACTAGTTGGTGCGCCAATTCTATAACAGTAAATCTATTTTACCTTCAGAAGTTCTTTAACCATTTCCTTTTTCTTTTCTCTTTTTATTGAGTTTGGTAGACTTACATTTTTAAATGTTTGAATTTGAATTTCCTTCCTAAAAGTAGGTGTTACCAACCTCTTCTTTGTGATAAAAAAATCAATGTTTTATTATATGAAGAATAAATTATTATTAATATCAGAATAAATCAAACATACAGGTTACAAACTTCAATATTAGTTTTATTTTCTTCAATTTCTGTTTTCTTTCTTTTAAAAAAATTCAACAAGGTTAGGTTACTACAATATTGCTCCGGCATGTTTAAATACTCAACGGTTGGCATTCTGTTCCAAAATGTAGAGAGTAATTTTATACAAAATTTATGTTATTAAAATCTCAGGTCGTAAAATTCTTTGGACTACAGAAATGTTAACAAAATATACTTGATGAAGCACAAAACTTCACAATTAGCAAATAAATATTATACAAGTTATTAATAAATTAAAAATGATGTTACAAAATATGATTAACAACAGTAGTGTTTACAGGTTAGCTATGTTTTACAAATATTCACTTTCAAAAAATTGTCCACATTAATTATTAATGTAATTGGGAGATTAATCTTCAGTACAAATTGTTCATTAAGTGAATGTATTAAATGTGGTTAATCAGTGAGTGAAAAGGTGTACAAGTGTAATATAATTTAGTATGCTTTAGAGTTGATACTCCACTATGATTTTATACTTAACAATTTTTCTTCAGATATTTAATTCCAATTATTGTCCATGTTGTACCATTACTCTTCTATTTGATAATTATTTAATTCAATCTTTCTTTTTATTTAAGTTATTAATTTATTATTTTACATGACATTATTTTGTTTTTGTTCAACATTATTTTCTTTATATTTTATATTTTATTCTCTCTTCAGTTGTAATAAGTTTAATCTTTACTCTTCTGCATCTAATAATGAACTAACCAAATTATTTATCTAAATTTCAGGTTGTTAAGGCCCAAAATCTAAATTTCTATTGGTTGAAAATTTTTAACTTTGTTAACCATGGCTATTGTCTTTTTATACAACATTACCAAATATATTCTAATTAATATAATTCTTTTATACTACCTGTAATCCTAAATATAACAACACCATTGTATTGCTTTTTTCTTATACATTAATTTGAAATCAAACATGATTACTTTCTGTCAATGGCAGGCAAAGTTACTCATTTACCATTTGGTTTTCTATTATAAATTAACTCTAAAATAATTATTTTGTATGCATTTTTGTTCTCCAGACCTATATCATCAAACCTAATAGGATTACATGCATTATTCCATTAATCATTACTGTTTTTATATCAATATTTACAATTTTCTTGTTTCTACTATAGGCCTTATGGCCTAGAGTACCTAATGATCATTACATATCTTCATTACAACAGATTATATTAATGTTATTAATCTTAAACGTTCTAAACATAAATACAATGAAATAACTAAACTAAAGTATAACATTTGATTATTTATAATCCTTATAAAACACAATATAGCTCTTTTTAAACATTTTAATCAAATGCCAGTCTTTAATGCCTAACATACCTTTCTTATTATTCTAATAATCAATCATTAAACATTTTTATCTGTAGAAAACATTTTTCTTCTTTAACAACAAACAACTATAATTATTTCTTTTAACATGTATTAGTCAACTTTTATTATACTTGGGTGTATACTATTGTTCACCATTTATTATAATACTAGCAAAATACCCGTGCTTCGCTACGGAGTTTCAACTCTTAGTTTGTTTATTTACATTCATAGCAACAGCTATTTATTATTTATTTTGAGAAAATCGTTAGAGCCGTTTCCGAGAAAAAAAGGACATACATTTATTAATTAATTGAACTTCGAAATTTTCTCGACTTTAAGAACCTGCAAACAACGAAGTTTTTTCAATTTAAAACAATGATTAACAACTCAGGACTAAATGTATTCGGGGGTTCCAGTAAACTGAGATGTCAACCACTTCATTTACAAAGTATGCAATTCCCGCAATAAATTTCAGTATATTTTTTTTGCCCCTTAGGAGTGAAAGTTTTTAAAACCGTTTCTTAGTGAGCACCTAAGACCTATGATGAAGCTATGTTCAAAGTTTCATTGATATCCATTCAGTGGTTTCAGAGATATCGTGATCAGTGAGTCAGTCAGTGGTATTTGGCTTATATAGATATCTACTCTTGGCTTATATAGATATCTACTATATCTAGCTGATTTACCCAGCGTTGCTCGGTTTCATAATTTATTCATAGGCTCATAGGCACCTATTCTTGTTCTAACGTTATATTACTTTTATATTGTATAATCTTCCTTATATTGTTACGTTTGCATTCTCACTGGAGGAATACTGCTCTGTAGTGCACCTGTTTAAGAACATGTCATAAACTGTATTCTTATATCTGGAGAAGAATTCTGTTGCGCGTGAGGCTCCTGCTCGATTTCTAACTCTGGGAGAGGGCGAACAGCTAAATTAGTTTTCAATAAAATGTCTACAGTACTTGCACGCGCTGCGTATTTAACTGTCGTTTTATAATTCATTGTGTTAATGTTGAAATAAGGCATTTGTTAAATTAGTGTCTCCTAAACTTATTCTAACAATACAATACCTCTATAGATTTCAGCTTATCAATTTTTAAATTCAAACTGAAGCAAGTGCATTTATATTGTCTGAACACTATGATCTGAATACATTCGCTATCAAAACTTTGTTTTTTATACTCGCTTATAACTTACTTCGATCTTAACTTATCCACTTTTAAATTCAAACTGAAACAACTCTGAATTCACACACTATTAAGAAGTTTCTTAAGATGCATACACCACCTTTGATATCATAACCTATATCTTTATTTATAAGAACCGTGGACTCTGGCCCCGCCGTCTTTCGCGGGATCCGACCTAAGACTCCCGGGTTCCGTGGATGAACTCCGGAGAAGGCCCGTCGGGCGACTCCCGCGCTATTTCCTACGCGGGAGACTTCCATCGATGCTATGGTAACCAGAATCTATTCTATTGGGTTGCCATAGTAACCAGATCTAATAGATTTTTAAGACCCAAAGGACCCCCCAAAAGGATCGTATCGAAAAAACACTTGTCCTATGTTGGTTCTCCCGTTGCGTAAAATATTTGTGCCAAGTTTGGTTGAAATCGGTCCAGTGGTTTAGGAGGAGATGTGGAAGACCCCAAAGGACCCCCAAAGGACCCCATCGAAAAAACACCTATCCTATGTTGGTTCTCCCGTTGCGTAAAATATTTGTGCCAAGTTTGGTTGAAATCGGTCCGGTGGTTTAGGGGGGAGATGTGGAACATACATACATAGATACATACATACAATGGGAGGTTTTTTTGCCCCTTAGGAGTGAAAGTTTTTAAAACCGTTTCTTAGTGAGCATCTACGACCCCATAAGAATATACCTTCAAATTTTGAGATCATTATCTTCAGTAGTTTTTGCTCTACGTTGATTCTCTGTCAGTCAGGACAAAGCCGCTTATATATATAAAGATTCATAGTTTCTATAGTTATTCATCTAAAGTCATTACAGTCTACATCACTTTTCTTTTCCAACTAATCACACACTTTATTTCACCCTAGGTAACATTGTACCTTTATTATATATTAATTCTATACTTTTATTCTATTATCATAATTTTTTTTATCTTTAATTTATTTACATTCGAGTTGAACGAGTCGCGGATGGTTGTTAAGCAGACGTTGTTCTAGTGCTCTTGAATATATCTCAATTGAAAGTAGTGTTTTTGTGTTGTTTTCGGAGAAAGGGGTGGTGAAAACACGAGAATAGGGCTTGGGAACCAGTGTGTGTGTGTGTGTGTGTGTGTGTGTGGTTGGTGAATTAGTGACCTATTATAGGTAAAATAATGATTATCTGGTGGCCCTAAGGTAGGACTAGGGTATAATATTGTGAACTAGTTAGTAGTTAAATAGTCATATTTAAACTAAGTGTAGAACTGCGCATGACTACTCAAAATTTTTGAACACATTCATACTATATTTTTAGAATAGTGTAGGATAGGAAGGTAATATTTAAAGACAGAAATTAGCAAATTAATAGTATAGTATTTTGGTACAGAAAACAGCAGATTGGAAAGTCGTCATATCGGTTGGCTTTCAGTACCGTAATTGACCTTTGGTAGTAACTTTGCACAGATACAGCGCAGAGAGCTGTTGAGGTTAGAGTACCGTAGTTTGGCGCCTTTCCCACACATAAGGGGAATTTTCCCTTTCAGCAGGGAAACTGGACTTAGAATATTTATAATCAGTGCAACCGTACTGTATAGGACTTAGTTACTTTTTCTGTAGAGAACTGGAAATTTTTTTGGTTTGTTAATATAATAAGGTGTAAATTGGACTTTTTAATAGTTATGCATAAAGTGTAGTACTTCAGATGTAATCCGAATCGGATTAATTCTAAATTTTTGGTGAATTTTATTTTTGGACTTTAGATCGTTGAGAGCTTAGAGAGATTTTCTTTGGATTTTTTTTTTTTTTTTTTTTTTTTTTTTTTTTTTTTTTTTTTTGTGGATACAAGTACAAATTAAATAGGAATACTTGTTGTAAGACAATTTATTAAATCTTTAAGCTCTACAGAGAGCTTTAAATTTTGTGTGCCTCGGATTGTGACTTTATTATAAAGTTGAATTAGTCTCAATAAGTTT
Organism: Magicicada septendecula; assembly: GCA_034769895.1. Classification (NCBI taxonomy): domain Eukaryota; kingdom Metazoa; phylum Arthropoda; class Insecta; order Hemiptera; family Cicadidae; genus Magicicada; species Magicicada septendecula. Next base: position 430,728,600 of record CM068369.1, on the reverse strand, counting down.
AAGCATGGTTTTAGGGTCAGTGCTGTAGTATAATAATATGGAAAACAGTCCCAATACAGCGGAAGGAACGCCGAGCCCCTTCCAGAAGAGCTCGCGGGTGCAAAGGACTCCTCCGGGGAGTACACAGAGAGGGGTGGGGCAAACAACTGCCCAGAAGATACCTGCAGGCAAGAGCTCTGCAGATGAACAGAGGAAGCCGGACACGAGCAACGAGGGGGAGATGTGGCGATACTGTCGCTCTCTTCTCAACAGCATGAAGACTGCTACGGACAGGCAGAAAAAACATCTCAATGGAGGTGAAGTCTGGCCTGTCCAAACTACGGGAGGCGTTGGAAGTCCTCGAGTTCCTGCGAGCACCCAAGCAGGTGAAGGGAGCAGACCGTGCCACACAGACGGAGGAGTGCCAAGAAAGTGGGGCCTCGTCTTCTGCGGGAGGTGGCAGTAAGCGAGCTGCCACCATCCCCCTTACACAGAGGACCACAGATAAGAAGAAGGTAAAAGAAGACACACCCAGTGTATGGCAGACGGTGCAGTCCAGGAGATCGGTCCGCAAAGCGAAAAGACGGCTACAGAAGAAGGAGCCCGGGAAGGAGAGCAAGGCCCCGGCGACCATGGAGAGGAGGAGGACGCGTCCACCGAAGGCTCGACCCGATGCTCTGCTCATCAAGCCTGCAAAGGGAAAGACATTTGCGGAGGTCCTGACACAGATCAGGAGAGATGCCAACCTGGAGACGACGGGAACTGAAATCAGGTCAGTCCGCCGCACTCGCTATGGGGATGTTCTCCTGGAGTTGGGATCTAAGTCCACCAATAAGGAGGGCTTCTGTGAGGCGTTGCGGGGAGTGTTGGGCGAGTCTGTTTCTGTCCGCAGCCTGGAACCCAGGACAACTCTGGAGATAAGGGAACTTGACTGCCTCACAACAGAAGAGGAGGTCCGTAATGCCGTCAAACGCGATGCAGATGACCTGGCTGGGGACATGAGAGTGACTCTGACGAAGGCGAACACCAGGGAAGATGGCGATTGTGGAGCTGGGGGAGCGAGGAGCTGCTAAACTCCTCGAAAATGGCCGCATAAAGATCGGATGGGTGTATGGCAGAGTGCGCCGAAGGGCCCTGGTGATTCGCTCTTACGCCTGCTTTGGTTTTGGCCATCGTCAGGCGGACTGCAAACGGCCCGACAGAAAGAAGGCGGGCATATGCATACAGTGTGGCTGTGCAGGCCATCTGAAAAAAGACTGCCAAGCTGAGCCGAGGTGTTTTCTCAGCGAGGAGCGTGGTTTGGACTCCGATGCTCTGAAACATGTTCCCGGGTCGGGTATCTGTGCGGCCTTTCGACAGGCGCTTGGGAGGGCCCAGAGCAAGCTTGGCCGATGAAGATCCTCCAGGGAAACCTGCATAGGAGCAGGACGGCGGACTCCCTCCTGGAGCAGCTGAAGCTGGACGTGGGTGCCAATCTTCTGATCATCAGCGAGCAGCACCACGATAGAGAGGAACCGGGATGGTATGCTGACTTACTCGGGACGGCTGCAATCTGGATTCCCGACTCGACCGTGCCGCTCCCTTCAAGACATGGTGCCGGAAGTGGTTTCGTGTGGGTGAGATGCGAGGACATCACTTATATGAGCTGCTACCTCACCCCTAACGAGACCATCCACGAATTTCGTGAGAAAGTGGACAAATTGGAAGACACGATTCGTGAGATGGAAGGACACTGCGTGGTCGCTGGAGACTTCAACGCCAAAGCGGTGGAGTGGGGAATGCCTGCGACGTGCGCCAGGGGACGGTACGTGTTAGAGATGGCAGCAAGAGTCGGGCTCGCGGTGGCCAATGTGGGCGGTGTCTCAACTTTTAGAAGACCTGGTTACGCCGAGACAATCCCGGACATTACTTTGGTGTCCGATGCATTGGCGCACATCGTCATGAACTGGGAGGTGCTGGAAGATTATACTGGTAGTGATCACCAGTATATCACTTTCACCCTGCGGAGAGTTCAGCATTCGCCCATAGCTGAACCCAGCCGAACACCTGGCTGGAACGTGTCTAAACTGGACGTGGAGTTGTTGCAGGATGTCATCGCGATCGGAAAGGAGGCGGTGATGAACAGCTTGGGTCCGACAGAGGAAGTCGTCGGTGCGACAATGCGCCTCATACGGAATGCCTGCGATGTGCCTATGCCCAGGAGAGCGAGACGCCGCGGGGGGAAGACAGTGGCGTACTCGTGGACAGACGAGATTGCTGACCTCAGGAGACGTTGCTTGCGCTCGCGTCGCATGGCGACTAGAAACAGACGGAGAAACGCGATTGCAGCAGCCGAAGCGCAAGACGAATATCGGCTCGCCAGGGAAAGACTGAATGAGGCCATCAACAGAAGCAAGCGGCTTAAGTGGGAGACCCTCAGGTATGATCTAGATTCTGATCCCTGGGGTCTGGGGTACAGGCTTATAATGAGCAGGCTTGGAGCCCGGCCTCGTAGCCCAAGGATGGACGAAAATCGGATGCGCTTCATCGTGGACGGCCTATTTTCTCGTCACCCACTGAGGGATCGTGAGGAGTATCCAGGCCTATTGGAAGACGTCCCCATTTTCAGCGAGGACGAGCTATCACTAGCTGCTAGCTCCCTGCGCAACAAGAAGGCACCAGGGCCGGATGGTATACCTGCGGAAGTGCTGAGGGTGGTCGCTGGATCCTGCCCCCAGTTGCTACTCAATATGTTCAACCGTTGCCTCAAAGACGGAGTCTTCCCGAAGAGGTGGAAGATCCAGAGACTAGTCTTAGTCGACAAAGGGAAGGGCGGCCCGAATTCCCCGTCGGCATACAGACCTCTTTGTATGCTGGACACGGCGGGGAAACTACTGGAACGTCTAACCAGGCCTCGCCTAGTAGCGGCAATTCGGGATGCGGGAGATCTGTCAGCGAGGCAGTACGGGTTCAGAACGGCCAGATCCACCATTGGAGCCATACAGGAGATCTTGAATGCCGTCCAGGTGGCCCAGCGGGGTAATCACTTCTCCAGAAAGATGGTGCTACTCGCTACACTGGACGTACGCAATGCCTTTAATTCGGCCAGGTGGACAGACTTGCTAGCTGCTCTGGAGGACGTCTTTCAAGCCCCGGACTACTTGCTCCGGATGATACGAAGTTACCTGAGGGACAGGGAGCTCCGGTACGACACAGAAGATGGGCCACGCAGCAGAGAGATAACAGGAGGCGTAGCTCAAGGCTCAATCTTGGGCCCCGACCTGTGGAATGCTTTCTATGATGGAATCCTCCGGATGGAGATGCCAGATGATACCTTTCTGGTAGCATATGCTGATGACGTGGCTGCCGTGATCACCGCGAGAGACGCAGAGGAGGCGCAGCGCATGCTGAACCAGGTCATGCGCAGGGTCCGCATCTGGGTGGACGAACACGATCTGAGCCTCGCGACGGAGAAGACAGAGATTGTGCTGCTCACTCGACGACGTATACCCACAATCACACAGTTCGTGGTGGGGGAAAAGGCGATAATATCAAAGCCAGCGGTGAAGTGTCTAGGGGTGCACCTGGATACTAAGCTTTCCTACTGGGAGCAAATTCGATGTTCCTCGGAGAAAGCCGCTAAGGTCGTTGCTGTGCTAAGCAGACTAATGGCAAATGTCGGAGGCCCAGCTGCAGGAAGACGGCGACTGCTGATGTCGGTGACCAACTCGATTCTCCTCCACGGATGCGAGGTCTGGGCCGACGCACTGAAGCAAGAAAAATACCGCAAGCAGATGGCCGCGGTACAACGAAGAGGAGCACTTCGGATTGCAAGCTCCTACAGAACGGTGTCGGAACCAGCAGTGTTGGTTGTCGCTGGAGTAATGCCAATAGATCTGATGGCTGAGGAGAGAAGGAGGGTCTACACAACCAAGGAAGACTTGGGGTTTGTAGAAGCAAGAGCAGTGGCCAGGGCACACTCCATGCGGAGCTGGCAACTACGATGGGAGCAGGAGAGTCGAGCTAGGTGGACGGCGAGGCTGATTGAGAACCTCCCTGAATGGATGGACAGAATGCACGGCGAGGTAGATTATTACCTTACTCAATTCCTGACAGGGCATGGTTATTTCTGTGCATACCTGCGAAGGATGGGTAAGATGGAGGATCCGTCGTGCGTGTATGGCGACTCAGACTCTGATGACGCTCATCATGCTTTTTTCGAGTGTCAACGGTGGGTGCTGGAGAGGTGAGGACTCGAATCGGAGATTGGCCCCATGACGCCATCATAGGCGTCATGCTCAACAGCAAAGAGAATTGGGACATGGTTGTGACCTTCGTGAGGATGGTCCTGCGGCAAAAGAAGCCTGAACTGGACCGTCTCACAGGTCCATCATATAGATAAAGCTGTAGAAGCCTAGTAGGCGCAATACGAGGTGCCACCCTGAAGCCATACGAATAGTTGTTCCAGGGGGGTTCCCTGCCTGTAAAGTGGAGGTTTTTTTTAGTGGATGCGAGTCCCACACACCGGGAGACCAGTCGGGTGTCTCCTGATGGTGCATAATGCATTTTTCCTACCCCGCAAAAAAAAAAAATTATTTACATTCACTTACTTAACGTTTACCTAAACTATTTTTATTTTACAATTCAACTTATCATTTATAGCTTTGCACTTCCACATTGGCAAAATTACCATAATCTTTTTTGAAAAATAGGGTAGTATAATTCATGATTTTAATTACGTTCCTCAATCACTTTTCCAATCAATTGGGTAATGTCATAATCATAGTATCTGTCTGTGTTATATGTCGTTATTGGTCTTATTCTAACAATTCTGTTCATCAATTCTTCAGTATACAGCTTCTCTTTATTATTTCTAACTTGCAAATCTTCTGCTACATTATGTCATGTTACAATATAGATAGTACTGCATCGCTGCGTGACTACGTGACATCTCGCACGTTTATTTCCGCCACAGAATTACGTAACTCTTTGAAATGCCCCTTCCAGACGTTGCTCGACTACTCTACCGCATTAAGAACCCTCTACGTCACTACAATCCATGACGGCGGAAGTATAAATACACGATTTCAAAGCCGACACGTTTAGTTACATCAGGCGATTTTACAAGTGCGGATCGAAATGATTGTTACGATTTAGTGGAAAGTGGTTTTTGTGTTTATTAGTGAAAAACTGTAATAAGGTGACATTTACAGTTGTGCGTTGGACGAATTTAACTTGAAATATGTATAAGAGTGCGATTGTTGACTTCTAACTGTTTGTGTCAAAATTAAAGTTTATAGTCTTCACTGGTGTTAGTTAACCTGTTTCCACTGCATAACACGACGATTCGTGAGACCGTCGTACAATATTATATTATACGTCACAAAGTGTACATATTATATTTTTAACTTACGTCTATGATAGGGAATATATTATAAAGTAACTTCACTGTGTTTTTGTTTACATTTATGTGATCTGTTTCATGCTAGAGTAGCCTTGCCCCTCTCGAGTATCTTGCGGTTCCAGTAACTGACTCTACTTTAAATTCTTGTAAAGAAAAACAAAGGGAGTTTATTTTATTGATTCGTTACTTTTACTACAGTGTATTCACCACTCTCCAACAAGTAAGTCTCAATAAAACTTAAAATATACTTGCTTGAGTACAGCTCGTAAAGGCGATTATAGTGTGTTATCGATGTGCTCTCTTGTTTACCGTGTTTTCTTCTTAGCGAACTACTCTTTACTCTCTAGTTTACTTCCATGCACTGCTGATTAGCAGACTCTTTTAATCTCGTTTTGCAAGCCACGTTTTATCATAATGGTTTGTATTGACAATAGAAAAATAAAAACAACAGAGTTCACAGTTCCTTTGTCAAGAAATCGCCTTCAATTTGTAAACAATAACAGACTAACTTCCATAAAAATTCTAAACGGTTTTCTTAAAATAATTTTTACATTTGATATTATTTACACTTGACATTTGCCAAGTCCAAGTATATTTTCATTGTTTGTATGCTTTGTACTTAATAGTGTCTCTTCTACTCCCCCATATCTCTAACTCTTAATCCTCTTATTCGTAACATGTGACACTCTTTCCTTCCCCACATTATTCGTTCGACTCGCACGAGGTAACTATTTAGCAATAATCTAAAAATTTACAACAATAATAATTGAAGCGTTACAACAATAATCTTGCAATAATTATTATCTTTTATAATTGATAATAAACGTCCATACAATTTTTTTTTTTGTTCAGAATGACAGAATTATGAAACAGTTAACTACAACTTATTGTTCATAAATTACAAGCTATTAACTTTATCGTATATTCACGCCATTGCATTCTCCACGCAATCTAAAAAGTTTAACCGTTTGTAAGGACATTTTCTGCTATAAACGTCATAAGGACGTTTCCATTATAGTGAACACTTAAAATTTTATTAGAAACGTTTTAGTTTTCAAAATGTAAGGTTGCACTTTTGCAGTGTCTGTAACACACACAGATAATGTGTATCGTATGTATTCCTTTTTTTAGTTTCTTTTAAATTATGTTATAAAACAGTAAATCATAAAACACTATTCTCGCTGACAAAAGCTTTTTAGCATATAAAAAAATCTGACTTTTTAAAATATCAGAACGTGAGGAAAGGTGCTGAAGGAGCTTAAGAGATTAGACTGAGCACTGCAGCCTCGACGTTTATCGCATTGCATGCTCTAAAAATGCTCTCTCATATTCTTATTTAACCCACCTGTCAGCACATAAACTGTGTTTAATTTCACCGAATGCTGATGCTTCAAAACCCTTCACGAAATGTAATACTGTGAAGTACATTCTGTATTTAGGTTATTTCTTGATAAAAAGCCAGTTCTCAGAAGTCATGCATTAAACAATGTTAATCAAAAAAATAACATTGAGATTACACTGAATCTAAACGAATTTACAGAATTTACAATTTAAATAAGCGGTGTAGCATGACAGATAATCCAGTAAATATTAATTCCATTAAGATCATAAAAACAATTAAATTATAATATAACTCAAAGAATTTCAAATGAAAACAAATTAAACTTCAAAGAAAAACACCACAATAAAAGGAAAAAGGTAATTGCATAATAAAAATGCAACATTAAAACTCAAGAAAATAAATTAAAAGAAACTCATATAAAAAATCATGAGATTACCCAGGAGATTAGAAGCATGTAATAAAGGAGATACCCCGAACCCAAGAAGGAAGAGGGAGATTAGGAGCAGGTAATAAAGAAGATACTCCAAACCCAAGAAGGAAGAGTAAAATTTAGGAGCAGGTGATAAAGAAGATACCCCGAACCCAAGAAAGAAGAGGAAGTTTAGAAGCAGATAATAATGAAGATACACCGAACCAACCAACGGACAAAATAAAACTAAGTACCTTGGTAAACACAAGAAGAGAAGAAAAGAAGATATAGGATGGAAGAACCACAATAAATACCTAGTAGTAAACATATTATTAACGACCATGAACCCCCAAACCAAATGTTAATACCACCAAAAGAAAGTATAACACCCCAAAACCTCATAAAATTGTAACTTAATTATAGACAAAAGTATTTAGTAGTATGATAAGAAGTGCACCAACTGAAGTTATTGTATGGTTAAATAAACAAATCTTCACAGTCCATTATGACTAAAGGTCTGGTCTGAGAATATAATAAAACTGAAATATAAATCGGAACCAACAGTGATTGTGTAACAGTGGAAGTGATTTTAAATATAATAAACTTCAAGTTAATGTGTAACTATTACTTAAACAAGGTGCTATTAAATAACTTTTATATTTTATAATTAACAAGTGATGAAATATTGAAATGAAAAATATTTCTAATGTTTCATAAAAGAGGTCACTTTTTTATCTCAAAACATTCATAGTAATGCCAATAATAAAGAAAGTATGTGGGGGAATAAATACAGTAACTGTGGATTAATTTGGGGATACAGTATAAACAGAAAAGACTGTGATTTACTTAAGCTTGATAAAAACTAATAAATGTGAAATGGCTAATTATGTTTAGAGCCTATGAACTCCACTTTTTAAAGAGTTCTAATAGAATAAGATTAATATTTAGAGTAAGCTGTTTTAGTTACATAACAGTATGCATACAGATTAAAATGTTTATGTATGGATGCTGCATCAGTTTATAAAATGTTTAAAATATATGTTAAAATAGTTCCAACAAACATGTCTAACTTTGAAGATTGCTAGTTAATATTAAATATTATTTTTTGTATTAGTAGAATGAATTATATGCTACAGGTATCAATAGTTATGTAAGCAATTTTATTTAATGTGATGTTAACTTTAAAAAGTCAGAGGAGGTGCAAAAATAACTTTATTTGAAAAAACCATATATGTAAAATACTAACTTCTAGGCCAAATAATGAATTCCCAAAAAATTATTATAAACTAGTTAATTAAAAAATGAACCATGTAAACTAATAAGATTTATGTAAGGTGGATCGATAACCAACTACTATAAATGATCCTATACTTTAAAACAGTAATATAGAAGGATGTCTTAAATTATTAAAAATTTTCGAAATGTAATAACTAAATATTTTAAAGGAGAAATAGTAAATTCATGCTTTATCACTAAAAGACAGTTCAAATGTTAAATGTATAAGGAATTAAGGAAAGCGAAAGATTGTGACCATCTGAAATTTATTATAATTATATTAATAACACCTAAAATGGCAGTAATTGTGTACAAGAACAGGAAACCGGATTTTGGGCCTAGATTTCCAAAAAGACAGAAATATGGCAATTTGAACAAAAATCTATACAAATATGGACTATGACATGTCAAATTAAACAGAATGAGGTAAATAAACCAATTATGTGGTTAATAGTTCATGAAAGCAATCAATAAACTAAAAATATTCCATATATAATGTATTTTATATTTATGTAAATAGGAAGTGAAAATTATTTAAACAATACTTATATTACGTGCCAAGATATTTCCTAAGACGAAGGAAGTAAAACAGTTCATTATTAACATTCAACGTGAACGGTTGATATTAGATCGCGCTAAAAAACGGTATAACGAATTGTAATGGCGTACAAAGTTGAAATTCAGTGAAAACGAGAGTTACCTAAATTGACAATTTTTAACTTAAAATCAGTGAAATACACTACCACAACAGTGAAAACAAACGATACGCAACACAATACCAGTGAATTAAACCAGTCAAACAACCTAACATTAATAATTCACATCGTAACAACTTCTCGATTCTTGGCCATAACCAGAAAACATTGAACACATCTAACATAAGACAATTAACACCAGTGAACACTGAACACTTATCCAGGATACCTCAAACAACACAATAGACAATATACACTATTACGGAGACCAATAAAACAGTTGTGAAGGTAATTTTATTATCAGAATTTCCAACAATCAGTTCACAGTAATATGCTACAACGAGACGTGCCGCCATTTTGAACTTCCCATGATGCAAAGTATCCACCAGCAACGAATTCGTCCAGTAACAATTGGGTATAAATTGTATATTACAAACATTATATATTATTAACAAATTGTCATTTATTACTTTAAGAATTATTTTTGTACATGTTATACTTTCTATGCTTGCCCCCTTCTCTGACTATATAATTATAATCGTTATAAGAACCTTTCTGATATTTATATAAAAATAACCTGTAATTGTAATATCGACCAAGCCCTGTGAAAGAGTCGAACATTTGCTCAACATCGATTTTAAATCGATCTTTTATAAATATTATCAATAAATTCAATTCATTCAACTAACAGTATTTAAAATTATTTCACATAGTAGAATAAGAGTTTTAGTTAATTAAAGGACTTACTGGGAAACGACAAAGATTAACTGAAAGTGATATACTGGAGCAGAGCTGAAAATCACAAATCGATTACTGTAAGAAGACAATCTGATTAACTCCAGATTGATTTAAGGTCAACCAGAAGTGTAAAAATTAACCAAAATAAACTCACAGAATTTTAAAATTTTAACCAAAACGCAGAACCAGGATTATTTCTAAATTATTACAATAACAAACAAAATTTTTTTTGAACAAACTTTTTTTTTAATAAAATTTTTTTTCTTTGTACAATACGAAGAAATATTTATTTGTAACAGCGTGGAACAGCGTCTGGTTACAAATTGGCGCTCACAACAGTGGGGCTTAACATAGATGAACAGCGGCTTGTTACAAATCGACGCTCACCACAGTGGAGCGTAACAACGTTGAAGAACAAAAAAGGTTTAAACGAACCTTACAATTAATTTGTACTGGTTACAGCGGCAACACACTAACACTGGAGATCACACTCGTTGTGAGGTTAAAGATTTTATTTGCCATTTATATATCTTAATCGTCAAATATGGATTCAATACGGCGTCGTTAAAGCCACTTATACGATCTAGCTAAATTAAATATTCTGTACTACGTTTTCAAAAAAATTATCACAATGTCAATATCTGGTAAACGTATTTTATATTATTCAACCACAATTTGTACTCATTGAGTGTAATGAAAATTATTTACTAATATTTGAAAAAATTTATGCTGAGACTTTTCACATGCTTTGGCTCTCCTACTAAGAAATGTTAGAATACTGTTTAAAATATAAGACAGTTCTTTTACTCCACAGTTTAGCAAAAGAGAAAATGAAATAAAAATAAATGAAGACTGTTTTTACAGTTTTGTAAAATATTAACTTTCCCTTAACAAAAATATTGTCAACAATTATTTGTTCAATAAAATTATTTTTGTTCATTTTCCTATAAGATATTTTAAGAAATGTATAATTAGGTTAATACATGAACTAGTACTTTACTTTTCTTATTACACAAACAGAAATATACAAGAAAGTTCAAACTCTACTTGTAAGCATTTGTGTGGAATACTATAGGAACGCTTTAAAGTAGGCCTACATAAGCATGCTCACGTGATATTGCTGGAATTTTGCAAAAATAAATTGTATATGTCCTATCAAAATACTGTTACGACGATCTACTTGCTCGTCGTAGGTACAGTGGAAACAAAATACAAGACACCAATTAAGTCATTAATCACCAGCTTTTATTTTCACAGTTAAACAGTTCGTAATTAACAACACAGACTCTTACAACAAATCAAATAAAAAATTGTTCACACGCAATAAAATGTCCACTAAAATTAAACACTTAATTTATTTCACTGCTAAAAATGTATTACAGTTATCCCGTCCGGTTATTAAACACTTCACTAATAACCACTTGAACCCACACAGTAATATCATCCGATAATCACTTGTAATCGCCCGACAATAAACTCGGACGGAATTGTAAATATATCGCAGCTATACTGAAACTTAAGGCCGCCGCTGCCATGTATTTATACCTCTGCTCACAGACCAGAACGTTCCAAACTACGACTTAGCGCCAGTGTGTACTACATAATTAATTGCGGCCTTGACACAGTCGGCGCGGCTGGCGGCTTCGAAATAGTCTCGCGAATGCGTCTAGAGTCACGTATGCCACACACATGAGAGCGAGATTCTTCTGGCACATTCGACAAACACGTAGACTATTCTGTAATGTCGTAACAATACTAATGCTTCAGCGAGCGCGCGCGCGTGTGTATTTGTATGAGTATACCTGAACGTGAAATACGTAATCCAATGTGGACTTGCTCACGTAAGTCCTGGTAAGGTGATGATGATGTCACGTAGCTTACGATAGTTTTTCGATGAAAAGGTAAGCTATTCCGTTCAGACCATACGTCATATTCCCCCTTCTTCTACCATCATTTGACCAGGAAAAAAAGAATGTTAGTTCGAAAGCAGGTAATTCTTGTAAATTCGCCTACCCATAGACTCGCTGTATGCACACGTGAATCGGGTTTGTACTCTGTAAACTCCTCTGTAAGGGCAGTGTATAACACGTAAACTGGATACATTAAAAATACCTCTTTCACATATTTTATTGTATTATGGTTCATTCGCTCAATGCAACACCTTTTCTAGGTTTGCCTCTTCCCTTTGTGACTAACAATTTCATTACCTGTCCACTAAATTGGAGATATTCTAAAAACATTCTAATCTCTACTGGAGCTTATCGTTTTTTAATAATCTTTTGTGGAAATTAATTAAAATAAATGCTTAATATATCTAAATGTATATCTCTGAACATACTGAAAAAATAAACACACACACATATATATGTACATAGTTGAAATTATTAGAACAAATTTCGTCATCATCAACGTTTGTTATGTTGATTTTTCCTTGGACTTCTGTATTTTCCTCTTGCAGTGTGTATTTTTCTTTACAATTTCCTATGCCCTGTTATTTCCAAACAGTTTTTTTTATTTACATTTTCGTTACTTGCTACTTACGGTACTAAAGATGCGAAACTTTGATTAATTGCGTAAGCCTATATACTTCGTCAGTTATTAAAACATTCACTTGTATGTAGCAGGTTTTTAAATCATTTTGTGTGACTATACAAGTGCAATGTTCATTTGGTGAATAGATAACGACTAACGAAAACACACTACAATTGTCTTGTAGTAAGTTACTTCTTAATGACACTCTGTGTGCGTGTGCGGGCGCGAGTGTCTTTTCGGTGTGTGAATGTAAATTGTGTAAATGTGTGCTCCACATTGAGACACAAAAAGAAAAGAAGTTAATGTTAAACCGTAGATTAAAACAATGTTTTCAAGAGGTGTCTTCACATTTGCTAAGAGTACCAATTGCAACTAGTTTCACTTACGAAAACTTAAAACGACTAATTTATTTTTTACACGTGAGTCCCACTTTTACTAACCAACAGGTGAGAAGGATTAACTTTTCATACTTGATGACTCTTTTCATTTTACTTCTTTGACTAAAGATGAATGAAAATAGTAAAATAGTATTTACAGTTTATAAATTACAAAACTCATTTCGCTAATGCCTTGTCATTTCACAATTATTTTTATTATTTCTAAAATTATGTTTACTTAATTACATGTTGACATGCTTGGGCTAGATAAGCAATAGAGGCACACTTATAATATTGTAATATACCGAGATTGTCCCCGTTATATGACTTACAAGTGTCGAGTGTCTACTCACCCGTTCGGTCGTTGAAATTCGAATTTTCTGCCTCGACGTCGGGTTGGCCAACTCTTCTTAGTACATCAAAATTGTAAAGTTTAATTTTCTTTATTGCGTGCTCAAATATTAAATATTAGTTGAATAAAACCAAACATACAGGTTAATGTTTCTATTATGTTCATTAACAATTATTGATAGGGTTCAAATTCTACAATTTCCTTCAAATTATATTTCTTATTTTGCGCCGGCATGTTTAATTATTCGCGGTTGGTGGTTCTGTCCAGTCGTGTATCGGGACTCTCGCTATGGTTGTTGACAATTTCGTTTAATTTCAATCTCAGGTCGAAGTTCTCGTGACTACAGAAAATGTTGTTAAATGAACTAATAAAAGTACAAAATTTTACAATTACCTTATAAACATTATAGAAGAGGTGATACACTTATAATTATAATGGTAAATTACAGCTATGGGCATTAGCGTTTATAGGTTATTACGGTTAGTAAACTTTACGTTTTAAAACATATTCCTTAAAAAATCAATGTTGGATTGAGATAGTTATTCAATTTGAGGTGTTCATTAAATAAAAGAAAGTTCAAGTGTTTATTAAAAGTGATAAGTGATGTGGAAAGTGTAGTTCACTTACGGTTGATTTTCTTGTTTTTCTGTGAAGTCGTATTTAAAATATACTTAACAATCCTTCGTCTCAGCTATCCAGGGTAATAATTCGCCCAAATACTGCTGCTTGTCCTTTCTTGGGTGGTCCGGTTAATTCCAAGTTCAATTTTCGTAGTTCTCTGGTTATGATGTTTATTTTCCCTCAGTCGTCCTGGTTAAGGCCGGTTCCATGGTTCATTTACGTATTCATATATTTTCTTCCTTCAGTTGGTTATTATTCCTTCACTTGGGCTGCAATTCCTCCTGGTTAAATTTTAATTTCTTCGGGTAAATTTATTAATTTCTTTAGTATCAGTGTTACTCCTGTGATTTAATTTATCATCTTGATAATTACTTTTGATAAATTTTGTTGAATTACTTCTTTTTTATTCTCTGTGGGTTTAATACATCTGCCCACCTCAGGCTATAATAATGGAATGATACAATTTATTAACGGTCTCTTTCTAACAATGTTTCGTTGTTATGGCAACTCTCCTGTCAAATACTAGTTCCCATTGGTTGATAATTTATAACATTGTTATATGAAACTAACGTTTTCTATACAAAATTATTAAAAATCTTTAACTTATTAAAACTCCCTTACACTACCTGTAATATTAAATACACTAACACCATTAATTTGCTTTTCGTTTACAAATTATTTTGATACCACACAGGGTTACACTTTTTCCAATTATAACAGATTACTAATTTTTTCATTTGGTTTTTCTTTTGTTAATTACATTTAAAGTAATTATTTTCTATCCAGTTTTGTATCCTATACTATGATTATGAAACCTAAATAGATTATATACTTTATTTTATTAATGGCTATTGATTTGTTTTAAATTTCACAAATTTCTGTTTATCAGTTGCCTGGAGTTCATAATTCACCTACAATTGTATATTACAATGAGTTCATCATACACATTACAATTGTTTATAGTCATTTATGTTACTTTTATATGTTACTAAACATTATTACTGAAAAAACTAACTTAAATCATAACATTTGATTATTTTTAATCATCATATAATATAATATAACTACTTAATAATTCTTTTTAGGCCCATGCCTGTATCTAAAGTTTACATTTGTTTAAACGGTTTTGTTTAACATTATTTTCAACACAATAATATTTTGGTTAATTACAATCAAAGAAACCTATAACAAAATTAAACATTAAATATGCACTAATATTTCCTTATAAACTCACTTTAGAGAATATAGTGTCTAACACCCCTTACTGTATTCAATCTAACATATTAGTTTTTTTATACTTATTTTCAATATGGTTAATATAACTTTGTTAATTTTATTCCTTAACAATAAAACAATATATCTTTTATCATCCTTATACTATACTAACAACTTCTTTAATATAATGGAAAACAACTCTCAATGGTTTGTTTTCCACAAATATTCTTATATTTTAATACACTCTTTCCTTTTTTCATTACTCTAGGCCCATGATTACTTACAACTGTCCATTATAATTTATACTGTTTAATTATTATAATTGGGTTAATAGATTACTTATAACCTATTATTACAAGTTCATTTCCTTATTTCTGACTACACTGCACTTTCTTAACTAGTGTGTTTATGTAGTTCATTTACTATCACTGGGTCCTATATTGGTTTATTATTGATTATTAACCTTCTTATGCATTTATCACTTTTGGTGTTCACCTCCTTACATTTTATTCTAGATTTTAGGTAGTTATGATCACTGGGTCCTATGAATCTTTATTATTTATTACCTCTTTCCTAATGAATTATTATCACTCAGGTTCATTTTATACTAGTGTCTTTTGATAGCTTATTTATTAACGTTCTTTATATATTTTATTAGTATATTTGTTTTTACATTTCATTTTCTTTTTATCTTTCCTATAGGTTACATATTATTTATTTTCCTATCTAATTTTGTACTTTTATGTATATATACTTCTTTTTAACACTTGGGTTCTTATAACTGTTGTTATATTGTGGCTTAAATTATTCTCTCTGTCTCACCTTATCCAATCTATTGGGTCTAGTCATCGTCATTGTCTAAATCAAAATCAGTTAGTAGTGTTATTCTATCTTTCCTCTTTTAAGAAGTTTTTATTTTCCTTTAGTATATAGCTTTTCTTCCATTAATTATACTTGTAATCTTGGTGCTATCGTAGGTCACGTTACATAATATATGGTTATTCACACCCACACACTCTCTCCACCGTGTGGTTCGTCAACACAAGCGGTTACTAAACGGCTGGTATCTCCCTGGCGGTGAACCACGGACAGAGAGCACAACAGACGACAGGCCAAGTGTCTGTAGAGAGATGAAAACAAGAAGTAAAAATGTTAACATGAATAAAAACTTTCTGTTAAGCAGAGACTCTACTATGCTGATATATTATCAAGAAAAATATGTGAGCATTCTATTTTTTATGATAAAAAACACGATTACTTGTACGTTAATCAAACGACTTTAACAAAATAAATGAATTTAGTGACACTCTAACGAGAGATAAAAAGCAGAAGAGGAAAAAGATATTTTTAGATATTAAGACTATTACATTATTATATCAAACATATAAGCCTCTCCAGTCTTAATGGAATGTTAAGTCCTGGCAACTTCTCGTAGAATTTGTATAAAAACGTAAAAGTCGCTTAATTCTATATCGACTGTCAAAATTCAGAAGACAAAGTTGGCTTATCTGTTTTCGAGCCTGATAAACAATATAAGTATAACGAAAAACTCAATGTGCAAGTTACAAAGTAGACGCAAAAAGTGTCGTTTATTTTCAGTAAAATATAATTTATTTAAACCTCTCTATGTAAAACAGAATAACTTATATAAAATCTTCGCCATGCGAATAGCAAAGTCAACTAGTTGTCTGCAATAGAATAAACTGTATACTTTGAATAGACAGTAATTTAATACAGTTTACTAAACATCGCTAAAAATAAATATAAAGAAGAAGTTTTCCCAAAACAAGAAACAAAATTAGGTAAAATATATGAGTTAATATTACAGAGAAAGTAATAAAAAGAGTGATGAACTAACAGCAACGGACGCTAATAACGATATTGTTTTGATCAGTTAACTGTGCATGTAACTGTTCCGAAGCCTCAGTAGTAATCGTTGGCCAGCAACGAAGGTGATCCGAGAACTACAATCACTTTGTTTTAAAATGAGCATATAGATAATTTTAAAAGCTTCTGAGTTCTTAGCTTCTCATAACAAAGAAAAATAAACGTAAACCAAAGTTTGTTCACATGTTTGATGGTTTAGCTCAAAAATGAAACTACAATCATAGTTCTAAACAAAATGATTGACTACCTGTGTGATACAGTCTAACTGTAATAATAATGACTTCTTTTTGTTGCCTAAGCAGAGCAGTAGGATATCAACCTACCTTTTGGCAAGGTAGGCTACCGACTTAACCGAAACGACATATAAAACATGTAGTGCAGCCAGCAGTGCTTGCTTAATGACAAACTACTATTACCTCAATACGTTATCCCAGGTACTTATCACAAGGTGAGTCGACCTGGAAGCTAAGAAAACCCATCTACATTTTGTGCAATGGAATTGGACAAGGGCTCTTTAGAGTAGAAGCTAGCGCTATACTCACTAGCCCAGTAAATCTCACTGATTGATTTTTATTTAATTTTTGTAATCTGCTTTCTAAAGCGCATTTTCGTAGAGTTTTGCTATTGATACGGTGAGCACATTGTTTATAGGAGACGTCTCGCCACAGCATTACCTCTAGTGAATGTACACAATAAATCTGAACCAAAACAAAAAGGAGACGTAATTCTCAATATTTCTTGCCACGCAAGCTTGCGAGCAAAACCAGTCTCGATACAATGTGTAACACGTAAATAGTTCATTTATCAGACAAAGAATTCTAAATCGATATGTTTCTTTGTAAACTATTTTTGTTAAGTTTAATGTAAGATATGGACTTTGGTTAAGATAATTTTGTAGACCTTATAAAGTAGTTTAGTTCCGTGGAACTTCTACAGAATTCGCAATAAATTTAACCAAGGCCTAATACTACATAAACAATTAAATGTAATAATTATAGTTGCTACTATTATTGAAAAACTGTCGTCCTTTTTAACTTAAAAGGTTTTATTCTATGTTGTCTATTTACAAGCAGTGGATCAAAAAAGGGTACAGTATTCAGTTTGCTTGATAAGTCTGCTTGATAATCAGTAAGCCAGCTTAGTTGATAACGTAAAAAGTTTTAAATGCTTTGTGTTGTTAAACTCACTAAAGTGTTTTGAAAAAAATTATTATGGAAAACGTCAAGGAATTACCTTACATAACAAAGTAAATCTGATGGACGAGTCTATCAAGTAACGTTCGTCTCATGATCACAGACATCCCTACTTCTACTTAAAAGCATAAGTAATAAATTTGTTTGTCCCCAAATCTACCACCCACCGAAGCACCATCTTTAATAGTCTATCCCTTGTTTATCGTATTATTTACTGTCCTCTGCTCCCCCGCGACCACTAAATCATTTTTATTGGCATCTATTAACTTGTTATCTCTCATTTGAAATATGTCTTCCACAACGCTAGTTGTCGCCAGGTCAATGTACAGTCAATTTTTTAATCCAGTAAAACAATTCTACCAGGCCCACATGTCCTACATTTCAGCAGAAAATACATTTTTAATGTAATATAGGCTAAGCGAAACTGATATACTATTAAATTTTTAAATAAAATATAAAGCATGCTGGAACATGGATCACAGAAAGTTATAAATACGATTCAGTTTATAATAGGAAATGTTTTTAACACCGGCAAGAAATAGGAAGAACTAATTATATGGAAGACAAATTACAGTTCCATATAAGTCCTCTTCTTCTTCTTTTCCCCTCCTTCCTCCTCTTACGCATTTTCTTCTTCTTCTTCTTCTCCTTCTTCTTCTTATTTTTTTATTATTTCTTTCTACCATGAGATTTCTCTTGTTAAATATTACCATCTTCCTACAAGCTTTCACCATCTTTCGTTAGGTCTCCTACCTATTCCTTGTCTCTTGTAATCTACATCGATCTTTTTCTACCCATCCTGGATATATGTCCGTTCCACATTCGTCTTTTGTCCGCAGTCCATTCTCTTATAGGTCAATATGTAATTCTACAAATGTCGTTTTCTCGCTTTTGCCCTGATTCCATATTCTCTCTCGTCTTCCTTTCCATACAGTTTCTCTTAGAATTACGATTTCTGTCACTTTCATCTAACTAATGCTTTTATGTGTTTCTGATAGCCACTGCAATACATATTTACAGAAGTCTTAATGTGCTTTTACAAACGTGAATCTTAGGCTATTATGTACTTTCTAGCTTTGGTGACCTTACTAAGATATTTATTTTTCTACGAAAAGTGTTTCACACAAATTGTGTATTACACCGTAAAAATTTCCATGTATTATTGTGTTCAAATAACATAAAAAAATGTAAATCATCTTCATATTTGTAAAATTATCTTTACATAATAATATTAAAACAGACGTTTAATGATGAAATTTGTGTTAGTGGTTGAAATCACAATCAGAATGATCACTGTTGCACACCACTATATAAAAATTATTCTGATTAGCGCTTTCAAGCTTCACAGCTCATCGTCAGATCGGGAATAGACAGGAAATATGTGAAACCCAACCCTTCACCCCTCTGCCCCACACTGCTCGCCCACAACAAACTAAAAATTAATGACCCTTCCCCACCCCCTAAACTCTGTCTCACCATCTGTACAGTTACATATTTTTCTAGTAAATTCCTTGTGTTTCAGTGTGTGTGTGTGTGTGTGTGCGTGTGTGTGTGTGTGCATCCTTTTAAACTTACCCTCTTCCTCTCCACACACGTGGGTCAGTCACACACCCTAATTTTAAAACATCCAATTAGTACTATGCAATATAATTCTTAATCTTATCTATCTGCCCTCTATTATTTACTTCTTAATCATGTTATAAAATATTTCTTCATTATCAAATTTAATTTTAATATTAATTAAATTGTCTAACCCTTTTTCTCTTTCTTTCAATATTTCTAACTCCTCTCTAAGCTTCCTTTCAACTGTGTTATTTACTACTTTTACAATTTCCTATTCTTCCAAAGGATTAACAAACTTATGGTTGTCTTCTATGAAATGTCTTGCATATAACGAATTGGTTGTTCTGTTACCTTCTCCACGTTTGTGGTCAGACAACCTGCATACGAATTTTCGTCCTGTCTCCCCTAGGTACACTTTGTTGCAGTCTTTACATGTTAATTTATAAATTCCGCTTTTCTGTAATACTGGAATTTTTTCTATATTCTTATTCCTTATCTTATCAAATACCGTTTCACATTTTTTAATAGCTATATCTACTCCATATTTATTAAAACATTTTATAATTTTTTTAGTATGTGAACCTATGTATGTCAATAACCCTGCATAATTCTTTTGTTCTGGTTCTATTTTAGCTTTTTGTATGTTGACCCTTTTCATAACTTTATCCACTATGTTGGTGCTATAATTATTATTCCTTACAATTCCCTTTATCGTTTTTAACTCCCTATCTTTTGATTCGGTCTCTTTTAAACACTTCTGAGCTCTGTAACAAAAGGAATTGATTGCCGCCATTTTATATCTGTATGGGTGGTAAGACTCTCTTGGTATAATTATATCAGAATACGACTCTTTCCTAAATATCCCAAACTGTAGTTTCTCATTATCTTTAATTTCTATGTTTAAATCTAAGTAATTTATTTGCTTACCTCCTATCTCTTCCTTAAATTGTAAGTTTTTATCCTTATTATTTACCTCCTTTATAAACTCATGCACTTCTTCTATGCTTCCTTCCCAAATTACTAATACATCATCAACGTATCTAGACCATAATTTTATATTGTCTTTATACTTAGTGGAAGTTATTAATTGCTTTTCAAAATCATTCATGTATATTTCAGCAAGAATAGGGGATAATGAAGACCCCATAGGTAAACCTTTTTTCTGTATATAAAACTTGTTATTAAACCTAAAATAGTTCTGATTTACACATTCTTTAATTACTTTCATCAACTGCTTTTTATACCTGTATTCTCCCATATTATTATCGTTTATTAACTTAATAATTTTATTTACTGTGATATTAGTAAACATGTCCTTAACATCCAGTGATATCAATTTTGTATTTACATTAATGCTAATATTTTCTAATTTTTCTATCAATTTTACATTATTCTCTATGTTGTATTTTGTCCCAAATTCATATTTCTCTTTCAGTACTCTGCTAACCTCCTTTGATAATTTATAAATAGGTGCAATAATAAAAGAAACAATCGGTCTAATTGGTTTTTTTTCTTTATGTATCTTAACCTGACTTTTAAAAGTCGGTGCTGTTGGATTACTTTCCAATAAATACTTTTACTTATTTTCTTCTATAAATGTTATCTGTTTCATCATTTGTTTTATCCTTGACTGGTACTCACTTGCATAATCATACTTTATTTCCTCGTTACATCCCACCTTATTCTTTTAGGAAGTAGGAAATGTACTT
The DNA here is from genome assembly GCA_034769895.1 of Magicicada septendecula. Lineage (NCBI taxonomy): Eukaryota > Metazoa > Arthropoda > Insecta > Hemiptera > Cicadidae > Magicicada > Magicicada septendecula. The sequence goes on along the minus strand of CM068369.1, from coordinate 430,707,330 downwards.
AGGAATTCCTTATACTTAGGAAGTAGGGAATGTAGTAGATAAAATATTTAAGAAAAGTTTGTATAATTCAAAGAATGAACAAAAAATCAAAGCAACTGTAACTAAACTAAAGAATAAAATAAAGAAGAATGATATTATAGTTACGAAGGCAAATAATGGAAATTCAATGGTACTAATGAGAAAGGAAGAATACATAAAGAAAACGGAAGAATTTATAAGGGAAGGACCATACGAGGAAATAAAGTATGATTATACAAGTAAGTACCAGTCAAGGATAAAACAAATGATGAAACAGATAACATTTATAGAAGAAAATAAGAAACAGTATTTATTGGAAAGTAATCCAACAGCACCAACTTTTAAAAGTCAGGTTAAGATACATAAAGAAGGAAAACCAATTAGACCGATTGTTTCTATTATTAATGCACCTATTTATAAATTATCAAAGGAAGTTAGCAGAGTATTGAAAGAGAAATATGAATTTGGGACAAAATACAACATAGAGAATAATGTAAAATTGATAGAAAAATTAGAAAATATTAGCATTAATGTAAATACAAAATTGATATCACTGGATGTTAAGGACATGTTTACTAATATCACAGTAAATAAAGTTATTAAGTTAATAAACGATAATAATATGGGAGAATACAGGTATAAAAAGCAGTTGATGAAAGTAATTAAAGAATGTGTAAATCAGAACTATTTTAGGTTTAATAACAAGTTTTATATACAGAAAAAAGGTTTACCTATGGGGTCTTCATTATCCCCTATTCTTGCTGAAATATACAAGAATGATTTTTAAAAGCAATTAATAACTTCCACTAAGTATAAAGACAATACAAAATTATGGTCTAGATACGTTGATGATGTATTAGTAATTTGGGAAGGAAGCATAGAAGAAGTGCATGAGTTTATAAAGGAGGTAAATAATAAGGATAAAAACTTACAATTTAAGGAAGAGATAGGAGGTAAGCAAATAAATTACTTAGATTTAAACATAGAAATTAAAGATAATGAGAAACTACAGTTTGGGATATTTAGGAAAGAGTCGTATTCTGATATAATTATACCAAGAGAGTCTTACCACCCATACAGATATAAAATGGCGGCAATCAATTCCTTTTGTTACAGAGCTCAGAAGTGTTTAAAAGAGACCGAATCAAAAGATAGGGAGTTAAAAACGATAAAGGGAATTGTAAGGAATAATAATTATAGCACCAACATAGTGGATAAAGTTATGAAAAGGGTCAACATACAAAAAGCTAAAATAGAACCAGAACAAAAGAATTATGCAGGGTCATTGACATACATAGGTTCACATACTAAAAAAATTATAAAATGTTTTAATAAATATGGAGTAGATATAGCTATTAAAAAATGTGAAACGGTATTTGATAAGATAAGGAATAAGAATATAGAAAAAATTCCAGTATTACAGAAAAGCGGAATTTATAAATTAAAATGTAAAGACTGCAACAAAGTGTACCTAGGGGAGACAGGACGAAAATTCGTATGCAGGTTGTCTGACCACAAACGTGGAGAAGGTAACAGAACAACCAATTCGTTATATGCAAGACATTTCATAGAAGACAACCATAAGTTTGTTAATCCTTTGGAAGAATAGGAAATTGTAAAAGTAGTAAATAACACAGTTGAAAGGAAGCTTAGAGAGGAGTTAGAAATATTGAAAGAAAGAGAAAAAGGGTTAGACAATTTAATTAATATTAAAATTAAATTTGATAATGAAGAAATATTTTATAACATGATTAAGAAGTAAATAATAGAGGGCAGATAGATAAGATTAAGAATTATATTGCATAGTACTAATTGGATGTTTTAAAATAAGGGTGTGTGACTGACCCACGTGTGTGGAGAGGAAGAGGGTAAGTTTAAAAGGATGCACACACACACACACGCACACACACACACACACACACACTGAAACACAAGGAATTTACTAGAAAAATATGTAACTGTACAGATGGTGAGACAGAGTTTAGGGGGTGGGGAAGGGTCATTAATTTTTAGTTTGTTGTGGGCGAGCAGTGTGGGGCAGAGGGGTGAAGGGTTGGGTTTCACATATTTCCTGTCTATTCCCGATCTGGCGATGAGCTGTGAAGCTTGAAAGCGCTAATCGGAATAATTTTTATATAGTGGTGTGCAACAGTGATCATTCTGAATATTAAAACACTTACCCACTCATGTTTTTATGTCTTTTACTATTTTATCTACAATAATATTTTATATACAATTATATATATATAATTATTATATTTAATTACATAGTAAAGTTTCTAATAAGTTCCCTTTTCTGTTCCCTTTGAATGTAGGGTGGTTTGGGATAATTCTCTATTGAAATTAATTTTCATTTCAGACATTGCTTGTATGTCCTTAATATCATGTAAACGCGACGAAGGTTTTCATTTTTGTTAGATATCCAGTCTTCTACAGTAAAATGATTTCAGAGGTCATTAAAGCTCATAGAGGCCGGTTTATTATGTTCAGGTACCTTATCGCTGAACTCTCTAAATTATTAAATTGCGTCATTACATAACCGTATAATTCTAATGCCTTCAGCTCTATGAGGTTGGTATCTTCTGCATAAGTATTTTTATTGTAAGCTTCACTGGTTTAGTAATCGAATTTATTCTTTACAATTTTGTATTGTTTGATTTTCAGCCTAGTTCTTAGTCTTTATTATTCTTGAGTAGATGGACGGGTAAAGTATGTTATCACTGCTGTTTACTTATCCGTGTAATGTATTCTCTAATCTCTCCTTTTGACTATGGATTGTTTTCCACACTTTCTGAACTCCAAAGAGTTCGTATTCTATGTTCTGTAAAAACGTTTCTCATTAAAAGTTTCTGAAAAAGTTTCTGATTTTTTTATATTCTTTTTAAGATTGTTAGAGTTCCTGAATCTGTATTGTAAACATGAGTTCTTTCCTTTGTGATAATTGTTTAATTTCCTTACTCAACCAAGGAATGTGATTCTCTTATATTGTTTCTTGTTTAATAGTACTTTTCTTGTCCTTTTGCTTTTCCTGCTGCGCGTTTTATGTTTTCTTCTAATCTCCTGCAACATTCGTCAACATCGTCGTCTTCCTTTAATAGTTGGGTCTTTAATTGGCACCTTTAGCCTAACTATTTTGAATGTTGACATATACTAATACTTACTACATATTATTATTATTTAAGATTTTTTGGCAAGAAAATGCTATTTTGACCTCGTTTCTTACCGAACGAGCGAAACGACTTCTCAGTTATATCTCAACCGTTTGGCATTTGTCTGTCTGTTCATATATCTGTGTTGGGGTATATCGTACGGCAACCGATCAACCGATTCTTGTAAAATGTGTTATACACGTTTTCATTTTTATTCTCCAGACTTCTATTATTTTTTAGATAGATCCCTTCCCCACGAAATAGGAGCGGGAGGCAAATTGTTAGGGGGTTGAATTGAAAAAAATAAATCCAAAAAATCTCTGTAGGGTATGACACTAAAGACAATTTTAGCCAAAATCTAAGTATAATGAATATTTTTAAACAACTCAAAATGTTAAGACATCAGGTCTCAAATTACTGGGAAAAACTATGGAAACCCAGTCGGTTGATAGTTAACAATTAATTGCTAATTATTAGTAATAATTGCATAACAACTTTTAAATAACGGAATTTCAGTGAGGCTTGCATATAAGTAGTTACTTTGCCTTATTTCTTATTAACTTGTTTACTTCGCTCTGCTTTAAGTTTAGTCTGACCTTAAGATTAGTATACATATTTGTTTGCTCTTAAACACTCTTAAGTTGCTCTGCTTTTCATGTGTTTTTTGCCTATAGATATTATATACATTTCGTTTCCATCTGCTTCCCTTCTTTATCTAAATTTTATTGGTTATCTTTTATTTTATAAAAGATAAATAATTGCTTATATCTTTTATTTTAATTTGATTTTATATTCATGTAATGTCTAACTTTAGTAACAATTGATCTTTTTCTGTTGAATCTTCTCCCCTCCACCTAATTTCCTCCTCCTCTTCACTCCTGCTGCTAATTTTAATAAAATATAATAATATAATAATAATAATGTTATTATAATATTATATTATAATATTATTATTATACTATATTATAATTATATATTATAATTAATATTATATTATTAATATATTAACAAAATATACATAAATTATAATTTATCTTAAAAATTGCTCACTAACAAGGAAAATTTGAAAACAATTTAGTATAAGCCTACTAACAAATGTAACAAAAGCGATTTAAAAATTATGAAATAGCTAAAAATTATATGTATAACAAAATCAGTTATAAAAATGTAAATATTTACATCAGGATCATTATTGTAAATTATGTTCATCATAGGAAATGACACGTTTAGCTCAAACACTTTTAATGTTTATGGAGTCCATTTTGACAATGTTTTGCTAAAAAGTGTAAAGCGAACAAATTTTACCACAAAAAATAAAAAATAGTACAAGTAATATCAGAAAATAGATAAGTCTGAATTTGTAAAAAAAAAAAATTGACGCAAAAGTCACAAATGTAAAAGCATCTACACTTTTTAAATCTACACAATCACTATAAGCCCATAAAGAGCACATAGATCCCATAGAGCAACTTTAGAATCATCGGAGATTTTACCATGACAAAACAGACATTCAGAATCTTGGTCAACAGTAATCTTTTCATCAGTTGCATTTCCTGGTTCCAGCTCTGACGAGTCATCAGAATGGTATCTCAGGTTTTCTGTATCTTGTAGAAATAAGAACAACTTTGCCATTAAGTGTTTCCTTTCAGGTAGATGAACGACTCGGGAAACGACTTGATGTAATTTTCTATTTATCAGTGTTTGTAGGACGTTTACCATTGGATTCGTTGAAAGAAATGATCTTCAGACCCATCTTTTATGGGAAAGGAGTGATTATTGTGTTCCAGATTTTCGTCCTCGATTGAATAATTTTTTTTTAGTGGAGGTGGAGATATATAGGGGAACACGGTGTCATTCATTTTTGATTAACCTGATCCTTGGACCAAGCCACCTTACTAATGAGTGGCAGAATCGTAAGGTTTGAGGAGATGATTTATACACACACAGTAAATAAGACTTTACTTAATTGTTGTTATACCTATTAGAATTCAATAGGTAACGACATACAATTCTAATTACTGTATGTTGTAAATTACGCTTGATTCGGAAGCCTCCTGCTCAAGCAAGCGAGGTTCTACGCTCCCGGGATAATGTGCTGTACAACAAATCCGTAGCAATGGAACCATTGCTTAGACGTGAGGGATTGCAGAGGGAGTAACACTGACTCCCAATGTACTGCCAAAGCCGCCTCAGCCGCGCTATCGTCTCAGCTCAGGCTTCAGTGAAAATGAACAATTAGCCTCGTCTCGAAAACCGGCGTGATAAATCATAAGTCGGAGATCGTCGCGTAAAACTCATAAAAGTCGCTCTTTCCTGAGAACATCAAAAGCATACGACTAGAGTGAGCGTCCTAGTGACCAGTACAATTTGCACAACCGCGCAGCATCGTAAATTCAAACCTTTTTCCCTGCACGGACGCGGACAGCACAATGACAATTTTTACAAGACGTCCTCCGGCTCTATGTTCTTGTTTGCCTTTATATCTCGAGATCAAGACCTGTCATGGTCTTAGGTGTGAATTGTTTTTGTTTGTTTGGTCAATGCAGTTTAATACTGACAATAAAAGTTCCAGTGTCCCGTTTCAGACGATTTGCTGCATTTGAATATTACTTTTTACAATATCTACTGTTGATGCAAAGATGTTGTGGCAGCTTTTTATTTTATAAACAACAGACACAAGTTACTGAGTATAAACGAACATTTGTTATGTCGTCGCACAGTAGCGTCATAAGCATGAACGTTGTCACGCGATATCACGTAGTACCATATTATTTTAATTTAAGATTAGTTACAAAGAAGCAATTGTTTTTACTTCATTTTTTGCACATTAAGTATTTATACTCTAGTCTGGTAATGGTTGAAGCTTTCAATCCAAACCAGTAAGTTCCCTGAGCTGTACAATTCGCTTACCCTTTTGAACGAATATGTTTATTATTAGAAAAATAATACAGTATATTAATATATAAATAATAAATTTAATATATTTCAATATTAAATATTTTTTCAGTTTTTACAAAAATAACAAAAAACCTCGATTACTCAACAATTTGTGTAAACAATAAAAGTTATTTTTTTTTAATTGAAAAACAGGCAAACACAAAATAACTCAAAGCACTGCATTGGATTCTTGTTAAATCAATAACCACATTACCTAAATGGCAAATATATCAGACGTAGGTTTTAAGTTTACGTACGTTTTCATAGATATTTATAGGGCTATACCTATGACTTTTCTCCAATATACATAACTGATAATATGAAGTAATTTTGTTTAACATAGCTTACAAACTTTTGAAGCCAATCCAGAGTTTGCAAGGTGTGCTGAGAGATATGGATTCTGTCAAACTATTAGAAATAGTGAATTTGCATTTTAATTAAATTCCTCATAGTTTAATCCCCAACTTAAACTTTAAATTTTTCTTAACATTTTGAGTTCCATTTTTGGCCTGTGGTGCTACTAACTAAAAAAAATGTATAGTAAACGCTATATTTGGATTTGGGTAAAAATTGCCTTTTGTCTGTCAAGTGTTCGTAATTTAGGAAACAGTAGGCAGAATAGAATATGTGCTTAGGAGGTCTTTAAAAGCATAATCCTTTGATTAATGTAATAAAATGATTTTAATGTAATGTAATTATGTCGTTACAGTTTGCTTCCGAGTCACAGACATCCAACGATCACTAGACGTTTTGTCCTCAAATAATTCGTTACTTCACGTTTGTGAACGCAACTGATAGGCTATATTTACAAGTATACATACGTACGTTACATAAAGAATTTAAAAAAATGTGTCCCAATGCAATGCCCTGTTTTAATGTGACTTTTTGCAAATATCTATGAAACATCATAAAAACAAACCAACAATGAAATGTTTTAACGTTTTGTAAAAATAGAGAAATTAACTGCAAATCTTCCGAGAAATTTAATTCTAAATCTACTTTATGTTACGTCTAGTTTGGATAACGATATTCTGAAATATAGAAATAACCTTCCTGTGCATTTATAAGAAATTTTGTTACTATAATTCTAATTTATACATAAAATAATGAAAATACTTTTAAGTAGAAACCAGTCACATCCTTGTACCATAACATTTTCTCAAATTATGGGAAAATAAATGTATACTCTTACTGAAAATGAATAATGTGGTTAACACAAATCTTTAATTGTGTTGTCCAGCGTAACTTATAGATAAGCAGAATTTTCAAAAAAGTTGTTTGGTATAATTTACTTGTTTTCTTTTCCCTCCTAAAACCTTAGTCTTTCAATTCACAGAATGTAAAGGTAAAAATGTGTAAAGCACACTGATAAATTTAATACTAGATAAACATAACATAGAGCTCTTTAGGTGTATCTGTAGTAATTAGCTCTTTAGAGTTCATTCTTATCAGTCGTAAGTAGATTCTGTGATTGTCATGAGTAAAAAACCTTTATCTACATTAACTGAAATGATATTGTTATACAGGGATAAACACAAATTGCTTTATTTGAAAGTCTTAAAATTTAAAAACATTTTAATTGAAATTACGAAATTATTAACTTTTTAAGTTTCACAATTTTTTCAATTATGAAAATAAATATTACAGACTTGTAAAGAAATTTTATATATGTCTATTGACATGTTTTAAATTATATACAAAATTTTGTAGCAATAGAAACTTATGCTATATATACTTGGTGCCACAAAACGGTGTTACGTTATAATAACTTGAACAAATTTAATTCATATATAAATTATGAGTATTTTTAATTACAAAATGTAGGCAGTAAAAATTCTTATAATAACCCACATTTTAATAATGAAGTTACGTGACAATAGTGGTTATAAAATTTATTAGTCTGATTTTACGTAACGTTTACCACTAATTTACCACTATACTAATTTGACCACTTATTTATATACAACTTCTCTGTTCATGCACTGATTTTATTTTTTTCAGTAGTTTAACACGATTTGAGGAAATTCAACTTCGTGTTGATGTGTAAAATGCAGATTGAAACAAAAAGCAAAAACTAAAAAACTAAAATGAAAACCAAGCAAATATTTATTGTATATTATTTATTATATTTGTTGTACCTCTTGCTTTTTGTATTTAAAAAAATTCAGTCTTTACACAAACACACCTACAGTTTTAAATGAAAGATTTCGTTGATTATTTTTTCTAATGTAAACACTGCTAAATTATTGGTGTCGCTAAATACACCTTAAAACGAGATAACTATTGTAACGAGACATATAACCACGATATTTTGAACCTCAAAATATAAGCAGCATGTCATAATAATTGAGGAGGACAAGACCCATTAAGTATTTACAATGAGTATACCAAGCATGAAAACTACATAAGCAAATAATAATAGAAGAATTAACTCACAACAAGGGAGTTAATACAGTAATGGTAATAATATTAATAACAAGAAAGAAAAGTATTAAATAGTGATTATAGAATAGATACAATAACCCAATAGATCCAGTCAGTAAGAAGCCAAGAAACCAAGAAGAAAACATATTAGAAAGAAGAAATAATAATTATAATAATAATAATAATAATAATAATAATGATATCAATCAAAATGGTGACCTAAGAAGAAACAAGAAACTACAATAACAATGAGATAAGAAGGCCAAATGTGAAATAAATAGCCAACACCAGTGAAATACTAATTGAGAGACAAGGACAGATAGACAAAACACTAACTGACTACCTTAGATGACCTGAGTATGACCATTAGTCTAGTAAATGAGTAGGGCATCCAAGATTAGCCAAGAGAGTGAGAGTAATAATAATGTTAGTACAATAAGAAGCTGTAAACAACAGTAAATAACATATTATGACCAGAATTAATGTAAATGAAAAGAGAATCAAAATTGTCAAATAACAGTAATAATTACTAACTAAGTTATGAAAAATATGATAATAGAGAGAAAAAAGAACTAATTAATAAATTACAGGTGATAATTAATAACATAGTACTAGTAAAAACAAGATAAAAAGAGTAAATTAAAATCAGCTCAGTCAACCCATTGTTGCTTTAGAGTGGGAAGACAATTAACCTAAATACAGATACTTTCCACTTAGATTAATAAGAAATAATAACTAAAACCTAATTGAACTAAAATCTCTTGGACAAAAAATCAAGTAGAGGGTGTAAGCTTTCTACCAGTACCAAGATAAGCTACCTAGAATAGTATTTATATGATATTTAATGTAAACTAAATGACCAAAAACAGACAAAATGAGAATCACCATGTAAAATTTAGATAAAACCAGTTGTAAAATTAAACAGGAACAGAAAGTGTGATACCTGTATAATAAGGAAGATGGTACATCACTAATATAATATTGTAAGATAATTACTATAACTAATGTAAGGCATAATAATAATAATTAAGCACATCTGTCATGTGACACTAGATGCAAGTACTATTATTCAGTTCTCAAAACAAGAGAATTAACCAATGTAAGAAAACACCAGATTGTAAAACAATGTAATCACTGTAGTGAACAACAATTCTGAACAAGATAGTGACTTAAAATAACACTACTTAATCAAAAATGAAATAAAGTAAAGAGACACCTTATAATACAAGATACAGGTGAGTAAATAGACTCAAAACCAGGAAATAACTATGTATTCACAGAAACTAAAGCAAACGGTAGTTGTACTGACACTGTATGTGTAATTGGGACACCACAGAATTTTCCCAGCAACAAATATTCAATTGTAATTAGTCAATATAGTTAGTAGACTCATAGGCCTAATGCAACTTTAGCATAGGAGATATATTTTGTTAATAATCATAAGTAGATGATAAGTAAAGAGTGTAAAAGGACTTGAAAAGCATTATCTCGAAGAGATGTGATTGCCATTAGTTAGTTCTAATCAAAGAATACATAAATTTATTAATAAATAGTGCAAAGTGTTAATTTCAAACAATATCTTCCTTAATCATGGACGAAAATATATCATGTGTGGACTCTAAATCAAGAGCTAAATATTCGCCATGCAGTAGTAAGCTTAGATTTACAATCTGAGGTTTGATAAGAAACTTATATAAATTTAAAGATATTTGATTTATTTTGGAAAAATGTTTAGCGTCAGTTCGTACTCTTGAACCCGAAGACCCACGCTTATTGTAACAATTAAATAATTTAGCGAAGGGGGTATGTGCGCTAAAGTAAAGATCTTCAGCCAATCAAAAGAGAGAATTCGATAAATTTTACAAGGAATGCAAACGAGAACAGCAGAAACGAACGCCATCTTGAGACACTTTTTGAATAACCATTGAAGAGGACAGACGGCAGTTCCGCATCGCCAGAAAACAACAGTCTAACCTAACTTTGTGCGCGTTATCGAATGTAAACAATGAAAACATAACCTCATTTGTACGAACTCATTGTAATGTTATATTTGAAGATTAATGAAGATTTAATAGTGCGACATGAATTGCTAAGTGTGTAATCCATAGCAATTACTCGATATACAGGGAGTAAAGTGATTTTTTACTTTATTTTAAGGAACTTAAGAAATTGACGATATATTTTATCGAACAACATTGATACTATGTGTACAGACTAACGAATAAATGGCATTGCACATTATTATTTTCATTAAGCAGTTAATTATAAAGAGAATTCTCAAATTCATTTTATTTAATAAGTAAATAAGAGTTATAAAGCTGACGATAGTTTGTTCAATATAAAAACTAAGGGTGTTGCAATTAATATCATATAGGATGAAGTCATTAATAGTTAAACCAATGTTAAACTAACAATAGTTAGTCAGAAGTTTGAGAATTGTCAGTTGACAAGATTAATTATCAACAGCTAAAAAATGAAAAATATAATTTATGTTTATAGTTAAGAAAGAGTCTACTACTATGACGATATTTCGTTATTTTATTAAATAAAAGAAGTTCATACCAAGCGAAATACAATTCTAATAATTAAACGATTACCTATTTGAAGGAATCCAAAATAACTGTTCAGATGATTTTTCCTAGAACACTGAATTGATATGTTATTTTATTGTGTTTATATTTTAGGTGTTATAAAAGATTTATTAATTCATTTAACGTTCAATGTCGATTGACAATATAACAAGTTAACCTATAATGCCGGAACCAGGCATGGTTATAATACTTTCTGTTATGTGTTAAGATGTAATTAATTTGTAATCACTCTCCGACTACCCAACAATGGTAGTATAAGTTTTCTAGTTGTTTTATTTGTATTCTGCAGGCTAAAAGGACCTACATTTTCACTAAATAGTTTAACCAAAAAATAAGTTTAATCAGTCTGATAATTGTAAATCAGAACTACCAACCCTGAGACAAGATTTTCACAAAAGTAAATTCTGTTGTAAAGCAAATTAAACCAAGAACAGTTTATTATATTTTTAAAACAATTTAAAGAATATTATCCTACAATAAATCACAATTTTATACGACAAAATAGAGTCAGACGATTTATTTCAGTAGACTAGGTTATTACAGAACAGGTGGACAAGAACTCTCAATGGATGGCAACACAGACAGTGGCAAATTGAATTTATGGTGAAAAAATCTAAAATTAGATTGCCACCCCAGCACTGTGCGGTCAGCCAACTTCACTTCAAGTAAGTAATAAATAAAAAATAAAATGTACTTTCAGGGAGATCGACTTCGTAGATCCGCCTAGTCAACCGAAGAAACGTCACTCCGTAAACAAGCTTCGAAGAAAAATAATCGAACATTAATTAAAACATTTTTAACAGCAACCAAAAATAATCAATTCATAATTATTTAAAAACAGTTATAACAAAATTCTTAAACTTAAATAAACATAAACAAAAGCGATAAGTATTAGTTAAACTACTTCTAGACGTGTGGCATTTTAACCCGCCCGAACATGATCTTCTACACTATCTGAGTAATAATATTACTCAGTATTACCATAAGTAATAATATTACTCAACTATTGTTGCCTTTTAACATTTTTGATATTCATATGTTTAATTTTTAACTTTTTAATTAAATTGTAACGTAGAATTTCAATATAATCAGGGGTTAATAATTATAAGAAAAATATCTGTTTTTGTTGTTTGTATTAGCCTACTTCCTTAAGAAACTGTTTTGTGAATGCGCGAACACAAAATTAAATTTGTTCGCGAGCTATAAATTTGTCCGCTCATTATATCACTTTTAGCTAATTGCTGCCTCGCTAGTTTCATGAATAAATGTGTACTTCGTGAAACAATATAGTTTGACAAAAAATGACGAAAATATCAAACTCGCCGAGTCTCATTCACACGCGCGCGTAGAAAGTGACTGACAACCTCACTTTGATGCAAGGTACACTTTCACAGTAAGTCCACTTTGTTTGTACTTTCTGCCAATGCTACCTGCTAAATGCTAACAGAAATACTTACTTAATTCTCTGAACGTTAATAGAAATAGCTATAGTTCTGAGTACGTTTATTTGAACAGCGTGTCGGTAAAATTAAAATGTAAATTATGTGCACGTGTAACTTTAAGTTAATTTAATTTGTTATATTATATATATATATATATATATATATATATATATATATTGCAACAGTACAAATAGGCTGAGTACTGTGCATGGCACCAAGTAATTTAAATAAGTGATTAGAAGAAATAAATAACGCATTTTGGTAATAATAAGTTGCAGGAATTCAACCTGCAATATAAATTGTAAAAGAGACACCTGACTTGCAGGTTGAAACAGGTGATTGACGCCAGCTGCTCTCTGCATGTGTGTTGTAGTTATGAAAGCCTTACTTTGTTATCTTTTTATTTTTTATAGGCCGACCTTTCGTGTTTCTTAAGCCCTACGTTGATAGCGCCAATTTTGTTTATTTACTTTTAATTTATAATGTTGAGATTTACAATTTGGCCTATATTTTTATGTTAGTTCATTTACAAAGTTTATTATTCTTTCAGCTTGCTAATACCCTTTCTGACATACAATTCTAATAAAATCTTATCAACTAAATTACAATATTACTTAATTACAATATGGTTTTTGATTAACTGATACCATTAAAACCTAATAAAGATTTAAAATGCATATTAGTTCTTGGTATCCAAGTCACGTATGAACAGTAAATTATTATAAATAAATCACCTTATATCCGTCGTGTGACTTCGTTACGTCGATTAAAATGACGCGTTTCGGAACATCTGTTCCATCAACAGATAAAATCGCTCTATTGAGGTCGTTAAACGTTAAAAACACATGTTACACATAATTGTCCACTATGTAATTTACTTGCTTCCTAAATGGTGCGCACCACGACGAAGCCGATCGGACACTGAACTATTATCTGAGTGATTACGCCTAAGCAGGTTCAAAGCTGTATCGTATAGCGGGTTGGATTTAAAATTTAAGTGGTCATTCAATATGAAGTATCGGCTGTTTATGTTATTATATGCTTTGTATATTTCGAACTCCTCTATTGCGTCCATGTAACGGCCTTTGTTGCACACATGTAGGGGTATTAAATTAGATTTAAAATCAGTATAATTATGATTGTTTAAGATTAAGTGGCGGGCAAAGTTGGACTTGATTACATTTTATTAATAAATGTAAAAATGTTGATATACTACCAAATTATAAGTTAGCATCGTTTGATATAGTAAATTTGTGTACCAACATACCAGTAAAGGAAAAACTAAATATCTTAAAAGAAAATTTATTAGAGAATAATAAATTAAATATACAGACGATAAACGAGTTAATTGGTTTACTTGAAACTATCTTAGAACAAAATTACTTTGCTTTCAATAACGAATTTTTCATTCAGGACGAAGGATTGGCCATGGGTTCACCTCTCTCTGGTCTATTGGCTGACGTTTACTTGAATTTTTATGAAAACTCTCATTTGCTCTCACATTACAAATACAAAAATGATATAATATTCTATGCACGTTATGTAGACGATACCTTTCTAATTTTCAATGGTACTGTACGACAGATCGAAAACCTAAAACATTATATGAATAATATTAATAAAAACATTCATTTCACGTTGGAAACTGAAGTGGATAATAAATTGAATTTTTTAGATTTGTCTGTCACTAAACACGTCAATAAATTGGAATTTAATATTTATAGAAAACCGACTGTCACTGATGTGACAATACATGCTGACTCTTATCATCCATTTTCGCAAAAGTTGGCAGCTTATAATTACTTTATCCGCAGATTGTTGGCAGTACCTCTCAGTGATGATGATTACCGTGAGGAGGTGAATACCATTAAACATATAGCTTTAGCTAATGGTTACCAAAACACGTTGATTGATAATCTCATCAAGAAACATAAAATTCGAAAATCCAAGCCCCCAATAGATAAGGATACAAAAATAACATTTATTTCTGCCGCATACACAAATATAATGCCAAAGATTCTAACCTCCACATTTAATAAATTGAATATTACTGCTACCTTCAAAACAAACAATAGTCTATTAAAAATACTACGTCATAGAAAACCCATACCTTTAGAAAAGAAATCCGGCATATATAAATTATCATGTAACGACTGCAACAGTTTTTACATTGGTCAAACGGGGAGAGGTTTCCTCAAACGATTTAAAGAACACACACCAAAACGTCACCTAAATAATCTCACTTTGTTAAATAATATAAGTCCAACTTTGCCCGCCACTTAATCTTACACAATCATAATTATACTGAATTTAAATCTAATTTAATACCCCTACATGTGTGCAACAAAGGCCGTTACATGGACGCAATAGAGGAGTTCGAAATATACAAAGCATATAATAACATAAACAGCCGAGACTTCATATTGAATGACCACTTAAATTTTAAATCCAACCCGCTATACGATACAGCTTTGAACCTGCTTAGGCGTAATCACTCAGATAATAGTTCAGTGACCGATCGGCTTCGTCGTGGTGCGCACCATTTAGGAAGCAAGTAAATTACATAGTGGACAATTATGTGTAACATGTGTTTTTAACGTTTAACGACCTCAATAGAGCGATTTTATCTGATGATGGAACAGATGTTCCGAAACGCGTCATTTTAATCGACGTAACGAAGTCACACGACGGATATAAGGTGATTTATTTATAATAATTTACTAATAAAGATATCGATTGAAAAATAAATCCAATCTCAAGCATTCAAAGCTATGAGTTCAATGAACTGCTAACACAACAACAAATCTATTTTAATTTAAATATTTTCTTAAAATTAATTTTTATTCAGTTCTTTGCTGTTTTTGTTTTAATTTAGGGATTTACCCTGGTTTCCCTCATTATTCACTATATTCCTAAATCTGATTTCTAGTCAATTTATCTAGTAATTAAGGAATAAGGAGCATCACTTAAATGGGATTATTGTTAGTCACTTTTTCACACTCAAAATAAATTATCTTTGTGCACTTTCCATAATATATATAATATTTTTACTTATTTTTAATTTACATAGTTTTTATTCTATTGTATTGTACCTTTCCTAAGTTATACCTTTTTTGGGGTTTTTATTTTTATTTGGTACTGTTTTTTTTTTTTTACTAGTTATTTCTTTATTCGGTAGTTTTGTTTATATATGGTTTTTTCTTAACTGCTCCTATTCTACCTGGGTATATTTATTATATAAGTTGGACTATCACTTCAGTTGGTGTTAATGAATTTGACTTCTTTGAATTTAAGATTTCAGTTTACTTTTATTCTTGTTTAATTATTATGGTACTTTTCTTTTTTGGTAGTTTAGTTTTTTATTCTATTCTTGCTTATTTTTTGAGTTATAATAAGGTGGATTTTCTGTCACGCTACAGTGTACACACGTAAAAGGTTTCTGTGAGTGCGACTAGTTCATTATTGAAAAGCGCCACCCTTTTCAGTAACGATATAAATTATTGAATTTAAAATAATTTATAATGCTTGTGTCCATGGTAGCGAAAAACTAAAGAAACCAAAATGTGTGGTTAAAAATAACAAACAAGTGTATAAAAAATAGCGCAAAACGTACAAGAAAGTGTTAGTGTAGGAAGTTAAAAATGAATAGTAATTAGATTAATTGAGATAAAGAAAAACAGTCTTTGCATGATGAACGTCTAAAAAAATTACCGATCGAATGAATATCGGATAATGTGCTAAAGACTTCGAAATTCGCGAAGACGAGCAAATTAAGTGTCATTAGAAAGCGTGGGGTAAGAGTGACGCTCTTGACACTTTCAAACAGGCAGAATATTGTCGAGACATGATTTTGGCGCTCTGGGTAACACATAACTTCGTAACACATAAATACGAGGACGCGCAAACATCGATCTCTTTCTCGTCAGACCATCTAAGCGGCCGGATGTTCTGCTCAAGAACTACAACTTTTCTTCGTTAGACTACTGATGTAATCGGAGGCTATGTCCAACAACTAGAACTTCTAGATTTGATCGACGACCATGGCAGCCAAATAATCTACTTAGAAACAACAACCACAGCAGATTAACCACAAGCATAGTATGAGCATCCAATGATCCAGAGTATGAGAATCCAGCGGACGGGGAACGACTAGACTCCTAGAATACCCGACTCCAGGACATCCAGGACCGAAGAGGATCATCCGTATTCAGGACCGAAGAGGACACGCTTCAGAGGTACCACACAAATAACAAGGTGACAAATAACAATACATTTATAAAAACCGAGACCGAATCAAAAGACTTTAAATATTAATGAGAAAAAGAATAAACAATTCGATTCTAAGATGAGTCAAGTAACTGTATAGTGGTAGATATGTTTTAGTTTGTATATTATGTACAGTAATATTAAAGACTGTGTAACGATAAGAGTTAGCAGTAACTGTAATTTAAAAACTATAATTGTTAGTAGTAAATGACGACCTCGTCAGAGAAATTAATAGAAAGCAATGCATATGCAGTAACAAAAATAAATTAATATAAAAAAAATATTAAAAGAGTAGATAATCAGTAAGATAATTGAGCTAGCTGAGAGCAGTATAGAAAATTTATAACAATGTATTAGCAGTAAGATTTTATAATATGTTTTTTGTGTCAAATAAGACTACGAATTATACGTATTAGGTACGTAAAAATACAAATCATTTGAATCGTAAAATAAATAAGAAATTAACGTGTAATCTGAGATTGCAAATTACCCGTAATAAATATGTCAAAATAATAATGAGTTTCTAAACCGAAAAACAAATAAAGAAAAGTGTTAATAAAAATTGAAATGATTTATAAACAAATCAAATAGCATTATTATTATTATTATTATTATTATTATTATTATTATTATTATTACAGCCTTCATTCTTGCACACACACGAATTTAATTTAATGTGATGTACCTAAAGATATGTCACACATCAATTATTAACACATTTAAATTTTGTAGTGTTGTAAATGGCTTCCAAAAACGTGGGGCTAACACATTAAAAAAGTGTTTTGTTGTAATATATAGACTATATATTGCAACGTTACAAGTATTTCAAAAAATTACACAAATACATTACCATGTACTCAACGCAACTATGAAGTGTATTACACCGGCCAGATCTCAGGATTTTTTTATTCTCGTTGCGTCAAGTATATGTAGTTGCACAATAATACAAAAAAATTTTTTTAAAGAAGAGTGAGATGTTGATGATATGAAATAATTAATTAAAAGCGTTTCAAAATAATCATTCTATGATTAATTAATATTAATCAAAAATATGCAAATATTAAAATTTTGAATTATAAAAATAAAAAAATAAAAATTCTCTTTTATAAGTTTACAAAAATACTATATAACCTTCTATGCTGTTCACGACATATCAACATAAACAACCATATAATCTTACTAGCTAAACAGACATGTTAAACAAATTATCTAAACACTTTTTATTTCAGTGTGTCTGACTTTGACTGAAATTTTAAATAATAATAGCAACTCATTTACCAACAAAAATAATATTAAATCTCAAGAATAAAACTAATTGTTGCTATAAAAAAATATAACATTTACTTCTAAAGTATTATTTATTTCTACTGACACACCCAAATTTTAACATACAACAGAATAATTACAAATATACTGGACTGCCATCTGACAAGTCCAAGACTGTTTTCGACCTGTTAGATATTGTCACTTCGTGCAAAGCGTCCTTTTAATTACAAATCACTTTTTGGTTAATTTTCGCGATTTCGTAAACATACTCGTAGCACAAGCGATATAATCGTTTGCGTAATTTTTTTCTGGTCACTCACATATAATACAAATATTATTAAATTTTCTTGTTAAATTAAGTTATTTTCTTTAACTACCATTTAAATTTATGTACAGTGATTATATTTCAAACTTTAAGTCTTTACTGTTCATGTATGAGTTTCTTTTTTTTAAGAGTTCTTTTCACAACCAATAAATATAATAGTTTATTCATTACCTGCGTATTGCCGACGTTACCGTTGTGTGTGTGTGTGTGTCCTGAATTCTGAGAATTTAATGATGATGATTGTGCTGATGATGTGTTCTCTGTCTCTACGGTTTGTTGTTTGTGATGGTCCAGAGTTCCTCCATAAGTCTTGGTGTGTGTGGTAAAGATGTTCGATCGGCAGACCAGCAGCGTGACGTTGTGTGAAGATATCTTGAGTCTGAGACCGCCCCAAAATTGCTGGTGGTATTTATACTGGACGGCCATCTGACAAGTCCAAGACTGTTTTCGACCTGTTAGATATTGTCACTTCGTGCAAAGCGTCCTTTTAATTACAAATCACTTTTTGGTTAATTTTCGCGATTTCGTAAACATACTCGTAGCACATGCGATATCATCGTTTGCGTAATTTTTTTCTGGTCACTCACATATAAAACAATTATTAATTACTATTTAATTACATTATTAATTATTGTTAAATTACTTAGCGTCTTTATTACTGGACATTTCTGCAAAAATTCTACATCACCATCTTCGTTAAAAATTCCTTAATGTAGTGTAATGGTGTTTTTATAATTGGGGTAAGTCTTTGTTCACAGGTTTAAAATGTATTAATTAGTTTATTTTTATCCGGTTAAAACCTGATTACAGACAAAACAATAATTCGTACGCATCACCCCATCGTAGACTTTTGCCTGTCGTAGCTTGCGTTCACACACACAAGCACACAAGCGCTGTATTCAATCGCGGGACAGGTGTACGCTTTCTGACAATTCTTAACCAGCATAATATTGTTAAAACTGTTCATCATATATTTTCTATGCTAAATATTTACAAACATACCCCCCTGGGCAAATATGCAAATATATGTATTGTTGCTATATATATTGCGACAGTACAAATAAGTGATGTACTGAGTATTCAATATAAAAATTTAAATATACCTAATAAACTGTAAATAATTAATAATGTCTTAGAAATAAGCATGTCAGGGATTGCAAGCTTGGCTCAGACAAAAATATGAACAGGTGTTTCGACCTGAATCGACGTGCACACACACACACAAATGTAATTGAAATTGTGTACACCAGTATTTTGCAAGTGTGTGTAACGCAGGTCTATGCAGCCCACCTATGCAGGTCTATCACCCCAAGATGAATAATTGCATAATTACTGTTTTTCCGTAATTATTCATAAACTATAAATAAGGAGTAAAATCCAAAAACACAATAAAATGTAATAAAATTAACTAAATACTGTGTACAAAAACCACGTGAAAGGGACACACCGTACGAGTGTAGTGGTGAAATAACTGTGTACAGAGCGAAAGGGTTAAGTTGCAATGTCCAAAAATACAGTGAACATGTGTAGTGAAAATAGTTATAAGATAATAGTTATAAGAGTATACTTCCAGGACTCTGCAATTCGCAGAAATATAAGAAATTGACAAGGAGTGGGGGGACTGAACCCAGAGACAATTTCAGACATGTCGATTTCATACAACTGCAGGTGTTGACCAAAACGTAGGTATAAATAGGACACACACGCTACAGTTGTTCTCTTTTTTCGATCACTCACAGTGCAGCGGGAGCTTCTGCCCGTCCGCACAGAGTATTTAAATTTTTTGTAAATAGTTTCATCCTTCCAGTTACATACAGTTATGTAACTGGATTGTAAAAACAAGCAATTTTAATTAGTAACAGAATTACACGAGAAGAAAATCCATATAAGAAGATCCACTGACGTCCGAAACAGCACGAGGAGAAGTTCCAGAGAAAGAGAGAGCTGACGACTTAGTTCCAGAGAGCGAGACGACGCTGGACAAGAGAGAGACGACGCTGGACAAGAGCGAGACGACGCTGGACAAGAGCGAGACGACGCTGGACTCTAGAGGTGACTGCGCTGGACAAGAGGAACACTACTGAAGTCTGGAAACGACGCTGGACAAGAGGAGCGACGCTGGACAAGAGGAAGTGATGCTGGAGTTCGAGACGAGGACGATTACAGATGGATCAATTGATTGAGTATGATTGACGACAATAAGGTGATAAACAACTTATTTATCTCTTAATCGAACAACTAACTCAAAGACAATTAAAGACATTCTTGTTCTATTTAAAAGTTAAGAGCCAATGTTTGTTGTAAGTATAGAGTTAAAATCATAGATATTATTGAAGTAAGATTAACGTAAACAAGAGCTCAAATTAGTATTGAAATGAAAAGAATGCAAAGGATTTAAATAAAAATTAGCGTTGTATAAATCAGTATTGATAAAAGAAAGATAAATTCAGTAACTATTAATATTTTTGAGTTTCCATTACAATATCTAAAAAGATATTTAAACATTGATATTTCGAAGCACACTAATTGACTGAGTAGTCAGGAAATGATATTTTTTAATAAAATAATTAATAGAATAGAATATTTAGTCAGTAAGGATGTATACAGCGTAAGCCTTACGGCATAGTAACAAAGTAATAACGAATGTTTTAAGTCGAATCAAGTGCCATGCGCACAATTTTATTAGTACCAAATAAATTTGAAATACCGTTACAAGTTACATCGAGTTCTTATTACAGATACACCTAAAACCCAAATTAAATTGTATTTATACAAGTTGTATTGTTATATAAATTGTCGCTCCAAGATCGTGGGGCTATTCAAACACAAATAGATGTGTATTTGCAACCTGTATACACGCAACTATATGTGTACTGTTATATAAATTGGCTCCCAAAGAACGCGGGGCTATACAAATTAAATTTCATGTAAATTTATACACATACAACATAAATTATACAACTTATGTACAGTTGAATGTTGCATAAAAATGTCGCTTCCAACGTGGGGCATCACAAATTTAAATTATATTATTTATGCAATGTTTATACTGTTGCAATATATATATATATATATATATATATATATATATATATATATATATATATTGTAACCCCTCTTTCAATTTTCCTTTTTTTTTGTATTATTATTTTTTTTGTATTTATTTTTATATAGAAAAAAAAATATAAATCCTTTTTTTTTTTTGAAAGAAAGGCCACTAGTTATTTAAAACTAGGCAAGAGCCTAGAGAAGCCAAAACTGCGCTGGGTCCAGTATGACGGGACTTGCAATTAAACTCGTTGTTAAGCAACAATAACAATTTTATTCAGCCATTTCAAATAACATGTAAGTATCACTCCCAGTCTACAATATACTTTTATAGAATTGAAAAAACTTTTGTTACAAACTTTTACTCCCCTCCCTGTCATTACAATCCTGTGAAAATATGCACGTGTAATCTCATCAAATTAGAATACATGTAAACATCAGCATAATAATATCTCCCAAATATAAATAAATAGAACATCAATCCATATAAATACATAAATACACATAAATAAATAGTTACATAAATACACATAGCGCACACATATCTATATACACACATATATACTACACACATGTTCACCTGGCAGGCAGCCCATATACATTTCACCATGCCGCCGAAGAATACAATCCTCAGTATCAGTGACCTAGACCCCCATCCCAAACTACTGTAAAAGTGTAAAGTGCCCAGCCTCCATAAAAAACTTTCATAAACCAATCCATTAACCCGTCCGGTTATGACTGCTTGCAACCAATGAAATTATTACAAGTATTCAAAATTTTAGCAAGGTTCCCCCAGATAGGAATGTGCCATCGCCAGGTCAACATGGCTGCACGGCCGTACAAAATGTATAACAGAATTTATGGTTGGAAGTAAGAATCAATAGTGTACTCATATTAACAACTGAAGTAGTAATACACTGGCTATGGCAGTAAAAGAAAATGAATGAAATTTCACTTATACTGAATTATTACAGAGTTAAGATAAATTTTATAAAATATATATAATAAGGTTTATGATTGAAAAGTAAGAACCAATAGTGTGCTCATTTTAACAACTGAACTAGTAATACACTGGCTATGGCAGTAAAAGAAAATGAATGAAATTTCACTTATACTGAATTATTACAGAGTTAAGATAAATTTGTATAAAATATATATATAATGACAATTTTAATAAAAAACTTTATAACATCAGCCCCTAATAAAACACATTTGAGGCGTTCCTACAGAATTGGCTTGGCCACAGGCGAGGCCATGCGCACCACCAGATCCAGCAACCTAAAACATGCTATAGACCTGCAGCTAACGGCACCGACAGGTGACGTCCACAGGTTACAGCACCTCCCCAAACCTTTAAATCTACTAAAAAAAACCAAACCCATATAGCTCTGAATACCCTTAATCAATGCAAGCATAATTCACCCCCCTATAAATCCGTAATCTTAAGTCACCCACACTTTTACCCTAAAAGAAAATTTCGCAGCAAAATTCGGTAACGCATGACCCCGTCCGGGCTCACACTTACTCAGGGGGGGCTTAAGCCTTAGTAAAATACACTGACAAAATTGACAAGCACTAATTGTCTCGCTGGACTTGTGTCCCAACAACTTTAACTGGAGATGTTCCACGAAGAGAATAAGATGTTGTACATTGTAGAGGCCAAAATATATATAAATGGGTTAAATGTCACCTGGTATAATCCGGCACAAAACCTGAGGTACTCATGATGTATTGTCCATTTCTTCCTCCCGACGGCACAGACGCTCGTTTTAATGCCATTGGTGGCAGATGTTCAGCCACCAGCAGAAGTGAATCGGGAATCGTCTTAGGTCGGGAACCCTGAACAATTATATATATTGACAATTACTCAAATGTTACCCAATTCACGATCCCCCTAATATTCATGACTCCAGCATAATTCACACACTACCATATGCTCAGATTGAAAGAAAATTTCGAAAATTTAAGAATACACTGAAATTACCTTCAGTAAAAAAATTTTGAATTAAATGACTAGTATTTATAGACAGTTCGTCAACTGAATAATCCCTTATTACAATTTCGAGATGAGTTGCAAACTTAAACAGGTTCATAATACATATACAGTTTCATATACCTCTACATTTAGTTAATAAAACATTCTCTTACGCCCCCCTTTGATTATAATGAAATTATTATGATATAATTAGGAAAAATACACAGCCATAATTACTTTATAAATACTTTAGCTCAGCCAGCGTTAACTTTCAAGACATGCATACACAGAATTTAACCCGCGCTTGCCACGTGGTGACTTTCGTATATATATCGCATTGCATCGGCATTAATTTAAGCTAAATTACAATTCTTTTATTAAATACTAAGTAAGTTACCTTGAACAGACTTACCGGAGAGTCGCGTAGTCGATTATCTAATCATGATAGATTTTAGCAGACAAAAATTCAAACTGTTCGCCGCCGGAAGATAGAATGGTTGATGCTGCGTTGGCTGCCAGACGGAAACTGCTCACCGCAGACACAGGAAAAATATTACGTATCGCTCCACACAGAGAGCGCGCGGATCGGCAACAAGCATGCAGATAACAGCGTATACTCCGCTCAAATAATTAATTCACAAACCCCCGCAATGACAGTCACATAATTAACTGGGAAAAGGGCCGAGTATTCCAAAACTCGGCAATATATATATATATATATTGGGCTCAATAATCATTCAACCCCTTGTAGATTGGATTTAAAAAAATACATTAAGCTGTTACATTTATCTGCATTAAGTCTTTTTATCAGAAAGCTTACTTCTTTTTTTATCAACCTTACAACTCCGAAAGAACGTTAAAACATTCATACATTTGTTTAAGTAGAATAACGTATTACGGATATACGTGTATACCGAAACACACAGTCCAAATAATTCAACATGTCTTATAAACAATCTGAGCGTACTTCACATTACACAGCAAAGACTAGCAGAATGTTTGCTGAACTGGAGTATATTATGTAACTTAAACAGTGAGTAAAGTTGCCCATCCTCGATTAGACAGGTTCAGAGACGTTGTCATTCTTCTGTATATAAGCCTAAGCCTCGAAAAATTTTTCACCTTTCTCGTGACCAATATTTACTTTCGTTAGGTTCTTTTTACATACGAAAATATGTTTTTAATAGAATAAGGTGTTTTCATATTATCGATTCCAAAAGATATTTTATTTGCGGCGAATGCTCCGTTATAACGAACGCCTGCTTACCATAGCTCAATAACATGCATGATTATACGTATACGACCACATTAATTGTAACTGTCAGTATCCAGCAGACACGAGCAATACAAATCCACACTGACCCACGCACAAGAACAGTGAATTCTTCTTTGTGTCTCTAGCTGTCCAAGAGAAATTGGTGCGTCTATGTCTATCCATATTTAAGTCAAGGGTAAGTAGTACTCATTTTATCGAAGTTGTCTTGATTTGTACTGTATCGTACCGTATCGTATTTGTACTGCGTCCTTCTTATGCCAACAACTATCCATGAAAATTTACTAGTTTGTACAGTCTGCTACACGTGTCGTGTCCATTGTTTATTCTTAACTTTTATATTTTTCTTCTCGATCACTGCACTCCCTTCGAAAAACCAATACATTTTCTTCAATTATTACGAGTAATTCTTTATTTGATATTATTAACGTTTAGTTATCTTACAGTAGTACTTACTGTACTTTATGTGGTTTTCCCGACGTCTCACCAGCTTTATTAATACCTTCTCTTTTATGGGTTTTCTTATCGGTCTTAGTCAAATTACAAGAAATTAAAAATGTTCAAAAGCAAAATAAACTTATCAGCAAATCTGAGTCTTAATAACAACACCGTCGTTGCCTTCATAAACTGGAAATATAACTTCGCTTCCTTTATCTCAATCAATAACATGGTTATTCGGCAACAGTGACATTGTAGTGTCATTAATTCCCTCATTCTCTGCTACAAATGCTGTGACTCGAGGGGCTTTAATGGCTGCTCATTATTTCGGGGGTAATAAACCGTATAAGCGGTCCTGTTGCTGAGATCGACAGGGCTGGACAAACGCGATGGCTTCCGAGTTTCCGAGTTGATTTAGAGTCAACCCTTGGGTGACATCCCTATTCGGTTTAGCAGCAAAGTCTATTGTTCGTACAGAGTCTCCGAAAATACGACGCCTGCGATTTTGATTTACCCAAAATATATTTACAAAGTATTATGTTAATTAGTTAATATGATCGTGCTGGAGTTTATGTTTTAAGTTATAGAGAAAGAAAACTCATTAAAAGTAAAGCGTAAGTAATACATTTACTTGTGTCAAAGTAGCGCTTAGAAGTTGATCAAACAAATGAGACTCTGATAATTTAATTAAGCTTAGAGACAACATAAATTGTAAAGAAAACCAATAGGCTACTCTAAGAAATAATGAGTTAAAATTCAAAGCAACATTTGTTAGTCGTTTTTTCATCATATTAATAAGACGTTCTTCGCTTTTGTATTTAAATGAAATCCGTTTGACTGATTATCTTAATTGTTAAAGACATTTCCAGATACTGTTGTAAGGAATGAAAGTTTCCTAAAAATTTCCATCAACATAAAAGTAAAGTTTCTTTCCGAGCTAAATAAATATAAAAATATTTTTTTAGTCATACAAAGGTTTTTTTTTATGATGGGAAAGACAAGAAGACGAATAAGAAAGGAGATGCGAGGAATACACAAACTCCTTTTTTCCTTTTTTTTTTAATGCAGTTTTACAATCTACTCATTTCACAGAGTAATAAGTAAAAGTGATGTATAAGTCGTCACTTGAGGTGGGAACCATCCAGCGATGATTACCACGTTCACCGGGTCAGGTCATCTGGCCACTGTCTCTTCAGCCTTCTTACATCCAGTGATGGATTGAGGAGCTCGTTGATCAGGTTATTGCTGTTTCCTATGTTGCGCTTCCTGTACTTAACGGCGTGCATCTTGATGACATCAGAAATGTATGGAATGTTGAGGTCTTTGTGAAGAGTATAATTAGAGATGAACCAGGGAGCATTCGTTATGCAGCGCAAGATTTTTGACTGAACTGTCTGCAGAATCTTTGTGTTGGAAGGTTTAGAGCAGCCCCACAATTCTATACCGCAAGTCCAGATTGGTCTGAGCACAGCTTTATATATGATGATTTTGGTTGCGAGAGATAGTTGAGATTTTCTACCTATGAGCCAGTACATTTGCCTAGCTTTTAAGTTGAGTTGTTGTTTCTTAGCCTGAATGTGGGCTTTCCATGTTAATTTGTCGTCTAAATGCAACCCCAGGTATTTAACTTCTGATTTTATAGGTATGGGGGCATAGTTTATGGTGACTTGTGGACAAGAGCTACGTTTCATGATGAAGGTTATTTGAGTGGATTTTTCAGAATTAACTCGGATCCTCCACCGCTGGAACCAATCTTGCAGGAGGTAAAGATGGCTTTGCAGTTTCTCAGAGGCTCGTTCCGGGTTGGGATCTACTGCGATGATAGCGGTATCATCAGCGAAGGTGGCGGTGGTAGTGTAGTCTGTGACAGGTAGGTCAGCAGTAAATATAAGATATAAGTATGGCCCCAGAACGCTGCCCTGAGGCACTCCCGACTTTATAGGAGAGATTACTGACACAGTGTCTTCGATTTTGATTTGGAAGTGTCTATCTTGCACATATGATTTCAACAGTAAATATAGTTGATCAGGAAGTTGTTTCTTCAGCTTGTACAGAAGGTCTTCATGCCAGACTTTATCAAAAGCCTGCTGAATATCTAGGAAGACTGCTGCGCACATCGTCTTCTTTTCCAGGCTATCCCTAATTTTGTTCACTATTCTGTGGCATTGCTGAACTGTAGAATGTTCTTCTCTGAACCCAAATTGGTGTTCAGGGATCAGGTACCTAAAGGGCACTATTTGTTTTAGTCTGGTCAGGAGAAGTCGTTCAAATATTTTTGACAAGAGTGGAAGAAGGCTTATTGGCCTGTAAGATGTAGGGTCAGTAGGGGGTTTGCCAGATATTGCGACCATGATAATTTGGGCAAATTTTCATTGGATTGGAAAGTAGCACAGTCTGAGCATACTGTTGTAAATAGTTGTAAGTAGTACTAACGCTTTTTTAGGAAGATGTATCAGAACTTCTCCAACTATTAAATCGTAACCGGGGGCTTTATGTGTCTTGGAATGTTTTATCTCACTGAGAACTTCAGAGAATGCAAACGCTTTGATTGGAGGAGATAATTGGCAGGGAGCATCAAGGTAAGTTAGAATTTCTGAGTCATCAATTGCTGATGAGGTTGGGGTGAAAACCTGGGAAAGGTGATCTGCGAACACATTCACCTTATCGTCATTTGCTCGAGCACAACTGCCGTCAGGTTTACGAATGGGGGATACTGGGATTACCGGTCGTTTGATTTTTTTGTCGCCTTCCATATTGAGTGATCATGAGGTGTTAAACATGTTACGTAGTGTTCAAACGATGCGTTTCGGGCCTCTTGCATAGCTGCGCGAATTCTATAGGTGAGCCTATTGAGAATTGTTTTATACTGGGGGTTTCTCGTTCGTTGCCACTTACCGCGAGCTTGTCGTTTTTCTTGAATAAGTTGTTTGATGTGCAGAGGTATATTATGATAATCAGGTAAAACTTTCTTCTTTCTGGTGTAGCTTGCCATGCAGCATCCTGTAGTAGTTTAGTAAAGTATTGCACGGCTACTTCAATGTCTCTGGAATCCGTAATGCGAAAGTTAGAGTTGATATTCCCATTGATAATGTGTTCAAATAAATCCCAGTTAGTCTGATTAGTGCATAAAACAGGTGGAGGTTCCCTCCAGATTATATTAGTGCTTAATGTAATTATAATGGTGCTATGATCAGAGCTTAAGTCGAGATTTGGTTCGATTTTGGTATATATAAGTGCGAGATTCCTTTTGTTATCGCAAAATCAAGGAGATCTGGAATTTATTTAAGTCTGTGGGCCAATACGTAGGTTCTCCTGTAGATAAGTAGCTGAGATGAAGATGGTGTATAGCTTCCAGTAGATTTCGACCCTTTGGTGTGATAAGCCTTGAGCCCCAGGCAGTATGCATTGCATTAAGTCCCCCGTAACAAGAAAGTGTGGTCCCAGAGTGGCGATAAACTCTAGATATTCGTCTGTTGAAAATAAACAGTCTTCTTTTGAAAATAAACTACCTTACACATTTAGACATTTATGTTATTGCACATAAAGGTACCAATGACTTTTTTATTAATTAATCATTGTTAATATTTTGTTTATCTGATATTTTTTATTCATGTTAGGCCTACTGATGTTAAGTATGTTAAGCTGAATGTAAATTTTTGTTTTGAAACCATTTGCGATAAAACAATCTTTTGCTGACAATGTGGAGTTTTATTTCATGTTTTCGTCTAATAAATATAACATTACCATGTTTTCACCACCATTTTCCTTTATAACTATAGAAAATGTATGTGTACTCTGCTATTATCTGTACCCACACTACATCTACATCTACGCTGATGTTTTGTCTACGCAATGATGTCGATACGACACGTGGTAAATAAGAAGAAGCAAAGCAATTTCAAAAGACTGTATTGCTTAACTGCGTGTTTTAATACGTATTGTTCATGCGTTGGGTTACTACAGATTTTGTGGCTTTAGTTTATTTTGTAAAAACCGGTAGTAATACATAGAATAGAACAGTTTAAACAAATTAACAACTGAAGATTTAATAGGTAAATATAAGGCCTTTAAGTTAATAACATTATGAAACACAAAATAGATTAGAGTTTTAAAGAATTAATATCACATATTGTATTAAAACCTTAACTGCCGTATATCACTTTGTCACGAAAACATTACTTATTTTTACGTATATATAATTATATAATATTTTATGTACCATATATGTTTATATTGTTACACAATTAGGGAAAGTTCTCGAACAATGAAGAGTGTCGTTCCACACGTATCTCGGCTAGCCCAGCAGGTGCGTGTTTTTTCAAGGCCGCACTAAAGTACGCTCTAGAGTTTTAGAGTGATTGTTAAGGACAAATATCATGGAACATTAGTCTGGATTACTGAACGCTATAAATAAGCAACAGCTGCCGCTTAGTTTCTAGTTTTACGTTGGCGATTTACTCAGTGCGTCTCATGTGGTTATTAGTGGAATGTGATTATTGTGCGGGACTCTATTAGTTAATATTATTATTGGATAAATTTAACTTAAATTATTGTACGAGTATAATTTTGTTAAACATTTTACTGATTGCAAACTGTTATTTGTGATTAATTAAATCGGGTGATTAGTGACCTCACTGGTGTCTGTATTTTGTTTCCACTGTACCATACAACGATCAGTGAGACGTCGTCATTGCAGATATGGGCCTAAATACTTGCTGATTACAAACTTTTTGACACAAGAATATTTGTTCTGTTTTATAACAGTATTTTTACATATTTTCACCTTGCGAAATATGGCATACATTTTTGCAATTCAAAGGCATACACTTTGCAAAATATTTTATTTTCAGTCACCCAACCGACGTTATTCAATTTGTTATTTTGGTTGGTCCTTCAATTACGTCTTTAATGCATATATTGATTATTCTTGTTGTACAATGCAGTGGAAACACGAGCGCGCTCGAACATATATAACTAATCAGACGCAGGTCCTTGCGGAAACACATGTGCACCTAAACATACGTGCATGATGTAAATATATTACAGTTCTTTATAACGTGTAGGAATTTTATAATTGTTACATTTGTAGGTAACAGTATAAGTATGTGTGTGTGTGTGTGTGTGTGTGTGTGTGTGTGTGTGTGTGTTTTTTTTGTATTTATTAGCTATAAAACATTTTGAACATTTTGAAATAACATTTTCGTTCATTTTCTTTTGAAATTAACTAATAGTGAGCTGATAATAATTTATCTTTCTCTAAAAAGTTTCTCGTCCAAGAATTTACGTTTCTCTCTTTGGCCTCGACTATTAATTTAATTTAATTCTCTTTGATGTTTACATAAGCCGGCTTTATGATTATTATTCTTAGTCACGAGTTTCTTTTTCATCAAAAAATTTAACAGTTTTATTTAATTAACTGTATATTGTAAAAACAGCTTCGGGATTCCAATAATTATTATTATACCTACTATCAACTGTCTTTACTATACACGAGAGAAATATGTGTTTAAAATGTAAGGAGTCTACCATATAGGCTTATGTAGTCGTACGCTTTGATCAAAAGAGGTAAAATGAATTTTATTTGGTGGCTTGGTTATATGTAATACTCCTTGCATAGCCTAAAGGTTTCTGTGATACAGCTTACAGCTCTACCAAGTTATAACCCCTCTACCTTTTAAGAAATAATTTACATGTTGTCACTTGAAAATTATTGAGTAACCTCTAGTAACATCAATCCCTTTATACACTACCTCTTTTTTCTTTTAATTCTCTCTCAAATGTTTGTAATATCATGGGTGCTTCAGATACAACACATATATATTAAGGGTAAGATAATATTTATTATTAAAGCGCGCGCGCGCGCGCGTGTGTGTGAATACGTGCGTGAGTGTGCATGCACGTGTATATGTAAATAAATTGCTAACATATTTTATAAAAAATAACATTTTTAATTCTGTTTTTTTAAGATGTTACTGTACGTACTCAATTATTTTGGTAATTTATTTATATGTTAATAATTTACTTGACATTATGTGCAGTGTGATACTGCAAATTTCTAAATATTATTTACGAATCATTTTCAGTCAATTAAAGATTTATTTGTATCTTATTTTGTGTAGAAAGATTTTGTTTTTAATACTGTTTTTTTCGAATGTATTTAGATTTTTCAGAGATTCGTTTTGATTGTAAACAGAAAATTTTTAAATTGATACCTTATTTACTTCTTGTGTATATGCGTGTGTGTTTGTGTGGGCGCGCGCGCGTGTGCGTGTTTGGGCGTTAAAACATTCCGCATGTTGTTTTCAAATTCTGGCTCCCTTATTAATTCTGAGAATAGGATGCGACTATTACGTTATTTTTTACAGCATTCATCGTAGGTAACAATGGTAGGCCCATACTATTTGTACCATGTATAAAATACTTCGCGCGTTCTTCTGTGGTTCAAATTTCGACTTATTAATAGAGTTTCAGAACGTTTTAGAATTGAGGATACTGCCTAAACATTTCAGCGTATTGCATAAAAAATTTTCAGTGACAGCACATCCAATTGTTATCAACGACATCACCTGTTGAATGTTAACTGCAGGTAGGCCTATATTAAGTATGCATTTGTAAATGAGAAGCAAATTTGTTATTAGTTGTTAGAGTATTATTCATTTCAGGATTGACAGTTAAAATAATTCTAAAATACTTATGATATTTGTTGTTGGAACAATAGTTACTACGTGAAGTATAGGGGAATGCAATTAATTTACTAAATTCTTGGATTTCGTTGTCCATGACGTGTCCGTTTCATAACTAAATATAATTATTTCACTACGACTCGGAACACAAAACTTTTTATGGGTAAAAACGTAAAAGCTTTACCTTACAACCTGAACCGGTTTTCACTTTTAAAAGCTTCTTCAGAGGTTGCCGCTGGTAGTACAGTCCGTCTTGTTGGCGACGAAATCGGTTTTCGAAAGATCGATGTTGTGTTTGTGAGGTGTGATGTGTTCGAATAATGCGTGTGATTTAAATTCCGTCTGTTCGTTTAGGATGTCGTTTTTATTTGTTTTCGTTTGTTTGTATATTTCCAATTGTTCTAGAGGGTCTAGTTTTCGTCCTTTTGTGTGTACGTGTAGAATGTTCATGTTATTGTCGATGTTTTTGTATGTGTCGTTTGCTTCAATGAGGTGGTTTGCAAAGGTGGATTCTGTAGTGGAGTGGAACATTCTACACGTACACACAAAAGTCCGAAAAGTAGACATTCTGGAACAATTGGAAATATACAAACACACGAAAACAAATAAAAACGACATCCTAAACGAACAGACGCAATTTAAATCACACGCATTATTCGAACATATCACACCTCACACACACAACATCGATCTTTCGAAAACCGATTTCGTCGCCAACAACAAGACGGACTGTACTACCAGCGGCAACTTCTGAAGAACATTTTAAAAGTGAAAACCGGTTCAGGTTGTAAGGTAAAGCTTTTACGTTTTTACCCATAAAAGTTTTGTGTTCCGAGTCGTAGTGAAATAATTATATTTAATTTACTAAACTTTGGAACGTTACAAATTTTTTAGAAACGGTACAAATTATTACTGCCAAACTGCCAAATATAGTTGTGAATCGTCAACGGGCTGCATTGTTCATCAAGCTTTACGTAATACAGAATATTACACTTCACCTAGTTGAATCTAATTTCTTGTAACAAGTAAACTGTGTAGAATTACGTTTATAAAAAGCGTCATAAAATCATGCATGCTCGAATAGTTTGAATTTAGTCAAGTTTACTACAATACAAAGGTACTTTTCTATTTTTGTACAGAACAAGAACACAGTTTAAGAGAAACCGTCATAATCACTTTAGGATCGCTGTTTTTATCTTTAGAAATAGGAACGTTACCGATGTTACATAAAGTGACAACGTACCGTACTTAACAGGTAAGCTTTTTTTCAGTACAAAGTTATTTATTATTTCATTTAAATACTGGTATAAACGGACCTTTTGCGTTTCTCCACGAAAAACATTTGGCCTCATAAAGCTAAAATTAAAAAAAAATATTAATAACTAATTGTATGAATAAACCTTTTATAAAGACATTAATGGAATAAAATTACGTTTCCTTCAACTGTTGGCCTAAACGGCGATGTATGTTGAGTGTATTAATTTTTGTATTGCAGAAATTCGAGCAGAATGTGTTTCCATGACTAAGTATTATCTGTGGCATAAGGTTACTTAAATTATTTTGATAATAAATGCATCATATATGTTTTATCTTCCTCACTTTACTCATTAGATTTTAGTTATTTTTATTAGGAACGATTTATTTTGAAATGAAATTTTAATTTTATTAACACAAAATGTGTACATATTATGGAAATGTCTTTCCTTTGTGTAAGAATCCCAGTAATAAGGCAAGTGAATTGTGTCTAATATGATTCATGTAGAGAAGTTCTCAACACCTCCTAACCATACTAATTTAATAATAATAATAATCTAATCAATTTGTCTACAACCGATTAACAAATTATTATATAGTAACTGACGAAATTTAAATAATTGTGTAAAACGTTTTCTAACACATTATGAATACTGACAACATACCTAAAATACAAAAATCATTGCCAGTTTCAGAAAACCTGTATCACACAGCACAACAAAATGATGTGAAGTCACAGAAACGTTTCTTCTACCCAAACAAAACACAAATAAAAACTAGATGTTAGAAAATATTAAGCCTACGTATAAAAACAACTGCGCTTTATTAATCGAAAACATTAAAGGAAATTCTGGTAAACGTTGCTTTAAAAGATTAAATAAGATTTAAAGGTTGAAAGATCAAATAATTTTCAAATATATATTTATTTGGATTGATAATGTCACATTCTGTCATTTACTAAAAGTTACATAAAAATTAGATTAGATTGATAGAAAGTTAGATAAAATGTTTTTATACAATATACTGTCTTAAAAATAGTTTTATACAGATTCAGTTAGCTTGGAGAAATGGCAGTGATCTACATACTTTTACTTAAGGGTCGCTACAGTTTTGTTTAAATAACAGCTGAAATGCTAAATGTTTTGAGTGTTAGCAGTAACTAGATGAAGTCTTTACTCACTAGGTAAATA
The DNA here is from genome assembly GCA_034769895.1 of Magicicada septendecula. Classification (NCBI taxonomy): domain Eukaryota; kingdom Metazoa; phylum Arthropoda; class Insecta; order Hemiptera; family Cicadidae; genus Magicicada; species Magicicada septendecula. The sequence goes on along the minus strand of CM068369.1, from coordinate 430,673,051 downwards.
AAAATTCAATTTTAGATGCGAGAACAGCCGAAGTAACTGTGACAGTTGCAGATAAACGTTTGGATTACTGACTGGATACACGTAAGTAACTGTGACAGTTGCAGATAAACGTTTGGATTACTGACTGGATACACGTAAGTAACTGTGACAGTTGCAGATAAACGTTTGGATTACTGACTGGATACACGTAAGTAACTGTGACAGTTGCAGATAAACGTTTGGATTACTGACTGGATACACGTAAGTAACTGTGACAGTTGCAGATAAACGTTTGGATTACTGACTGGATACACGTAAGTAATTGTGACAGTTGCAGATAAACGTTTGGATTACTGACTGGATACACGTAAGTAATTGTGACAGTTGCAGATAAACGTTTGGATTACTGACTGGATACACGTAAGTAACTGTGACAGTTGCAGATAAACGTTTGGATTACTGACAGGATACACGTAAGTAATTGTGACAGTTGCAGATAAACGTTTGCATTACTGACTGGATACACGTAAGTAACTGTGACAGTTGCAGATAAACGTTTGGATTACTGACTGGATACACGTAAGTAACTGTGACAGTTGCAGATAAACGTTTGGATTACTGACTGGATACACGTAAGTAACTGTGACAGTTGCAGATAAACGTTTGGATTACTGACTGGATACACGTAAGTAACTGTGACAGTTGCAGATAAACGTTTGGATTACTGACTGGATACACGTAAGTAATTGTGACAGTTGCAGATAAACGTTTGGATTACTGACTGGATACACGTAAGTAATTGTGACAGTTGCAGATAAACGTTTGGATTACTGACTGGATACACGTAAGTAACTGTGACAGTTGCAGATAAACGTTTGGATTACTGACAGGATACACGTAAGTAATTGTGACAGTTGCAGATAAACGTTTGCATTACTGACTGGATACACGTAAGTAACTGTGACAGTTGCAGATAAACGTTTGGATTACTGACTGGATACACGTAAGTAATTGTGACAGTTGCAGATAAACGTTTGCATTACTGACTGGATACACGTAAGTAACTGTGACAGTTGCAGATAAACGTTTGCATTACTGACTGGATACACGTAAGTTGTTTGTTCCGCTTAGACCACACTGTTTGTACCAATTCTTTCTCTCTCTCTCTCTCTCTCGGCTATGTCATACTATTTAAACAAATTACTTTACAATAGCGTATGTGTTGCTTGTTGTTCCAGTTCACATTAACGGATTATATTAGTACTCGTTAATGGTAACATACAGTTGCTTGCAACCGAATCTGAAGATTATCTCTCGTTTTGTTATAGCCTATGTGTTAGTGAATTTGTCAAAGCAAATAACGGAAAACTCTATTTCGTAGCCCAGTCTGAATTTAAAAGACAATTAATCCAGTAACCTAGTTTTTCTAAACCTGTTAAAGATAATTTAAGGTGTATGGCAATCTGTAGATGTATAGAATGTTATCTTCCAAAAAAAAAATGTGTACTTCTTTAGTACGTTTATAAACTTGTGGTAAATACATATTCCTCTTTAAAATGTTATCACGTAGGTCGAATAAAGATAGAAAATTACTTTGCAAATGTGCTTGGACTCAGTGGAGCTTTTCTTTGTTTGCAGATGTCCAGTTGTATGAATCTATTTTTACATTTTTACATTTTACACAAAAAAGTCATAAAATACATCTTAAATAACTAAGATGTATTTACAGTTAAGTGTTCATATTTTGCGTTTAAACTTTACAAACTTTTTGTTGAACCGTTTCTTAACGCAAATGCCAATAATATGAACAACAAACTGAAAAAGTAATGCAAACTTAAAACCAATGCTTTGAAGAAACTTCATAAATCTTACAACCACCGACATTTTAAATAAAAACATTGTAAATTTCGAGTACAACACTATATGCTTCTACGTTACAACACGATAGTAACTTAGTACTGTTAGTAATTTACTAAAAATTTAAAGGGGAATATTTGCATCACTCACACTACCTCCTTGTCATATAACAAAGACAAACGAACATACACAAATACTAATAGAAATTTAGGATACGAATTGTCACAGTTTTTGTCTATATACGTAGGCCTAATTTTAAATCCATTCTGAAATACAGCAGAATTACATCTTTGCCAACCGATTTAAGTGATTTTGGGTAAGTCATGTGATAATGTTACAGTTTCACAGTATAACAAATCACGTACATAATTTAATTAATTTACTTATTCTCGAAATCCTTAAAAATATATATTGCAGATAATTATAAACAGCGTACTCAAAGACTAAAATAATGTTGTGTTTTATGTATTTTATAATCATACACAAGTGGATATATTAGACAATATCATTAACCGCCATTTACCGGCGGGCGGGTTATCATTATCATTAACCGGTGGACTGTAAATCAAGAAAGAAGAACTATAACAAATTACCTTAGGCTAGAGAAACCAGTTTATCTTATACGAAGCTTAAAGTACGTTTACTAAAGCGTTATTTCATCGTCCTTAGAACTGTCTTACCTTAATTACGATCTCCTGTAATGTAAAATTATCCGTACCTGAAACAATGAAAGAATAATTTTTATTCGAAGAAAAACCAATCTATATTAATTAATATTTGGTCTAAATTTAAGTCCAACATAAGTATACACTAACAGGTTGAAAACAAATTAATATTTAATTAATCTTACTAATTACTAAAATTGATTTTTTTAAATAACATTGATAAAACGTTTACACTAATTATTATAAAAGTACTTTCCATATCCCACATGCATGTGTTCATTCTAATTTTAAAAACAGCTAAACGTTGCGCTTTAAAAGAATTTTTAACAGCTTGTAAGCCTTTAGAAAGTATTGTTAAATATTTGCGATATGTAAGATTTTAAATAGTAAATTACACTATTATGTTAAAAGATTTGACATACGAGGCTAACATGAAAGTAACGATAATATGACAAAAGAAAAAGTATCAGACTGTCATTGATACATAAAAGTGATAAATATTATATTTCTGTAAATTATTTTAGATTAAATATTGTTACGACGGTCTACTTGATCGTCGTAGGTACAGTGGAAACAAAATACAGTACAAGACACCAATTAAGTCACTAATCACCAGCTTTAATTTTTCCAGTTAAACAGTTCGTAATTAACAACACAGTCTACTACAACAAATCAGGTAAAAATTGTTCTGAAACTATTGGTGAAATAAACACTATACTGAAACGTAAGGCCGCTGCCGCCATGTATTTATACCTGCGCTCACAGACCAGAATGTTCCTAATTGCGTGTTAGCGCTCGTGTGAACTACGTAATTAACTGCGGCCTTGACACAGTCCGCGCGGCTGGCGCCTTCGAGAAACCTCTCGAAAATGCGTCGACAAGCACGTACGCCACACGCGTTACATCGAGATTCTTCTGGCACATTCGACAAACACGTCGATTTTTCTGTGATGTCGTAACAATATGCTTTTGTATTGTTATTAGTTGTATAGTGTACGTCTTGGAAAAAATTAGGATTTCCTTTTAATACGTGTTTTCTGCTAGGTTCTTCTTATGTAAAGCTACAGGCAGAAACTAACCACGTGTGTTACCTCCATTACCCAGAAACATATTTCCTCTTATACACTCAAATTACTTACGTGTCACATACTACTGTCATCAACTAGACCTACTATTTTAAATCGCATACCTTTTGCTCCAAGCTGTTACAAGACGGTTAATTTAATTTTCTCAAGGAAAATCGTCCCATATTTCAAAATATTATATTTATACTATAGTCAAGGATTTAAGAATTTTGTAAACAGGATTAATGATACACAATAATTACATTATGTAGAATTTTTAATGTGGTCAATCTATATCCAAGTACTTTCACTGTATTTAGGTATTTAGATATTTAAGAAAGGTTATGGATTATTTTTAAGAGAGTTATGGATGGATTTATCTGAGGTTGTCCACAAGAGAAATACACACCAACTCAAATATGTAATATGTAAAATTTTGATTTGTATTTTCAGTACGAAGGTAGTGTTTATGCTAATCTTGTAGGGTTATCTAAAGGCCTTAATTTAGGTAAACAGCTGTTGCTCTAACATCTGATTATAATACGTCGCGTCATTGAGAATACCATTTTCATTGGTAATACGTGGTAGAAATATTAGAAAACCTTTCGACTATTTGGGCAGCGTTGCTTCTACAAAGTTCATGTAAAAAGTAAAAAATAATAATTTTTGTAAATCTTGGAGCTGTTCATTATTTTCAATTACGGTTTGTGAGCACCAATTCCGGAGTAACCATAAACCAACCCCAGTCTAACGATAAACTAGCTTCTCCAATCACTAAAAACGCAATAGTCTCTAACCATGCAGTCACCCAACTATACCTGTGCAATTAAGACATTACAATCGCTTAAAGACCTGGTACAAATTAATATAAAAACTAATGTACATATTAAAATGGAATTAATAACATTGGTATCTAGTGATTCAAAGAATAGGTACGCTGGAAGGTTGAAAAATGTTGAAATAGGTACGAGTTAAAAACTGTTGAAATATCACTTTCAAGTGTTATAATATGTTGGTGAATAATTAAGTAGTTCCGAGTAAATTTGATAAAATTTAAAAAGTTAACAATAGAATATAGACTGCTTCATGATTCTCAATTTGCAATAAAGTAAAGTACCTGCTGTGTTAACACCTGTGTTAGGTTTGCAAAACTGGAATTAAAAAAATTACATGTAATAACCCGTTTGAGTGTAAATCGCTTTATATTCGACAAAAAATTAACACCTCTTCAAGTAAGTTCAGGGAAACCTAAAATGTTAAGAAAGCAAAACATTTGGCTTGATTAGCTTAAATTGTTTATAAAGAATAACGTGATGTCCTATGGGATAGAATGGTTGTTTTTGGAAAGAATTTTATTATTGGAAAACCATACAGGCGTTTTTCAAGCGAAGAAAGCTGTTCTATTACTTCGCCAAGGAAGATTTCTGAACTCTGACGGGTTAAACTGTATTTGACTAACTCCCGCTTTCACCGCTACGTGTGGTGCTTACATCTGAAATGACAGAGGTCATTGCTATTATTGTTTGCAGTTACGATTCAACGTTAACAATCGTAACTTAACCGTTACGCCTTTTGACGGAAAAGGTCTTACACCGCGGGTCCGGTGTGGAGGAAACCTATGCGAATGTCAATGTTACGATTTTGTGTATACCAGACAAACTTTAATTTCTTTAAAACTATAAGCATATTTAAATAAGCAAAACACGATTCAAAAGAGTAAGAATGAAAAAATGGCACGCAATATTTACCTAGGGCACGTGATGTCACACGCCACTACAAGATGGCCGCCAATTTCGAGTGGAAAATCACTGGTTCGCTGCGCGGAAAAATTATTATATCTCGGGAACGCGTATGCATAGGACATTATTTAAAATGCCGTTTTATAATGGTTTACGGGTACTATAAAATAAAACAGTAAAATTGATAATAGTGAAAGAACTTAATAAATAATACAGTGCTAAATTATTGAACTTGGTCAAATTTTCCTTAAAATTTCAAAAATGTCAAAATATCTTAACAACAAGAGGGTAAATGCCTATAGTAAAAGCTTACAAAGTAAAAGAAAAATGAATGAGAAATTCAAGAAGCCTCTATGACAGCAGCATAACGAATGCGGAGGGTGAGGCAGCGTCGAAAAGTCAAGGTGAGCACCAGCTGCGCAGACGCCCCAACGCCTAACGCCAGTTCACAAACAACGAATCATGTCGGCGAAGGCGTATTACTGGAAGTTGCGATGCCCAACCAATTCAAATTAATTCTAATGTCAGTCTATATTCATCCAGAAACACCACTAAACTACATCGAGATGTTTCTCTTTCAACTGATACTTTACTACACAGAGCATGTCAGAACGATAGTTAGCGACTGCCCCTACGATCCCAACATACCGGTTCTGCTCAACGGGGACTTTAACATTGAGGCGTCAAGCGATCGTCTGAAACAGTTTCTGAACGATTGGTGTTGGCCACGGATCTAACTGTTTTCACAACTTTCACAACTTTAAAAAATATCACGATATGTTTAACGTTCTCTACAAATAGGCTATACAGAATGTAGCATTTAAGTCTTGCATATCGTAATATTCGTACCATTGTCCTGTCTCTAACAAAAATCTACAAATTAATCAGCATTATGAGAAACAAATAAAATAATAGCCATGCAAGTTCGTTCATTTTTTTTTTACCAAACCTACAAACACCCTGCCCCAGCAACACCGCCAGGGTAAGACGTTTTCCGCCAAAAACCAGAGCGGTAGTTACCTCGACGCTACCTACCCCCTTTTTGTCGGTTAACAGGAATAAGAACCTATCAGGTTGTATAACTGTTTCAACACATAGTAGTACCCTTAACACACTTTATGAGAATTAACGTAGCGTTGTAAAATAAAAGGAAAAGTGGTAACTCAGTATATCGTACGAACCGTACCGTCTGGCAGGTTATTTATTAGTCTCTGGTGGGAACTTTGTTTAGTGTACACTCTGTCGTCATTGTTACTGTTCCATTTTCTTTAACGGGTACAAATAAGTATCCCAGATTGTACAGTTTAGCAGAATCTTGATATTGTAACATTACATTTGGAACAACATAATATCTTACCTGATTTAATGAAAACTTTGGTTAAGAAGCTAACAAGAAGAACAATATCTTCAAAGATGATAGTGAAGAAGAACGACTAACAATTTTAGACTGACTAGTAAGACAACTGACCGTACCCAAATTAATGATTTAGGCTAAGTGATGCAGATATCTTCAAACCCCAACTATGACATGAATTTTCAGTATTGACCAAACAAAGAATTGTAAAGACAAACAGTTTATGAACCAGAACTATAAAGAAACAAATGGTTTCAGTTAATGTATCGGTATATCCAGATAATCAAAATACAAAGTGAGGGATAATAGGCCCAAACATGTAATATTATGTAAGAGAAATATTAGTAAATAATTAAGTTCATTGATGTAACAAAAATATAGATACACATGATTATAAATACATGAACCATACAAATAATTGTCACATATAGAGTTCATAGGGTTGTCCAGTAAACAACAAATTATAACATGGTCACAATAACATTTATAACAAGAGTAAAACCCAGATAAACAGTAAATGTAACAAGATTATTAGAACTGTGTGGTGAGGTGGAGCAACAGTGTCTACTTTATTGTAATTTTTGTAAATCAAACATCAATAAGTATACGGATGTTAAAACCCATATAAATAGTAAACATGACATAGACAGTGTCAGAATAATGAGTAAATTAGCTGACAAAGGACTAAATAATTAGTATAGAATTTGTTTTGTTAAATGTGCATGTTTTATGTTATAGCACAGTGTTTTATATAATAGTATTTGTGTTGTGTTTTTTGTATGTACCAGGGGATACAGTTAATTTAAAGGAATGTCAATTTAATGATATTAATTCAAATTTTTTTATGTTGTGTTAACAAATATAACAACAGAGCTGATGTTAAACCATGGTAAATGAATTAACCAAGCAGAATGGACTATACAAAGATGTTTTGTTAAGTGTCAAACACCCATACAGTATGAGTAGAAAACAGTTATTTGTGCAAGGAGTTGATAAAATCATAGCCATGTAGGCATGAATTTAACTATTAGAATAATATATATTTTGTGTTGTAAAAAATAACGTTATATGTTAAACCATTTTGATGAATGTTAGAAGTTAATTTAATTGTTAGAGATGTTAAAACATGATGATGAAAATAATACTATTACATAGGCCAGGTGAAACCAACTTTAGTAAATTTTGAACAATTATGTTAGAAATTTTGTAAAGCAAATGTGAAAGGGTTGATGTATTTATAGGTAATAATGTATACAAGGAATATAGAACCAAAATAACACATATCAAGTTATTTAAGAAAATTCCAAATAACAAAATTGTAACATCCATAGTTCTTAAACAAAAATAGGCATGTTTGGTGTCTAAATATAACAAATGTGAAGATCAAAATAATGCTGATAATGGTTTTAAACTCCCATTCAGTATAGAAAAGTTATGTTAAATTAAAGATTTTGAACGAAATTTAGATTCTGAAATAATAAAAGTATATGACAATATCCGGATTAGCCAACCAGGTTCCAAGTTTACCCTTAGCAACCAGAAATTTCGGATAAATAAAGAGAGACTTCTTTGACAACGATCTTAGCAGATAGACGCGTTTTTAAATCGTCTTACATTTTGTGTTATAAAGTGTGAAAAAACTATACAACCAGATAAATACAGTTAGATGTACACTACACGAACTTTTTTCAACTACAGAAGAATACCCATTACATGAAATAAAGGACATAATAACCAGGAAGAAGATTTGAAGTGGACGAGGGACGAGAAGGAAGATCTGACGTGTACGTGGGCCCTATCTTCAACCAAGAAGAGTACAAGAAGAGGATTTGGTGATTCTGACATCTTATTATATCGTACTTCAACACACACCTTTGTATACACGTATTTTAAGTAATAATCAATTTATCTACAGACACCATATAACACAAACACTAAAAACAATCACTGATAACACCATATAAGACTAACACCTTTTTAAACACAACGAGAACTCTTAATTTACATAATAACGAACAAAGTCTGAACTGGGCATAACCTTTTTTAAAAACTGGTAACCACTATACGATTTCTGTGTGCACCTATCACTCTAACGTTGTAATATCCTGTAATTGTAAACTTGTATTTTGATTAATAGTGTAATATTTTGTTTAATTTATAACCCCCGAACCATATACGCCCTGAGATAATTGATATATTTTATTTAAAAACGTTAACAAAAAGCATTGTTTTGGTCTAATAGAAATACTGAATATTTGGCTACTACTGCTGCCAACTGGTAAAGAGAAGATTTATAATTTGTACTACAATTGCGATTATTCTGTTTAAAATTATTAAACCATTAACCAGTGTTGTTTTCGAATAAAAGATTCCACCAGGATATATGTTTGATGGTAACTGTGTGTCGTTATTATTGCTGTTGTATTTAGTAAATAAAATTCGCAGATTGCAGTGAACCCGATAGTTGGTATCGCTGAGTGACGTCACGGAAAAGAAGCAGCGTAGTGGGAGTAAGCGGCAATTTACAAAAACCATTCGCCGTTCAACATAACACCTTTATAATTACACATAGACGACTCCAGTGCGAGTTTGTCGCTACATTATTTATCCATATTACAAGTTGACACTTCTAACGGACGGTGTAATTCAAGTGCACACGACATATATACAAGTAACCCGTCAACAATAACATTGTACGTAACGAAAAATCCGATTACCAATAGACGAACCTGAAGTGAGGCTACATTCACATCACGTTTTCGGTCAGGTTCAATCATCGTCATTAGATAAACATTATTATCGTTACAATATTTATGGACGAGACAACAATATTTACGAACAATCAATTTTTCTAAGAAAGAATATTTTTGAACTTAACAAGGGCTTCAGTAAACGTACAAAAAATTATTTGAGCGCACAAGTTGTGACAAAAGATAATAAGTTAAAAAGTTAGAGATTAGGTGTTTTATATCCTAAGGAAGGAATGTAAGACAGATAATAATTATTAAGTCATGAGAACAATGAATGTTAAGTTTGATATATACTATTTCATGATTCAAAAACATTTTAATTTAATTTTCAATATCAGTAACCTAAGCATGTGTAAACTTCAAATTATTTGAATTAAAATTAATTATTGCTTACTTGTAGTTTTTTTCTTAAGAAACACAAGACTGTAGCTTATACTTTAGCACAGAAAACCCCAAGTTACATAGTTCATATGTAAGCCTACGTAACCTATTTTTGTGTTCCTGGACTTTTAAAAACTCATGTTGAACCTCCAGTAGAACCCGTATCCTGCCTTACATCAAGACTAAACTATAGTCTCATTTATGGAATTTTGGGGTCACTAAATATACTCGATTTGCTCACATTCATGTGTACAAAGTTTGTGTATATATATTTTACGTGTTTCTTGTTACGAGGCATGTTGCTGTGTGTATTTCTGGAGAGCCTACCAGTTAATTATATAAGTCTCCAAATGTGTAATAACTCAAAATACCATCCTGTACATATAAACATATATGTTGTCTAAGTGTTCTACGTAAGGGGAACGTTTACATTAAATCGGTTTTGTTTACTATATTGTCGCAAACAATATTTTTTTACAAGGTGTTCAGTCATCTTTAATTCCATATACGCTGTTATTAGTTTTGTAAACACTATAATATGAAATGTACTGTGTCTTGTCAATAACTTATTATAATAAAGCTCAACAATTATAGGTACATAAAAAGAAAAAATAAGAAATAACTTTTCTTAAATAAAACATGATTGTATTAAGTTTGTAATATTTACGCGAGTAATTTTCTTATAAGAAAACAATACCTCTCAGTGCAAATCTTCTACACTTACATATTTAATTGAATTTTCAGTAACCTATTAATGGAAACCAAAAGTCTGAAAAGACCCAAAACAGCAGGAAGATATTAAAATGGGAGTATTTACTTTTTAATTAAAGTCAAACAAAATTTGACTTGTGAGTTGGGAAAGTTTGCCCCTCGCTGACCCAAATTGTTCCTTTTCTTATCAAGAAAGTTTGGTACTTACACGTCATCATAGTTTCCGTTTATTTCTTTACTGGTAATCATAAAATATTAGCTAACTACAGGCGTTATTTTAATATAATAATATTCAAGCTTAAAAGTTGAAATATCTAATGACACATAAATTTAAAAAACAAACAAATTAAATTTAATGTTTGGAATTGACCATACTGGAAGTAGACATAACATTTGGGATTTGTAACGATTGTAACTCGTAATGTTTGCTGGCAAGCTTCTTAACCAGTTTCAGTTTCAGGTTTATTAAAGAGTTTGCTACAGATTCAACTAAACTTCTGATAGACCTAAATACTATTTTATGAATACAGAATTTTTCAGATATGTAATTCAGAACCTTCTTTCTCTTGCGTTGCCAATCCCAGGTTCGGTTAGTAGCAAGTCTTTCGTATGTTTGTTGTGGTTTGCTCTGTATCATTTAATATTTGTACTCCGTTTCATCCATAATATAACTAATGAAGGCTAGGTTTCCCTAATTTTCCATTCTCAACGCTTCATGCTGAGCAATACCTGTAATAATGAATCCCTCCTTTACTACGTTCTAACGGGTTTAACGGAAGGCAGATGAGTGGGTAGTGTTGAGGCTAAAAAGCGCTATAATATTATGTCATTTATACACTTTGATATATTCCAGTAACATTATTATCGCTTGTATTACACTACATGACAAGTAACATACTTAGTTCATTTTATAAATTTGCTAACTGCTATAATTTTTATTGTTCAACTAAGCTTTTATGTCAGTGATGACGAAAAGCTTAGTCGAACAATAAAAATTATAGCAGTTAGCAAATTTATAAAAGAAATAGTAAGGATGGCTGCTAATTTAAACAATACGAAGAATACTTAGTTCATACCTGACTTTTTTGAGGTATTTAGGTCGGCCACCTACTTATTGCACATCGAGCACTCGAGTTGTATAGCTTAATGCACATTTTTTTTTTTGCAGTCGTTTCTATCATCCGTAATACATGCTATAGTCACTAAGGTTTAATCACACTGTCTCAGTATGTCACCAATCCATCTCTTTTTCTTACACTGGTGAACGTTTTGAAAATAACACAACGTTTTTACCTTCCTTTACGTTATGCATTAATGCTGTTACGCCGGTCTCCTGATCGTCGTATGGTACAGTGGAAAACTACACACCAATTAAGTCACTAAAAGCCAGCTTTAATTATCACAGACTTTTTCCGGTGAAGGGTTTGTGGGAATCGGTAAAAAAATGTAACACAATTTTAACTTATTTGTGTTGACGTTTAACAGCGCTTATTGTTATCATCAGAACCTGTGACAAATGAAATGTCAAACACAACAGAACAATAATTTGAGTGAACGTGTTTGTATATGTGAGTGTGTGCTCGAGCGCGCGAGCGCGTGGGTATGTGTGTATCCTTGTATATGTGAAGGAGTTGAGACAGTTTGTTTTATATCATCAAATGTTTTCTTTAAAGAAAACGAGAAAATTATAATATCACAGAACTTAATTTATACAATATTACAATTTAAATATATAATGAGTAACTTATACTCGTACAATAATTCAAATAAAATTTATCCACATGCAATGATAATGTCAACAGATATAGTCCCGCACAATGTTCGCTTTTCACTAACAGCCACTTGAAACGCACAGAGTAATCGTCCGAAATAAAAACTGAAAACTAAGCGGCAGGTGTGGGCTACTTATAGTATGCAGGGTTTCATAATATGCGTCCTTAACAAGCACTCGGAAATTCTAGAGGATACTTCAGCCTGGCCTTGGCAGAAACACACACCGGCAGGACTACTCGAGAAGCTCGTAGAACGACACCATCGAACGCACGATAACGTTCCGCATTACGTAATAATACGAATTATTAGGCGGCAGACTGGGACGGTAGTTAAACCCTAGGAAGCTTGTTTCTCAAGCCTGTAAGAAGTGGAATCGATAAGGATCGGTTTGCTTTACATAATTTGTGTTGTACCTAGGACAGTGATCCCCTCCTTTACTGACAATGTCTCGGACAGCTGTGTGTGACAATGGACGTCAGGTGTGCTGTACGAAAACCACTTAATCCCGTTGACAGGACTTACCGACAGCCTTCTCAGTATAAAGCGTTTATAAAAATATCTCTTATATTTACGGGTTTATAAAAACGAACATTAGTACTAGAAACTGTTAAAAAAATTAGTTTTAAGAAACAAATGCGTTTTGTTCTAACGGCAGTTATCTTGCTACTGGATTAAGAATTTTAATTATGTAATGAGTTATCGTATTTAAAGTAGATTTTATAATAAATGGTAAAATACAAAAACTTAAAAATGATTAAAACTTTAAACTACTTACTTACAGTTTAAGATAGTAAAATTGGTTTACATAATTATTATTGTATTATTAATTAATAGTGGTTTAGATATTTGTTTTGAGTTTTAGGTCGATTTACAGAAATGTGAAATTTACAGAATATAAATGTGTTCAAAATGCAATAGTTGTGTAATAATTCTAATTTTAAAAATATTAAATAGGTCTATGCTTACTAACTTTAAGTATGTTAATTTAACTTTTCTTGCTCCCTGCCCCCGTTACTAAAAAGTGTTTATTACATTTATAAATACAAATTAAATACAAACACTTAGAAGCCGATTACAAACTTTTACAAAATGTTGGTTACAATAGATTGCGCACTCAAATGTTTTAATCATCAGGCATGTTAGATGAATGCAATGTTCATTTCTAAATATTCAGCATTATAAATGTTTTTTTAAACTATGACCTATGTTTATGAAGTTAATTGCAGTGACTTCCTCAATTATGTTGTCATATAATTTTGATGAGTGCATTTAAATAACTTGATTTTAATTGAGTTTTGAATAATAAATAATATTCAATTAGTCTTTGTAACATAAATTAATTAACATTGTAACAACAGATAGCCTAAGCAATATTAAGTACAAAACATCACGTTTCTTTTTTGATCAGGTGGTTTACAAAGACCTTTAGCAATAACTGATTCTGCACTATACTACAGAAAAGGACCGGCTATTATATTTGTACCGTAGCAAACAATTAGGTCATAAGTCACATTTCTCAAGTTAGAAACGCCTATAGTATAAAAGATTATTAACTCAATAATAATTATTCATCATCATCATGATCATCATCATCTGCATGGATAAAACCAAGGATGGTTCGTTCCTGTCTCACACAGGCAAAGTCTAGAGCTGGTCACTCCAGCGATTCTTCGGACGTCACACACCTTTCCGTCCCTTCGGCTTATAGTTCCATAGTGACTTGGGGATGCGGCAGTCATCCATTCGGCAAAGATGTTCCCACCAATTCAGCCGATACTGTCGAGTACACTCATAATATTCAGTTTCTTCCGTATATACGTGTTTCTTCTATGGTCATGGAGAATATACCCTGCCACGTACCTGAGAAATCTCATTTCAGCCGCTTGGATACGACTGGCTTGGTCTTTCGTTAAAGTCCAATTCTCAGACCCATAAAGAATAATAATTATTATTAAAAAGTAAATAGTAACACATAATTAACAACGTAAAATATTGTGATTAACTTTTATCTGCTTTGTTCTCGAATTTAATCTAAACCCGCCTTGCCGAAATATGCACGTATACGTTGCATGCGTCCTTACGTCTGCGTTCATATCCAACTATTAACAATAATTACAATGCTCAATCTTAAAAAAAAAACACAGAATTAAGAAAAACAAATTTTGCGACCCAAAACTTCTAAAGTGTCTGGGTTATTGGTATTTATGTTCCAACAATTGATTAATGAAACTTCTATTAAGAAAGGGAATGTCACGCGACTGTTGTACATGACAAACAGCACAATATAATAAGCGTCGAGTCACGTTTCAGCTTGCGGTTAATTGCTGCTGGCGACGTAAATAGTTCGATATAATTATTGTGGTGGAGTAGGACCCGTCCGTCCTACATTACCGCACGTTGTGGCTGTGACTCATTGTGCCATTGGAGTCACAGTGTACTTGTAGGTGAACGTACTGAATTATATATTGTACCCCTTAACTTACAAAACAAATGGCTAACTAGTCTGACGTAGAAATATTTTAAGAAGCGCCCTAATTATAATCCGTAAATTCGTAGTGACCGTCAATCAATGAATTTTTCAGTGAAGGGTTTGTGGGGATCGGTCAAAAATATAACACAAATTTTAACTTATTTGTGTCGACGTTTCGACTGTGTTTATTGTCATCATCAGGACCTGTGTATGAATACAAAAGAAATGTCAAAAACAACAGAACAATTATTTGAGTGGTACGTTTTCTGTACCAATCTAATACCTAATTGTTGATTATTGCTTTTATAATTAATTTAAAAAATACCATTACATTATAGTAATTTAAATTGTGATAGTGTATAAATTAAGTTCCAATGAAGAATCTAGAGTGGAGGTAATATGAACGTAATTAATTAGTACGCCATTGAGAACAAAGAAGTCCAATTAATCTAGTATCTTGTTATTATCGGTTGCCAAGTATGTTGGTTCCCCTGAAAAGACGAGAATGGTCAATAATGACGAGAACTACATTCTAATCTCCTCTAGTGGCAAATAATTCATCTAGGCGTTTCAAGAAACTATCATATTTGTCCGTGCTGATCGCGTGCCTAGGCGGACTGTAGACTGCAGCTAAATGAAAGACCATTGTTTTCCTTTGACCCATGGATTAGAGGATTACACCGTAACGACCATTGATTACGGAAGCTTTGATTTTCTGTAATTGATGGGCGAGTAACAGATAGTGATAAATTGTGTGATGACCACTCACAGATCCAGCAGGATGATCTTGATATTTGGAAAGTTGCCTTTTTTATGAAATCTTTGTTGCTTATTAAAACATTAAGGTTCCATGTGACAACGCAAATTTCTGGAGCACCCATTAAGTTATTTGTTTATTAACAAGAGTGGTGAGGACGTTGAGTATCATAATGTATTGATTAATGAACTGTGCGCATATGGAGTAGCCTATGAAGGTTTCACTATTGTCCTCTGATACTGATATTCTCCGCCTCTTTTATTCCAGATGCCTGTGTCTGTTGTGTTCTACTAAGTTTTAGGTCTGGTGGTAGATTCCTTAAGGGATGAACCTATGTTAGGGTGCATATTTTAGATGATGTAAGAAGGTCGTTTCCTTGAGTTTAGTAAGTCTACGTATACAGTACACCCCTTGAAAGTTGTAGGGCGCATTTGGCTAGTAGGTTACATAGTAGGTTACATGTTGTTGAGTCCCGATTTTTAGCACATTTCATGCTTTTGAAAGGTCTGGTGCATCAGCTCTTTTTATGGCCATATAGTTGGTATCATGTACACTATATTGACGTTAGACTTCTTATATGGTGGCTGGATTCGTATTTTTGTTATTTAAGTAATTGACACTGAAAACGTCTTTAGTGTTTGGTTGCCGTTCCAAGCGTAGAATAACATGAGCGTACCTTTCTAGATTATGTGGCTAATATTCGTGATGTTGCTGACTCTGCGAGTTCTTTCTTTATCTCTTTTATGGCTGTAGAGTATCCTGAGTAATGATTCTGTACGCTCTATCTTGTTTTAATTGATAGGTGTGATGGATAATCTTTTCATCGTTGGTAACTGACGAATTAGTTTCCTGTTTTTTTTTTTTGAGACCGACCAATATGGTCGGACTCGGGCTGTTTTGGAGGCGAGCTCCCTTCAGCCGTGTGGGTATGGGATTGTAGGGGGCGTACGCCAGCTGACAGGGCCGTTGAGAAGGTGGAGGCACGTAGTTGGGAGTGTATTGCTTGTGGGTTATATTGTGTGCAAGTGTAGTTGGTAGCCATATGCGAACGGGAGAGGTAGATGGAGGCGGCCATTATATGTGTTTGGTGGCATATTTATTTATTTATTTCTTCTTCGATGTTCTTTTGGGGGGGGGGGGCGCCAAGACAGGGACGTGTAACGCATGTCGCCGAGGCTGTTAGGTGGCGACAAGGTGCCGTCAAGGTAGGCGGAGGAAACAGATTTTTGGATTACAAGCAGGGACGTGAGTGTGAGGAAATAGGTTGTGTGATTTCATGTGGTTGTGCGAAGATAGGGCTTAGAGTTTTAGAGTTTTGGGGAATTTAGCAGAGTGTTGAGTATTTAGGCTGCATGTGTGTGTCTAGTCGCTACCGCTGGGAAGTAACGAAGCATGAGAGGGGATTGGTATATGTGTTTAATTGTGTCTCTGTCTTTAACGCTGGCGGCGGGGGAGTCGAGGGGGAGGACCATTGGCTATTGTGAGGAGGCGATTTATTAAGTTGGAAGGTCTGCTTGAGTTACGGGTATTTCTGTTTATTGAAGGGACTATTGTTTGTAGGGAAGTGCGGCGTGAGGCAGTGCGGGAATACTTCCAGTTTAACTTCACGAGGAAGGAGTCTAGGTCAGGGACGTGGGTGTTTAGCGGATACAGAGCTGCGTTGAAGGTCTTCGTGAGGCGTGGTCAGCGGTATATTAGTTTTAGGGCTCGTCGTTCTGTGACTCGGTGGAGATCTAGGTAGGCAGGGGAGGCGGTAAGGAGAACTGGTTGGGCATACGTGATGATGGGACGAATGCAGGTAGTGTAGATGCGGCCTAGTAAGTCGCTGGAGCAGTGGTTAAGTCGGCTGAGGGTTCTGAGAGAACGGAGGCGGGTACGGGCTATGGTCGTAGTTCTTTTGATATGTGGTCGCCAGGTAAGTTTGGAGTCAAGCGTGACGCCCATTTACTGGCATTCACGCTTCGGGCGTACTGATGATGGGCCTACGCGTACTGGTGTATTATAGAAATGATTCATGTTGCGTCCGGTGGAGTTGAAAACACAGATTTGGGTTTTGTCCGCGTTTACTTTGATTCGTCAAGTGTTACAGGAGGCGAAGAAAGGCTGGAGGATTTGCTGTAATTTGCTGAAACCCAGTAGGCTGTATCGTCTGCGTACTGGGCTAGGCCTGCTGATGGGTAAGGTAAAGTCGGCGGTAGGGGAGGGGTGTCTGTGGTAAAAATGATGTAAAGTAACGGGCTAATGGCGGAGCCTTGGGGGACACCGGCATTGAGGTGGAAGGGTGCCGAGAGATGCTGGCGGACTCGGACTTGTGCAGTGCGTCCATTCAGGAACTGGGAGAGCTATTTGATGATGGTTGGGGGAAAGTGACATCCGAGAATCTTGGAACGGAGACCGTTGTGCCAGACAGAGTCGAAGGCTTTGCGGATGTCGAGTAAGGCTAAGATGGTCGGGTGTTTGCAGGCCGAGTTGTCCTGGATGGCGCTGATAACCCGAACAAGTTGGTCATATATATTGTAGCCAGGGCGGAATCCGCTATGAGTTTGTAGATGGGGATGTATCCTTGTTTATTTAGAAAGTTTGTTTATTTTAGCTGTCTGATCAGAAATGATTTTTTATATCATTTTTTATAGTCTGAAACAGCATAGATGAACATGGATGACGGTTTGATGTTTTGGGGGTCTCGTCGCCAAATGTGATGCTATTGTGTTTGCGTTGTATTTACAGGATGTTTCTAGTCTTTTTGGTGACTGCTAAATACTAACGGTTTCGAGTCCCTTCTTCGTTGTCGTCGTCAATAGATTCCAGTTTTACTGAATGCGCACTGTGTCAGGGTAACTTCGTTTCTGCTAATGAATTGATCTTTTCCCGGTTAGTTGCTGGTTAGTGGAAAATAGCTGGATTGGATGTAATGTGTTGAGAATTTGCTAACTATCAAGGGTTACGCACATTAATTTGATGTATTAATTTGGTTGTACGGTTGGAAAGTAAATGGTTGATGATTAGCAGTTCAAATGTGCGGAGCTACTAGTGGTGTTGCATTATGTTGGTAGTGGCAAAGAAATGTATTTTTTATATGCTGAAAGTTTGAGTCATCATACCTTGTTGATATACGCGTATTTGCTACTAACCGGTCTGACAAGCCTAGACATAATTCAATGATCCACTGGCCTAGTGGTTAAAATAAAACTAAGTTAAGCACAAACCATGCACACTGAGATAATAACTTTAATATTGCCATCGAAGTACAAACACAGTCATCAACATGCACGCCAGTCACAAAAACTGTTAGAGACAATAATATAACCACTCTTCATCATTCTTAACTGGGACTCCCCTTTGAACGCATAACTCCGAGACAGTAATAGGCCTATGATATATGTGCGTTATTCCATAACATACTTATTTAAAGGGATATCTGAACTAGTGTGCACGATAATATCGTTACGACGTGCACATTGGTCGTGGTCGAAAATAGTACAATAACTTACTGAGGCCCAGAAAAATCGATAGTTACAATTTTGATTAACATTTTTGTGAAGGACAAACAGGTCATGTTACAAACACTCGTGCATAATATTGTCAAATAATAAAAGTCATCCAATTATGACAAAATTACAATCGTCCACAACACATTAAACAACATATTACACTTTCACTAACTACAATGACTACTAGCATGTACGGAGTTAACTAGTTTCCAAAACTCTTATTACTATTTCGTAGAACTAACAACTCAATTGTTCGCATAAGGACTCTTGGCTAAATACACGGCCATTCAAATGACAAACAAGTGTTATATAAGCATACCAGTTAATTTGTTACAAAATGTTGTTTGCGAGTTGTCGGGAGAATTACTCTGGAAGTAGCGACGACAGTTAAATTGTTCTAAATCAGCTAATAACGCAGTACAAGATAAGCGCAGGTTTGCTGTTTGCTGTGGCGTAACATTATTATGTACCCAGGAATTGTCACCGCTTGTCTACTTGAAATCCGCGCGCGCTGTGCTTAAAATGACACACAACATTACCGACTGCTTTATTCAACTCCAATTTACAAAGTATGAAGAATAATAGCAACTTAACACAATTTAGTTTGATTATTGAGATTTACGCAGCGAAATGTCCAGAGATACGTAAATTAAGCAATTGTTTATCTGTTTTAAAGTAATATTTTCAAAGCTACAGACAAGCAAAAGCCTATGGGCTGTTACTGTGTCATTATTTACTTAGCTTTTAACTGATGTACTGGTATGCAGCAACCTGTTATAGGGCTATATAGTGTTTATTGCTCGCGAACAGTTCGTGCTAATTATGTAAAATATTACAGCAACTCTAGTTTATATTTACAGGTTTTGTAGCTGACACGTGTATCGACCGCTAACGCAGTGATGAAACTGTCCTTGTGGGAAGTCCTCCTCTGGGACTCTTTATCAAGCGTTGTAGAACGATACTTAATATAATTAACATGACCATTAAATTAGATTAAACACAACCAAATACGCATTTAAATTACAGATACTATGTCTGAAAAGAGTAGTATAGTAGTAGTAGTAGTAGTAGTAGTAGTAGTAGTAGTAGTATATCGTAGTAGTAGTAGTAGTAGTAATAGTAGTAGTCGTAAGTAGTAGTAGTAGTAGTAGTAGGAGCTGCAGCAATAGTATTGTTAGCCCACTAGCGCACTGTTGTTTTATTAATAAATATATTAATGGAGACATTAATGACCCACTTAGTAGATAAGACTGGCGCGCTTTAAGATTTGCAAATACTTACGAAAATGGAAATACTCTCGACAACAATAAAATTTTTACTTGTCATTTGAAAAGAAAGTATTTTATTCTTATTCTTTTACTATTAATGCAGTGTTATTAATTTATTACTATTTTATAGTTATTTTTTACGTTTGGGGCTTGACAATCTAAACATTTAGCTTTAGCCCAGCGATATCGATATCTACCAGGAATGTTGCTTGTGATCATGGACTTTTTTTACCTACATACAAGCTTAAAACATGAAAATTGAAATTCGCACGCATATAGCTAGGCGCAAAACAATTTTCTCGTAGCCTAGTGTCTCGTTTTTCTGTCTCGTGGACAGATTTCTGTCTATCGCTAACTCCGAGGTCATCTTTCATATTACTTTTTTGGCCAGTAACTCAGTCTGAGATAAACTGAGATATGATAAAGAAGAATAAAAATAAATTGATTGCGACTAAGATGGACTTTCTAAGATGCAATTGTAGATTATCAAGGAAAGGTAAGGAATGGGGTTATACGAGATGAAATGAAAATAAAGGTAAATATAGTGAAGAAAGTTGTGAAAAAACCAAATGAATGTCCAAGACAATACAGAATACTATCAGAAAAACGGGGAAGAGGAAGACTTCGAAGAAGTTTGAGGGATCATGTGGAGGAAGCAACGATGTCTGGAGGTTTGTAAGAGGATATGTGATTGGACAGAAATATTTGGAACCTGGGGACGGAGAGATGTATAAGGACGTAGAATGCCGTTCTATATAAAAAATACACATGTCAGAGTTCAACAAGAGTCGTACAGTCTTCAGTTACATGTTTCACAGTAAGTGCTTCCGCCACAAGCGCAAACCTGGTGTTCTTGTCCTAGCAGGAGAGCATGAGGAAAGAAGATGTCCAGTTCGTGTGCCCAATTTGGAGTTTGTTGATGAAAACTTGTTCACGACGACTACGATCATCTGCCATTTGTCATGTAGGACACAGTTCTTAGCTGGAGAAAGTTTGTTATGCTGTGAATTCTAAATCTGGTGCCACCCATTAATAATGGTGGTTATGGCAGTTACCTTTGCATCCTCAGGTGTACGACAATGGCATCGATTTTTGGGATGTATGGAGCTTACTCCGCTCTCGCTGCAGTGTCAGCTTCTTCATTAAAAGATGAACCTATGTTGTCTAGTGCGTGGTTAAATGCCACTACCTCTTGCAGTAGGGATCCACTGTGCCCAGATTATCTAAGGCAGTTATTTGCGATACATCATACAAAAAGTGTTTCTCGAGAACTCTTCCAATCAAAGTGATTTAAAAACTGTTACAAAACACTAAATTTACTCAAAAATCGCTTTGTTTACACTCTAGACCTATCTCTTATATTACAATACTTAGTGAGATGATTATAATTTAAAGTCGCAAAATGTTTCCGTAAATTTAAAATTTCATGCTAAAAGTATTAAATCTAGGAAATACGTAATATTCAGTAATTTTGTCATACAGATTACTTGGGTACTTTTAAAGCTATCGAAACAGTTTACTTTTACTAACATTTCATATTAGCGAAGACTTGAGAAAAAGTAACAGACGTTCTTCGTGATAACGATGTTTTCAGGATGACTAGTAGCGCGATTTGTCCCATTTAAAATACATGGACAATGCTATCTAATGGTTTCAAGTAACGCCTACAAGAACTTTACTAATATTAATTTATGAATTAAATTATTTCTCTTGATGTGTGATGAACATAAATATGCCACAAAATTCACAATATCTCAAGTTACCAAATGCAATAATTAAGCTAACAACATGTTTTAACAGTTGTACTTGTCCTTGTTTCTATAAAGCACATCTGTTCAGCTTTACATATAAGCACAAAGGAAATACGTAAGGAAATTCAAACCACACAACGACATGAAGAGAACGAAACGCATCAGTCAAGTCAGTTTTCACCTACCAGTCACAGAACCTTTTGTCCCTACTCGAGGAGAAAAAATATATCTTTTTTTTTTTGAAACAAAATCGTATATTCTTTCAAGACCTAGTTCTAAATGTGGAATATTCGTGAATTTTTTATATAGGAGAAATGTTTAGGGTACTCCATTATTATGCAATGCCCCCGTTAGAAAATAATCATATAGTTATTTAGTTAATTATTGTATTATTAACTTACATTTTACTCCCAGGAGTTTTAATGGAAATATATATTTACTGTAATATACACCCTACACGTACATTAATACTTTTATATTGTGTATGTGTGTGTGTGTGTGTGTGTGTGTGTGTGTGTGTGTGTGTGTGTGTGTGTGTGTGTGTGTGTGTGTGTGTAAATTTAAGCTTGTAGCTTTCGAATGAATGCTTTGTGTTTCCAAAGAAATAATGTTTAAATTTTAAATTGAACTATTTCCACTTTGAAGTCATAAATGTTACGATATTTCTTTAATATGTGGATACTTGGAACAAACTACAAAGTAATTTAAAGAGTTAATTTAAGTTTCAAATCATTTACAATTAACATGAAGCATTAGCAATCCAACCAATACATAAACAACCAAAAATAATTCGTCATGCATTAGTACATTTATGCTGAATATATTTTGATCAACTACCTAGCGTTAATTAGCATTAATTATTATTTTATCTGAGATGATTGATGAACAAACGTAATAACAGGTCCCTACTGAAACGTAGTCTCGATGTGTCTTTCGCTGCATCGAGATGTGACATCGATATGTTGTTCACAAAAAAATTAAGCATATATTATTATGTACAAATTATGTTACACTGTAGGCCTACGTGAACAAAGACGCGCGCGCGTGCACACATCCACATACACATACACAAACACTCACACACACTCGCCACACGCACACACACAACTAACGTCTATTATGTACAGAATACACACATAATAAATGGACAAAACTGAAGAGGCAGGGGATTGTCAGTAAAACCGAATATTCAAGTGTAGTTCAACTGTTCCAAAAAAAGAACCGATTAACTCTGCCAGTTTTTAAAAATCAGACGGAAAACATAATTCTTTTCATTGTTCAATAATAGTAAATCCAGTTTACTGGATACAACGTATTCTTATAATCAATATCTGAAATCTAAGTATACTGGAAAAATCTGGAATCACTCCATGTTTGCATTAATGTCATCAATACTGCAACATAGAATATTCGAAATATGAAATATTATTAAATACTAAAATTGTATTTTATCAATGTACAACTTCACTGTTTGTAGAAGTATCAAATACAATGAAACGTAAAATTATTGCATCCATTAATCAGATAATTTCAGATCATTTATGTTTATTAAATGTTGAATGACAGAAAAGTTCGCGGATCTATGTGTTTCATTAAGTATTTCAACATTTATTTATTACACTAAATTGTCTCCACTACATTAATATTCTGTAGTATTTTTATACAAAACAGTTTCGTGTTACTACTAACAAACTTCTTTTCAAAACTGCTCCGCGATTGCAGAGTTATTTACTGTCTGGTGAACATTTTTATATCTTCATCCCGAAAGCATAATTATTACTTGTTTCACTTTAGGCCGCAACTCGGGTGATAATAAATAATTTTAACTGATGATAACATTTATTAAAGCTGTTGTGAGTTTGGAATCCGGTTCTAAATAATGATTAATGTAATATGATTTGTTCCAGCAATGGTAGAATATTTGTTATTGATTTATGTGTGTGTCTCCGCGCGCGCGGCGCTATTGTGTTTCCAATTTCTGTAGCTACGCCTACCATTTTATGTGTTATTTGAGCATGGACCATTTTGTTCTAAATTACGGGCTTGTTTTTAACATCGTTGTCGGGTATTACTGCATGAATAGGAGATGAATTAACACTTTGCGCTTAATGCGCGCCAACGCCTCTGAACATGGCCTACATCCAATTTGAGGTACGGACACCCAATTCTGTCTAACGACACCTGACCGCCTTAAAGTTTACAGAAAATAAAAGAAAGAACAATCCATTCTGAACTCTCACCACAAACGCTTCCCTATACTTCCTATAAAGAAAGGGTCTTTCCACACCTTAACTGCTTCTTCCATAAACTAAGTCTATGTACACCTTGAAAGCAAAGCTCCGTTGTGGATTACCTCTTGGGGAGCTGGCTGCTGGCTACCTAGTCTCGGTCCAACCACTGCGGATGCTTCATCGTAGTAAGGGCAAAACGTTTGCTGTTTAGAAACATATAAAAATGCTGATAAATCGTAAAATAGAATAAAAACGTTCATATATTTTTTTATTTAAAGCTTTTCTTCCCGTTATTAGCATGCATTTAAATATTTTTTGTAACATTTCATTTACCATTTTTAAATAAATCCGCACAAAGATGGTTGTAATGTAATCTGATTTAGATTTATTATTATTAAATTTCATTTAGTATAGTCTATCTCACGGGACTTGCCTTATTAATTAAAATACAGATTCTGCTGCAGTCGTTCCGATAACAGAACAAATGGTTGAACACGCAAAAAGTACAGTTGTCTATGCGGACAAGATAAAACTGTTGTTATTAAATTAAATTGTTTCTTTGAAAGTAATTACATAGTGTCACGATTTTAGCACAGACAGTAAGCGACGCGTTCCATACCGATATATTCACGTTTGGAAGGTTATACAGTACTTTATAGCAATCAAGGTTCCACTTCATATTACATAACGTTCGTAAATCAAATATAAACTGTTAACTAATGCCTTTCTCTAAGGATGGGTTTAAATAGATGAAAACCGATTTTCCATTACTATGAGCAAATAAATATTTATTCGTTATATTTAATTAATTTTATTTTATACCAAAGTAACATTGTGTTCATTGACTTTTTATTTTATCTAACATTAAAACACAAACATATAATATCAAAGCGTACAAAAAATATTTTTTACATTGTTTGCTACAGTATACACAGTATGGCCAATGTGTAACTATTATAGAACCCTTCCAACGTAAACACCTTAATTAGAAGAAAAATCCGCATGAAGTACAATGATTTGATAATGATAACAGTAGGGATTGTGTAAGTACGCATGTGAATTAAAATCATACGATTCTTGGGGACTTTAAAACCATACTGTGTATGTCTTGTAATGCATGTTTAATGTCACATAATGCGTATGCGTTCTAAGTGTCAGCATACATAATTGAATTTTAAATACGAATTGACATAACATGATGTCAATTACATGAGAAAGTAAAATTTAGCAAGAAACTAAATACAAAGAGGTAACTGAATACAAAGAGGTAACTGAATACAAAGACAGTGACAGCATCTTTCAACAACTAAAGTCACAAAACTCTAAACAATGTCTAAACGCCGCATAGCTTGGCACCACGTCACGCGCATTAGTGTTACAGAATTATAATCACCAATCAATGGAAAATAATATTAATGTTTAGAATATTGTACTGGCGGATAAGAAATTGATAATGAATTATGTTAAATAATAAATTGATCCCAATTTTGACTGCGTATTACGTACTCTACCTATCCGATAGAACGATTAGTTATCAACACCGTATGTATTATACTCGGTGATGTTCCAGAAGTAATTTATACTTTCTAATTATTTTTTAAGTTCTCATTTTAATTTGGTGATCATGACGCTAGTATGTTTTAACAAATGACATTGGTTTCACGTTTTCTTTACCCATAAAGATAGATTTATCAGTAGCTGAGGTTGATACCGTGTACTTGTTTTCAGATGTTGGTGAGATTAAGGTAACCTTACCTGCTAATCAGTCATACAGAACGTTATGAAGTTATTTAGGTAGAGTATCTGTGTGTAAATATTGTTACAATCTTAAAAAATGTGTGTCCCGCAATGATAACAACTACGACTGTGGAACTCACCCTTTTTTCCGCCGTTCGTTTCAAAAATTCTGCGTTGCCAACTTCTTTTCGTAACTCGAAGAAGGTTATATTTATTATATTAAAAGCATACTCTGTTTTAAGAACTGTCAGGAACCAAACATACAGTATTACGAATAATAATAGTTTAACTATCCATTTTTTAAACTCTTTAGTTACCCAATAACGTTTCCGATTATTTTAATTCAAAGTTGAGTTTTTCTTTATTTATTGCCGGTTGGCTATTCTGTTTAGTAACCAGTAATGGTCGATTTCGTTAAATCTCAAGGCGTGGAAATGTTCTTTTAGCTACAGAAAAACGTATTTAAACACACAAATGAAAGTACAAGCTTTACAACAAATATCAAAATATTATATATTTGAAAAAATATGGACGACTATGGTCACAAACTACGTTCGAAAAAACTAGTGTTCATAGGTTAATTTGTTTAGTATAGTATTGAATTAATTTACAGTTTTCTAAACAAGAAATAACTAGAATAGAGGTTTTGGTGTTAGTGTTAATTGTTCATTATCAAAATAAGTCTACAATTTTAATTAGTGAATGTGAAATCAGTGTTATTAGTGTAATTCACTTTGTCTGTCTTCGTTACGTAGTAACTCAAAAAATAGGTTATACTTAACAACTGTTTCTTCATCTCGGGTCCAGTTACCATGTCTTGAGTATATTTAGTTTTCTTTTTTGTGATTTATCCACTTCAGTAATCCACTTGGAAATGTTTTTGGCTTATTATTAATAATCTATGATGCTATCTATAGATGGTTTATTAGTTAGTTCGTTTCTGTTACTTTTTCCTTACAATCTCAAACTCTGTAATTTCTTCAATCTTTTCTCATCAATGGTTACTAAAGAACTCCCAAATTATTTTTTATTATTTTATTATTTCAAGCTCTATACTTTCTTCAATCTTTCCTCATCCTTGGTCACTAAAAAACTCTCAAATTATTTACCTAAATTTGTTGTTGCTATGGTTAAAATACCAAATTTGATTGGTGGACATATGAGATATTGTTACTGAAATACATTGTCATTCTGTACAAAATTGGTCAAAATTCTTTAAATAGGTCTAATTCCCTTATATTAACTGTGAATCTGAATCTAATAACATCATTGTCTTCCTTTTAACTTGTACATCAATTTGGAACCAAACAAGGTTACTTTTAGTTCATAAATAATGATTTTACATTTTTACTACTTAATTTTCTTAATAATTAATGTTATTAAGGAGAATTGTAAGAAAAATCATGGGTGCAGTTCGGACTGAAGATGGATGGAAGCTGCGAAGCAATAGGGAAGTCTACCAGAACGTGGAAAGAATCTCGGAGACTATGCGGAGGAGGAGGCTGACATTTCTCGGACATCTATACAGAATGGACAAAAATCGATTAACCAAACAAATATTCGACTACCTCTGGAAGAAGAAGACCACTACAACGTGGATTAAGGAAGTTAGAAAAGATTTAGAAAAGTCGAATATCACAGAGTCCCAAATGTTAGAAAGAAGTGAATTTAGGAGTGCAGTGAAAAATCTGGAATTGTTTCAAGATGCAGGAAGACCTAATAGAAGTGGACGAACTTGGACAGAAGATCAAAGGAAACAAGCCAGTGAGCGTATGAAGGAGTATTGGAGACAGAGGAAACTCCAGGCAAAGAAAAATAAATAAAGTTGTAGCGTGATCCTAAGTGGCCAATTCGCTTAAAAAAAAAAAAAAAAAAAAAAAATTAATGTTATACTACTTATTTCGAATACATTTTTGTTGTGCAGACTAATATCATTAAACCTAAATTATTCCTTAGGCTTTCACGGCCGGTGTCATTTGAATTATGCAAGATATCCGGGCTGTTTCTATCCTGCTGATAGCACGACAGCTTAAGTCTATACCACAGTACTGTGGGCCTGCACGTACAGAAATACGTACGTACGTGCAGAAATTGTGTGTGAAGTGCAGAAATTTTATACCACTGATGATGGCAGCCAGTGGTGCTGCCGAAACGTTTGGTTTTGTTTTAAACCAGGGACCACGGCCAAACAGCCCGGATATCTTGCATAATTCAAATCATTAAACCTATTCATATTACATTCATTATTTCAATAAACCTTGCTGTTATACTTATAAAATTTACAATTTTCTAGTTTTTATATATAGGCCTAGCAGCTAACATGTCTGAAATTCTATGCCTACACTTATTCTAACAAATGATCTTTATGTTGTTATTTTAACACCTTCTACATAAACAAATTAACATAATTATTTAAAAAACAACATGTTGGTTTCTAAACCTTACAAAACAATATAATCTTTTACTTATAGACAAAATACCTAATTTCTTTGGTCTAACTTTAATACAACAGATTATGTATTGTCTATTAGTCTTAACTTTTACAAATAACTTTATGAACATAAATAATTAAATATTATAATAATAATATAATAATATTATAATATAACAGTTTTAAACAATAATATTGAACATAGTACTTGTAGATGACCTATGATTATTTTAAAATCATCTAATAATGCAATTTAACATTTTACATTTAGCAGCATTCTCCCCTTGACCTACTGATAATAAACATTTTATTTTATTTATTTTGTCACTTTATCACTTCTTATTTTATTATTATTATTATATTGGTTCATTAACCCTTTCTATCATTTCATTACATCTTTATTTACTACTTATTATATAATTCCCTACTCATTAGTTTGTACTTTTATATTTTGTCATTATAAATTATAATTTACTGGGAATAGGGTATTTCGTCTCGAATATCCCTTCATAGCTCATTTTATTTTGTTTTTATCTTTCTCCATCACCTTACCTAAACATTTGGGTATAGTCAGTCATAGTTAGAGTCTGTCAAATATAGTCTTTAGTGTTATGCTATCATTCTTTTATTTATTACTTGTTTTTTTTTTATTGCACAGCTTCTCATTCATTTATTCCTGCAAATCTTACATGATGTCATACCATTTGTCATGTTACAATATTGTGCCGTATGTAGCAGAAGTATATTTTTATAACAGCCTGGGATAACGTAGTATTAATATGAAGCAACATGTACCAAAGTATCAGACATTACAAGAGGTGAACAAATAATTTTCTAAAATGAATTTATTTTTATTTGTATGACATAGGTCTTATAAATTACTTAATTGCACAATGCATAATGTATTGTATAATTTTAATCCAGGTTACACTTAGTCAAATTACAGAAAACATTAAGCAACAGACTGTAAACATTTAAGTTTCCACTGTAGACAGATAATGATTTACACATTTTCCTTGTTCCATAACTCTCTTTCTAATACTAAGAACCTAAATCCGCCAGTTGTATGTACGTGGGATATCTAGAAAGTAAGTTCCGTTTTTAAATATTGACGCGGTGTATCGATGCCGTCACCTGTTGCGGATGCGCGGCCAGTTTGTTGATTCGTTGGCAAGCCAACAACGCCATTTGTAAACAACTGTGCACTGAGTAAGCTTCGTTCGATCTGTTTATAATGTCGAAGAAATTCGAGATGCCCGCCGCGTGTGAAAGTAGGTATGTCATTCGGATCCTGAATGCGAAAGTCATTAAAATAATTGAAATTCGTCGTCAGATTTTCAATACTTATGGAGAAATAGCAGTGAGCGATTCAATGGTATCAAGATGGTTACGACTTTTTTGCTTACACACTACACACACCCTGCTGCTGCAACGCACATTGCTCAAATCACAGGCGGGAAATTTCTATACCTAGTTATACAACGTCTGGTGCATCTCTAAAAAAGTTTTTTGAAAATGACGGAAACTATATAGAAAAGAAGTTTAAAGTGTGTACTTTAATTATCAATAAAACTATTTTGCAAATATATTTTTAGTTTTCTTTAACAAGCTATGGGAACTTACTTTCTGGATAACCCTCGTATTTTGGTCGCTTAATTTAACCACCTAACATTTTCTACCGTACTAATTTTGCGTATAGTTAGGAATAATGTTTTTGATACTAATTTTTTGAAGTTACCAATTACACGTAGTTTTAAGATACATTAAGTAGTCTCAATTATATGTTTTAATTAAAATAAAATTTACATTTAGGCAGTTTTAAACTAAATTAACATAGTAATTATTACTGAAAGACATCTTAATCTAACAATTATTAATATTACAATTATTAATCTTACATTAGCTTACAGTAAAGTAAACCAAGGATTTAAACTTAGAATCAACATTGTCATAATATTGACTATCAACTTAGTTTTGATATTGTCATAATACAGTGACGATACACATCAAAAACAGTATCCGTAAAATTTACCACGGCACCGGTAGGTGGTAATAAATAAAAACGAAAATAATCCACTATCACAGATTGTGCGCAAACACAATGTTTAACAAGATTTAACATATTATGGTTCACTGCACAATGACAGTGCCGCAGTACGGACTTATAGATCGTATTCGACCTTACAGTACCGTAAGAAATATTGAGTAACTGCCGAAAGCAGGCGGCACCGAGTTCCTTTATTAAATGTAACGACAATCAAAAAGAGGAGAGACGAACGTATCTCTTGTTGTTTTTACTGTACAGAAGCATACAAAGGTTTTTTAAAAATATATAAACACTTGGTACGTTTCACAGATTTTATTTAACTCTGACAGCTTTTTCGACTTCCTAAGCCTAAAAGGTAAATATATAAATATACAGAAAGGTAATTATTAGGCCTACTTAACACAGAAAAACATACAGTAATCAAATAGATACAGTAATAGAAAATCATACCTTCCACAACATACAAAAAGGTAAAAAACTGGATTCTAGAAATTAAAAAAGCAATAAAAAATAACAAACTTTAACAAATGAACTAACTGTATTCTGTGTATCCCCTTTATTAAAAACTGTTATTTAGTTTAGTTTATTTTGTATTTTGCATTCAGATTATATTTAGTTCAGTTAATTTTATATTTTACATTCAGAGTATATTTAGTTTAGTGATTTTATATTTTACATTCAGATTGTATTTAGTTTTTACCCACACTTGACCTTCCCTTGGTTCCTGCACCCCCTCTCCATCTTAACACCCTCACAGATGTTCCAATACACGCCCTAAACAGATGGCCACCTCCACCTTTACTTACATCCTGTGTTTAGGTTTTTTTATTTCATTCATTTCTTTGACAATGGCTTAGAAAGTCGAAACAGCTGTCAGAGTTAAATAAAATCTGTGAAACGTACCAAGTGTTTATATATTTAAAAAAAAAACCTTTGTATCAATACGTTTCACCAAGTGCCCAACGAGTCATCAATTAATATTGTGTACACAGGCATAGTAGAAGATGAAAATACTGAGAAGAGTTTATTAAAATTAATGAACGTGTTTTACAAAAATACAATTTTTACGTTCAATATAAAGTGGTAGTATGTTGGAAGGCGTGTAAGCACATGGAACAGACGCTGACTGGGAGGAAGGACGAGGGGGAAAAATATAATTATTAAAGGGACAGAGAGAGTCCGACAACGATTAACGACCTCTCGTAATTATTACGAGAAGCAGATTGGCTACCACATACTTCACATAGTAAAATGGCTGACGTCACCTTTCGTAAGAAGCTTTTAGGTGTTGTGGGTTCATAAAATGAAGCAATCATAAAACGCTATTTTATAGTGTAGGCAGAGATATCACATTATGTTAATAGTGTTTTATGATGTCCGTAGAATTATAAGTATTAGTTTAGAATCGTCGTTATACAAGGGATAAAAACTGAATAAACTTATCAACCATAATTCATTACGATATAACGAGTGCACATTAAACACGAACGTCTGGTGATGATGGGTAAGGTAGAATTCTCGATTATGTTTCAGATAAACGTATTTACTATTTTAAAAACGGATAAAATTACTGTTAAGTAAACTTTTCTTTATCATAACTTTATCGCTTAATCTTTTTCGTTGTACATTGTTCAGTTGTCAACGTCAAATAAAGAAAGTACAGTCATGAAAATATGTTTTTTATATTGAAATGTCAGTTTCATAGTCAATAAGTTATTGTATGACCAAGTCATGCCTGTTGAACTATAAAATATGTTTTTGTTTTTGCATCACATGTTTATTAGGTCAGTGGAACACGTGGTACAGTGTGTAACTTGTTAAAGAAAGTTACTGTAATTCTAATATGTACAATGTGCCATTAATTTGTTGATGTGACGTGAGCGTTTCGAGCAAGTCGTTGAAAGCGCATAGAGCACACTGATAAATGCACTACATCTCGTAATTATTATCGGGAATTTGTAGAAATACAGCCACATTTCTACTAAATTTAACTACATATGTGCACTTCTTTTGCCAGTAACATTTACTGTTTACGCTACCTGTGACGGTAAACGTTGATAACTTTTATCACATTATTTTGCCATAATATTTGCTAGTTTATTTTGTTCTTGCAGATTCTTAGTTGCTCTCATTTAATAAGCATCAAAAACGGTTCCGTAAGAAACAGTAAACAACATCTAAATGGATGTATTTTTTGGATAATCTCCTTTTCGTGAGTTCACAGTCACATATCAATAATGGATTTTTGGCAGACAACCCACAAAAATTCAAATCTAGGAAAGTTTTTAGTTTATTTATACAATCTCATTTTGTTTCTTACAACGTTGTTTATATAAAAATTTAAGCCTATAAATGAAGCCGTGTCCGAGTAAAGAGCTAACTTCATTTAACACAGAAATTTTCTTAGGAAATACTTTTGTAATATGAAGCCTGCACTAAGCTAAGCAAAACGTAAAAACTAGTGCCTATGTTGTTTTTTAGTCATTGTGAATGTATGCATTTAAGTTTGTGAGCGGTTCAGTATATTAGCGACTCAGTCGTTTTTACCATCATGTGAAGTCGTCAACATTTCTTCAGCGTTAACATAGTCTCGAAGCACAATATAATGTTGCCTAATTCACCGAAAACATATTTAGTTTCGACTATGTTAATTCTTATATTACGTAGACATTATATGATTCTACAAATTCCATATAGTTTATCATTAATATTTTTTAATCAAAACATTTTTTTTTTTTTTGTTATCTGTACAGTCTGTCTTCCTTACGTATGATCTACAGGAACTTTCCATGTTGCATAACTATTTTAACAAGTGCTTTTGTATCTACTTGTTGTCACTAAAAAACAGCGAGTGGAATGAACAGTGAAATCTTTGAAAAGTATAAAACTCATAGTGTTTAATATTATAGACTATTATTATTTTTCGATGTTTGACGCCGTATCCTAAAAGTATCATATCAATAAACACTTTTGATTACCAACTACAAAGTCACCGTTTAATATTTGGAAAAGTTGCGGTATTTTTGAAAACTCAGTCTCACAAAGCTTATCACGACTTGCTGACAAATAATGACGTCTATCGTGATTAGATAATTTCAGATCGTCTCTTCAATTACGTATCTCTATTCAGGTAAAAAGTAGGTGATGCCACTTTCATCTGTATTAAAGGTTTTAGACGTACCTCATTCTACAAAAAAGTAAGTATGTCATTTAACATTTTATCTAATTTTCTTTCTCTAACTCTTCACATATTTTATTAAGAAGTATAGAAACAGAGGAAGTGGTTATCTCATTTTTCACAACGGCTTTCTTCTCGAATTCATCCATGGAGTCTTAACTTTGAATATTATAAAACTATATTGGGATCTGAAGAACGCGTTTTTTTCTTTAACTAACTACTGTCAATTCACTATTATGATAAGTTACAGATAAAGTTATCTTTTAGTGAACTACTGATCCAATACAGTATTCAACAACAAAATTATTTAACAACTGAAATGTTGTTTCATAGTTGTAATATTTAAAGTGAAAAAACAGTAAAAGCAATCGATAATAATACTACAGAAATGCTCTGTTATCGCTAACAATAAACTTCACTTGATAGAGTGAACGTATTATTTAGTTAATTTATTTACTCATGTTTAAATTGTTACTGTCCTACTGGGGATATATTTTAACAACTAAGCAAACAGCAGATACAATTTTTATGACTACTATTTAGTAGCTATATTGCAACTTAAACACAACAGTAATGTTTTACATAATAGTTACATCTGCTTTCCTTCACAAAGTAGTATTATATATTACTGAAGGTCATCGTGTGTGTCTTCTTTAGTAAAATTGTACACGACAGGTTACAAATAGATGTTTTTCATTTTTCACGACTTTGTGCATTTGTCGTCTATAGCTCCTTCCGTTTTTTGTGTCCTCTGGCATTCCACACTTTTTCTTCACCGTCCTCTCTTTTCTTTCACCTTTTCTTCTGCGATTCTTAGTTGCAGACAGTTTCTATCCATGATATGCCCCAACCAAAATGTTTTTCTTTTTCTTATTACTTTTAACAGTTTTCTTTCTTTGCTACCCTCGTCAGTAATTCATCGTTTCTCACTCTATCTGTCTACTTCGCCTTAATCGTTCTTCGCCTAACCTCATTTCCAAGCTCTCTTAGAACCTTTTCCCTTAGATGTACATTCGTGTGTGTGTGTGTGTGTGTGTGTGTGTGTGTGTGTGTCTCTGTGTGTGTGTGTGTTTAGTATGCATATTAAACAAACTCCAATCTGTGTGTACAGTCTATACTGCAAACACAAGACTGAAGAACAGTAGAAAATAAATTCTCAAATATTATTGAAATAATTTTTTACGAGATCTACGGGAGACATTTGATATGCTAATCCCTGTCATGTCGTTTATGCCATAAAGTTTACTCACAGAATACTTTAAAGGGTGCGTAGATTAAACATTTTAATTTACTTTTGTATTTAAATCTCTCATTTCGTCTGTATCACGTGTATTCCAACAATAAAAAATTGACATTAGCAGGTTAGATAATCAAAGATTTGGTTTAATTATTGTTATCGAACTCTTACTTAATTCAGCAGTTCTTCTTCACTAGTAGAAAGATATCAGAATGTACCAATAAATTTCAAATTCACGGTCTATTTTAAAAATAATTTTTAAACATTGCAACCTAAGACAGCCACTGAATTACAGTTACTAACAAATGACCCCTTAATACTGCGTTGCACCGCGTCATCTACGCCAGTACACAGATAAGAACATAGTGACGCTGCCACTGTAGCCAAACGTTACTGCGCCGCAGATACGGTGGATGTCATAAAACATTATACGGTACACACACCTACACTGTGTTCGACACACCTCAAAATTTAATCAAACTCCAAAAACTCTTTGATCTCTATAACACGAGTTTAATCTCTTTCCATTCGTAACAGTATAACAAAATGCGGGGAAGCAAAAGCTATATGATTACAGAAAATCCTTTTTCTATTATACTTTTATATCTTGTTTCTCTTTCCATGTCTCTCTGACTCTATTCCCACATACGTGTTAACGTTATCTGTTTATGATAAAGAAATTAGTATTTTATTTTATCTTTATGTTTTCTCAAATGCCTAATACTTATTAAATTAATTTAACTGAGTGTAAGAGCAGCCTACGCAATCCTGGCTTTAAAGCAACAAATCTAGAGTAAAGGCAAATTTGTTATTAATTTTTATTTTAGAGTGTTAATAAAAATACCTCGTGTTGTGTACGTCTAAATAAAACTTCTTATGTTTTATATTCAGTATATTAGCGACTCAGTCGTTTTTACCATCAAGTGAAGTCGTCAACATTTCTTCTGCGTTAGCATAGTCTCGAAGCACAATATAAAGTTGCCTAATTCACCAAAAACATATTTAGTTTCGACTACATTAATTCTTATATTACGTAGACATTATGTCATTCTACAAATTCCACAAAGTTTATCATGAATATTTTTTAATCAAACAACTTTTTTTGGTTTTGTTATCTGTACAGTCTGTCTTCCTTACGTATGATCCTTACGTAAAAATACTTTTAGTGAACAAGTAACAAGTAATGGTTTTTCCTTGAAGTTTAATAAAAAAAAAAGTATTATACACAGCTAATTTAAACATATAAATTTTTACTGACAAATAAATAATAGAAGAAGCTTTATATTGGTACGACATCACAAAACAATCTACGTGTTTGTCGAATGTGCCAGAAGAATCTCGCTCTAATGTATGTGGCATACGTGACTGTCAACGTATCCGCGAGAGTTTTCTCGAAGTCGCCAGCCGCACGGACTGTGTCAAGGCCGAAATTAGTTATGCCGTAGTTTAGAGATAAGACGCAGTTTGGAAGCTTCTGGTTTGTGAGCGGGGATATAAATACATTGCGGCAGCAACCTTAGTTTTCAGTATAGCTGCAATATATTTACAGTTCAGTTCGAGAGTTATTATCGGGCGATATTACTGTGCGCGTTCAAGTGGTTATTAGTTAAGTGTGTTTTATAATCGGACGGTATATTGTTATACAATTGTGTTTTAATATTAGTGACAATATATGTTTTATTTGCGTGTGAACAATTTATATTTGATTTGTTATAAGAGACTGTGTTGTTAATTACGTACTGTTAACTGTGAAAATTAAAGCTGGTGATTAGTGACGTGATTGGTGTCTTGTACTTATTTTGTTTCCACTGTACCTACGACGATCAAGTAGACCCTCGTAACAATATAATACGTAGAGACAAGACTGAGAAATACAGAATAAGAAGGAAAATGAGAAAACACGAGTGTAAGAATACATTTCTTAGAAAACTGTATCAAAAAGTAGTGAAAGAAGCAGTAACTAATATATTACGTTATCTACCACGTTTTATTGACTTGTCTTTTACTAATTTCTGTTCGTATCTCCCACACAAAAAGCTATTCAAATATTCGGTTTTTAGAGGTGTACGTTTTAAATGATTGTTAACTACTATTGTAATAAAGATATGTATCGTAAATTATATTCTTAGGCAGCAACAGCATAATTATGTGTAAATCCATAATTGTGTTTAAATAAAATAAATAACATGACACAATTAACAAAGCAAAGCACTAATTGTGAATTTTAATCAGCAGCAGAACATTTTAACAGAAGAAACCATATTAAACGAACAGATTATTTTAAATGTAAATAATAATGTATCAAACATAGAAATAAACTAAGTTTATATCGTTCTATTTTTTCACCTTCTCAAATACCATATTACAGTAAGTTTTAATAGAAAAATTATTATTGTTTTTGTTAATGACTACGTGAAATACAGTTTTTGCAAATTGTCTAATAAAACTATGCAGTTGTTTTTTTACATGTTGTCCGAATTTGTGAATTTAGTAATAGACTTACAATATATACGCCTACTTTAATTAAGAGTATATTATATTTGTGTTTGAAAAAACATTTGTACGTTAGTTATTAGTGACGACTACTGATGTTAAAAACTGTATTCCTCATATCTGTCGATTGATTCTGTAAATTGTAAATTCAACTCCGTTCGCATCAGACGTTTTGTGTAGCGTCCACATGGTTATCTCTCACACTCTGCTACTCTTTCATTAAATTAGAATTCTCTATACGTAGAATGCAAATGTTTAATTACACAATTGAAATGCGGTCTTATAATATTCCTTAATCTTAAGTTTTAGAATGTTTCC
Organism: Magicicada septendecula; assembly: GCA_034769895.1. Lineage (NCBI taxonomy): Eukaryota > Metazoa > Arthropoda > Insecta > Hemiptera > Cicadidae > Magicicada > Magicicada septendecula. Next base: position 430,635,369 of record CM068369.1, on the reverse strand, counting down.
TTCTATCTACAATATAAAATTTTGTCTATTATAAACGGTTTTAAAATTACTTTTATCCCCATTTGTCCTTCTTACCAATGAATCCATAGTGTTAGCTGAAGTATAGAAACAGTATTACAGTTAGTATCCTTACTTTTTATCTATCTGTTAGAAGAATTACAAGAAAATCTATAAACATGTGTGTTGTGATTTTATAACAATTTGTTTTTGATAAAACAGAAACTTAAATGAATGGAATGAATCTATTAAATACCTTTTTACTTCTTTCAATAATCTGCTCAATTATTAGTAGTTATTACATTCTTTTGATTTACTATAAATTTCTTACTCACTGATTTCCCTTTCATGAAAAGCCAATACTAGTACAAACATGTGTCTTTCAATTATAAACAATCCATAAAGACAAATTTATAAACATTAATATAAAAAATAAAACTTGACGTCAGTATAAAGAAAACGTAAGTAAGTTTTGAGTGTTACATTATCTTGAATAATACTGTAGAAAACATAAAACATCTTGGAAAACCAATACAGTCATCCTGTTTTCACAATTGGTTTGTCTTGTAGACTATGGGGAGGAAAATTCAATGGAAATACTTCAGTTAATATGTAGTTATAAGGTGAACCTGGTGTTTATCATATTAACAAATAAACTCTCATTTACTAACACCACTTAAAATATTTTTTCTACATTAATGTCTTTCTATATTCTTTCTTTTTTATGTTTGTCTACATTAAAATCATAAAAATATTTGAAAACGTAGGTGTCCTGGATGGTAAGAGTCGCGGATTTGAGTTCTACAGAAACGTATAGATCACGAAATATCAAAAATATGTGGTGGTTGAATCAATAGAGAAACATTCAGTATGGTAATAATAAAAAATTATAGACTTTTTCAATTTATGAGAACTATTACTACATACAGGAGTCTTCAATTGTTCTAAAAAAAAAAATACATCTTTTAAGGTAATATCAGGGGACTATGTTTCTTTAAAAACTAAATAGTTATCAAAAATATTTTTAAAAAAGACAATGGTTTTAAGCTTGTAACATCTCGTTGTTGGTAACAGTACACATCTTGGGATTACAACAGAGCAGTAAACTAAGTTATGATGTCGAGGGAACGTCTTTATTAACAGTACTATTAAAAAAAAAACTGGTCCAATAATATTGTCTCGCGAGATGGCACACCAGAGTACGTTGAAAGCGATTATTGAAGCACATGTTGATTTTACCGTTTTAAATTCAGTTATCCAGTGCATCGAAATAGCTGTTTAGATAAAAACTTGCATGCTTCGTCACAAAAGTATAAACATTATCCAATATCGTATGACTCCTTACAATAATTAAATATGCAATTTAAACTACATCCAGCTATTATCCACGTAACTTTATTAGGTTCTTAAGTTTATGGTCAAAACTTTGAAAGTCGTGTTTCTTTAAAACTATGTTTCAGAAGTTATGACTTTATAACATAACTACTGCAATGGTTTTTTAGGAGAGAGCAACAATCGGTTTTTAATTTCGTCAGACATTTTAGTGCTCAACACTGAAGGAGGACAGGAACGTGTATTATCTTCTACCGTAACAATTTCACAAAAGCGATCGAACAAACGTTTTGCGTATCATTTATTCGCACGTTAGTGCTAGAAGATTATTGCAAAATAATTTTACGTCTGCATATAAGAATACTTTTTGATAATGGTTATTTGGTTATTTTTTATAAATTGTATATTAACAATTAAAAATATAGTAACATTAGCTATTATATAATTAAAAAAATATATGTTTCACCTTAGTTATTGTCACCTTATACACATTTCTTCAATTATTTCATACTTCTAAAGTTAAACCAATAGTCGTGTAAATCAGTACGCTGCCTTCAAATTCGGCTTGTCTTCAGTACAAACAACTAAACCTGTATTCACAGTCTCTTTCTACCAGCTGTTAAAACTAAAGAGTTTCTTATCCTACGTCCTGAATACGCAAAACATATCTCACAAATATGGTTAACTAAATTGGAAAAGTAATCAACTATAAAGTAGTCTAAAAGAATCATATATCACGGTAAAGAGGATGGTTGTGTATGGCGAAATATATGGAAGTTGAATTGAGTAGGATAGGAAGGGAAGAGAAGAGGTGGAGATGGATGGCTTGAGAAGATTTTCTAGGGATATATGATTGGACAAAGTAGAAAATAATACTATTAGAAATATCTTGGTGCCAAGGAACCTGCCACCCAGACTATCGACCGACGACAATTAATATGCTATTGACTCGTCTGACGAATGACAGATGTTAAGTACAGAAGCAGTGTGGGAACAGGCATCATGAAGAAGAAAAGAAGGAGGGTACAGGAAATATGAGAAGAAATAGTCTGTGAACGATATAGGAAAAGCAGAAGAAAAACTCTCATACAGAGATCAATCGTAATTAATTTTTGAAGTCGGGGGCCTCCAAAAACAATTAACCCCATACATGTATACGATGCAGTTACAACAAGATGTTGTAACTTATAAACTTTTACAACTTAGGCCCTCCGTTTTCGCGCCAAATATAAAATTTTTAGGCCCTTCTTTTTCGCGCCTAATATAAAATTAAATTGAATGCTCCAAGTTTGTGCGCCAAATATAAAAGAAACTCTTTCTGCAATGGCTGCCGAATGCTATTAATAATACGTGCCAGTTATAATAAACTCTAATTGGTCGTTAATGAAATTTACTTACTTTTGGTTAATCTTAATTAAGTTGATTAATGGGCAATTAACATAGTCATCTATATTCTAACTACTGCCTGGATTTCTGTTGGGAGCCAGAGATAATTATTAATCTCAGGGGTTATCGTTAAATAATAACTCTTTGTTCAGATGCTAATTGACACAACATTATATTTATCAACTTTATGTGCATTAGATAATATCAACACATAGCATCATGATTACTATTTATTGTGCAAATTGAATGATTTATCAATAGATACAAAATCTTATCACGCTTCAATCTTGAATAGAGATTAATTAACACATTTGAATAATTTATCAGAGATTATTTAACACATTTCAATCATTTATAACATTATGCTATCTTCTTGATGCCTTGAATCTCCCTTTCTTTATTCATACTTTACTTTGATCAAAGACATGACTTAATACCTAACAAATTACACATATTTAATTGTCATTCCATTCTATATCATCATGACTTATTACCTAATAAGTTACATATATTTAATTCTCATCCAATTCTATGTCATCATGACTTATTACCTAACAAATAACATATATTTAACTCTCATCCAATTCTATGTCATAACATATAAATGCACAATTTAGTATCTGAACGTTATCATGGGTTCTTTGAGAATGAAACGGGTTGAACTTACGGTAGACAGTTATAACTACATCAAGATTATGTGATTTAGACAATATACTTTGATAGAGTTACTTGTAAATGGTTATCCATTCCGCTGCTTGACTCCTTTCACTTTACACACAACATATCATTTTCACTTTCTATTGCTCTGGTTTTACTTTGCACACGATCGCGATGACTACTTAGCGTCGCGCACTTAGCGATTCAGACTTACTTATTCTTTCGCGCACATTATAAAGAAATACTTCTTCGCATCTCTGCCCGCGCACCAATTCGATAGTACTCACTAGTTCTTCACCTTTACATCACCGAGTTCTTATATTTTTCGTACTTGCTTTAGTTCATTGCTAATTATGTAAATATTATGATAAGCCGAAATGCTGACTAACAAATACTATGATTGACCGACCGCTATCATTGCCGGTATTATCTTCGTACTTCTTCTCCTTGGCTTAATCGTTTTTTTCTGCCCTCTTACTTTGACTCTTCCCTTGCGTCCTATTGACTTTGACTGTCTGACTTTGACTGCCTGTTCTTCTGCGAGAGTCACATTTATAGTCTCTTCAAAACTTCCCTTTCTGCTGTCACTCTTCGAATAACCCCCATTGGCCACATTTTGAAAGTGTCGCCGGTAAATTTGAAAATATCCAGTCATCACTTGCAAAATTCTCGCGCGCAACGATGACGCTATCCCTTATTGGCTACAGATTTTCGGCGCTGAGATTTTCCCGCACAGCCGTTAACTCGTAAAAAGAGAAATCTGCCTTCTAAAACACACACCTTGTTTCGGTATGTCAGCTATTGTATTTTTGAAGGCCGATACACTCTCTTTCTAACGGTGTCTCCCGTTTTTTGCCGGTGTGTGCAAACAAAGCATTTTATATTTTTATGACATAGAACTTTTGGATGTACAACACATTTCTAAGCTGCCAGGCGACAGTCTGTCGGCGCTCACGCCTTAGCCACCCGCTTACATAACTAGTACACTGTACAAAAGCTCTTATACTTTCTTACTACTAATATTACAATCTTATATTAACTTTAATAATTTATCGTGTCGTAATACAGATATTTACAATTTATTAATTAACTATTCGTAACTCCTTGAGTTACGTTACAAACTAGGTAACTAAAAATTAAAAGTCATAATAAATAATGAAGGAAATAAAAAGTTAAAAACAGTATTAAAAATAATTCTAGACAATACTGTGTTTAAGAATTTATTTACGTAGAATAAATGTTTTATTGGGGATTTTGCGGTAAAAATCTATTCTCTTCGTCTTAACCTTTATCATCCTATACTTCTTTAAAACTAATAAAGCTAATTTCACTGTATTCTGTAGGTTGTGCGTTCAGACAATCCTCTCCTTCTATATTTCCAAGATTCCACACGGCTGTCTATTCTGGTTTCAAGAATTTTTTGTCGGTCTCCCAACAATAACCCAGATATTTTTGTCGGACTGGTCTTTACCCAGTGTCCATTACATTTAAGCTTTTCCCAGTAGTTCAATTCTGTATTGGTTTCGGACGATAATGGTCATAGTCAATAGTGGTATATTAAAATTATATAGCATTTTTTACCGTCATAACTATGTCACTTCTTGACATTTTAAAAAAACAAGTTATCTTGTAGGCTAACATGTAGGCCTATTCTCTAAAATATAGAGTAAATAGACTAAAATATTAAGTTTGTAACAAGTTATCTTATAAGATAACATGAATAACCCTACAATATAGTTTAAATGAGGCAAAATATTAGTGGATTAATTTAGATTAAATTAAGTAGATTAAGTCCACAGTCTTTGAATACGTTGTTTACTTTTCTGTAATTTGTAAGCAGCTAAATGTAAACTGTAAATGCAGTGCAAAAATACTGAAGGTGTAATACACAATTTTACTCGCGTTCACAAAGGAAAGTGTATTTATTACACTCAGTACAAGTCATTCAGTAGAAGTCTTCAGTCCAATAAGTGTATGGTTTTGCCTACAAAGTGTATTTGCAAACTGTAAGTTGATTTCGTCTTTATGTACTTGCTGTTTGTTGCGCTTATATTTCGTTTGCTTACGTTTCTACAAACCTATCGATAGAGTTTGTAAAACATTGTAGCAACAAATGTTGTGTGTTGAATACGGACCAACAAAATTAGTTTCACTTGGCTACACATATGATGGTATTCTAGTGTCCACTGTCACGGTCAATAAGGCGTAACGCGCCTCGCCGCATCCAAAACACACACACGCACACAAAATACAATAATAGGACAGAAAAAGTAATTTTCACAAGTCCGCTTGCACCTTATATTTTTTGTACACAAATTTCATAGGCCTATGCATACTGTTTGTAAATTCATTCCAAGCTGTTAACTTCTGTGTTAGGGTCATTTGTTTAGTTTTTTCTACGGAGAACAGTGCAAAATCTGTCAGTGGATAACTCTTTCGGCAGTGACTATTTATATTGCTACGACAATTACAAACGCTCTCGAAATTCGAGAGCGTCTTTCTACCCGTTTCTCGGCTAGCCCAGTTAGTGATTTATTCAGTGTAGATGAAGTGACTGTTGCGGGTTAGTGAAAAAGTGAATATTGTGTTAATTAGTGCGGTACTATAATAAGGTGACATAATTATTGCGTGTGGACAAATTTAACTTGAATTATAGTATAACATTACCTTTGTTACTTTCAAATTGTTCTGTCTGACTAATTACAGTTGGTGAGCGACTTCATCGATGTCTGTACTTTGTTTCCACTGTACAATACGCCGATCCGTGAACCGTCGTAACAATATTATCCAATTTATTTATTGCTCGCTAAACGAGTAGTTTACAGATTTTCAATAAATAAAGAATCACAAATTATAAGATAAATATATGGGTATAATGGTGAGTAAAGGGTAATGGTATAAAGTATGAGTGATGTAAAGTAGAATAAGACATCGACAGTCTCAGAATTTCAAAAAATTATACCCTTAGTAATAAGAAAAGCACCAAATTTACCGTTTTTTAAAGATATATGCGTGGAGAAATTACGTATGGGTGATTGCGCGCTAGTGCGCATGCGTGTAAGAGAAGGAGGAGAAAGATACAGAGAGAGAGTGAGTGAGTGAGAGGGAGAGAGAGGGAGAGAGAGAGAGAGAGAGGAGAGAGAGAGAGAGAGAGAGAGAGAGAGAGAGAGAGAGAGAGAGAAGGTTTTAATAGACAGAGAGAGATGGTGAGGAGGAGGCAGACAGAAGGAGAACATTTTTACAAAATATTTATTTAGAAATGGATTTTGATTGAGGTATTCTTAATTACTTTCAACGAAAGATTAAGTTGTATATAACCTTCAGTAGGGCTACAGGATTCAGATATTAATTACACTTCATTGAGCGCACAGTAGGCCTATATTTAGTATGCCCAATTATACCTTAATTCGACCTGGCGTTCACTGGTATAAATTTAGGAAATGAATACATTAATTTTGATGATATCGTTATAGTAGATATAACGTATTTAGCTAACACTGATTGTGTTAAGTGTTAATTTCAGAGATAAATTCGAATCCTGTAGTATTAGTACCACTTACAGTTTAATATTATATCATAGATGAGAATATAAATTGGATGATAATGTAATTATGTAACGGAAGACATAGCTTCTACTAAGCAACTGTAGGTCTACTGTAACTTGTAGGCTAGTCTGTTTCACAATCTACGCTATCTGTTGGTGTATATAGGCCTACCTATCTTAGTTTACATACTTGAATGATCTGTAACTTTATAGAATGTTAAAGTATTGACAAATATATAGGCTACTCGTGAGAACTATATAATTTGTTAGTGTTACAATTAATGTTAATTACGAATGAAAATATGCTATTCAGGGGCGGAAAACAAGTATTTTAGATCAATTTTTAAAAATGTTTACCTTATTGCTTGAATTAGTTTTCGCTTCATCAGAGGCTGCGCTATGCGTTCTGTTTTTGGTGACGCGCCATTGTTCTAAAGACCGTTGTTGTTGTTGTGCGTGCGCACTCACGCGTGTGTGTCTGCTGTGTAATGTGTTCAAATAGTATGTGTGATTTAAGTCTGTTCGTTTAGTATGTTGTTTCCATGTGTTTTTGTGAGTTCGTATATTTCCAGTTGTTAGAGTGTGTATAATTTTCTGCCTTTCGCATGAATGTAGCTGCTTTGAATTTTTTTTAGGGGCACCACGAGCTAAAATTGAAAGCCAAATTGTGCAAAAATTGTAAGTCTGAACAAGTTTTGCAGCTCAGGGAGCTTACTTGTATGTAGGCCTATATATACCTAACAAAATTAATAGGTAACAAGGATTTTTAAAATTTTTTTCCATCTACAAACTCACAGTAATTGAAATCATAGAATTATATCTTACACTTTGTATCAAGACACATTTTATACGGACACCCTTAATAACGGGTGATTACAAAGTTACAAAGGAATTCAGTCACCGCTCTGTGTCTTTCTGTCATCAGCATTCAACTAATGCAGCAGAATGTTGTTAACCTTAATTACAGACTACTGTTTACCTTACGTAAACAAACAAACCATTTGTTGAATTTACTGTTAAACATTAGTTCTTGTACATACATTTAAAATGTTTTATTCTTTAATTTGGTTTTAATTGGATGCATCCTCTTCACCGTTTAATTATTTATAAACATTAATGTGTATGCATGTACGATATGAGCTATCAAAAATAGCTAAACAACTTTTTGAGAAAATAATTCTATTGTAGCTTTTATTTCTTTTGAAGTAAAGTATTTTGCTTTTTATTATTTTGATATTATTAAATATAATTTCTTCTGCAAGTAGTGCACTGCGTTCTTGTTGTTTCAATACCTGACGCACGTTTCACTGAAAAATATCAGCATCATCAGAGGTTTGTAACTAAATCAATAACAATCGAAATAATGCTGTGTTAATATAGAAACTAACGAATAATCGAATTTGTTTCGACTTTAATGTAAAATAACGAATAATCGATTTAAGTCGATTAGTTGATTGTTTTAATATATACTTAAGCAGCTGTTTTGTCGGTTATACTGGAAATATTTAATGTTTATATTTTATTTGTTTTAATAAATTTATAATTTTAAATAAATCATTTAGTTTTTTTATTTGTTTGTTCTTTACTTATTAAATTATTGTTATTGTGTCTGTACATATTAAGATTTTCCCAAATATTCATTTTTTGAACTCTAAATTTTTAATTAATTTTATATTTTCAATACCTAGAAATTGGTGGTTATTATTTAGACAATGTGTGGCTTTATATATTTATAATTTATGATTTATAAATATTTGGTTTTACAATGCTTTGCTGTAATTTGCCTTATTTATTACAAAAGTTTTCCCTGTGTCTTGTGCGTGCGTATTTGTATGTGATCGTGGTCCTTTACTAGCAGAAAATGATTTTATTAATTGTATGATATATGTTTATAAACTAATTACGTTTGCAAACATATTGTGTTTACTGTATCCCAGCGTATACAAACAAGATTACACAGTTTACACATTACAAGTATTTTCCAAACATTCTGAAACATACAATTTGTTGTCGTGATACGTTTAGTCACTAATCGAAGTTTGGCAACGTTGCGGCCCTCTCCCGTTTGGGGCCCCGAACTGTACCAAACGTAGATGAATAATAATAATATAGATCTAGCATTTTTTGCTAGGCTTAAAATGTAATTTATCCATGTTCCTTTCACCTGTTGTGTGATGTTGGACACGAAAAGTTTCAATTCAGTCAACAACTTGTTCTTTAACACTTTTACGTTTATTATGTTCCTAATAAAAATTTTGCTTTGACGACTGACAGTCTTGTGTTGGTGTGTGTCTTCTGTCGAACTAGGCGTCTTTGAGATTTTGTCTGGTTAGCTTTTCTAATTTTTAAACCTGTGATCCAATAATAAAAAGGAGTGAGCTTTCATTAAACACCTTGGCCTTAAAATATTTCAAATTACTTTCATAATTTTCATATTCTACCAGTTTTGCCAAAGCCGCCGGTGCTAACTTCACTTGTTTTTTGTTTTTCTATAGCAACTATTTCTACGCCACTGTTTACTTGTCCTAATTACGTATATTCATTCACGACTTCTGGTGCTTCTTATCCAGTTCTGTTTGAGGCATCTTAATTTTTGTATATAATGTGTGTGTGTCTGACTTTCTGTCTATCTATCTGTCTGTCTGTGCAATATGCTATAAAGATTTCGAAATCATCTTCTCCTCTATGACAATTCTTCCAAACAAATGACGTGACTCCCTAAGTAAACCATCAAAAATGAACTAACAACAGTTCTAAAAATGTTTTACTTTGTAATTAGACTATGACGGTTATAATTCATTTATAAATTGAATTGGAAGTGATGAGCGTTCATCTAAAGTTTGGCAGGAATTCAAACTGCTGTTGTTTCACTGGAACGGTGCTCCCGCACAGAGTGGCAACGGTGACCTTGTTGTCAGACGTTAACGCAGCTGGCGAGATCTAAAGAGCGCCGACAGAAATATAATGTGACAACTGCCTTCAATGTAAACTTTCCGAGAGCAAAGTACACACAGCGGTCAGCTTTTATTAAGGCAAAAATGTATTTATGAGGTAGCTTCCTACCGTGGCAAACTGTTTCACGGAAACACTGCACTATTCAGAACAGTTGTCTGTTATAAATAGGGCTATCGTGATTTGTATACATATTTTGGTTCCGACTAAGTATATATTATGAATATTATAATACAATAATATGATTATATTATATTCATAGTTACATAAAAGTGTGTACCTCACATATGCACTTTATGCAGAATGAAACTGCAAAAAAGTAAGGAATATTTAAATGTTAAAAGGTGCTATGAACATGTGAACAAAATTTCGTTATTTATATAACAACAGAAATGCAAATGTGCAAATTTAGTCTTATATAAATACAAATATTCAATTATATGTATAATACGCTACAAAAGCTCATATAGGCCTATTAATATCAGAAAAATAAAACCACATAAATATTAATCACTACTAAATTTCGTGTCATAAACCTTAATAAAGTATTGCAAAAATGTTTTGCCACGAATGTTTTGTAAAGAAGTAAATTAAATGTTGCATCATAGTCAGCATTAATAATACATTTCATCATTACGTTTGGAGCATGTTCCTATGTCAATTACAATCACTTACACAGTAGTCTACTCTGTAAATTATTTTGTTTGAATTGTAATCACACTTTATCATGCAAAGGTCTTCTAAAATTTAAAGCTGAATGAAATAAAAGTTTCTACAAGCGTTTTTTAATAGCAAGTTTTTAGATATTTATATAAAGTTTAAGTGTGTTTTGTGGAGTGGATTTTTCATGGATACCGGTCGAGGAACCCTTCCCACCCCCCGAACACTGAAAACAATATCTTTAAAAAATAGAACAAGCTTCTTTAAATAAAACAAAACGCTAACACCTTGTATAACATAATTCTTTATATAAAAAGGGTAACATAAACTTACAAAAATGTGTTAATGCTTTTAATTATCCTTGTTTGAATATAGTTTCATACAGTCACTAAATACAAAAATCTGTATTTGAATAATGATCATTATTATTGTTTTGACTGTAGGTCTATTAGGTCAACGTGTTTTGATTATGTCCTCTGTAAAATAAGGCAACGTGAAATTGCGGAATCGCGAAATTTATTCTAATTTCTATACAGAAAGCAGTTAGAAGCAAAATTCCACACACTTTCATATGTTTTTTCATCTTCCATAACAACAAATAAAAACCATAAATAACAATCAGTGGCGGTTAGTGAGGAAGGGTTCTGGGTCAACACTCTCCGCGAGAAATAAAGCAAATGATGAAACAAATCACATTTTATTTAGAATTCTTACCAATTTTCTTACAATTTTTCATTACATAATTGAAAACGTAAATGATTAAAATGTTTTTTTTATATAAATATATGAACATAAAAACATAACAAACATAAATGAAAATTAAATGAATCCTTTCTGTTGTAAAATTTAGGAACTTTATTGAGGAAATTACTAAAATCTTAATCACTACAGGTTTTCACTCGAATTTTTAGTGGAAATTACAAGTGCCTTAACTTTTTTAATTTATTATTAGACAAAAAGCTAGAAGTAAAAACAATGCAATATCAGTCCCCGGTTTGGATGTAAGTCAGTACAAATCAAGTGCAAAAGAAAAGGAAGTGTATTACAGAACGACGTGGATATATGGTTGTGAAGAAATTAACCATTACTTAGTTTTGTTTTGTGTTTGTTATTTGTGGTAATGACAGTTGGGTAAGAGACAGTGCAACCGACATTGAACATCTTAATTTGAAAGTTAATGAGCATGAACATTTTACAAACCACACAAACAATTTTACCTGTTTCAACTGTTAGAAGCGACCAACTTTCCTGCTTTTTGAATACAGCATATGCAGAAAATATTTGCAAATATATTGACGGATTAGAAAGCAGTGTCAGTTTCTTAATATAGACACAGACATTTTCAAACTTTGTGGTAATTGTATTCTTTCTACTCGTGGTCATGATGAAAAATAATGGACAAGTAACAAGATTGTAAACATGAAGTTTTAGTACACCAGGAAAATCGGTGCTTGTTTAAGGCCAATGAATAAGACCTATGTTTTTAAAGTGGTCTTCAAGCTGGCAGAAAATGAGTTTTGTAGCACATGCTTGATACGTTTTGAAAGAAAATGTATTAGGAAAAAGAGATGCGTCACGTACGGAAAAAGAGATTAGGAAATAATAGAATACCCACTTTTGTCTCCATAACGGACGGTACAGTTGCCGTATCTGAGGAAGAACATACAGTCTTGGAAAAAGAGATGCGTCACGTACGGAAAAAGAGATTAGAAAATAATAAAATACCCATTTTTGTCTCCATAACGGACGGTACAATTGCCGTATTTGAGGAAGAACATACAGTCTTGGTTTTCCAGAAACTCGTCGTATTTATTTTGGCATCCGTGAATTAAACTAACTGCTCAAACAAGCTTTCTAAAATGGCAAGTGTGATAATTTTTCAAATGTAAAAGGGATTGCCGCTTTTGTCCCCATTTTGAAAAGTCACTTTACAATAACTAACTACTGTCTGGCCGCAATTCGAAGATTGAGCATTGTGTAAGGTGGGAGAAGCATGGCCGCGTACTACGGTAGGCTAAGTGGGGGTAAACCAAACGGCTACTACACATATTTCAACCTACCTCTCTTACAATCGGCCGCGTGGTGTGGGAGAGCAGCCTCGATCATCCAGTCGTGGCCAGACAGTATTTATTTTAACGGATGAGCAGTTTCGAGGAGTTATCGTATTCCTTTTGTCGATGTGAAAGAGTTACTTTTATTAGTATTAATAGAACTTCTGTCCTACCTCTTTTGTCGTTTCTGAGTTTTCTTACTTGTTGCTTACTTACGAATTTCGTATTTTGTGTGTGTATAGGGAGTGCACGTGCGCTTTTGTTTTTGTCAATATGTAGCAGACAATTGTTAACTTATTAATATACTATTATTAATTCAAAGGCAGTATTGTGTTTAACATTTACTTGGATTTTTTACCGAACTAGACAATTCCTTTTATAATTTTTTATAAATGAAGATTTTCTAAGATGTCAATTTTACAACTTTTAATACTGATTCTATTACATTTAGGTTTTCTATGTCACGGAAACGGTATTTGTTGTGAATGAAGTGACAATTTCTGAACACATCCAACATACAATACATACATATAATACATTCAATACATACCATAGATACAGACAGATACACACAAAGAGAAGACACAGAAACACACATACCTGTACACGTATAATATGTATGGTATTAGAATAGTTATTGTATATTAAATTTACAGTTGCGAAATTACTATGGCTTTCAACGTCAATTACGTCTTGCCTTGCCTTATCAACGTATATAAACTTTCTGTCAGTGTCTAGTTGTCACAACTCAATCTAACTAACTCTAATGGACACTGAAAGGTAATGGATTGCAAAGTTGGTTAGAGTTAAGTTAGCTCAGAGCTCTGTAAGTTAGTTTTATCTAAACACGCTTCTGTATACGTTGTTGATACAAGGTACCTAACAACTGGAACTTTATAATACACTATCAACAGTGTTCTAAGATTAACTATGGACAATCGTTTACACATTAAGGACAATATTAATTACACAGTGCTCTAAGGAAATTATAAAACAATTTACCTTCTTATAAAGTGAACTATATAATTATTGAACGAGCAGAGCAAGTTCGCAATTTAACTCGACCGTTTGACATGTGTCTGTCGGTCTGTCTGTCTACTTGAGTTTGTTTTACCCTCCCCATCAAAAACGAATCAACTGACTTTCGTAAAACCTGATATGCCTGTCCACTTTTACCCTACAGAACATTTTTGTTATTGACATTGATCCCCCAAAAAAATAGTGGAGCGAGAGGCAAAAATGTGAGGTAGTCAACATTATGCAAACATCGCAAATGCCCATATGGGGTATCACATTAATGGGAATTTTAACCACAATGCTAAGTATACTATTTAGTTTTTGAAACTTTCAAAATTTTTAAACGTTTGGGCCTTCTTTCAAATGTGTAAAAATGTCGATAAAATCGCAGAAACTCATGTTGCTTATCAAATTTAACTAACACCTGAGTGTAATGTCAAGTGTTGAACATTTCAAACATTTGAATTGTAAGCCCTAAAAAAAGACATAAATTTGGGAAATTTGTCAAACTCCGCAGAGAGTCACACTAAAAACAATTCTATCTACAGTAAATTCGAATGTTTCGAATTTGTATTGCCTACTGTATGATTGTGTCCTCTACGATTGTTATGTTACTGAACAATATTAGAAATATCGTTTTTATGGCATTTTCCACTTAACTGGAAAATTATTTAATATTTAAATTAATGTACGGCAAAAATAAATAAGTATAGGCCTACTTCTTTTAAAATAGCTAGAGAGTTCAGCTGCTCAGGCACCATGTTAAAAAATAATTTGAATAAAATTAAAAGATTATTTAAGTGCACAGACATTATTGAAGGTTATTTAAAGGTTATTTTTATTTGCATACCTTAATTAGTTATGTAGCACCAGGAAATTAGTTATATTAAGTGCTGTGAAAATTAATGAAACAAGGTTATTTTAGGTACAATTCTTAAATAAATGAATTAGATTGACATTCCCGCTGTTACCTTAATATCCATTTATTTACTGTATTTATTATCCCAGCTGTTATTACACGATTGTAACATAATCTTGAAATAGTTCCTTGTGCACAATTTAGTTCTCTTTCGTCTGATGGAATCGTTATTTTGAGAGAGAGAGAGAGAGAGAGAGAGAGAGAGAGAGAGAGAGAGAGAGAGAGAGAGAGAGAGAGAGAGAGAGAGAGAGAGAGAGAGAGAGAGAGAGAGAGAGAGAGAGAGAGAGAGTTTGTATTAATTTTTTTTTTTAGTTGACCTGCGTGTGTTTATAATGGAGACATTTACTGAGACACTTAAGATTGTTACCTTATTCAGGTACAAAGAGATATTGCACCTGAGTGTTGAGAAAGTCTTAAACTGTGTCCGCTTGTACTTCTGCACTCCTGCAGGCAAAAGAGAACATGTGGGAGGAAAAAGAGATTTCTCAAAGTGATAACTTTATAGACCCTCAGAAAATCAGTACCGATTTAAATATAATGAGGATAATCAATATCGATTTAGCTCCAGCTGGGGTCAACGTGCGTGATTTAACAGTTCCTTGTCGAATGCTTGAACACACATATCGTGCTCAGCGCTCCGAGAGTAACCAGCTGATATTGACATAATGATTAAAAAAGATGTTTTATGGTAAAAACAGTAAGATAACGGGATATTCATTCAGGATTAATGTAAAGTCATATTTTTGGACAACCTCAGTTTATTCACTAAAACATATCACAATCTCTTAAGCATCCTCTTCCAAACATTTTTCGGAATGATTTCCCCTAGTGGCCTTTAATCATTTTATTCTGTTCGGTGAATACTGAATTCTGAAAAAGGAAAGAAGTCTTCAAGAAAGTAATACGACAGTTGGCTAAGTTTGATGAAGCCGTTTTTCAACAACGTGCTACAATTACAAAGCGGTAAAGAAATTTATTCAGAAAAATGAAAGTATCATGTAGATTAGCCATAAAATTCTCACGATATCAATCCGACTTAACATATTTGATCGGTAAAAAAAAACAGCAGGTTAAAGTGAACTGCACGGAAAAAGAAGAAAACTGTTTTGTAATATAGTTAAAATCGAGTTTTGCACTCATAAAATAAAAAAAAAATCTTGTAAATCTCTTAAACTTTCTGTACAAAACACAAAAAGGCAACTAATGTAATATATAAAATTAGAAACAACTAAATTAAACATTAAAACTATGGCCTTATGATAATAATTAAGAAATTTTTGTGAAATATTTTCTATATATTAATAGGAAGTGGGTCTTTTGTAACAGAGTTTTACCCCCTTATCTTTCACCGATTTTTATCGAATTGGTCTCACTTTAACTGTCAGAATACAGAATAAGATTACAGACTTGCAAAATAATAAAACTGTACTTTAAAAGAATATTGGAGTGTAAAAAGAACAGAATTTGATGGTAAAAACGTACGCGCACAACGTGGCTTTCAATATATTCAACCCCACTACAACCACATAACGCACAGTCACGTGCCAAGGTTACAGCGCGTACGAAGGCGTTCCGTTAAATCGCTGAGGACTGTCTGCCAGTGACGTTTTGTTTGTTTTCATAAGAAATAAGCTTTAAAAAGCGTTTGTATACGCCTGTGACTGTTCTTTACAAACGTGATTATCGTCACTGTACAGTTTGTACAGGTACAAGCCTATATAATTATTGTTTCTTTTTTTAAGGTTCAACACCGCTTTTCAGAACTGCCTATGCATTATTTTCGCTGTTTTTTTTTTTTTCAGATAACTGATTTGAATTACTCATAATAAATTAATTTTTACTTTCTTAACTTTTTTTCTGTCTGTTTAGTAGTATTTTTGTATTTTCTTACTTTTTGTATTTTCTTAGTGCGTTGGTCAATCAGAATTATTTCCAGAGGTGAAAAGTGATTTAAAATATGGGATGGAGTTCCTATGGCGTCTGCTGATGCACTTGTATACTTTTACAGGACACAATTAATAATAAAAATGTCCCATTTTGAGGTAAAGTAATAATTTTAGATGACGATTTTTATCAGATTTACCTGTTGTAGCACATATATTACGCCATTACATTTTAAGGAACTGTTTAATGTATTCACCTCTATGGCCTAGCATTAAAGTAACAAAATTACCAAGAAATAGTATTTTTCGTGTATTAAATTCAATACACTTGGCAAAAAAATACACAAAAATCTGAGCTTGCATAAATTCATCTATAAACTTTAAATATTCAAGTTATACAGGCAAAGATTTAAATTATTTACAGTCATTACCAAAACATTAAATCTGGCTTTGTTTGCAGTTACTAGTAATCGGAAAGTCACAAAAGAAATTTAATGCAAGATTAACTAATTTTGGGGAAAAAAACGTAAAAGTTAAGGGCATTCGTAACCAGCGTATCGACCAAAAAATCGATTTTTTTGTTTCTTGTCTTCAAAAATTCTTTACTATTTTCTGAGTAAGTGGCTACCAAATTTAAATGAATACGCCCAATAATATATTCTTATGATTTTTTTAAAGGAGTTGAAATCATAAAGTTATTTTAAAGTTCTGTTAAAATTGTTAATAAAGTTATCGATTTTTTTTAAATAAATTTGGGACTCCCTTATAACAAAACGTAGAGACATGCGGTTTTTACCATTGGAAAGGAAATTTTTGTCTATCAAAAATGCATTACCAATATCTGTAATAAAGCCAACATTTGCTGATGCTATATTCGCATGCTAGTCATTTTAATTTGTTTAAAAATTGTCTTCATGGTAGTACACATGTAACAAAATATATTTGTTGAACTGGGTACTTTGGTTTTTGGTGTAAACGATGCTGTGTTAATCTTCAATAAAGGTAATAAAAGTAAGTATAGTCTTACAAAAATGATGGATCAAACAAAGATCAATAGGGTTACTGTAATGAAACAAATCGACTTTCACCGACTCCTTGAGTTAGTGATAGCAGTAGATGAATTAATGAAATAAGATAGACAGAAATCAACCAGAAATGTAAAGAGAAGTCTAGAGGACCAGGGAAGTAACTGAAGACCCTGAGTGTGGATGTAGATTATTTTTAAATTAGGTAAAACAACTAAAATCTGTTTTAAAAATATTTTTATGTGTTTTTCTGAAAATCAATGTGTTTTTTTAGATAAATGACCCATTATTTCAGAACGCAAGTGACTTATCAAACTGAATATTTTTGTAACTATTGGGTGCATAGAGGTTTAACTACACTAAAATAATTACACAGTTTCACTAAAAACTACAAACTTAAAAACATTGTAAGTATGCTTTCCGTGAAAATGTTTAATTCAAACAAAACCAATTAAAAAAAAGAACAAAATCTAGATAATGCTGTTGCATAAAAAGCGAATAATCTGGTTAACTTCCTGTAGAAACTTCAGATTTTTAGCTTGTACAGGTTCTGAAATATTGGGTCTCAAAACTGATAAATTCAACATGGTAAACATAGCCGGCAACAGGTCACGTTCATTAATGAATTTCGAGCTAACAACTCAATAACTCGGCTTAGTGACAAAATTATTTTTGACACACGGCATCCTCCAGTAACCGTGCACTTTATTTTTAACTGACATTTTAGTGAAAATTAACAATGCGAATTTCCACTGACAAGTATCAGACCATATAGTAGTAGTTCATAAACAAAACAAAACAAAACAAAACAATTTTTAATTTGTTTCCGAATAAAATAATTATTGCAATGCTCTGCTAGAATAACAACGCTACACACGTCAAAAATAAAAATTCATTGGTTTATAAGCTTTCCGTAAATATTAATCACAAAGCGTTAACAAAAAATATGGTTTGCCGCCACGACCTGACGATAGCAGGACTTTCATTTATTTATACGGAATTATTCCTCCATTAAACAAGATCAACCGGTTTTTCAAGATTTAATGCTTTGTTTCTTGAACAATGTGCAGACGTTTATTGTATACAAGTACCTACCTGTCATTCAATTGATATTGGCTTCCGTAGTACGTAATTTGAGACGTTAATCGTTCATATAAACATTTTTTAGACGACTATAGTTTCTTCATAAGGTAAGTATAAGGTTGGCAAAACTCTAGAAAGCTGGAATATCTCCGTTCCTTAATTAACGGAGTCTATTCATACAGATTAAATTTATTGGCTCTCTTTAAAACCTTGTAGAATATTTAATAATCGATAAAATTATTTTTCTTTGATACTGTAGGCTTATTAGTACAGAAGCGAAATGTACGAGGACTATTCTAAATTAACACCCGGTTGGATGATACACACAAACTGATTGTCTCATAGGGACACAGGGCACACGCAGTGGCAACCAATATGGTTTTACATTCTTACACGTAAATCCGCAGTCCACTTTGTTTATTTCTGTTCGACTAGCGACTCACGAAACACAGAGACCGCAAATGCCTCTCCCGCTAACTGTAAAGTGCGTGATGGTGTTCCCTGAAACGACCCAACGTCTAAACGGCGTCAACGACGAGGCTATCGCTCAGTGACAAGCAAAATCGTCAGACGCTGTCGAAATCGTGCATGACCATGCCCCGAACTATCCGATGTGAAGTCTAATCGCTTCTGTCAGTCACCAACGGATCAAAAGTCAATGAGGATCTCATTAACGCTGCGGGTGACCTTGGCGGCAGCGTTTTCCAACGACGGAATGAAAAAGCTTATGTAAGTTAAATGCTCGTATGTCAGTGGTGATTGTGTACAAAATGTAATACAGATGTACGTATAAGTATACGTTGTTTGTAGTAAAATATTTTGACTATTTTAATTTTCTTACCTGCCAATCGGAGGTTAACTTTGGAATACTCCCTTCACTCATATACATGTACCTATATTAGTGAAATTATATTATTTATTAGTATTCTAAGAATTTTCTTTCAGTGCCTGTGTTAAAAATATCAAAGACTTACGTTACCTTAAAAATATGAAAGATTGCTATTTCAATACGTAAAAATTGACAACATTTTTACAAAGATTCTACTACGTAGTCCTACACGTATGTGGCTCTGAGTTCAGGTTTTTTGTTGCAAAACCTGAACACATTTTGTGTAAATGTACCCACCCCATCTGATTGTAAATTATTTTATTTCATTGAACAGATTTTGTGAAATTTACTTGAGCGGACAATTAAATTGTTCCAAACTGTTTCAATGATATTAGACATTCTATAATAGTAGATTCAAAAATAGTTTGTTTTTATTAAAAAATTAATCGGTTAAAATAAACTCCTATATTCACTACAATACATCCTCTCTCACTTACGTTAACCAAATTCTATAATCTGAAAGAAAAGAAAACTTGTATTCAGGTTAGAAGTGTTGCTCTAACAAAGATATAAGATTACTTCATAAACATTTTGGGAGACTATAATTTTAACGTCAGTTGTGTTTAGTGTTTATTGCTCACGCTGTTGCTACATTTATGTTTTTATTAGATAGAGGAATATACGAAGGCATAAGTAGGGGCATACTGACGATTACTTATGTATCGAGCGAGAAAAGTAGTGATTCTAAAGCGGCAAACACTGTAACTGGAAACTGTAAACCGACCTATGACGATGAGGAGTTCTCTCATTTGTAGCTACATTCCCACGCCTAACCTTCACCGAATCTCATCTACCAAAGACTTCCTCGTTCTTCCATTCCATATTCCTTTTTCTATTTTCAGAAGGTTTCACTTGAAAACATTACGAGGACATTTGATTGTTCAAACTGAGTATGTACGTGACCGATCCGAACCCATCAGTAGGCCTACTCGTTTTTTATCATATATGTCAGTACACGCTAGAAAAAATTTCCCTTTATGATCTGAAAATTTCGAAAAGGGTAACCAACAGAATAGTATAATTAAAAGTACAGCTGTTAATTAAAATCCTACGTATGAGATTACTGAATGGAAAAATTGAGAAAAGGTTTCTGTCGAATTGGTGTTGGATCTACAGACAATGATCTTTGCTCTAGGCTGTCTATAGCTTCGTAGTGTATGCAATAATTCTTAAGAAGAAAACCAGGCTTAAAAATTGATTACGTTAAAAATTTTCTTGGTAATATTATTGCCTTCAGTGTGGCAATCAGAAACCACTTCATAGTAATAAATTATTCCTCAGGCTTTCACGGCCGGTGTCAGATGAATTGCTCATGATATCCGGGCTGTTTGGCCGTGGTCCATGGTTTATAACAAAACCAAACGTTTCGGCAGCTCCACTGGGCAGAAAAATTGTTTCTGATTGGCCGATGATGCTGTTCTTACCTGTGCGGGGGTTGAAATTAGTATAACAATTAGCACAGGTAGCATCGCGGGAAATCAGCAGCCTTCCCCACAGTACTTCTCGGAAAACAAGTGAGTACCTAATGGCATACCTTGGTGCGAGCCAATCATACACCATCTTTATTGTGATTGGCTGATGGTGTCATTTTTACCTGTACGTGGGACTTTGCTGAATTTATAAGTACAGGTAGCATGACAGGACAGCTTTAGCCTATACCACAGTACTGTGGGCCTGTACGTAAACACCCGGCGTGCAGGATTTTTATACCACTGATGATGGCAGCCAGTGGAGCTGCCGAAACGTTTGGTTTTGTTATAAACCATGGACCACGGCCAAACAGCCCGGATATCATGAACACTTCATAGTAATATCTCTACTTGAATACACATTTTTGTATATAAATCTACATAAATCACCCAACTGTAAAAAGATTATAATTGCAGTTTCCCTAGTAAACTTCAATTACATACTACTGTTTCCAAAATCTTATAAAGTAATAGGCCTAGTTGGTATTTAATAGATACCGTTAAAATTGCTATGTTAGAGCGTTAAAATTTTTAATTTAATAATTAAATTACATAGGACAAACAAACAAACATCTGAAAAAACGTTATTTTGAACAACTAAACGCATACAAAAAACCAGAAATATATAAATCCAATTTAGCCACACATGCAATAAACACAGGACACGAATTTCCAGACATAACCAATGTATCACTAATAAAATATCTACCACACAAAGGAACAAATACAAATCAATGCAAAACATGACACAATATTCAAAGCACTCAACATCGAAAATACACATAATACAAAAACATATACCACAATCACACACAATAATACAACTTTAAAATACCAAAGACCAATAAACAACCTTAATAGCAACCAGCAACCAACACACAAATACTTCACCAGAAACAAGATCGTGAAGGCTGAAGATGAGAGAACAGGAACTCTCGAAACATGTTCCAAATAGAAAAATAACATCTTGAGGTAAATTTAATTATAAATATTAAATGTATTATATACATCAAGGAACGGACTGTAGCAGATATATATATATATATATATATATATATATATATATATATATATTATAACATTGCCAAACCCTGATCACATTTGATATAAAAAAGTATGTAAAAAAAAATGCCAAGAAACAATATATTTTGATAGATAAATGATAACGAGAATGAAAGTGGTAAATATAATCAATAGTGAAGGAGGAAGAATACAACCAAAGGTGATCACAAAACAAGAAAATACGAACTAGACTGACAGACAACTGACATTGACCCAACCCCAGAGATTGGCCAGATATTAACCAAAGTAAAGCGAGACAAGAAGACAGTGAAGAAAAAAGAAAATAAAAAATTACATGGCCATAACAATTAACTCACAAGATTGTTTTAAAGGAGAATAATTTTTTATTATTGTTAATAATTTATGTTTAAATTTTTATTAGTGGTAACTTGTAAATGACAGTATCTCAGCAATTGTTATACATAAAAAAACCATGTGTAGATATGATTGTATGTACATCCTTATCTATAGGTGATGTGTCAGCTGTTATGTTTAAAATTACACTCATACAGACAGGGAATAGAAATGTGTGCGTGATTCAATCAGAGAACAAATTGTATATCCTACTATATACTTTGGAACTTTTACTAAGATTATTTCAGCAGTATGTATATTATTTCATCATTATGTGTTTGAAAGTATAAGGTTTTGGAGAGTTTATTTATTCGCTAATATTATTGCTGTTGCTACAGATGTAGTATGTTTCAATTAACACAATATATTTTAACATTATTAAACTGTGGTTATTATTACTAATTATGACATTTCAGACCAATTTTTATCACTTTAATGACAATATATACAAAGTTATGTTTTATTTGAAAGATGTATTTACAATACCATGTTGTTTGCATATTATAAAATGATATGTGACAGTCTGAAGTTAACAAAAGAGACATGAACTCATTAGATACAAAAACTTTGTAATAATAGTGAGATCGTGAGAAATATAAGGGTAATTAGAGATAGGTAGGGAGTGACAAAGATGAACAGTGAAGTGATAAGTGTAATAAAATAAACAGCATATAATCTTAAGAAAAAAGAGTTAAACAAGTGTGACAAACCCAAAATATAAGCACATGTTAAATGAGCAATTAAGTTAAGTATATTAGACTGAAAGACACAGAATAATTGTGAATGTAAAAAACAGAAAAAATATTATCTCAGTATAAAAATCACCAGGGTGATTACTGTTATAAAAGAGATGGTGTAGGTATAACACTCACCAAATTTGTTCATTTGTTAATTTAAAGAAAGAAGTTATTGGCTTAATGTTTAAGGCAATAAATACCAGAAGAAATAGTTTTATAGTAATATGTTAGTATGTTTTAAGTAAGTAAGGAATTTATAAAGAAAATAATAGCAATACCTTTATAAGAAATAATAGGCAAAATATATTAATTATGTGTAACGAAAGGGAACATGGCAGAATTATATTAAAACTTAGAAATAAGTAAATTATGTATTAACATAGTATTATCAATTTTGGACTAAAACATTAATACATGACTTAGACCAATCTTGTAAGATATCAAACTAATCTTTGAAAGAAAATAGGAACATCTATGTAAAGATTACAACCATTGAAATTATCCCCAAGTAAATATAGCCATTATAAAATATTTATTCAAATTAAACAAAAAATTCAAAGTTTGATAACAATGTGTTTATTTTGAGATCGACCAGGTAGAATAATTACGTTACCATGGAAACTGTGGAGTAACAAGCCAAAAATACCGTTAGATTTTTTTACTGAATGTATGACGCTTTAATGGTATAGACGCTAATTTTCGAGTGACCAAAATTGTCAATTAAAACATAGAAAATATCAAAAGAAGTTATTACTAAGTGTATACCAAGATATAAGACAAAGACTGGAGCCATATTATTGAAGTTGAGGCCAAATTAACGAAAAAAGAAAATAAATTTCTACCAATTAAACTGGAAAAGATGCCTGATGTCCTGAACCCAGCAAATTAAAGAAGATTATAGTATAACCCATGAATAACAGATCGTATGAATTCGCCATAACTACGGAAGTGATAAGTACCTCTTAAATTACCCAAAATATATAAATAAACTCACGTTAATTATCTCACTAAAGGTCGAAATCTCACTGAACTGAAATCAATTACTTTCAAAGATTAAAAAGGATACTAAGTCACTGACAATTTATAAACTAACCAATATAAACTGTTGTTAATGATCCATAACTTGTAAACACTTTTACTACACTGCGCTAAACAAATTATACCTACACAATATGTTAGTTAAGTTTACTTGATGTAACGGTGTGTATTTTTATTGTTTTTAAAACATTTGTAATCCTTTGAACGTAACCTCAAGAACCTATGACAAACCAATATTAATAACTTGTATACAATTTTCAACAGACGCCATCATTAACGTCTGGTTATCAATTCAAATATCGATT
This sequence comes from Magicicada septendecula, assembly GCA_034769895.1. NCBI lineage: Eukaryota > Metazoa > Arthropoda > Insecta > Hemiptera > Cicadidae > Magicicada > Magicicada septendecula. The sequence continues at coordinate 430,611,009 of CM068369.1, read as the reverse complement.
GTCAAACCCTGTAATTGTCTCATATAAACAACCGGAGCATTTGTATTAGAATAATTTGTATTAAATGAATAACAATCACTAATAAAAAATGTGTAAGTATTGAGTGTAACCACGGTGTTATAATTTCATTAGGAGGTGCACAATATTTTATGTACATTTTAGCAGATGACTAACGATTTACACAGCCCACGCATCGAACTGCTGTGCGCTACAGTGGGCCTAGCTGGCGGAAATATTTGAATTATTCAAACCGCCTGAGCTGCGCTGGTCATACGCCTTTGAATTTTATTTTAATTGTTTTAAGAAAACAATTTGGCGCCACCGGGAATTTCATACTCCTAATGAACATCAGGTAAAAACATCAAGACCTGGTTATTCGTACGTTCGCAACGAACGAAATCTACAGAAGTTGCACGCATTTGAACTACGGATCGAGAAGACACGTACACCCATTACACACAAATTGTACATTATTCACATTTTGCAGAATAAAACGGTAGCCGTAGGTTACGAAAATATTACAAAGTGGCTTCCATCGCGGGGCTTGAACGAGGCGGACGTCACGAAACGTTACAAATTGGCGCGCCAACTAGTAGGGCTAGAATAATAAAGAAATTACACAATTAAACCCTATAAATTCTAGCGGCGATTACGAAAGATTACAATATGCACACCAGAGGAGTGTCGAAAAAATTGGCAAAGGAGAAGGAGATGGAAGAAAACAGAGGGGAAGAAGAGGAAGGAACACCGATTGAAGAAGTGGAGACAGTAATAACCACAGCAGAACCAAGCCAAGACGAAGAAATGGAAACACAGGCTGGAGATAGGGAGGAAGCCAGAGGAGGAATGGATTTACAAAAATTATGGGAGTTGATTAATGGAAAATTAGACAAGAATGAAGAGAGTTTGAAGGAGATGACCAATAAATTTGACGGAATGAAGAAAGAAACAAACGAAAATTTTAAAAAACAGGAGGACAATTTTCAGAAACAGAAGGAAGAATTGAGACAAACCATTAACAAGAATAATGAAATATTACAACAACGATTGATGGAGGAAATTCAGCAAAGAAATGAGGATTTGAAGGAAGAATTGAAGGAACAGCTGAAGAAGGACCACGAGAAAAATAAAGAAGAAATGAAGCTGCAGATGGCACACCAATTAATGGAGTACCGAGAAGAAGCAAAACAGCAGATTACGGAAATCAACGACAAATTAGAGGAAACGTTGGAGAAGCTAGAGAAGACCAACGAAAATGTTTCTGGAGTCCGCAAGGAAGTACTCGATAAAATGAACCGTCTCGAAGGAGAAAATAAGAGAAGAATTGAGGAAGGTCATGAAGAAACAGTCAGAAGATGTACCCAGATAGACCAGGACATACACCAAGTCCGGGAAGAAAACCAGAAAGAGGTAGCAGCTGTACGAACAGACTTGGGAGAACGAATGGAAGGAGTTTACAGTAACTTAAATAAAGTAGATAGCAAAGTAGACAAAAACCAACAGAGGATTGACGAAATGCGCAGAATAGAAGAGTCATTACGGGAAGAAGTGGATGCCTGGCGTGACCGACCATGTAATAATAATCATGTCATGAACACAGACAACAGAGATACTATTAATTTCCGTAATTATAAAAGAAACCCTATTGAATTCTTGAAGAGGGTAGAAGAGTTAATCATCAAGAATCGAGAGACTCGATGGACTACAATAAGAGGGATGTTGGACGAAATGTTCAAGGAGACATACGACAACTGGTGGACTGCCACTCGACCAGACATCCAAAACCTTCAAGACTTTAAGACTCAGTTCAAGGCTAAATACTGGTCTGAGTCAACTCAGAATATGGTCCGCAATAACCTGAGCAATGGAAGGTATGAAAACCAGAATGGACAATCCCTTACCTCCTACTTCTTGGGAAAAATCTGCATGGCCAGGAATTTGGAGCCACGTATACCTGAAGAGTGTCTGGTAATACAGTTATCTTACCACTACGACGACGCCATCCAAAAGGCACGGATGTACAGCCAGGTAAAGACCATCCAAGATATGGCTAGCTTACTGGAAAGCCATGAACATGAGTGGCAGTACAGGAAAAATAGAGGGTACAGCTTCAGAAATAATAGAACCAATGAGGGACAATTGTCACCGAATCAACAGGGAGATACTAAACCACCGGTAAATAACCCTAACAATTACCAAGGGAACACACGGGGCAATAACGCGCCCAGAAATTTTAACAGAAGTGGAAACCACAATAATAACAACTTCAGGAACAACCACAGGGGTAATTTCCCGTCGAATGGTTACAACAACAATTATCGCCCTGGAAACAACAGTAATCAGAACAATAATCCAGGATACCGGCCACAGGTAAATTACATAAGGGGGCAAAGACAAAGGAGCCCAAGAAGAAACTATCCCTCATCTAACTATCGGCGAACGTACTATAACCAGGTACCCGATACGAGAAGTCACCCATTCGAAGAAGATCACAGGCACAGCGTGGATAACCGGAATAATCAACAGGAGCCGAACGCTAACCAACCATCAAACACTACTGATGTTGGGGGCAATGAGGTCAACCCTCATTTAAACGCTTAAGGCCAGTGAAAACTGCGGACAGCCCATCACTGGACCAATCTCTGGGTGAATATAAGACAACACATGACAAGAAGATCACAATAATATGTACTAATTATTTGAAAAATATAAGGGACGATTTGATCGAAGAAAATGATAACATGATGCCCATTAGAAACAATGAAATAGTGTATGTGAGTGCCCAAATAAATGGAATTCTATCAACCATAATGATCGATACAGGGTCTAATGTTTCCCTGATCGACCAAATAGAATTAAATAGACTACAGCAGGGAAGTAGTGTACCCATATCAACCCTGCCCATAAACAATATAACTATCATTGGTGCTACCGGCCGACAAAACAAAACCGTCCGGAAACAAGTATCCTTGGAACTTAATAGCAAAGGTATAATAGTAACTATGCCATTTCTTGTTGCCAGCGGCCTACCTTTCTCATTACTTGTTGGGTGTGATGTACTCAGACAACACTCTGCCATAATTAACCTGCGGCAGGGAGAAGTATCACTAACCACAGAACAAGGAATATGGTCAGCCGATCTAGTGAATGGTGGCAACTTACCATTGATAACAAACCACTATAACATGATCCAAAACAATTATTGCAAACAATCACCCGAAAGAATATTGACAGATTGGAAGGATGAAGAATTATGGTCAAGCAAGCTGGATGAGATCAGAAACTTCCAACGAGAAGAACAAGATCCACAGATTAGTGTGCAACAGTCAGAGGAACTTATAAGTATATACAACAGATATAAACACATTTTTTCTGACGCTCCAGGCAAAGTAAAGAATTATCAATGCCGAATACGATTTAAAGAACCCGTTGACTTCAAGAAAAAATCTTACCCCATTGCTTACTCACAAAGAAATGCAGTGAGGGCAGAAATCAATCAAATGATGGAAGACGATATCATTGAATTAAGTCAATCACCGTATACAAATCCAATAGTGGCGATACCAAAAAAGGACGGAAAGGTGAGAATCTGCCTCGACGCCAGAGAAATTAATAAAATGATAGTGAACGATAGAACATCACCGGGTGAAATAGAAGAAATCCTTAAGAAGTTCCACGGTATAAAATACATTAGCTCTTGGGATACGGTATGTGGCTACTGGCAGGTGGAGCTACATCCGAACAGTAGACAATACTTAGCATTCCTGTTCGATGGGAGGAACTATCAGTTCAAAAGACTGCCATTTGAACTGATAAATTCGGTCGCAGTATTTGTTAAATGTATGGACCAAATACTGGGACAAGATGTACTGAATTTTACCACCGTGTACGTAGATGATCTGTTAATAACATCATCAAATTGGCAAGAGCACTGTGCCAGAGTGGAAACCGTACTAAAAAGATTATCAGATAATCACGTAACCCTTAAGCTGGACAAGTCAAAGTTTATAGCCCGAAAAATACAATTTCTAGGATTCAATCTAGCAGAGGAAGGCATATCTCCTTCGTCAGAAAAAGTTGAGGCGATACAACGATTCCCCACGCCAAAAAACAAAAAACAACTCCAATCCTTCCTGGGAATATGCAACTATTACCGTAAATTTCAAGATAATTATTCCAAACTAACAGCAAAATTCAAAAAACAATTATCAGTCAAGGACAAGTGGACTTGGGGGTCCGAACAAGATGAAGTATTTAACCAAATAAAAGAAAAGTTCTTGAACACCGTGATATTACATCATCCAGACTTCAAAAAGCCATTCTTCATGAACTGTGATGCGAGTGATGTCAGTGTAGGTGCGGTATTATACCAAGAAGATGAGAAGGGACAGCATATGGTTATTAGTTTTGCAAGCAGAATTTTAAATGGATGCGAACGAAATTATCACGTCACGGAGAAAGAACTACTTAGTGTCGTGTTCGCCTGCAACAAATTTAGGACTTACATTCTGGGATACGATATAACAGTGAGAAGTGACCATAGATCCATATCATTCCTTAAGCAGTGTAAACTCAGCCACGGAAGATTAACTCGATGGATATTGTTGCTACAGGAATATCACATAAACTGGGAGTACATCCCAGGGAAGCAAAACGTAGCTGCGGACATCTTATCCCGTATAAACGTCCAGCAACAAACTTTCGAGGGGGAGAAAGAACAATTAGTTAAGGTGTATAACATTATTAAAAACAGAGTAGATCTAGAAAAAATAACCCAAGAAATAAGAAGATGTCAAACTGTGGATCCAAAAATAATGAGTATCCGGGAGAGAATGTTAAAAGATGAAGAAACCATTCTACAATATTATAAAATACATGACAACTTGCTATTTATTAAAAACAATCCTGCAATCGGAGAATGGAAACTTGTAATACCATCTACAGTGGAGGAACAATTGATACTAGACTACCACATTAGATACGGCCATATGGGGGCTGTAAAAGTGATAAAAGCTTTACAGGAACAAGTTTACATTAAAAATATTTATCGAAAGGTGAACAAAATCATTCAAAAATGTGATATTTGCCAAAAGGTAAAATGCAATAATTCAAAAAAGGAAGGGATGATGATACCTATCACATCAAGTCAGAAATTAGAAAGGGTATTCCTTGATATATGTGGTCCGTTTCCTATCAGTGGAGGAAGACACAGATACAAATTTATAATCATTATGTTTGACCACTTCACCAAGTATACAAAGTTGTACTCCATTAACCGTGCAACAACAAAGAAAATAATTGAGATTATCTTAACCAAGTTTATACCAGACGTGGGAAAACCGACGGCCGTTATAACAGATCATGGAACCCAATTTAAGGGAAATCTCTGGAAAAATAAGCTCTGTGAACATAATATTAAAACTTACAAAACATCCGTTTATCACCCAAGCAGCAACCCAGCTGAAAGGGTACTCAGAGAAGTGGGTCGTATACTGAGAACCTACTGCCACGATAAACAAAGAGAATGGCACAATTATGTGAAATCCACTGAAGAATTTATAAACTTAGCTTACCACGACTTTACGGAAGCTACCCCATACACAATGATTTTTGATCGGCCACCGCCTAAAGAGATAACTGATATGATCCAATTCCCCACCAACACCGAATATCAATTCGAGAAAAAAAGATTCTATAACAGAATAGCCGAAAAGGTAGAGCAACAAAAGAATAAATACGCTAAGAACCAGAAAAAGACTATTAAGTACGAGGTAGGAGAAAGGGTACTGTTAAAAAACAGAGAATTACCCAGCTCCATAGAAGGCATCACTAGAAAGTTACTATTATTATACGTGGGACCATACACTATAACAAAAGACAAGGGCAATAACACTTACGAGATCACTCACCCCGTCACCAAGAAAATAAAGGGGGTATACAATCAAGCCTCAATTAAGAAATATTATGACAATCAACAATAAATGTAAAAAAAAAAAAAACAATTTAAAGCAAAAAACCAACAAAAATACTTTAAATAAAGAAAAAAAAAATAACGTGACAAACAAACAAGTCTGCCAATGTCATGAAGAAAAGATCTCTAAAGAATGTCAAAATTCCAAAACATTCGTAAGTACAGCTTACACTAAGCATTAGAGAAACCATTATGATGAAATAAAAATTGTAAAAAATCAAAAAAAGATATGTAAGAAAAGCTTACCCAAATATCTCAATAATATTTTAGAACAAGTAAAAATGGAGAGATAAAAGTCACAAGGCATTCAGATAAAGTAAGAGCAACCAACTTACTACAATATTTAAATAAAAATTAACAATAGAGGAGTGTAGTTACAAAACATTCCTACAAGATAAGGTTAAATTACCATAATATTTAGCCAAAAAATGAGGCATAAAAAGCATAACATACTGTAAAGGAATAAGCTACAAAAAATTCCTAACTAGTAAGAAGCCATAACTTACTATGATATTTAAAAATTATGAAAAAAAAAAATATCAATCAAAATGATCAGCTTCCACAACTATGTAGAAAGAGGGGAAGTAAAATTACCCAAACCAATGATCACAAAACAATAGAAATGAAATCAACATTCTAAGAGTCATAATGTGAGATGAGATGAAACAAAGAGTAATTAAAAATGAATAAAAATGTGAATTGTATTAATAAAAAACAATGTATCAAATAGTATCTATAAAGAAAGATGGAACAATATATGACTCGAACTGAGCAATAATGAAGTATAAAAGTAAAAGATTCCCAACAAATATTATGATTATGATTATTATTATTATTATTTTGAGTCACGAGTTGACTATATTTAAGAATTATTAATTGAGATTGTCTGTTGAATGAACCAGCAATCATTTTACTGAGCAGGGATGATGTTCCCCTGATATCAGTATAAGAGTAGTTTTGATGAAAAATAAGATTTATAGGGAATAAGTTATAATAAAAAATCAATAAGCCAGTTCGCAATATGAGAAGATAATGAAGAAAAGACTAAGAAGAATGGAATTAAAGGATACAGAATTAATTATAAAAAATGAATGAGAAGCAGGAGAATTTGAAAAAAAAAAAAATTGATACGATACAATTGATAATTTCATCAAACTTAAATTCACGTTTTATAAAATGATCAATTTTGGTGGAAGGGCATTATATAACATTGCCAAACCCTGATCACATTTGATATAAAAAAGTATGTAAAAAAAAATGCCAAGAAACAATATATTTTGATAGATAAATGATAACGAGAATGAAAGTGGTAAATATAATCAATAGTGAAGGAGGAAGAATACAACCAAAGGTGATCACAAAACAAGAAAATACGAACTAGACTGACAGACAACTGACATTGACCCAACCCCAGAGATTGGCCAGATATTAACCAAAGTAAAGCGAGACAAGAAGACAGTGAAGAAAAAAGAAAATAAAAAATTACATGGCCATAACAATTAACTCACAAGATTGTTTTAAAGGAGAATAATTTTTTATTATTCTTAATAATTTATGTTTAAATTTTTATTAGTGGTAACTTGTAAATGACAGTATCTCAGCAATTGTTATACATAAAAAAACCATGTGTAGATATGATTGTATGTACATCCTTATCTATAGGTGATGTGTCAGCTGTTATGTTTAAAATTACACTCATACAGACAGGGAATAGAAATGTGTGCGTGATTCAATCAGAGAACAAATTGTATATCCTACTATATACTTTGGAACTTTTACTAAGATTATTTCAGCAGTATGTATATTATTTCAGCATTATGTGTTTGAAAGTATAAGGTTTTGGAGAGTTTATTTATTCGCTAATATTATTGCTGTTGCTACAGATGTAGTATGTTTCAATTAACACAATATATTTTAACATTATTAAACTGTGGTTATTATTACTAATTATGACATTTCAGACCAATTTTTATCACTTTAATGACAATATATACAAAGTTATGTTTTATTTGAAAGATGTATTTACAATACCATGTTGTTTGCATATTATAAAATGATATGTGACAGTCTGAAGTTAACAAAAGAGACATGAACTCATTAGATACAAAAACTTTGTAATAATAGTGAGATCGTGAGAAATATAAGGGTAATTAGAGATAGGTAGGGAGTGACAAAGATGAACAGTGAAGTGATAAGTGTAATAAAATAAACAGCATATAATCTTAAGAAAAAAGAGTTAAACAAGTGTGACAAACCCAAAATATAAGCACATGTTAAATGAGCAATTAAGTTAAGTATATTAGACTGAAAGACACAGAATAATTGTGAATGTAAAAAACAGAAAAAATATTATCTCAGTATAAAAATCACCAGGGTGATTACTGTTATAAAAGAGATGGTGTAGGTATAACACTCACCAAATTTGTTCATTTGTTAATTTAAAGAAAGAAGTTATTGGCTTAATGTTTAAGGCAATAAATACCAGAAGAAATAGTTTTATAGTAATATGTTAGTATGTTTTAAGTAAGTAAGGAATTTATAAAGAAAATAATAGCAATACCTTTATAAGAAATAATAGGCAAAATATATTAATTATGTGTAACGAAAGGGAACATGGCAGAATTATATTAAAACTTAGAAATAAGTAAATTATGTATTAACATAGTATTATCAATTTTGGACTAAAACATTAATACATGACTTAGACCAATCTTGTAAGATATCAAACTAATCTTTGAAAGAAAATAGGAACATCTATGTAAAGATTACAACCATTGAAATTATCCCCAAGTAAATATAGCCATTATAAAATATTTATTCAAATTAAACAAAAAATTCAAAGTTTGATAACAATGTGTTTATTTTGAGATCGACCAGGTAGAATAATTACGTTACCATGGAAACTGTGGAGTAACAAGCCAAAAATACCGTTAGATTTTTTTACTGAATGTATGACGCTTTAATGGTATAGACGCTAATTTTCGAGTGACCAAAATTGTCAATTAAAACATAGAAAATATCAAAAGAAGTTATTACTAAGTGTATACCAAGATATAAGACAAAGACTGGAGCCATATTATTGAAGTTGAGGCCAAATTAACGAAAAAAGAAAATAAATTTCTACCAATTAAACTGGAAAAGATGCCTGATGTCCTGAACCCAGCAAATTAAAGAAGATTATAGTATAACCCATGAATAACAGATCGTATGAATTCGCCATAACTACGGAAGTGATAAGTACCTCTTAAATTACCCAAAATATATAAATAAACTCACGTTAATTATCTCACTAAAGGTCGAAATCTCACTGAACTGAAATCAATTACTTTCAAAGATTAAAAAGGATACTAAGTCACTGACAATTTATAAACTAACCAATATAAACTGTTGTTAATGATCCATAACTTGTAAACACTTTTACTACACTGCGCTAAACAAATTATACCTACACAATATGTTAGTTAAGTTTACTTGATGTAAGGGTGTGTATTTTTATTGTTTTTAAAACATTTGTAATCCTTTGAACGTAACCTCAAGAACCTATGACAAACCAATATTAATAACTTGTATACAATTTTCAACAGACGCCATCATTAACGTCTGGTTATCAATTCAAATATCGATTGTCAAACCCTGTAATTGTCTCATATAAACAACCGGAGCATTTGTATTAGAATAATTTGTATTAAATGAATAACAATCACTAATAAAAAATGTGTAAGTATTGAGTGTAACCACGGTGTTATAATTTCATTAGGAGGTGCACAATATTTTATGTACATTTTAGCAGATGACTAACGATTTACACAGCCCACGCATCGAACTGCTGTGCGCTACAGTGGGCCTAGCTGGCGGAAATATTTGAATTATTCAAACCGCCTGAGCTGCGCTGGTCATACGCCTTTGAATTTTATTTTAATTGTTTTAAGAAAACAATTTGGCGCCACCGGGAATTTCATACTCCTAATGAACATCAGGTAAAAACATCAAGACCTGGTTATTCGTACGTTCGCAACGAACGAAATCTACAGAAGTTGCACGCATTTGAACTACGGATCGAGAAGACACGTACACCCATTACACACAAATTGTACATTATTCACATTTTGCAGAATAAAACGGTAGCCGTAGGTTACGAAAATATTACAAAGTGGCTTCCATCGCGGGGCTTAAACGAGGCGGACGTCCCGCTACGTTACAATATATATATATATATATATATATATATATATATATATATATTTCAATCACTTTTTGCTACAGTCCATAACTTGTAAAATATCATGTCTTGAGGTAAAATAGTTATAAGTATTATAGTAATATATATATATATATATATATGTAATTAAATAAGTTTATTCAGTTTTTATAACGTTATGTAAGAACGATTAATGTTTTTGTTCATTAATAGATCTACCGATTATGTACATAACTTAAAAGTTTTGTGTGTTTGTATGTTCATCAGTGTTTTAAACAATGCTTACTAATAGCCTTCATCACTGTTACATTAGCAGTAACATCACGGTAGAAGTAACCGTGTAGATATAGGAGTGGTCGTGACAATATTTGTTGATGCTAGAGTAATAAACAGCTATTTCCTGTTTAACTGCAAATGTTTATTTAACTAATTTAATTTCGTAAGAATATTAAGGACACTATAGATTATCATATATAGAGAGAACCATGTAACTGTTAAGGTACTTATGAAAGTTGTAATGCACGCTTCTCTTGCGTTGTGTTTTAGGGGAACGATGATGGAATGCCATGCATACAATTGTTGATTTAGGGTTCTTGTGGAATGCCATTCATAATATTCCGTATATGCTATTTCACATTCTTGTAATAACTTTATTTAAACACGATACAAAACGTTTTTACATGAGTAGACAAATATTTGAGGAACTTTGTCGATATAGCTGATTGATAATAGCTTTTTAATTTACTTAGTCTTTGATATATATTCAGTATCCGTAAAACATGAAAATAGTTGAAACTATAATTATACTGTTTTATCTTCAGCAGTATGCGGTGCTTAATAATGTAATGAATGTGTTAAATTATTAATTTTGAATGTATTTCCTATTTGACTTTAAAATGTAGAACATACTTGGAAAGCTATGCTTTCACTTGCATCATATGGTCACACATCACCAGCGTAAAATTTAAGATGACACGAAGAATTATCCAATGAATTTGGTGTTGAAAGTAACATAATTGGCCAAATTCATTAAATATTTTACTAAAGTAGGCCTGTATTTTATAATTTGTTTACTTATTTTTTGAGAATCCAGAAAGAAATTTGGGAATAAAGTATGTTAGCGGATAGAGACACCCTTATCTTTTAACCGAATTATCTTAAATGAGACAATGTCCACTGCCGGCCGGAGCGTAGTTGTCAGTGCGGTAGAATGGCCAACTCCAGGCTGTACTCAATAACGAAATGCAGTGCTTTTGACTAGCTAATTCTGAAATGGTGATACTTCTCAGTAATGTACTTAATTCTCTATTCCTATTGATAAAAATAAATTTTAATAACAAACGTTTTCTTTGTAAGCAAAATTTGGCAACCAGAATATAAACTATCCATTTCGCGTATGTAAAATTTTAGTTTTGTGGAAAAACAATTAAAATGTATACAATTTATTAATGTGTTTATCATCGCTAGTAACAATACTTCCTTCGGTTAACGTCCATTTTTTTAATCATATAATTGTTGGTAGTATTAAACGAAGCAAACTACGTCAACAGAAATAATAAATTAAATGAAACATTTTATGTGACACCATAAAATAAACATTTTATGAAACGCTGACAACAGATAGCGTTTTTTCATTTCTGTACGGATTAGACCTCACTGTGTATTCCGTAAACGGAATTCATTCTGCCGATCAACTGATAAGGTTGGTAGAACGAACAATTAGTTTCTTATACGTGTTTTTAGCATGTGAAGCTTAGTATAGTCTAATATTAGTTAGACCAAATTTTTAAGAATAAACAGGTTGCAGATGTTATTGTACGATACAAATTCTTATACAATGACTATTTATGAGGCTACTCCTTAATACTCGATAATGAGACATCTACTTTAATCAGACACCGCTGTTTCGCAGTTTACAATTCCTCGGCGCAATAGCTCCGTATATTTTACATCTGTTGACTCTGCCCATGCTAGCCTTAGTTCGTTATTTTGCAGCATTTATTCTGAACTTATTTACAGTAATGAATAATAGATAAACCAAATGACAAACTATTACTTTAAAGTGACATCTTTGATTATGAAAATTATTGTAATTCTTTTTGAAATAACTATTTAAAAGTTTTACTATGCGCCTTCTTTGTAAAAAAAAAAACACTTAAAAAAAGATGTTTCTTTCAAGTACGTTAACAGGACCTCGACATAAAATCTGACGGAATTAACTGGTTTCTCAAATTTATAGTTTCGGTTTAGAATCACGGTGCAATTATAATAATGTTTTTGGAAATTACTTATACTAGGTGTTGTGCATAGAGAAATTAGAAATAATAAATAGAGAGAAGGTTATCAAGTAATCTTAGTGGTACATGACTGAAACACAGGTTAGCCAGTAAACTGAAAATTTTGAAGTTTGCTCTGCTGTTCACTACGTTGATGTGTAAATACAAACTTTATACAACCTAACTCATACAACAACTGACGTAGTGTGTAACGTTTGAGTATAATTCCTTATGTATTGTGTGTTTTCAGAAGGAACGAATTGTAAGCACAGATTGATACACAGGATAAAAGGCTGGAGTTACAGCATATTCGAAATGACGAATGATATTCAAAACCCTAAGATGAGAAGTTGAGAGAACAGTTATAGACTGAAAGTCAAGGATAGTAACCAATGAGGCATGTTTGAAAACTGTTAATAATTTGTAGACGACATAACTACTTCTGAATGCTATCGCTGACAGCTGATAATCGTCCAACTGCCGAATGATTGATTTAACATTTCATTACGTTCTGCGAAAATTCAATTATGAAGTGTATGGTCATACTGACGGCAGTAATTAGATCTGAATTGAAAATTAATTGGTACCCTATAATTCGTAACGCGTGAGGTCATTGGCTGTCTGACGTGATGCAACAATAAGTTACAAATATGTGGTTTTCAAACGAAAAGGATTAAAGATTTTTAGACACATTCGGAGTTGGAAAGAAAATCGTAGGGTAAATATAATTACAATATATATTAAATGCTGCTTTAGCACACGGCACACGATTTTGTACGTGGGTACATGTGCGGGCATTTGTGGTGTAGATACACACGCAAAATTTAAAAATATTATAATCTTTCCCAGACGACGAAATCTTTAAATGGGTATTTTTTAAATGCGTATACGGTTTTTAAGAAAGCTTTATCGTTGATCGTCTTCTTCTGTCTGCCCAACGGCGTTCCCAGGATCCGATCAACTCCTTCTTATAGACAATCCCTGTTTGGTCGGCATCTCCCGTGATTACTTCACAATTGTACACTGTTTATAAGGCGAATTATTTTTAACTGTAAATTGTATTCTTCCAAAAGGTGCTTATTCATTTGAACTGATTCTCTGTTACTTCTAACTTAAAGTACTCTTTATGAAACCGGGACTCTATTACTCTATAACATTATATATTAATGTTGCCGGGACATTAATTATTTACTTATGAAATACGTTAATAAACTAATACTAGTATTAATAATAATAACGATATTAATATTAATATTAATAATATTAACGTAGCCACATTGATTACCTATGCGTTATGCGTAATTTCACATAACACTACACAACTTGCTTCAAGTTTTTTTGTGATAATACTATTATTAGCATTTGGGGTTCCACAATGTTGGACCCCCAAAACATATTCATCTGCACCTTACGTCCTCTCAGAAAACAGTGAATTAAATTACAGCTTTTGTCCCACACTTAATTCAGGGTTTTGACGTAACTGACATTTTTCTCAGAACTCGTCTTGTTGACTTTTTACGTATAATTTGGTTTTCCTATTTGTTAGGCATAACAGGCTTAAAACATTTTCTATAATTTAGTTAGTAATAAGTCACATCTTATTAACGTATCAATCAAGTCCAAGTGACTTCTTTAGCCAATAATTTTGTGCACGTTTTGTCGCAGATGAAAACAATGATCGATTACTGTCATCTTCAGGCATATTACTCCTTGATGAGTTAGGATGAAGCGGTTTTTCCACCTAGACTGAGTCTGTATTTATACTAAATTGTGAGTTGAAAGGTGCCCTATTGGTTTGCAGTCGAATTTCTGCGTGTTAAGATTCCACTTGACTTATGGTGGTATCTAACTGTGGAAAGTTGAAAGTGTAGATTTCCATACTGGAAGTCGCAAGTCGCCGTCCCGTATGTATTTTTTATTAAAATCTTTTTTTCAAATTCAATGCCGTCAATTACGATCCGTTTCTGGAACAGCTCCGTGGGCTGCCACTAGTTTCGTCTCGTCGAAATCAATGCTACATTCGGTCACGGTTGGATTCTGGTGTATCGCAGAAATTCTCAGGTCCTTTTCCATTGCAATCCTATGTTCTCTGATATACTGGCTTACTTGACGCTTTGACTGGCCGACGTAGGAGGGTTTGCAGACAGTTCAAGGTACCTTATATAGTCCTTGTTATTGTAGTGGAATTCTGTCTTTCGGACTCCTCAGCAACGATTCAGTGGTTCCATGTGGTATGTACACAGTCCTGATTATGTGCTTCCGTAGAATTCTGCTGGTCCTGTTTGTAGCACCTCTGATGTACCGTAGTGTAACTGTTATTTGGATGTCTTCTTTGGAGTCGCTACTTCTACTGGTGTGTTGTCGTTTGGCGCCTTTGTTGATTTGCTTGTCTGTGCAGCCGTTTCAGATTAATGCACCCCTGAGCGTGTCCAATACAAATGTTTTGTGTTCGGAGTTCTTAACTGTAGCCACCGATGACCAAGAGTTTTAGTAGTGTAAGGGGCGGGTGTAACGCGAGCTGTCGGTGAGGTTACGGTTTGTGCCTACTTACTTCTGATGGACTGTGTGCCATCTCTGTTTTTCATTACTAGTACTTACCTGTTCGTTATATTTTATTTCCTATGAGTACACACACACACACACACACACACACACATCCATACTTCATTAAACAGTATTTAGAAAAAGGGGATCATTAATACTTGTGATTTTTACTGTCTGGTATTAATGAATTCATCTCTCTGTCTCTGGTATCATTTTAACCATCTGGTTATGCTATACAAATGTTTATAATATTAAATTTTTTAAAATTTAAAATTTTATTCTAACACTAACTTATCTATATTTGTTATATTTTGTTATTAAATTTTGTTTCATTTTGTAGCTGTTGGAGTTCTATATTCCAGATGAAAGGGGCATCTTGTTCTTTCACCTTAATAATCGTGTAAATGTGAGAGCAGTGGTATGCTCGTGTTTGCTCGGGCACAGGATTCAGTGTGTGTGTGTGTGTGTGTGTGTGTGTGTGTGTGTGTGTGTGTGTGTGTGTGTGTGTGTGTGTGTGTGTGTGTGTGTGTGTGTGTGTGTGTGTGTGTGTGTGTGTGTGTGTGTGTGTGTGTGTGTGAATTATCGTGGTGTCAACGTTTCGATTTCACTGAAAAATGAGAACACGTTTCTGTATAGACGTAGAATAACACGGAGCTGACCAATAACGTAACCACAAATTTTATAACAATTCCATAATAATAATCTTGTGCTGTTTTTTACAATGGTACACCAACCATCATGATATTGTTGGTCGGTGATCTTGAATTTTGAGACATAAAACTAGGAAGATTTATAATAATTCTAGTCGAAGGTCTATTTGAATTAAACATTTTGTTACCTCTTGGCTTTATTCCTAACAGGCATAGACCTAAATAAGATCGGCTTTCTCCAACATAATAAAGGTATTATTTAAACTGAGGAATTCTTCCGTTTTTAATTAAAAATTTATAATCAATTTGCAAATGAGTTTTAGAATTTATTGCCGAATAATATTATTTTTAGGAGGCATAACTATATCATATAGGGTATGTACGCGTCTACAAGTAGGCCTAATTAGGAAGAAATGGTGATGTTTAACTAAGAGGTGTATCTATAAAAAAGGCATTAGCGGTAAAGTAGTTGCAGCGAAGCGTTCAATAGGGAAAAAGAAATTTTGTATACCTGAATGATCTTGTACCTGAACCTGACAGGGGCGAAGCAATATTTCACTTAACGAGTCCTAGACAGAGACAATGGAAAAAAAACAGAAACAGGATTGAGGTGCTGAATTGTGGGTTTGGAGACGGACAATAGGAACAATATCTATAGATAAAATAACCAATAATCAGGTGCTCAAAAGAAACAAGGATACACAGCACTTATGTGAAATACTATAAAGAGAGGAAAGAGACGTCGTTGCACCAACTGAGGCCAAGTGTACTGCTATCGACGATATCTGGGAGAAAATATGAGGGAGAGAAGGTGGAGAAGATGTGCTGCTCTTGAATGACATTAACGTGAGGTATTATATTGAGATATGAAGTCTCAAGCCCCGGAATGAACACAGGAGGCCGTCACATGGCAGAAAACCATGTGACGATAATATATATTGTAAGTTGAACATCATTAAATATAATTAATAGAGTTTGTTTAGTTGGTTCAATTAATACTATGAAATTTTTAATTTACATTAAAGAAAACGGATATCTCTTATTTTTACTTATTAATAACAGTCATTTCCGTAAGCAAACAACCAGTGGTACGGATGCTGTTTTCAATTAAAATTGTCTTCTTGTACAAACACAGGAAAAAATTATAAAATTGAAAACTTACAAAGTAAAATAACGTACGGAAAAACTCTGTATTTGCCTAGAATAATTGACGTAGGATTAACCTATATTTGAATTCAACCGACCTTCAACTAGTAAGATATGCGCGCCAAATGTACATAGTATACAGTAATAATTAAATTCAATTTTTGTATGCATAGTTTATTTGTAATTTAGTACATGCATATTAATTTACAATACGTCTACAGTTCAAAATTGAACTGTAAAATTATTCTATGAATAAATCGTTTCTAATATTATTTTCTTGTCCACCGGATTTTACCAAATTATAAAACATAGATTCTAACGTAATTTTTTTTTCAATTAATTTCTGTCCAAATCTGATTTTCCATAATATTCAAACGTTACGTCCAAATATCTATCTACCTGCGTGATTTGCACACGCACGCGCAGGCTCACATCTGCATTAACGTGTTCGTGCGTTTGTGTGTGTGTGTGTGTGTGTGTAAGATCGAGCGCTCGTGTGCATTTTAAGCTAGAATATCCGTTGGTTAATGAAATTTTGAATTTATTCATACAAGTAATGTTTTATTTACTTTATTGAAGTGCGATCAATAGTACTAGATTGCTTGTCACGCTGGCTAGTGATAAGTAGTAGTTGTAGTCTGCCTTTAGTATTGCACTTAATAGGATTTACATTGAGTATCGTTATCTGTGCTCCTTTCAAATGATTTAGTACGTTCGAATGACACTCGCGCTTCAGAGAACGTTAGAGAACGTTACTGGAAAACGAAGAAGCAAATTTTAACCAGCACATTTAGACGATAATTATCGTGACCACTTTTAACGAACGGGACGTGAGGACCGTTGTAGTGTCATAAAGATACCTCAACTTACCATTTGTAACACAAGTAATCGTGACACACACACACACACACACACACACACACACACACACACACACACATGGTAAATCGGTTCTGAACACACACACGCGCATCTAAACACGTTTGTGTGTGTGTGTGTGTGTGTGTGTGTGTGAGAGAGAGAGAGAGAGAGAGACGTTTGAGCTGGTTAGTGGGTGTGGAGTGGAAATTTCTGTTGGTTTATATAATTTTAGATCTATTCACTTATACAACTGTGTATACTGTTTATTTTACTGTGTTGCGACCAAAAATTTTGGAAATTTGTTCTGTACAAAGAAACTTAATTTCACGAAGGGTATGCGTACTGAACAGGAATGAATGAGTGTTTTGACTCCGTGAATAACACCAGAGTGCGTGAACAAATAAGAAAATCGTAGAGGAATTTAAGGAGATGCATACACTGATAGCCTTGCATCGCTGCAGAATGAGACTACTTGGACCGTAACAGCAGAAAAATTTAAATCAAATACGTTCTTCTTTTGCTCTGAACTTTCCGATAAAACCTCAGAAGCAAATCACTCTATAGTATTACACTATTATTTAGTCCTGTAATATTTTAACAGAATATTTAAGGTGTTAAATATAATATTTTAAACAATAATACAACACAAATAAATAACATAGTATCTTTACAGGATAATAGCATTTAATGAAAGTTAAGAGTGTGTCAGTAAGTTTGCTTAATCCAGTTTAACGAGTTGGGAACGAGACTGATGCTTATCCCGTCGATTGCTTCCTCGTTATACGAGATCTGTTTATGAAGTGGCGTACCATAAACTTTCCGATCACCGTATAATAATTGTCGTAGGTGTGCTGAATATATTATACGTTACCATTGTTCCATTTACATTATTTGCAATAAATTATTTACCATAACAATTTTTAGTTGTTTATCTTCCAATTGGCAAAATATTTCCAATTTTTAAGCTAATTCTTCTTTTTCATTAATTCTTTAATTCCCATGTAGTTTATCTATACTTCTTAGAATTCATGTGTATCCTTCTTAAAAGCTGTGTCTGTTTCTAGTAACTAAATTTTTACGCGAGTCGAAACTAGCCGCACCTGTTCAATCAGTAACGTGAAACATCAGACTCACAACATATTCTGATAGGACCACAAAATTTCTGGCAATTGATGCCCTAGATTTTATCATGCCTAATACACAGTCAATTCCCGGCAGCACTCGATATCTCAATCCATCTTTGGAATTTGGCATACAAATGAAGTTCATCCATCGGCATTTAGTATACGATCCCACACTGCAACATGAACCATCCTGTTGAAAACCTAGATGTAGTCCTGTGTAAACGTTGACAAAAATATTTTATACATTTTAATAAAAATAAATTAATTTTTTATTATTTATTCATATGTTGTCCTCTTCTACCTACGGCGCGGAGTGCTTATAGTCCTTCACATCTCTACCTGCCCCCCCTTTATAGCTTATCTTAACTCGAGCCCAGTCAATACTTTCTTCTTCAGGTTGATAACTCATTATGCCATGTTTTTCTTGGGCGTCCAGATCTTCTTATGCTTTTCGTTTATTTTTCCCAAATTACTTTTGCTATTTTTCTGAATCGCACCTGCAAGGACTTTGAATTATAGACCTTCACATTGAAGACCAAGGTGATGGCTTTTCATGATGATTCCATAGGAGCAATAACTGTTGTAGATGGTACTGTTCCGGAGCAAGTCAGTAATTTTGAACACCTGGGCTATAATGTGTCTTACATTACAAACAATGACATGGTAAAGAAGCTACGTAAGTTCAGTCATATTTGCGGTTCCATCAGGAGAATTCTAAATCAATGAATAAGGAAAAGCACCTGAAGTTCTCCAAGGTGATGGCCCTCCCCACACTTGTCTATGAGTCTTGAAAATTAGACGGAATCCCAGGCCAGTCGTATCGTACTCGTATCGTACAAAATGAGATTTCTGAGGCACATAGCTGGATATACTCTTCAAGATTACAAAGGAAATGTAGCTATATGGCAGGAACTGAATATTTTAAGTATACTGGAAAGGATTTTCCAATATCAATTTTGGTTGGTTGCTCAAATGGTTGGAACATCTTAACTGAATGGATGACTGCCGTAAGCAACTATTAAATTATAAGCCGAAAGGACGGAGAGGTGTGGGGCGTCCGAAGAAGCGTTGGAGTGACCAGCTCTAGTCTGTCTGGTTGAGACCGGAACAAAGCATTTTTGGTTTAATCCTTGCTGAAGATGATGATGGTGTCACTATTCTCTCTTTGCCTATTCTCGCCACACGATCTAATCTTCTTATCTGCTTGCCTCTGTTCATTTCAACAACCTCTTAGCATTTGTTGCTTAAATCATAAATTTATCTATTTTAAAACCCTGACCCTATCTATTTTATGTGACTCTGATATTTTACAAACCAACCAATTTAACAACTTTATTAACTATCTTAGTTATTTCCAATTATAATTTTCCTGTATAATTCATTATTTCGCCTGGGTATTTTATTTGCCTTCTCTCGTGTTTTTGTCGCCTGCACCAGTAGCTCTATTTGCTCTGATAGGTGTGCAGGAGTCTTCACTTCCGTCTTCGTTAAATTGATCTTTAAAGTACATTTCCTTAAGCCGTTTTAAATGTATCTTCGTTTATACATTGGTTGATTATCTGCAAGAAGAACAATGTCGTGTGCATTCATAAGTTCACTTCCCATTATTGGTTTCAAATTTCTATACTCCAATGGTAAATCGGTTAAACGTTTCGGAGACATAATTCAATAGTTTAATAAACAATAGCGTGGTCACAATCAATATGTTGTTATTAATCAACAACTTTCTTAAATATTATTATTTGTAAAAACGAAATTGGATGAAGTTCCTAGGACATATACCGCAAGCGGATAAAATATTATCCTGAGTAGCAAGAATGAAGTTTTACCATTTTAAGGAGAAACGGAGAAGACCCTTCATGAAACTACCAAAATAGGTAAGTGACTTAATATGTTTGCCTGTAATAACGGACATGATTGCATTTATTGTGCTCACGTATATCACAACTGATGTAACAATAATGTTAACTCACAGTCATACGTCACTAAATAAATAGCGTCAACACAATTGCAATCAGTAGATTACCAATTCATTAATATTTACAAGAGAATGTACACTTACCTCTGCTGAAATACACAATCAACGCACAAACATTTTTTGATTATAATTTTTTTAGAAACACATGAACTATAAACATAAGGTTCAATTCCAAACATTTGCACGTGACACAACGTTCAATAAAAATCTTGGTCTGGTCTTGTGTAACCCATATTGGGAAAGATAATCAGTTATTTTTTATAGCAGTCAGAATTTCACATCATGGGTTATAAAGACTTACAACAATAAGTATCATGAGTTAATTAAGTCATCAGTTTGATTACAGAAAAGCTTTAAAAACAAAAATTATAGCTTGTAATGATATTTTTAAAACGATTAGCTGACGTTTAAGCTAAAACATTTTAAGGGTTAAACTAAAATAGAAAAAAGCTTACAGAAATTGACAGCCTGTACACTCACGTATACAATGAAATCTAAATTAAAAGATTGTAAGAAAGGACGTGGCTTACAAAATACTAAGGTATTTAAATCGAACGGAAGGGGATAACAATGGCTTAAATGGATAAGGGAAGGGATAACAATGGCTATCTCAGAACAACAATGGCTTGAATACTATAAGCATCTACTGACTCAGGGTCAACTGGAAAAAACAACCTTTGCTGTTATTAGTGATTGTGTGGCCTAAGTAACAATGGATGAATTGTTAGCTGTTGTACAACGCTGTAAAAATAGAAAAGCACCGGGCACTGATGGGCTGAACGTGGATATTATAAATTATGCACTCCCTTGCTGCATGGTCGTTTGCTGCAGGTCATCAATCTATGGTGGATCATTGGTTACGATCCTGACGACTGGCGGATTGCAACGGTAATTCCCATATTCAAGAAAGGTGATCGTAATGACTGCAGGAACTACAGAGGAGTCAGCCTTCTTAATACTTCATATAAATTATATGCATCTATTTTAAGAACACGGTTGAATGCAATAACGGCAACCATGCTTTAAGAAGCCCAGAACGGTTTCAGGAAGGGCAGATCATGTTTAGATTGCATATTTGCAATAGCCCAGGTCGTTGGAAAGCGTAGGGAGTATAAGCTACCCATATACGTAGCTTTCATCGACTTCGAAAAGGCGTTTGAATCGGAGCAAACTATGGGCAATAATAGCAAGCAAATGGATCCAACAGCATCTAGTTAGAGCTATACAGAATCTTTATGTGGAGAATAAAGTCTTAGGTGAAGCAGCGAAACTGAGAACAGCTCCTAGAGTTGCCCTGATTAATTGCAGAGTACAAGGGTGTCCATTATCCCTTCCCTTTTTAATTTATGTATTGGCGATGTCATACAAAACTGTCAGATGTGTCTTTCGGAGCATTTTATGACTGGCCAACATATAATTGACACTTTGTTGTTTGTGGATGATCAGGCTATTCTGTCGGACTCGGAAAACAGGTTGCAAATGTGCATACATTTGTTGAATCGAGTCTGCAAAGAATCTGGATTACAAACATTCACACTTAAGTCCAAGGTGATGGGTTTAGGTGGAACTGATCCATCACCTTGGTACTGTCCTAGAACAAGTCAGCAATTTTATGTGCGCAACCATCAGGCGATCTCTTAAGTCAGAAAGTAAAGAAACACGCCTAACATTCTACAAGGTGATGGCCCTTCCCAGACTTCTTTATGGGTCTGAGAAAAAGCCAGGCCAGTCGTATCCAAGCAGCGGAAATGAGAATTCTCAGGCACGTGGCAGGGTATAATCTCCATGATCATAGAAGAAACACGTCAGGAACTGAACGTTATAAGTACACTCGACAGGATTTCCCAGTATCGGCTGAATTCGTGGGAGCATTTTTGCCGAATGGATGACTGCCGCATCCCAAATAACTACGGAACTATAAGCCGACGGGGCGGAAAGCTGTGGGACGTCCGGGGAAGTGCTGGAGTGACCTTGCCGTCAAAGAGCTGTAGACTTTGCCTGTTTGAGACCGGAACAAACCAGCATTGGTTTAATCCATGCAGACTATAATGATGATGATGATGAAAAGATTGTAAGGAAGAAAGTAGGAAATAAGGTAGCTAAGGTGACTCAAAGATGCAGTAGAAAAGAGAACTGATAGCATAAGGAATCCTCAGACAGATATACAATTAATTTCTAAGTATGAAATGTTACAGTCAAACAAGAATGAACACCTCGACAGAATGGAAGTAAGTCGGCTGTTATCAGTAACGGCAATAAAATGTAAAGTTAAGAAACTGAATAAGAAAGGAAAACCATGACAGAGAGGATTGTCTCAAAGATGAAATAAAATTGAATAACAAGAAATAGAATGTTTAAAAACGAGTATTAAAAGCAAATTATGAGACTAATTAGTTGCTAAACGTAAGTTATATATAGATAATTAGTAAATTCCTTTACTAAATATGTAATAACTATATCAAACAACGAACATTTTTGTTTCAAGCTGACGGTCATTTCAAGGTCCTTGAAAATTTGTTAAAAGAAATTCATAATCCTTTAAAATGTAACGTATCTCTTAAGTAAATATGTACTTATGTAAAATATAACATTTAAACAAGCTTTATTTCATTTCCGTTTAATGCTGTTTTCAAAGATCTCAGCCGAATTACAGATTCCAAGAAATCTGCTAATATGCGCATACCAAATCTCATTCAAGACAGTTTTCAATAATACGCGTATAATTCCTGTTAATATTGAACGCCAATGTTTATCCCAAAATTGTTTTATTAAAAAGGGACTTTTAATCATTTAATTTTGTAGGTTTCCTACATAAAGGAAATACATTTCTTAATAAGTTAAGGTAATTTTACAACGTTTTTATAAAATTTAAATACTTTTACGTTTAAACTCATAATCCGTAAATACGGAAAAGGTGAACAAATTGTGGCATTTTTCCCTTAAATGTGTAATTTCTGTAACAATAATTTCACATTGTTTGTATTAATAGTTTAGGTGATGTTCCCTTATGTTGCGTTGTCGAAGAATTCATTTTATAAATAGTTGAAATTTCTTAATATTTTCATGTACGCTACATAAAAAGTGTGTATACGTAGTTTCTGATTTTGCATTGTTATTTTTAAATAATTGGAGTTAACAATATTTAGATGGTTAAAAAAATGATTAAGTATTGGCTATTTGCTCATATCGTCTGGACGGTGACATTTATATAATATTGTAGAAAATATTGATCACTTTAAAAGCAAATTTTAATGTTTTGGTTTTTATTATTAATTTTATTATTATTATTTGGTTTTCTATTGTTGTTTTCTTCTGCGGTGACTGAAATCATCTGTAGTATACTATATGAAATGTTAGATTTTAATCTTGCAGTCCAAGGTTGATACCTTCACTGTCAACCTCAGCTCTCCTGATGACTATGGAAACACTCGAGCTATCTGTAGCTTTCTCATAAACACAACCTTAAGTATAAATAAATATATTTACCTTTTTTCTCCTGTCTCGTGACCACAATATAACGCAATGAATTATAATTGACGCGTTTCGAGACTATGTCTCGTCATCAGAATATTAAAATTTATCACTCATTGAGATCGTTAAAAATTTTAAAACATTAAAATACAAAATCGAAACCAAATCATATAAGCATTATGTGAAGCGAGTGCGCACTCGATGAAAGCTGCCGGACACTCTCGAGCGAGTGACTTATCTTTGGTTTCGATTTTGTATTTTAATGTTTTAAAATTTTTAACGATCTCAATGAGTGATAAATTTTAATATTCTGATGACGAGACATAGTCTCGAAACGCGTCAATTATAATTCATTGCGTTATATTGTGGTCACGAGACAGGAGAAAAAAGGTAAATATATTTATTTATTATTTGTCATTATAAGTGACCTGGATACCGACAGACATGTTATTCAACCTTAAGTGTTATCAAATAAATTACTCTATGCCGAATTCCATGAACCAGACTAGTAGCAAAATAGACATACGTAGTTTTTGCTACTGTTATCACTCTTCAGTCAGTGATGACACGTTTCTTTTTCTCGAATTTCATTTTCAAACAATACACACGAGAAAGGACAAAACAAGAGGTAAGCTTCACGATGTTGGTTACTATCAGTGACAAAATATATTTGAAGGAAAAAACATACTCAATTATGAGCTCGTTTATCAACATACTGAAGAGCACAGAATTCAAGAAGATTAGGAACACAGAAATAATGTGAATATTTTGGTAGGAACATTATAAGATACGTATAAGTCTTCATTGTATAGTTTCTGTCAAAAGACTGAGTGGACGGATTTTTCCAAATCCGAAAAAAGATTACTCCTTTTTCCCATTTGTGTAAATAACTATAATTGGGATTCACTATAATTGCGTCATTTGCATTAAGCAATAAACTACTACTCAGATTTAAAATAATTTAAACAAATAAAAATGTTGTCAGTTTTTAAAAACTAGTGGCTTTCTTCTTTGCATGACTTTTGAGTAGAGATTGCGCATAAATATTTTACTGTGATGATAATAATTTTACTCCATAAGTTACATTGTGTTTCCAAAGTAAGTTTTGTTAATATGGACACTAAAGTTAATTTCTTTAATAGAAAGTCGCTGTGTCGGTCCTTCACCAATACTTGTATGTCAATCTTGTAGATGCTTTCTGGATGAAATAGGAAATTGTTTGCGAGGCGCATTTGTGTATTCCTGTAAATATGTAAATATGTGTGTGCGTTTTTATATAACATATATTTTGCAAAGTTGTAAAAATAACACGAAGAAAACGAGTGAGGAATTGGTGATATAAAAACAAATTACGACCGAAGATATTGCTGCGACAGCACAGAACAATCCACGCGTTTATCGAATGTGCCAGAAGGATCTCGATGTAACGCGTGTGGCGTACGTGCTACTATACGCATTTTGCGAGAATCTTCTCGACTGTGCCGGGCTTCGCTCGGGCGCTCGGCCTGTGTCAAGGCCGTAGTAATTACGTAGTTCACGAGAGATAAGACGCAGTTTGGAAGCTTCTGGTGTGTGAGCGTGACTATAAATACATGGGGTAACGGCCTTAGTTTTCAGTTCAGTGCGAGATTTTGGATAGTGCGGTCCGAGAGTTATAGTAGCGATATTACTGTGTACGTTCAAGTAGTTATTAGTGAAGTGTTGCGTTTTATATTCGGACGGTATAATTATAATACAATTGAGTTTTAATATTAGTGGACATTTTATTGCGTGTGAACAATTTTCATTTGATTTGTTGTACACACTGTGTTGTTAATTACGAACTGTTTTACTGTCAAAATTAAAGGTGTGATTAGTGACTTGATTGGTGTCTTGTACTTATTTTGTTTCCACTGTACATACGACGATCGAGTAGACCGTCGTAACACTATGATTTTATATGAGACTGAGACAGTCAGACTAAACGGAGCAAACCCATGTTCCACTATTACATAACATAGCAGTTGTTCATTTTTTAGTTTTCTTGCTTGAAATAAATTTATTCTTATTTTAATTTATTTTTATGTTGCATTTCTTCATACATCTTAATTTTCAAATGAGCTAACACTGTAGACTGCTTTTCAAAATGAATATTTTATCTATAAATTACTTTATTATTGTTTTATAGTTTGTCACTTCACATCATCTGTAAGAGAATCGAGAACTACATCATCTGTAGTTTCATTTCAAGCATTGTAACCCGCAATGGAGTAAGTAACGTTATACATTTTAAAAATTAGACTTTTACTATGATGTTTAATTGGCCGGACAAGAGACAAGGGCAGTTTAACAAAGGCAGAGTTAGTTTAGCATACGTTTTTTAAATCTGTTAGAAACTACTAGAAATTACAATCTGCAGTATAGAATAATAATAATAATATCGTTTTATTATACCAGTATATTCTGTAATACTACTATAACAGTGTACATCTATAGAATTATAACACAAAAAGCTTAAATCAAATATGAAATGCTTTGTTTCTCCGGCCTTCTCTCCAGCACGACACATACTGTTCTATCGTTCGTACCAGCACACAGACTTACACTCTACACAATGTGGTAATAACTTTCCATACTCCTTTGCCCATCGTTAAATTATGTCTTGTTGCTGTATGTTCTTCACATTTTATTAATAGGGCGTATGTTATCACTGTATTCCTCTTTTACTTTTCTATTTATTTTTAGAACGTTTTTCATTATTTTTTCAGTAAGCCTGTATAGTAGTAAAGGCGAGTACACTTCGTGATAGTATGAAGATGTGTCAAGATGGAAATCAGAAAATAAAATTTGAAGCTGAAGGAAAAACATGCGTTTAGCTAAAACGAAAGGGATACGTATCAAGCATAAAATGTTTGCTCTACTATAATTTTCAAACTATTTTTATGATCGTGGTTATACTTTAATCGTTGTATCGTGTTACCTAGCACTGGTCGATACATACACAACGCCCAGTACCACGCACATACTATTTGTAAACTAAACTTGTACAAGACATACAACCAAATACTCTGTTCTTACTGTCTTAATACAGAGATACCGTATCCTGTATCAATCTGTATGATGTTTTTCAGGAGACGTGTTCAATATTCTCCTATTTGCCGAAAGTTAGTTAAGTAGCCTTACGGTATTGCCAAATCCCATAAAAATGTGTTATTAAATTTAACCTTATTCGGCTCTTTCACTAAAAGAAAAGCCTAACTAATTAATAAGTAAAGCCTACCTTCTTAATTTATATTATTAAGTAAAGCCTATCTTAATTAGATAAGATACAATAATAGTAAAGGACAACACTTGTTGGTTTCCAGTGTTTCTGTAAAAATAGTACCGTCTAACAAAAGCCAGAGATGGCGCTTAAAAATCAGAAACTGTCTACCAAATCTAACGTTCAAACAACCCCGAGCAATTTAGCTTCTGATTGCTTTGTAGAGTTCAACAATTTCATTTATCGTCGAGAGATGTCGTTATTAGTAGCTGGATAATAATTTAGCTGATTTTCAGACCTTAGATTAAACGTTGTTACAACACTAACGCAGCTGAAATACAGTTTCCGCCAAGTTTTTAATAAAACGTCCTTCACTAATAATAAACGCAAACATAAAATAATTATTGCCAATTTCAGATTACAAGTACTCTCATCATTAATAATAAGTTTTTTTCACTTTCTTAAGTATCTACTTTTGGGATATAAAATTATTTTTAGCAAACTAAAAGGCTTGCACACAAGTTACTGAGGTCTTCTTGTAACGTCTCTCGAAGTCGGTTGAGTTTCTGTTTTGTATATTTACTTTTTTATACATTAAAATAAGAGGATTTATATGGAATTTCTTTTAGGTTGAAGGCATTTGACATTATTTAGACAATATTCGATCATGCTATTTCAGAGGAATTTTCTGTAGCCTTAGTGTCTACGAGTCATGTGATTCTATTCCTGTAATATACATGGTGTAAAATCAAAAGTAGTAGTAAGTTAATAATATTAATAATAATAATAATTTTTTTTACGCGGGACACTGTGGAAAGCTAATGTTTGCCCCAGGAGTTCTGTTTTTATGAATTTTACAGCATACCGCAGCATTTTTCAATGAACTATCTTTGATCGAGAGATACTTATTATCTTATTACTACCATTAAAAATGTAATAACAGGGAAGGTGTGTAGAATAAAATTATTAAAAACGCTTTTACCTGTAGATATGGAACAAGGCCCGGGAAAAAATAAATATAACATCATCCACTAGTTTCATTTCTGCAAATCCAAACAGACATAAATCAATAATTAACTTGTGTATAACCTAAACTGTTTAGTATCAATTTTAATCCAGAAAAATAAAGTAAAGAGCTTTACCACTTTTACTCCAAATCTGAGTGGTGTAAACAAAAATTGCAAGTTTCCGTCCACTAGCAAGTGACCTTACTGAGTCTGCTCCACTTGCCTTGTACTTGCAGCATTGAAACACTGTAACACTGTAAAAGTGGTAAAGTTCACACATCATTTATTTGGATTGCACTTACGCCTCAGGTTAAAATAACACGATGCAATTTGCTAATTAGCTGTAAATCATGTTTTGTTTAAATAGTGCAAATCATTGATTGCCTCCCAAAATTTTTAACTTTATCTATATTCTAGTTTTGTCCACCTCGTTGCAAACGAGATATGTGTGTGTGTGTGTGTGTGTGTGTGTGTGTGTGCATGCGTGTGTGGAAAATAGCCTCAATATTGGAAGTAAATGGTTAAGATTGCCAATCTCTGCAACACTATGTGTCTGGTTTTCCTTCTTACTGCTAAACACTAAATAACTGAGTAAGTTAAAGGTAAATGTCAATGGAAAGCTTTATTTTTACTGCAGCCTACTCCCAAATCTCGAAACCTAAGAACAAACTACAAGGTAAAAATTTGTAACATTGTCTTGAGAACAATAGTGTCAAATTATACAGAAAATGACAATAACATCAAGACAAGAGGATTGATTAAAAAGAATACTTAGGGGAGTAAAGGAAGGAAGAGGTATGATGCATTCAAACAGATGCTGAAGCCTATGAGCTTTATGGAAACTAAGATTAAATGCTTATTAATATTATAGATTCGCTCATTAAACAGGGAAGGATAAGATGGCCAGGACATGTGCAAAGGGGGTGCCAGAGGGAAGAGAGATAGTAAAAGTGTTCCTAATCACGCCAAAAAGAAGAAAAGGATGAAAATGGACAAGAGAAAGATAGGGATGTTGAGAAAGTTCTGAGAATATTTGAAGGATTTGTAGAGAAGAAGCAGAGAAGTGTGGGCGTTGAAGGTGCGTTGTGATGGAGGCTAGGTCGTAGAGTTAGCAAATAAAACTAAAACTGGAAGTTGAATTGCAATAGTAAGTGTATTATAACAAGTTGAAACGTATTGGCTGGATATCTTAAGATTTAAATAGTTTTAGGATTTCATAGTTGAACAGATGGTGTGGAACAAATATTGTAAAGAGACTAACTAAAGTAATATCAATTAGTGGTGACAAATTCATAATGATTTTGTTTGTACACTTCTCGGCGCTAAAGTAACACACTTGTTATTAAATTACGTCACCAGTCAAACACAGTATTATAGTAAAATTTTTATGGAATTAATTTCTCATTCAACAAGTTAACAGGAGAGGGTATTGAACGCTAATTAAGTGTTCTTGCGTGAAACAACAGAAGTCTCCGAGCAGACTTACCTTGTGTACAATAAACAATAAAAACAGAAAAGTCAATTCTGTGAAATAATAGTTGATTTAATGTCTCCTAATTTATTTCAAAAGTAATAAAGGAACAAGAAATTAATACTTCATCTTCAGCAAATTTATAAAATTTAAACTCCGTTTTCTTTATTTAAGTTAAAGGAAACATCATTAAAAAACTCGTTTTTGAAACATCCTCATAACAAGGATTTTATAGGCGTCTTTATTTATATTTACAAATAAATCGTTATTAAAAATGGTCTATAATGATTAATAATTGTGTAGTATATTTTTTACAGAAAATCAAATCTAACAGTGCCTACAGCAAAAACGTCACATGTGAAGTAAATTTTGCTGTCTGTTCATTAATCCTGGAGTGTAATTGTTACTTCTCTGCAAGCACCCGTGATGTTTGTTAGTGTGACGTACAGATTCACTCGCGTATATATGGGACCTGCATTTTTACACCGGCTGCAAATGTCAAGCAGAAGAAGTAACTTAAGCAGGAATAGCACTCACAGGTTTGCCAAACTTTATAAATGCTGGACGTTATTTTACCCGCGGTGGTAACTGAGACCAGGCCACCAACGAACGCACTATCGACTATATCACGACCATGCCCCTTGCTGTAATGTACAATTGCCTCTAAATAATGATGCAGACTGAAATACCATTTTAATTTAATGCAGGAATTTTATATAGCTGTCAGATTAAACGGTCATTAAGTTTGCTTAATACTGTAGGTGAGAGAAATTGAAGGCAAAAGATGAAATCACAGAAGTAAAGGTAAATCTACAGTTGTATACTTATAGTAGAGAATGAAATAATGACTGTTTGCATGAACCTCGAATGCTTTAATGTCTACAATACTGCTTGTGGCGGCGTGTAAATGTAAATAATCTCACAAGGAGTCTTTCTTATATATAGGAAACGTGAATGTTTACAATGAAACTGTGTCAATGAAGCTAATACATTTGGTTACACTGAATTTAAATGAATAGGGAAAGTAACTGGTACTGAATATCGTTTAGGTTTTTGGTTGAATTAACAACGAAATGAGTATTTTTGTCTTACTGGTGTAGGGTGTATCAAATGTACGTATGTTACGTAATGCGGAACGTTATCGTGCGTACGTTGGTGTCATTCTACGAACTTCTCGAGTAGTCCTGCCGGTGTGCGTTTCTGCCAAGGCCGCGCTGAAGTATCCTCTAGAATTTTCGAGTGCTTGTTTAGGACGCATATTATGGAAACCTGCAGACTATAAATAGCCCACATCTGCCGCTTAGTTTTCAGTTTACTTCGGGCGATGTGCGTTTCATTAGTGAAAAGTGATTATTGTGCGGGACTCCATTAGTTGACACTATTATTGCTTGTGGACAAATTTAATTTGCATTATTATACGAGTATAATCTTGTTGAATAACTTGTTGATTACAAACTGTTAATTGTGACAATTAAAGCTGGTTTTTAGTGACTTCATTGGTGTCTTGTATTTTGTTTTCCACTGTACCAAGTAGACCGTCGTAACAGTATTTAGGACTAACTAACAAAAATAATTTTTCCTTTTGCTAATATTAAGAGCATCTTTGTATTCACACGACTGTTTTTACATGATGTTTGTTAACCTAAAGTTTATAATAACGCAATGTACTCTTTAAATTCCAATAAACAGATTCTTAGATATAATATATCTTCACATTATACCTATATGTGACATAAATTTTAAATGTAAGCCTTAGTTTCTAACTCAGTACAAATTATTGTACAAGAAAACAGAAATATCTGTTTTCACATAAAGCACGGACAAGCTTATCTAACGCAATGGATTTACGTGGAGTTTCACATTTACGACGGTCGCTAAGACTAAATCTTGATAGCAGTAAAGCAATAAGCTGTTCGTTCCTATTTCTGTACACGGCCATGTAATTAACCAAGAACTACTTGGAACTGTAAAGCTAAATACAATAGCTGGTTATGGAGTGTAAAATTATAGCAAGTTTCTACTACAGCTGAGACATATATGTTGCCTGAAAAGTAGATTTAGCAGGATTTATTGTCACACAGTTTCCTCAGGTAATTTATTATATCGTGCAGATTTGCAGTCATGCTTCTAGTTAACAAAAGCAATCGTTTCGAAACGGACACGTTTAGTACAGACAGGAAACATAAAACATTTTCCTATTTGTTGATAGCTGAAGCAAATATCGTACAGCAACAACGTATCGATGAACAAAAACATAATCATACAAAACATAAATGTAAACAAAAACACATTAAATTTTTCGTCAACTTAACATAATTTGCAAAAAGCGTGAAAATAGAACTTATTTCCTTACTGAGGTGTCAATATGATTGTCCTTTCCTGTCCTTTTTTTATATTCTCATGCCTTGTGCCCAGTTGAGACCTTTCACTTTTATACTCTTTTCTAAGTTCTACGCCCTTACAGTTGCTTCCATTTTCCACTTTTCTCACCACTTTAGGTCATGTCATCTTTCTTCTCCTGTACTCACCACATATTCCAACCATTTTAGCTGTTGTCTCAGTTATTTCCAAAACGCTTCTTACATGTACACTGTTATTAACTGCAATTTCTAATTGCTTTTAATGTTTTTAATTACACTGTTTCTTACGTCACTTCTCATTTAACAATTCTAAGAAATATTTTAATCTTCCTCAACACTTTTATTTTACGTGCCCGTATCCGTTATTTTAAAACGATATGATAACGCCACAATTCCCATGCGTATTAGAGATATGGCACCTGAGATGGCTTTGCACCATAACTGTGTGTGTGTGTGTGTGTGTGTGTGTGTGTGTGTGTGTGTTTATATACAAATTTTGTTTCTGTTCAGGGAACTATATAACATAGCATGTACGCCACCGAAGTTTAAATATGATTAGATACAATTTACAACTGAATCTGCTTACAAGGATGATTTAATTTCTTTTAATTTTTCTATATCATCAAACACTCACACAGACACACACACGCACACACAACACACACACTCACAAACACAATACTTTTCATGAAGATTATAACTATTACAGCAGATTGAAAATAAAGTTTTCCAACTAATTTTAAAGATTCAACCGTTTATAAAACCACTCGAGTTTGAGAGCTCTGAGATGTATAATTGTATTTCTACATAGATCAACTTTTGTATTCATAAAAATTATCTACATACGCGGGCGCGCGAACGCACGTTCTAAGTATAATGTGTTTTACGTTCATAATTACATATACATACCGTTCGTGTTTTACGTTCATACCGCATAGTACATATTTATGTCAACACTTTATATAAATTTACGCATGTAAAGAAATGGTGTGCGTAATTTCTATCCATTTCAGGTGCGCCGTATATTTAATTTATACCTGAGAACTCAAGACTAGTCGCCAGACGTCATACCTAATGTCCTCATAAGCTCCTCATAGGCAAATATTCAATGAACAAATAATATAATTTTTTAAACATACAATTACTACAGAACTCTGTCGTTGAATTTGTTAGGTACTTGGCTAGTTTTAAGTCTTCACAGACTACAAGATCATCTGCGTTCAGTCTTGTACGCTACCCCTGTTCCTTTGTCTATGGCACAGGTAAGCTTTATTTAGGCGTATTTCTTTGGTAAATATTCGATTTTCTCACATGAAGTTTCGTAGTGTGACGAGATTATAATTTGTCCGTCATTTGTTTAAACACTAAATCAAATGTTTTTGTTGATACGTTTTTTTGTAATAGTTGTAGACTACAAAACATATCCTAAACAATAAATAGCTGTAATAAAATAAAATTTTGGTTCAAAATTATAACAAATCATTTTGTTTATTTCACGTTACTAAAAACCTTTCTGGATGTTAAAAATTTTAAAGAACGGCATGCATAATTAAAAACGAGGAAAATAAATAGTTTGACAAGCGTAAAGGAAAACCCCAAGAAACAGATGAGATTCGTAGATCAATTTATGAGTTCAATTTTTCTACAATAATTATCTAAATTAACCTAGGATACGGTAAAACAGAAATCCCAATACAAAGTCAACGACAATATTATAGGCTACAGTATATTTTCTTAAATGGGACTTATTTACCTGACTATGTATTGGTTGTGTGAAAAGAGTAAAGAGTTAACTCCTTTATAGCAAACCGTAAACATTATTATAATACCCATTCAATAATTTATTATATTCTGCTAAGGGTTTAATTTAATGTGATCTGTAGGT
The DNA here is from genome assembly GCA_034769895.1 of Magicicada septendecula. Classification (NCBI taxonomy): domain Eukaryota; kingdom Metazoa; phylum Arthropoda; class Insecta; order Hemiptera; family Cicadidae; genus Magicicada; species Magicicada septendecula. Next base: position 430,576,826 of record CM068369.1, on the reverse strand, counting down.
AGAAGAAGGCTTTGGTTGCTTAGTAAACAAGAACACTGTCAGCAACAGCTGACAAGAACGGCTGCAACAGAGTATATAAATAAATGGGTAGATTACAGACTTCATAGATAATGGCTGTTGTGTAAGCCGTTTGCTTTACTGAGCCAACACAATTCATCACATTAACAAAACGAATTGCCTCACATTCGCGCTTGGTTGCTTTACTGTTCGCATTAAAGTTAATGGCTTACATTGTAGTCCGTTAACGGAAGTCACAGCTACGGTTGTTTGCACATTAAATAGGCTATAATTGTTATTCCTGAACCGTGTCTTTATTTTGTCCGTTATGACGATAATGAAGCTGTTTGATTACAACGTGATGACATAATTTTATTAATGTAGATTTCTGACTTGGTAGCTTGAAATCGGAGAGCCTGAACAAGAGCGTCTGAGCTATATTGTCGGAACCTGATTCTGAGCCATTCTTAACACTAACTTGCTGTAATTTACTGTCTCTCATGATACCATCAGTAAATGTAAAGAAAGCGATCCGCATCCAAAAATCCAGGATAAATTAATCTAGTCTATTGATCGACACTTTTTTCAAACCCCTGGAAACTCTCCTGGGAACATTGTCACGCCGCTTGTAGTTAAACACATTATACATCTTACAGACGCTGGTCATCGTACTGTTATTCCAGAGCCTTTATTAATTCGCTGAAGCTGTTATGGCTGTTAGTTGGTAATTTCAGCAATAGCCCTGTGGCAATAGGGTTTTCTAGCTTCGTTGGCGGCATTTGGCATTTCCTTTTCAAGCTGTTTCCAATTTGTATCTACGCATTTAACGTCTTCTGCTTCACGGTTAAATTCTTCTTTTTGCTAATTCTCTGCTATTTCAGTCTTATAAAAAGGGAAGTGTTTTGTAAATAATTAATATAGGGATAGGATGGTAAATAGTTTTAAAAAAATTAGCGCGTGTAAGTACAGGTGAGTAACATGCTGAAGCCTGTCAAAAGTGAACACCTGGCCCGACTGTGTTTACAGTGTAAGTCGTATTCATGTGTGTCTGTGTGTGTGAGCCGACACATACCTGCATTATACTACGATAGGGGAGATGTCTTTAAATTATTGGTTTGTGTTATAAAATCAGGTATCGACATGATAAAAATAAATACCGTGTTTTCTCGTGTATAATGCGCACTTTTTTCTGAGATTTTCTTCCCGAGAATGGAGGGGGGCGTGCGCATCATACACGAATAATATAACTTACATGCTCAATTGTAGACCTCCACATGTATGGTCAGACTGTGCATGGCAGAGTTGGTAACATTGCTTAAAACTAGCAGCGTTGAGTCTAGCAACAGTAAAATGAAAATACCGGTAATTTGGGTCGCAGTTTTCACCCCTTCTCCAACAGTTATTTGTTCAAGTTGTAAACTTATAATACAATTACATACTCTCTGATCACACTTATGATACTCTGTTGTATAATTCTGTTACTGTACTTGTTCGTCGTCGATAGTCTGTCGTTTTTCCAGTCGTTCAATACCGGTACTGCGTATGTTGTAGAGAAACATACTGTATGGTCATAATGAACATCTCTATCGTCCTGTGCGGTTTAGTTTAAATTAAATTATCCGTAATAAAATTCAGAAAAGCAAACGTTAATCGCGCCGAATCGCGTATATTTGATGTAGCGGAATCTAATGTTCGGGAAAACAAAAAGGAAAATTAGTCTTACTACTTGTGATTGGAGTTCTTTCTTTAGTAAAAAAAGTTAAGTTTCCAGAAGTAGGAAATCACCCAGTCCAGTTTTTATAAAGTGGAGCTTTCTCCGTTACTACTACTGAAATGGTACACCCTCAACGTTTGCCTCGTAGTACGAAAATAAAATTGTGGAGTTTCATCGGCTTATTGTATAAACCAAGCATACGAACAATTTCGATTCGTCTCAAATTGAGACCAGTGCTTTGTCTTTTCCTACATGGCAATGACCACGAGAATTGATAAAAAAGGTGACGAAATCTGTGCCCGTTAGATCAACACGACACGACAGATGATGTTAATAAATACAAATGATATGTGTTAGTGGAAAACTAAGAATATAACAAATTTAACAAAAACTATGACTTGTGTACTTAAATTTCATATGATTTTAATATTTCAGTTTTTTTGTATTTACAAATAAATTGGCATGGCAAGTGCATTTTTTCTATTATTTTGTATGAAACACTTTTTTCTGCACAGTCTAATATTCAAACAATGTATATTTTTCTGCGTCCTAATAAACTTGTTCAATTATTTCTCACCACAAATATGGATGGGCCTTATACACGAATTACATTTTTTTTCTGCAAAATATTACACGTATTGTAATCGGGGTGCGCATTATACATGAAGGCGCACTATTCTAGCAAAAATACTGTAAATATGTTTTTTACTTGTTACGAATAACGTATCACAATTCTAAGAACGCTATTAAAATAAGTACATTTAAACGCGTATGGTGATGCTAAATTATTTCAGAAAAGTGCAACAATAAAAACCATATACAAATTAAAGTTAATTACTACAGCAATTAACACGTAATTAACAATTATGTTATATAGGCTATAAATGAAAAATGAAAAATTATAAAGACAATGCACTACTCGCCTAAAGAGCAAGATTTCCTTTCTCGCGAATAAAGTGATCACTTGAAAAGGAACTATACAGGAATTGACCAAATTGAACATCTTACAAGCAGTATCTGACACGTCAAAATCGCTATTTACTATAGGCTAAATACCTCCGGAAATTTTGGACGAGGACAGACGTTAAGAAGTTACAGACTGGGACATTACGTCCGTTTGCTAATCGACATAGCAAAGACGCTAATAACTTTATCACGGGCACGAGGACACTATGTCAGTTTGATCAGTCACAGAAATTCATCATCATCACCATCATCTGCAACACACCACTATTGATAGAGGGGCGCAGGACCACCATCAACATCAGACTATAGAAGACTGGCAGCTAACGATCCTCAGAGAAATCATCGTCATAACTCATCGTTATCATCTTCGTCATTGTCAATATTCAGGAGACGCTCACACAAGCGTACCCACGTACCCAAAATAAGGGCTTTGCAACGGTAACTCCAACAATACCCAGGTGACAAACAATTATATTTACGTAATACAAATACGTAAATGTAAGTAGTATAAATATTGAGAGTAAAATACGTAATTGTAAGTTGGTGTGAAAAATAATGTTATTTTGTTTAATTTAAAAAATAAGTGTACCCTTTAAATAATAATAATAATTGTTTAAAGTAAATAGTATTTCATTAAAATAATAATAGTCAATATTCTATTTGACTTGATAAATTTAATATTACAGTTGTAGATTATTTGCTATGACTTCAAATGTTAATAACGGTTAAAAGTCAGACAACCAAGCAATTTATACAAATTTTATATTTTTGTATCATATATATTTAAATATTTATGACGATATGTTATTAATATGTCTTCAATACTAAAGATATGTAATTTTTCAGTGTGTAAACTTATAAAAGAAAATATTCAGAATTTGTTTGGTTTAAAATTTTTAATAATCAATTAATTTTCTTTCATTATTTAATAAACAGTTAATTTATAACTAATAAGAACAACAGTTAATAAGAACAATTACAATTTAATTTTATTCTTTTACAATGTTTTAATTAATTATTTTATGTCATCAACGTCTCACTTATCTATTTAAAAATAAGTTTATTGTGCAACCACATATACTTAACGCAACGAACACACAAAAACCTACGACCTAGCCGGTGAGAAAGACTATAAAGTTGCGTTGGGTATATGGACAGAAGTGTATTCTCTTAAGATACATAGACAAAGCGAGGTTAAGGTATGAACAAACTAATAACAAAAAGAGGCAAACACATATCAGACTGATAAGAATAAAAACAAACCACCTCATATAATGAAAGTCGTAGTTAAAAGCAGTTAACTTTAATCCTAACCAAAATATTATTGTTATTAATAAATCAGTAATATGTTAAACATTTGTATATTACGTAAATAAAAAATACCCCAAAATATATAAATTCGTAACGATTTGTGGAATTGAAATTAAAAAGAAAATGCTAATTAATAAACTAAAAACAACTAAACATGTATGCCCTTTGTTGTTTTCATAGAAAAAAATTATTCCGTCGTTGTATAAACACGCCTACAGTTCCAAAACGTTTCAAATAAGAGATTCCTTTGATACTATTTCTGTGGTAAGTACTGCTAAATAAATGGTAGGCTGTCACTAAATATAACTCAAAATTAAGACAACTGTTTGAGGAATAATATCAACTAAAACAGTCAATTGTTAACTTCAGCTACGACATAATTTATTTAAGATTCGCGATCTGGCAAATCATCTCCTTTCCGATGTGTGTTGCCTACCAGCAATTAAATTTCAAATAAATTTTATGTTAATTATAACGCTTAAATTAAATATAATTTACTAGGATATATAATTAAAATTTAAAATAATAATTTAAATCATGAAAATAATTTTTGGTTGCTAATTATTTTCCTAAGAAATGAATTGCTTTGTGCGTGCGCTGCATGGGTGCGTGTGTTCAAATGTGTGATTTGCCATTTCATTTTTGCCATGACTAATAGTTGACTCCCAAGTTAGGTCAAGAAATATGTACGTATTACACAATGTATTTTGACTTTAAAAAATGGGGAACGTATCAAACGCGCGGACACACGGCGCGCACGTGTGCGTAGAATGTGACTTACAACTCACAGTGGTGTAACAGTGGTGGAGTACAGTGAACTCGTTGCAGAGTATATACAACTTCGGTTTACTTACCTACCAGAGACCAACAGAAACAATCCCAAATTAATCCACTATAGCTAATGTAGTTAGGTGGTAGAGTCCTGAGTGCATTTACTTGAGCAGTGTGTCAGTAGAATTACAATGCAGTAAATTATGTGCACGTGTAACTTGGGAAGTTGGATACATTTTATGTACACCTTGCGCCCCAGCGGATCTCTTTAGATTTGATTTTTAAAACACATGCTACATTAAGCTGTTAAATTGGGTTGCATAATTCTCTTTTTTTTGTCAGTACGTTTTCCGTTTTCTTTATGTACACTACAACTGCCACAAACTTTGAAAATGTAGATTCAGTTCTTACTTCCATGTTCCGTAAGGAAAGGGATGTATGGCGATCGCGAAAAAAATCGTGTTCGAGATAAGGGCTGATTCTGATTGTACTACCCTCAAAACATGAAGAAAAGACATTTCCAAAAATTGTCTGTGTGTCTGTCTGTCTGTATGTCTGTGTTTCTGTATGTAGAATTTTTCTATGGCGAAAGATAACTCCCGCAAATTCAAACAGAATAAAATAGTTTTCTGCATATGTGCCCGAGTTGTAGAGGACTCAAAGCCTATTGATTTTGGCGAAGATCGGTAGGGGAAGAGATAGTTCACCTTCAACGTTTTACGTTTTAACAAGAGTGAAGTACTTAATTTTGATAAATAAAGTATTCTGAAAAGAGAATCGCACTAATCCACTGTAAAAAGGTAGATGAAGTATCTATAAATGAAAAGGATAGTTGAAGGTAGAGGGGGTTATTTTTTGAAAATTACCTTCCTGATATTGAATAAACTACTTCATTTTAAAGGATAAGACACTTTATTAATTACATGTAATAAACTATTACTCAATAAAAGTGTATATATCCAAATGGAGTTGTTCGATTAAGGAGGAGGGGTAGTTTGCCAGCATTGTTTCCGTTTTAACAAGAGTAAAGTTGTGCCGAATCTGTAAGATTCAGCGCGATTTCAGTAATTAACAATTGGAGGTTGGGCCGATCTCTAGCGGAGAGACAGCGCAAAACAACTGAATATACGGCCTGTAGTTATAGGCAGTACGGAATTACAGTGGTGTAATTCGTGCTGCACTCTTTCCGTGAAGATAAGCCCTACCTATTAAGTCTAGACAGCGTTGATCGGTGTCGGCACCTGCCGCCTACCCGCAGTATGAAAACTCCAGGTGCTGCTTTCTGGCGACAAATGCCGTAGGCAAACGAGGAAGAAGCTGTGACTTCCATTTAATTTCGTCTCACAAAATACTCCGTGGTTGACGGTCGACTCCATTTTCACTCCGGTAGAAAATGATGATTTTCAACACCTTCAAGCCTTCATACTATGTTTAGATAATTCTCTACACGACTGCGGTAAGTCTCACTTACTTCCATATTAATAGACTATAATATTTCACTGGAGAATACTGTTTTTAATAAGCCTAAGTAAGTTGATTTCTGTTCACCTGTACGCGACCGCATGGCGGTTTTGAAATACACTTTTGAAGGTAAAAGTTTTTAAAACGTTATAAAATTATATTCACTCACGTGTGAGAACCTCGGCACTAAAAAGTAAAGTATATTGAATACAAATAATTTAAGTTTAAAATTTATCTAACATCGATGTAACGAGATTCGTGTTACGCACTTAAGTTATTGCACAAGGCGTAGTTGGGTTAGATAGCATACAAGTTTTACTACAATTAATAGTAAAACTTTATTAATAGCTAGAAACTTACTGAGGCACGTTTTGAAAGTAAATAATGTCCAATTCATATTAATTACGATAGTAAAGACTATGTAATTTGAAATAACTTCTCAACCACGTGGTATCTACATATTCAAAATATGTATAAAGTTTATGAAATGGTACAAAGCCATAATTAATTGTCAAATTGCAAACAGGATAACCCGCATTGGGTAATGTTAATATTATGAAGAATTACTGTTATAAAGATTTTCAAATAAGGCATGTTGGTCATACAAATCTGTCAAGTTAAATTTAAGTAGCTCTATAGCTATGTTAACTTTATATATGTATTTTGGAGGGTGTGCAAACTTTAGTGGGGCATTGTGTTGTGTACTCTGGCTAATATATATAACGGTGTGTAATTAGGGTCCACCGCAATAGACGAGAACAAGACCTACTACATGGCTGAACTATTAACACCTTAAAGCTCCTCTTCGCTACCGGAGGAATGTGGAGGACCACACCAACATCTATAATGTCGACCACGAGATTGTCACCTTAATAAAAAAACCCCTCATGGACGAAATCAGGTGATACAAAACCAATTATTATGTACACATAGAGTCAGCACTCAATAATACCCAGTGACCAGTTCTATATGTATCTATCAACTACAACATTTCAAGTTTTAAACATTTAATTGGATCCCCAATTCATGGGAAAGTTTAGTGTGTGAACTGGGTGTAAAATTAATTGTAGATTTTATTAAATTTCTGGTAAAAATTGTCAGCTCAGAGACTGGCATGTCTTCTTACACTGTTCTGCATTCAAACCCATAATTTTCTCTTATTTCAGCATATGTGTTTCTTTACAGATTGTAAGTCATTCTTTCTATTGGTAATTTATCGCGTTCAATTTAGTAGTCCATATATATATATTTTCTAAATTTAAAAATCAGTTTAATCCATATTGTATAGAAATTTCTGGGGTAGGCTGGTGCATTTTCCACAAGTTTCAACCAGAAGGAATGCATGTTCATTCAGTTTTTAACTTGTTGTTGAGACAAGTTAAAAGTTGCATCAACTGGCAATTAACATGTCGGTCTCTGGCCCAAGTGTATTTTTCATAGGGTTATAATATTATGCAATATTTCTATTTTTATTACTTGGCAATGTTTCAGTATATATAAATTCTTTAAATTATTTATGATAACTGGGGGGTGTTCATTGTTTTAAATATTTTTTATTTCTCACAGTAATAGAGACAGTGGGGCAGAATTAGATAACAGCATTAGGCACTTAGCCAACATTTTGAAAGTTATTATGTCCTGGGGACTACTGAATGCTTAAGCATTATCTAATACACGTGATGTGTAATCAACCAACACCATGGGGGGTAATATAAAAGTAAATTGTAATCCTAACAGGGATAATTATAAAAGAAGTAAGAATTTATATACACCATGGGGGTAACATAAAAAGGGGCGTGGCAAGAGATCCTTATGTATATTGTATTGTATACTATTGTATAATGTATTTGTATTGTGGAACATGTTATGTTTGTATATTTGTGTGTACATTTTGGGGGTTATAAGTATTATGCATTTAGTGTATTTTTGGTGGGGACTTTAGATATAGGGTTTGTTTGTTCGTTTGTCTTTTTATACAAGAAAGTTGATACATGGAATTATGTATGTATATCCTTTTCATTTTTTATAACAGGTATTCTATCTCAATTAATCATTGCTGATCATTTCTTTAAGAAAATAATTTATTTTATTTAACTTTAATAACAAGTATATGAATTGTCACCCTGTAAACTTTATTTAATTTGTTTGAGTAATTATTATTATAATTAATATTAGCAAGTAATCTATACCATTTATCTTCATTAAGTTATATGGAGCATTCTAAAAGGAACATATAAAATAATTTTATATTTTATTAATATTTTAATGGAAACTTTATTTCAAGGTTAGTTATGGTTTTAAATTTCAATTCATTTGTAAAGCGACATAGCAAATTATTTTCTTGGTATTAATAAATATTTTCAGGTGGCCTTGTTGAGAAAGTATACTTTATTTAATTGACTATTTAAGGGAATTATAGATTATGACTGTTGGGTTTATTTATTTTATTATTAATTTGTTTACTGAGATAGAATAATAAAAGGGATTTGTTAATTGTTTAATTCATGAGTTTTCATTGCAAGTCCCGTCTCACTGGATCCAGCGCATTTTTGGCTTCTCTAGGCTTTAGCCTAGTTATAATTAACTTGTGGCCCCTCTTTAAAAAAAAAAAAAAAAAAATCTTTTTTTTACTGCTTAAGTTAAAGAGGGGTTACAAAGTACTTAATTTTGTAAAATAAGTGCCCCTAAAATAATGTCATATTAATCCACTGTAAAATAGTAAATGAGATATCTATAAATGGAGAAGGGAATTTAAGAGGTAGGGGTGAATTTTATAATTACAGTACTTTGCTGATATAAAGTAAAGCACGAGTATTTAATTTTAAATGATAAGATACCTTAGTCAGTTCTTATGATAAAACTATTACTATGAAAGTGTAAATATCATTAATAAGGGGATCGGTTGAGGAGGGGGATGATTATCTGCGTAATTCAATGTCTTTATAAGAATAAAGTACCTAATTTTTATAGATAAAGTGACTCGAAAATAACACTATATTAAACGACTACCCCATAGTAACAAAAATATCTATTAATAGTGAAAATAGTTTGAGGTTGGAGAATATTTTTTTAGAAATTATCGAACCGAATTCAAGTAAATGATTTTAAACATAAATCTTAGAACATGGAAGTTACGTATGATTCTCCATATCTATATTTTAAATAGAGTAGCGTGTGATAGATATTGTAATGTGAAATAAAAATTAACTCTTGTTCAGTCTTGTTTTAATTCTCAGCTTTATTTTATTATTTTTTATATATACAAATGATTACTCTTTACTTTGTAACATACATTAAAATTCATTGACATGCAATGCCTTTCTCTTCATTCGGTAGCTCCTTTAGATTTAATAAAATAAGAGCTCCTTCCCAGGGTTAGTAAAAAATTAAAGTCAATGTACAGTCAAAGTCATACATAACAACATGCTACACATATTATAGAAAATGTAAAAATAATAAATCAGTTTCATTAATGTTATGTTGGGTATGTGTGTTGTGTCATGGGTTCTTTGGATTATACAAAAGAAACAACTTAATCTAATCAGAACAAACTAAAAGAGTACAAGGAGAAAATGAAATTAAAAAAAATTAAAAATTAAAAAAAATTTGAACACTGAATCATAATGTTTATAGTGTTTGTGTTATATCATTTCACTGTTCTAGTTACTTTAAATTTTATAATGAGTGAACAAATGTATGTTTTAGCCTAATAGAACCCTCTCACCAGATTGCTGTTTAATTTTACAGATTATTTTCTTGTTATAATTCTTCTGGCCTGCAGTTTCAGTGTTTTATATTAAGCCCAGTGTACTTTTCATTATTTCCGGAACTTTCCTTCATTAACATACAATATAACATTATCTTTTAGTAGAAATGTTAAGCTTCTAATTATATGTGTTCTGGCTTCTTTGAAATTCAACAATCCACTCTGTTTCTTCCTTCTTTTAATATCTATAGATTCACTTGGTAAAGCTCTTGGCCTCACAACATGTTTTATGGGTCACAGGATTGTTTTTATACTTTATAATTAATATGATTTATTCCAACCTTATTTTTACTTGCCCTGATGTACTCGTACATAATTAGTTTCTAGGGATATATTCCACTAGTTGTTCCACTGTGTATTGTACACATTGCTTAATCTTACTAGGTTAGTTACACAGTTATTTTAAATAAATTACATGTGTTACTCACTGTTTATATTATAACAAGATCTATTTCCTGTGCACTTTAACTTCACAACATTCTGAAAACTTATACACTGCTTTTTAACATTAATCACTGTTATTTTCTTTATTTTCACCTTTCTTACATTAGGTAGTTGGTAATTATGGGTTTAATATTATTTTAATTGTTTTTTTTTATATCACTTATAGTCTGTAGTGAGATTACATACAATAACTGTTTGAGGTTCGCATACCTCTATATGGTTTGATAGACTCATACCATAACAAATGTTTTCTTTCTTAATTACTAACTTATTAACACTTATCCACTATATTTCTATTTACATTAACATTTATTTACTTTTTTTTTAATCATTTGATCTTCTCTCCTGGGTGCAGTAGTCATAATCATAGTCATGTCGTCTGATAGTCTTGTCATTGTCATTAAAATAATTAATTAATAGGTTTTTATTTCCTATTCCCATAGCATGTACTTATCATAATATTTCCTTTTTTATTACTTTTTACTCATTGAAATTATTATTTATTTTCAAATAGTTACATCTTATTTTCATTCCTTTATTTGTTAAATTGTTTTTATACTTTTCTGCATATTATCTGTAAGAAAAATTGCGTTTAGGCATAATTCACAACGAATTTTGGTGATTAATTTATATTTATTCTAGGGCATAATCTTGTTATGTTACAATATATACAACGAAACACAACTCACGAATAATTCAACAATTTGTTCCTTCTCAGTCATCCGACAGCACTTCTGATTATGCAGCAACAATTAACACAAAGCTTACTGAACTGGAGTAAACATGTAACCTGCAAGACGAGTAAAGATACTGGTCCTCCCCAAGCAGAGAAAAGTTAGCATTGGTAATCTGAGATGGGTTTTGTACTTTTGTAAGCAAGCGTTCGTCTTTTTCCTGATAACTGTTTATTTTTCATTCATTTCTTTTTACATGAAAATGTGATGTTAGGGGGATAAGTATTTTTTACTTTATTGTTTGCAAATAATATTTAGTTAACGGTCAATACTCCGTTGTAACCCATACTAACCATAACAACGTAACACGCATGTTCATACACATACTACCACATTATTTGTAAATATCTGTTTCACGCATGCACATAGTCACGCGCACAGGTACAATATTGTTTGTTTACACTTTGTTCGATATAAATCATTGTGCATATTGTTATGTAACGTTTTTTATTTAGGTTAATTGATCAATTAAAAGCAGGTTAATTACTTTCCGTCACGCTTTTTGAAATCCGAAAACAGGATTACTCGAGTTTCGACACATTAAGTGTCTTCAGATCCTCGATGAATATAGGTTAAAAATACATTTGTTGATGTATGCACATCCCGTCAGATAATAAAAACAACACAAACATAACAACAAAAATACTTAAATAATTTCAAGAATTTTTTTTTTTTTACTGTATAACGTGTTCCTGCGCAGGTCGGCGTCGGCCGCGTGTATTGTGTTTTCGTTCTGTTTTGTCTCGGTTTTAATATGTGTTAAATTATTTAAGTATTTTTGTTGTTATGTTTGTGTTGTTTTTATTATCTCACGGGATGTGCATACATCAACAAATGTATTTTTAACCTATATTCATCGAGGATCTGAAGATGACACTTAATGTGTCGAAACTCGAGTAATCCTGTTTTCGGATTTCAAAAAGCGTGACGGAAGGTAATTAATCTGTTTTATAGTCTTAAAACGCTTTTGGAGGCAAATACAATGTTTAAATGATCAATTAATTAACTCTTTCTTGATGATTTACCTATAACATTTATTTCGTTAGGTAGATTACGCTGAAGGTACCTCCCTGAAGGTAGATTTCATTTATTAGCGATGTACTTACTTGGAATAAAGTCCTGTTAATTATGCAGAGTTGAGATGATAATTTAAATTTAAAATAATTTAAATTATCTCAAGTGCCGCTACCAACAGTACCAACTGTTGCGAGCTGTCCACCTAACCTGTAATTATCTAGTCTACTGAAATAATTTAGTTAACTCCTTTTACTGGGTAAAAATGTGTTTTAATGTTCGATAATGCTCCTGAATTTACTTTAAACAATAACTAAATTTGACATTTTGTCCATTTTACAATAATGATTAGCTTTATGCAAATCTTTTATCTCAGGTTTGGTTATTCCGATTCTTCGTATTCAGAACATAAAACGTTATATTTGGTTACAAGTTTTATCTAAACTGTAGCTCTTTTTAGACTGCAAGATACAAAAAACAAAAAAAACTGAATCATTATACTACTATAATCATTGAGTAGTAGGAGAGTGATTACATTAATAAATACATCTTAACTAATAACATAAAAATTATCAAACACGTTGCGTCAACATTGTAGGTTAATTTGGCGTACTGAACTGTGATCAGTGAACCTAAAGTTAATAATACTTTTTCAACAACATATAAAATTACAAGTTTAAAAAAGTTATGACACTCTTCAGTGTTCATAGAAAATCATCTGATTCTTTATATTGGATGAATTTAATCAGGTAAACAAATAACTCTGGTAAACATGTTCAGCTTGTTATTAAATTCTTTTAACTAGGAACAAATTGATTAATACAATACTGGTTAACTCTTTCTTAAGGTTCATTATACATTATTTTATTAATTATCTTGATAAATATCATCATGTCTGTGGACGAATATTAAAATTATAATTAGCTTTCGTCACACTTCTTAAATTGTTAATATATTAATCAAAATAATAAGGTTCATTGCACTCTTAGTGTTCATATGAAAATGTTACCTTCATCGTTTTTATAAAATTTATCAAATAATTGAATAACCTTTATAAATAAAGTCAACTGTCGCTAACTCCTTTAGCGATTAATAAATTAATTAAATGGATAAGGTCCAATATTCCTCATGTTTTCGAATTTTAATTATCTTTCGATTTATTCAATAAGTCTTATTAATTGTACTCAATAAAAAATTTTATTGTGACAAGTCATATTTGCTCTAAATACAGTTTAATTATCACTATACTTGCTTGTATTTTCCTTTTTTTCTTTCGTAATTGCACTTTTAACTTTTTATTAATATTTATTCACTACCTATGCGCACATACTCCGTACATAATCACTGATATAAGGTTAACCCGACTTTGTTTACTACCGGCATAACCTAACTTTCACTTTTTGAGGTTACCGCTCCCCGTCAGCTGGTCGGTGTGAATTCATAAAATTGGACCCAGGACCGACGTGGCTTACCCGTCTGGATACTGAGATGACTGTGTCCTCTTCGGTGTACGAATCTGGCTTCTAATGCTCGATAGTGATCGGTGATTGGTTAATTTTCTCAATTTCCGCAATTCTTCGGTACATCTCGGCAAAATAGACGCCTTCAACGCGTCTTTTGACTGGGTTTGAGATTATGATAAATTGGTTTACATTATGATGCCCAAGGGATTGCACATTCTTTATAATTAGTATCGTCCACTTATCTTTGCTCTAATCAACAATTCATTATTACCAATGCTCAGGGCTTTCTGAGACGAACAATTTGATTCCCCCACACCATATGTATTTGATCATTATTAATAAAATTAAAATTACTAACATTTCTTATTGTCTATTTATCTATAATAATGTTTGTTTTATTTATTTATATAAATCAATTTCAATGAACATTGATGATTACTCCCTGACACTCGAGTATGAACTCTTTACAATTAGTTATAAAGTTGTATATTGATAAAAATTGTCTTTGGCTGTTTATAGATATAAGTAAATCCTTATTCCTAATAAACATTACAAATACCTTGGCTACACATCTTGGCCTATGACTCTACCCATTAGTTTTGCTTATTATCTCTTAATAGTGGTTTCTTAACCGTTTCTATTATGACACAATTATTCTGAAATGACCATTACAACTTCTGATCACCGCAGTTTTAGTTATTACATTGTTATTTTCTTACATTTATTCTTTATAACAGCCCGTGGCTATGAACTATTGGGTGTCACATTATTTGTATTCATTATACATTACATAATCGTTTTTTAAGTCATTATCTCTTACATACATGGTCATCACAATAATTATAAAATTTTACAAGGTTTTGGTTTGCATTATGATATTCCCATTTGTTGTTAACTTATCAATAGTTCTTGCATCTAGTGCTACATGACAAGTATTTTTAATTTTCATTATTATGACTTACTTTCATGATAATAATTATTGGTTTATATTATATTACTGATATCAAATATCATTGATCCTACTGATACCCATTTCATTCCTTTTTTATTAATATTGGTACAGGTTTTTTAGATTGGTTATTGTGTAAATTTCAATATGTCAATTTCAGTATTTTCATTTACACTAGTGACAAATACAAATCTCTACTTGGTAATTATTCTTATTACTAGTATGATCCTTATAATCTCTAGTTTAATTACCTTACAATAGAACATAGTTTAGTAACACTTTTGTTATCCATTCTATAAATGTAAATTTATAACTTTTATTTGCATATTTGATTAGTGGTAAATTATAAATGTCAATTTATGCAAATGTGTAGTAAATGTAAAATCACACTTGTGGTTATTAATATTGTTATTGTGTTTGCTCTTAAATACAAAATTTATCGATCTCTTACATGTATGTGTATAATTGAATCTTATTTATGACTCTGACTATGCTCACGTGTTGGAACACAGTTCATATACTGAATTTTATATAAATTCATGTGCAATAGATAATAAGTTTTTACTTGTTTTAATTGATTCTTTTAATGCTGTGTGTGAGGCAACCATTTAACATTATGTATAACTATTCTGATTCTCATCAACACATACGTGATATCATTTAATAGATTACCGTTATCAATTCATTTAATTTACTTGAACACATGAAACTCTTAAAATCTATTTGTATTCCTTCAAACTATAGGTTAATATTTGGGTCGCATTGGTAATAATGAACGCATATTATGATCAACTAGAATACTAGTTTAATTATCACTCATAACATATTATAATAGTACATAGGTTACGTCGCTGTACCTGAAATACATACATATTTTATAATAAACAAAGACATGTCTCAATATATGCTGAAAAACAAAGAAAACATACATACATATATAAATCAAATGATATTACAATTCAATATTCTACTTATTTAATGCGTTCATT
The DNA here is from genome assembly GCA_034769895.1 of Magicicada septendecula. Classification (NCBI taxonomy): domain Eukaryota; kingdom Metazoa; phylum Arthropoda; class Insecta; order Hemiptera; family Cicadidae; genus Magicicada; species Magicicada septendecula. Next base: position 430,561,247 of record CM068369.1, on the reverse strand, counting down.
AAATCCCAAATAAGCTTTTGTTTATACGTTCATTAACTACTTTATTCAGATTTATTCATTACTTTTCTTAATAATTTTCTCAGGTGTGAATTCTTTGAAAGAAACCAGGTCAGTAGAAGTTACTAATTAGAAATAATTATAATAATGGTTACTTGGTTATTGAATATCCATTAGTTGTTGACGAAGTCTCGTTCTGGTGATGGAGATGGCTCGTAGACACATTCCGTCGGATGCTGCTTTATCACAACCACTTAACACTTTATTCTTCCGATCACTCGCGTAGGCGCTTGTATATGTGTGAGTAATTGAAGTTCAGTGTTCAATCAATGTTTCATCTTACTGTGTATGCTGTGAGTTCGTTTTAAAGTCAATATACCTGTCTAGTTCCATTTGTCGCTGCTTCATTAAACGTTCATATAATTTATTAGTTTGTTTAATGTTTCGTGTTCATTATGTTGTTGATAATGTGTCGTACACAATATTAAGTTCAAATAATTTGTATATCGTTAAGTGATGCTGTCTGTTAGTGTAACGGTCTGATTGCTCACTTGGTGTAATTTTCACTAAGTCCGTTACTGCGCACACCGGTAAAGTATCACTACCGCGATATGAATGTATTATTAAGTCTTTTAAGTTACTTGTTACCGATCTAACTTCCGAACTCGAGTTAGCATTCCGCCGTTTAATGTACTCTTCTGAACTTTGAATAATTACTAACTCCGAATGATTTGAGTAAACAATTGAAAGTTTATGATATACCGTCTCTCGCACTTGAAGTTAAACTACTTGATATTTTGGATGTAAACTGTCTGAAAATTCTGACTGTAAAACTTTAGTATAACTGTTTCAAAAATTGAGTGTAGACTGTCTAAAAATTGAGTATCACTGACTGTCTCTGTCTTGGGCAGATAGTTTTTATTAATTCGTCCCTACTCAAAATTTTGTCTCTGGCGCGCTTCACGCCTACTTCATTTCGAGATTGGTCAGTTTTTGATTTTCTTGGAAAATACTGTCCCACCATGTCAAGATTCTACGTCATAGTTCTTCCGATAGGTTCTTCGTTTCAGTTGCTATGGAAACACCCCTCACCATCAAATTTCTCGCTGGCTGAAGGCCTCTGATAGGTCCTTAGGTCTCCCTGATTTCTGCCCTGACGATCGTTGACCCGCTTCGAAGAAACTACGGCTATTAAACACTTGTCTATCAGTCTATTGTCTGAGTAAACTCTGCGTTTCTATAGATTCCCATTATCTGTACTTACAGTCTCCCTGACGTATTGTTCTATACTCTAACCCCTTTTTTCTGGCTATTACTAATTTCGAACATCTGCTGGTCGTTGAAGTCACCCCAACTTTCCCTTCGTAAATTCTTGTCTGTCAATTAGACGATACCTCCAGCTGCGTAACATGACTGTAGTCTTTGTCAGCCTATCTTCCAGTATTGTTTCTTAAGGTGCAGCGCATCCGTTTCATTGTAGTATGGAGTCTCACTCGTTTTTGTCGCTTATCGTCTACTGACGTAACATGGTCAACATCTGCTACAATTCTCGGTACGGGTGTGAATGTCCTTACTTACTTTGTTACAGCTGCGGAGAGCAATAATTCTGGACGAAACTTTCCCTGTCATCATACGCCACCAAATTCTATAGTTGGATTGAACTTAATGTGTTTCTATTGTCAAGTCAGCAACGCTTCACTGACACCTTCTCATTACTCCTTATTTATTGCTCCACCATAAGTCGTTGACACTTGCCTCGTGTGAACGTACTCTGCCGAGGTGAAAATTCAAAATTTTTTAAAATTTTCTGCTCGTTACAGTGTCCTCAATTTCGATTTGATGATGTGACCTCTGGGAACAACTCAAATCTACATTCTGCGCCCTGTACGTCGCCTCGCCGTGTCCATCTTCTTCAGGGGAAGGTATACACAATAACCTACTTTCAAAAGCTTATATTACCAGTGGTACACCCCCTTTTGGTTTTAATTGGTTCTCTGAATTTATTGCTAGCTATTTGGGATAGCTGAACGCATTTCACATTGTCGAATTTACATATAAATACCTTATCTTTATACTTATAAGACAAATCATAAATTCCATAAGCAATTAAATAATTTCATCAATTGAATAAAAGTTTACCTTCTAAAATATCATACTCACAAGATATTATCAAACAGTTAAACGGTTCAATGTAACCTTTACATGATATCCAAGAAAATCTCCTATACATATACACCTTTGTGCATTACTAATGATCTTACCAATAAAATCTTTTAAACTGTTATTTTAAAATTAAATTGTTAATTGACACAACCGCTACGTTAATTGTGATTATCTTAATAATTTACATACACGTATTACATTTAGTTTTAATGATTTACCTACTTCATGATAGCATCATTTACAATCCTAGCCTACTAATTACATACACTCACATTAATAAAGTGCATTCACTATCTAGTTCTTTTGAATATTATCACTTATTTGATTTTAAGTGTCCATTTTTTCACTTTGTCCTTGTAACTTATTACCATATAAATCAAATAATAGCAATTAAATGTCCTTTGCATTCACTGCAATATTTTTATAAAATGTCACACTAAATGTTAATTTATCTTATTATCTAACATTTAATTAGTGCTTAATTAGCTAAATACATTTTTATGTTATGTTTCAACAATTAAAGAACATAAATTTCTTGGTTAAGCAAGCTTGAATGATATCACCGCGTCAATTACCCTAACGCAGTTGATTCATCAGCATCTGCTAGCTTCTTAAGACATCTTCTTCAATTTCTTCTACTTCCTTCATCTTCAATTCTCTGATTCATAGTATTTTTTCAATTGTCTGGCAATAAATTTTCCACGGAGTTTCTTGTCATCATTGCAATCAACGAGTAGATAAGTAGCTTCTCCGAGAATTTGATGCACTTTATATGGTCCGCAGTACAGTTCGCAAAATTTTTCAATTCTTTTCTGGACCGCGTCCGATTGATGATATGTTCTGATTAACACCTTCTCACCAATGTTGAATCTTGTAATGGTCTTAGTCTCATTACATAATTTTGCTTGTTTTTCTCTCTTCTCCTTCAATTTGATAAATATTTGGTTATGATCTACCCCTTTAACTACGAGTATATCCTTGTTGATGTATTTTTCCCACGCTCTGGGAGGTTTTTTCCGAGCTGAGCTTCGTACGGTGTTACTTCTATCGTCTCGTGGTACGTTTCGTTAATACAACTCTCGACGATTGGTACGTAACGCGACCACTTTGTATGTTGATCACCAACAAAGATCCTAAATAAGTTCCCAAGCTGTCTGTTGATTCTTTCAGCCAGATTCGCACAAGGGTTCCTTATTGCGGTAAATCGTGGTTGGATATTTAGTTCAGTTAATCCATCTAACCATTTTTTAGATGAAAATTGCGTTCCGTTGTCTGTGATAATCACTCTAGGAGACCCCAGTTCCTCACAATACTGGTGTACTCTTCTCAGTGTAGCGACGGTCGTTGCCCTACGAAGTGTGAAAAGTCGTACGTATTTGGTAAAGTTGTCAACCATAATAAACAGATATCTTACCCCGGCGGACGAAACAGGTAATGGTCCGTAATAATCCGCGCTCACAAGGTCACCCTTGCGTAACGGTATTATGGCTTTTGTTCCTCCGAACAAGTTTTTGTTGCCGGAATCTTTTTTTCGCTGACAAGTGTCGCAAGCCCGTACGTAATTTTTCACCCTCTTTAACATACCGTCTATGGTAAAGTACTCCTGCAATAATTTGATACATCTCTTCGCACCGGGATGCCCATACATACGGTGTATTTCAGCAATTATTTCGCCAGACACACTGTTCGGTACGTATAGTTTCCACTCCCTTTTGCGTAATCTGTACAATTTCTCAACGACGAATCTATAAAATTTATTTAATTCCTTATCTATACAATTTTCCCTAATCTTATCAATAATATACTTAAGCTTATTATCTTGAGTTTGATACTTTCCAATGTCCGTTAGGATCTTGCTTACCTTCTTATCCATTTTGATTGTCATGTGGTTAATTAAGTATTCGGAAATATTGTCACTAATTACTTCTAGCGTGGCATCTTCTGGATTTCGGCTTAGGAGATCAGCGATAATATTGTCCTTACCTCTACAATGGACAATGTCGAATTTGTACTCCTGAATACTTAAGATCCAGCGTGTAATACGCGAGTTGTTTAAATGACATTTATTCATAAAAGTCAGTGCTTTATTATCAGTAATGATGGTTAACGGTTGTCCTAGTATGTATATACGGAACCGCTCAAGACATTTTACAATACACAAAAGCTCCTTCTCCGTAGTGTAATAATTTATTTCTGCACCCTTGAATGTCTTGCTGGTAAAAGCTATTACTCCAATTCTTCCTTCTTCGTCCAATTGATATAGTTGTCCGCCATATGCAAAGTTGCTGGCGTCACATTGCATGTAATGTCTTTGGTTTATTCGTGGAAACTTTAAGATGACTGTTTCTACGAATAACCTTTTAACCTGCTGAAAACATTCATTTAATTCCTGTGTCCAGGTAAATTTCTGTCCTTCGTTTGCCGCCGCATAGTTCGACTCTCTATTAATTCTTGGTTGAATCTGTGTATACTCGATGATCAGAGATTCGAAGTTTGGTATCGTCACAATCCCTCTTGTGACCACCGCGAGCTGGATCTCACGCCCAAAGTGACGAGATATCTTACGTATTAACTGATAATCAGACAGAGTAGGTGTTAACTGCTTACTTTCCAACAAAATGCGTTCAATATATTGAATAGCAGTAACTGGTCCGCGCCAATCAAACCTGCCATACTCCAAATGGTCCCGGATACTGTCCTGTCGTTCCTGGCCCCAATATTTCAGAGAGAACGCTTCCTTGAATTCTTCGAAGTTTGATACTTGGTCACGTATCACTCGCCACCAAATTCCTGCGTCCAACTCCAGATGTCTGCCAATCCACTTGATATTGTCAGCGGGATAGTATAACTCTTGAATTTCGGACAATTCTTTGAGGAATTCCATAGGGAATCTGTCCGTGCCATTATATTTGAGATCATTGTGGTTAGGCCCGTTAATTCGATTTAATATCCCACACTCACCTTCCATCAATTGTCGCTGCAATCTTTCTTGGTTCTCTCGTACCTTAGTCAAATGTCCCTTTAATTCTTCGATCCTCGTTGTCTTCTCTTTCGTAGTCTCGTCCAGCTTCTGTTCTGTTGAACGTTGTCTACCGTCTACTTCTTCTAATTTCTGTATAATATTACTATTTGTTCCTTCTTGCTCCTGTTGTTTCTGCAACATGGTATCGTGTATCTCGGCCTTGAGTTCTTCGTGTTTCTTATTGTAATCCTTGACGTGAACATCGAACTTGTGATTAATCCTTTTAACGGTCGTTTGGGTAGTGTGTACTGCTGCCATCCATTCTTGACGACCATTCTCTTGTTTTTCTTGTATTTCTACGTACTTCTTGTTGGCTTCTTCCCTCAAGTCTCTCACGACATCATCTTGTTTCTTCTGTAGTTCGACGACCTTTCTTTCCCAGGTCTGCTGGCTTTCACGTATCTCGGACCTTATTTGTGTAATCTCTTCCTTCTGCTGGTCGAATTTTTCACTTATTAATTGAATACTTTCTTCTCTAATTAATTTAATATTTTCTTCTAATTTCTTACTTCGTTCTTCTTGTTTCTCGTCTTGTTTTTCTAGCCTTTCGCTAAGTAATTTAATACCCTCTCCTTGTTTTTCACTCTGTTGACGAATGAACTCCATCAACGTTTGTAGATTTCCATCTTCTAGTTTCGATGTCTGTCCTCGCGCCCTATCTTCTGGATTCTCTACCACATCACTTGGTTCGCTAGGTGTAGTATTGTCCTCGGTATTTACTGCGCCTAATTGGTTATTAATGTCAAATTGTACACTGTCTGAATTGCTCGCCATTTTTGCCCTACTGCGCGTAATCATTCAAACTGACTTACACTAATAACACTTATCTTACTTCTATTTCTATGACACTACTTTCTCTACTACTTCTACTGCCTGTTCTTTACCAAAGCTGTACGTGTTAACAATCTTTGTTAATACGTATCATGCCGTGCGGATGGGCGCCATTTATAAATGTAAATTTATAACTTTTATTTGCATATTTGATTAGTGGTAAATTATAAATGTCAATTTATGCAAATGTGTAGTAAATGTAAAATCACACTTGTGGTTATTAATATTGTTATTGTGTTTGCTCTTAAATACAAAATTTATCGATCTCTTACATGTATGTGTATAATTGAATCTTATTTATGACTCTGACTATGCTCACGTGTTGGAACACAGTTTATATACTGAATTTTATATAAATTCATGTGCAATAGATAATAAGTTTTTACTTGTTTTAATTGATTCTTTTAATGCTGTGTGTGAGGCAACCATTTAACATTATGTATAACTATTCTGATTCTCATCAACACATACGTGATATCATTTAATAGATTACCGTTATCAATTCATTTAATTTACTTGAACACATGAAACTCTTAAAATCTATTTGTATTCCTTCAAACTATAGGTTAATATTTGGGTCGCATTGGTAATAATGAACGCATATTATGATCAACTAGAATACTAGTTTAATTATCACTCATAACATATTATAATAGTACATAGGTTACGTCGCTGTACCTGAAATACATACATATTTTATAATAAACAAAGACATGTCTCAATATATGCTGAAAAACAAAGAAAACATACATACATATATAAATCAAATGATATTACAATTCAATATTCTACTTATTTAATGCGTTCATTAAATCCCAAATAAGCTTTTGTTTATACGTTCATTAACTACTTTATTCAGATTTATTCATTACTTTTCTTAATAATTTTCTCAGGTGTGAATTCTTTGAAAGAAACCAGGTCAGTAGAAGTTACTAATTAGAAATAATTATAATAATGGTTACTTGGTTATTGAATATCCATTAGTTGTTGACGAAGTCTCGTTCTGGTGATGGAGATGGCTCGTAGACACATTCCGTCGGATGCTGCTTTATCACAACCACTTAACACTTTATTCTTCCGATCACTCGCGTAGGCGCTTGTATATGTGTGAGTAATTGAAGTTCAGTGTTCAATCAATGTTTCATCTTACTGTGTATGCTGTGAGTTCGTTTTAAAGTCAATATACCTGTCTAGTTCCATTTGTCGCTGCTTCATTAAACGTTCATATAATTTATTAGTTTGTTTAATGTTTCGTGTTCATTATGTTGTTGATAATGTGTCGTACACAATATTAAGTTCAAATAATTTGTATATCGTTAAGTGATGCTGTCTGTTAGTGTAACGGTCTGATTGCTCACTTGGTGTAATTTTCACTAAGTCCGTTACTGCGCACACCGGTAAAGTATCACTACCGCGATATGAATGTATTATTAAGTCTTTTAAGTTACTTGTTACCGATCTAACTTCCGAACTCGAGTTAGCATTCCGCCGTTTAATGTACTCTTCTGAACTTTGAATAATTACTAACTCCGAATGATTTGAGTAAACAATTGAAAGTTTATGATATACCGTCTCTCGCACTTGAAGTTAAACTACTTGATATTTTGGATGTAAACTGTCTGAAAATTCTGACTGTAAAACTTTAGTATAACTGTTTCAAAAATTGAGTGTAGACTGTCTAAAAATTGAGTATCACTGACTGTCTCTGTCTTGGGCAGATAGTTTTTATTAATTCGTCCCTACTCAAAATTTTGTCTCTGGCGCGCTTCACGCCTACTTCATTTCGAGATTGGTCAGTTTTTGATTTTCTTGGAAAATACTGTCCCACCATGTCAAGATTCTACGTCATAGTTCTTCCGATAGGTTCTTCGTTTCAGTTGCTATGGAAACACCCCTCACCATCAAATTTCTCGCTGGCTGAAGGCCTCTGATAGGTCCTTAGGTCTCCCTGATTTCTGCCCTGACGATCGTTGACCCGCTTCGAAGAAACTACGGCTATTAAACACTTGTCTATCAGTCTATTGTCTGAGTAAACTCTGCGTTTCTATAGATTCCCATTATCTGTACTTACAGTCTCCCTGACGTATTGTTCTATACTCTAACCCCTTTTTTCTGGCTATTACTAATTTCGAACATCTGCTGGTCGTTGAAGTCACCCCAACTTTCCCTTCGTAAATTCTTGTCTGTCAATTAGACGATACCTCCAGCTGCGTAACATGACTGTAGTCTTTGTCAGCCTATCTTCCAGTATTGTTTCTTAAGGTGCAGCGCATCCGTTTCATTGTAGTATGGAGTCTCACTCGTTTTTGTCGCTTATCGTCTACTGACGTAACATGGTCAACATCTGCTACAATTCTCGGTACGGGTGTGAATGTCCTTACTTACTTTGTTACAGCTGCGGAGAGCAATAATTCTGGACGAAACTTTCCCTGTCATCATACGCCACCAAATTCTATAGTTGGATTGAACTTAATGTGTTTCTATTGTCAAGTCAGCAACGCTTCACTGACACCTTCTCATTACTCCTTATTTATTGCTCCACCATAAGTCGTTGACACTTGCCTCGTGTGAACGTACTCTGCCGAGGTGAAAATTCAAAATTTTTTAAAATTTTCTGCTCGTTACAGTGTCCTCAATTTCGATTTGATGATGTGACCTCTGGGAACAACTCAAATCTACATTCTGCGCCCTGTACGTCGCCTCGCCGTGTCCATCTTCTTCAGGGGAAGGTATACACAATAACCTACTTTCAAAAGCTTATATTACCAGTGGTACACCCCCTTTTGGTTTTAATTGGTTCTCTGAATTTATTGCTAGCTATTTGGGATAGCTGAACGCATTTCACATTGTCGAATTTACATATAAATACCTTATCTTTATACTTATAAGACAAATCATAAATTCCATAAGCAATTAAATAATTTCATCAATTGAATAAAAGTTTACCTTCTAAAATATCATACTCACAAGATATTATCAAACAGTTAAACGGTTCAATGTAACCTTTACATGATATCCAAGAAAATCTCCTATACATATACACCTTTGTGCATTACTAATGATCTTACCAATAAAATCTTTTAAACTGTTATTTTAAAATTAAATTGTTAATTGACACAACCGCTACGTTAATTGTGATTATCTTAATAATTTACATACACGTATTACATTTAGTTTTAATGATTTACCTACTTCATGATAGCATCATTTACAATCCTAGCCTACTAATTACATACACTCACATTAATAAAGTGCATTCACTATCTAGTTCTTTTGAATATTATCACTTATTTGATTTTAAGTGTCCATTTTTTCACTTTGTCCTTGTAACTTATTACCATATAAATCAAATAATAGCAATTAAATGTCCTTTGCATTCACTGCAATATTTTTATAAAATGTCACACTAAATGTTAATTTATCTTATTATCTAACATTTAATTAGTGCTTAATTAGCTAAATACATTTTTATGTTATGTTTCAACAATTAAAGAACATAAATTTCTTGGTTAAGCAAGCTTGAATGATATCACCGCGTCAATTACCCTAACGCAGTTGATTCATCAGCATCTGCTAGCTTCTTAAGACATCTTCTTCAATTTCTTCTACTTCCTTCATCTTCAATTCTCTGATTCATAGTATTTTTTCAATTGTCTGGCAATAAATTTTCCACGGAGTTTCTTGTCATCATTGCAATCAACGAGTAGATAAGTAGCTTCTCCGAGAATTTGATGCACTTTATATGGTCCGCAGTACAGTTCGCAAAATTTTTCAATTCTTTTCTGGACCGCGTCCGATTGATGATATGTTCTGATTAACACCTTCTCACCAATGTTGAATCTTGTAATGGTCTTAGTCTCATTACATAATTTTGCTTGTTTTTCTCTCTTCTCCTTCAATTTGATAAATATTTGGTTATGATCTACCCCTTTAACTACGAGTATATCCTTGTTGATGTATTTTTCCCACGCTCTGGGAGGTTTTTTCCGAGCTGAGCTTCGTACGGTGTTACTTCTATCGTCTCGTGGTACGTTTCGTTAATACAACTCTCGACGATTGGTACGTAACGCGACCACTTTGTATGTTGATCACCAACAAAGATCCTAAATAAGTTCCCAAGCTGTCTGTTGATTCTTTCAGCCAGATTCGCACAAGGGTTCCTTATTGCGGTAAATCGTGGTTGGATATTTAGTTCAGTTAATCCATCTAACCATTTTTTAGATGAAAATTGCGTTCCGTTGTCTGTGATAATCACTCTAGGAGACCCCAGTTCCTCACAATACTGGTGTACTCTTCTCAGTGTAGCGACGGTCGTTGCCCTACGAAGTGTGAAAAGTCGTACGTATTTGGTAAAGTTGTCAACCATAATAAACAGATATATTACCCCGGCGGACGAAACAGGTAATGGTCCGTAATAATCCGCGCTCACAAGGTCACCCTTGCGTAACGGTATTATGGCTTTTGTTCCTCCGAACAAGTTTTTGTTGCCGGAATCTTTTTTTCGCTGACAAGTGTCGCAAGCCCGTACGTAATTTTTCACCCTCTTTAACATACCGTCTATGGTAAAGTACTCCTGCAATAATTTGATACATCTCTTCGCACCGGGATGCCCATACATACGGTGTATTTCAGCAATTATTTCGCCAGACACACTGTTCGGTACGTATAGTTTCCACTCCCTTTTGCGTAATCTGTACAATTTCTCAACGACGAATCTATAAAATTTATTTAATTCCTTATCTATACAATTTTCCCTAATCTTATCAATAATATACTTAAGCTTATTATCTTGAGTTTGATACTTTCCAATGTCCGTTAGGATCTTGCTTACCTTCTTATCCATTTTGATTGTCATGTGGTTAATTAAGTATTCGGAAATATTGTCACTAATTACTTCTAGCGTGGCATCTTCTGGATTTCGGCTTAGGAGATCAGCGATAATATTGTCCTTACCTCTACAATGGACAATGTCGAATTTGTACTCCTGAATACTTAAGATCCAGCGTGTAATACGCGAGTTGTTTAAATGACATTTATTCATAAAAGTCAGTGCTTTATTATCAGTAATGATGGTTAACGGTTGTCCTAGTATGTATATACGGAACCGCTCAAGACATTTTACAATACACAAAAGCTCCTTCTCCGTAGTGTAATAATTTATTTCTGCACCCTTGAATGTCTTGCTGGTAAAAGCTATTACTCCAATTCTTCCTTCTTCGTCCAATTGATATAGTTGTCCGCCATATGCAAAGTTGCTGGCGTCACATTGCATGTAATGTCTTTGGTTTATTCGTGGAAACTTTAAGATGACTGTTTCTACGAATAACCTTTTAACCTGCTGAAAACATTCATTTAATTCCTGTGTCCAGGTAAATTTCTGTCCTTCGTTTGCCGCCGCATAGTTCGACTCTCTATTAATTCTTGGTTGAATCTGTGTATACTCGATGATCAGAGATTCGAAGTTTGGTATCGTCACAATCCCTCTTGTGACCACCGCGAGCTGGATCTCACGCCCAAAGTGACGAGATATCTTACGTATTAACTGATAATCAGACAGAGTAGGTGTTAACTGCTTACTTTCCAACAAAATGCGTTCAATATATTGAATAGCAGTAACTGGTCCGCGCCAATCAAACCTGCCATACTCCAAATGGTCCCGGATACTGTCCTGTCGTTCCTGGCCCCAATATTTCAGAGAGAACGCTTCCTTGAATTCTTCGAAGTTTGATACTTGGTCACGTATCACTCGCCACCAAATTCCTGCGTCCAACTCCAGATGTCTGCCAATCCACTTGATATTGTCAGCGGGATAGTATAACTCTTGAATTTCGGACAATTCTTTGAGGAATTCCATAGGGAATCTGTCCGTGCCATTATATTTGAGATCATTGTGGTTAGGCCCGTTAATTCGATTTAATATCCCACACTCACCTTCCATCAATTGTCGCTGCAATCTTTCTTGGTTCTCTCGTACCTTAGTCAAATGTCCCTTTAATTCTTCGATCCTCGTTGTCTTCTCTTTCGTAGTCTCGTCCAGCTTCTGTTCTGTTGAACGTTGTCTACCGTCTACTTCTTCTAATTTCTGTATAATATTACTATTTGTTCCTTCTTGCTCCTGTTGTTTCTGCAACATGGTATCGTGTATCTCGGCCTTGAGTTCTTCGTGTTTCTTATTGTAATCCTTGACGTGAACATCGAACTTGTGATTAATCCTTTTAACGGTCGTTTGGGTAGTGTGTACTGCTGCCATCCATTCTTGACGACCATTCTCTTGTTTTTCTTGTATTTCTACGTACTTCTTGTTGGCTTCTTCCCTCAAGTCTCTCACGACATCATCTTGTTTCTTCTGTAGTTCGACGACCTTTCTTTCCCAGGTCTGCTGGCTTTCACGTATCTCGGACCTTATTTGTGTAATCTCTTCCTTCTGCTGGTCGAATTTTTCACTTATTAATTGAATACTTTCTTCTCTAATTAATTTAATATTTTCTTCTAATTTCTTACTTCGTTCTTCTTGTTTCTCGTCTTGTTTTTCTAGCCTTTCGCTAAGTAATTTAATACCCTCTCCTTGTTTTTCACTCTGTTGACGAATGAACTCCATCAACGTTTGTAGATTTCCATCTTCTAGTTTCGATGTCTGTCCTCGCGCCCTATCTTCTGGATTCTCTACCACATCACTTGGTTCGCTAGGTGTAGTATTGTCCTCGGTATTTACTGCGCCTAATTGGTTATTAATGTCAAATTGTACACTGTCTGAATTGCTCGCCATTTTTGCCCTACTGCGCGTAATCATTCAAACTGACTTACACTAATAACACTTATCTTACTTCTATTTCTATGACACTACTTTCTCTACTACTTCTACTGCCTGTTCTTTACCAAAGCTGTACGTGTTAACAATCTTTGTTAATACGTATCATGCCGTGCGGATGGGCGCCATTTATAAATGTAAATTTATAACTTTTATTTGCATATTTGATTAGTGGTAAATTATAAATGTCAATTTATGCAAATGTGTAGTAAATGTAAAATCACACTTGTGGTTATTAATATTGTTATTGTGTTTGCTCTTAAATACAAAATTTATCGATCTCTTACATGTATGTGTATAATTGAATCTTATTTATGACTCTGACTATGCTCACGTGTTGGAACACAGTTTATATACTGAATTTTATATAAATTCATGTGCAATAGATAATAAGTTTTTACTTGTTTTAATTGATTCTTTTAATGCTGTGTGTGAGGCAACCATTTAACATTATGTATAACTATTCTGATTCTCATCAACACATACGTGATATCATTTAATAGATTACCGTTATCAATTCATTTAATTTACTTGAACACATGAAACTCTTAAAATCTATTTGTATTCCTTCAAACTATAGGTTAATATTTGGGTCGCATTGGTAATAATGAACGCATATTATGATCAACTAGAATACTAGTTTAATTATCACTCATAACATATTATAATAGTACATAGGTTACGTCGCTGTACCTGAAATACATACATATTTTATAATAAACAAAGACATGTCTCAATATATGCTGAAAAACAAAGAAAACATACATACATATATAAATCAAATGATATTACAATTCAATATTCTACTTATTTAATGCGTTCATTAAATCCCAAATAAGCTTTTGTTTATACGTTCATTAACTACTTTATTCAGATTTATTCATTACTTTTCTTAATAATTTTCTCAGGTGTGAATTCTTTGAAAGAAACCAGGTCAGTAGAAGTTACTAATTAGAAATAATTATAATAATGGTTACTTGGTTATTGAATATCCATTAGTTGTTGACGAAGTCTCGTTCTGGTGATGGAGATGGCTCGTAGACACATTCCGTCGGATGCTGCTTTATCACAACCACTTAACACTTTATTCTTCCGATCACTCGCGTAGGCGCTTGTATATGTGTGAGTAATTGAAGTTCAGTGTTCAATCAATGTTTCATCTTACTGTGTATGCTGTGAGTTCGTTTTAAAGTCAATATACCTGTCTAGTCCATTTGTCGCTGCTTCATTAAACGTTCATATAATTTATTAGTTTGTTTAATGTTTCGTGTTCATTATGTTGTTGATAATGTGTCGTACACAATACTAAGTTCAAATAATTTGTATATCGTTAAGTGATGCTGTCTGTTAGTGTAACGGTCTGATTGCTCACTTGGTGTAATTTTCACTAAGTCCGTTACTGCGCACACCGGTAAAGTATCACTACCGCGATATGAATGTATTATTAAGTCTTTTAAGTTACTTGTTACCGATCTAACTTCCGAACTCGAGTTAGCATTCCGCCGTTTAATGTACTCTTCTGAACTTTGAATAATTACTAACTCCGAATGATTTGAGTAAACAATTGAAAGTTTATGATATACCGTCTCTCGCACTTGAAGTTAAACTACTTGATATTTTGGATGTAAACTGTCTGAAAATTCTGACTGTAAAACTTTAGTATAACTGTTTCAAAAATTGAGTGTAGACTGTCTAAAAATTGAGTATCACTGACTGTCTCTGTCTTGGGCAGATAGTTTTTATTAATTCGTCCCTACTCAAAATTTTGTCTCTGGCGCGCTTCACGCCTACTTCATTTCGAGATTGGTCAGTTTTTGATTTTCTTGGAAAATACTGTCCCACCATGTCAAGATTCTACGTCATAGTTCTTCCGATAGGTTCTTCGTTTCAGTTGCTATGGAAACACCCCTCACCATCAAATTTCTCGCTGGCTGAAGGCCTCTGATAGGTCCTTAGGTCTCCCTGATTTCTGCCCTGACGATCGTTGACCCGCTTCGAAGAAACTACGGCTATTAAACACTTGTCTATCAGCCTATTGTCTGAGTAAACTCTGCGTTTCTATAGATTCCCATTATCTGTACTTACAGTCTCCCTGACGTATTGTTCTATGCTCTAACCCCTTTTTTCTGGCTATTACTAATTTCGAACATCTGCTGGTCGTTGAAGTCACCCCAACTTTCCCTTAGTAAATTCTTGTCTGTCAATTAGACGATACCTCCAGCTGCGTAACATGACTGTAGTCTTTGTCAGCCTATCTTCCAGTATTGTTTCTTAAGGTGCAGCGCATCCGTTTCATTGTAGTATGGAGTCTCACTCGTTTTTGTCGCTTATCGTCTACTGACGTAACATGGTCAACATCTGCTACAATTCTCGGTACGGGTGTGAATGTCCTTACTTACTTTGTTACAGCTGCGGAGAGCAATAATTCTGGACGAAACTTTCCCTGTCATCATACGCCACCAAATTCTATAGTTGGATTGAACTTAATGTGTTTCTATTGTCAAGTCAGCAACGCTTCACTGACACCTTCTCATTACTCCTTATTTATTGCTCCACCATAAGTCGTTGACACTTGCCTCGTGTGAACGTACCCTGCCGAGGTGAAAATTTAAAATTTTTTAAAATTTTCTGCTCGTTACAATTCTTATCATTCTAACTGCAAAAACGAGGTTATGTGTCCCTATCTGGCTTCAACAATGGGTCAATTTCATAGTTGCTTTTTATACATTTTACTTAATTATTTACATGTACTAATACTGTTATTATTATTCATGAGTTTGGTATTTGTTATCCAGTTTCTTTTTTATATTATTTTCACAACATTATTGGTGATTATTAATTTTTCTGACATCCCTGTGTCTATATTACTTACATAAATAGTATATAAGGTACAATCTGTTTGTTATCTTTTACACATTATTAAATCATATTAATACCAGGTTTAATTTCACTCTCCTGGATACTTTGCTTATATCATTAATTTACATTGAAGTTATGGTCACAGTCAAGTCACTTATAATCGTCTATTAATTAATGGTTTGATGTCATTGTTAAGTTATGGCATAGGGGCTGCATAATATTTTACATTAATTATTCTTCTCAATCATGAGCCTCAAATTCTATTCACTTTATTTGTTACATTCTTTCTTTATTTATTTTATCTCTTGGTTGAGTTAAATAAATTCTTCCCTATTTTAACTTAATTCATTAGCCTTCTTCAATTTATATTCCTTTGGTGTATGTTCCAGTCTTCTTCTCACTGTCTGATCTATTGGGTATATTGGGTCAACGTTGGTCTTGCCTCTATTGGGTCTAGTCAGTTGTCTTCATTTCTTTCATAGTCAATTATTTCTTAATGCTGATTTCTTTATTCTTCTCATTTGGTTTATAATTTAGTTTTCTTCCTCCTTTAAAATTCAAGTTTAATTTTTCTGGTAGCCTTTTATGGATTATTACTTTTGCTTATGAATGTTTGTATTTTGGTGAATATATGTACTGTTACAATATGCAAGTACTTAAGCTTTCATGGCCGGCGTCATCATTCTTAAAATTGCTACTACTAGCCGGGATGTTGGGCCGCTGTCTACAGTTGCTACTACTAGCCGGGATGTTGGGCCGCTGTCTACAGTTGTTGTGTACAAACGTTTCAACATCAGTGTCTGACACATTTGGCACGGTTCTCAACAAATCTCATCACTGGGGTCAATTCGTTTACATTATTACCGTTTTACCTCCTGAAACACAAGGTTCACCTCCTAACAAAGTACAATAAATACAAAATTATCTGAAGTCTCCCCAGCATTTTCTTGTACATTCCTCCTTATTGTTTATTTCATCACCCTCACCTAATCTATCATATGTGTAAATTATATCTATAATCTTAAAACCAAAATTTAAACTTTCAAGTGTATGCTACTGTAAATTGTTACAGTACACATCCCTTGTTAAACTAGTTGAAAATTGTAAAGTATGAAAATATATTAGGTTACAGAAAGGTAAGAAGGGTTTCAGCCATATAAAATTGGTTCAAATATCAACTTGTAGTATAATTAGAAAATATAGTAAACGATTCAAATAAAAATAATAATATAATATTAACCAATGTATGTAACAATCTGGAAATATTTAACCAAAAAATTGTATATTTAATAGTTCAAGTAAGCAAAACTCAATCATAATCTATAAAATGTTGAAGTAGTTTGTAAGAAATAGAAATTAAATTTATAAATATAATTATTTCACTACCGACCCGGAATGCAAAATTTTTATGGGTAAACAAGTAAAAGTTTTACCTTATAGCCTTAACCGGTTTTCGCTTTATAAAGCTTCTTCAGAGGCTACCGCTGGGAGCACTGTCCGTCTTGTTGTTGGCAACGGTATCAAGTTTTGGAAGATCGATATTATGTGTGTGGGGTGTGATATGTTCGAATAATGCGTGTGATTTGAATTGTGTCTGTTCGTTTAGGATGTCGTTTTTGTGTTTTCGTGTTTTTGTATATTTCCAATTATTCTAGAGTGTCTAGTTTTCGGCCTTTTGTATGTACGTGTAGAATGTCCATGTTATTGTCGAAGTTTTTGTATGTGTGGTTTCCTTCAATGAGGTGGTTTGCAAAGGTGGATTCTGTAGTGGAGTGGAGTGCCTTTGTGTGTTGAATGTATCTTTGTTTGAAGCTACGTCCTGTCTGGCCTATGTAGAATTTGTTGCAGTCTGAGCAATTTATTGTAAACAATAGGTAGATCGAATTTGTTTTGTGCTTTGTGTGTGTGTTTTGATAGTGAGTGTTCTGTTTTGTTTGTAGTTTTGTATGAGATTCTGTATCCCGCTTTTCTGAAATTGTGGGCTATTTTTCAGTGTGGTTATTGATGTCTGTTAGTGTTATGAACTTGTTGTTTTCTGTCTTTGTCTGTTGTTTGTTTTGTGTTTTGTGTAGGAGTTTATTGACTATTGTTCTGTCGTATCCGTTGGATCCTGCTAGATAGATATTTTATCGCGTTTAGTCCGTCTTTGTAGACACAATTCAACTCACACGCATTATTCGAACATATCACACCCCACACACACAATATCGATCTTTCAAAACTCGATAACGTCGCCAACAACAATACAAACAGTGCTCCCAGGAGCAGCCTCTGAAGAAGCTTTTTAATAGCGAAAACCGGTTAAGGCTATAAGGTAAAATTTTACGTGTTTACCCACAAAAAACTTTGCGTTCCGAGTCGGTAGTGAAATAATTATATTTAGTAAAGTAACGGACACGTCATGGACAACGAAATTTCCAAGAATTTAAAATTATACACAGATCTCATTAACGAATCACAAACAATATGTGAAGCCAGGTACTATAATAAATATTATAAATATTAAACAAGCATCAGATGTCAACAAAGTGTAAATTAGATAAGATTAAGTGAAAATAAAGTATATTATGAACTTAAAAATGCATGTGAAGACAAAAATAAGAATTTACAAACATTATAGTATAGTAATAAACCGAAGTCCGAAGGAGAAAGTTAGTTTCTAC
Source organism: Magicicada septendecula (assembly GCA_034769895.1). Taxonomy (NCBI): domain Eukaryota; kingdom Metazoa; phylum Arthropoda; class Insecta; order Hemiptera; family Cicadidae; genus Magicicada; species Magicicada septendecula. Next base: position 430,542,904 of record CM068369.1, on the reverse strand, counting down.
CAATAGTGTATTCAAGAAATGGACGCAAAGCCACTCTTGCTTGAGGGTCTGACTAGATAACATCAAAGCGAAAAAATGCGGCATTTTAGTTAAATATATAGTAATAGAATTGTCAATCAGTGCCCATTTAGTAGTAAAAAATAAGTAAGAACAGTCATAGTGAATACTAGTAGTGCTTAAAACGGGAAAAGAAAATAAGTTACAAAAATTATTAGTAACACACTAAGAGAATAATTTACGAGACAAAGTACTAACATAGAACAGAAAGCATAATGGAGAAATAAATAATTATGTAATATTAACGACGTATACAAATTGCCTACCAGGTAAAGAGTAGTATTACATTTAAAACACATTTGCAAAATAAATACTTAAAACAAAGTCAAACAAAATAAACATTCACAATTTAAACTGTCTTCTTCTGATAGTTCCTATCCTTTTCGGATGTTGGATATCATACAGGCTATTTTAAATCTGTGCATTGCTGTGCGGAATAAGTCAGTTGTATGCAATGCCAAACCAGGTCCTTAAATTTCTCAGCTATGATATTCTCGGTCGCCCAACTCTTCTCTTTCCTCTCTTTCCACTCTTTTCTCTTTCAAATTTAAACTGTAATTGGAAAGAATTCGGTTTGCCTCCTTTTTAAAATGGGTCATTTTATTGAGTGTTCCTAAGACGGCGGCTTTGATACAGATCGATTACAATATGCTGGTTCTGCCTGCTACTATTAAAACGCTTTAAATGAAACACAATCACACCCGCGCGCGCACCCATAATGTGTGTGTGTGTGTGTGTGTGTGTGTGTGTGTGTGTGTGTGTGTGTGTGTGTGTGTGTGTGTGTGTGTGTGTGTGTGTGTGTGTGTGTGTGTGTGTGTGTGTGTGTGTGTGTGTGTGTGTGTGTGTGTGTGTGTGTGTGTGTGTGTGTGTGTGTGTGTGAGGATATATGTATATATTTGTATTCTTATGTCTTTGGTTTGTTTGTTCAAAACAACTCTCTGAAAACTGAAATCTCAATAAAAGATCATCGATATCCTTGTTCCACTTCATACAAAGAGAGTAATTTTTTTAAGTTAGAGTTGCCAGTTATAACGGTTAGTCAATAAAAAATTACTATAAGCCTACTTTTAAGTCTTAGGCTGTACTTATATGTTGTGATGGTACATTTCATCACATATGTATAAGATATATTATAACGATAAGATATAAATAACAAGTACTAGCACAAGCCATGAAAGGGAAAAAACTTATTAAAAAGTATGTAATTAACATTAAATTATCAATTCCAACATCCAACAAAAGTAATCAGAGAAGATTAAATAAATATTTTGTAAGAAACCATAGTTATAAAAAGAAATTCAGAAAAGAACAAACAAAGAAAAATTTCTAATAACGTGACGAAACCCAATAGTTTTGGTAGGTGAGGGGCATGAACAGATCCTATATGAACAATATAGCATGAACTACAAATGGACTGATAATAAAAAAAATGAAACGAGCGACAATGAATATCATAAGAAAAAATCAACATTGAATAGAAGAAATGAGAAGAGGCAAAGAACTAGAATTAGAACTGAGAAACAGAAGTTTGGACCAAAAACCATGACAAATTGACCCAATTTAATGAATAAACTAATCCCATTCTTTTAATAAACAATACAATTGATAGGAGTACTCAATAAAGATAAAATAAAATTAAGAATGCAATGCAGTAGAGTAAATAATAACAAAATATGTAATAATTTAAGAAACCAGTGTAAATCTATGAGTTCAAGCAAGTGAAGATAGTGAGAGCCCAAAATAATTAAATGATGATCAAAAGATCATAATATAAACCAGTGGGGAAGTGAAAGCCAGTGGAGGTTATCATTGAAATGATAAAGGTCTTATGAACCACATATATGGAAATAAGAACCAAAATATAGTGACAAAGTATTTTTTTATTAAGTGTTTTGATAAAATCCAATGTTCTATGTCATGTATAATTATTTATTCATAAGGATTGAGCACCTATTCATTTTTAAATAATGCACAGTTATTGGCTTATGCTATAATTTAAATAATAGATATAGTGACATACAAAAGAGTTAGGGTAATAAACACCCATGTTCAGTTATATTAGAAATAGTTAATATGGGAGCCTGTGTGCACCATTAATTTATATGTTATAAAAGTTTTGTTGAAAAAATGTTAGTTATTTAGTGAACAGAACGTTCATAAACTGTTCAAAATGTTAATCAGGTAATTGGGAAAGATCTAATGTTATAAAAAGGATATTGTACAGAAATAACTGACTACTAGACATATAGGCCCAAGGAATTGAGCCATACTCAAGCAACATTGAAATATTTAGATAAACACTACTAAATTAAATAAAACAAAAAACAACAGCTTGGTTTTGATAAAACATAAAGATGTTAATGGAGGGAGATGTATAAACCATCCATTGCTATCATAATATAGATAGTGAACATAATTGTAAAGTGTTTAGTAAGCCACTAAGCTGACATGGCTTCAGTATTATTGTTATTGTCAGAAAAATAGGTATAGGTATTTAAATTAATGATATTGTATGTAAAGTAGGAATACTCAGAATTATATTTAGTAGTAAGAATAACAATGTTACTTACAAACTTACTTCCGACAAAAGTAATACCGAAAAGATCGACAACACATGACACGACACCAGAACCAAGAAAAACCAACACACTAACGAGAATCTAAGAAAATAGATACCCAACTCAAAGCGTCCATTCAGTATATACGAAGCCAACGGTAAGAAATTTTGGTTAGTTCCAGGAGAATACTACATAACATCACAACACAATTTCCACTAAAAAACATAGCTGTTCCAGATAAAGGAGGCTATATACAAAATATTACTATAAACTACTATAACTAAGACTTTATTTAAAACACTTTAATTGGGATTTAAAAAACATATTTTTCTGAGGTGAGAACCAGGTATTCCGCCATGTTGTATTACTAAAAGCACTGTTGCAACCTATGAAAGCGAACAATTTTGGAAAACATTATTATATACATTTTGTTAGTTGATAAGAAGTAAATATATGTTTGTAATGCATTGTATTTTTAAGTGGAAGCATATTTTCTATCTTTCCTAGCAACTCCAAGTACCCGTTACCTGAGAAACATAAAATATATATATTGTGAATTTTTTTGTTATTGTTACAGACAATTTGTCACGGCGGATGAACTCATCCAATTGTAAATGCTCGACTAACGGAACGGTAATTTGACCAATGTTTCAAAGAAATTACGAATAAAAGATATAATTTGCCAATCATATCAATCCTATTTTATTCCAGTGAAGTAATTATAAAGACTATTAATTACAGAAACCAGAAGAGAAAATTTGAAGTGGGCGCAAGGACATCCAGACACGAAAGTAGATCCAGTCGGCTGCATACACGATCTATTTGACCACCACTGAACAAATATTATTCACGCGCCGATTTCAAACGAACGGTGACACACTAAATTCTCGTTCCTATAAAATCGTTGCTAATCATCGAATACTGAACAACAACACAGTAAACGATAACAAAATAACTAATATAAATAATAGTCGCAACACAAGAACATTTACGAACCGATTAACGAGTACAACCAAGTTTCGAAGGGTAAATTATTTCGTTATCCGGGCATAAAATACAACCGTAACAAAATAAAACGTTATAGATTTGACGCATCCAACGTGGGCTTTAAAACTCACAGATAAACCGTAACAAATCTGACTGTTACAGGTTGGCTTCCATTGCGGTGCTTGAACAAGACGGACACAAATCTGATTGTTACAATGTTAGTTTATTATCCATTATGTTACATTTTTAGAGTTTTATTTAAAAAAATACATAGCCCCATAAAAGTGAAGAGGAAATCATATTTTTATTTGCCTTCTGAAATGATCAAACAAATAAGAATAGTTAATGTAATTCATATTACAGGCAATACAATTTGTAAAAACAACACGTGCTAAGAAATTATGAGTTTAAATTCAAAGTAAACTTCTCATTTGTTTCTTTCAGCATGTTAATAAAACCCTCCATGTTCTTTGTTTTCAAATAAAAGTTGTTTGACTGATTAACTCAATTGCTAAAGACATTTCGACTTACTATTATAAAGAATGAATTTGCTTTACAGATTTTTCTCTAAAGTTTTTATCAACGCAAAAGTAAAGTCTCTTTACATGCTAACTGGTGATAAAAATATTTCTTTATTCTCATAAGATTTTCTTATGTGTGGAAAGAGACAGAGTGATGAAAAGGAAACGCCCCCACGCACGAAAGCATTTCTTAAAATATTGTATTATTACATAAGGTAATGTTGACGCTTGTGAGTTTAGTATAACCAAATTCGCTTGATTCAGTTGTTTGCAGTATTTGAAAGAAATACTTAATACATTTTAATAGTTAATTGTATTAACCCTAAAGGTTAATAATTCATTATTTCATCAATTAATTTTTATTCAATTGATCGTTGTTTATATGTTACATTATATTCATACTACTAATACCAGATTTTTGATGCTAAATCTATAGCTTTTGTTTGAAAACCGGTTTGCGATAAAATAATCATGTCATTCAGATAACGTCCAGCTTAATTTCATTTATTTATCAAATAAATACAGTATCACTATGTCATCGAAATTTTCTCTGTGTGAATAACTTTGAATTAAGGTTTGTAAATTTTCATACTACGAGAATTGATAAATTCATTCAAACGTGTATTAACAAGAAATTCTTATTCCATACTGTGGATAATGTAGACACACATGCCGAGTTTTTAGTCTGTTATTTATTATTAATGAAGAAAGTTGTGTTAGTGGTTAAAATCACAAGCAGAATTATCATTGTTGCACACAACTATATAAAAATTATTCCGATTAGCACTATCAAGCTTCACAGCTCATCGTCAGATCGGAAAAATGAGCTGTGATTTTCCGATCTGACGATGAGCTGTGAAGCTTGAAAGCGCTAATCGGAATAATTTTTATATAGTGGTGGCAACAGTTATAATTCTGCTTATTTATTATTAGTAGAAACAATGTCTACAAAACACAAAATGAGTTTCCTTAATTTTTGAATTTGTTTTGAATAAAATTATAACGTGTTATTCCTGGTTATGTAGTCTTGTATCACCATGCTTTCATTGTCTTGAATTTCGGACCTGCTATCCTCACATTTATTGCTGATGTCATGTAACAATTACAAAAACATTGCAGTTATTTATGTTCAACAAGCACAGGTAATAAATTTATAACTGCGTTATCGTGAGACAATTATCAATTCTCATTTGTGCCCCTATCTCAGGAAAAAACAATAGTTAACGTCTTGTTAGCTGTAAAAAAGTAAGTTTGTTGCTTTCGTGGTTCATTTTGTTAAAGTTTACAAAGTTTGTGGATCCGTAAGTTATTCCAGGCATAAGTTGTCACACGATCGACGTAACAGATTATTTGGAAACATTAAAATATGTGTTTAAATGTGTTCAAAATATGTGCACATTTTGTTGAAAGGAAACGTTTACTTCATTATTAATTGAAGAGTTTATGATGTCCGGGCTATTTAGCCATTGTTGATTACTTTGATATGCCATTTTCTAGATGTGTCGGGCACCCACCGGAGGCCCCAATACACAAATATAAAGATATTTGTATTTATAATGTTTAATCCTATAATTTATTTAAAGTTAGTTAAGTTAGGTTAGATAACAGAAACAATCGTTTACATGATTCATTCTAACAATAACTTCCTACAGATTAGTGTAAGCTTGAGAAGCTGATCTAAATTAGCAAATTCTCTATTAAGAGACCCTAAAATTTTCTTTCTGTAAACACTTGAAATGTTAAATGTTTTCATTGTTAATGTTAACGAGAAGAAGAATTTGTTTTTTCGGTAAACAAGAATGCCCTTTTAGATACGGCAGTGGTCGACAAAACTGCTAAAGGGCACGAAGATAAACGGATAGATTACTGGCTTGATACCCTTAAGCTGTTTGCTCTACTTAGCCAACACAGTATACCGAGACAGAGTCCTATCTAGTACATAGTATTATCTAAACAAATTACTTAACATTAATGTGTGTATGTTGCTTATAGTTTTAATTCACATTAATGGCTTGCGTTAGTGCTCGTTAATGGTATTTGTTGTATATATTACTAAAGTTATCACAGAAGATAACTAAAAGTTTGCGTTTCTTGAACGATATTATTTACACTAATAAATCAAATCAGATATTTTTAAATCAATGCAGACAAAATGTTAAACAGAATTTAATGGTATCATAATCTCTAGCTGTATAGATTTTAATCTTCCACAAAAAAATGTTCTTTAGTACATTCGTAAACTTGATAATAATAAGTAAGTCTGACAAATACAAGAACGCATTGCATGTTTATAAATCACAGCTCAAATGAAGACAGAAAACTATACGTCGACTTAGTAGGCCTTTTTGGTTCATATTTGTCAAGTTTTATTAATTACAGATACTACATTCGTCTACATTGCAAATGAAGAAAATAAATCTCAGATTACTAGTTGTTGATTAGAGTTCAATTCTCGGATGCCAATCAGAACAACAATTTGAAGACAACCCAAAGGTGTCTTTATAAAACATGATACCGTCAACTTTAATAACAATTATATAAATTCAAATAAAATACACAACAATGGATTTTACTACTTAGTATTATTAAATTAAATCATAAGTATTTATTAAAAATTTGAAGGAAAATATTCATTACCACCCACCATAACCCTCACTTAGGTAAGCCTACTCTAAAAAACGCAAACATTCATAAGTACTCATAGAAAGGTATCCAACATTAAATAAGTATAAACATTTACACACTACCTTTACAAAATATCATACATATTGTTACGACGATACCAGCAATGTCGTATTGTTTAGTGGAAACAGAATAACAGACACTAACGAAGTCACTAATTACAACCTTTGATTAGACACAAACAACAGTTATAAATCAAAAAAGCACTCTTATAAAATAATAGTAGTGTGTTGGAAGGGGTATCGGGCCAGTCAGTGTGACGTCACGATCATCTGAACAGGGGTGGAGGGGGTTGGTGACGTCACGATCAGCTGTTTGTAACGTCATGAACAAACAAAACATGGCAGCTATTGATGACGTCATGAGTAGCCGATCGTGAGGTCGTTGATCTGGTCAGAGTAGATCGTGACGTCACGCTTGCTGGCTCGATACCCCGCGTACTTGGCCGTGTGTGCGCGCGCGCGCGCGCGCGCGCGAATTTCTCGCAAAATATTTCGGTTTCGTTCATTTCGGTCTCCGTCTCGGTCTCGTTCATTTCGGTCCCCGTACTGGTGGTCGGGCTCGGGCTCCGGACGAAGCGTCGCTCGCGACTGTCGCCAGAAGATTGAACGGTATAACTAACGAGCTCCGTTTATATAGGCGGACAATCCCCCCTCTTGTTCTACTATCGAGTGTAACTACCACTGTTTCAGTGACGTCATGCTCTATCAGTGACGTCGCTCTCCTGTTTCAGTGCGTCATGCTGTTTCAGTGACGTCATGTGGATCTAATCGAGAAGTCGTTGATCCGGTCAGTTGATCGACACGTGTCCTCCTGCTCTAGGATTCTCTCCGTGTTGTACGCGGGGTGCGGGAGGAGGGGGTACTGTTGGCGTGTATGTATCGTCACAACTGATTGTGACGTCACTCGCCTAGGATTCTCTTCAAAATATCTCAGGGACACGTGACGTCACTGGCATAGGATTCTCTCCAAAATATCTCGGTCTCGGTCTCGGTCATCTCGTTCTCGGTCATCTCGGTCGGTCCTCAGGCTGTTTTCGTGCTCGGTCGGTCCTCGGGTTGTTCTCAAGTTCGCTCGCGGTCCTCGTTTCGGGCTCTGTTGGCGTGTATGTGTATGCTGGTGGTCGGTCGGTGCCAGGTTCTGGCCCGGGCTCTGGCTCTGGACGAAGCGTCGCTCGCGACTGTCGACACAAGACTGAACGGTATAGCTAACGAATCCTGTTTTTATAGGCGGGCAATCCCCCCTTCTGTTCTACTATTGTGCGTGTAACTACACAACATCCTGTCAACACTAATAGAATTGCGCCATAACGCTTCACCGCGGCGGTGATACGATGCAGCGGTTCTAACAATTGAATTGCACAACAACGCGTAACTAATTGAGCAATAAACAGCGACAGTTCCAATAAAAAAACCAAACCCGGTCCACGCAAGTCATCGAGAGGTGTTGCTCCGGCAACAGCGAAAGAAATAGGTAAGAAATAAACCGCAACAGTTCCAGTAAAAAAACAAACCCGTCCACGAAAGTCAGGGAGAGATGTTGCGCCGACAGCGGTCAATGAAACACTGACCTCTGTCAACACTTTGTCAGTCGTATAAATGGTGGGGAAGCAGTGGAAGGGGTGAAAGGAACGAGGAGGGGGAAAATAACGTGCATACAAGCAACACTTCTAACAATTGAATTGCACCATATTGTTTCACGGTGATATGATGCAACAGTTCTAACAAGAATTTCCTGTGATCGGTCAGGTATTGTGAAATACACTGACATAAATTATTGTCGTGAATCTTATAACTAGATGCATACGTATCGTTGTGTCAAATATGTATAATTAAAACAACGTTATGTCGTCTCGTCCCTTCCAAGCGACCCAGGAGGTGAGACGAGCGGGCTTGGGCTGAGCTCGGGCTCGGGATATCCTCTGTGTTCGGATCAACGTTTCCTTGCGAGTTTACGCAGACCTGTAATGTCGTATTTGAAGATCGAAAACGGTGCGCGTTTTCGTCGATTACTACGCCCAACTCGAAAAAATCCGTAAGGCGCGAATCCATTCTTCGCGACGTAAAGAGCTTTGGGTAGAACGTAGACGGAACTTCGTTCCGCGTGTAACGCTCGCATGGCTTCCTTGAATAACGGTCTCCTGTACTCTTTCAGTACGGTCAAGACATACCTTCTGCGATCGTCGGGACACTCCGCCGTCGTCGTGTCGTCGATTATCGAAACGAACGCGCCCGACTCGTGTTCGGACGTATTGGTTATAAAATATTCCAGTTGATACAGCTTCCCGGTTTCCAAGTCGTCTGTGTTGATGTGGTCGAACGCCGTCAACAGTTTCATTAAGCTAGATTCCATAGCTGTAAAAGCGTGCGTCCGTTACCGGTGACGGTCGACGAAACACTGAGCTCTGTCTACACCGCGTCACCGGCATTAATGGTGGTAGTGATGGAAGGGGGGTAAAGGACCGAGGAGGGGTGAAAAATAACGCTCATAATGTTTTTTTTTGTTAATACATGTATTATCAAAGAAAAACACATATTAAGAAAAGTGTTACAAAAATACAAACAAACAATATTTACAATTTTGCAATAGTAATGTCCGCTACACGATCTTTTTGTCCGTTGTACTGTAGGTAGAGCGTGTCCGGTTGTACGCCTTGCAGTTCCTCATGCGTCGTAAACAGTTTCGAGTATCTCTTCGGCAGGTAGACTTTCAGTAATCCCGTGCCATCCTTTCCCTTCGTTATAACGGCCGCCAGAGAAGGTCCGTACCGGGTCGTCTCGTTCTGCAATGAACGAATCTGACACTTCGTACCCGTTTGTAGGTCGTGACATAATATGTATTCGTAAACGTTGACGCTCCTAAATTTTTGTATAAACGAATAAATCTTACTTGCTTGCTTAGTAAGTCTGCTGGTTGCGAAGCGTTGCTTGCGACTGTCGACACAAAAGTGAACGTTATAGCGAACGAGCCCCCGTTTATATAGAGGGACGATCCCTCCCTCCCTGTTCTACTGTTGCGTGTAACTATTGCACAATATCCTGTCAACACGTATTGCACCATACTGTTTCACAATGATATGACGCTATATTTTTTAACAATATTGTGAAATAGATATGATGCAACGTTATTAACAATATTGTGATACAGAAGTGACGAATAAATAATTTTATAAAAACGCTCTGACGTAAGCACGAATCTTGGTCCTACGTAAAGGGCACTTTCGCAGACATACTGTACACAGCGTGCAGGCGACGAAATGACAACACGGTCGAAGCACTACTTCGATGGATTCCGTGTAACAGACCTTACACCGGATTTGTTGTACTTCGTCTTGTTTCTCAGACGTCTCCGTATGTTCTTCTTCTTCTTTTTTCTTCTTCTTCTTCACGCTTGAGTTTATGACTCACTGCGTTTCTTACGGAATCAACGAAACTTTTTCCCTTCTTCAACAATAGGTAATGGTATTCTGGCAGATGGCGAGCGTGTTGCGTCCACGCATCGTCGTCGGCTTCCACATGTGTAGGCCTCCACCGCAAGCAAAGCAAACGGTTTGATCGCTGCGTCCCGTGTAAAAAACCTCGCTTCGGCCAGCGTTTCGGTTCGTACGCACATTGCGATCGGCTACTCTTTTCAACGAACGTTTTCATTCTTTTCTCGTACGTGTCGAACCGCGGGAAAGTGTGAGCGGTCGCCGGTACCGTACACTCGCGGACGACACTCTCGAACCGACACAATGCAATGAGACTGTTTGCGAACCCGACACTGTTCGACGCATCGTGAATTCCGCGTACACGAAAGAAATGTTCCGCAAGCCAGTCGCATTTATCGACGTGCAGAGCAGGCAACGTTACGCGAACGTACCCACCAGACCAGGAAGTATCTTGCCGACAACAACATGAAGTTGTTCCGCCTACACCTGGAATTAAGCACTGTGTTGTCACCTGGCCACTGGGATCTGGTGGATAGCCTAAGTTCCAGCGCTTCCGAGGCCGTTCGCGAGAGTGTTCGATCGCGCCATGATAGTAAGTACTGGAGAGATAGCCCCGAGGAGAACAACCAGGGACATTAGCGAAGCAGCTTAGAGACGGACCGGACAGTAGTGAGCTTGTCGGACTGCCAGCTTACCGCCACCGAAACTGCTGTCCTGGCGAGGGGGGAGAAGTTTGCAGTGGCCTCTAAGAAGATTCCAGTGGAGAACATCATTGCCAAAGTTGAAGCTGGAGTGCGGCGGCTGCCGCGTGAACTGCCTGTGAACTGGCTAGAGCGAAACCGCCGCGATGCAACATACCAGTGGGTGAGCTGCGGGCACTAAGAACATTAAGGCGAGATGAAACTATCATCATATTACCGGCGGATAAGGGGAGCGCTACGGTTGTAATGAACACCGATGACTACCAAAGGAAGATCGGAGAACTGCTGGACCCAGAAACATACAAGAAACTGCGAAGAGTTCCGACTGCAGTGGTCCTTAAAGGGACCGATTTTCTGGTTAAGCGGTCTTCCTTGGAGCCTGATGTGAATGCAGCCGTCCGGTGTTCGGAAGCCCTTCCACCTAGGCTTTATGGCCTCCCGAAAATTTACCTCAGACCGATCGTCAGCGCCACAGGGTCTCCAACATACCATCTGGCTAAACACTTGACTGAGCTTCTCCGGCTACATATAGGTGGTACGGAGTCATATGTGAGGGATTCAACCAACTTTCTTGGAAAGCTCGGGGGATTATCGTTGCGGCCTGGAGCCATAATGGTCAGCTTTGACGTGGTTTCGTTGTTCACCATGGTGCCCGTGGATGATGTCCTTGGCCACTTAGCTAACCTTTTTCGGGCAGACATTACAGCGCTTTTCCGGCATGTTCTAAAAACTACCTATTTTCAGTACGGCGGCGATTTCTTTGAAATGATTGATTGTGTGGCCATGGGGAGTGCACTCAGTCCTGTGGTGGCGAACTTTTATATGGAAAGGTTCGAGCAGTGGGCAATTTCATCTTTTCCGTTGAAGCCGAGGTGCTGGTTCCGGTGTGTTGATGACACCTTTGTTATCTGGAGCCATGGAGAGGAAGAACTCGGCAGGTTCCTGGCACACCTCAATCAGGTGCACCCACGGATACAGTTTACCGTTGAGAGGGAGACCGACAATCAGCTGGCTTTTCTGGACGTGTTGGTCCTTAGAAGGACCGATGGCAGCCTCGGATATAAAGTTTATAGAAAACCGACGCACACTAACCGCTATCTCCATAAACACTCAAACCACCATCCCAGCCAGAAGAGGGCGGTGTTGAAGACCTTGGTGGACCGAGGTAGGAGGATATGCGAGCCCCGGTACCTCGATGAGGAGCTGCGCGACCTCGAACTAGCGCTGCAGGCCAATGGCTATTCCGCCGGGGATGTGAGACGAGCGGTCCGGCCGAGAAGAACAGCCAGGCCGGAAATGGAGTGACGGGAAACCGTCGATTTCGCGGCGTTGCCCAACAGCCATGGGGTGACGGACCGCATTGGTAGGCTGCTCAGTCGGCAAGGTGTGAGGCCAATATTCAAGCCATCGTGCGGTGTGTACGGAGATCCCTGCTCATGTGGCCAGGGATATATTGGTACCACGAAGAGCAGCGTCCGCACGCGCGTGCATGAACATAGCCGTTACTGTAGATTGGGACAGCCGGAGAAGTCTGCCGTAGCCGAGCACGCGCTCGCCAATGCCGACCATCGGATCCGTTTCGATGAGACGAAACTCTTGTCGGCGGTGAGTGATTACTTCCCTCGTCTCCATATGGAGTCCGTCTTGATTCATAAGCATGCTGCGATCGCTATGAATCGGCGGCCAGGTCAGAGCTGTTGGGTTGTGCGTCGTGAGACGACCCAATGGGTTCCTAGTTCCGAGCCTCCGGTAGGGGCTATGATGTAGTTACAGTATTTGTCGAGGCCGTTTCCAAGAATCACCTGGACGTGGTCGGTACTTGCCAAGGCCAGCTATGAGTGGGTTTGTCTGGGTCCTCGCAGCTCGGACGTAAAATTTACGTGCAAGTCGCCTTGCGGTGTCATCCAAGGAGCGGACACCGAGTCCTCTTCTCAGGAGACGAGAAGAAAACCGATAGGGGACTTTGGCCGCTAGCCGAAGCCCTCTATCGAGAACGCTTTGCAACCTTCTTTTATGAACGGTTGCGAGGTAGCCCCAGACGGGAAGAGCGTAGGTAATGATCGGCAACAGGTACGCGTTGACGATCAACTTACCCAGCTTGCGGGTCATAGCCTTGTTGGCACGTATCGGAAACAGTTGCGCGAGACGAGCGGACGCTTTCTTTCGCATCGTCTCAGCGTGGACACGCCAGGTGAGCCGACGATCAAGGTGGACACCGAGGTACTTTACTTCTCTCGACCAGGGCAAGTACGTTCTACCGAGTCTCACTCGGCCTCGTGGTTCTTTCCGGCGCTTTGTGAATAGCACCGCGGAGCTCTTGGTTTCGTTGACGGCAACTTTCCAGCTTTCCGTCCACGTCGAATACGCATCGAGTGCGCGCTGAAGTCGTGGGATAGCAAAGTCTGCGTTCCGATCGGCGGTATAGACCGCCGTGTCGTCGGCAAACAAAGCCATCTGGACTCCAGGCTCTCTGGGTGCGTCGTTGACATACACGGAGAACAGGAGAGGCCTTAGCACGCTACCTTGAGGTACCCCGGCTGTAATATGTCTCTCGGAAGAGACGTGGTCGTCTATTCGCACGCAGAAAGTCCTCTCCGTCAGAAAGCTAGCAATCATATGAATCGGCGGGGCGAAAGCATCGCATTAAGTACTTTTATGGCATGGCGCGATGCGAGCAACTCACACAACTTCTTGTTTCTGATTGGCCGTTGATGCAGTCCTTACCTGTGCGGGAGTTGAAATTAGCAAAACAATTAGCACAAGTGGCATCGCGGGAAATCACTAGCCTTCCCCACAGTACTTCGCGGAAAACAACTGAGTACCTAATGGCATGGCGTGGTGCGAGCCAAACATACACCATCTTTATTGTGATTGGCTGATGATGTCATTTTTACCTGTACGTGGGACTTTGCTAAATTTATAAGTACAGGTAAGTAGAGGGAAAGTGGTGATTCTACCCACGATGAGGGGGGGTAGAGGACATGATTTATGGCTCTGACGTCACCGATTCATGTCGTCATTGGCTCTGACGTCACAGATTCATGACATCACAGATCCCTCTACCCCCCTCATCGTTGGCAGAATCACCACCGTGGTAGAGGGAATGCGACGAGGCGTTGACGGGTTCCGAAATTCGGCATTGAGCAAGGTGATGGGTACCGTTACACGAAAAGTTTGGGTTACTTGACGGTTCCCGAAATTTGGTGGAGAGACCGGTCTCACCGGGATGTGAACCCGGTTCGCAAAACCGACATGCTAACCGTTACACCAAGAGACCGTTGTTGTTTTATCGTACTTTATTTTATTTAAAAATAATGTTATTATATCAATCATATATAGAAAAACATAGATACAAATCTAATTATAGGAAATAATGATGTTATATCTCTCATATGTAGTATACCACTGATTTGCAAGTATTTATATTGTGCATATCCTTGAACTTGAACGTGCGATCCTTTGTGAGGTATTACATTGACCGTAGGGTAAAAATAACTTGAACAGGATGTGCTTAACCTTGAGTGTGTGTAGTTTAACATCTGTTGTAGAGTATAAAAGACGCGTTCATGCTATGCAACTATATCAGTTACTTGTCGCACTGAAGGGGAAGGTATGTTATATTTATGTTACCTTTGTGAATTTAAATAATATTTGTTTTAATACATATTTCAGGTTGAATAATTTTAAATCAATGTTATTATAAAACAGATGAATATGTAATCGTTATTCTAACAGTAGACGTATGTGTCTTATAGAGAAAATTCACTTTACAATGTGATATGAAATGTAAATGTATAATCATATAATATTGCATATGTTTGTCTGAGGATGTTATTATATTACAGAATTTGATTGTATGTAGACACTTCTCACTGAAATATTTTAAGTGTATGAATATATTTGTTCCAATCTCATCGGTATGCACACACTCTGAAAACTGGTTTTTTGAAGCCAGCTGAACTCTATACGACTTGCGGTGGGTGTGTGTGTCTGTACGGCACTAAAAACAGGTTTTTTGTAACGAAACGCATGAGGTCTGTGACGGGTCACTGTTACGTCGCGTGTGATGGCGTGCATAATAATTATTCTACAAAGTGTATTTGTTTTTTGTGTATACTTATAATCGTTGTATATGTTTGTAGTGAAGGGTGCCGTTTATAAAAAAAGGGTTTGGTTGAAATTATAGTAAGTAAATTATTTTTTATTATTGTGTAACAATGTATGTACTGAAAGCGCACGGTAGGAATTATATTATGGTCTTCGTTCATAGAATTGTTTTATGTGTCACAATTTATGTGTTGAAAGCGTACGGTAGGAATTACATTATTGTATTTGTTTAAAAGGTACAATAACAAATACGATATATATTTCATATATTTTTTTAATAACATCGAAAGATTTTTACACATAAGACAATTGGTAATTACTATACATTACCACAAAAATATATTTTATAATTGTGTACAGTATATATTGTTAGTAAATCTGTTTTAGCCTGTGTATGTTACGTACATGATACAACGTTATGCATTTTTTAAAAAGGATTTATTAAAAAAATCACGTTCTCTTTCTGTCACGCCTTCTGTAGATATCTGTTTAGAATATTATGTATTACATAATTGTACAAAATTAAGCTCAATCTTTATAGACTACACACGCACATCTACATGCATAATACAACTGGTAATTACTGAACATTACCACACAAATATTTTTTACAATTGTGTACAGTATATATTGCCAGTAAATCTGTTCAGCCCACGTATGTTACATACATGATACAATGTTATACATTTTTTTAAAACGATTTATTAAAAATCGTTTTCTCTTTCTGACACGTCTTCTATAGATATCTGTTTAGAATATTAAGTGTTACATAATTATACAAAATAATCTTTCTCTTTACGTTCATAAGAGAATTGTAAATTACAACAAGACAATTCTGTTCAGGTCTATGTATGTTACACACATGATACAATTTTATACATTTTTTGGAAAGGAGTTATTAAAAATAATTTTCTGTCACGTCTTCTGTAGATATCTGTTTAGAATATTAAGTGTTACATAATTATACAAAATAATCTTTCTCTCTCTCTTTACATCCATAAGAGAATTATAAATTACAACAAGACAATTACTATACATTACCACTACTACAGACCTCAAATATGTATACAAAATAATCTTTCTCTCTCTCTCTCTCTTTACATCCATAAGAGAATTGTAAATTACAACAAGACAATTACTATGCATTACCACTACTACAGACCACAAATATGATCAGTATATAGTGTTAGTATATCTGTTCAAACCATTTTGTACTTCATCGTTGTGGTTGTATTCTATGTTACATACGTGATACGATGTTATACATTTTTGAAAAGGAGTTATTAAAAATAATTTTCTGTCACGTCTTCTGTAGATATCTGTTTAGAATATTAAGTGTTACATAATTATACAAAATAATCTCTCTCTCTCTCTCTTTACATCCATAAGAGAATTGTAAATTACAACAAGATAATTACTATGCATTACCACTACTACAGACCACAAATATGATCAGTATATAGTGTTAGTATATCTGTTCAAACCATTTTGTACTTCATCGTTGTGGTTGTATTCTATGTTACATACGTGATACAATGTTATATAAAACTGTATTAAGGATTATTTAAAATCAATTTTCTTTTCTGACATGTCTTATGTTGATATTTGTTTAGGATATCAAGTGTTACATAATTATGCAAAATAATAGCAGTTAACAACTAGCTCTAAGCTCGCTCTTTACACACACACACATCCATATGCATAAGGCAACTGCTAATTACAACAAAAGAATTACTATGCATTACCTGGCAAAACACGTTCTACTACAGACCACAAATATTTTCTCAGTTGTGTACAGTATATATTGTCAGAAAATCTATAAAACGATAAATTTATGTATTTTCAAAATTTTACTTTATGTCATCGCGTACCTTATACGGTGTACGCGGATTTTGAATCGTTCGTTGTACCAATCGCTCAAACCACAGGAAATAAATCGCTAAACGTGACACACCATGTACCGGCTAGTTTTTGCTACCTGATTGTCGACTGGGAGGGAAAAGCCGTCAAGGAGCCAGTACTGTATCGCGGAAAAAACGTAGTGGATACGTTCTTGAGTACGCTGTTAACCGACGTTCAGAAACTGGATAGAAAATTCGCTGAACCCAATACCATGTTGGAGGACGATGAGCGTGGTTTTCAGAACGCCACACATTGTCATCTTTGTAAGGAACCGTTAACGGATGAGAAAGTACGCAACCACTGTCATGTAACGGGACAATATTTAGGAGATGCACACAATGCTTGCAATATCAATTTTAAAGTACCCACACACGTACCGGTATTTTTTCATAATTTAAGCGGTTACGATTGTCATCATCTGATGCAAGCATTTGGGAAATATAAAGAAGAAGAAATGTCGTGTATAGCGACTAGCAGCGAGCGATACATCTCCGTTTCACTAGGACCCCTCAGGTTCCTAGATTCCATTCGATTTATGAACGAGTCTCTGGAAAAACTTGTCGGTAACCTTTCAAAAGATAAATTTAAAATTCTGCATCAGTTTTACACGAACAATGTTGACTTGCTGCTACGTAAAGGCGTGTACCCTTATGATTACTTTACTGACGAATCAAAATTTGACGAGACGCAGTTACCGTCGCGCGATAGTTTTTACAATGCATTGACAGAATTGTCCGTAGAGGAGAAAGATTACGCGCACGCTCAAACGGTTTGGTCAGCATTCAACATGCGTACGTTTGGAGACTATCATGATCTTTATTTAAAAACAGACGTACTTCTGTTAGCAGATGTATTTGAAAACTTTAGAAACATGAGTCTCCAATATTACGAAATTTATCCGTGCAACATGTACACTGCTGCCGGACTAGCATGGAACGCAATGTTGAAAATGACCGGTGTGCGTTTAGAGTTACTGACTGACCTTGATCAACACCTGTACATAGAGAGCGGGATCCGGGGCGGTTTAGCGGCAATTTCTAATCGGTACGCCAAGGCCAACAACCCTCACATTTCCGATTATGACGCAAGCAAGCCGCACAACTATTTACTGTACCTCGATTGCACCAACCTGTACGGAACGGCTATGACACAGCCTTTACCACTGTCCAATTTTCGTTGGTTGGAACGTACAGAGATCGATTCGTTGAACGTGCACGCGTTACGCGACGATGATGACACCGGTTACATCCTTGAAGTCGATCTGCGGTATCCACATCACCTACACGACTTACACACCGACTACCCTTTAGCACCTGAAAAGCGTACTATTGCAGACAGTATCCTTTCACCGTACTGCTATCGCATGAAGTTGTTAAAAGACTTTGTGTGCAGTAGCGGTAAGGTAGAGAAACTGATAACGTCCCTTGAGGACAAGACAAAATACATTGTTCATTACAGAACACTGAAACTCTATCTCGAACTGGGAATGGAGTTGAAAGCGATTCACCGTGTGTTGGCATTCAATCAGTCCGTGTGGTTGAAACCTTTCATCGAGTTTAATACGGAGCGACGAAAGGAAGCCAAAAACACATTTGAAAAAGACTTTTTTAAGTTAATGAATAACGCACCGTACGGAAAATCGTTGGAAAATGTACGGAAGCGAATCGATTTCAAGTTAGTTGCAAACGAGAAGAAACTTCTCAAACTAACGTCTAACCCCAGGTTACAACATTTTTTCATTTATAACAATGACCTTGTAGGTCTCACGATGAAAAAAACATCCATTACACTGAACCGACCTTTGTACGTTGGGTTCAGTGTATTGGATATTAGTAAGCTGATCATGTATCGGTTCCATTACGGATTCACGATGAATACGTACGGTCCATGTGCACGTCTGTGCATGACAGACACGGACTCACTGTTGTACGACATTCGTACCGACGATGTGTACAAAGACATGAAGGAACGTCTCGAACTCTTTGACACGTCTGAGTATCCTAAGACACATCTGTGCTACAGTGAAACAAACAAGAAAAAGTTGGGTACATTTAAAGATGAAACGAATGGAACACCGATACTTGAATTTGTTGGGTTGCGTGCGAAATGTTATTCATTCGTTACGGCAAACGATAAGGAGAAAAAGGTAGCGAAAGGTGTGCCACGTTCCGCGATAGCTACACAGTTGAAACATCAACTTTATAAGCAATGTGTAAAGACCAATTCTCAAACTTATACTACGGCACAGACTATCCAGAGCAAAAATCATAACATATACACGACAAAGCTTACAAAATTATCGCTGTCACCGTACGATGACAAACGATATGTCTTGGATGACGGCGAAACAACACTAGCGTACGGTCATTACAAACTCTCTCAACCCAGACGCGAGATAATCCAGCAAGCGAGAGAATCCGTTATAAATTACGCGTTTGATGTACGTTGATATAAGACTTGTTTGCTGGACCAACACACTGTCAGTACCGATGATGAAGTCGGTGAGGTTCAGTGAAAACGTAACGGTATACCTCGTACCAAATTTTTGCGATTCGCGTTTTGGGTGGCGATATGGAGAACGTACGCAAAACTATTGCAAAGGAATTGCACAGACCGGTGAGAAGAAACTTTCCCAGACGTGCTGTGGAGGTGAAGGGGTTACACGATCTGTACCAAGCGGATCTGGTGGAAATGATACCGCATGCCAAGTTGAACAAGGGGTACAAATATCTAATGACGGTAATTAACGCATTTAGCAAGTATGCATATGCGATTCCCTTAAAAACTAAATCGGGTGTTGAAGTAGCGCACGCTCTCGAACCAATAATTGTAAAAAATAAAATGAAATACCTGCAAACGGATAACGGGAAAGAGTACTTTAACAGTGCAGTACAAGCTTTACTAAAGAGATTCAACGTTAAACACTATTCATCGTATAGCGAGAAGAAAGCATCCATCGTGGAACGATTTAATCGTACGTTGAAAACAAACATGTACCGTGCGTTCAGCGAGCAAGGACATTATCGGTGGTTGACTCTGTTGCCCGAGCTGGTGGAGGAATACAACAGCAGCGTGCACAGAACGATAGGTATGAAGCCGTGTCAAGTAGACGAGAGTAACGAACGACTAGTGTTGAAAAGAATAAAAAGAAATACCGCACCGCGGAAAGTGAGTAAGAAGCATAGGTTTAAAGCAGGTGATCGTGTACGTGTTAGTAAATATAAAATCATATTCGCTAAAGGTTACACACCAAACTGGACGAACGAGATATACACCGTGCACAGAGTTCAACCGACCGTACCGGTTACGTACTCGTTGAAAGATCACACGGGTGAAGTGTTGGAAGGCGGTTTCTACGAGCAAGAACTGAGTAAAACCAGCGTGGGCGACGTCTATCTCGTTGAGAAAATATTACGACGTAAAGGTGATCACGTGCGAGTGCGCTGGCTCGGCTTTGACGGTAAACACGATTCGTGGATACATAAAAAAGATCTGATATAATAACATTACCACAGTATTTTACCGAACGTAAACGAGTTAAGATGAAGATTGTACAACAATCGATAAAGTTAAACGTTAAGAATGTAGACTCTACTAAGTATAAAACCGAAGTCACTTATAATAAACACGGTCCATTGTTTCCGAACACAGTTCGATGTATCGTGTGCGGAACAACAAACAGCGGAAAATCAAACGTAGCCTTTAACATGTTATTCGATCCAAACGGACTGCGATTTCAAAACCTGTACGTGTTTTCCAAATCGTTGTTTCAACCAAAATACCGTATGTTAGAAGACGTTTTTAATGCTCTCGCTGACGAAGGGATGATGTACTTCACATACAGTGAAAACGATGAAGTACCGCCTCCGCACGAAATCACACCTAATTCTATCATGTTGTTCGATGATGTAGTATGCGAACGACAGAATAACATACGAAAATATTTCGCTATGGGACGGCATAGCGGTGTGGACAGTTTGTACCTTTGCCAGACGTACAGTCTGGTACCGAAGCAACTGGTGCGTGATAATGCCAATATCATGGTTTTGTTCAGACAAGATGATCTCAATTTGCGTCACGTTTATAACGATCACGTTAACACAGACATGAAATACGATGAGTTCAAAGCGATGTGCGCCGAAGCGTGGAAGGATAGTTACGGATTCTTAGTCATCAGCAAGGACTCACCGATAAACGCGGGTAGATACAGAGTGGGTTTCGATCGTTTTATACATAAATAGGATAGTCTGTGAGAAAAAGTCACCAGTGTCAAGATGGATGACAAGCAATTGACACAAGAAATCGATGCAATTAGCGACAACATAAGACAAAAGTATCGGATGTTGAAACGTGACCTCAGAGAGAGCGATGAACTATTAACCAGAACGTACAAACCTCTTTTGGAACCGCTAACCCAGATTTCTGAAAAGTTGAAAGACACCAGTGATAAAATTAAAGTTGAAGATGAAGATACGAAGACAGCTGTGGAGACGAGAACACCGTCGCAACCACGTTTCCTCAGAACGGAAGTGTTGGCACAAACGCCTGATGTCGAAACACCGAACGTGACCCTTGAAGAGTTTTTAGCAACACCCGAAGGTCGACAAGAAGCACAAGAATACGTTGAACAGTCTGTCGAAGGTCCGCTCGCGAGGAAATACTTACTACTCGCGTTATCCGACGATAGAGAAAAAAAGATGGATCATACGTACGGTGTACGCAACGTTGAAGACAAATGGATGGTGGGCAATTCGGTGTTGGAGATCAATCAAGACGACAGCTTCTACATAGCTGGAAAACGATACAGGGGCACACCGGGTCTCTACGAACTTATGTTTATGAAAGAACCCGACAAGAACGTCTACGATGAAAACGATTTAGCAGCGTATAAGTCTATACTGTCGGACACTAACGCTTATAAACATTATTATTTACCCGGTACTAAAGTAAATACAAACAAAGGTGTAAAGTACAGAGAGGTAATCGCCCGATTGTTCCCTCCGCGCAGCGGACGTGGTATCGATTACGTACACTGGAACGATCCAAACGAACTGGTTGAACGGTTGAGACTGCTGGTAAGTTCAAAACGCGCCGGTCACACCGGACACGACAACGAAATCATCTCAGTAGTAGAGGAATTACGTGAAGCCAACATTATCGTATAAATTTTATGAACGTCGGTGTAACAACTCATTGTTGTCAACACTGTCGACATGTGCGGATTAGATTTGACACCTGACTTTGAAATCGAAAACGAGAGACTGAAAACCTTTACATCATGGCCTGTGCATTTCATCAGTCCGACCGCTATGGTTGCCGCAGGCTTTCATTACACAAATGAAATTGACAGGGTTCGATGTTCATTTTGCGGTATAGGAATCTTTCGTTGGAAAGAGGGTGACGATCCGATTGTGTTACACACGCGATGGTCACCGCAGTGTCGTTACTTAAAACGGTTAGCACATCATTTGTAGCGTGCAGTCGTACAATGGTTGTGGACAAGTTCGGGAGACATCAAAGCGCCGTGAGCGTGCGACGAGAAACAAAAAGACAATTACGCGATACTGTAGGATTTAAGATTACGAATGATGGGCATATAGATGTTGAAAACAAAAAGATCCGCAATCTGAACGAACCGGATGCAGCAAAGGATGCTGTATCCTTGACTTATATGCAAACACATTGTCTGCTACTCGATGATGATCGTAAAAGCGTGGACGTTAAAGGGTGTAGATTGAAAAATGTTGATACTCCTGTAGACGTTAAAGACGTAGTCAACAAATATTACGTTGATGACAACTGTATACAACACTCGAGTCAAGAGAGAGGTGAGGTCATCGATGCACGAGATCGATGGGTAATCAACGTTCGAAGTCCGGAACAAGCGACCGATGCGGTCAACAAAAACTACGTTGACTCGAACGTCATTAAAAAAGAATCGAACAGCTATTTGTTTGGACAGAGCTGGTTGTCGGGAGTGAGTTCACCGATTTTTGCAGATGACGCGGTTAACGTAAAATACATGTTGCAGAACACCGTTAGCTTGGGCGAAGATGGTGTTTTCAAAGCAGCGGAAAAGAGAATAACAGACGTAGCGGATGGTTTTGCGGAGAGCGATGCTGTTAACTTACAACAATTAAATGACGTGAGACGATACGTAAGAAGCGAGATGTATAAAGTCGTTAAAACATTTCAGTATCAACTGGACAACTACTTATTGAAATTGTCTAAGCCACGTAGTTCAGAAGACAAGTGGACACTCGACACGAAGGAAATAAAAAGGTTAATAGATGAATACGATAAAAACACAGAAGAGAAAGACTGGAGATCGGTTTACGATGTACAACAACGTTAAGAGGAAAAAGGGGAGGGGCGTCGGAAACGTGTTTAAAAACGTTGTACCGTCCGTTGTTTCGTCAGTTATCAATCGAGCGGTGGACGCACTACCTGTCGAATTACATCTGCCGGGTTACAGATTCTGTGGACCGGGCACGAAACTCGAAGAAAGATTAGCGCGTGGTGATCGTGGAATCAATCAACTAGACGAAGCCTGTCGCGAACACGACATCGCTTACGCTCAATACAAAGACAACGAAAGTAGACGTATTGCAGATCGTAAACTCGCGGAAAAAGCGTGGGGACGGGTAAAGGCTTCGGATTCGGGTATCAGCGAACGAGCCTATGCGACAGCAGTTGCAGCGGCCATGAAAGCAAAATCAGCAATAGGAAGCGGCCGACGTCGTAAAAATAAAAAGAATGTGAGTAGTCGTGGTCGTGGTGGTGGGATGAAGAAGAGGAGGAAGAGAACTGTCCGAACCGCTAGGAAAAAGAAGAGAACTGCGTCCGGATTGTATCTACGTCCGTACCGAAAAAACTAATTCACATACCGCTCCGCCCGTTGTCCGAAGATGAATTACGTGTATACGCAAAAAAGCTAAACATACTGTATTTTAGAGGTGTTTACATGCGTAACGCATTACCGGATACAACGCCGTGGAAGAACGAAAGCGTCATCGTAAATTTGGACGACGAGAGCGGACCGGGAACCCACTGGGTATGTTACAAGAAGCGTGGAAATCGAGTACACTATTTTGACGGGTTCGGTAATTTACGTCCACCTCTCGAGCTGATGCAATATTTTGGTGATACAGCCGACGTTCGTTACAACTACGAACGGAAGCAACCTCCTAACACGGTCATCTGCGGTCATTTATGTTTAGACTTTTTATCGTCTTCTGATCAGTAAACTTCAGCATGTCGTCGCTAACGGTCACCGTGACGGGTACCGACGCTGCGAATCTCGTGTGTAACTTTTTCCCACCTCTCGAGTTATACGGTGAATGGTACGTTGGTCTATTGGATTTTACATCATATAATTCAATACCAAACGTTACTGAAGGAAAGAATAATGAATTTCCAGTAAAAATTTCCAAGGATCAGTGGTCCGTCATCAAGTTGCCTACCGGTACCTACGAAATCAGTGATATCGAAACGTATCTGCAGAAACAGTTAGGCGAGAGAACAATCAGTTTACGTCCAAACAACAACACATTAAAGTGTGAAATTTACTGTAAGCATGTCATCGACTTTTCGCATACACCGAATACCATTGCAAGTATGTTAGGATTCAAGGAGAATCAGCAGCTGGAAGCGTATAAAACACACGAGTCGAACGTACCCGTCGACATAATCAAAGTTAACACCGTTCACGTACGGAGTAATATCGTACAGGGTGCGTACAAGGACGGCCAGGACCAGCACACGTTGCATTCGTTTTATCCGACCGTGGCACCAGGTTTCAAAATAGTTGAAACACCGACAAACGTAATATACTTACCGGTAAACGTACAACGCGTTGACAACATCATATTGTCTCTCGTCGATCAGGACGGGGATTTAGTCGATTTTCGCGGTGAAGTTATCACGATACGACTGCATCTGAAAATATGGGATTGTATTTCGGACAGACGTTACCTGTAAAAAGGGAGTGTGTACGAAAGAAACGTGGTAGTCGGTGTTCAACGTTGAAGCGATTGACATCAAGGAACAAGCGTTTCTTGCTTTCACAGGGATTCAAATTATACGATTAACATAATGCCAGGTGAAATTTTAGCTATCGAACGAGGAGCGGTTTTCGATAACAGAATCGTTGAGTTCGAGTATCGTACGCACGCGCCGTATGCTTCCACCCGATACGGCAACAACGATGAAATACGTATACCCATTCAACAACAGGATGTTTTCACTTTACCGGCGGAGAGTTTTCTGTACATCGAAGGAACATTGACCAAGGTTAACGCTACCGACACAGCGTTGAACGTGAAATTAATCAACAACGCAATGGCTTTCATGTTCGAGGAGATCCGATACGAAGTGTGCGGTGTAGAGGTGGATCGTACGAAAAACGTTGGAATCACGAGCACCGTGAAATTGTTACTCTCGAGCAACGACCACGAAAGAAAGTATCTAATCAGTGCAGGATGGGCGGCAACAACCGACGAGTCGTTGACAGTACATGAGAGTACCGGTGATTTTACGTTTTGTCTTCCGTTGAAAATGTTACTCGGTTTCAGCGAAGACTACACACGCATCATGCTGAACGTTAAGCAAGAATTGATTCTGTTGCGTACGTCTACCGATCAGAACGCGATGGTGCTAAAAGAGTCGGGTGCAACTGCTAACGGTAATCTCGTACTAAACAAAGTACACTGGAAGATGCCCTATGTACGCGTGTCAAACAAGTACCGACTACCGATATTGGAGCACATCGAGGAGGACCATGAACTGGTGATGCCGTTCCGCAGTTGGGAATTGCACGAGTATCCCGTTCTACCGACAACAAATCGTCAATCGTGGACCATGAAGACATCGTCACAGTTGGAAAAACCTCGGTACGTAATACTGATATTTCAGACGGACAGAAAGAACAATATAGCGAAAAATGCGTCCGAATTTGATCACTGTAATTTAACAAATATTAGGCTCTTTCTGAACGATAAATACTATCCGTACGATAACCTGAACCAGGACATCGATAAAGAACGTTACGCACTGTTCTACGACATGTATACACGTTTCCAAACGTCATTCTACGACCGTAGCAAAAGAACCCCTCTTTTGTCACCTAAGGAATTTATAACGAAAGCACCGTTGTTTGTCATCGATTGTTCCAGACAAGAACAACCAATCAAGTCGTCCCCCGTTGATGTGCGTTTAGAATTTGAGTCCAGTAACAATTTTCCGGATAAAACCACCGCTTACGCTTTGATTATTCACGATAGGATAGTACAGTACACAGCGTTGTCGAATACTGTTCATCGTTTGTCATGAAAACCAGTTCTCCCCACCATATCATGAAATCAAGTCTTCTCATGCGCGCATCGCTAAACGAGTCTCAGTCTATTTGCACGATGGAAGGTGACGCGAGCAGCAGCTGTGAGTATAAATACGATCATGTATATTTATCGCTTACGTACTCTATTAACTACAGCAAGTACATAACCGTTGGTCTGTTTAATGAATTGAATTATGAAGCGGGTGTTCTCTTCAGAAATAACAAAAAACAAATATTACTCGATTTTTCCGAATGGAATTACCTGTTGATCTTCTACAAACACAACACGGTGTCATCTATGTTATTGTGCGAAGAAAACGAAGAACGTAAAAATAAAAAGAGTGTAATGAAAATGTGTAACTTTGGACAAACGTTTGTACGAATAAAAGATGGTGGTGACGAAAAATTCGTTTTTACCGAAGTCGAGTGGACACGGTTTGGTACCTTACACACGTTACTAACCAAATATTTCGTTCGCCTTTTTTATGATCAAGAACATTTTAAATCATACATTCATCAGGTACTAACCAAGAAATGTTATGTACCACCCTCATTCTTTTTTCCATCTTTTTTTCGCGATGAAGCCTCTCGCCATGATCATCAGCTTACGTTTGATCGTCTGTACGATGAAATGGTTATGCGCGGACAGGTGGGGGAAAATGTAGAAATACAAAATTACGTGAACGATACGGACACTTCGCTATGAACTCAAAGGCGTGCGTTGTCGAGTTTCAAGCGTTTCGCGGTGTAAATAACGTATACCTGATAAAAGAATTCGTGGCAGTTGACATAACTACTCGAAGGTACGTCATTGTATTATTTGCACCACCATACGACCGCCTTCATTTGCACCCAAAAATTCAAAAAATCAACACATGGATAGAGAACCACCATCATCGGATACGGTGGAACGATGGTAATGTACCTTACAAGGATTTGGTGCGCATCGTTTCACAAACGTGTTCTGATTTCTCAACCGTCTACACAAAAGGTTCAGAGAAGACAACGTTTTTACGTCAGTACCACGGTGAAGTTATTGATTTAGATAACATCCAAGCACCAGCAGTTCCCAGCTCTTTTAAACCCTCCGTGCAATGTCCTGTCCCTCATCATCAACCAGACACCACTCCTTTGTTTCATTGTGCACTGCGTAAGGCTTTGTTTTACGCAGACTGGATTCAACAACGCTGCCAGGTATCCGAAAATTGTTAGTGGGTTAATACTTAATATGTCTTACTTGTAGGTACGGGAAAGTGTCAGTCCAACAAAAGGAATCAGGTAATGTTAATATCACCATCGTATTATCCGATAGCTCTAAACGTTTTTAAAAAATTACACTTAAAAGAGTTAGTGAATTGCTATTACGTATCAAAAAACTTCAGATATTTTGCTTGCCAACGATTAGCACGTTTAAATAACAACGAGTGGAAATGTATTTCAAGATCATTTGAGTTATTAACAGAAAACTTCATTAAAGAATTCAAAGATAAAGTTATTTGGGAAGATGTTTCTTTGTTTCAAGTGTTGTCAGAACCCTTCATTAGAGAGTTTCAAGATAAAGTATCCTGGATGTATATTTCATTAAAACAAAATTTAAGCGAGGAGTTTATTATTGATTTTCAACATAAACTTGATTGGTATGCTATTTCATGTTCCCAGAAATTAAGCGAGGATTTCATTCGGAAATATAAAAATAATCTCAATTGGGATTGTATATCGAAATATCAAACATTAAGCGAAGGGTTCATAAGAGAGTTCAAAGCCAGTGTTAACTGGCTTTATATCTCGCTATCACAAAAATTAACCGAAGAATTTATTCGCGAATTCGAAAACAACGTTAATTGGAATCTTATTTATTTAAAACAAAACCTAACAAAAACTTTTATCGATGAATTCAAGCATAAAGTTAATCGAAATTATTTTAACTTATAATTATACGTTGTGCAATCATGTATCACTTGTCACCTGCGATATGAGTTTCTTGCTTTTAGGTACGAGAAAGCGTCGAAGGATGGAACCAATTGTATTTTCTTCGTAGCAACAACAACAACAATCTTCACATATTTAAATTTTATTTCTATGAAGGATTTCCTTATTGAATTTAAAATCTCACCTATTAAATTTTCTGGCATATAGAATGCACTTGTCAGTCATTTATCACTGTGGAATGTTAACTATAATGCACAGTTATACACAAACAATATATATGCATAGTTATATTTAGTTAATCATACTGGTGGAATGGGTGCATTAAATTTTATCATTCATGATTACGTGACGGAGAATGAGTTGGCAGTGTTTGTTTACAGTACACCCAGCATGCGTGATGATTGGTTGAGCCTGACTACGTCACTGTCGCGGTAGAAATACTCATAAACGTAGTCGGGTACATCGAGCGGGTCACTGGCACGGTAGAGATACCTGTAAACCTACCTCGGTGCGAATGGACCGCTTGTATGTGTTCAGTCTGCTTGTACGTCACTGTCGCGGTAGAAATACTCATAAACAACAAGCAGACGGGTGATGTGTACAAACATGAAAACTCATCTCCGTAATAATCATACTGCTGCTTTTTTGTTATTAAATAATGAAATAAAAAAATAAAAAAATATATATGCACGCACACTCACATACATGCACACGCGCATACAACATTGCACAGTGTATATTTGTTTTGTCTACCACTGTACGCGTACAGTGTTAGGTAACGTGGAGTAGGCCTGTTTTACATCTCCTCTTCGTAAAATGGGGAAACCACGTTAAAAAAAGCGTAGCGGACTCTCATTCGCCTCAGGCCGCTAGGGAGAGATGAGAGGTAAAATAATAAAAGTAAAATAATGTTTATTTATTAATAATAAATAAACTTACATTTTGCTTTTATGCTTTTATGCTAGACAACAGTAGATATCACTCGTCCACCTCAAGTACGAGACGAGAAGTATAAGTACAGAAATAATTACAGTTAAGCGACAACGGCCCCTTAGTGTAGCGGATGCACGCCGGTTTGGTGTACCGGAGGTGCTGGGTTCAAATCCGGGAGGGGTCGTAATTTATTTATTGTGTACAAATTAATATCCAATAGGACCTGTCACGGTGTCGTCACCAAATTTCGGGAACCGTCAAGTAACCCAAACTTTTCGTGTAACGGTACCCATCACCTTGCTCAATGCCGAATTTCGGAACCCGTCAACGCCTCGTCGCATTCCCTCTACCACGGTGGTGATTCTGCCAACGATGAGGGGGGTAGAGGGATCTGTGATGTCATGAATCTGTGACGTCAGAGCCAATGACGACATGAATCGGTGACGTCAGAGCCATAAATCATGTCCTCTACCCCCCTCATCGTGGGTAGAATCACCACTTTCCCTCTACTCAGGTAGCATGGCAGGACAACTTCAGCCTATACCACAGTACTGTGGGCCTGTACGTGGACACCTGACGATCAGGAGTTTTATACCACTGATGATGGCAGCCATTGGAGCTGCTGAAACGTTTATTTTTGTAATAAGCCATGGACCATGGCCAAACAGCCCGGATAACATGAATCATACATTTATGTTTATTGTTTAAACAAGCATTATAAATAATAAAACATTGTTAATAATCTCCGATCAAGATATCACTCGTTATTAAGTTCATCTCTTAAGCTATACGGTGTTACACACATTTAAAACATTCTTACCTCTAGACAGACATGTTAATAATCTTACTCTAGACATTTATTCAAATTGATTAAATAAAAAAATAAAATTTAAATGTATTAAGTTTTATTTTAATTGAATTCATTTAACTCACAGCTGACCTCAGCTTGCTCAATCTATACCAAAGTTTCTTTTTTTTTTAAATAATCTGTTAGACGTCTAAAAAGCATCTCCTAACGTCCAGTATCTCGCATCGCTCTTTGTAGCTTCTCTGGTGATACTCTTGCTGACCTAAACGGTCCCGGTACTCTACGTTTCCCGGAATAGTGTAAACATAATTACTGAACGTCTTTATTCGTTCGTAGATGAGACTTATACTAAAATAAAACTGTTCTGCCGACGGACAGCAAGTCCGACTGCAACTGTGTTTTGTTAAAAAGAGAAGGGTTTCCAGACGAACCCTTAATTTATACCCTCTTAAGATTCCGCACCTGTTGGTTCCGAAATTATCTTGTCGAGACCTGCAGATCACATGATAGCCCCCACTCCCGAACCTTTTCATATATTTGCAATTTTTTGCAAATGGCAATGTTTTGTACGGAATTGAGATAAGACAAATCATAGCTAATTTTATTAAGCACTTACTGTATTAATTTCAGCGTCTTAGTGTAATTTGCGTATTTTTGGCACATTTATTTCGCACTGACTTCGCGTAGTGTGTCCTATTACGTCATTTTCTTACAGTGAATACCTATAAAATTTACACACACTTTGGTGCCTTTTGTTTGTTTTTAAACTAATTAGTTTTCACACAGTAAATTAAAATATTTAATTTAGTAATTAATTGGGGAGGGTAGCTGAGATTCCTGTCTGTACATGCAGCACTAAGCACACAAGATACACGCGTAACACACATACAATCGAGCAGGTATTCTTTGCCTGTTGGAACAGGTTAATTTCTCCCATAGTATAACAATGAAACATTTTTACAATCCCGGACTTGTCCATTTACCCCAAACTTATAATAATTTTACAAATTTTATATTTATTTAAACCAGTGCTCAATACAGCATATGGCTGTATCGTTGCAGTGCATGTTTGGATAGATTTTATGCACTCTTTGATTCAGTGTTGGAATTCCTGGAAAGCAAAGACAATGATTTACTGCCCAATTGCCCAATTTAATTAATTCTAAAAATGACCTAGCTTATATGACTGACTTATTTGCCAAATTTTACGAAACCAATTTGAAGTTACAAGGTGATCAAATAAATTTAATCAAAACTAAAAGTAAAATATCTGCGTTTTTTGCAAAACTTTTTCTGTACAAACAAAACTTGGGGAGAGGAGAATGCTCTCAGTTTCCAAATCTTTCAAAATTGCAAAAACGAGATTAAGATTTGCTTGTTTATTGTCAACATTTAACGGCTCTTCATTCAGACTTCAGCCAAAGATTTGAAGACATTCTTTACTTGGGCATCCCCGATTGAGTGTTGGACCCTTTTGCAAGTAGACCCACAAACTCAGATGAATCCATACTAATACAGGAGCAACTTATTGAGTTATCCACAAATGAGGAGCTGAAACCAATGTTTGACCAAGAATACCACAAATTCTGGTTACAAAAACAGATACTAATTTTATATCCTGAATTATGGGCCATTGTACAGAAGCTGTTGATTGCTTTCCCGTGTTCCTATTTAGTAGAACGTGGATTCACTGCAGTTACGAGCCTCATCACGAAAAAAATAAACCGACTGCAAATTAGTGCTCGTGGAGACTTAGGAATGTTACACACAAACATCGAGCCGAACATAAATAATCTCATATTATCCCATCAGGTTCACCCATCTCATTGAAAAATAATGTGTTTTTGTATTTTAAAACAAAAGTTATAATTTCAATAAATACTACTATAAATATCAAAATGTTTTATTTATATTTTATTTTTACGTCACCATTCACCATTGGTGTCGTCATTGTCAGGTTTTTGCTATGAGAAGGGGTCCGTGGGCATAATAAGTTTGGGAACCACTGGTCTAGAGGCTTTCTTCTTTAACATAAAATCGCCAACACAGCTGCATAGTACTGCTAATATTGCATCTTTTACAGTTTTTAACATTATCGTTACAGATATTTTCTAAATACCACGCATTAAAGAATTATTTTGTTAAATATTAAATGTTGCTTGAACGTTTGGTAAATAGAAAACAATTGTTTGATGGATATGTTGGTTAAGTGATGGGTAAGTTATATTTCCAAAACTGCTGATAGCACCATAAATATGTAATATGACAGAACTCGTGTGTACGTGTTTGGAGCATTAACAGATACTACATTTAAGTATAAAATTATTGGAGTGTATGTCGTTTTAGAAAACATGCATCCTGGAACACTTCAAACATCGCTCTCTTTTGTAGATTATTTTAAAGGACTCTAGTGTGTACGCTACATTCTTTACATTTACGAAGTGGAAGTAGCGTTTTCAGATTTAAATGATACTAGGAAAAAATTAGTGGTAATAACATACGATTATCTTAGCTGACGTATTAGAGTTTTTACTGTTCCATCACCGTTTTATTGACAACAGGGAGTGGCTAAATTATAAACACGCTCTCAAGTAACAATTTTAGTTCAACTTTATAGTTTATACTGAGAGAACTCATTCACAAGGTGAACGTCAATTAGGTTATGAGATGAGGGTCGCCTGTGGGGATTAGAACAACTTACGTAATTTTCAATTTTAGAAGTTCAATACGTTTAACGATTAACTTGCCAAATTAGCTTGCCTTTCATGTTTTCACATTGTAATATTTTGTATTTTGTAGAAAGAGTGAGCCTTTAAGCATAATTTGTAATTTTGATGAAGTTTATTTAACAAATTGCAACTGTATTTGAAGGCGTAAAACGTGTAGTTTTATCCTTAGGAAACGTTTAGCGTTTGAATGGTAGTATGTTTTGTTTACTGTTACCTTTACTGAAAAGTTCACAGATGCTCATACCATTTAGGACACTAGAGCGTACGATAAGGTACAAAAATAAAGTATAACGGTTGCTAAGGAGAACATATCACCTCAAATTTGCTAGAGGCTTCCGAAATTTTATGGCTATAAGAAATGTTTAATAAGCTTCAATAATTAGTGTTAAGTTTTAATGGAGATTAATTAAATTCTTCATTAGTTTCACGTTGGTTTACTTTAGTATCAAAACCAGAGTGAATATTTGTATTTGATTATTAACGCTTGACAGTTACAACTTTCAACCGCACACCCCTTCATTCATTCATTCTCTCTCTGGTTAACCCCGCGTGCCTCCCCCTCACCATCGGCCCACAGCTGTGGAATGTAGCCGGTACGCTCTGGTTTGCTCCCCTCGGCAGGGTTATATTATCTTGTTTCCCCACGCCTGTGTCCCCCCTTCACCTCGCCCAAATCTGACGCTCTCTCTCGAACTGCAGTGTTCTATTCACTTCTCCCTCGTCTGTGAATATCCGATGACTTTCACGCTCTGTTTTTTTTTTTTTTTTTTATTGGAACCGTTTTGTGCAATCCAGTTGTTAGAACTGTTGCATTCTTACACCGTGAGGCGTTATGGCCCAATTCTATTAGTGCTGACGAATAGCCGGGTGCTTTGCTATGACATATTACACATTTCATGATCGCAAATTGCAGTTTATTGCTTCGATATATTTATTGTTTATAAATTAAATGGTGCTAACGGGTTTTACAGATTTGATTCGAGTCGTTTGTTGGTACTGACGACTTGTTACATAAAATATTGCTTGTATTAAATTATGCAGATATATTTTGGTATTAACAGGTTTTTTCCCCTCCTCGTTCCATTCCCCTCAACCCACCGTTTATACGAATGATCAAGTGTTGACAGGGTCAGTGTTTCGTTGACCGCGATCGGAGCAACATCTCTCAATGACTTTCGGGGACGGGTTTGATTTTTTTTTATTGGATCTGTTGCTGTTTATTGCTTAATTGTTTACGTGTTGTCGTGCAATTCTATCGATGTTTTAGACTAGATAGGTCTTTTGATAAGACTTAAGCCCCTTTCTCTGTTTTTCTGTTTTCAAATTGCTGTTTATTGCTTAATTATTTTTATTATTTATTTGTTAATGACTTAGATGGTGCTACCTGGTTTTTTTATGTTACGTGAAGATGTTGCTTGTTTTACATCATTTTGGGCTCATTCGATAATGGGGTTGTACAATTCCTGACGATACACTTTCTACAGTTTTCCGTTTGTATGTATGTTTTTTTGGTATGCACGTTAATTTGCCCCTTCCTCGTTCGTTTCCCGGCTACCCACAGTTTATACAAATGACACAGCATTGACAGGGTCAGTGTTTCGTTGACCGCGGTCGGAGCAACATCTCTCGCTGACTTTCGTGGACCGGGTTTGGTTTTTTATTGGATCTGTTGCTGTTTATTGCTTAATTAGTTACGCGTTGTTGTGCAATACACTTGTTAGAACTGTTCCATCATGTCACCGTGAAACAGTATGGTGCAATACGTGTTGTGTATTTACACTCAATAGTCGAACAAGAGGGGGGATTGTCCGCCTATATAAACAGGTTTCGTTAGCTATCCCGTTCAGTCTTGTGTCGACAGTCGCAAGCGACGCTTCGTCCGGAGCCCGAGCCCGACCACCAGCACCGAGACCGAGATGTCCGAGACCGAGACCGAAATAACCGAGACCGAGCCCAGCACCGAACGACCGACCACCGGCATACGCATACAAACCAACAGACAACACAACACGGGAGGCTCCTGAAACATGAAAACACGTGTCTTCAACTGACCGGATCAACGACCTCACGATCAGCTGGTCATGACGTCATCAACAGCACCGACCCCGACCACCAGCATACACATAAACGCCAACAGACCATCACCCCTCCGCCCGCCCCCGCGTACTACACGGAGAGAATCCTAGCCCAGGAGGACACGTCACGATCAACTGACCTAGTCAACGACCTAACGATCAGCTGCTCATGACCTCACTGAAACGATGGTAGTTACTCAATAGTAGAACGAGAGGGGGGATTGTCCGCCTACATAAACGGGGCTCGTTAGCTATACCGATCAGTCTTGTGTCGACAGTCGCGAGCGACGCTTCGTCCGGAGACCGAGCCTGATCACCAGCACCGAGACCGAAATGAACGAGACGGAGACCAAAGTAAACGAGACCGAGACCGAAATGAACGGGACCGAGACCGAAATGATCGAGGCCGAGACCGAGACCGATATGAACGCGACCGAGACCGGGTGGCTCCTAGGCATGTGACGTCACAAACAGCTGATCGTTACGTCAGTGACCTAGGAGCCCCCCCAACACACTACTAATAACTCAAGTTGAGTTAGCCCAACTCATAATAATAAATCTGAACTCGTTACAGTTTCGTACTTATCAATGCACTAATCACTTTACACTAAACCGAAAGAAAGTTCGATTCACATTTGAATATCGCCCAGACTAAACTGGCACTCGTCCGCCGCTTTGCAGTGTATCGAGCTAGCAGGCAGAGATGCTAGTAAGGACATCGCCATCTTGTGTGATCTAGAACGTAATTCTGGCGCATAGAATGACCTGTAAACTTCTGGAACAATCTCGTGAGTCGCGGCGTGCTTAGAATAACGTACTCACTCACCGATGTGGTACTAATTATTTCATCAGCGTAACATTGTGTGTGTGTGTGTGTGTGTGTGTGTGTGTGTGTGTGTGTGTGTGTGTGTGTGTGTGTGTGTGTGTGTGTGTGTGTGTGTGTGTGTGTGTGTGTGTGTGTGTGCAATAATACATATATATGCATATTTGCCCAGGGCGGTATGTTTGTAAATATTTAGCATAGAAAATATATGATGAACAGTTTTTAACAATATTATGCAAGCTAAGGATTGTCAGAAAACGTACACCAGCCCCGCGTGAATACAGCGTTTGTGTGCTTGTGTGTGTGAACGCAAGCTACGACAGGCAGAGAAGGAGTGATGCGTACGTCTGTAATCAGGTTTTAACTGGATAAAAATAAATTAATTAATTCGTTTTAAACCTGTGAACAAAAACTTACCACAATTATAAAAACACCATTACATTAAGGAAATTTTATCGAATATAGTGATGTGAAAGTATTGCAGAAATTTGCAATAATAATGACGCTAAGTGATTTAATGTTAATTACTAGTGTGATTAAATAATAATTAAAAAGCGTGTTATATGTGACTGACCAGGAAAATATTACGCAAACAATGATATCGCTCATGCTACGAGTATGTTTACGAAATCGCTAAAATGAACCAAAAAGTGATTACTAATTAAAAGGGCGCTTTGAAACGAAGTGACAATATCTAACAGGTCGAAAACAGTCGTGGACTTGTCAGATTGCAGTCCAGTATAAACGTCACCGGCAAATTTGGGGCGGTCTCAGAGACTCAAGATATCTTCAAAAGTCACGCTGCTGATCTGCCGATTGACCGATCATCGTTACCACACACATCAAGACTTGTGGAGGAACTCTGGACCACCACAAACAAGAACCCGTAGAGACAGAGAACACAGCATCAGCATAATCATCATCATCATCATCAAATTATCAGGATTCAGGATACAAACAGACACACACACACACACACACACACTCACACACACACACACACACACGCAACGGTAACGGCAGCTGTATGCAGGTGATGAATGAACATTATATTTTTGTTTGTGAAAAGAACTTTCAAAAAGAAAATTATACATAAACAGCTGAGAAGGTTA
Organism: Magicicada septendecula; assembly: GCA_034769895.1. Classification (NCBI taxonomy): domain Eukaryota; kingdom Metazoa; phylum Arthropoda; class Insecta; order Hemiptera; family Cicadidae; genus Magicicada; species Magicicada septendecula. Next base: position 430,506,216 of record CM068369.1, on the reverse strand, counting down.
TATGCTACTTTATGTAAACTTATAAAAGAGAATATTTTTTTATAATTCTAAATTTTAATATTTTTTCATCTTTGGATTAATATTAATAAATCTTAGTATGATTATTTTGAAACGGTTTTACTTAATTATTTCATGTCAACAACATCTCACTCCTCTTTGAAAAATATTAATTATTGTGCAACTACATATACTTGACGCAACGAGAATAAGAAAAATCCTGCGACCTGGCCGGTGTAATACACTTCATAGTTGCGTTGAGTACATGGTAATGTATTTGTGTGAGTTTTTGAAATACTTGTAACGTTGCAATACACATACATACATATAAGCGATTAAGTTTAGTAACAGTTACATGTTCGGCGACCGAGTTAAGATATAATAGGTGAGGCATCTGATAACGTTACAAATGTAATCACAATAAAAATCTGACAGAACATAACAAAACATAACAAACACACAAAAACACCTAAAAACGACATCGTAAACGAACAGACATAATTCAAATCACACGTACTATTCGAACATATTACACCACACACACACAAACTTCGATTTTTCAAACAACGGCGCCGTCACCAAGAACAAAACGGACAGTGCTCCTATTGGCAGCCTCTGACGAATCTTATAATAAGCAAAAACTGGTTTAGCCTATAAGGTAAAAATTATACATTTAAAAAAATAAAAAGTTTAGTGTTCCGAATCAGTAGTATTATACTTATAATAGCAGAACGTGTAGCAAAAATTATTTGAGTTACTAAAACTTTCTTTTCTGAAAAATATTTTTTCCAGAAGATAAAACTAAAATAATATTAGGTTTTAGAATCATACACACGTGTAAATCGCTGAAATGTCGTCAGCGGTGATCGTTTGAAGAACTGTAACCCAACAAAGAGCAACTGTAAGAAATAACTTTAAACAAGACCAACCACTGCATTCTAAACAAAGTTTAAAGTACATTTTCTAGTTTTTGCTTCTGCGTTATCTTATTATTGTCAGTACTATTAATTACAATGTCGTGTAATGTAAAATTACCATTACCAGAAAACAAATTTCTTCACAAGTCTATATTAATTAGTATTTGCTCAGAATTGGTGATAATTATATACTAATAGATAACAACTATTTTGTATTGTTTTATAACAACTATAGATTAAACGTTATTGCAATAACCTTATGTTATAACATATTTGCAATAGGTTAGATTTGCATATAAAATAATAATTTCACTCTTGACATATGATAGCATGTTTCAATCAGAACTGGTTAAAGTAAAAGTTGCGTGTTGGAACATTGTAATATAGACAATAAGAATCATCTCAGAATTGTTAGATTTAGGAACACATCGAGTTTACTACATACGAACATACAGATTTATGCATTTATAAACATATCAAGTTTGCCGGAGTTATATAAATCAGTAGTAATTAATAATTCAACACGGTTCATAGAAGTACCCAACCCGTAAACGACCCTGAGAGCTGGAAAGCAGGAGGAGATTCTGAAGAGGAACCACAGGAGGAGCGGCGGTATCCGACGTTTACCTAAAAGGAATATTTGGGGACACTTATCAGGAAACAAGGAGAAACACCCCATCGCTCATAAAACCAGGAAAGTAAAACCATTTACATAAACTAAATCAATTAATAAAACAATTATAAATAAAAAAAGAAACCAGAAAAACTTATAGGAATTAAGATATATGTAATTAGAGTGTAGGAAAGAATTATTTTTAAGTATACAAAGAATGTCAACAGAAACTGTAAATTAATTTTATTTTGCAGAAACTGTTAATTAGTTTCACTTCAACAGAAGTAGTAATTTATTTATTTAAACAGAATGATCGATTTATTTTATTTTGTATTAGAAACTGTCTATTAATTTTTGTTGTGCTGTCATAAAGTGTAGTAAAATACTGTGCAATCTAAAAATTAAGGGACATCTTTAATAAAAGCCAAAATATTCCATAACTAATTATCGATTAATTATTCTATGCGACCATTCACATCACAGCTAATTACAAGGTTAGCTGTATTGTAAGCGAAACATTCAATTACAATTCAAACAAACCTCTGTAGATACAGAATAATTTCTGTAGAACGTGCAGCTGGTGAAAATAAACCTACTTGCAGTGTATTTATTGGAGATTGCCGTTCTACACATTTGTGACAAACCCAGCGGGTGCAGCCGGCTCATTCAAGGCCGTTCCAGACGTGATGCTCCTAGCGCGTCTGTGTCAAGGTCGTGCACTGATCTAGTATCCAGACTGTTCCAGCGTCACTAACTATCCACACTGTGCTCGCTGTGGCCGGAAAATAGAAGATTATCTGGATCCTCTGCGCGGTAATGTATAAGCGTCACCGGCTGGCGTAGACGTTTAGTTATAACTGGCGATTTATTCAATGCAGATCAAGCGATTGTTGCGGATTAGTAGAAAGTGATTGTTGTATTAATTAGTGCAAAACTGTATAAGCTGACATATATTTATTGTAGTGTTTTGGACTATTTAACTTGAATTATTGTATAAGAAGGCCTTGTTGATTTTTACTTGTAGTTTGTGACTAGTAAAAGTTGGTAATTAGCGACTTCATGTTCTGTTATTCTGTTTCCACTGTACCCACGACGATCCGTGTAACCGTTCTAACAATACTATTTTGAAAATTCTAGCACAATAATAGTATCTGAGAAATTGCAAATACAGGAAAAACATCATTAAAATTAAGCCGAAACAGACACAATGTTACTCTGCAATGTTGAAACTACTGTGCAACGCCAGGTCTAAAACGTTTGTGAGTTGGTCATTGTATTATGAATTCATGTGAACTGAACGTTGGCCAAACTGAACACAATAGTAAACGTTTTACGAATTCTACAGTCCCATAGTTGTGAATTCCAAGTACTACGTTGTGAACACAAAAACAATATACGTAGTCTTTGAACACAATTAATACCGCAACGTTGAAAACCAGATTGCAGTAAAATTACAAAGTGTAATGACTGATTGCCGTTGTGAGTTGATGCCAGTCTGACTGTCAACAGGGCCATGCTGATGTCATGAACCACTACTGGCTTTGACAAACTAACGACACTAACACGAACACACTCACAATCAATAAGTCTAGTTCAGTAGTCCGTATTTACCTGCGCTAAAAAAAACACACACACACAGACACAGCAATGTTTACGCTCTAAATATTCTCAGAAAAATTTGTACAAAAGTGACAGTATGTTCATTTATTGAAACTACATGGTTTACTCAGGGGAAACTTGCTTACTTATTCAAATTTTATCAAACGAGTTTAAATATACGTATTTTTACAAAATGTCTGATTAAAATAACTATTTTTATTAAACAGAATAAGAACTGTTAACTATCAATACAGAGGTGTCAAAGATTGAAATATCTTTGACGGGTTGATACTTCTAAAGACAGGAAACTAGGCTTGAGTAGGGAAAGGAAAACACAAACTGTTTATTTAATTTACATATTCTCTTTAATAATTAATGTAAGGCATACCTTTGAGTTTTCTCTCTGTACTCATAGTTAAAGCACATTAAACTATCATATATACCTAAAAGTATTTATTTTTTATGAGGTATGACTTTAATTGGCAGGCTATTCTAACTGCAACTCCAAAAGAAAAGCACTGGTATATTGTTTTCATAAGCTCTACACTGTCTCTGAGAACCCTTCGTTCCAACAATACAATTTTAAAACAATTACTAAATATTTAATATTTTTTGAAAACGTCATTCTTTTATTTAAACAAATTAGACGATACGTATTTTGTTCCACAGGAATTTTAATCTTAAATTGATTATTCAAAGAAAGAGCCTACTTTATGTTTTCCTGTTTTCTTATCACCAACGTCATTTATGTTTTTTTTAAGCCAAATAACGTAACCATAATTAATATGATAGAACATTCCATGTGATAGGTTTTCAGCAACAGCGGGGGTTCTATGTGAACTACTAGCACTTTTTTTCAATTGTATATACAGGGAGCGCCATACGTCGCTTAACAAAAACGCATTTTTGGATGAAATGTGTTATGATTATAAACTTTTAGTAATAAAAAGTTTTGTGAGGGTCGTTCATTGACGACACACTTTTTAGAACATTATTTTTGACGTTTGAACAAAATGTGTTGTCGTCGTTCCTGTATTTACTGTATATTACCTGTATATAGATAATACACAAATAAATAATCCACATATAATAAGTATCAATATAAGTAAGCACGGAATCTTAAATTATATATTTTCCTTCTGATTTTGGCCGTTCAAGGATCGTGTGAAATAATCCAATGCGTTTATTTATTTTTTTATTTATATATATTGTATAAATCAACAGTATTTCTTGATTTTCATAACTCTTTGTTCTGTCACTTTTCTTTTTCCTTTTATCTTTTCTGTCCATATCTTTTCTTTCCTTTTCTCTTATGTTCTCCTGGAAATCCTTGAAGTTTTTCTCAGTTTGTGCTCTCTGTGAACTCTTATTCCTGTCATGTTCTTCTTTAACCTTTATACAAATTGTTGCCATTCCTATTCTTGTGAACGTGGCTTAAAATCCGTTTTTGGGAGTCCGCTGTTGCCCAAATTCATTATTTAGCTAAAGCACTTAATGCTTTTCTAAATCTGACGCTTCTCCGTATTGTATCTGAATCCTTTCTCTTCCTTCATTCTTGCAGAAGTCTTCACACTTTCTGTGCCTAAACTCACCAGCCTTTATTTTCAGTGTCCCCAAAATTGTATTTCCTCCCTGACTCTTATATTACTCTAAAGAATACGTAATATATGTGTAATTGTTATTATTATCCTTTATGTAACATATACTCACACACATAAATACCAAAACATTTGTAATATGTGTTGTTATGTTATTCATTTATGTATTCTCATATACGATCCCTGATAGTGAATATTAACATTTTATTTAAAAAGAAAACGTTTTATTTTAATATAAACGTTTATAAAATATTTTAAAATTTTGTCTTGTTAGTGCCTGAACCCCATTAAATATTTTGTCATTTATTAATTCATGGTAACTACTGAACATAGGACAATTACTAGTGTCAAGCAACTAGAAACAAGCCCATTTTGTAGAAAAATTGCTGTTTAGTTGAAGTGATAATATATTGTGAACTACACAGTGGAGATCTAACAATTTTATTTAGTTTATATAATACTAGTTATTCATTATTAACGTGCTTATGTTTTTACATAAAGTATTTAATGGAATGCCTTGCAATCAAAATCGCAGTTTAAATATTGGTGAATGAGTCATTATGCTACAGAAAACTGTGCTTTAAGGCGTACTAAAACTGAACCTATATTTCAAGACAAAGTACAATGGTTGCATATAACAGTATTTTAATTAACAGTTGAGTAATAATTATGCAGAAGAATAGAAGATCCGACTTTATAATTAATTGTTTTCTTAATCTGTATTTAAACTACGAGTTTACAATTAATGAATTAACTAAACCAAATAGGCAGAAGTGTAAAAGCCTTTTATTCCGTACATGGTAATTATAATATCTCATATTATATTTTGTGAAATCAGATTGTTTATATAGATAATACGACACAATAAGTTGACAAACTAATTTACTTTACAATTTTTTTACAACTGAAAATTTAATACAAATTCGTTTTAAAATAAATCACTATAACTAATGATCCGTGCTATTACGTATCGCAGTTAAACTAAATTCCTTTTCGATATAAAGTTCTAAGTAGCAGTGACAGATTTACGATGGTTTACTGTCGTGAATCGTCTTATTTGCGTAACATAAATCAAATAAATATTCAAACAAAATTAAGGAGACTGTTGATATTTACCAAAGACATCATCTTTAAGATTTGTCGTAAGGAAAACATAAATAAAATATTGTTTGTTTTGTATAGACAGTCTGCTGTCAGTGACAAAGTCTCACACTTTCAATCTCAGTGTACATTTCTAAATCTTATTAGACTACGGCCGGTCTCAAATTTGTACTAAATATTTCAATTTTAATATAAATATTTCTTTAGTATCTATAAAACGTGACTTATATATGTATCTTAAATTTTATACAGATGTAAACTTCAATTTACTTTCGTTTATAGACTCTCGTATGTTATATTTCGTTGTCATTTTTTTTGTTTTGATCATATCTTGAAAAGCACATTGTGTTTTTATTTAATGTAGTGTTAGCTAAGATATTACGACATTTATATTAAAAGTTGTACAAATACTAGAACTAATAACGTTAAAAGTACCGATGTTTTAAAAATATGAATCAACTTTGTCATTAAGCGTAAGTAAACATTTGCAGTATTAATACGCGTTGACCACTTTCAAAACTTGCTGACATTATTTAGTGCCATAAAGTAGCAAACTCAACCAACTAATTCCAAAACGAAATTACCTATCAATGAGGCGTTAAAACGTATCTAAGTCAGGTGAAACTGTGATACGTTAGTTTGTTCCTGTAATATTACTGTAGATATTGCTATAATAAGTGTTGTGCACGCGGTCATGAGTCAATTAAGGTTGCTACGTTTGCCGCCGTATTACTGGTCACATTTTATTGTACATATCACACATATTTAAGTGAATACAACGAAATAAATGCTTGTCTGACTAAGAAGGAAGTGACTTCATTAATATTGGAAGTTTAATAGTGGCGATTTGTTTATCTACGTTTAGTTGGATACTATCATCGACTCTATTTCTTTGTTCAATGTCCATTTGCTTAAGTAGTAAGAATATAGGCCTACGTGTGTGTGTGTGTGTGTGTGTGTGTGTGTGTGTGTGTGTGTGTGTGTGTGTGTGTGTGTGTGTGGTGGCAGGGGGAGTGATAATTTTGTATCTAAGTTATAAATTGAAGTATGTAAGTTTACAATTTTAAATATTAAATTTTATTTAATTCATCTACAACTTACAGTCACATAAAGCGTTTTCAACTAATGTTCGTCTTGTTATTTATATAACAGGAAAAACTTAATCGGTTTAACGTAAAAAATTATTATAACTTAATCTTTTTGAATTTTTTTGTAATTGGATTTGTCTAGGTTGCATGATTTTTGTTGCAATTTTCGTGTCTGCAATAATACTTTGTGTACCCATGTTTATGTACGTACATGCACACACATTACTCTAAGACCAATAAAAGATGTGTCACCTTAATAATATTATAAATGTTCTTGTTAATTCAAAACAAACAAATGTAACGGTAACGTAATCTAAACGGTTGACAAATGTGACCGTGTACTGTCTGAATGTCTGTGTGCATCTACTAAATCTTGATGTAAATTACTACTACTTATATCATGAGGTACGATTTGCTAATAGCATATAGCGAAATTCTTTCTAGTACAAATCCTAATGCAATTTCAGTTATGCTTACAACGAAAAACTGAAACCAAATGTTACTAGGATGAAAGATTCGCTACTACAGCGAGGAAGAAAAAGTGTGTAAGCCTAATTCGAATTCCGGTTTTGTAAACAATAATAAGGATGACATGAATTGCGATGACAATTACTCAACCATGAGCATTTGTTAATTTTTTTGTGTTTTTTCTGTATTTTTTTTATCTGGGACGTGATCACAGTGACACAGAAAATGTTTCACAGAGACCTTGCCATTTCCTCTAATGGTATACATTATTTGGACGCTATGTTGCTGAAGAGAATTCTTCCTAATTGCATAAATATTGTAATATAATAATATTACAAATAAAAATAAATAATAAATAGATAGCATAGATAGCAAGAATTATGTTGTCTGAATCTCGGTATTGAACTCGCCGATGATACAGCTCCACTTTGGATTCACCAATTACAAAGAATAAATTAAATGTAAATAATGTTTTATAATTAAGTGTGATTGATTGATAATAAAATACAATTTTGTAAGTTATGAAATTTGTACTGATATTTAGTTTTTTTGTTCAATTGGTTAATTTAATTAATTAATAAATAATTAATTCATTGTCTGTGTAACTTTCTCAGGTATTTATTCTAGCCCTGTAAATTATTTTTGTTTAGAAAAAAAAATTAGTTAACATTAATTATACAAATAAAGACAACTCTTGTAACTGAATAATGATGTTCATTTATTGGCATTCAAAATTATGCGCCATTCAAACTGCGCATGGCCAAGGCATTGGCTGATATGTGCTCCAGTCGGTAGCGAACAAGATTAACAAAAATATATGTTTTTACAAGGTTAAGTAAATATGGTTCTTTTAACGAGTCGAAATGGTCAGAGGGCAAGGAACAAGATACATTCTTACAGGTATTCTTAAACTAAATTATTATTTCTGAAATAAAAACAATATTATTATTTAAATTGTCAGTTATGAAAATTAATATCGAACCATTCGACGAAATGACGTCACTCCCTTCAAGCTGGCTGTGTGCTCGTGCTGGTTCGGGAATCAAGTATGGCTGCCGTCACCTCGCTTTTGGCTGCTATGAAATGTTGGGACGGGTCGAGCTTCTCCCGCAGAAATAAATGAATATTCCCTTCTCTGCGAAGTAGTGTTGGTCCAGGAATATAGTGTAGAGTGTCCTCTCTTCTCCTGCGATGTCGTTTCGTGATGGGTTTCTTGTGAAGTGTCCGGTGTTCAAATATGTGTATACGTGTTCTGCTAAAATGGTCCAAAATTGTCTCAAAATGGCCGTTGATTTCTTGTGCTTGTGTCTGATGGTGTTATTACTGTTGTTTGGAATTAGTGAGGTGTTAAATATTAATATTTAATGTTATTTTTCATTTTTAGATAACCTCTGTTACACTCTGTGTAACCACACTCGGTTTTACACAAAATTATTCTTTTTCGGTATTCTGTTAATACATTTTCAACTAGTCGTCTTCACGATTAACAATAGACTAAACTCTGAACGTCGTCGTTTTAGGGTAATTTGTGATATGTCTTTTTCCTCTTTATATTGTTCAATTATAAAAATATCTGTCTCAGACTTGTTTCATCATCTAAATATACATAATAAGTTTTCTTATTTTTTACTGTCTTTCAAATATTTCTTAATTTTACATAAATCTAACTACTCAGTAATATTGATTAATTAATTTTACATATTTGGATATATAGCTGTGTTTGTTTCAAGCTCATTTAAGCCCAAAAATTACAATTTTTTATAATTATTGTGGGCCTCATATTTTGTACAAATTTAGTGTTTAAATGGTTTTTAAGTGTTTTTTCTGATAATATTTCCATGGAATATTTTTAATAACTCCGTGATTATCTTTGTTGTTAATAATTTTGCTGTTAAAACACTTCAATATTGATTAATTTACTGTTTAGTCTGATTTGATTACCATTATAGGCCTAGTATTATTTGTTTCAAAAAGAAGTTAATTTTCTTTCCTTTGTCATTCTATTCGCTATTAATTGTATCTGTATTAATTATATTTTCAATTTCTGTGTTGTATGTATTGAATTCTATCCCCTATTATGTAATTTGATTCTCTGATAGATAGTTTTGGGTTTACATTACTAGTCTGTGTTTTCAAAAGTGGTGTCTTAGCTAATCTGCTTTGTACATTCTTCACATGGTTTACATTTTTGAATAAAATTATTACATTTCTATTTCCTACTTGCCTCTCTGCCTTACAAACTTGAAAATTATATAACATGATTTAAAAATATAACAGAATATCTTATATCTACTAACTTCTTTTTTTGTATCACTCAAACATAATAAAAACATCTTATGCCTAATAACACTTTCAGTTATCCACTGTCTCTTGTGTTTATTATAACTATTTTAGTAATATAATGAAATAAAAATAAAAACATCTTATAATTAATGACACCTTCAGTTATGAACTGTCTCTAGTGTTCATTATAATTATTTTTGGTAACACAATTAAAATTAAAATAAAAACATCTTATAATTAATGACACCTTCAGTTATGAACTGTCTCTAGTGTTCATTATAATTATTTTTGGTAACACAATGAAAAAAAAAAATAAAAACATCTTATACCTATTATTTTCTTATACTACTTAATTATTTGAAAACACTTTTATTATCAAAATTGACCTCAGTCATTAGACTGTCTTTTATTTTCTTTTTATATAATATTTCCCTACACTGATGGTAGTCTTTTTTAATAAATTTCTTACACTACACTTCATTATAGTGTGTCACTTATTTTTGTCTACATTAATGGTAGTCTTTTTAAATAAATTTCTATTTCTTATACTACACTTTATTATAGTGTGTCACTTATTTTTGTCTACATTAATGGTAGTCTTTTTAATAATTTTTCACATATTATACTTATGACTAGTTTACAATTCGGTTTTCTTTGGGATTTTATCTTGTAACTTGTTACTGGGTCTAAATATATTGGTTTTAATTTTGTTCACTGGTATGTATTCCATTTTTAACATTTTTTGGAATAACTCTTCTTGTTTTTTAGGCTCTTTGTAGGAATCTTGACCGATTTTGTCCTTTCTTCATTACTATATTAGTAATTCCTGGTCTTGTGGTTTCTCTGCTTCTTGACCTTGTACATTTCCATTATTAATATGGTTTTCATCCTTTTATTTCCTTTTTCTTGTATTTCCCTTTTTTACTGCTTCCCCAATCTACTGGGTATACTGCTGGTTTATTGGGTTTTTACATAGTAAGTTATTTTGATCAATGGTTTTCTTTGTTATTTTTCATTCTTATTAACATTTTATTGACTTAATATACAGTTTCTAGTTTAATCCTTAAAACAATTCATTCTTCTCACTCACTATGGAACTTTTCTCCTTTATTTATGTTGCATTAAGTTAAATGTTTAGCGTGATACTTTTGTTATGCTACAATATTTACGGTTATCGTTTCATCTTTTGTTGCGACAAAGAGAAAATAAAGTTACAATACATAATCAACGTACAGTCTTGTAAACGTATACAAACATATGTATTACGTAAAAACTTGTAAGTTAAATAGAATACTTTATCAGTTGTCCTTTATTTTCAGTTGAAACTTGATGAAAAGTAAAAGTTTAATTTCAATGCTTCAAATGTTTTCCTTGTATCATGTACGATATATGTTGCTATATAGAGATAAAAGACAATTACCTAACACTTTAGATAATTCCAGATGCCCTTTTCACACATTTTTCGACTAGTCTACCGCATTCTGTCGGCGCAATGTGTCTAGATCGTCCACTGGTGTAGCTTCTAGCAAATTTCAGAGCGCTTGTTAACTTCGCAATTCTTCTCGACTTGTCGGCGGTACAGTGGTAGATATCTCGGGAAACTCAGCGGGGTATATGTACATAAGAGTCAGTGGCTGGCTTAGCAGTTCAGTTACACCTGGTTGTATCAGAAGCGCGGATCAAAGTGATTGATGCGGTTCAGTGGAAAGTGGTTATCATATTAATTAGATAAAGATGGCAATTACTGACAACAGTAATGGTGACATTTATTGTTGTGTGGTGGATTGGACACACTTAACTTGAGGTATTATATAAGAGTGCCGTGTTAATTTTTAACTGTTGTTTGTTTCCAGATAAAGTTTGTAATTAGTGGACTTCGTTGGTGTCAGTTATTCTGTTTCCACTGTACAACACGGAGATTTGCGAGATCGTAGTAACAATCTTATACACTGACTCTGTTACGTAGTTGTCGATTTAAGGATAAAATTTATTACATATTTATGTGCCAAATTAGACAGTGTAAATAACATCAAGGTATAGGGGATTTCCGTAAAAAATTGTCGTTTCTTTAGTCTGTTATCCTTGCATGTTGAAAACAAAGGTACCTTATACTAACAATAGGAAGTACAGGCTAACACCATCATGATGCACGAAGATTTAACTAACATTAAACAGATACTTAAGTAAAATAATTGAAGTAGGCCTACATACAACACTTGATAAACGTTTTTTACAGTACTTACAGTGATATTGTACATTAACCTGTACGATCATTTCAGCCGTTTAAGCTATTGTCAAAAAGTATAGGCCTACAGTAGTTATACGCGCATTGTAACTGACTGATGCGATCGTCACAGTTTATTGTATAATAACAATCGAATATTTGTGAAACGTTTGCCAAGTGTTTTATGTGTCTTAATTATTGTTACATGTTGAGCAATTATCGTGCGAGATGTCAATAAGTTTTTATTAAGCAGAGACTTTGTGCAATATGTTGCCTAGGCGTTGAGACTGTTCTGCCCGAACTAAGCATGTTATATTATAAAGTGAGACTATTGTTTTGCCTTACTTTGTTTTCAAACTAACTTGTTCACTGAACTAGAAATTAAATTCTTTCATTTTAGTGACACTTTATAGGCTATAATTTTGTGTATACACAAATTTATACTTAAGAGTAATTGTTTTTCTAAACAGTAAAACATATTGCCTTCTGTCATTTGTATATATACCCTGGTTATTTACTTTACCAGCTACATTCTAACATTTCTTTGTGCGTGTATTCTTCTTCACCTCATTACTTTAAACTCTTCTTCTCCTCAAATTCTTAAATAATTGTGGCTGGTGTGACGATCATCTATCTTATCTTCTTGAATAACTGATTCTTTCATACTAAAATATTGAATTGAAGTTAATAAAGTTTATGTACACATTCTCATACGTTTAGGCACAAGCAGTAACAACAGCTAGTTGCATTTGGTTTGTGAATGAATGGGGATGTGGCTACATTTATTACACAAAAAGCGTTCATATTAGTTTGTTGTGAAGAGCTCTGACCTGAACTACTTATAACTGTGGTAGGTCATTTGGTGCTGAGTAGGTAACGAGGTCACTGAAAGTAAACTTTTTGAAACTTTTCTACGTGAGCAGGTCATGTAATCTTTTCACCGTTTTAACGTCAAAGTTTTTTACAATTGAAATTAATTTAAGTAAACTACAATCTTCTTTGTGTGTTTTCAGTCGCAAAAGATTTTTATGCCACTACCGCGGCCATAATTAACTTAATCAGAACGTGACCAGTTAATAACCGTTTAACAAAGGTAACTTGGTTTTATTGGTTACACTTTTAGTAAGATTTTTAAGAAACAATTGTAAATGCTAACACTATTATTATAACAATTTTTCAATGAAAATTAAATTGTACGAATTTTACAACTTATGACAAACATATGTGAAAGCTGTCTTACCGGTATAATATCTACTACGTAGGTCAAATTGTGTCCTTCAAAATAACTGTAATAATACAAAGAGCAATAGGTTAACGATACTACTTTTATTGGTATTAACAGTAATAGTAATACAATAACAAGTTACGTATCAAGGAAAAACTAATAAAATGGTATAAATTCAATTTTACCTACTAGTTTTTCTCATTTTTTTTTTGAATATTTTTAAGGTAAGTAAAATATATAAGTCTCATCGGAATAAATTCTAGTGTTTAGACTGTTATGTGTGCAAGATAAATAATAGGCAACACCTATTGGACACCATTAACAACAGGCAACCAATTGGACTCCAGTAGGCTACGATAACAAACACAACATCAGGCTAATATTAGCACATTATGAATAAACATATTTAAAACACAAAGAAACAGTATTTAAATATAAATGGTAATAATATATAACATGCTCATTTGTTATTGACTTTACAAACACAGTATTTTGTGTAGTGTTGTGCCATTCGAAATTTATATGACAAGAATCACGAACGTCAAGACACCCGTTGGCTTGGCTTGAAAATTTTCCAATATTTGACGAGTTACACTCCAGCACGTAGGGATATAAGTTTTCGTATTACAAATACATAAAACTTACTTCACCTTCTTCCAAGCTTAAGCAACAGGAGATTATTGATTTTCCAGCATGTACGTGAAAGATTTATTTGCATATGTACATGTACGTTGTAACTTCACGTATTTTTGTCCGTTATCAATATCTTCTAAAGCCCCACTGTTGTGAGCGCCAATTTGTAACTTCACGTGATTATTCCCCTCTGTTGTGAGCGCTAATCTATTACCCTTCAGGACTTACAGGTTCTTTATGCCTCACCTTGGATGTGTCAAATTACCACAAGACGGGTTTTAAATTAACTTATCCCTCTCTTTGTGTACATCCATTAATAAACCTTGTTAATTCTATATAAATAAAAACACATGGAATAGTATCTGGTAATAATAATAATATTGTATTTTTATTCAAAAAAATTTCTATAGTCTATTCAATGTAACTATTAATATAATTTATAAATCTCAGGGTCGATTCTCTTCTCTTTGTTTATATTACTTTTAGGTTCTTTTGGCTGATATAAAGGTTCAGTAATTATAAAGAAAAAACAAGTATAGAAAGTACATTACATTACAAACAATAATAATAATGAATAATATAAATTAAGTATTAATTATAATAATAAGTATACGTTACACAATGTATCAGTTCAGTTCAGTTCACACAGCCTTCTGGTATCCATGATGGAAAATTCCATTGTCAGTTTGTTTATGTTGTCAAAATGAAGGTATCCACTTCTTTTGGTGTTCAATGAATGTTAACTCTTGTCACTTTCGTTGTCCGAAGCCTTCTGGTGGAATATTAGGACTGAAGTCCAGTGTCCTGTTATTAAGTTGATCCAAGTGTAGTTGTTCCTTCTGGTTGTTGGATCAGTAATGTTTTAAAGGTGATTTGTTTATGATATTTCTTTATCTGCTCCAATTTTATATTCTGTTATAGTTTGATATAAGGTTTTTTTACTTTCTATTATATTATTTTTTAATAATATTCAAATGTTTTGTATAAGTAATTAGCTTGTTTTCAGAATTTACATTCAACTCTCCTTCTTGGCTTATTATTTTCTAATAATAATCAACAACATTCTTTTTCTCTCTTTTGGTTTCCTGGATACACATAAATACTCTGGTCATATCTGTTCAAATTGAGATTTAGTTGTCATAGGATTTTATTTTTATATAATACATTATTTTACCTTCTACATACAAGTTGCTTTTTAGTTATTACATCATAATACTTAATACAATTTACATATTATTTTATCTGACAAAACTATGAACAATTTTAATATCAAATATTATAGTTATTTGTAATTTGACAAATATTTTTGAATAATTTATTATTTACTGAACATAATCATCTAGGCCTTTGTTGACTGATTATATTTTTATATTGGAAGACTCATAATCGATCCTGCTTACACTTCTTTATATTAATTAATTTCTTTAAATATAAACAAACTATTAATTGACAATTATATTTTAATTACTATAATTCCCTTCAGGGCTTAACTGAATGCACACTTTTAAACCATTGTCTGTGTGATCAATATCTATTAAATTTTAATAACTCAAACACTAATAAAGAAAAAACTAAATGTTAATGTCAGTATCATCTGGTACTATGGATTAGTAATTCATTTCATTAAATAATTGTTTATAATTACTATCCACTCACAGTTATTCTTAATTGAATCCCACTGTATCTCACATCCTCTTACCAATTAATTACACTTGTTTATATTACATTTGTAGCACATCTTTATTACATTTTACATTTACTTCTAAATTTGTATTGTACTTTACATGACTTTCTAATTGATTCACTCATTATTCATTAAATTTATTATCATTATTTATTTGTTTATGGACTACTCCAAATCTAACTGGGTACTGTCTATATAGTAGATTAATCTGTCATAGTAATGTCTGTTGTAGGACTTTTGGTTTTGAAATATGTTCACACTTTTATTTATTATTGTTTCTTCTTTCAAATTATTTTGATTTCGATTTGTTTAGATAACTTGTTGTTATTGCTTGCTGATGTCTTCAACATTTGAGGTGTATGATGTGATGGTATTAATATTGCTTGGTGATAAGATTGACATTTATGAAACAAATTCTTCATTATTATAGGCAAATTGAAACCTACCTTTCTTATTGATACCAATTATTTTCTTCTTTATCTCTGGAGTTTATTTATTTGTATTGGTGGCTTTAACGAATTGTAATTCTTGAGTTTTCTCTTGGTTCATTGTATATTCTATTTATGTATTACATTCTTTTATTCACATTGATTCCATACTAATGTTAAATGATTCCCCCTACATTAATATGGTATTATGAATGAATATCG
This sequence comes from Magicicada septendecula, assembly GCA_034769895.1. Classification (NCBI taxonomy): domain Eukaryota; kingdom Metazoa; phylum Arthropoda; class Insecta; order Hemiptera; family Cicadidae; genus Magicicada; species Magicicada septendecula. The sequence continues at coordinate 430,490,136 of CM068369.1, read as the reverse complement.
GCGTTGAGTGGCCCTTTCACGTCCAATTGCTCATCCGAACATTCACATACCTGGTACAGTGCACATTGGCTGCTGCCCATAAAATAATTCTAAAGTGGCGCCTTAGCTTTCTCACTCTATAAATAAAATAATTATAAATCTTATCATTATACACATTATTGGAATCTTTTATCTTCTGAATATTTTTTCTTATTCTACCTTGCCTTCCAATAACTCCATTTATTTATTATATTCAATATTACTGTTGGTATATTTTCTTAAGTAGATTTCTTTCTCTTTTATATAACTTCACTTCAGAGTTCAACGATTTATTAGCCTTAATGTCATTCACCTTTGTTATTCAATACCTCTTGTAATATAGTAGTTTTAACTATCCTTATTTCTATCTGTTTTTATAATGCAACTCTTCTTCAGCAAGTCCATTTTCTAATTAGTTTATTAAATTTCTCTTAGACTTTTGTCATTAATATTGTGCTCCATTATTATTATTGTATTACTATACATATTATTTAAGCTTGATTTAAATAGATGCGCTTATTTCTTTTAGAATTTTGGTTGATGTCGTTACAACGTTTACACGTAAATACGCATTTACAGTAGCAAAAAATTACACACAGTAGTGTGCGTATTAATCAGAACATGTGGCATTTTCGTAGTTATACTTGGATGGTAGCACTGCCAACTGCTGGGTTTTCCGGCTACTTCTTTTCAGCCATTACTTTGAGATTTTTGCTTTGACGTTATTGTGCGAGCATTTCTGTTGTATTTTCAAATTACTTTTAATTGTATTTATTTATTTTTTATTAATTCTAGTTTGTGTTTATGTTTCTAATTTATTTTTTTAGTAATGGATTACTCAATATTAATCCAAAGAGAAGAAACAAGATTGGTACGTTAACGTATCACACAAATGTGACTGAAAAGGACACTGCCCAAACGTGTCAAGGAAGTCCAAGCATTGTTAACAGTATTTTAAGCTGTACAAAGTAACTAGTTCGTGAGCCATATAAAAGTAGGGAAATGTGGTATAAAACGTAAAACTACTACTAGCAGGGATAGTTTCCTTTTGCTAAAATGCCGAAAAAAACTATTTGGAGTCTATTTGGGGTAGACGTCTGGGAGATGACCGTAACGCTACAAACCCTCAAAAGAAACAACTATTAATCCCTAATTAAAGAAAAGCAATTAGATTAGGCACACAATTTTAGCTTACACAGAAAATAACTGGGCGAGTGTGGCATTCTCAATTAAACTTATGTTTACTCTCCAGGGTGAGCGTTCCCGTTATGTTAGGAAGTCATCTGATTCACCGTTTCCCACAGTAATACTGACCATTATGTAACATCGACGAAAAAGACGTTTTTAGATTTCTTTCTACGCACGGCTCAAGAAACCTTGCGTAATCAATAGGCTTAGAGATTCGGACAAATATATTGAAAACACATCTCATTGTATTGAAAATGGCATTCATTAAAATGATGTAAGGAAATTGACTTTCCAACAAGATCTTGTTCCAGATTCAAAAGAAAAATACCTTACGTCTGTCTAAAAAGAAACACAAACTTTACTTTCTTGACTGGCCAGGTTACTCACCAGACGTCAGCTCAATTAAGAACTTTTGACCAATAATTAAGAAAAAGTTTCAGAGATCGGATAATACGTTGAAATCTCAAATGATTTAGAATACCCTCAAAGTCTGGTTTCATGATGATGACATTAAACATATACGTGAAAAAATCATCAAATCCACGCCCTAATGGGCGCGGGAACAAGCTACAGGAGGCAACATTCAAATTTGATCTTGTTTGTTAAATATGATTTAATAAAGTATTATGTTGTCACACTGGCGCCCGGCGTTCAGACTAACTTGCACATTACTGTATACACTCTTTCCAAATACCGAACTTACTCAACACCGAATTCACTATGTCTATCATTGTTACCAGTACCACCGTTAACATTATCACCATCAATAACAACAACAATAACACAAATAACTTCTTCTACTACTACTACTACTACTACTACTACTACTACTACTAATAGTTATGTATTAGTAATAGTAGAAGTTGTAGTAGTAGTAGTAGTAGTAGTAGTAGTAGTAGTAGTAGTAGTAGTAGTAGTAGTAGTAGTAGTAGTAGTAAGTTACAAAAATTATATTTCTAATGTAAATGTGTATTTGATTTTGAGTGTAATAAGCAATTAAATACGGATTATATAGCCGTAATTAATCCGTATTAATGTTTGTAATAGTAACAGTAGTAGCAAATTACAAACATTATATTTGTAATTTAATTGTGTATTTCATTCTGACTGTAATCCAATTTAATGCTCATATTAATTATATAAACCATTGTTCTACACGAAACTACATAAAACTTGACAGAGTCCCACGAGGCCGTTTCATCAGCATGTTAGGGGACAATACACGTGTCAGCGATACAACTAGGAAATGTGTGTCGCTAATTTTTATACATAATTAGTGAAAATTGTTCGCAGTCAATAAACACTGTATATATAACAGTTCGCTAGGTACCAGTGCATCAGCTAATGACAGCAGTTAAATACAGCATGATGTACTAGCAGCCCGTAAATTTTCTCTAGTTGTAATTTTAGAGGCTATTCATTTTAAAACATGTATTAACAATTGTTTAACTTACATATCTGTGGATGCGAACGTGACAGCCAAACCAGACTGTTTTGCTGTTATTATTCTTCACATCAAACGGTTTGTAATTACATCCGTACGGTTTAAGCATACTCCAACTCCATATAATGTACGTAAATTTGTAGAAACGGCGTACCGCTTTCATATACTGGATGAATAAGAATGTTCATCGGCGGCTGACACAATTAAGAATATTCTGGCTGCCGCTGCGCCTTCCAGAATGATTATTCTGCCACCTGGAACTGAATCGCAAACAACATTTCGCAACAAATGGCTGGTATGCGTACGTAACACTGTGTGTTTCAATTCAGCGAAGAGATAGGTTGTTAGTTCTGCGAACGATTGATTCAGTGAGTGTTCTTGGACAAGAGTATTTATCAAATGTGTGAATTATTTAATTGTTTAATGTGTTGTGGACTGATCTAAATTTATTGTAATTGGGCGACTTTTATTGTTTGTCGTTACACTGCGTATTGAATAATTGGACGATGCACTTTTGTATTACCAGTGTTTCTGCTTCATAAATATGTTAATAAGAAAAATGTGAGTACCGATTCTCTGGTATCCATTAATTTACTTCTTCTGTTTCAGATCACGAGCCATGTGTTTTACGTAGAAACATTATGGTGCGCACGCGCACTAGTTCAGAAATATCGCCAAGTAAATATTTCATAGAAGAGTATAAACATATTCATATCGTTGTTTTGATGAAGTGTGTAGGTTTTATCGAAATCATTTTTAACCGTAATAAACTTTAACAACAAAAGAAGATACCGAATAATACGTTCTGCCTAATCGGAACTGACCTAGTAACGACCACACTTGGTTGTATTTGATAGCCTTAATAAATTACTGATTGTAAAGCCTTTTGTGTTTTTCACACCCCTTAATTAAATTTATCAGACTGGCGTCAACAAATAATAATATGAAACCAACACTTTTATATTAACACATACTAAAATTTTATAAAACCTTAAAAACGTTATATGAACGGATGAAAACAAGTTTTTCAGCATATATGAATATGGATTTGAACAACTTTTGAAGAATACAAACGTAAAACCTAAAACTTAAGTTGAACGTGAAAACTTAAACAACCATAAATTATATATTTTAGGCAGTTTCCAAGTTACTTCCTAATTTAGATGCACTTTATAAAAGTGTGTAGTTTTAAAGACTTCTTTAAAAGACTGCTTATTATTTCTCTAGTGCCTAGGGTATATACACGTTTCCCCAAGAATTTGTTGCCCAAGTATATGTAGAATTACGATACTTTCAGTGTGCTCTAAAATAAAACCCATATTCTTATTTTTTTACGAATTAAAACCTAATTTACCTGGACTAGAGGCATTCATTTCAGTATGCAATTTTTTGCGTCAATAGTTTTTGGCGTCTTTAGGACGTTTCAGACATACTGTACATGTACATCCATGACTTTTCATATGTGAAACTTTCCAAAACTTGAAAGTTTTGGAAACTAATACAAAATTGGAAGTTCAATTTAATAACTCGTATTATTCTATTACTTGTTAGAAACAGAGTGTAATGTAAATAATTATGCGTTACCTGTATTTCTGGGGTATTCTATCATAATTGCATTATTTTATGTTAACGATAGTAATACAGTCATTTACATTAGAATATAAAAATTTCATATTTTATTACGAAATATTTTATTTTTATTAATATTAAACAAAATACTTGAATTAGAATGCTAATCAAAATTTTTGGTCTTCAGATTATTTAGATACTTGTTTTATAAGTTAGAAGTCACATTTAATCAGTGCGTTTACCTTAAATTACAGTGTGACTCCATTAGCACAATGATTCACAGCGTCAACGTGCTGTAATGTAGGACGGACGTGTACTACTCCACCACAATAATTATATCGAACTGTTTACGTCGCCAGCAGCAATTAACCGCAAACTGAAACGTGACTTAGTATTTACTGTATTGTGCTGCTTGTCATGTTCAATGGCTGTGTGACAGTCACGTTCTTAATAGCAGTTTCATTAATCACTTACTGGAACATATATACTAATAATCCACACAGCTAATCAGAAGTTCTGAGACCCAAATTTTGTCTTTTTTTATTACTGTGTATTCTTTTACGTGACTGTACCCCAACGAACACAGTCGTATGTGCGAGCGCATGAACAAACTTCCACATATTTCGCCGCCCCCCGCCTATCTGTAGGTTAAGGTTTAGAACAAGGAAGATAAAAAGTTACCATTTTTTCGTACTTAGTTATGTCAGATGTACCGTTGTGGTATTAGGTTAGTAATATTTCAACCTTCAGACGCTTCTGACTTGGTAAATATGAGTCTTGACCTATCTATTAGCTATGGTACAAACACAACTTTTTCGTGATCTGATAAAACGTTTTTGTGAACTCACTTGATTAGTAAAACAGACTTTATGATTTTAAATTAATGTTATTTGTCGTTACGGTGTTTTTTATTTCCGTTACTTGGGTTAATTTAAAATTGCTTATTGTTAAAAATCGATTCGATTAAAAATGTAAGTTAATAATCGGATGCATTAAAAAAAACAATATAATTAGGGACGTCATTTATATGCATTAACTTCCTGATTATAGATGACAGCTTACGATACGTCTTTAATGCTTTGAAACATTAAATATAAATTCATCTAACACATCCGTTAATTAAAACAAATGATGTACAGTCTCCTAGTTACAGTTTATGACCGGTTTTGGAATTATATTTAATGCAGGTAATAAACATTTCTTTGCTAACAGAGGAGCATTAGCTTTTTTTTCTTAAAGTATGTATAATTATATAACTGTTGCAATTTTAATACGTTCATATTTTATAAACTACAGTTTTTTGTATAATTCGGCCAAAAAGTCAAAACAAATAGCCAAACTAGAATTACCTAACCTTTTTGTGTTCTGTACGCATATATATTTTTGTAAACTTCTAATTTTTTAAAACCTAATCGCAAGTAGGCTTAAGTAATAATTTAAACTGAACTTCAAAATTATCATCATCTGTTAGCCAATCTAAATATCTATCTCAGATAATGAATTTTCTTGACATATAGTAAAGAAGTAAAAAAATTAATCAATTATAAATTTATAATGCTATAATAAATATAAATGTATAATAACGTAAACATGTAAGTGGCCTTTTACTGAGACTGGAAGCATATTACATCTTTATCAGTATAAAATTAACGGAGTCTATTAGAAAAATTATTTTACTCACGATAACTAGTTACGTATCTGAAATTTCGAATCCAGCAGCAAGGTAACTGCCGCTGGAAAAAACCGGGACATTGCGATACTTAGATCCTTACCACAAGAATCTCAAATGTTAACGTTCATTTTAATGACCTTGTAAATATAAAATATATTTTTGTAAACATTTTGCGATTGAAATGGGTTCGCTCATCGCTGTTAAGGGGATTAAAATTTTTTCATGTAGCATACCTAATGCTCCCTAGTTGACTGACCTTATAAATAAAAGAGGAATCAACGATAGTGTTGTAACACCCGACAGTATTGTTAAATAGTGTTAGAACATTAGTGTTAAACAGTGTTACTTTAGGTGCAGAACAAATTATGTAAACGCGGTGCAAACCTTATCCGTTCTACTTCTTACAGGCCTGTGAGTTCGCTTATATTGAGTGCTGTTTAACTAGCAGTATGTCTGGTAATAATTTGTATTAGGAGTATCATGTAATGTACGAAAAGTTAAAAAAGGAAAAAACAATATATATTTTACAAAAAAAGTATTCAAAACGAAGATAACAAAAGAAGTTTAAAGTGTTCACCAAAGTAATAAATATTATATGGATTGGTTATACAATAAGACACCATGATTAAGCAGTCATGATCACAGCATAGAACGCAATGTGAATGATAGAACACTTCGTTAAAGCCCTACAGAAAATGAGAATATGTACAGTTTGAGTGTCACAGAAATTACAATTGTGTAAATGGCGTAGTGTGTTAATACGTACAGGACGACTGGAAGACATAAAAAAAGTTAGATATTAATTGAGCAGTCGCTTACTTCATTGAATGTAACAGAAAAGAGAGTAATAATATTATAATATAACAAAGTATTAAACGTCACAATATTACAGCACTTTGTAGGATTACTAGTGCCTCAGTAGTAGTGAGTAACTGTACGTCAAGTCTTATTATATGCTAATGTCAACTCTTATGAATACCGGTACACGTTGTGCATTATCTTCCGTACTGAGTTTCATAATATAACAGACGTAGTTTTTTCACTGTTGGCAATGTTTTCTGCCTCGTTGTATTCAATCAATTTGTCGTTATTTACAGAAGTGAACACTTACTCCACAGAGTGTAAGTCTCAAAGTAATAATATAAATATACTGTATTCAGTGAAGGGCAGAGAGGGACGATGGACTTGCACTTGGACCCTTCAATAGGAAGACCCGTATAGGCTCCAACAAACTTACACTAGATTACTTTATCTCCAAATATTTGTTCAGTTTTGACTATGAGAATAGGTTATTTGTAACGTGAAAACAAGTTCCAATTCGTAATAAGCATAGTGAATACCGAGTGTGCAACTTCATAATTGGGTGTTACTTGGAAACTTTATTTGGAGCTATTGATGTGAAAACATTATATACGACACTATGGCGCCTGGCTCACTCCTGTACACCTCTTCCTCCTAGATCAGTAAACTGATTCAACGCGTTACGAAATAGCTGAAACAAAAAACCCGTGTTGCCAGGTCAATCAACCTCTATTTTCCACACAGCTATCCAAAATTTCCCCTCCGCCACAAATATGTACACTTTAACCAAAGAATTCTTTTAAAGAGTGACAGAATATTCTAAATGTTTAAATATTATTACAAGAATGACGTATATTTTAAAATAATTTTATTTATGATAAAAGGAAATGTACTCGCATGCTGAGAGATTGAGCAGAATAATTTGAAATCTTTTTGTTGTACTTAGTTCATTGTGAGCCTAGTATATTTACACAACTTTAAAAAGCAATTCAAAATCAGTGACACCTATTTTTTATTATATTATTTATAGTATCGTCAATGAGAATGTTTATATACGTATCTGATATGTCATAAGAGCGTAATTTTGTATCTTTGTTTACTTTTTACGTTTTTAAGTTGATCCGTGAGTTCGATTGTGGTTTCTAGCTGGAAGTTTGTTTGGGTTTAAAATGTTAATAAATTGTAAAAAATTGAATTATTATACTACGCGTATCACATTTTACTTTTCAACTAAATATTGCGAAAATCATATTGTTACAATGGAAAAAATTAATTGTTATATATTGTTTGTAGGATGTATGTGTACTGTGAATAATACGAAGTGTTACATGATTCGCTGTATGTTCACTGTAGATATCTATTATTTACAATAAAATACATATAAATACTACTATGCCCTCGTCTCATTTAATTATCCGTCTACTTTAGTTCTTTTAATTCTTTCTAGTTCTTTTAGTTATAGCCGTGAACTTTAGATTTTTTATAGCAAAATCTCTCTTACTCCAAATACACTACGAGAAACATTTTACACGTTGAATAAGTTCACTCGCCTCTCCACGCTGAAGATCTCACTTCTCGACTGTGTCCCACGATACACCCATTTTTTTATTTAGAAGAAGTTAATATTACTCAAAAATATTTGTAACCTCCAAAAGTCACACTGGGTATGGGTTGACAAAAATATAAAAAAGATTGCAAACATTTCTTTTTAAAGAATGATCGTTCGTCGACAAAGCTGCTGATTTTACAATAAAAAATATACATAAAGTAATCAACACTGATACTGAGAGACGCAAGTTGACGAAAGTTGTACAAAAAGCTAGCTGGTGAAATGGAGAATTATTATCCAACGAGACCGGATTAATGTATCAATGTGTAGATCGATGTATTCAAGAATTTTCGCAACTGTCCTCTACCAAGAAGATGTAAAATACATTCAACATTCTTGATGGAAGCCTCAGATGATTGTTTAGAATTGCCTGCAGAAAATTTCAATCTTATATATGGGACTTGGTTAGAGTTAAAAAATACGTTTATTGTGTGTATAAAAAGTGAAGATTGTGTGTAAATTAACTGCCAATATATATTCTCAAATCTATAGTTATTGATGTTATTAAGGATATCGGAATATATATATATAAAGGAATGATTTTATATTACTTTCCGGTTCTATGCCTTTAACCATGAATCGGCTCGTCTGTCTTTTGAGCCGTTTCCAAATGTAAGGGAAGAGAGAGCCCCTAACATTACCCGCACATCTGCATTCCGATGAAACCATTGGTATTTAGTAACGCAGAGACGCCTTCCTGCAGAGGTCGTTCGGTGGGAAGCGTTGAAGATGGGGAATTAAGGTAACCTCGGTTTGACTAGTCATAGCATGGTGGAACAGAATGCATATGTTAAAATAAGAAGAAGATTCTATAGAACAAGCAGATAGAAGGTTGCTGCAAACCAGTCTCTGGAATGAAAACAAAAGAAGAAGAAGATTATGAACCAAAATGCAATTATTAAATGGCATTTAGGACTGCCGAAAGAGTTTAGTTGAATTTTTACTATACTCGTTTAACAGACTGAAATTGAAACTGGTAGGAACTTGCCTACAACAACTTCTTACAAACAAGAAGTTATGATTCCATTCATGATTTAGCAAACATTACAAATTTCAAACTTTGTTATTACTAATATTGCATCTGATTACGTATTATTTCAAACTTTAAAATTTTATTATAATTTTAATTTATATATAACCATATACTTTAATTTTTATATTTATATATTAATGTTTATATTGAGTAATGCATGTGTTTAGTTAACTTTTTATAACTGCTAAGAAGTAAACCAAAACAGAAATATTATTTAAGAAGCAAATTTCTTTGGAAAAAAAGGAACAATCTGGATCAAAGAGGGACAAACTTTCCCAGGCCTGCGGTTGCTTAATATTAATTAAAATGTAAATACTCCCCTTTTAATGTCTTCCTGCTGTTCTGAGTCATCTCATACTTTTGGTTTTCCAACACTAGGTTATTAAAAATTCAATTATATGAATAAACGTAGAAGATTTGTACTGCGAAGTATTACGTTATAAAGAAATAACTAAGTTTAATATATATTTTCTTGTTTGTTTCATCTTTTTTTTTTTTTTTTCTTTTTAATACTTAATGTTGGGAATTTTAATGGAAGCAATATTGACATGTCACACATATTTTATGTTACGAAGTCTACAAAACTTATAAAAGATTAACAACATTAAACTTGATTGGACAATACGAAAAATGTTTTATGACACAGTATCGAACATAACAAATGTTATGTGTAAGTTTAACTTACATTGAATATTATTACAAATACAAACTGATATATACAGTATTAAATGTTCGAGTATTATAATATACTCGAAAAAGTTGAGTTTATAAAATACACTGTACAGAATACACTGTGCTATTTATATCGTACAATGTAGCCGTGCTCTGAAACGTCGCATTTCTGAACATAAGAAAACGATTTTAACTAATAGAGCCAATACAGGTTTTACAGATCGTTACTTACAACACAATCACTTCATAGCTACAAAAAACATAACACTACAGCACAACATACAAAAAGGTAAAAAAATGGATTTATTAGAAATTCTAGAAATTAGAAAAGCAAACAAAAGTAATTAAAGTTTAATAAACGAACAAACTGAATTTGTGTTTCCCCTTTATTAAAAGTTGTTATTTAGTTTAGTTAATTTTTTATATTTTGCCTTTCGATTATACTTAGTTTTTAGAAACACTTGATCTTCCCTTACTAGATCCCCTTACTAGTTCCTCTGCCTCCTTCATCATAGACACCCTACACATGTCCGGATACGCAGCCCACACAGTTGTTCCTTGATCTCTTTGAGAATAGCTTAATAAGCTGAAACAGCTGTCAGAGGTAAATAATAAACTGTGAAACTTACCAAATATTTCTATATTTTTAAAACCTTAAAGTATTAAATATTTACTTGCCAGACTTTTGTAAATAACCCGGGTGCAATCCAGAACCGGCACAGGAACATGTCACACAAATGTTACATGTATAAATTAATGTCGCTGCATTCGAATTATTATGTTAAACATCCTAAAAATCTCATAAGTTACGCAACAGTTTAGTCTTTATGTAAGTCAAGAACTGAGTTCAACTGAGACTCGAAATGGCATTTTACCGGAATGCTAGTATAAGAAGATTAATCTCCTAAATGCAATCAAGCAGAAAGTAATTTACGTGTATATCAACTCAACAAATTGTACTTTTTAATGCAAAGGCATAGGCCTAAGCTGTTGTCTCATATTTTAAAAACATATTAAAGTAATTATTGATTAATTGTAATTCAAATAAACTGCATAATGTGATTGAGTTTATTCATGTCTATGTTATTGATATTGAAAAGTCGACTGAAAATTTGTATTGCTACGACAATTACATAACGCTCTCGACTCTTCAAGAGCGTCATTATGCACGTACCTCGGCTAGCCGAGCAGGTGCAGTATCTCGGTCAAGCCCCGTGCACTCACGTAGCCCGAGCACTTGTAACTAAGCAAATTATGCTGTCACGCTGCCAAAAGAATGGAACATTATTCTGGAAATTCTGCGGGGTATATATAAGGGTCTACGGCCAGCTTAGATGTGTTGATTTCAAATTGTTATTCGTGACTAATTAAAGCTGGTAATTAGTGACTTCATTGGTGACAGTATTTTGTTTCCAGCAATTTTCATTTGCATTAAAATCATCAGTACTCTTGCAGACTATACAGAACATTCGAATTATTAAATGTTATTAAATAATGAAATAGTGTTTTGTCAATTTACAGCTTTACAGCCACGTGTTCATAAAAGTGTGAAATATAACGGAGCGTAAAATAATTGCATACATTAATAAAATAATACCACTTTTATAGGCCTACTAATCCAATGTTTATTCATAGGAACACCGAGACGTCTGTATTTCTCGTTCGTAGCGTCTTTCAACAATCATTTATTTATTGTCGTATATTATCTTCATTACATTTGTAATCTGCTGTGTTTTTTTCACACAGAATTCCTGTTATCACTAATAAACGTCTCTGTAACACTAGTCTGCTCTTGGAAAATTTTTTAGGGTCTGGTAAACTTTTTATGCGAGTGTGTTGTGACCCCGAAAGTAACCGTACTGTTACCTTTCACCAGAAACGAGATAATCAATCATTTTAGCCGGATGATAAGTTTCCATCAATTTGAAAACCGTTTCTAGATACGGCTAACTGTAATACAGGTATTTCTTGAAACTATGGTACAGCATCACTTCTTGTTAATATTTTAGTAGGAATAAACCTGTTTTAGTACCAAGCCACGTGTCCGTTAACTATATGAAAAATATATTGTACTAACCGTCTGTGACTTCTCGTATGATGTCCTTTCTTATTGCGAAATGTTTCGAGACACTTGTCTCATTTTCAAAGCATAAAATATTTAGCACATATCATTCACTGATATACTTGTCAAACGTTAAAACCATAAATAGCACAATTTAACATATAAACTATATACTTTTTGTAACATGAATCGGGCAAACAGTGTACACTGCGCAGCGACACACCGCGCATTAACCGCAAATGATTCTTGTTATCTTAGTATCGTCTGTTCTTTTGCAGGTCCAGCCTTCTGCTGGTCCTGGTAAGGACCACCAAACATCTGACCCTCCCGTCCTCGGCGCTACGTTGTCGTTGGACTCCGAGATGGAGACGGACGACGGCTTCCAGCCCGTGCCTAGCCGGAAACGGCGAGGTAGCGGTGGAAGCATGCCGATGTCCCCAAAACGGACTGTCCCGGCGAAACGAGCCGTGGCTGCAGAGTCGGCAGGCCGCATATCACATTCCCCTGAAATCACAGTACCAGAACCAACACCTAAACAACCAAAGATACCGCCAATCGTCGTGCCACAGTGCAGCGACTGGCATACCCTCCTTCGGGAGCTAAAACAAGTTGTGCCGTCTGGGCGAATCGAGGCCAAAAGCCAAGGTTCGTCAACTCGACTGCTGCCGAAGTCGATCCAGGACTTTCGGGCTTGCCAGAAATTCCTGGCCGACTCCGGTCGCGCCTTTCATACCTTCCCCCTCCCTGAGGAGAGGGAATTCAAGATTGTCGTGTCCGGGATTCCCCATGACACACCGATCTTGTGGATCTGGGAGGATCTGGCGGAGAAGGGTTTCTTCCTTACCTCCGTCGTCCCTCTCCTATCCGGTAATCGTAAGAGGAAAATCAATTCCTTTTACATCAGACTCCAGAAGGTTGGTTCCTTCGCTGACGTATATCAACTGAAAAACATTCTGTGCCTCCGGGTAAAGGTTAGGGCATTCAATAGTAAGCCTGGGCCTTCCCAGTGCTTCCAATGTCAGCGATTCGGCCACTCATCGACCTTTTGTAAGATGCCGCCGCGTTGTGTACGCTGCGGAGAGGCTCACAACGCGAATTGTCCCGTTGTGAAGCCTCAACCCGCGACGTGCTGCAACTGCGGAGGCAGTCACCCGGCTAACTTTAGGAGTTGTAACCGCTTTAAGAAGGCCCTAAAGAAACAACAGCGGGAGCGAAACCGTCAGGTTGAACCTCCTCGCCCTGCTCCTAGACCCTCAAAGCGGGCGGCAGTCCAACCACCCGTCTCGGCATCTACGGCTCTTCCTGCGGCACCTACCGCTGGAGGAACCATAACTTATGCTACAGCGGTTGCTACGGCGCCCCCTGTGGCCCCCAGAAACTTAGCACCTGCCGGAGTGCCATCTCCTCAAGCGGCAACGCCCGCAGTACCCCCTCACAGACCCAGCCGCCTAAGAAACGGCGCTCTAAGCGCAGGGCTAGACAACCACTAGTGGCAAAACAATTATACCCTAATTAAGAGGCTAACAACGCCCCTCCGCCTGCCCAGCATCTACTAGGCCAGGAGCCTGCTTCTGTTGCCCAGTCCCCTGCGACTTCCATGGAAGTCTCGCCAGCTCCAACTGCCCAACCTCCCCTGGAGGCGGCATCTGCACCTTCCGCGGCCCCAGCGCCGGCTAGTCAGGCCCCTGTGGCCGGTGGTTCACCATTGGTCACTGAGGCTCAGCTGATGGCCTGGGTCAGCGGCATTGTCCCGCAAATTCTTGCTGCTCGGGATGTCCCGTCTATACTCATGGTGATCCAACATCCCTGATCGCCCTGATTGTCCCTACATCTAACCATGGCTAGACAGTTTCGGTTTCGTCGCGTGGAATGCCGATGGTGTTCCGGCGCGTCGGGCCGAACTGGCAGCTTTCCTTGTGGAGTACGATGCATATGTCGTACTCCTCTCTGAAACACATCTTGCCCCTAACCGTCGATTCTCCCTGCCAGCCTATGCTTGCTACAGGAAAGACAGGAATGGTCCCGATCGCCACCGAGCATCTGGTGGAGTGGCTATCTTAGTCCACAGGCGGCACTCTCATAGAGAACTCCCTGCCCCTGCAACTAACCTCATCGAAGCATGTGCTGTGGAGCTGGATGTTGCCGGCCTGGAGGTGCGCTTTGCTTCTGCGTACCACCCGCCCGGCCATCGAGCTCCACCGCATGAGGAGTGGGACGCCTTCCTAGACAGCGATCTCCCAACCATCTTAGCCGGAGACCTTAACGCCAAGCATCCCTCTTGGAACAGCCGAACGTCAAACCCCTACGGCAATTCTCTCCGTAGGGCTGTCGAAGATGATCCCAGTGTCCTCATCATCGGGCCGTCCGAACCGACACACTTTCCCAGTGCGGGTTATCCGCCGGATGTCCTTGATATTGTAATTGTCAAGGCCAACTGCTTTCATCAACAAGTCAGCGCGGTGTCGGACCTATCGTCCGATCAAGACCCCCTGCTTGTAACTGTCTTGTTGCCGTCGGTCTCACCCCGACTTCGCGATCATCCTGTTAGGAGAGTCAATTGGCGATCCTACCATGATGATCTGGCCAGGCAGTTGCCATCTGTCCCTCCGGACACACTCGTCTCTTGTGACGACGTGGATCTCCGGGTACATCAGCTCCAGGACCTCGTCCAGTCTGCACTGGACAAGCACACCTATACTGTTCCGGTGAGTAATAAACGCTCCGACCTTCCTGCGGAAGTTCTCCAAGCCATCCGATTACGGCGCCAGCTCCGCCGCAGATGGCAGCATACCCGTGACCCTGCCGCTAGACGGCGTCTTCGAGCCCAATCGGAACATGTCTCGCAGCTTCTGCTTGACGTAAACGCGAATCGATGGGACTCCTATTTGGAGTCCTTGGAAGTCGACCACGCCTCCGTATGGAGAGCCGCTGGTAGACTAAAAGGCGAAAAGAGGACTCGCCATCCCTTGAATACTCCGGACGGCACTGTATACTCTTCAGAAGGCAAGGCGAAAGTCTTCGC
Organism: Magicicada septendecula; assembly: GCA_034769895.1. Taxonomy (NCBI): domain Eukaryota; kingdom Metazoa; phylum Arthropoda; class Insecta; order Hemiptera; family Cicadidae; genus Magicicada; species Magicicada septendecula. The sequence goes on along the minus strand of CM068369.1, from coordinate 430,475,046 downwards.
CAACTGTATTGAGGAACAGTTCACCGTCCATAGAGGCACATCTCTGACCCGGCTCATACGGCCGTCGTCAGGGATTTCCTATCTGGATACTTTTCTGCTCCCCCCAATGATCCTCCTGATTCGGTCGACGAGGAAGACCTTGCGTATGTCCTAAGCCGACTGAAGAAGAGAAAGGCCCCTGGCCCCGAGCGCATCGACACCGCTGCGTTGCAGAATCTCCCGCCTTCGGCAGTTGACGTTCTTCTTGAGCTGTTGAACTCCTGTCTCCGGCTGAGGTAGTTCCCCCGCCTGTGGAAAACTGCTAATGTCATCATGATCCAGAAACCTAAAAAGCCACCTAGCTACCGCTCGATATCACTATTGCCAGTAATCTCGAAGGTATTCGAGCGTCTTCTCCTGGCCCGTATTCGGCCCCTGGTGGATGGCTTCATCCGCGAGGAGCAGTTTGGGTTTAGGCCGAGGCACTCGACTATTCTTCAGCTAGTACGGGTTGTCACCTGTCTAGCCGACGCCGCCAACAATCATCAGGCAACAGGCGCCGTCCTGTTGGATGTGAGCAAAGCCTTCGATAAAGTCTGGCACGAAGGCCTGCTCTACAAACTGGCGCATTCCCACTCCCGGCATCTATCGTCCACTTGCTCCGATCCTATCTGACGGATCGCACCTTCAGGATCAGCGTAGATGGGGCGTTCTCTCGGATCCGCCCTGTCGCCGCCGGCGTCCCACAAGGATCTGTCCTCGGCCTTGTTCTGTGCGTATTGTACACGAACGATCTGCCTGTTTATCCCGGGGTCACGTTATCTCTATTTGCCGACGACGCGATGTTTAATTTTAGCTCGCTTTCGCCTTGGCGGACGAGCGTAATGTTACAACGCCAGTTGGCTATGCTTCCGGACTGGCTAAGGAAATGGCGGGTAGCGATCAATACGGGGAAATCCGAGGCGATCTGCTTTACTCATAAGTCCATTTCCTGATGCCAATCCCTCTCCTTAGAGGGAAGACCCATCAACTGGACTGAGACGGTGAAGTACCTAGATGTTCGGCTTGATCGGCACCTAAACTTCAACGCCCACGTGACCGCAACCCTCAACATGGCTCGTGGCGTCAGAGCCAAACTATCACCTATGCTTTCGCGGAACAGCCGCCTGGCTGTCCGTACAAAACTAACATTGTATCTACTGTTCCTCCGGACAGTACTCACTTATGCGGCGCCCGCTTGGTGGCCTCTACTGTCGACCACCAACAGGCATAGGCTGACGACATTCCAGAACTGGACCCTACGCTCCCTCACGGGGTCCCCGTGGTTTGTGCGAAATTCCGCCATCCACCGGGGTCTCCGTGTTCCCACCTTAGAGGCCTTCGTTAGGTCCTTGGCAACGAATTTGTTCGCCAAGGCCGGCGAGTCCTCTTATCCGCACCTCCAAAGGCTTAACAGCATGGAGAATATACCGCCCCCTAGGGCCCTAGGGCCGTCAGGCGGCCTAGGGCGCTGTTAGAGACCCCCCTTAGTTCATCACATGAACCCCAGCAACGAACCCCCCAACCTTCTGGAGACTGAAACGATCACAAACATTCACTACCTGCGCCTGCCGACACTGTAGTCAATCATGCTGCGGCAGATTGGATTGGATAGATTTATTGCCAGCATCGGCTTTGCCGATTCGGCAGGGCTGTGATCCGGGACACGGGCTCCCGCAAGGTTGTGCAAATGCATTCCTTGCGAGAGCCGACTGCCGGTGACGAGTCCCCTCGACTCGGCCACCACCTTCAGGCGGTCGAGCCTCTTGTCCTCGCCAGCGCGCCTCTAAGTTTCCGTGGGCTATGTCCTCAGAGACCAAGGAGCCACGACCAGGCGTTGCGATTGGCTGAAGCCATGACCACTGAGATCCCCGTCAGCACCTGCTTTGCTGATTCGGAAGGGTAATGACCTGAGACACGGGCTTCTGCGAGGTTGCGCAAGTGCCTTCCTTGCGGAAGCTGGCTGTCTCGGAGTCATTCCTTACCGTTTCGGCCGACGCCCTAGGGCGCTCGAGCCTCTTGTCCTCGCCAGTGCGTCACTACGTTCCCAAAGGCTAGCCTGAGGGGACCATGGTGTCGCGCCTCTGCGGGACAATTGGCTGTTTGTATGAGTCGTTTCCTCTACAAACCGACAAACCCGAAACAATAAACGACTTACGTTACCCATTATCCGTTTGCAGGAGTTAGCTGACAACCTCCCCAACCATAAACACACAAAACAAACGATTGACGGCACTATACAATACACAATTATTACAATTTTTTAAAATATAATACAAATTCTAACTTCCCTCGACGTCTTCCCTGAAGCTTTTCCACCGAGATTCCTGATGACACGCGCTTCCTAACTCTACCACCAACAGCATCGCAACGATCAATCTTTTTAGGAATTGACACAGCACACACTATATAAATATATATCAGACACTCCTTTCTGTGCCTATACCTTCTCATCTATCCCTCCAAAGCTTTCTTTAGTTACCCCAAACAGTACCCCAAAATCTGAACCCCACCGTGGTTCAACTCCAGGACAAGTCTTAAATATCTCAAAACAAATCACTTCAAAAAACTGAAGAACTATCATTATAATATAGGCAAAAGATATGCGGCTAAGAAAAACACCGATGTAAAATGACGTGGAGTTATTTATTGTTTTAATTCACACGTTTTAATTTTATTCCGACATTAATAAGCATTTTGAAAATTCCTTTCTAAAATTTCTTTTCTTTTTTTGTTACAGATTTTTTTGAAGATCGTTGTAATTCAATTGTGATTTGTTACTACTAAAATCCGTTAGTAATTTTTTGGATGTCGTCCCGAGGGATTTAAATAGTTAATTAAGATACAGATTCCGCTGCAGTCGTTCCGCTAACAGAACAAACGGGTGAAACACGCAAAAAATACATTTGTCTATGCGGACAAGCTAAAACTGTTGATATTAAATTAACTTGATTGTTAAAAGCAATTACTTAATATCACGGTTAACCACAGAACGGTAAGCGACGCACAGAAACGAACACCGATATTTTTACGCTTGGAAAGTTACGTTACGTCACGACGATACTTTATAGTACATCGGGTTCCTCTGCATAACATACGTATAATGTTTATAAACAAAATACATTCTTTTAACTAATAGCTTTATGAAAAATATCAGGTTATTGTAAGAACACGTTTACACAGACGAAAACACATTTCTATTTTCTTGACTAAATATATACAGTAATACATTTTGTTTTCGACCAAATCAGCATTTTATTTATTCGCGTTTGACGTTACCTAAAGTAAAAACTGCTTTGTACCTGTACATTGCCTGTTTGCTACAGTATAAATCCTTCCTTTGCTAACACAAAAAATCTTCCAACATAATGATTACAATTATAATAAACTCGCTATAAAATACAACAAGTAAAAATAAAAGTATGGATTCCGTAAATAAGCATGTGAATTACAATAATAGAATTAGAAAGCACACTGGAAGCATGAGTCTTGTATATGCAAGTGTCAGAATACGTAATTCACTTACGAATATTTGGTAACATGATATTCGTCATGTAAAAATGTAGAATTTCGGGTGAAACTGAATATGAAAACAGGGACAGCAACTTTCAACAACTAAAGTCACAAAATGCTGGAAAATACTTAACGACACATCGTTTAGTGCATAAATAGTTAGCAAATTAACAGATGACAAAAAAGAATGAAGAGAGAGATGATTCGCCTCTCATCAATACCAAACCAATAAAAACTCATCCGTAGCAACAAAGGACAGTTGATTGCAAAGGTTAACACACGTAATACGCGTACAGTTAGGCCCAGTCCCATTAACAAAACCCTAAGTGTACCCACTAATACATAGTTTCATATCCCAACAAGTCTTATAAATCTAACTACGAATGTGTTCAGTAAACCTAAGTAGATATTTATCCGTTTCGATCTGCATTCACAATGAACGAAGTAGTATTTAGGCCTACCTTACTTTTTGGGATGATCTGCGATTACATCAATAGGGGCTAAAATGTAACGATGTAGCTATTTCGTTGCAGCTATATAAGATATACCATTGTATACAATTACGTTCAGCTGGATATCAAGAAAGCATACTAGTTTCGTGTATAGATATTGATAAACACACACACACGCACACACACATACACATTCACGCATATGTGTTTATGTATAATTTCAGCTCAAATTTCAAACAACATTATGCCCTTAAACAACAAAATGCTAATTCGTCTTGTTATTTGAATTAGCAGTCTCTGTAATCCCAACTTATGATAGGTAGCACTTTGGCAAGTAAGCATAACATCGTTGGGCAACAAATATCTGTTATTAAAGAGGACGTTTTAAATTAAAGATAGTCATAAAATACTTGTGTACAATTAAACGACTGGTGTGTATTGATGTTTATGTTTGGAATCACCTTATCTTAAATTGTTACTTATATTTTAATTATAGCTTTACGTTTGCAATAATAGGTTTATTCATTTTGTCTTCAGACACATTTCAACGCGGTCTTGTAAAACTAAATGAAACTGACTGTAAAACTAGTCAGTACCTGTACAGTCGACAACTTCAGCGTCTTGTCTCCTGTTTTATGTTGCGTCTCGCTCACCTGCAACAACAAAACCAAACCCGTTACAATTTATTAACAACCTCGAACCATAAGAAACGCGTAATTTTCAAACATAATAATTCTATCTAAGGAAAGCGTACAGTGTCCCTGCATATTAATATTACAGAATTACAGTAACTATCAAAGGGAAAGAATTTAAATATTCACAACATTGTACTGACTAACAAAAAATTGAAAACGGTGTTAAATAATAAATGAATCTTAATTCTGACTGCGTATAACAGTTCTCCGTTAGAATGGTTAGTTGTCGACTGCTATATTCTCAGCAACGTACAGTATTATATTCAAATATATTTCAGATAATGTTTATGCTGTTTTATTATTTTTATAAATTTTGCAATTTATTTTGGTGTCGATGAATCTAATATACGCTAGTAAACATGTCATTTGTTTCATACTTTTTAACCTCAGGAAGAAATCTGTTGGCCTTGGCACCGTATTGAAGTTCATTTAATTGTATTGTAGTTGTAGTTGTAAACTTGTTGTCAGGCATTAATAAAATTTAAGTAACAGTAGGTGCTACGAATGAGTGACTCAGTTCTTTATGAAGTTATTTAAGCTGAGCATCTGCACGTTATATCCAGAAGCAGCAGAATATTTTTTACAAGGGACTAGTATACTATTGTTTTTACAAGGGACTAGTATACTATTGTTTTTAAATAATGTGCAAATTTACGTTTTCTATATTTAATAGGCCTATATGTAAATACAGATTGAGACATGGAATGCATAAAAGATTGCACTTGGATTTACAAAAAATCATTTGTTTAAGCGACTTATAGCTGGAAACGTAAACGAGAAAATAACACTGTTCGCAGGTATTAGTCGTCTTGTAACCGTGCACACTAATCATGCACATTGATACGACGTAAGTTATCATAGCATGCAGTTGTTTACTACACTGTGTTCCTAATGTATACGTGAATACAGAGTGCCTCCAGTATTAAGCTTTTATTGTGTATATATGTCCTTTAAATGTGTCATTAAATAAACTAGACTTTACACGAAGTAGGTAAATAATTTACGCGACGACTTTTTGTACAATATGGGCAACATAAATTACATTGGTGTAGAATGGATAATGCATTACAATTATTCTCAAATTTATAATTGACTAAATTATTTAAGCAACTGTCCAGTGTTTCTACTCTAGACAGATGGCAAATTCTACACACTACATTACACATATTCTTGTCCCATAATTGGCTTTCTAAACGTTAAGAAAGACTAGTGTTTATTATCTTCAACACTAAGAAATTAAATTCTTTCCAGCTAGTGTATTTAAGCACCTAACGTTTTTACTGTAACAACGTTGTGTACAATTTACTGTAATATTTTCGTGAGTAAGTTTTTTGAAAGTAATAGCGACAATTATAAGTTGTCAATTGAAATATAATATTTACACTTACGTAGTATGTTACAGTAAATTAACATAATAATCACTATACATTATCAAGACGTATTCATCAAACAATTACTCACCTTGAACAGACTAAGGATTCAAATTTAGTCTCGACATAACCCGCTTTTATGTTATCATACCAACATGATGAGACAGAATGATAACAGGGCCTGTAAAACTTGTATGGTAGCCAAATAAACCCTCCCAATATCAAATATCGTGCAAAAACATACTGTTTAACAAGACTGAACATGTCTAGGTTCACAGCATAATACAACACTGTCACTGTCACGCTACGATTTATAGACCCGAGCCGACCGTACTTATAGTATCGCCCGAAACTTAAGTAACTACTGAGAGCAGGAGGCACAGAGTTTCTGTACTAAATTTAACGGCAACCAATAAGAAGGGAAAATGTGTCTCCCATCATTTAGCTGACCATCGAGCACTAGGAAACGAAAATTCTAGGGTTTATTTAAATCAGTACGGAGTATGAAAAAATTTTTCAAAAAATTATTGCGTACAACACGACTGGTATTATGTTGCGAGTCACGAAGCGATGGAAACTGCACAGGCTGCGAGTGAGGATGAGGGACAAACATTTAATTATTAAAGGGACAGAGAGACCGACAACGATTAACGACCTCTCCTAATTATTATGTGACTGCAGATTGCCTGCTACAATTGCGATACTCCACAGTGAGTCACATACTCAGTAATATGGGTGACGTCACCATTCCCAATAAGATCTTAGCTGTGCGAATTCTTACAGCAAAATAATCATAAAATACTATTTTATAGTGTCGGTATAGTGATATAGTATTATGTTACAGTGTTTTTGTGATGTTTGTAAAATAACGAACACTCGATTAGAATCGTCGTAATGACGAGCAGTGGCGTAATTTGAATTTGGCCTTTGTGCGAGGGAGAAGGGGGAGGGTCGGTTTCATACAAAATAAAAAAACAAATTAAGACTAATCAACATTATTATCTTTGAAGTGGCTGAAATCAGTCCCATTAAAGTAAACGGTAATAACACCATAGAAAATACGCGTTATTGAAACATTATTTATATGATATTTATTGACTGAACTGATTTTCCTATCTATAATATATTTGCCAAAGCCCACTCACTGACTCATCACTGTATCTCAACAATGACAAGGCCTAGAAAAATGAAACTTTACATAGATATTCATTAGATACTGTAGATGTGCAATAAAACGGGGTTTGACAAAATTCAAAATTTAAAGGGGGTTTTGGGGGGGTCAAAGTGACCGAATATTCTCATACTCACTCACTGACTCATCACTGTATCTCAACAATGACAAGGCCTAGAAAGATGAAACTTTACATAGATATTCACTAGATACTGTAGATGTGCAATAAGACAGGGTTTGACAAAATTCACAATTTAAGGGGGGTTTTGGAGGGGTCAAATTGACCGATTATTCTCATACTCACTCACTCACTCATCACTGTATCTCAACAATGACAAGGCCTAGAAAGATGAAACTTTACATAAATATTCACTAGATACTGTAGATGTGCAATAAGACGGGGTTTGACAAAATTCAAAATTTTAGGGGGGTTTTGGAGGGGTCAAAATGACTGAATATTCTCATAAGAAATACATGACAGTTAAAACGTGACAACTGTTAGGCAGCTTCTAGATGAGATAGAAACATGAAATTTGTTCTACAAGTTAACTTAACCCTCTTTTAAAGAACACAAAGGTCAATCTAAAATAATTTTAATTAAAACTGCTCTAAAGAAATCTATAACATATTTGCTAAATAGCACTTACTCACTTAGTCATCACTGTATGTCAAGAACAACAGGGCCTACAAAGAAAATATTTCCGAATAAATTGATTCAAAGTTGTAAAAGGAGCGTAATAAATATATAGAAAACATTTGTCGGTAGAAAACAATATTATACGATATATTAACTATTGTCTTAAATAAATATTAATTACTTATGAACACATGAATTTTATGCATTCCTGCGATAAGAACGTGTTCCCAGAAGTACTATCACACAATTTACGTAACATATTTGTTTACGTTGCAATGTAGTCCATAAAGAGTTGTTATGTTTAGTCTGGTCTGGACACAACTCAGACACACTTGCATCATGGGGTTCAGTCTAAAGGCCACTGATAACAGCCCAGAATGCTGCTTTGTTCAGTTCAGTTCAGTCGCTACACTGCCACTGCACACTCCTGCTACTTTGTTTAAGACGATTATTTTGTTAGTTTGAGTTTGAGCATTGGATATTCTTGATTTTTTATTAGTTTGTATCTTATTTTTTAGTTTATTTGTCAAGTTTACAAGTTTGACTATTTTTCTTATTTTTGCAGTGTAGATTCCACTTTATTAAATAGGTTTTTGTTCTACCGCCGTTGTTGCTCTTACAGTTTTTGTTAAGAAGAGAATAATTTTGTTTTAGTTTGTTTTAAATAAGCTTTCTTTTCTACTTTTTCTATTTCTTTTATTAGTTTGTACCTTATTTTTTAGTTTATTTGTCAAGTTTGACTATTTTTCTTATTTTTGCAGTGTAGATTCCACTTTATTAAATAGGTTTTTGTTCTACCGCCGTTGTTGCTCTTACAGTTTTTGTTAAGAAGAGAATAATTTTGTTTTAGTTTGTTTTAAATAGGCTTTATTTTCTGCTTTTTATATAAATTTTATATCCCTAATACATGATGGAACAAATTGAAGTTGATGGGATCATGGTACCTCACCGTATTGTGCCTGTGGGTGCAGATGGGTCGTGCTTCTTTTACTCCCTGTCTTACCTCATGTACGGTACTGTCTCCCATGCGTCTCAAGTGCGAACAAGCGTTGTACGGTACATTTGTAACAACTGGCAACGGTTTGAGGAGCATACAATGATGGCGTGTGGTAACATTTATAGAAGTTTGGCTGAATACCGTGCTCACATGTCTCTGTACACCACATATGCCACCCACTGTGAAATTCAGGCTGCTGCCGAAATATACCCTTACCATCTGGTGGTGTATCGTGATGGTGAGGTGATTGTACAGCCTGATGAGTATGAGGAGGGAAAGCCCATATTGCGATTCAAGTGTTCTGGACCCATGATGAATGCCCAATTTGAACCTCTTAGTCCTCAATACATTCCTCCTCATACATCAACTGTTGTTAACCGTCCCATCTGCACCTCGCTTGGTACTGAGAGCCTAGAAAAATTCGTTGTCGAGCAAACTGCCCAAGACCAATCCGACGATGATATACCACTTATTTATTTGCTAAACTCTGCTAAACGTGATATCCAGAACCGTTGTGTGACGCCCCCTACTGACCTAATTTCGAAAAGAAGGAAAAATCGACGTTCAAGAGTTAATGACAGAATCAAAAGACACAAAAATAGGGAGTCCGTAAGAAAATACAATAGCAAAAATCCTGAAGTTCATAGAGAGGCTGTTAAAAGACACAACAAGGCAAACCCTGGCGTTAACAGGGGTTCAGTTTCTAGATACTCAAAGAAACATCCGGAAGTTAATCAGGAAGCTGTTCGAAGGTACACTGAGAAGAGGCAACTGATCCCATGGAAAACAAAGTCTTTATCAGGATTTAAATATGACCGTAGTACAGACTACAATAATGACAAGGTTGTTTCTCTTGGTCACCACATTGAATGCAAGTGGTGCCATGCGATAAAGTGGAAAGAAGAGAGTCCTTACTTACAGTCACCGTCAGTCTCAGCATTTTTTATCAAATACCAGAAAGTATAACGGATGTTTTCAAATGACTTCATTTGGAGCTAAAGAGGTGCACGAAGGAAATTTCATGCCAACTTTTAAGGTCCAAGGGCAGGTTTACCATAGAATAGGAAGTTTGTTACCTTCTCCCCAGCAAGACCCCTCTTTTCTACAAATTTATTTTGTTGGAAACGATGAAAAAGAAACAGAAATCAGATCCAACCTCTTTACTGTGGTTAAGCCTTGGTTAGTTGGCCAACTTCAAAAATGTCTGCATGATAACAATCCCTACATACGAGATTTTAAAACAGCAATGGAAAATGTTCCGGAGGGGCAGGAGTTCAAAGTTGTTATTCATGCAGACAGGAAGCCTGCAGTTGAACATAGTGGTCGTTACAACGCGCCAGCAACAAGCGAGGTAGCTTTGGTTATTGTGGGACAGGAGTTTGAAAAGAGAGACATAATTCTTCACAGCAGAGACACAAAGTTGATACGGATCAGCGAAACTCATCGTGCATACGACGCTCTCCAGTACCCTCTTATGTTCCGCCGTGGAGAAGACGGCTACTCTATCAATATTCCACAATATGATCCAATATCTAAAGCATCTCTCAAGAAAACAGTTTCCGCTTCAGACTTCTACGCTTACAGAATAATGGAAAGACAAGGTGAAGAAAGTTACCTATTGCTGTATCGTAGTGTTTTCAACCAGTTTTTGGTTGATATGTATGCCAAGATAGAGACAGAAAGGCTTAACTTTATAAGATTCAACCAGAGTAAGCTGCGAGCGGAAAACTATGTTCATCTTAAAGACGCCATGTGTAAGGGGGATGCTAACGTTTCAGATATGGGAAAGAGGGTCGTGTTACCATCCAGTTTTACTGGTGGGCACCGCTATATGCACGAGAGAACTCAGGACGCCATGACATATGTTCGTCACTATGGTCGTCCTGATTTGTTTATCACATTTACATGTAACCCGAAATGGTCTGAAATTGGAGCTGCCTTAAGAGACAGACAAAAGCCTCAAGACAGACATGACATCATAGCTCGAGTGTTTCATTTGAAAGTTAAAAAACTTATTCATCTTTTAACTAAAGGTTCCATTTTCGGTCAAAGTAGGTGTTACATGTATACTGTGGAGTCGCAGAAGCGTGGCTTGCCTCACGCACACATCTTGCTATGGCTGCAGGACAGGATCATGGCCGACCAAACTGACAGTGTCATAAGCGCAGAGGTACCTGACCCTGAAACGGACCCTGAACTTCATGAAATTATTAAGTCGACAATGATTCATGGCCCTTGCGGAAGCTTAAACAGGAACTCGCCCTGCATGGTTAACGGCTCATGCTCCAAAAATATCCATGTCCCTTAGCTAAAGAAACCCAAACTGCTGACGATGGCTACCCCCAGTACCGTCGAAGGTCTCATGCTGATGGTGGTTTTACAGTCAACATCAATGGAGTAGACCTAGCCAGTCGGTGGGTGGTAGTGGTACCGTACAATCCTGTTCTGTCACGTACCTTTTTGGCACATATTAATGTCGAGTTGTGTAACTTTGTCAAATCGATAAAGTATATTTGCAAATACGTGAACAAGGGCAGTGATCAAGCAGCTTTTGTGTTGGAAAATGAGTGGGACGAAGTGTCCAAATATGAAGCAGGCCGTTACATAAGTAGTTCCGAAGCGGCATGGCGTATATTTTGCTTCCCAATCCATGAAACATATCCTCCCGTAATGCATTTGGGTGTACACCTTGAAAATGGCCAGAGAATTTATTTTAATCCCGGAAACGTTCAAGACAAAGTTCAAAATCCACCCAAAACCACTCTACTGGCATTCTTTGAACTATGCAAATCAGACAATTTTGCCAGAACCATAATCTACAGTGAAGTCCCTGCTTACTACACCTGGAAAAACAATAAGTTTAGTCGGCGGAAACAAGGCAAAGCCGTTCCCGGACATCCAGGAGTTAAAAAGATCAAGTGCTCGGTCGGGTTTATACTGTACACCCTAACAATGCAGAATGTTACTACCTACGTCTTCTCCTTCATGAAGTTAAAGGGCCTACGAGTTTTAATGATCTTAAGAGGGTATCTGGCATAGTTCACTCCACTTATCAGTCTGCCTGCAGAGCGTTGGGTTTACTTCAAGATGACAATCATTGGGACATCACCTTGGAGGAAGCTGCTCTGTCGGAGTCACCACAGAAAATCAGACAACTGTTCGCTGTCATTTTGGTGTTTTGTCAAGCAGCGGATCCCTTAGTGCTGTGGGAGAAACACAGAGACAGTATGTCAGAGGACTTCAAAAGACAGATGGAGTATGAATGTCCGGGCTTAGAGCTTGAACTACGAAACAACATCATTTACAACAAATGCCTACATTCATTAGAAAACTTAGTCTCTTCAATGTCCAATCAATCCCTCCAACAACTCGGTCTTCCTTCTCCAAGTCAAGAGCCCAACAGTTCTGCAGTCAACCGCGAGTACCTGAAATAACTCTCTTACAACACGGTCCATCTATCTGAATTGGTTGCTGAAAACGTGACTAAAATGAACGACGAGCAGAAACATGTCTACAATGAAGTAATTGCGAGCATTGAATCAGAGGCTGGACGACTATTTTTCCTTGACGCACCAGGTGGTACAGGGAAAACCTTTTTGATTAATTTAATATTAGCCACGGTAAGACAAAATAGGAAAATTGCTATATCTGTGGCTTCGTCAGGTATAGCAGCAACGTTGTTGGATGGAGGGAGGACAGCTCATTCTGCCTTCAAACTGCCTCTCAACTTAAACCACTCTGAGACCCCATTTTGCAACATATCAAAACAAAGCGACACAGCGAAGGTACTTAAGGATTGTAAGTTGATAATTTGGGACGAGTGCACCATGGCTCACAAGGGAGGAATTGAAGCTTTGGATAGAACTCTGCAGGACATTAGAAGCAATAAAAACCTGATGGGTGGAGTCACACTTCTAATGGCCGGAGACTTCAGACAGACTTTACCTGTTGTACCTAGGGGAACTCGAGCAGATGAAGTTAAAGCCTGTCTAAACAGTTCTGTCCTGTGGCCTAAAGTCCAAGTTCGTTCCTTGAGAGTCAACATACGGGTGCATCTTAAAGGCAGTTTAAAGGCAGACGAGTTTTCAAGTTTACTTTTTCAGATCGGTAATGGAAATCTACCTGAAGAAAATGGCAAAGTCAATATTACAAAAGACTTTTGTGAAGTTGTATGCAACTTGACAACGTTGGCTGAAAAAATTTACCCAGATTTAACTAATTTTTACTTGAAAGATGTATCTTGGCTGAAAGAAAGAGCTATCCTTACTCCAAAGAATGACACTGCTGCAAATATCAATAACACATTATTGGAAAAACTGCCAACTGAGATTGTCCAGTACCAATCCGTGGACTCTGTGGTGGAAGTAGAAGATGCGGTCCATTACCCAGTAGAGTTCTTGCACACGCTTAATCCTCCAGGCATTCCACCGCACAATCTTTGCCTTAAAGTTGGAGCTCCAATAATGCTGCTACGAAACCTGGTACCGCCTAAGCTTTGTAACGGTACTAGGCTGCAGATTAAATCGTTGCACAACAACGTCATAGAAGCAACAATATTTACTGGATGTGGTCAGGGGGAAGCAGTCTTCATTCCACGCATTCCCTTAATTCCATCGGATTACCATTTTCAGTTTAAAAGACTCCAGTTCCCTGTCAAGCTCTGCTTTGCTATGACAATAAATAAATCACAAGGGCAGTCTTTGAAAATGGCCGGTGTTGATTAGCTCTTCTGAGAGTTTAACTATCCTTCAACCACAGGGTCAAACAAAGAACGTTGTCTACAAGGAAGTTTTATAAGTGCCGTATTTCGTTTCACAAAACGATTTCAGTAGACTTAGTATTAGCACCCATTTATGCTTTTAAAAATTTGTAATTATTACATTTATACAATGTGCTTGGTTACCCAAGGTTAAAGAAAACCACCGAACCAATGTGTTTATTCAGTAAAAACCGTAGCGAAGCACGGGTATACAGCTAGTATTTCATATTTCAAACGTATATACTAATGCTGTGTAATAAATCTGTTTGTATGTTTAAAAAAGAGAAAAAGGTTACTGCTACAGTAGCGTATATAGCTGAAAAAATAATAGGGCAGAATAAAAATTATAAGATAAACAAAATTTCTCAACTTTTACAACCCTATGAGTGGTTTGATACCGTTCGTCCCCTCACGAACTGTAAATATGCCCCTAATAGCAAGGGATAAAATTGTGAACATTTATACAAACATAAGTTATGTACGATACTTTTGCACATTAAATATGTACGAATGTGGTGTTAGTGAACGAGATGGTTACTTCATTTATATTTAAAATAAACGTATACCTACGTACTACTTTAGAAAGGTGTAAAAATGTCTAATATGTAAGCCTCAATCTTTGCGTTAATTTTATCTTTTCCATGGTACTTATGTAATTATTACATATAGTACGTATTAGGGCAAGTATATCGTAATAATGAAATTATAGATATAGTCATGATATTTTTGATATTGACCTGCCAATTTTACGTCAGTCAACTATTGTATACCAAAAGTCATGCCTTCTGAACTATAGGATAGTTAGCAGTTTTGTGTCAAGGTAAGATCTGATGCAATAAATAACATGTTAAAGAAAGTTACTGTAACTCTACTGTATACACAGTGTCATTATAAGTGATATAATGTAAGTTAGTGTTTCTGTCTTTAAAAGTGCTTAGGGCCATTGTCATTGAAGCGGCTATCGTAATTATTTTGTAGAAATACAATCACAAATACAATCATTTAATTTAACTATACATGTGTGCATTTCTTTTTGTCGGTAACATTTACTGTTTACGCTACCTGTAGCGGGTACAGTTAAAAATTCTTTATCACATTATTTTGCTATATTAATTGTTACATTATTTTGATCATTCACTCCCTTGAAAGCATCGAAAACGATTGTATAAGAAATCACTGTATATAAAATTCTGAACGTAACAGATCTCAAATTGTTACATCGTAATGTTGACGCTCAACGTGAATAAAAGAATCACGTAATGTAAATAACATCTAAATACATGTATTTTCTTCGAATCTCCTTTTACTGGGTTCACGGACAGAAGTCAGTTTTGAGTTTTGCACAGACGACCAATAACCATCAAGCCTTGAAAAATGTTCGGATGATATAATTTATATTTTGTTCTTACTGCCTTTGTTAAGAAAATATAAGTCCTTTCTGAATAATCCACTACCTTACTACCTTTACCTAAGACTGAAATATTTACTATGAATTATTTTTTTCTATGGCAACGTAGATTATGTCTTGTTGTGTTGGTGATCGTGAGCATGTTCAGTGTGCTAGTGTGTCAATCGATTTTGCGCTCAAAGTGTGAGATTGGTCATTCTTCAGTGTTGTAGATACGAAACGTGGTTTTTCAAAACGCAGCGGAATACTGCATAATTCACCGAAAACGTATTACCTGGACTACATGTTAATGCTCATAGTAGGCTATAGCGAGCGAAAAATTTTAAAATTTCAAATTTTCTTCTCGACCGATTTTGTTCACACGCAGTTGTGTCAACTACTTCAAGTTAAAGCAATAAATAAGGCTTAATGTGAAGATGTCAAACCAGCGTCACTAGCAGACAATAGAAAGATGTTAGACTCCACGCAAGAATAGATATGGAAGTTCAAGATGACAGGAGAAGCTTGGCTAAAAATTATTACTCCACAACAAACTACACAATGCCATGCTAGGTCACTCACACGTTTACGGATAACTAAGGCGAACGTCCGCTCGGGTTACTTTACACAGACAATGATAGAAATAACTAGTTGAAAAGGCTCGAGGATGCTGCACAGCGGGAGGTGACGTTTACGTGACGGACACAATTTAAGATTAGAAAGTCGGAGTGGCTTCACCTACCAACGAATGTCAGAAATTATTAATAGCTACAAAAAAGAGTGTAAAGATTGAACAATACCTCAAGATGACCAAGGAAACAGATGGGGAAAGTTAGAACAACATTGCGTAAGTTCCAAACAAAAGGGTGATTGACAGGCGCGCAACGACCAGAAATTCTGCGAAAGAGATCAACGTCCGAACGAAGAAATCTGGGGGATGTCTAACAACCTATCAGGGTACAGCGTCTTGCGAAGACACCGGTGGAGAGGAGAGTTCCTATGGTAAGGAGGAGTCAAAGCGAATCATTGAACAGAAACCAAAAAAAAAACCCTGCAGAAATGGGATTAAATATTCTAAGAAAATAACGAGCTGACCTATCGTAAGTAAGAAAAGGCGTGGACAGGCTCAAGACAAAATTTGGGTAGGGACGAGTTGATTAAAACCTACTGTCTAACACGGAGGAGTCTCAGTCATATTTTTTAATTCTCTTAGTCGTATTTTAAGTTTGCTCAGTATTTTAATTTTTCTCAGTGCTATGAAGGACTCTCAGTCTTATCACATTTTTGAACATATATTTTGCTCAGTATTACTGTGCTCAGTCTTGTAAAATTTATCAGTCTTAGTAAAAACTCAGTGTTATAATATTCGGACTTAGTAATTTCAAACTGTAAGATTCAAAGTGCAACCGGAAGTAATACTCGAACACAACAGTATAAATTGTACGAATTAACGAACTTAGTTAAGCATTAACATTATTAGGAATTTCCGAGTGAACAATTCGAGCGACTCAAGCGAACTATCATGTAATCTCGCCACTTACACGAAACATTATTAGTGTACTGTACAACTTAGAAAGAATTACATTTAGCCAGTGCTAATGAATTACACTAAATGTAACAGAACATTTAAATACTTGAACAAACTAATTAACCAAGTAGTAGAAACGCATAGACATCAACACAAAGTCAAGTGAATTTCTGTGATGAACGAACATCGACATTAACTTTGTGAGCGTGAACATACACCACTCATTTTAGAATGATCACACATTATAAAGCGAACTGATCTATACAAACTGACATAGAAAGCAACATCACATCCACACTACTCTATAAATGATGCGAGTTCACGTGTGTGTACGAGTGACAGTGAATTCAACTTTATTCAACAAGATGTGTTCTTCAGACTTCACCACAACAAGGAGGCCGATCACCGTTGGACCGCGAGTGGATATTCTTACCACAAGTAACAATTATTAATCTATTAATTTAATAACTACTACTGTCCTGACTCTTTCAAAGAATCCCCACACTGGGAGCTTTAAATAAATTTGATAAAAGAATAAATTTAAAGTTATAAATAATGAACAAGTAAGCGAAACTATCTGGAATTAATGAACGCATTAATTAAATATTATTTGGATTTATTGTATATCATGATTTATGTATGTGTGTCCTTTTCATCTATCATATAAGCTAGAATTTGTTTAATGATATATGTGTTATTTGATGTATTTACAGGTACAGCAATACGTTTTATGTGTTATGAATATAAATTGACTTATTGAATAATAAATTAGTCATTTAAGTACAGTTAAACAAATGCGTTCATTATTACTAAAACCCGCATGTTAAAGTTGTACATATAATACAATTACACGAATATTTGTAATTGTACAATCTTCATGTGTAACAAAAGAACATGATTAATTTACTAAATAGTCTCTTGTCTATTATGCTAATTGGTAATTAAAATTGATAATTGATCTAACTAATTAATTCACATTGTAATTAGAATAATAAACACCGTAAGACTATAATTGTAAAAGTACGTCATTTTACAAATTCCATAGTTTTCGAATTCTAGTATGTTCTTGGTAAACTTTATATGATTTATTTTCTGTTAGGAACTTTAATTTTATGACTAACATGTCTTTGTTTTATAGAAACACATACAGCCTTTGGAAACGTTTCACAGCATTTTCGTTATATTGTGTGTGTGTGTGTTTGTGTGTTTGTAGATTGATATGTGTTTATGTTTGTGAGCGTCTTCAGTACGTTTATTAATCATTTACAGTATTTCCTCAAAGTGAGATTTGTCAACTCTCCTTCAGCATTGTGATGTAAGAAACATCGTTTAAAAAAGTAACAGAATGTTGCCTGATTAACCAACAACATATTTAGCCTGTTCTATGGTAACTATTATATTATGTAAAAGTATGTTATTCTACAAGTTACGCACAGTTTATCATCACATTTTTCTAACAAATTTACATGTTTCTCTCTTTTGTTATACCTTGTCCTTCTCAGGTATGGGTCTATTATTATATGAAACATATAATCGGTGAACTCTCCAAGTTGCACGTATTCTTTAGCAAGAAGTGATGCCAAAAGCTCTTCTGAATTGGATCAGTGAAATACAGCGCGGAAAATTGTTAAACATTTAAAAAACGATAGATTATTTTATTTTACAGGCTGTTAAGATTGTTCAGCGTTTGACGTTATATCATAAAAGCGTCATATCATTAATTCCACCTTCTGAGCCTCCGATTAATACCTTCGCATACTTACCATTTTTGGCAAATGCTTCATTAATTTATTATTATAAAGTTTCCCACGATTTGGTATTTAAGCCCATCGTGATTAGATAACACTCAAAATCTATTCTTCAACTACGTTTCCCTGTTGCAATAAAAAATAGGTAGCGCCATTTTTATTTGTATTAAAATTTTAGATTGACCTGGTTTAAAAAAAAAAATCAGTTTTTCGTTTAACTTGTCGTGTAATTTGCTTTCTCCAACTCATTACGGATTTCATCACAAAGTTTATAAACGGAGAGAATGGTTATCTCATTTATTGCAACAGTTTTTCTCTGAGCTGCCAAAGTTTTCCGTGGATTCTGTACTTTGAATCTGACCACACTAACACTTGTAACACTACATTCAGACCTTCAGAACGCGTTTAGGTTCTTTAACCAACCACTGTCAATTTACTGCTATGAATCTGATTCAGTATATGAGTATTAAGTTACCGATTACCTTTTATTGAACTACTGAGCTAATACAGTAGTGTACTAAAAATGATTCAACAACTAAAGAGAGTTTCCAAATTCTCAATACTTATATAGAAAACAGTAAGAGTTATATACCATAGACGTGGAGTGTATAGCTAATACTAGACATCAGTTTACATAGTGGACATATTATTTAATTAATTTTATTTAATTTAAATTTTTAATTTTATTTTTAATATTTTTTATTTAAATTTATTTAATTATTTAATTCATTTTTTAACGTTTAATGCTTAAGAGAGAATAATATTTCAACAACTATGCAAATAGCGTTAATAATTATAATGTTACTGCTGTTCAGAAGCTATACTGCAACTTTAACACGACAGTAATATTTTACATAATAGTTAGATGTCCATATTTTAACAACGTAATTACTAAATGTTTGTCTATGTATGCATATTATAGCAATCAGTAGTCTGTGTCTATAGTCCAGTCTGGAAACATAATAGTTAAGCACAGTGGAAAATGAACTAACAAATAATTTATACGAATGTAACGGGAGGTACTAGCTATTTCCTAACTGTTATGCTGCTTATAGCTTAAAGTTGGCTTACAAATTTTGGAAAGGTCCCCTTGATATCTGGTAAAATTTTATTGGTTTTTGTATTAAGCCTCTCATTTCACTTGTGTTAGCGTACGCATGAGAGTCATATCAAATTCCAACGATAAAAAATTGACACCAGAGACAAGGAAATAATCAAAAATTTGATTTAATCATTATCATCATCCAAATTTCACTTGATTCAACAATTATTATTAATATTTAAGTAGAGACCGTAGTGCCTATCTCTTCCATGACAAATTTGATGACTTTAAGTGCCACTTACTTGAAAGCTATTGAACCTAATTAGTTGACATTTTTAGGACTACTAAAACTCTACTTTCTTTACAACAAAGACCTCAAATAATTTAAATACTATGCATATTGTACAAGATAAAAATTTTTGTTTAATCAGTTAAAAAGTGTACTAAATATTGATAATATTAATTTTTGTATTTCTTAATGTAACAAATAGAAATATATTAATAGGTTACTTACCTTAATAATAAATGGGTGTACAAATGGTGATACGTCCCTACTGATATATACAATAGTTTGTAAAACATTGGTATTTAACTAATAAAAGACTAATTCACAGGAACGCAAAATTTTATTTTAAACTAACGTTACTTAAATTTCCACTAAACAAAACATTACTTTTTCATTCTAAGACATCTATTCCTAGTCCATTCAACATTTCTTCTTTATGATTTTTGTATTTTCTGTTTTCTCTGATATTCCTAGTTTTCTAGCTGTTTTTGCAAGAACTATATCAGCAAGTATGGAATTTATTTGGCGACATTCGTCTAAACACTTCAATCCAATTATACAGTAAAGTTCTGCGAACTACATAGTTTTTCTAATACTTATGTAGTATAACTCAGAGCGGGGAATATATTTCAATATGACTGCAGAAAGCTCTTTCTTTCCATTTTTATATCTTACATCGCTTTCTGCGTCTCCACGAATATACTGTCAAATACACGTTAACATTATCCTGCACACGATAAAGAAATTAATATTATATTTCATTTTCCAGATTTTATCAAGTGCGGGATACATATTAAATTAATTTAACTGAGCAACTGAGCGTAGGCAGTTGTTTTATTAGCAGTTATTATCTGTGCTAATAAAATATTGTGTGGTTTGTATTTTTAAATAATAATCCTTTGTCCCTTTATCTTATCTGTAAATACATTTTTATACTTCTAGTGAACAGTAACTAGAAATGGCATTCCGTTTAGTAGGAATGGTATTCCTTTTACGTTTAGTACAAAAAACAGATATTATGAAAACAGCTAATTTAAAATTATACAATTTTACTGACAAATAATAGGTACCGCTTTATACAAGACGTGGAGACAAGGCTGGGAGAGTGATAAGAAAACTGAGAAAACAGTATGTAAGAATAAATTTCTTCGAAAACAATGTCATCAAGCAAGGTATTGAAGAAAGCTTTCAAATTAAGTAAATATATTGTCTACCATGTTTTATTAGATTTCTTTTATTCAAATTTTTTCGTATCCGCTACACCAAAAGCAATTGAAATACCCTATTTTTAAGGTATGATCCATAAAAGCGTAACGATCTATTTCTAATGTAACAAAGAATTATGTTTACAGAATTTTATCACAAATTATATTTGTAGGCATCAACAATATATAACTATGTATGGATTCTTAATCCTGTTTTATACAAACAAAATGAAATAACAAACTTGTAACAATGCAAGCGGTGACTATTAATTCTAAATATAACCGGCAGAAAAATATGTTTATTAAAAATTCCACATTAAATAAGAAACCTTTTGCAATATATTACACAATGACGTCTGAAAATTATAAATGCACTATATCGATTTGTTCATTCAACTTCTAAAATATCATATTACAATCAGTGTTTACTAGAAAAAGTATTATTTCTGTCAGTGGGTTAAATATAATAATTTTAAAGCAGATTTTCTAGTAAAACTAGACTTTCTGAATTCGTGAATTAATAAGAGGTTTAAAATAGTTTTATAATAACATAATATTTTATGTTGTTGGCATATATCGTACTTACGCCTGTAAGAATGTTTGTACCTTAGTAGTACTTACAACTATTAACATTAAAAATCCACGCCCATGTCTGTCGATTGGTTCTGTAAATCACAAATTCATCTGTTTTCACAACTCGAAATTTTACGCAGCGTTCAAACATTTATCTTCAATGCCCGTCTCTTACACTCTCCAACTCTTTCATTAAATTAGAATTCACTACAGTTACAATTGGAATGTTTAATTATAGTATTCTAATTCCATCTCATTCTTCCGTCTGTTCTTAAATTTCAGAATGTGTGCTTGGGTTGACGATTTGAAAATACGTGTATTATAAACGGCTCTAAAAATATAAAACTCTTTTTACTTCTTTCCATAATCTGCTCAAACTCAAACATATTAGTTGTTAACACTGAAATTCCTTTCAATGAAAGTTAATACTACAGTAGTCATATGTACTTCAATTAGAATCTAACCAAAAGAAAATTTATCTTATACGTAACAGGCAATAAACATTAAATAAAAAGTAAAACAAAACATCAGTATAAGGAAAACGTAATACGTTTAGAGTGTTTCATTGAATTGAATAACGTCGTAGATAACAAAAAACATCTTGGAAACCAATACAGTCCTGTTTTTCACAGTTGGTGTGTGTTGTAGAAAACGGACAGGACATTTCGACGGAAGTACCTCAGTCAGTGTGTACCTGTAAAGTGGACATCGACTTTATCATATTATAAGCTAAACTATATTCACTGATGCAAAACGTTGAGACCATAAAAATATAAATATATTTGAAAGTCCAAGTATCCTGGATGGTAAGAGCCGCGGATTAGAATTCTACAAGAAAATATAGACCGTGAAATGTCGAAAGAATGTGGTGGATGAATCAATGGAGAAACAGAATCTTTACAATAGTGTGTGTGTAATATATATATATATATATATATATATATATATATATATATATTGCAATAGAACATCGCAGAAAAGGTCTTTGTAGCTATGATTTCATGCTTTTATACAATTTATGACGTTATAGACATGTTGAAAATTGATGTTAAAATTTTGTTAAATAGCTATAAGTTTTGAAATAAGAAATGGGTATTAACTGTTGTATGTGAAAATGCCAGTAAATTTATTTTCCGTCATGTCAAGTGCGAATTTAGTGCGCAAAGGCGCGTGTTATTCGTATTTACATTAATAACTGTAGTGTAAATTAAAGTATCGAATTGAAACTTGGACAGCTCATACTTATAAATTAGCGCTACATTTTTCACATGTCAAAGACTCAAAACATATCACTTTAATATGTATTTTTAACAGAATCCACTTTTCTAAAGAATCCTTATCTTCTGAAAGTCATAAAAATTTTAGATAAAATCTATACATGCTTTTGCAGTCTTCAGCAAAATTGATCAGGATATATGTCTATCTATCTAACCCATCAATCACGTGCTATGGGTGTTAACCAATCGGAGGCTCCAATTTTAATTCAGTTTGGTCCCTTGCGGAAGAAGCTTCGGTCAGTTCAACCTAACAGCTCGGCCTTAACAGTCGTTGTCTCTGTGCGAGTTTGTCGTATCAGTATACGTTCTACATAAGGGTTACGAGTACTGGGTCTTAGCAACGAGTTGCCCGCTTGCTAGATCGATTTGGTATTAGAACTCAAAATAATTTAATTATGAATTAAATAGTGCTATCTTGCGATAGTCAAGATTTTCCGCATAGGAATCAGTGTATTTGCCGAAATACATCTTGGTGAACACGAGGACAGGTCAAGATACCGGAAGGTGTACGTAAAACACACTGAAATTGAATTAGTAATAGTTAAACCCATTATCGAGCCCTGAGATAAATGAGATAAACTATATCGGTGAAACGGCGTGCGTGCGTGTGTCGCGAGAGTTCTACGTGTCATCATTGCAGCTGATCCAGCAGGCGACGAGTGTGGCAGTGGAACAGTTCAACGGTTCGTCAAGGGAATTCGTCGAACAAGTAAAATAGACTATTAAGAAAGAGAAACATTCAAACCAGTTACAGACACTATTTAAATTAAGAATAAATAATTTATGTTCAAATCACCGACCATATTAAATTTGTTTTAAAATAAATACCTAACTCCAGATAAAAGCCTCGTATTATTTTGTTCTAATTGACTATGCATTCTATTTGTTTCGTTGCAATATATATATATATATATATATATGTGTGTGTGTGTGTGTGTTATATTTAATTTTTATAATGAATTTACCTCAAGATATTTCTTTCCTTATTAGGAACATGTTTCGGGTACCGTTCAGAGACGCAAAATCCGGAAGGCTGTGGATGCACAATGGTACCCGAAACATGTCCCTAATAAGGAAAGAAATATCTTGCGGTGAATTCATTATCAAAATTAAATATAATATATACATCAACAAACGGACTGTAGCAAAAAGTGTTTGAATATATGTGTATATATATGGATTTCACCGTTTCAGATTCGGTTATTCAGTATAGTTACGTAACCGCTCAGGTGGAAATTTCACGTACACAATATACATTATCCGCTATCGTATGGCTGCTTATAATGAACTAATAAACCATTGAATATACTAACGTACAGTAAATAACCCGTTGAACGTTACCAGCTTATTAAGTCCCTGGACAATAACACGTTGAACCCGTTGATCGTTACCAGCTTATTAAGTCCCTATCCCACCATTTTTACAAAAGCTGTCGAGCAAACTTCTTATGCTTTATTTATTGTCACGTGACTGTAAGAAAGAATATTTCGAAATTTTATGTCTGCATAGTAAAAATGCTTGCTTACGTAGCGTTCTAATATAAAAATGTATATAAAAATATGTACAAAAATTATATATATATATATATATATATATACTGCTCATGCAAAATCATTTTACTAGTATGTCTCTAAACGGACACATACCAAAACAATTATGCAGCTGTATAACTTAATCAGCGCTACGCCTTGATAAAAACATATTCTATGCAAAGAAAATGATTACGTGTTACACTACAAGATAACTCTACAAGATTACTAGATAACTCTAATTTCTTTACGTATCCCTGCTGTTGAGACGCATGTTTTTAAATTCTTAGTTGCTTCACGTTTTGACCGTCCGTTATAATTTGATTCAGAAGCAAAAAATAATCAATACTAAAATTTTAAAATACAATAACATAAAAATATGTAATTGCTTGATCATTTTTGAAAATTATATACTGACAATAAAAAATATGCTTAACTTAACTTTGTCAACGTTACTATGAGCATACTTTAGTTACTTCATACTCCGTAAAATAATCCAATTGTGGCAGTAATCAGCATGCTGTCTTCAAATTTAAGACTCATAAATCACTCGAACCATTAGCAATTTGAGAATGGTAGATCCATGTCATGACCGACATTCAGTTTTTCCACCAGTTATTTAGACGTAACGCGTTTTTAATCTAACGTGCTGTGTACGTAAAATGTATCTCACAAATATTACCAGTTAAACTGAGAAAATTTATGTAATTATAAAATTGCCTAAAAAAATGTTATACGATTCCATAGGAAAAAAAGGATAGTTATATATTTGGGGTAAAAATATTGAAGTTGAATGAGTAGAATAGGAACATAAGCGCTGGAGATGAGTGCCTTAACACACACAACTGGGGAGGGTAGGAAATACTACTATTGAAAATATAATTAGAGTCATCGAACATGTAACACAGACTATTGTGTCATGCCAATTAATATGCTATGGACGCATCACACGAATGCCATACGCAAAATTACAAAAGACTCTGAAGTAATACGAACAATAAAGAAAAAGAAAGAAAGAAAACTGCCGGAGAAGAAAATAGAGTATTAGAAAGAAAGTTTCTGATCCTGAGAGGAATAGCAGGAGAGAAAACACAAGCAGAAAAAGGTTGGGATAAATGTTGGTAGTCGGGAGGAGCCGAAAGACGCTTTAAACCCGCTCTTGTGTGTGTGTGTGTGTGTGTGTGTGTGTGTGTGTGTGTTGTCTAGTATTTTAAATATAACTAAGACTACAGGGAGTAAACATTGCGTCTAATCATTTTATATCCACCGCGTATGTTTGTCTCACCTCAGCCAGGATCCTAGAGATTAATAACAGAACACGTTGCATCGCTGTTTTTTTACGTTACAGTAATTCATCTGTCTATTACCAATTCATTTATTGCAGGTCTGCAAGCTATTTTCTGACCGATTAATAAATAAATTTCTTCATATAACAGAAATTACTGAAATAGTTGCTCACTGGCAGTACTACTGACCACAGAGAACGTACAGACACGTAATTAAAAGTAAAATAAATATCTAAGCAAGTGAAACTAATAGTTACTCCTTAAATTAATTTACAAACATCCATAGACCCATTTGACTTGTCTACACCAGATATAAGGTTTAAAATTACTTATACTGTCCTATTATTGTATTGTGTGTGTGTGTGTGTGTGTGTGTGTGTGTGTGTGTGTGTGTGTGTGTGTGTGTGTGTGTGTGTGTGTGTTGGGTCGGTCGGGTGAGGCCCGTTACGCCGTGACAGCGGACAGTAGAAGACCACCATAAATGCAGCCAACTGAAACGAATTTAGTTGGTCCGTTTTCAGCACTCAGTATTCGCTACGAAGTTTCACAAACTCTATCAGTAGTTTTGTAGAAACGTAAGCAAACAGTAAGCAGATAAAGGCGAAATCAACTTACAGTTTACAAATAACACTTTGTACGCATCGAAGTATATAACAAATATACTTATCGGATCGAACATTTCTACTGAATAATATAAAACACAGTTCCTTTTGTCCCTGCGAACGTGAGTAAAATTATATATTACACGTTCGGTAGTCTTCCACGGAATTTACGATTCCATTTAAATGTTTACAAATTTAAAACAGTAAATTTGTTCATGGACTTTTACTTAATCTACTTAATATTCTGACATTTTGCATAATTTAGATTATATCGTAAAGAAATACACGTTAGTCTTATAATATAATTTATTGTCTTACACAGACAAGATAATGACGTAATTGTCACGAATGGTTTGTTTGTTTTCTATTAACGGCTGTGTAAATTTAAAATACAACGTTCAATTGTGACCATTGCTGTAAAAGAGTACAAAATTAAAAAAAGTAATATATGGAAAGTTTGGAAGTACAGAACATTGCAAAAGAGCAAAGTTGAGAGGCCGAGAACAAAGTGATGATGCCTGAACAGAGAAATGTAGCTAATTCTGGAGAATTAGAAAATTTCCTAATAACTATGAACATACACTATTCACGACCACTATAAGTATATTCTACGCATACAACACTGCAGAATATTGTGGTATTAGCTTTAAAGAAATATAAGGCGGTAAGGTTAAAACGAAGAGATTTGTTTTGCACCACAAAGTCTACAATTATACATTTGTCCTATCTAATGGGACTACTATAAATCTGTAACATGAATATGGTAATGTGCTCATGGACAAAATTAGAAGTAGCAGATCATCATCTTAGCCATGAAAGTAGGACATAGAATAGACAGAAATCCTACATGACAGTAATTTGCTTGAATTTGAATCGGAAAAATGTCCCCAAGGATACTAATTATTTGCGCGTCTCCTTCAAGTCTCCCCCCCCCCCCAACACCACAAGCAGACAGACAAGCATGGCACAGTTGTCTTTGCTAAATAAAGGTAAGGAGAAAAGGCCATACCGTTAGACTACATTCTTCTGTAGTCTGTTATACTGCTAGTCTTCTATAGTCTGAAGGGTCTATTGCCAGGATATTACAGGTATTTTTCAAACGCCTTGTGAGCAGTTTACGGGCTTGTTTCAACAGTGTTACCGGTACGTTGGATATAATGTTTCAACAGTGTTACCGCTACGTTGGATATAATGTTTCAACAGCGTTACCGCTACGTTGGATATAATGTTTCAACAGTGTTACCGCTACGTTGGATATAAGGTTTCAACAGTGTTATCGCTACGTTGGATATAATGTTTCAACAGTGTTACCGCTACGTTGGATATAATGTTTCAAAAGTGTTACCGCTACGTTGGATATAATGTTTCAACAGTGTTACCGCTACGTTGGATATAATGTTTCAACAGCGTTACCGCTACGTTGGATATAATGTTTCAACAGTGTTACCGCTACGTTGGGTATAATTTCGAACGCCTTGTGAGCAGTTTACATGCATGTTTCAACATTGTTACCGCTACGTTGGATATAATTTTTGTAACACAATGTTTTACACGGTATTGTACAAACTTGTTTTTACAGTTATGATTTTTCTTTAACAATGAAAGAACGAACTCAAATAAAAATGAAGTTGGTCTGTGACGACGACTCAAATCCGCAATTATTAACTGTGACATTCGTTGTATCTTGCACGCGCGTATTTGATCCTGTAACAGCATAGAGTGGCGGGTTTATTAGATGTATTATATATATTTATAAACTTTTTGTGTTTACTGATATAATACAGTATTTTCAAATTATTGTTACGACAGTCTCACGTGCCGTCGCCTTTAAACAGTGGAAATAAAATAACTGAACACCAGAGAATTCGCTACTCGCAAATTTAATACCAGTTTTAGTAAACAAAGACACTTGTTCACAACAACTCTTCAAGCTGACAACTATCCAATAGACACTGCAGTAAAAAAACAATAAATAACAATCATTGGCACCGTCGCAATAAATAATACCAGTCACCAATTACACATTAATCACCAGTTACCGGACACAGTAATTCACAATTAATACTTTACAGAAAATACCACTGTCAATAGAGCACACTGAATCGTAAATTCACAACTGACCGGCTCCTTCCGAAGTACAGCTATTTATAATCCTCCATTTCGCAGCAACACCACCACACTACTCCAGATCCCGGAAGAACCATCGACCGTCATCTGGAACACGCGGCACCGTTACGTAATCTTGCTGTTCACACAACGCGTGCAAACCGCCATGTAACCCATGACTCCTATTCCTTCAGCGTTAAATAATGATTTTACACATTAAAAGTCTATCGCAGACAATTCTGAAATTTACAATTAATTTTTTAACTCGGGGTATTGAAACTGTACAGTTGGCCAATATAAATTTTGACGTTTGGTAAGGTCACGTCACTCTCATTATAACTTACTGAAATTTACTACAGAAATTATTTATATAAAATAGAAAATATATATCGTAACTATGCAAAAACATAATTATAATATTATCGTTATTATTCATTCTACTTATTATTTTATTGTCTAAAGTTCTGTTTCAGTCAGTTA
This sequence comes from Magicicada septendecula, assembly GCA_034769895.1. NCBI lineage: Eukaryota > Metazoa > Arthropoda > Insecta > Hemiptera > Cicadidae > Magicicada > Magicicada septendecula. The sequence continues at coordinate 430,446,385 of CM068369.1, read as the reverse complement.
CTTGTTCTTTCGCGTCTGTTGTCTTTAATTGTGTTCTTAATCACTTGTTTCTTTTTACAAGTAAACAATCTTATGTGTAACGCATGTCTTGCTGTTGTATTAAATAAACAATATTTGAGTAACGATTAGAAAAGGAAGAAATTCATATTGTTAATATCGTTTGCAAGTAAGTGAACGTGACTCAAAATCTCGGTTAATTAATAACAAAACATTGATTACAACATGTCAACCTATCGATTGCAAACGAGGAGTGACAAAGTGTGTGTGTGTGTGTGTTCTGTCGGCCAGCACCTGGTTTGTGCTGCAGGCAATCATGTCTCCGTTTACATACAGTACGTATTCACTTTGTTTGAGTGAATTCTGTTTGAAACAGCTATGAAGTCGATTAATTAAATACGTTTTATTTGAAAAAATTCGCACACTTGGAAATGTATATAGCCAATCGAACAGTGCCATTAAAAGACGTGCGAAGAGACGCTTGTGTGGCCACGATTGTAGTGCTTTTGCGCGAATATAACTCAAATTTTGCGCGACGTAAACACAAATTAATTACTATGGTAATTAATTAGATTATTGACAGACAATAAACTTATATGTACATAAGAGTGAAAAATCACAGTATAATGCAACTAATGGTTTATATACACACGCTGACATTAGTCCAAAACAGACGAAAAAATGAATTGTGTAAAACCGATGTGCCGAGTCTAGGCTTAGATCGGCGATTAACCAGTATATAACGTTCGGTAAACGTTAAATGCAGTACAGTATTTGAGGCTGTTTGATTGGTGCTACACCCTAGCAGTGAAGATGGGCACTAGTTCGGCGCTGAATCTAGAGTGCTTGAGAGGTGCTGGCCTCTAGCGTAAGCCAAGGGTTACGGGTTTAGAAAGCGGAAACGGTATCAAAGAAAGGTTTGTCTCGCATCAAACTTCGCCGTAAGTGGCTGCCGTTTTCTACTACGGACAGATGAAGAAATTTTCTTGTACCACTCTTCCACCTATGACAGGCTAAGCTCTCAATAGAACTGCGGTAAGTCTCGCCAATATTTTCATAGTTGGGTATTTAAAGTTTTACTAAAGAAAGACTTGTTTAATAGGCCCCAGTAGGTGAATTTCTGATAACCTTTGATGTAACTCATGGCATTGTGCAATAAGTAATTTAAAGGTAATATTTTTAAAACACAGTAATACTATATTAAATTCACGTGTCCGAACTACGGCACTAAAAGTCAGGGTCATATAAATGCTAAAAGTTTTAGTTTAAATAGTGCAGACATGGATGTAAGCAGATTCCTTATTACGTACCTCATGGTTATTGTGCAATGCGTAATTCAGTATAAGTTGCATACAACTTTTACTAGTGATTATAGTAAAACTTTATTCATATCAGAAAGCTTACTGAGGCACCAATTAAGAAGTATGTAATTGCAAAAATTATTAATTTATATAGCAAAGACATGATGTAATCAGATATAACCTTTCTCGACCACGTGGCACAAAATATTCAGACTATGTATAAATTTGATTAAAAATGTAACAAGCCATAATTAGCTATCAAAATTCAATCATGTTAACCCGCATGGGTGAAGTTATTATTATAAAATTTAACTGTGCTAAATGTTTCAAATAGGGCCTGTTGGCCATATAACCTTGTCAAGTATTACATTTAAATAGCCCTAAAGCTATGTTAAGATTATATATGGGTTTTGGGGGTGTGTGAACTTTCTGGGGGCATTGTTTTGTGTACTGTGGCTGATATAATGTTGTGTAATCAGGGTTCCCCGAGGAAGTCGAGGAAACAGCCCAACAACTTGAACATGTACACCTAATTTCTCTCTCACTTCATCTGCCGGGGGAGGAATTGCCATGACGAAGCAGCACCAACACCTGTAATGTAGGCCACGAGATTGCCACTTCACCCCCATGGACAAAAATAAGGTGATCTCAACCCATTATATTCTTTACACGTAGTGATGCACTCAATAAGAGCCAGTGAACAAATTCAATCAGTCAACAACATGACTTTCAAGTTTTAAATATTTTAATTTGATCCCCAATTAACGGGACAGTATAGTGCGTGAACTGGGAGGGAATTCATTTGTAAATTTTATTAATTTGTTTGTATAATTGTCAGCTCAGAGGCTGACATGCATCCTTGCCAGCTCAACATTCAAACGTACAATTCCTTCTTATTTTCAGTATAAGGGTCTCATTACTGCTATTAATTAATTCAATCAATTTGTAATTTCTCTGTTTCAATTTAGTGTTCATTTTATATATATATTTTCTCATTTTTAAATTCAGTTTGGTTTATATAGGGATAGAAATTTCTGGGGTAGTTAAGTAGATTCACAAGCTTAATCCTGAATGGGTGCCTGTTCATGCAGTGTTAAACATGTTGTTGCGACAGGTTGAATTAGGCACCGACTGGCAAATGAACATGTCGGTCTCTGGGCCAAAAATTACTTTTTAAAAGAGTTATAAGATTCATGACATATTTCTATTTTCACAACTTAACAATATTTCTATATATATATATACAGTATATACCATATTAATTAATTATGATAACTGGGGTGTTCATTGTTTTCTAATTTTATTTCTCCCAGTATAAGTGTCCAGCGTGGCCGTATTTTATAATAGTATTAGGCACTTAGCCAAAAATTTGAATTTATTATGTCCTGGGGACTACTGGAGTTGCAAATGTATAATCTAATACACATGTCATGTGTTGTGGTGCAAATATTAAGAATTTTAATCCTAACATGGATTTCCATGAAATAATTAATAATGTACCTCATGGGGGTAAGAAAAGGGCGTGGCAAGAGATCTCTGTAATAATTGTCTTGTATTGTGAATTTGTGTGTGTATTTTGCGGGGTTTTATATGTATTGTACATTTGGGTGTATTTTGGGGGGAATTAGATATAGGGTTTTTATAAAAGAAAAGATGAAACATAGGGTTATATATCCATTTAATTTTTGATGACATTAAGTTATTCTATCTCGATTAATTTTTGCTGAATATTTCTTCTAAGAAAGTAATTTATTTTAATTTACTTTAATAACAAGTATGTAGATTTGTCTCTATTTAATTTTAATTAATTTTGTTTGAGAATTAGTTATTCTAATTTACATTATCAAGAAGTCTATAAAAATTATCTCCATTAAGTTTCAAATGATCATTTTAAAGAGAACATAGAAAATAAATCTTATATTTATTAATAATTTTCAGGAAACTTTACTTAAAGAAAATTAATGATTTTAATTTTTAATTCATTTTAAAGAGAAGATAGCAAATAAATTTTATATGTGTTAATAATTTTCAGGTGACATTGTTTAAAGAGTATAAATTATTTTGATTAACAATTTAAGGGGAAAATAGATTCCGACTGTTATATTTATTTGACTTTGTTGTTAATATTGTTTTTAAAAAAGGAGATAGAATAACAAAAGGGATTTTATTAATTGTTAAATTTATGAGTTTTCATTGCAAGTCCCGTCTCACTGGATCCAGCGCATTTTCGGCTTCTCTAGGCTTTGGTCTAGTTCTAATTAACTTGTGGCCCCTCTTTTCAAAAAAAAAAAAATCTTTTTTTTAACAGTCTAAGTTAAAGAGGGGTTACACCGACACTATGCAAGCCAGAAAACAATTTCACGTGTCTGAGGGCTCATTCAAGGATAATTCAACCTGTCCATTTACACCACACAATAAATACGTCGGACAATTTCAAACGAGCCGCTTGTAATTACCGACGGGGTCACTATGTCGCTCTGATTCTCGACGTAGAATCTGCATCATCGACAGCACCATCAGGCAGTAAAACAACGCACAGAACGATCGACGTGGGAGTTCCAGAACCATCATGCAGTAAAACCACACGCACACACGCAATAGCTTCGCAACGGTAACACAGTAGTAAAAGCATGTGAAAAATAAACAATGTAAGACTATAAAGATACAACTGATATAAATAAAGGAAAGTAAATAAATAAATGTATCTTTAAAATAGGTTAAGTTACCTGTTATTCCTTCATGCAACTTACTTTGGTCGCTAGGCACGACGCGTTTCAGGATCAAGGTCCCATCTTCAGGTGATGATCACTCGGGTCGAGTTCGTCAGTTCATAAAAAACACATACATAAAAACACTGAATTTAATAAACACTCATACTGCACGAGGGGACGATGCGCATCGTCGAGAAAGTAAACGCGCACTAGCTTTATGTAACTTATGTGTTTTTATAATTAAATTACCTTATTCGGTCCACCTTAGTGACACTAGCTTCTTTCGTTCAATGACGCGTTTCGGGATGAAATCCCATCTTCAGATACACAATATCAATCAAAACGTAAATGTATACCACATTTTGTGGTTATGTCATAATTTAAAATGTTTAAAATCTTTTAAATAAAATATACAAAACGTAACAACTGAATCGCTCGGAGCGCTCGCATGCATGCACGCTGTACCGCGATTTCCTTACGACTGGCTATAATTATCATCAACCGTATAGCAGTGTCAAACAGGTTATTAGATCCGAAGTTCATTTGATCATTTAATAATGTTATTTTTGGTTGTTGCGTTTTTTGTAGCTTTATATATTTCGAACTCCTCTAGGCTATCCATTAATTTACCCTTCTTGCAAGTATGTAACGCTACGAAATTGTTTTCGAAACTAGTATAATTATGACCTTTTGTTATTAAATGTTGTGCAAAACTGGAATTATTATTATTTGTTTTAGGAATATGCTCTAAAAATCTTGTATAAAAAAATGTGTTATTTTATTCTAAACACATAAAATGTATGTGTTTTTTATGAACTGACGAACTCGACCCGAGTGATCATCACCTGAAGATGGGACCTTGATCCTGAAACGCGCCGTGCCTAGCGACCAAAGTAAATTGCATGAAGGAATAACAGGTAACTTAACCTATTTTAAAGTTAAACTATTGCAACTTGGTGACCATACACACAATGAATACATAAATGTATGCAGCGTAACAATACAAATTGAAATAATTAGTGTAATTTTGATATCAGTTGCTATTCGTTTAAAGCTTAATTATCTATTTAATCAAAGTGGATGCACAATAACTCTTATTTCTTAAACTGAAGTAATTATTATTTTTATTAAAATATAACGAGTAAACTTATTTTATTTTATGGAATCAAAGTTAGTACTTATATATGATTTGCAACATTTAAAAAGTAATTATTCAAATACAGTATTTTTCTCAGAAATTGAAATATTTTCATAATTGTTTTCATATATGTGTTTTATGTTTGTTTTTTATATTCTCCTGTGTTATATATAATATAGATATGTTTTCAAGCTTCTTCCAAAAAAGGCATTTTTATTATTTTTATTATTTTTCTTTCAATATTTATTTTTTAACAAATAGGTTTTAATAAATCAAAGATTTTTCTTTTTCGTATTTAATTAGTCACTTAATTAATCTTACCCCTCTACACTGACAAAAGATATATTTTGCAACAGTACTACTGAACATATGCTCACAACCTGGCCACCAGTTTGCATACGGTATTACCGAATTACATAATTTTAATGTTACAAAAATATATTTATTTATGTTACTAGAGTAGCTATGAAAAATTGTGTTTGTAGTTACCAAATTAATATAGCTTTCATGTTAATTACGTCTTGTCAACGTATCTAAACTTTCTCTCAGTGTTTAGTTATCACAACTGTAACCGACTAACAGATGAAGGTAATGGATTGCAAAGTTGGTTATAGTTAAGTTAGCTGAGTTTATTTTGTAAGTTAGTTTTATCTAAAGATGCTTTTGTATACGTTGTTGATACAAGGTAAGTAACAACTGCGAACTTTCAACTACACTATCAACAGTGTTCTACGATAAACGATGGATAACTGTTTACGCGTTATCAGCAACAATAATTACACCGTACTTTCAGTAAATTATAAACCAATTTACTAAAAGTACTAATTCTATATACAATAAAACAATTATTTGTTACAAATTAATTTATTTTTAATCACAGAAAATTATGAATTATTATTTAAAAATTATATGTAATTACATTCATTAATTAGGTATACAGTGCAAATAAGGTAGTCAATAATAAGTGAATTACGTTCACATCAACGTCCTTTAATACCTGCAATTTTCCTGTTACTATTCCTACTAATAATTGTTTTTGTGTTTCGAATTTTAGTTTTCTAAGTTTTTTATTAATTTTTCTTATTGACTGATCTGTTAAGTGTTTAAAATATTTGTTTCTATAAAAAATGGCCAAGTCAGTGACGTTGTCAAACTATTTTATAACCTGAGTGTGGGGAAGTCGTAGAGCTGTATATTTCTGTGCAGAATAACCGGCTAAGTTGAGCGTCGGCAAAAGAGAAAGCGTGGAAGAAAACAAAGATTTCTCAAAATGATTAATATAGTTTTGAGGATATCCACAATAGACACTCAGAAAACCAGTACCGATTTGAGTAAAGATTTAGTTGCAGTAATGTTTCAACATGGATGCTTTAATTTTTGGTTGCTGTAACACGAAATACTAGCTTAACTCCCCCCCCCCCCCAGAGGAACTACCAGTTACAAAAAGGTGACGAATAAGATGCTTGATTCGTCTGGATCCAGGTGAAAACGTTTCGTCGGAACATAGGCCTAAGGCTTTCTGTTAAACATCCTCTTGCAAAAATATTTTCCGCGATATTTTTTCTGCATTGGTCTTTCCTCACTTTGTCCTGTTCAAAGAGTGATAAATTCCAAAAAATACAAAAGTCTTGCTGAAAGGGACACCAGATCTTCCTACGACTTTGATGGTTCCGTTTTTTAGCTCGACTTAGCGCCATACTTAATTACAAAGCGATGAAGACATTTATTCATCAAAACAAAACTGTGACGCTAGATTGGTCACGAAATTCTCCTAACGTAAATAATATTGATAATGAGAAGACAGCTGGCTAAAGAGGACTGCACGACAAACGAAAAAATCATGCAGTGAAGTGTTATAATATATTAAAACTACACCTTTAAAATAATAAATGGGAAAATTCTGTGAAATATTACAAACTGTAGTTGCCCTTACCCTGCAATGTACTGTAATTCTAGTATTGTTTGTCCATGAGTGCCAACACTGCATATAATACCATTTTCACACACATTATACACATATATAAGGAATGAAAACAGAGGTTCTCCTGTCATAGGTTACTGATTCCGAAATTCAAAATACTTGAACTTGTAAAAGTCTGACCGACACATGTTTGGCTTTAATGCTAAATATTTTATTACTAAGATTAGCATGTTTTGTTTGCTTAATTCAATACACTTGGCACAGAAATACAGCCGGGCCTACATTATTTTTGCATTAATTCATATTTAGATTTCAAAAATTTTAGTTGTACCAGAAATACAAATGTTTAATTACTGTACAGTCATCACTAAAACGTTAAATCTGTTTTTACTTGCAGTTACTAGTCACCAGTAAAGTGATGACAGAAATGTAATCCAATATTAATCTAGTTTGATAGAAAACAGAACGTAACAGTTAATAACTTTCCAGCGAACAACGTAATAACTTGGGTTGGTATTTTCGACAAATGAAGCGCAGCGGTATAATTTTTGCGACGCCGCAAGCGACCTCACCTGTTACCATAGGAGTAGACAAATTGCCTGGACCAATAGCTTCACCTAGACTCCCGACCCACCTGGCGAACTCATGCACAGAAGATCCGTCAACGCGCCTCGGCGCAATTTAGTAAATTTTGCCCCGCGCTTTCGAGTCCGGCAAAGACCCCCCCCCCGCGGGTTAGGTAAGCTCTAAGTCAACACATATTATGTGTTACCGGTGATTTCCATCGCCTGTCCTGTTTGGGGTTGCCCTCTCATATAGAAGGTCGCTCCAGAGCGTTCTCGAGCCCTTGTTTCTTGGTGTACCTTTTAGTCAACAAGCTTCCTAATCATTTGTATATACTTACATAATGTATACAATATAATTTCATCTCCCCCACTTAAGTCAAAATGACCTGATAATATCATTATTTGGCATCCAGTTCCAAGTAAAACTTGAATACTGATTCCTACTTAAAAAAGAACAGAACAATTCCTACATTTAAATAATAACATTATTCTTCGTATTGTTTAAATTAGCACCCATCCTTACTATTTCTGTTATGAATTTGCTAACTGCTATAATTTTTTATAAGCGTTAGTCGAACAATAAAAAATTATAGCAGTTAGCAAATTCATAAAAGAAATAATAACATTATTACTGTGAATAAATGCAATTTTAATTATATATATGACAAATAGACGCGTAGAAGAGGTAACAAAATTTACAAACAAAATCTGTAAAAACCAGCCTATCCCAATGCACTTTAAATAGGTCTTCAACTACGCTTACTATATTCTCCTTCTTAAATAGAACTCAAAATATTTCTCAATCTCAAGCTTCGTGGATCACCAATTTAATGTTGGTTGGTTGGGTCATCATCAATAACACAACAATAAGGCTGCTGTACATTTTGTGGTTACACGTAGGTTGCACGATTTTCTAATGTGCCTCTTCTTTCTTCTTCTTTCTATGGCACTACAGCCCTTGTTGGGCCCTGGCCTCCTTCAATTTTTCCCCCCATTCTCCTCTGTCAGCAGCCATCCTCCTCCAGGAACGCACTTTTAATATCTCTCTTGCATCCTCATCCACCGCATCCTCCCATCTTCTCCTTGGTCTTCCCACTGGTCTTTTTCCATGGATTCTGGTATACAATAGTTTTTGTGGTACCCTTTGTTCTCCCATCCTGGCTACATGACCAGCCCACCTTAGACGCTGTAGTTTTATGTACCGTGTTAACGTTGGTTCTTTATACATTTGATACAATTCATAGTTATATCTTATTCTCCAGCCATGTACGTCATTAACTGGTCCCAGGATTCTTCGTAGTATTTTTCTTTCAAAGGTATCGAGAGTGTTTGCTGCCTTGGAGTTCAGGATACACGTTTCGCAACCATATGTTAGGATGGGTCTTATTATTGATTTGTATATCCTTAGTTTCGTATTTCTGTGGATGTCTTTGGATCTGAAGATACTTGATGTGGCGAAATACGCTTTATTGGCTTGGACTATCCAAGTGCCTCTAACTGTTGTCATTTGACAAAGAAAACAAAACTTTAACATCACCATAATAGTACACACACACACAGGCCTGCGCATGAGCACACACACGAATACGTACACTCTACATTTACAAACTTATTAAGATGAAAGGTGAGAATGTTACTTTTTTAGGAGTATAAAAATCCGATATCTAGTACACGTGTACATGAGTACTCATTAAAATACGTATTTGATGCAAACAGTAGACCTACTTTTAAATTTCTTTAAAGGACAACAGTGTTGAGTTACTGACATTATGCCTACTAGTAAGACGGGCTTTTTCCATCACTACTGTTTTATTAAAAAGCCATCTTTCGGCTACAAAACAAATAGGTAGTCATCTTTAGGCAAAAATAAAACTAAAACATCAAAAAAGATAAAAAATACTCTGTACCACAATCGGCAGAGAGTCAAAACACACAAAAGTATTTGCATAATATATAGTTAACAAACAAAAGTAAATCAATAAAACTTACCAATTATGAAATACGTAAATCACCACACAAACACACTGAACACAACACAAGACGCACAAACTCACATGAATACGCACGCCTCTAGATCACCCGCAAACTGCAACACGATGCGAGTTGTACAGTGTCCCGAGTCTCCAAATAGACTCCTGTCACTGGGTCAGTTTGAGTTGTTTAAAATGTAATTTCTACTTGTAGGAGGGCATGAAGCGACCCTTGGTTGGTGAATTATACCACCGGGGCTAACAAACAGGATAGCTTACAAGACTCACGTTGTCTTTGATTGTATTTGCCGAGTCCAGAGATTAGGGGACTGTGGTTTACTCGAGCCGCCCGACTATAGAATCTACGCGCCAGACGTCTCAGGCGTCAAGATAGCGGAAACTTAGGCCTCTTCTCAAACCTCGTGAAGAAAACTTGCGGGGGCTTTACAAGCAAGCTTAAGGTTTCCGGTCGCGTTCAAGTAATATAGCCACAGGGAAGCATTCAATGGGGGAAAACTTTGCGTTTCACAATGAACTCTTCCTGACGAAGAGAACGCCAAAGTGTGTTTTATGAAATGCTTCAATTTATGAGTCCAAAGTATAGACAGTGGAAACGAAGTATAAATGAGACTTGGAGAGGCACTTAAATAGGATTTGGAGACGGACAAAAGGAATAATATAGGTCGATAAAATAATCAACGAACAGGTGCTCAAAAGGATCAAATATATACAGCACTTCTGAGAAATATAAAAATAAGAAAGAGATACTTGAATTAGTCGAACTGAGACGACGTAGACTACTATCAATGGTATCTGAAATAAAAGTGAAAGGAGAGAAGGAGAGTTGGTGTAAGATTAAAGATTAAAGCTCTTGGGTGGCATACAACGTGGGGAGTCATGTTGAGAGACGAAGGCTCAAGCCTCACAATGGAGAATGAGGACAGCGGTGGGTTAGGCGGCTGTTAGCTGTTACGTCAAAACATCATACGATTAGACACACAGACAGACACACACATACACACACACACACACACAATACATTTTAATTCATTAAATATAATTAATATTGTTATTACAGTTTAATTAATACAATGAATATAATGTAACTTTAATTTATAATAAAGAAGATGGAAGCCTCTTATTTTCATTTGTTAATTACTTTCATTTCCGTAAGCAAACAGCCAGTTGTTCGGATGCTGTTTCAATTAAAATTGGCTTCTTGTACAAACAGAGGCGGAATTATAAAACTGAACGTTTATATAGTAAAACAACATACGCAAAAACTCTGTATTTGCCTAGAATATTTGACGCAGAATTAATCTAGATTTATTCAGCTCTCAACTAGTAAACTTACCAAGTGTACGTAGAATACAGTAAAGTTTATATTATAAGAAGTTGACGTGAAAAAAATAATTGGGAGCTGGAGACACAACTGAGGCGGATATGACGTTGTGCAGGCAATGACGTACTAATATTTTAGATTATCTAACAGAAAGTAGAATTTTAGAATCTAAACTCTTTTAGCTAAAGTAAATTCTGAAATCTAATGAATTTTAGATAAAATAAATTTTACCTCTCGTTTTCTTCTAAATGAGAGTATTTAACACGAATTTTTAACTTTTACGTACTTCCAAAAATTTACTATAAAATTTTAATTGTTGTATTTGTTAACAATAAATTGTCTGCTTCTAAGCAAGTAAATGAAACTAATTTATTTTAATTCAAATTTTCAACGATCACAGACGTATTTCGTTGGTGTGTCTGCAAATAAATTCATCTCGTGGAATGTTTACCCATTGTGAAATACTCGAGGTATACGGGGTTTCTGCTGTTTTGATGGCTACGATTAGAGCACGGGCATCACACTCACACACACCCGTTTGGCGGACACACAGTCTGCGTTGCAGTCTGCGTGTTGGGGGTCATTGCGAGCGCGCGCGGCTTGCATTGACTCCAGCACGCACTCTGGCACGCGCGCGTGGATGTTGCGCTCGCGATGCACACACATGCCTTGTTGTTTTGATCGTGGTACTCAGAGTAGTAAAACTTCCAACCTGAGTATTTTCACATCGAGTAAATACAACCAGTATTGAATTTATTCCAGAGACACTAAACATCAAAACACATTACTTTGCAATCACAAACGAATGTATGAATGAGTAGCAGAGCTTTAACTGTGAAGTACAGAATGAGTGCCTAGGGCTTCTATAATGTAAAAAGTAATGTAGACATAGCAGACATGAAAAGTAGAATAGTTTGTGCTAAAACCTTTCGGGCGTTTTTAGTATGAGAGTTTTTTAGTTTTTAAAACATGAAACGTCTATAGTATGATATGTCATATGAAATGCAAGACTTTTATTTTGCAATCCGAATTAGATGTCTTCTTTGTAAGTGCATGTCATTCTTGGGTCTCGAGGGCTACGGAGACGGTATGCTATCCTTTAAACACAACCTTGTTTTGGTGTCAAATGATATAATACGGTACTCTACACAGAATTCCGTGGACCAGACTTGTAATAAAAGCACAAAAGTAGTCCTTGCTTTTGTTGTCACTTTTCAATCAATGCTGACAAATTATTGTGGTTTCCCATTTCACTTCCAAGCAACACACATGAGAAAGTAATGCTCACAACATAAGGCTAATGTTGTACAGTATCGGTTACTCTCAGTGAGGAAATGTGTTTAGTAAACTATCAGCTTACGCGTAAAAATGTTAAAGTTGAATATAAAATTAAATAAAGACATTACTACAGAAATAATGTGGATTTGCTTCGTAGGTATGTCACAAAACACCTGTAGCTCGTCAATTGTCACAACTTCTTTCAGACCAATAAGTAGACGAATTTTTCCATGTCTGGGGAAATCCTACCAGGTTTTTTACCTGTCTTTTAAATAACTGCAATTGGATTCAACTGTTTCATTATAATTTGCATTTTGTGTGTTATGCAGTATTATTCATCTTATGGCATTTTTAAAAGATAATTGTAGATTGTCAGTTATTAATTAATCAGTAAAGGGGTACGAAGAATTTTTTATGAGAACCTTCCCTACTCTTGTGAGTTTTCAAAATTTAATTTAAAACATTTAATTCAAAATAATCTAGCCATTTTCCAATATGGCGCCCAACTTAAAACCGAATAATAAACTATACTTTGCATAATGTTTTCTGATGAGCTGTAATAACTTTTTTAACCATATTTTTTGTAAACATGGCAGTTTAAGGACTCGGACCGACAAATTGTGAAAGGAAAAAAGAAAATAGTTTTCCAGAAGATTTCAGTGGACTGATCTAAAATGGATTAAGAGGTGAACAATCCATTGTACCAGGTAAATAATCCATTAAATGTTTACTCATTTGCTACTGATCAACTAAATACTGTATTTTAAACCCTGTGTAGATGTTGAAATAACGAACCACTGTTCGATGTATTTGACCCATGACTCTACGCTTTGGAAGCCAGTGTGCTGCATACTACGCCTCACGGAAATCGAAGTTTTAACACTGCTAATTCAAATAACCAAAATTAATAAAAATAATTATATTCGCCTGCTTGTTTTTAAATAATTATAATTTTAGTTTGATTCGAAAATAAAATACAATGCACCGATATATCTAAACAAAATGAATTTTCCGAACTTTGGCGGTACACCTATTGTAAACGGTAAATTTTACGTCATTAACTATTTTTATGTTGGTCCCTTATTAGTAATGTCAATTTATGTTAAAATTTTCATTTATTTGACAAAATTACAAACTAAATTTTAAACAAACTAATGGTTAAGTAAACTTGTACTTTATTAATCAGAAAATTAAAGTTCTTTTGTATGTACATTATTATTTATGAGTTTTGATTTCTCTTGAAGACGCTTTTGCACTTTAACATTTTCAACTGTTGATCTAACAAATTTGGAATTGTATCCTCATCTTCGTTCAGTCCCAAAGTCACGGTGTGGGTGGCACTATTTACAGCAGCACTGTCCTAATGCGTTGCAGTTCAGCATTGTGCCTGACCTCTCTAAGAAAATCATTACAATTCTCTATCATTTGTGTAATATGAATTTGAAAACTAAAAATCTTATTTAAAGAAAGATATTAACAGTTGTATCTGTTCTTCAGTTCTAAATGACCAACTAATGAAATTCGTGTGACCCGTGTAACTTATAGCACAAAATTTTGCTGAACTCTGTCACCATAATACACGTGCCTGCAAACCCAAGTTTCGTGTGATAACTGTGAACAAATATTATCAAACGTTCTACTGGTATGAAATAGCCTATAACATACATACACTATTTGTTAAGAGGTTTTGATGTAGATTACATGAACTTTGTTCGTCGTGTACTTCAATTAAGGTCATGAATTAGTGGATTCTGACCATGAGATTGCATAAATTCTGACCGTCGCACGAGTGTCAAATGTATTCTGTATGTAATGTAACCACAACCAACACAATTTATATGGTGTGCACTGCGGTCTTTACTGTGCATCGTTAGTAAAGCAGTGGCTGTGCTGAAGCCACAACCCGTACTGCAGTTGCATTGTGTTAAAACCTCACTAAATAATGTCTATGCTAACCGTATGGCTTTACATATTCAGATCCTGTTTTTTATTTGACTGTGGTAAGCGAATTTCAACATCAATGCACTACTGGAACTTTCAATGCTACTATCATTGTTGTTGATACAATTTAATACCTGTTAACTATTGTTATTTACTTGATTCAAGTAACCACAGTAATATAAACGTGTGACTTCAGCTGCTTTGGAATTAAGTTGATAGCCTACAAGTGACAAATATGTTACGTAATGTTGAAAATGTTTGTCCTTGAAAACATGTCTTACCCCACAACAACAAGTTTTCAACCTTCTATTTAACCTACATGGATCAACAAAACTAGAATTTACGAGTTTCCCGACCGAGTCTCGCCTAATAGTTGCCGCCATTTGAATTGTTAAGTTACATAAAAATTAAAAGTTAGTTGTTTAATATTTAGTTTTTTCGAATACCATAGCGTACACTGCAGACATGACCATAACATTTTTCATTAAACTTTAAAGTTTATTAGACTTCATCAGATTTGTTTAGACATATTTAATTTTCAGATACATTTATTACCGTTCTTGTTTTCATGACATCTGAACAGACATAAATTAATAAAAAACCTGTGTACAATGCATACTTAATCTGCAACAACTTCAAACCAGAAAAAGCTTGCCTTTATGTCTCCAAATCTGAGTAACGTAAACAAAAATCGCAAGTTCCTATCCAATATTAAGTGACCTCACTGAATTCTAAATTCACTTCCCTTGTATTTATAACATTGAAATGCTAGAAAAAATGCTGGTATGTAGCCTTTTTTTTTTAAGACAAAAGCACTAAAAAGAACTATAAAAAATTAAAAATGAATTCATGTCAGGGACCACGGTAGAAACCTTATCGCGGACTATTTGCGATACCCAAAATATTGTAACAAGAGAAAGTTTGCTTATTCCAAAGAATTTTTAATTTTTCAAAATTGCAAATAGGCGTACTACACTATTCTTAAACCCTTTTCAAGCATTTATGTCCACTTGTTAATAGCATTCTATTTATAACATAACAGTGTAGACAACTGTAATAACCAGTATAAAGCTCTTGGAGAAAATTACACTTTTAAAACAATATTATTTATGACATAAGAAGCTATCCTATTTCATGTTTTCAGATATTTGTATACTTAAACATTTATTTGCCTTTGTAAAACTAAATATACCATATTTTTGTAAAGTAAAGATTGTAATGTAGTGAACTACTTGCTGAGATAAACAATAACTATTTTTATTACTTCGTAATACACGATTCGGCTTAGGAACACTCTTTTTTTTAGATAAAATTTTAATTAAATTTCACCTAACCTGACACTCTTTTTGCGTATTTATAATTTTCTTCAGAGGCTGCTCCTCCTACGGCAGAATCTGAAGATGCTTGCAAACAAGCAAATCGTGGATCAAATGAAATATTAATATAAAAATAGAAAGTTTAAAATCTAAAAGTGCATTACGTAATATCTGATTTACGGATACGTTGTGGTCAATAAATCCTTACGGTCAAAAGGTAGTGCGGCAACTGGTAGTCTATTCCGTGACATTCATCACGGCATTCAGTGCATTATGTAATATCTGATTTACGGATACGTCGTGGTCAATAAATCCTTACGGTCAAAAGGTAGTGCGGCAACTGGTAGTCTATTCCGTGACATTCACCACGGCATTCAGTGCATTATGTAATATCTGATTTACGGATACGTCGTGGTCAATAAATCCTTACGGTCAAAACGTAGTGCGGCAGCTGGTAGTCTATTCCGTGACATTCATCATGGCATTCAGTGCATTATGTAATATCTGATTTACGGATACGTCGTGGTCAATAAATCCTTACGGTCAAAAGGTAGTGCGGCAACTGGTAGTCTATTCCGTGACATTCACCACGGCATTCAGTGCATTACGTAATATCTGATTTACGGATACGTTGTGGTCAATAAATCCTTACGGTCAAAAGGTAGTGCGGCAACTGGTAGTCTATTCCGTGACATTCACCACGGCATTCAGTGCATTATGTAATATCTGATTTACGGATACGTCGTGGTCAATAAATCCTTACGGTCAAAACGTAGTGCGGCAGCTGGTAGTCTATTCCGTGACATTCATCATGGCATTCAGTGTATTACGTAATATCTGATTTACGGATACGTCGTGGTCAATAAATCCTTACGGTCAAAACGTAGTGCGGCAGCTGGTAGTCTATTCCGTGACATTCATCATGGCATTCAGTGCATTATGTAATATCTGATTTACGGATACGTCGTGGTCAATAAATCCTTACGGTCAAAAGGTAGTGCGGCAACTGGTAGTCTATTCCGTGACATTCACCACGGCATTTAGTGCATTACGTAATATCTGATTTACGGATACGTTGTGGTCAATAAATCCTTACGGTCAAAAGGTAGTGCGGCAACTGGTAGTCTATTCCGTGACATTCACCACGGCATTCAGTGCATTATGTAATATCTGATTTACGGATACGTCGTGGTCAATAAATCCTTACGGTCAAAACGTAGTGCGGCAGCTGGTAGTCTATTCCGTGACATTCATCACGGCATTCAGTGCATTATGTAATATCTGATTTACGGATACGTTGTGGTCAATAAATCCTTACGGTCAAAAGGTAGTGCGGCAACTGGTAGTCTATTCCGTGACATTCACCACGGCATTCAGTGCATTATGTAATATCTGATTTACGGATACGTCGTGATCAATAAATCCTTACGGTCAAAACGTAGTGCGGCAGCTGGTAGTCTATTCCGTGACATTCATCATGGCATTCAGTGCATTATGTAATATCTGATTTACGGATACGTCGTGGTCAATAAATCCTTACGGTCAAAAGGTAGTGCGGCAACTGGTAGTCTATTCCGTGACATTCACCACGGCATTCAGTGCATTATGTAATATCTGATTTACGGATACGTCGTGGTCAATAAATCCTTACGGTCAAAACGTAGTGCGGCAGCTGGTAGTCTATTCCGTGACATTCATCATGGCATTCAGTGCATTATGTAATATCTGATTTACGGATACGTCGTGGTCAATAAATCCTTACGGTCAAAAGGTAGTGCGGCAACTGGTAGTCTATTCCGTGACATTCATCACGGCATTCAGTGCATTATGTAATATATGATTTACGGATACGTCGTGGTCAATAAATCCTTACGGTCAAAAGGTAGTGCGGCAGCTGGTAGTCTATTCCGTGACATTCATCATGGCATTCAGTGCATTATGTAATATCTGATTTACGGGTACATAGTGGTCAATAAATCCTTAAGGTCAAAAGGTAGTGCGGCAACTGGTAGTCTATTCCGTGACATTCATCGACGGCAAAACCCAAGAATAAATATTAATCCACTCTTCCCATCCACCACTCACACGCGCGCACGCGCAAAAGTTCCATCTTCACATACTTCTGTAACTCTACTTTCATATGCGCGCGGAATATCTAAGTCCTGTGTATATTTTATATTTTCAGTATTACAAACGATTTTACTCTTTTTAAGATAATATAAATTCACAAGTATGAACGACCAAGTAGAGGGAATACGGGTTACAGTTTTTGCGATAATAATGGTCATTTCAGTTTGGTACTGCTGTTTGATTCACAAACATTGTTTGTGCTGTTATCGTGGTAACTACGCGTGAACAAACATTGGTCGTATCAAATAAAATTTCAACCCCGCTACATGTTTTTCATTTCTAGAAATATTGTCCAGACGTTTATGGCTTCTAATGAAACAAAACACATGTTGATGGAAAGAAGCGGAAGAGTTAAAATGATGCTAATGTACCACAATTTACCATGCCTATGACGAGCAATGGCCTAAATGATACCAGAAAAATTTGGAATATGAGATGCAGATGAAGTGCGGCGTAAGCTGTAGGAACCCTGTTAGATTGGATTGTGAATATTTGGGGAACTTAAGGAAGAAAGTACTAAACGTTAGCGTGCTTAAGTGCCAAAGTACATGTGTTCTACAAAAACTGATATATAAACGACCATTAAACAAGGAAGAATGAGGTGGTCAGGATATATGCAGATAGAAGGGAGATAACACAATGATATGAGGAAGACATATAAGCGGAAGATCCAGAAGAAGATAAGTATTTATATTGAGGCGGATTTTAGCATACCTGAAGACGTAGAGGACAGTGGTCAGTGAACGCGCGTTGTATGGAATTAGTTAATAGGCGTTAGTTAGTTAGTTAGTAGGCGTTAGTATGTGTGGAGTTAGTAGTGGAGTGGAGTGGTCTGTAGCGCAATGCAGTTGGTATGTTGTATATGTTTCAACTGAAACTGGAAGTCAAAGTGGAAGTTGTAAAAATAAATATGTTTGTATAGCGTTGAAAATAAAACATTTGAATATTTCACGATTTAAAGAGTTATGCACAGTTGAAACAGATGGTGTGGAACAAATGTTGTAAAGAGATTCCCCCTTTGACTAACGTAATGTCAATTAGCAGCCTCAGACTCGCATTGCTTATTGTTTGTATTTCTATATTCGACGGTACAACAACGCACTTGTTAAATTAAATCACCAGTAAAATTTCACACCGTTACAGTACAATTTTAATACAATTCATTCCTCAGTCAAAATTTTACAAGGAGGGTGTATTATACGCTAATTGGATGTTTTGCATTAAAAACACACAGAAGCCTGTCTCTGTACAATAGACCATGAACATGTTAAAAGCGGAAGTTCAGTTATTCGCCTCCTTCTCTTGCTTATGTTAGAAAACAATAAAGAAACTAAACTAATTTCGTAAAGCACAGAGGAACATGAATTAATTATGAAGAACGCGTGCTTCAAAAATAACTGCTATTTATACGTTGTAAACGTGCTCAGTAAGTTTAAAAAATTTTTAAGCGATTTAATAAATAAAATGTACTTTACGGTTGGTGTAGTGACGTTAAAGGGAACATTATAAAGAAACTCCATTAAGTCGGCCTCAGGAAAAGAATATTAAATCATCTCCACTAGAATTTAAATAATTAAAAATTACCTAAAGTAAACGATAATTTTACAATGAAATTTTTACAGATAATTAATTCTAACAGCGCCCACAGCGAGAAGGTCGCAAGTGAAGTATTTGTTCTCTCTATATACTCATAGCCCGTGACGTGTGTGTTTGTGTCTGTGCATTCACAGAACTATCGAACGTCGCAAGTGAAGTATTTTTCTCTCGCTTTACTCAATAGTCCGTGACATGTGTGTGTGTGTGTGTGTGTGTTTTCTTCCCCCAAAATATGAATCCTACAGATCAACACCGGCTCGAAAGGCTCGACAGGGCTTAGACAGGAATAAAGGTATCTTAGACATGAATAGCGCACTTCTCGGTTTGCCAAGCCTTACAAAGGAAGACTGAACTTATAAAAATCACCTATTTTTTTAACCAGCGTCGGAAAATGAATCCAAATCATGATGCAGCGACCAACACGCTGTTGACTAAATAATATGATATATAATATGATATATAATATGATAAATAATAAAACCATTGCCGAAAAAGTAATTTACAATTACCAAGCATAACAGAAGTCATTAAGTAGTGAGGCATAGTTAAATAGGAATACCATTTTAATTTGATGCCAGGATTTAGTAAAGCCGTCTGATTAAACTGTCATTAATTCATGTTTAACAGGCAAGAGCCATTAAGGTTTGTAAGAAAAATGAAACTGGAGTACTTATTGTACCTGCAGTAACAGAATGAAAGACGTTTGAAATATGGTTGAATATATACAATCAGGGATCTCGTTCCTTATAATGTTCATAACATTGCTTGCAGCACCATAGTAAAGGTAAATGATCTGGCCAAGAAAGTTGAATGTTTTGTTGTAGAATTATGTCGGTAAATCTAACGAATCTGGTTAAAATGAACTTAATATACTGAACAAATTAACACAAATTGAACATCATTTTTGTGCAGTTAACTACGAAATTAATAATCTAGTGTTATCGGTGCCGGATTTGAACGAAACGTATTTATATTTGTATACTGATTGTAAAAATGATTGTTTCTTTTAGAGCATTAAAAGCATGTGACACAAATGCTTAATTTCCTTAGTTTCCAACTCAGTACAGATTATTGTAAAAGCAAACAGAAATATCTGTTTTCACATAAAGTACAGTAAAAGCTTATCTAACGCGATGGATTTACGAGGAGTTTCACATTTACGACGGTCGCTAAGACTAAATCT
Organism: Magicicada septendecula; assembly: GCA_034769895.1. NCBI lineage: Eukaryota > Metazoa > Arthropoda > Insecta > Hemiptera > Cicadidae > Magicicada > Magicicada septendecula. Next base: position 430,425,995 of record CM068369.1, on the reverse strand, counting down.
TGATAGCAGTAACGCAATAGGATGTTCGTTACTATTTCTGAAACATGGCCATGGCCATGTAATTAACCCAGAAATACTTGCAACTGTAAAGCTAAATACAGATAGCAAGTGTGCAGTGTAAAATTATCGCAGATTTCTACTACAGCTAAGAGACATATCTTCTTAAAAATAGATTGACCAGCATTTCTTATTATGGCGTTTCCTCAGACAATTTACTATATTGCATTGCGTCACAGTCCAGTGGTTGTAATTAACAAAAGCAATCGTCCTAATAAACTAATATGTTTTGTACAGAGAGAAAAACGCTAACAGTTCCCTATTTGTTGGCAACTGAAATTCGTATCGTAATGAACTACTTATGGTAATGGTAAATGGTAATGGTAATGATTTATTAACAATGAAACACCAGCTCATCCCTAAAAAAAACACAATATACGTATTGTATGAGACCATACAACCCCTGTTGCACTTTTAGTTTTCCAAAAATCAAATCAAAAAACGTAAAGGTCGCGTTTTATGAATAACGTTTTAGAGGTAAAAGCAAAAGAACACTCTTTTATTAATTGTTTGGATATGAAGCAAACCTTCCGACAGATTGTCATTACGTGCCAAATGACGTAGACACAGACTTACTTAATAACATAAAAGACTTCAACAAGCAAGGCAAGAATTGTCTAACATCATCAAGAAAGTACAAAGTTTACAAAAAATACATAAAAGAAAATATAACCGAAACATCAATTCTAAAAGTGGCAATTAAGTGTTAGTATATTTACCGAAAAGTCAGAAGAACAATTATAACAAATAATTGGAAGAACAATTTACTCAAAATTATACAGATCCGTAAATGGTAAATCAAAGAAAAATGATGTAACTTATAAGGGTACTGTTGAAATGCTTAGGAGTAGCAAGTTATTAGAGCATATTGTTCATGTAGATGCATTACGTATGTGCCACACAAAAATCATTTATGAACAACATACACATAGTTACATAAATAACTATTTTATACATTCAAAGAAGTATTAATAAACTATCATTTTGCTGTTATAATAAACTAATATTGAAAGATATTATATGCATAAACATTGCATACATGTTGCCATAAAAATATAAAATTTGAGAGACTAAATATACACATTACAGAGCATTATAAATAGAATTAGAATAAGATATATGACTTTATATAGCAACGTACCACTAACAATGTCATATAGGCCTAATAAAATAACGTAATTTTATGTAGCCTAATAACAAATATAATAGAAGGGAAAAATGTAAAACAAAGGCCAATAGAGCAGAAATATATGTCTAAAAAGCAATAATAAAAAAGTGTTATGCGTCAAAACTGAATACTGTAAACACTGAACAACACACTTTATTTTTATGAGATTACAAAGAATAAACACGTCACATAATTTTATTCTAAGTTTTATATGACTGGTCTCAATCTTTGAACCCATTTACCGCTTGCTCCAATTTTAAACGACTTGGTGCCTTAGAAACATCTTGACAACACAACAGAAATTCCTTTACACCAAACATAGACACATTCCAACACAATGTCACCTTACTAGGTAACAGAACACTTCTCTGAATACGTACTAAGAATTCTATGAAATAAGCATCTCTACACAATCTATGTGATATTTTAAAATAAAATAAAACTATCATAACACGTATAAAAAAAATCGTTTGTTATTAATCTATGTAATTACTTTAAAGTACAAATCTTTGGAAATCTTGTACCCAAAACACCTTACCCCTTCATTCCTTCCTAATAACCAATCGAAAGCTAAAGAACTAATGGAGAGAAAATATAATTAAATATAAATATAAATGGATTTTTTAGTAGAATTTATATATAGTCAACAATTTATAAATTTTGGCATTTAAAGTAAAATCTTATTACTCTGTTAGTGTTAATTTACCTGCAGAAATATCAACTACTAATCAGAAAATAAAAATTAAATATTGTAGAATCATTCAAAAGACTAAGTAAACAGAAACATCTGATATGAACGTTAAGAATATTTCAAGAGGAGTGTCAAATAAATATTAAAGTAGATTAGTAGAATTAAATGAAGATTAAAGTAGAATAGTAGAATTAAATGTAAAGTAAAAAGGTACTTCCTTTTATGACATGAGATAAATAATTAGTGAGCCTATTATATGTAAGCAAAAGTAGTTTAAATGAAAAAGTTGTATACAAAATTAGTGACAAATTGAACCTTTATTCCTCGTAATATTCAACCACTTTGTAGCCCCTTGTTTTCTGTTCCATGTTTTATATGTATTCTTTAAGAAAATTAATATGTGAAAAGTTATTCTTTTACACTTGTATCTACTTTTGTTTCCTTTACCTTGTGCAGTTACGTGTATCCACTTGCATTGGCATGTACACTATTGTCAATATTTCTGTACAGCCAACTAGCCAGATAGAAATCATATCTTATTTATTACACAGTATATCACGACCGGAGTCTCTGATAAGAGAATTTATATGGCCATGGTCGATTGCGTTGCTCTGTCACTGTCTAAACTTTTCGGCCACCCATCAGAAACCTAGTGCATCTGATTGGCTAGTGAGGGGCTTTATATATTATTTAGGGAACTCCGTTTCCCCGGTAGCTTAGACTCCTTCGGCTCTCCACCCTTTTGTGGAACACTTTAGAACAATTTAGAAACTTTTTCTACTGAAGAAGGCCTCCCGTTCAAACGGCCCGAATATAAATTCTCTTATCATATCTTATTATTTGTAAAATTATATATACTTTCTTCCACTTTTCTATCGACATTCCCCATTTATTTTTATTGCTTGCAGGTAGTAGTAGCACACATAAATTTATTATTTTATTTTATTCGTATCAGCCGCTGTAGACTAAGTTCGGTTCAAGTGATTCTTCCCTTCTTTTACTCTCTCTTCCTCCTCTCCCATATCTCCTTCATTCTCGATCGTTGTCTCTTCTTCCTTTCGTCAGTCCAGACGGCACCTGTCCTCTTCTTGGGGGTTTCATGGAAACCTTGGGCACTTTTTAATTTCTTTTTAAGTGGTATGTGTTTTTAAATGTCTTCTTGAGTAATCTTAAGTTATTCTATGTCTTTTTTTGTTTCTTGGAACCACGTATTAGGCATTTTGAGCTTTCTGAATTAGTTAAAACGTTTTCCTGCTAGTATGTCAGGATTCTTTGGATATTTCCGTAGAAAGTAATTCTTATTTTTCTAATTAAGTCTGTGATTTTCTCACCTTGTGTGTACAGCTCATTATTGTGGCGTCTTCTGTACTGTTCTCCATCTTTTATTGGTCCAAAGATTTTTCATAATATTTTCCTTTCCGTGACTTCCAGTTTTGCCATCATGGTTTCTTGATTAGAGTCAGACACTCAGCTGCATAAAGTGCTTCTGGACAAATTACTGATAAGTAATACCCAAGTTTGGCAATAATGGATATTGACTTCTTGTTACAGGTACAGTTATCCTTGGTTAAATGTTAAGCAACTTTCATCTTATTAACGCGTGCTTTAATGGCTTCTTTCTCTGATATATTTTGTTCAATAACTTCTCCGAGACACTTGCATTTGTCAGTTCCATAGATTTGCCCTTATCGAGTTTTCATTTTCTTGGCTATTTTCTTGATGTTTGTCATGAACTTGGTTTTTTCGAAAGAAATTTTTAAACCCGCTCTTTTGGGTTGTTCTCTCAACAATTCCACATGTCTAATGCCTGTTTCTACTGAATCTAACAGGATTGCTACATCATCTGTGAAAGCTAGGCAATCTATTGACAGGTTATCTCTGCTATAGCCTAGTCTAATTCCCTGGCTGATGTGATTTTCCTCCAATTATTTTATTCATTCTCTTACTAGTTTCTCCAGAACGCAGTTAAAAAGCAATGGCCATAGTCCATCTCCTTGTCTGATTCCTGTCTTAATTTTAAACTGTCTAAATGTCCTGTCTAAATTTCACCTCTGAATTTCACTTCGGAATAGGTATTTGTCAGCGTTTGTTTGATTAAACTCGTTGTTTTATTATCCAACCCAAATTCATTAAGGATTCTGAGCAACGACTCTATACCAATTGAGTCATATGAATTCTTAGGTTGAATAAAAGTAATTACAAAATCTTCAGATCTTCATTCCAAATATGTCACTATTGATTTTGTATTAAGAATCTGCTTCTTGCATGACCTAATTTTTCGGAAGCCACATTGGTATTTACCTACTTGTAAGTCAGTTGTTTCTCTGCTCTGAACAATAATGTTTTGGATAAGATTTTATAGGTAACTGGCAAAAGTGAGATGCCTCTATAGTTATCTATATCTGCTTTATCACCTTTCTTGTAGATTGGATGAATATATTTATTAATTTATAATTTATTAACATAAGTTTATTAATTTTAATTGCCTACATTTTTTATATTCTACGAAAGTTTCTTTACAAAACTGTTCATTGTCATATCAAAGTTGGATTTAAGGTAACATAATTATTAACATAAACAATAAACAAGGCAGTTGGTTGCTATATAAACACATTATGCAGATGTTATGGATGGTATTGATACTGATATTTGTATGACAATAATGTTGTTTAGAGCGTGTTGTTACTCATAAGCCTATCTAAATACACATAGTGTTCAGCTAAACATAAATGTAAATATTTATACCAATTCGTATTTGCAAAATGCATACTAGAACGGAGACGACAATTATTCTACTAATTAGGGTCTGAATTAATAAACATCAAATATTTAACGACTCGTAACGAGCATTCGATGAGCTTGTAATGACAGAGTCTGGCAGCATGGTCTGATGGTTTTGAAAGAAAATAGAAACTCAAGTCATCTTAATAACAATTTTATTCTTTCAAGTTGAAAAGTAATTTTTAAAGTTTTACTTATAATTCATTTCTGTATCTTGAACATTAAATCATGAAAATGTTCTCTTCTTTTATCACGCACTCATTTAACTTTACTCTGAAATTCCCCATTTCTACGTTAAATTATCTGCTACGATATTACTGCAATTTCTCTGTGAGTGCATCCTCGAGTTCAGCAAGTGAATTCACGTTATTCGACAAACGCGAATTCACGCTAAATTCACGTTATTCAGCTATTGTCAGCTGACAGTAAAATAAAATAAAATAGTATGCACTAAAATAAAATAAAATAAATGCTTTACAGTAAATCAAAGAAAATAAATATATTTTGTTTATTTTTATTCTACAAATGAAAACTTTATTTTTGTGGTAGCCCAAAAAGAAATAATCAATTACGGCAAGGGTGCTAAAATCAGACGGCAAGGAAACAATTCTCACAGAACATCTGAAGAACTCTTGCCGTACGGACGACGGTGGCGCCATCTGGCTAAAACCAAATTTCTTGATCTCCGAACGTTTTGAATATTATTGTAAAATATCATGCATTATCGTCACATACCGATTAGAAGTTACTATTACCGGAAGCTTGTCCTCTTCAACAAAAATACGGGCCTATAACTCCTAAGTTTGAAACTGCACGCCATACTGTAACATGTTCACTATAAAGAGTCGTTGGCGAAGTTTCCGCGGGTTTTTAAACAACGGAACATTTTCTTTATTTACGCATCCTGGGATGCGGAAACATACTTCATCATTCAATAGACTAATTAATCAGTGTCCTGTTCAACATTTTCAACTATGATATTCACACGATGCTTTGCTAGATTTTGCGCACATAACTCTCCCCTGCAATAACATTATTTTATACGTGTAAAATTTAAGACCTTTATGAAGAATTCTTCTTACATTCCGATCTGAAATGCCTAATGCAAGATGCTTTGCTGCAAAACGAGGTGGAGACCGCATTACGGCCGACCTGACGTCTTCAGTGTCTTCGCACTACAATTTTTATCCATTTGATTTTTTTTTTAATTAGAGCCACTGTTTCTAAAATTGCGAACTCACTGAAATATTCTACTCCTACTCTGCACAACCGCTTTAGATTCAAATTAAACTTCTAAGAAATAAACGCCGCGTAAGTAAAACGGAATAATTTGAAATTACGAAAGCAGGATGTTTACTTGACCAAGTCATAGTGTTACCTAAAACGGTATGAAGAGCACAACTGCGCGTCAATACTTATACTTACTCACTAGCAATGGTACCAACACTGTACCTGCTACCAAATAGCCAGACAGTGTATTACATTTGATTAATTTATTTGTTATCATTTTATCATATTATAATAACAGCTAGTCAATTCATGAAGTATGTATTTATTCTGGAATAAATTTTGTGTATGTGAATACGCATTAATACTTGAATATGTAGTATATAAAGTCATATCTAAATTGTAATTATCAATTGTTATCCAGCTAGCACAGAAAATGTTGTACGCATACATTTCTAATATTTTATGAGTTCAATATGCGTAGATTTCAATATACAGAAACCGACTGCGTACATAATAAAAACTGCAAAGTGAATTCATACCAAGTGACACGATGTACGCTGAAACTCATTATTTATGCAGGTGACTTTGCCTCTCTAGAGACCGTTAGTATGAATGATAAACACCGCGACTGTTATATAAAGATTATAAATACATGACTGCTCCTCTATACAGAAAGATCCACAACCGGTGACTTTTTCCATAATTAGCTAATTATTTAGTGTTCGTGATAACGAAAAAAGAGCGTGGTAATTTCTAGGAGCCGCGACACTAACGGCAAGCAACTCAGGATTCAGTTCAGTTCAGGAGAGAGACGAAGGCGAGCAACTCCTCTTTGTTGATGCGCTGGAGATAAGGAGCGGTAATCGGAGGCTACGCCACAGAGTGTTTCAAAAAACGACTCATACGGTCCGCTATGTGTACCGGAATTCCAAGACCCATTCGGGGTAAAAAATGGGCGGGTATGAAGACCCTTACTGCCCGGTCGTTAGAGATAAGCTGAAACACCTGGATCCTGCTTTGCAAGTTAATGGATACTCGGTCACTGAAACCATAAGAACTATGCGACCTTAAGCATCTCACCGTTCAATTAGTTCTGAGGATCAAGCAGAGGAAGGGAAAGCTTTTCTCCCATACATAAATTGAGTGGTGAAAGGGATAGAACAGTTACTGCGAAGACATGGGGGTGAAGACTGCTGAGCATCCAGAAATGTCAAAGTTCTTTTGATATTTAATTTATTCCTTTTCTTAAGATGTTACTTTTTGTTTAACGTACTTTCTATATCTAGGCACAGTTAGGTACTTATGCTTTACCTAAAACGCCGGTGATGTAAATACAATTTGTCACGTTATCCACCTACACTTTAATTTTCTTAGCCTCATTATATACATTATAGCGCACATTCACGTATTAGTCACCTTTATTCCCACATTATTTTATTGTCGAAAAATAATTAAAATTCTACACAAGATCCGTGTACGTTTTATTTAAATTATATTATTTTATACCTTATTTTGAACAGTATTTATAATACTATAATATTAATATTAAAAGTTTTGTGCACAACGTGATATAATTTAATTTAAAATATATTCTTATTTAAAATAATTTTATTTGTTATTCAATAAAAAATGATTTCAATATTTATAAAACTAACTGAGTTTAAAACTTCTGAGGGGATTAAATTAATTTACGTTAACGTATACTGGTATAATCATGATAGTGTTTTATGTATATAATGACGCGCGCGCGCACACACACACATTCCTTTGTATACACGTGTTAAAATTTTGTTGTAATTGTATTATGTTATAAAATTAAGTCATTATGATATATTACACTTAATATTATATACTATAGGCCTATCTACAAGCGTAAAGAAATAGGTTGCGAAATTTTTACATGCGTAATAGAACACTGGTATCTATTGCCAACACAAAACTTCTATTCATTTTTGCTTCCACTTGAGCCTTGTATGTATATTAAATTATTTAGCAACTTGGTGCAATAAATGTTTTACAGTTGATGTGTCATAAAATAGCCCTTAAAGCAATATGACAGTACTGCAAAATAAACCCACGCGGACAAATAAACCACAATGCTGGAGAAAAGTGTTTTTTGTTACTGGGGTACACGTGCGTCTACATTACTGTGTAAAAACAGTTATGATATTGTATCGTTTTGCAATAGGTTACACCATAATATTCTATTAAGCATGTTTACATTACAGGAACATGTACATTTCAGTTAAACTTTTGAGAGCAATGAATCCAAAGGCTATATCAAATGACAGACAAAGGTTGAATAATCGGACAGGGAACCATCAACAAGGTACACTAGTAGGCTATACATTTTTTTCTGAAATGCAGACAAAGTGAAAGCCGGCATGATATAAGCTGATAAATGTATCTAGACAAGCTTTATAAACAATAACGCTGTTCTTCTTGGTGACAAACCACAGTTAAAAAGTTAAAAATTATTTACATTAAAACTGACAATCTATAGTACATCATGTTTTTACCTCATTACGTTCTTCAAAGTCGTAGGTTTAAAAAAAAATAAATAAATGTATGATAAAAATCCAGCACTAAATATGTTTACTTATTACCAAAAACGTTACAGACAATAGTAACTCGCGTAATAGATAGTCCTACTGGATTGCCACTTCATGCAAACAAATGATATACGCATCAAAACAGCCATGGTACGGCATGTTTTAACATTACGGCAATTACGTAACGCTCTCGAGCAGTCGAGAGTGTCGTTCTGACGTTTCTCGGTTAGCCGAGCATGGGCAGTGTCTGAAGTAGCTGCCACACTGTTCGAGCTCTTGTAATTACGCAAATTATGTTGGCATGCGGCCAGGTGTACGGAAAATTATTCTGGATCATTTGCAAGGCCTATATAAGCGTCTACGGCCGGCTTAGTTAGTTACACGTGATTGTGAGTGCGGAACAATGTCTTGTTGCGGATTAGTGGAAAGTGGTTATTGTGTTATAATTAGTGCGCAACTCTAATAGTTGACATTATTATTCGAGTGTATACAAATTTAATATGAATTATTATAAGAGAGTACCTTCTTGATTTCTAGTTTTGTTATTTGTTACTAACTAAAGCTGATAATTAGTGACTTCATTGATGTCTGTATTTTGTTTCCATTGTACAATACAACTATCCGTACGACAGTCGTAACTATAGAGAGATAACAAAAAAAAAAAACGAAGTCACTGGAACGTGTAATTAACCTAGTTTATTTGATAATTATGATAAAGGAATTCCATTATTTTCAGTAGACTATCCCATTTGATACCGTAATAAGATAATTCAGTTATGCGACTACATATTTTCTACTGGAAGTAAATACATGTTGGCACTCAGTTAATATTGTCTACACCAGTGTTTCCCAATCTTTTCAGTCCGCAACCCCCCCCCCCACAATTAAAGATTTCACGGACCCCGCCTGATTTTTGAAATAAAACAAACAGTAAATATGATATATACTCTTATACTTAAATTAAATTGTATTGAGATCAAAATTCTGTTAACTTGGAAATGACTTAATATTAATGTTATTAGTCATAGTTTAATGTGAACAATGAAGCTGCTTTTGGACAATAATCGCTGCAATATTGTGTTTATTGTCTGATAAATTCAATGTAAAGTCACTCTCCACATCACGTTTATTTTTAACATTGTCTTCAAGTATTTGAGCTGAGTAAATGCGGTTTCACACAGATAAGTAAATGGAAACACAGTTAAAAGCTTCAAAGCTTTTTTGCGAGGTCAGTCATTACATATAACCAGACGTCAGCTAGCTGTAATTGAGAAAACTGTAATGAACTGTCAGTTGAAAGTTCTGCCAGTGAATCTTGTTTTTGTAGTGTAACAGAGAGGTTAGTTGACGGCCCATCAGCAAATGGATTCCTTATCCACATGTCACTATCATCCGGCGCTGGAAAATATTCGTTTAGCTGCAAGTGCCGTTGCTCCAAATGAGACTTAAAATGTTGAGGATCTCCTTTGGAACGTTTTCTCCTGACACCTGGACAAAATCTGCCATAAAATTGAATTGTTGGAAGATATCAGAATCTAATCTCTGAAACCACAGCTTTAATTTTTGTATCATCCCCACGGTTTCATCTCGAAGCTGGAAAATAGTGATCCCTGCAGGCTTAAAATGAGTTCATTCAGATGACTGAAGATAACAACAAGGTATGATAGATTCAAAATCAAGTTAAAGTCATGAATCTTGTCTTTAAGGTTGACGTTTGAATCAAATAAAAAGAGCTTTTGTTCATTCCTTAGTTAAAAAAACTTGAATCTTCTACTAATTGTTTTAAGATTCAAACACAAAAATCGTAGAAAATTGCGGTACATTCTATTTTTATTCTTTAAAATGTTCGCGGACCCACTTTGGGAACCACTGGAATAAAGTAATTATATTTTTTTATTAAAACTGTTTAAAACTTAATTAATAAAACGTTTTACAATTGTTTCTACAAGTTTTTGAATTACATCATTACACAACAAAACAACTTGGCTATTAGTAATTTCATTTAACCGAAACTACAGCTGTCAAATCAATCGTATGTTGTTACTAGGTTTCATATAGGCCTACTCAATTGTGGTGTAGTGTTACTTAGAATACATATCTAGTCAGAATTTTAAAACACTGTAATTTTAGAAAAACAGTTAAAAGCATACAAATGTTTACATAGACGACAGCTGACATATTGCCCCATTCACATCTCTACAAATGTGTTTGTGTACCCGACGGCCAGTACTTGATCAGGCTGCATACGAACATGTTATCACATCACCATTTTACTTCCATGTTCCTTAAGGAAATGGAAGTATGGTGATGGCAAAAAAAATCGTGTTCGAGATTATTGCAGATTCTGATTGTACTACACTCAAAACATGAAAAAAAGTCATTTTTCGAAAAGTGTCTGTGTGTGTGTCTGTGTGTCTATAGATTTTTTTCTATGGCAAACGATAACAGCCGCAAATTCGAACAGAATCAAATAATTTTTTGCATACAGCCTGATTTGTAGAGTACTCGCGACCTATTGTTTTTTGTGAAGATCGGTTAAGGGAAAGGGGTAGTTTACCAGCAACGGTTTTTTTTTATCAAGGGTAATTTTGTTTGTTTGGCAAACGATAACAGCCGCAAATTCAAACAGAATCAAATAATGTTTCGCATACAGCCCTGAATTGTAGAGTTCTCAAGATCTGTTGATTTTGGTACAGATCGGTTAAGGGAAAGGGGTAGTTTACCAGCAACGTTTTGTGTTTTAACAAGGGTATTTCCTATGGCAAACGATAACAGCCGCAAATTCAAACATAATCAAATAATGTTTTGCATACTGCCCTGAATTGTAGAGTTCTCAAGGCCTTTTGGTTTTGGTGAAGATCGGTTAAGGAAAAGGGGTAGTTTACCAGCAACGTTTTATGTTTTAAAAGGGTATTTTCTATGGCAAACGATAAGAGCCGAAAATTCAAACAGAGTCAAATACGTTTTTGCATACAGCCCTGATTTATTGAGTACTAAAGACCTATTTTTTTTGGTGAAGATCGTTTGAGGGAAAGGGGTAGTTTACCTGCTACGTTTTTTGTTTTATCAAGGGTATTTTGTATGGCAAACGATAACAGCCGCAAATTCAAACAAAATCACATAATATTTTACATACAACCCTCAATTGTAGAGTTCTCAAGACCTGTCGTTTCTGGTGAAGATCGGTTAAGGGAAAGGGATAGTTTACCAGCAACATTTTATGTTTTAACAAGGGTAATTTTTTATATGACGAACGATAACTGCCGTAAATTCACACAGAATCAACTAGGTTTTTGCATACCTTTTTGAACTAAAGAGAACTCAAGGTCTGTTGATTTTGTTGAAGATTGGTTAAGGGAAGGGGTAGTTTATCAGCAACGATTTATGTTTTAAAAAGGGTAATTTTTTTATGACGAACGATAACTGCCGAAAATTCAATGAGAATCAAATAATTTTTTGCACCCCCTGAGTTGCAGAGAGCTCAAGGTCTATTGATTTTCGTGAAGATCAGTTAAGGGAAAGGGGTAGTTTACCTGCAACATTTTATGTTGTAACAAGAGAAATGTTTCCATGACGAACGATAACTGCCGCACATTCAAACAGAATCAAATATTTTTTTGCATGCTTCCCTGAATTGTAGAGGACGGAAGGTCTGTTGATTTTGGAGAAGATCGGTTAAGAGAAAGGGGTAGTTTACCTGAAACATTTTATGATTTAACTAGAGTAAAGTACTGTACTTAATTTTTATAAATAAAGTATCCTGATAAGAAGCTCATAGTAATCCACTGTAGAAACGTAGATGAAATATCTATAAATGAAGAGGCTAGTTGAACGGAGTGGGGGTAATTTTCTATTATTAAAAATTATAGTTGAAGGTGGAGGGGAGAATTTTTTATATGTGTACTACGTTATCGGCAACAAAGAAGTAGTTTTTTGTTAAAATTGCTTCCCGGGCTCTTTAGCCGTAGTCCAATGTTTTCTGCAAAATCAGACTTTTCGGCAGTGCCATCGACTGCCATCATCGGTGAAAATCGAGTGCGAAAACGTGAGGTGGTATACGTTAGTGACCGCAGTACTGTGGTTAATGCTGAAGCAATAAGTAGAAAGGCGTAGTTTCTATGGAAATATTTCATTTCGAATATGATTTTAAATATTAATCTTAGAACATGGAAGTCATGTATGGTTCTCCATACCGATATTTTTCATTGTTTTCAGTAACTGCTTATAGAATAATATGCATTATTAACTTTTCTTACAGTAATAAGTTGTTCCGTGTAGTAGTCTGTTCATTAGACCCGATATGTATATAATACTGAAATATTAATAAATTATTACGTTAAAGAGCATTCATAAATTAATAGCCTACAATTTTAACAAAACCTTTAAAAGCTACAGACATCGCGTCGTTCCTTGTATATGTCGTACTTAATGCCGTATAATTACGGCCGTCTAGAGCTGTTCATATTTCGTCTAATTAATGTTTGACTGTCAGTCTTATGTAGCGCTTGATAATAATGCATACTAAGCAATAAAAAGACATTCAGATTATTAATTAACGTCATTCGCTAAACATGATTTATTAAAGTAAATATATCATCAAAGTGATACACCAGGGCGTACTGTATTCGAAGGAAAATTTACGCTAATTAGCTTCTTAACATAAACCACAAGTAGACACAAATAAAATTATCTTTTCCATTAACTGTGTAATGATTTGATCAAAGAGAGCTCATTTCGAGTGACTTCCAGTGAATTCAGTACTTTTGTCTGTAAAATTTAACACACCTTTATGTAGACATTTGTTTGTTTATTCGTAAAATAAATTGCATTGTATTCATGTTGCTTTGAGAATCTCTTCATTAATTCTAATGGTTCTGTTAAATCTATTAAAATACACCCACAACAAACTTGCCATTCAATAGAATGTGAAGTTTAATTGGATACAGTTTTGTTTCACATTAGGTTAGACGGAAATGAGAGAGGCTTCTGTGGATTTTTGTTCTAAAAATGGTTAAAATTTTGTCTAAGCCAGTAGTCCTCAAAACTTGTTGATTTCCAGACATCCCTTTCAAATTGCCTGAAATATTATAACTCTTAACGATTACTAATCCCAATTCGTATGTTTTTAATAAAATATTGCTATGACTAAAAAATGTGGGTAATTATTAAAATAAAACAAAATAACATAGTAACAGAATAAAACATTGCAACATTACAAAATTACACAATTCGTTACAAAATTTAATACAGATTTAATTTGCAAGTAATTTACTTTAAAATTACTTGTAATATAAGTTTATAAGTATATTGTCCTTACTTTAAAGCGTTATTTATATACATACGTTTTCCGTTCTTAGTGCAGCCCTAATGTAAACAAAAAATAAGTGTGGCACATCTGAAACGCTATTGGTCAGGGGCGTTAACACTGTTCGTACAGTAATGTGTTATGCGCAAGTGCAGAATGTCTGTACAGTGATGTGAGTAAGCTCTGACTATTTAATATTACTGAGAAAATTAGTATTTTGCATATTGCAGAAGTATTGTGAATAAGTTGCATAAGCTCAACCTTATGTGCGGGACCATTAGGCGAACCCTTAAGTCAGCAAGTAAAGGAACACGCCTTAAATTCTACAAGGTGATGGCTCTTCCCAAACTTCTTTATGGGTCTGAGAATTGGACTTCAACGAAAGGCCAGGCCAGTCGCATCCAAGCGGCTGAAATGAGATATCTCAGGCACGTTGCAGGGTTTACTCTCCATGATCATAGAAGAAACACAGATATACGGCAGGAACCGAATATTATGAGTATACTCGATAGGATCGCCCAGTATCGGCTGAATTGGTGGGAACGTCTTTGCCGAATGGATGATTACCGCATCCCCAAACAACTATGAAACTATAAGCTGAGAGGACGGAAAGGTGTGGGACATCCGAGGAAGCGCTGGAGTGACCAGCTCTAATCTTTGCCTATTTCAGACCGGAACAAACCATCCTTGGTTTCATCCGTGAAGATGATGATGATGATGATGATGAATTAGTATTATTTTACGACGTTAAAAAAGTTTAAGAGGAACACAAGTTTAAAAAGTTCGTAGTAGATATTGCTGAAAAATCGGGCAACGTCGTTTTAAGACTTCCTCCTTATCACTGTATTCTGAATCTTACTGAATTAATATGACGCTTGTTGAAAGGATGTGTTGCCCGTCACAACACAATATACAAGCTGTCTCATACCAAACAATTAAGAGAGAAGGCGGTAAATGAGATAACCGCAGACAAGTGACGCCACTATGATGGAAACTCGACAACATTACAGACATTGTGGATATTCTTATCAATAATACTGTTGCTAGTAGTGATTCAATTTCCGAGAGAGATATGGAAGGAATAGAATTACTCTCTGAGAGCAACTGATAGGTAGTTATCACAGAGTCTATTTTCGATTCAAATAAACTTTACTATCATTTTACTATTTTGTTGCAATTTTTAAACAGTAAGCAAAAAAGCCATTAACTGATGTTATAAAATAGTTAATTTTTGCTCTGCAATAGTCACACAAATTTTACTTTGGTCAGAAAATTTTATTTCCTTGTTTATACAGTATCAACTTTTTACGTACCCTGTCTGTACTCTTCTGTCAGTGTGTCACGCCTCTAATTCAAGCAGCAAAGAGCGATTCAGATGTGTCATGCCTGTTTGTTTACATCATGAATGAACTAAGAATGGAAAGAGGATACATACTTACGCCTGCAGAAACGTTTTAGGCTTACAGTAATTACATTTGAATACTTTTAAATTCTGGGATACCCCAAAGTGCTTCAGCTACAGCGTTTGGGTATCACTGGTGTAAACGGTCATTGTATTAATACATATCTTATTTTGAAATTATTGTTAATAAACTGCAAACACAACGAACAAACGTTTTTAACTTCAAAACGAAGTTAAAATATAAATTGAACTAAAAATTGTATTTGTTATAGAGGACTTTGAAATTTTGAGACTGATAAAATATGTATTCTGTAAATAATTTTATCAATTTAATAATTATTCACATTTTAACAATTACTACTGACTTAGTTTATAATCACACAAAAAACAAAACTTTGAAGCTTGAGGCAATAGTGGCTAAAAATAGTTTATTTTAATTTTGTTTAATTAGCATGCAAGTTATAATAAAAATTGTGGTGAAGATATACAGTCAAAATTCCATCACTTAACCTAAAATTGTTATCAGGGAATTACTTTCTTATGCATTCAGTGTCCTCAATAAAGTTCCTATTACTCATTATAAAGATCGGTAATTATTTGCAATTACGCATAAATATCTATAACTATTAAAGTAAACGTAACTGGCATGTCATTCAAAAATTGACTGAATTCATTTCGGATCATTTTTTCAGGCAATTCATATAAATCAGGATACTGTATGGAATTTTGGATATTTAACTTTAAGAAATGGAAAATACAATAATTTAGCTTAAAATTTAAATTACTCATAATACAAAAATTTAGCTTAAAATTTATATTTACTCGTAATACAAAAATTTAGATTAAATTAAAATTTGTTTATAATATAATATAAAACTTTGTTTTTAATATTTAAATTTATTATATTTTAAGAGCTACTGCGGCTTTCTAAGACTGAAAAGTTTTCACTAAATTAGAATACTATATTCTGAAAGGGTTTTAAAATTTTAAAGTTTAATATTTCTTTCTCCCAATTAGCTTGTTCTTAGTTGATATGCGCTAAGGAACAAACTCTATTTTTTTATTCAGTATATAACAATGTATTAATATAATTGTCTTCAACGTTTTGTAGTAAATAGTTCAATTATAACAATTCTCTTTGTGTTTAATGTAGGTAATTTTTATTTAGTTTATAAACTGTTAAACTCAGTTTATTCAATCACAAAGAGAACTGTTTAAAATGTTGCCGACATTAGTGAAACTGAGATGAAATAAGTAAAAATAATTATTATTTTAATGCTAAATTATTAAGACATAAAAGTTAAAGTAACGAAAAAGAAGGCACATCTATTATGCATTCCACCTGCTGCGAATAATTTTTTTGTTCATTTGGCAAATACAGTATGTTTAATATAAATTTTCCATCTGTTTTAACAGTCGGTGTGCAATAAAAAAAATTTTAACGTATATAATCAATTTACGTATTAACATTTCTTATAAACATGTTTTGTTAATTCTTATTCGATTTACTGGTAATTTATTAAGTCGTGATCACTCTTTTTTTTACTAACTTTTTAGCTTAATAGTGAAGAACCTTTAAATTTGCTGTTGTAAGACAATAAATTCCTTTGGGATGTGAGTTGTTTCTGCGGTTGTTTCTGCACTGAATTATTTGCCATTAAAGTCTTAGGAGATAAATACTTAGGAAATAAAAATAAATTAGAGGAATATCTGTGTCGGTTGTATTTATTTTATCTTCTAGTTTATTTGTGTATTTATCGAACTGTTTTGACTCAGCTCTGTTATGAACTATAACGAACCACGTTTGATGGCAAGTCACTGTTTAGACAGAACTGACAAAACAAACGCTCTACATTCGGTTTTTGTGATTTTGCTCGACGGAAGGTTTGTCAAAATATTCCGTTGATAACTTACGAATATAAATCTTTACGCATATTAAATAAACAGTAAATGGAAACCATTAATGGCCTTCAGCGAAACGGCTTTATATGAGTATATTTATACTAGCTACTTCTCCTTTTCATGCTTTGAAATCAACCTGATTTATCAGCTGCCCATCTTGAAGTAAATTCGCATATGTTATACCACACACGCGAACGCGTACGCTCCTATGGTCTCAAAAAGACATACATGTTCATACAAACTTATGCAAGATTAAATTCTACGAATAATGTGTGAATGTGCGCGCGCGCCTACGCGTTCGTAAGACATTTTAAACTACAATCTGCATTTGAAACTTGGATCTGTCTATTTGTTTTACAACGTATTTTATTAGTTTTATAAGTAGATCTATATTGTCTTTAGTTTGTTATCTCTGAGATATCCACACTTAGGCCTATTTGTAAACTCATTCCTACTGAATTTACAAATACATGTTTAAATAAGTGCACGGTTGACGTTTTCATAGAACCCGAATCACCAGCCAGTTCCCCCCTACGACAATTAAAAACAAACAAAGAGTAAAGATAAAAGCCTGTCTATTTAATAGTGAACAGCATATTTAATAAATACTATTGTAAACATACGTCCAGCAAGCGACATAAAAAATCAAAACATTAAAAATGGCTGGAACTTGGTTTTTATATATGTATTAATAATAAATACAAAGTACGCAAAATGTTGTTATGGCTTAGTGATGTATTGCTCCTTGCAAATGTTCTCATTGAATCAAAGTTTGTTTATTTTTTTCTTTCTCTAATCCACTTTTACATTTGTGATATGTTAATTTAAAAATCGTATTGAGAGTGTACGAGTTGTTCAAGGAAAGTTTAAGAAATATTTTTGCACAGTACATTAAATTCCTCCCCTACACAATATACATGTATGTATAGGGACCAAATGACTTAAGGAAAGTGTAAGGGTTTTGTGATTATGTAAGACAAAGTAATTTAAGGAAATCTGTAATAATACAAATTGTCTACAAATAAGAATAAAGTTATTCCTGTGGTGATAACTGGAATTCTGAACTACCCCATAACTACGTCTTTCTCGTTATTCTTGTATACTTTTGTTCAATTAACCGCAGTCTTTTTTTTCTTGAACGTCTAGAAGTTTTCTAAGTGCGCGCTCTTTAATGACAATATTGATTTAAAGCCCAGATAAGGATAGATAAATTATAATTAATATGAAATCCAGTTTACTTTTTTTACAGATAATGAAGAAATGGTTTGTTCCACATGTTTTAATTTAAAAAGCAGGTTATTTGTTTTAAGACGCTTTATTCAAGTCATCTGAGAAGCAAGTGCATTACAAACGAGTGAACTGAACATCGTGTTGGTTTTAATGAGATAATTCAGTTTTATTCTTTTTTCGAATATATTATTGTATTTGTATTACTCATTCTGACAAGCACCAATGCGTTTCTCTGAAATATTCGTAATAGAATAAATTTATTTGTACTATTTTATATCACTTTTTCGAGATGTGCTGTCTGAGATACCGTTAAGCAAAGTTCTTACATATTTATGTTATGACATATCACAGTCGTCATGTTTAAGTAATTTTCATTACACTCCTTTCAATTGACTTGCCTGTGATTACTGAACGCAGAAGTAATTAAGGGCTTAACCGTCAATGATAGAGGACAGATTCTACGGCAATAGTGGTTGTCATCCACCTTCCTGGGAAACTTCCTTCCTCTACTCGTTTTCAGGAACAAAGTTTAACATACTTTAACCAGTTCAAACTGGTCTCAATAAACAAACATACTTCAGTAATACTAAGATAAACTACAGTTTTACAACCTTAATACACTGTACCTAACTTTTACAGAACAGAATATAACAAGATACAAAAGGAGGCGTTATCATTTTATTTATTCAGAAGCACTTTCGTGAAAAAATATTTTTGTCTGAACACATGAGTACAATTTATTGATTTCAACTGCACGTAGAACTTACTCACAAACGCAAACTAAAACCAAATAAATGTTGATAATAAATTAATTTTAGTTTTATATTCACAACGTAAAATACATAATACTGGCACTGTAGTTATTATTTAAGCCTTAATTTGTAAATAGGATAAATAATTTTTGCCTTTTCTTGGACTAATGTACATGACGTTAATTAGTGATAGGACACTTATTTTTAATGATAGTATTTCATTACTGATGATAGTGTTACGACGGTCTACTTGATCGTCGTAAGTACAGTGGAAAACAAATTAAGTAGGCTACAAGACACCAATTAAGTCACTAATCACCAGCTTTAATTTTCACAGTTAACAGTTCGTAATTAACAACACAGTCTCGTATAACAAATCAAAAAATAACAAATCAAATAAAAATTGTCCACACGCAAATAAATGTCAACTAATATTAAAACACAATTGTAGTACAATATACCGCCCCATTATAAATCACAACACTTCACTATTAACCACTTGAACGCACAGAGTAATATCGCTTTGTAATAAATCTCGAACCGCACTGTAATTCATCGCGACTAATACTGAAACCTAAGGCCGCTGCCGCCATGAATTTATACCTGCGCTCGCAGACCAGAACGCTCCTAATTGCCTCTTAGCGCTCGTGTGAACTACGGAATTAACTGCGGACTTGACACAGTCCGCGCGGCTGGCGCCTTCGAGAAAACTCTCGCGGATCCGTTGACAGTCACGTATGCCACATACATTAGAGCGAGATTCTTCTGGCACATTCGACAAACACGTAGATTGTTCTGTGATGTCGTAACAATAGTTACGATTTAATGATAGTAGTTCATACTAATAACAGTAAAAATACTTATAACGCTATACTAAAATAGGACTTAAATTACAACGTTGTAATGGAATTACAATTACAATACTGGAAGTCATATTAGCAAAGAATTGTTACCGCGGTCTCACGGATCGTCATATAATACAGTTGAAACAATAAATAGACACCAATAAAATCACAAGTCCCTAATTACCAGCTTTAATTAGTCGCAAATAAGAATTATTATAAAAATCAAGTTCCGTACTAATTACGTATAACACAGTAATAACTTTTCACAATCACTTGTGATAACGTTTCGCAATCTACAATCTCGACAAGTGTAACAAACTCCTAAACCGGCCGTTGTTGCTTATATAAGTCCTGTGGGTGTTCTAAAATAATTTTCTATTCTTTTGAAGACGTGCCGGCATAATTTGCATAGTTGAGAATACTCTCAAACAGTCCGCAAGGTA
The DNA here is from genome assembly GCA_034769895.1 of Magicicada septendecula. Taxonomy (NCBI): domain Eukaryota; kingdom Metazoa; phylum Arthropoda; class Insecta; order Hemiptera; family Cicadidae; genus Magicicada; species Magicicada septendecula. The sequence continues at coordinate 430,405,637 of CM068369.1, read as the reverse complement.
CCTTAGTGCACGGCCTTGAATGGCTACAGAGACACTGCACTTGCTCGGCTATCCGACAAACGTGTAGAACTATTACACGTAACTGCGCCTGCGCCTGCCAAACCTTCGAGACCGTTACGTAATTGTCGTAGCAGAAGACAATACGTACTTTGTATTAACAGAAGAATGAGTGTATTATGTGCTATAATTAGATGTTTCATATAGGAAAACGCACAGAAGTATGTGAGCGTAATTATAATTACTGATTGTATAACAGCTATATCAAAGTGTTAAAAGACACTTAATTTAAACTATAATTCTGTTAAAAGGCATCATTAGTACTTTTACGTCAAGTTCCTAATTACTGGATAACTAATTTATTTCAAGTGGCACGTAAATCTCCTTCCATTCAGCACGTAGTTCAAAGTAACAATACTTTGCTCCGCAGACAGACAAGTCAAAAAAGATAAGCAGACGCGCTAAATGTAGGCTACACTTTCACTACCAATTATGATATTTACTTTACATCTTATGCGCAAATTTTGTTTTTATTATGATTGAAACGTTACTGTGTACTCAGAAGATGCATGAAATGCCCTTTTTAAAGTTTCGTTTAATATACGAATATTTGCTAAAATTGTTAAAGGACATATAACTCTTAAGTTATGTAAGCGATAAATATATTAAATGAGGTATGCGATAAGCTTCATCTCTGTCTCACTCCTTTTTATACCCCTTTCGATCATTTATTTCTATTTATTTTTTTGTCGATTATATGCAATTAGTGGTATTTCAATTTCATAGATCAAGGTCATAGATTACCTTAGAAGAGAATCCCAATAACGGTGCCTAAGTAAGAGTACCATTATAAACGCAGAACATAAAACTTTAATAAAAGAGGTCTAAGAAAATTATAAGTTTAAAATATAAATTTACTCTATCACGTAAAAATGTAAAAGTTTTATACACTGAGAACTGACATAATCTTAGGTACAATTAAATATAAGGCATTACTAATTAATTAATGAATCAGACGTACAGCAAAAAAGGGGATAGGTATTGTCGGGGTCACTACCGCTGAGGTTTTTGGCGGGAATCATTTAAATCGCTTTGGAACCATATACGATCACAGACTCCAGAAACAAAACCCAACTTGTTGCCGTAAAACGACTTTTCAAAGTGCTCCGTCTCCAGACGCCAGTGTGTTATAAACGCTAAATCTCGATTCTCAAACGTCAGATCTGCTTGTATTTTGTAGCATTCCATCAGTTCTATCTCACTGTCGACATTCGTTGTTTCTGAACTGGTGTCTGCGCAGCGACTTTTCGACGCTCCCTCATCCTCCGCATTCGTTCTGCTGCTGTTACAGCAGCCTTTTTTGATTCCTCATTCATTCTTCTTTTACTTTATAGGCGTTTACGATAGGCCTACAGGTTTATAGGCGATAGGTTTCCTTCTTGTTGTGAAGATGTTTTGATATTTTTTTAATTTTAAGGTAAATTTGTCCAAGTTAAACATTTTGTCACTGTATTATTTATTACGTTCTTTTGCTATTATCACTGTTAGTATTTTATTTTATAGTACTCGTAGAGCTCTATAAACGGCACTTTAAATAACGTCCTACGTATATGCGTTCCCGATCTATACTAATTTTTCCGCACAGCGAACCGGTGATTTTCCACTCCAACTTGATGGCTGTATTATGATGGCGTATGACGTCACGCGTTCGAGGTTAATATTGTATAAATTTGTTTTCATCCTTGCTCTTCTGAATTGTGTATTGCTTATTTAAATATACGTTGTAGTTTTAAAGATATTAAAGTTTGTGTTGTGTACACAAACTATAAAATAGGTTATTTACCTTCTGTCGACGTTTCTTAAAATCCTTTTAGGATGACTCGAGTTTCAACACCATTTGGTGTCATCATCAGATCGGTGAATTAGGTTAAAACATTTCGATGCATATGCATCTCGTTAGATATTTAAAAGATTAAAAACAACACATAACATTATATAAAACAATAAATAAACTATATCACAATAAAATAACATTAATAAAAGAATATAAAAACAACGCGGCCGCAAACGATCCTGCACAGGAACGCACCCCACGGTAAGATTAATCAATGCCGGTTTGACCTCGGTTCAATTTCATCGATCTGATATAGCCAATCTCTCGTTCCATAAGATCGATTCTATTAAATAAAACATTATTGTTATGTATCGCTTTTTCATTTAGGACACGATTGTGATCCTTATTTATGGCTTTGTATATCTCGAATCTTTCAAGGGTGTCCAGCTTTAGTGACTTTTTACATTTATGTAGGATATCTAAATTATCGTTGATACTTTTTATATTATGGTTATATGAGCTCAAATGTTCTGCAAATGTAGATCTTGTTACATTAGACTTGGAGCTTGGGATATGTTCTTTATAGCGTAATTTGAAAGAACGACCTGTTTGTCCTATATAGAACCGTGTATACACAAAATCGTAACATCGACTTTTACTTAGGTCCCGTCCCCTGACCAGCGGTATTAGATGTTTTCGATCAAAAGTACTTCAAATTAATATAAGAGTTTTATAGAAACGTTTTTACTTTAGGCCTTTAATTTTGGCTAGCGGAAAGGAATAGATCATAGCTGCACTAAATGGTTAAATTTGAATATTGTTACGTTAGTTAAACATATAATCTTTACTAAAGGAGCCTTTACACATAGCCTTTTACAACAGGAGTAAAAGGCTATAGAAATAGATATACGAGATATATTTACTTGTAGACTTTAATTGGTCTTGCTCACTACAGCAAAGCGACATACGCACGTCGCAACGAAAAAAAGGAAATGTTTTCGGTTAAATTTTCGAAAGTAAATCATCGAATAACCTTGTGTTTGAGCTGTATTTTGATGAAATAAGTGCCATTAAATGTGGTTGAACAATACATTATACAATATTACCGTCTCTGTGACGTTAGTTACGAAATAACTTAAACCTAAAACTGCCAAATTAGTTATATATATAAATAGGCCTATCGTTTACAAAATTTTATAACTCACATCTAGCTAAAATTTTATAACTTTAGCTAGTAATTTCTATTTTATATTTAATAACTAGAAAATAAACAATTTCACAGGCTATGCTAATAGTAATTATATTATAGCTGATATTTCAGTTACAGTTATATTACTCAGTAAGTTACAATAACCTAATCTAGATAACCGGCGTCAAGTGTAACAATAAAAGACCATTTTTATGCAAATCACATGAATATGTAAATAAATATATTTTTATGTATATTTATGAAAACATAATGCAGGCAAACTAATTATTTCATAAGGTATTTAAGATTACAGACATGTAGTTGAGATAGTACGCGCCACACTATAGTACAGGTGTATGAAATAGTACGGGTGTGTTTCATTGTTGGCTATATTTATGATTAGGTTATTGGTTATTGCCTCATTACCAGCATTTTTAATTATACCGTTGTGTTTGCTTTGTGTTTTTCATTATGAATATTCAGGATCTTCTTCTAACGAAAAAAAAAACGCGCGATTATGTTCTACGAGACCAAGAAATTTTGCCTGCTATCCAAACGGTCACGGCATGGTTTTGTACCAAAGTGACGATGTAGTGTAGCGATGTAATAAAACGTTGTCATTCTAAAGTTAACAAACGTGTTGGAACTTGGCTAGGAAGGACAAAACTTATATTAGCAACAAATTCTCTTTTGGGCTTACGAAATGGGCGTCGGTAAAGTTGTATGAACGAGGACTACATATGGCACGACAGGTAAGTGACAACCTTTAAATGAGTAACCTACTATTGCTTCTAGCTTACATTAATTTAGGTTAGGTTTGGTTGCAATATTGTATTTATTGTTAAAATTATTTAAAACTAATTCAGAAATGGAGCCAGTGAATCCTATGGTGGCTCCGGTTTTCTAGTCAAATAGTAAAAGATTTTATTTGGTTTTAATTACAGGAAGTTATTATATAATCCGGAACCTGAATACTGTTTATCTGTGATACATAATGCACATACACTCTTTAAACCAATGACTTAGCTTTATATTCCAACCTGAAAAAAAGAATAAAGTTTTATCAGGGAAAAGAGGGGATTATGTTTTTATCGTAATTTCTGTTCACAGTAAAGTAATTAACATAAAGGTACTTGAATCTGGAGAAAACGGCTTGAAAAACAAGTGGTGAAGTCTAAATTTACGTCGGACGTTATTAGAGACAAGAGGAATGTGATACGAATATTAACTACAGAAGCGATGTTTGAAGTATATTTCTGTACTTATTTCTTTCCTCAGTTAATTTTGGTCAAAAATAGTTTTTAACACTTGTAATGGAAACAAACATAATGAAAACCACGTTTCGAATATACATACTTTTTATTCTAAATGCAAAGTATGATATTTACCACTATCATACTGCCTGTGTTGTTGACAGTAACTAACGTACGCAAATAACTACTCTTTATTTAATATTCTATACTACGAATAGAAATATGAATCATAATAGCTAATTATTTCTGAGAATAACAGAATAACATTTTTGCAGAATTATATTTTTGCATAAATACAGAAATTTACGAATTACTGAGAAAAAGATTTTTTGTTGCATTACTTTTGTAAGTATTTATAGTTGAAATTATTTCTGAAAATATCTCTAGATTCAGCGTTACACAAAAACCTAAAGACAATGCTTTAACGTTATCAAATCATTTCATTCTTTCTTATAACTTCTTTTTCACTTATGTTTCATTATTGAAAATTGTGTACATAGGAAATACTGCGTCCTCAACTAAAATAAGTGTGTACTTATGGTGACTTGCGTTCATACAGGTAGGTAGTAAGCAGTAAAAAGCAGGGCAGAGGTAGTAATTAGGACAAGTTAGGAGACCGTAGGTAAAATGTCAAAATTGTCGTACACAAGCTGGGTGTATTTTTAATTGGCAAATTCAAGCCATATCTTTATTTACACGCGCAGTAGCTCCCAAGACAATTCGCGTTAAAAGCAAACAAACACTATTATACATTATCCACTGTGCCTCATGATCAGGAATATGATATTGAGAAATGCAGTATAGAAATTGGGGCCAAAACTGAATAAGTTAACAGTGTATTTATTATCCTGAAACGGGTCTACGTTATACACGTTATACTAATAATAGTTGAAAGGTATATCTTTATGAAGTTTTTCTAGTAGAATATAGTTAAGGAAGCTTAAAGCTATTATAATGAATACATAGTGGGGTTTAGAATTGTAGATGTATGATTAGGTATTATCATCTATTATTACATGATTTTACCGATTATGCGATTGGTAAAGTTACCTAAGTCCACTTAGGTGAATTTACAGAAAACTGAAATTAATGGTTTTTGAGTGCAATGATAAATCATAAAACTAATGATGTCATTAAATTAATTTTCAAGATATTTTATTATTAATAGAGTTCTTCGTTGATTTCATAGCTTCTTGAGAATAAAAGAAAAAATAAGATAATAAAAAATGAAATGTCTTTATTTCAATGACTTGGGTAGTTTTACAACTAACTACTCGACGTGCAGCTGTTTAGTTTAAGTTTACTATATTAACATTAACTCAGCACATTGTATAATATACCATTTTAATTATTATAATAAGCAAGAATCATATCATGCTAATTGAATGCCAAGTAACAAAATCAATGCTTAAACATTATAAAAAAACCTCTAAATGCTAGAGAAATAGGTAGTCACAAATATAATTACACCTATAATCTGTAGAGTATAATAGCCTACTTGTATTTCTTTATTACTCATATCTTGCTCAATACTCTCCATTTTCGCAGACACTAAAAGTCGCTAAGTTAGTGAATGACAATTGAACAGTTAAAACAATTACAAACTTGTTGCACTTGCATTAAACCACGCTTAGCTCGCTGTAACATAATTAGCAGAACTACTGACTGCAGACGCCGTCTATTACTTACACACGCCAGCCACAGTCATCTACAATGTAATTTACATTAGAAGTTTCCAGATGTTTCTATAATAATAAGTGAGTTTAGGATTGTGCCAGTTCGTTTTTTATATATTGTACTGAAAAATCGTGTCTACTTTTCGACTTAAGGGTTCATAACAAGCTACGCGTAGTCAAATTATTTACTGTACGCCGCCGTAACATTATTATCTTATTTTATTGTTTAACAAAACTTAAATTCGATTTGTGATAATTACTAATATTAGTTGTTAGTTATTTTTAGACGGAGTATTTCTGTAACGTTTCCTATTTTTTCTTAAACTTCATTTAGGATCTCAAATCTAGCAAACCTTATTCAAACACTTCGTGTATCTTCGTACAAGGACTTCAGTCGTCAGTTGTAGTTTCCGTTAGTGCTGACTATGATAGGTATAAGATAAATGTATACAGTTAAAATAACAATAATATTATACATATACAAACAAAAAGGCTAAGATTTAATTTTTGTTATTAATCGCCGAAAATGAGTTTCGACAGAATGCCTTAGGTCAATGACGGCTTAACTATATTTACATAATCAAAGGTCAATTGGGTGCCTAAGGCTGCCCTTTTTAGGCGTCGACATGTTTATGTAGTAGCATAACCTATACCACTTACCACTTTCAATCGATAAACACGACCCCAATGGTGGTGAAACTTGTCTTAACAAACGACGCAAGAAGAGGTTAAGTGACATTTCAGTTCTTTTTATTCACGGATATATTTTAAGAATAGTATGAAAGAATAAAGTAAAAAATATATATTACCAGACGATAGCATAAATATAGTACATGATAGAATTGTAAAATACACATGCACATAGGCTACATTTTCTAGAAACAGAAAAATTTAAAGGTGGACAACATTTTTAATAGTCATGTAAAAGAAATTTACATAACTAGACATTTAGTCATTTGTCATCTTTATTACATATACATCTTGCTAAAAGTTAAATTTAATTTTTACAGTGCTGTACTTACGTGTGTGCTGAAACCACTTGTTCCTGAGTACACTATCATCAGACTATAGACACTTTCCTTTTTTGTTTCGCGCGTATAATTACAGACATAATCGTTTTGTCAAATTTCGGATTCAAGAAATTAATAAGTATCTTTGTTCGGAGGTTTTATCGTTTTTATCTTATTACACGTTAAGCAGATTTTAAAAATAATTTTTAAAAATCTATATTTGCCAACTGCTCGACAACATATTAATGTTAATTTTGCTTGCTTTTGCGTATGTTCAATATTGTTACATCACAGAACAATCTACTGTACGTGTTTCTCGAACGATCCACTGGAATCCGGCTGAATGTTGTGGCGTACGTGATTTCAACATGCGCTTGCGAGACTTTTCTAGACGCCGCCAGCCTCGGTGACTGTGTCAAGGCCGCAATTCATTACGTCGTAGTGTAGAGATAACGCGTAGTTGTGGAATGTTCTGGTCTGTGAGCGGGGGTATAAGTACAAGGCGTCAGCGGCCTTAGTTCAGTATTTTGTCGGCGATTACTGTGTCCGTTCAAGTGGTTATTAGTGAAGTGTTGTGTTTAATTATCGGCCGGGACAATTGTAATACAGTTGTGTGTTATATTAGGTAACATTTTATTGCGTGTGAACAAGTTTTATTTGATTTGTTGTAAGAGACTGTTTTGTTAATTACAAACTGTTTAATTGTGATAATTAAAGCTGGTGATTAGTGACTTAATTGATGTCTAGCATTTTGTTTTCCACTGTACCTACGACGATCAGGAGACCGTCGTAACAGTATCGTACAACGACTAGTGTCTACGTTAGTTGCATCTGTACAACTTTGTTAATTAAAATTGATTTTTAAACGTGTTAATGTAGAACCGATGTATTAATAAGACCTGTACTATACAGAAAATGAATTTCTTACACTCTATTTTATAACACAACGTAATCACATGATGTACCAAAGACAGATTTAAATGTTACTGTGACTGGCTTACGTTGAGAAAGTCAAAATAAAATTAAAACACAGTGTTCTATGAGTTATGACTAGTTCTTCAAAGCTTCAATGGAGGTATGCATATATAAATTGTAGAAGAGAGGAAATGCATTCATCAAGAAGAAGAAACCGTTACCGCTTATATACAACAAAGTGAGACAAATGATATTTGTGTCACCATAAACACGATTCCACAGCCATACACAAATCACTCAGTAATTACTGTCAACAGACTTTAATCTATTCCCACCCATTATTAAATTCAGACGATGTTTTGACTGAAACATGCCATATAAAAACTTCTTTTTAAGTAGATCAATCTAAACATACTGGGCTGCAAAATATTCGGTTATATATAAGTAATGACGAAAATGAGTGTCCGCTTTAAACTTTAAATCCGATCACATCATTGATGCAGATGCCATGTTTTTATTGAAGCTATCGAGATCATTGAAGCATCGATATTTTATCCATGGCAAACATGGATGTTTTACACTTACTTACGAAAGCAGAATAGGGCTACTTAACACACTCGAACAACTGAAAATTTACAAACACACAAAATATATGGAAACAACGTCCTAAACGATTAGACACAATTTGAATCACATACTATTTCAACACATTACACACAAAAAAACACACACGCATACAAAACAAGAAACTTTCGAATGACGACGGCGTCACCAAAAACAGAACGGACAGCGCTCCTACCGGCATTCAGTGATGAAGATCTCAATGAGCGAAATCTATTCAGGCAATAAGGTAAAAATGTTGATCTAAAATATTTGTGTTCCGCGTCAGCATAGTATATTTTAGTTCTTAGTGTATACTCGGACATGTCATGGACAACAAAATCCAAGACTTTAAATTTCGTTTACTCCTTACAATAAGTGCTAGTTGTTTCTACTCTATCATTGTTTGTTATAAATCGCAGATTGCAAATATAATTTTTCTACTGTAAGAATAAATTATATTAAATGTATTAAATTGTTCTTTGAAACACGCAATGATAATTTCAGAAACCTTAATAAACCTTTGCCTGTTTTTCAACAAATCCATTAAATCGTTTGTTAGCGACTTTATGAAAATGAAAGCTACATAATTTTTACGATTCTGCAATAGCGTTTAGATATTACGTGATCAAAGGTATTAACTGGACGAGGTACAGTTTAATAGTTTTTGGTAGTCTTTTATCTTGAGACCCGTTAAATATATGTGAAAATCTCTATTCTTGGTCGTTTAAGATCGTTATTAAATTTTAAAATTCCAACTTGATTTAAATACTGTGAAAAGTATTTTGAAAGGCGCATAAAACTGATATGCTCCCTGAGCTGCCGTACTAGCTGACTATTTTTAAGGAAATACATTTATTATTAGATAAATGTCTGTAGGCCTATTAGATAATTTTCAGTTGTCGAAAATGATACAAAAATCCGATTAGGCTAACAATTTTTTAAGTAAAATAACAATTGTAGCGTAGACAATCATACAATAAAGATGAAAAATTAAATTAAATATTTGGATATGGGTTAAAATTTCCTATAGCCTGACACATAGTCTAAAGAAATTGAAATTTCGAAAACAAATAGATCGTATTTAATGTATTCCGATTTTTGTTAAAATTTTTAAAATTTTATACAACACACGGAATTTGCGATTTATTAAAATTTTGAACAAAGCCTTACAGCCTAGCGACGAAACATTTTGAAATTTATAAAACTTAACCTTACATTCAAATTTTCATTAAAATTCCCTTTTATTTTATACCCCACATGACTTTTGTGGATTTCAACCCTAATTTTCATCAACTTTTCCCACTGTGGCGTCTAAAATTTAGAAATTTTTAAAAGTACATGCTAAATTCGGATCGTAGTCAAAGTTCCCTTTAGTTTCATACCCCATATGGGCTTTTGCGGGTTTTTCACAAATTTTCCCCTTCGCATTTCGCCTACTGCTCTGTATTTTTAAGTGGATCGACCTAAAAAACAATAGGGTTCTGTAGAGTTTTACAGGTTTGATGTGTGCAAAAGTTATGGTGAGACATAATGGATAGAACAGACAAATGCCAAACGATCGAGTAAAAACTGAGAACTCGCTTCGCTCGTTCAATTTGTCTCCAACCTTTATATAGCATATTATATTTGCAAAAGAAATCAAGGATTCTTATAGTCACACTAAATGTTTGTGTTGTCATATAGCTTACAGTGCAAATTAACTAACATACATTGTACATGATTAGCAGATATGATTAGCATATTAGTCCTTTGCGAAAGCAGTTTTTAAGCAGAATTTAAGGTGAGCTGCAGTTTTAGAGTACGGTTAAAAACATGCAAGTAATCAAATAAACTGTCAGTAAATTAGCCCGAATACAGCCTTACGAATGGGTTTTCAGTACTTTGTATGTAATGTTTACCCTCATTTCACATATAGTTAGTAATTCTGCATTAACTTCTCCACTTATTACAAGGGCAAATTTTATTTGGAAATTGCAAAAATTAATTTACGCCATGCCAAATCGACTAATAAATGGATTTCAATTTTATTGAAATAATAAAGTTATAATAGTAACTGATATTAAATATATCTTAAAGGTTGATAATACAGAACTGAATATTATAAATAATTTCGGCAATTAATGTTAGCTAATATTTTGGTTTGTTAGTTAATTCGATTTTTATTTTCCTTTAATATTCGAATGTCAGGTCGTTCTGATAAATAAAATAATTACCAAACTGTGGCAATCATCCAACAAAGTTTATGAAATTGGGCCTATATTGTCACGAGTATCGCAAGTGTTTCGATCTTACAACTGCGATACAAATTATTGCCCACCAAAGAAATTTTGTTTTCACTTGTCTAAAACACCAACCTTCGATACAACATTCTCCTACTTATACAATTTGTAATACACACTATTAAAACAAATGGTAAAAATCGTCGATTAAGAAAAATAACAATACTCCGCAGTCAAATAAATAATGTACGTATTTCTTTACTTAATACAAATAATGTGGAAGACTTGTTACAGTAAGTACCACCATATTATATCGATCTGATTGAACATTGAACTACTAGCACTCACAGCATTGGAGCAATAGGTATGAACATTATTTTTTTAACGATATAAACAACATGCTTTAGCCTATATTCTGACGTAGGCTTCCGCGAGACCGGTGTCCACTCTATTATTGAAGTCTTCTTCCGGTTTGGACCGCGTCAAAATCGTCTTGTACGACAACGTTTCACCTACATTATGCTTTATACGTTTTACCCATATGCTTTTGCCTTTACACGTACAATGGAATACATTTTCATTATTATACATTGGTTTTTTATGTTATGATCATAGGTATATTTTCAATCAGAATATTTTCAGAGTATAATAATACTTTTACTGTTTTCTTTGAGTAAATTATTTTTATTTAAAAAGCCTTTGGTTATAGATGTATTGCTGCAATAATTTTTAAAATGACCTATTACATTTTGTTAATTACTACAGTTTATAAATTGATTTGATCCACAATCAATTCAACATATTCCTTTTATTTGTTTACATCTACATATTATTGCTTTTATTTGTTTATAATTGCTTCATATTACATGAACTGGCTAACACACAAAAACTTTACTTTCCGCTGCAAATATAATATTGTTACGACAACTATGGAACGCTCTCGAAAAGGCTCGACTAGCCTAGCGTGCCTCATCTGTGTCAAGGGCGTCCACATACGTAGCACTCAAGACTGTTCGAGAGCCCTTGTATTTATGCAAATTATGCTGGCACGCGGCCAGGAGAACGAAAAATTATTCTGGACCTTCTGCGGGCTAAGCAACAGCTTTGTCAGTTAGTTACACCTAGTGAGATTGCACAGTGTGAATCAAGAGATTGTGGAATGTGATTACTGTGTTAAAATTAGTGCGGAACTCTTAATATTGACATTATTATTGCGTGTGGACAAATTTAACTTGCATTATTGTATGAGAGTACCTAGTTGATTTCAAATTGTTACTTGTGACTAATTAAAATCGGTAATTAGTGAATTAATTGTGTCTGTACTTTGTTTACACTGTAAAATACAATAATCCATAAGGCCGTCATAATAATATTTTATTATATAATTTTTTTGTTTTTAGAATGTGATTAATTTTTAAATTTCCTGTTTTCTTATTATTTACCGTATATTCTGTATAAAAACTGTCATTTGTAATGTAATCGACATTTGTTTAACTACGCTAAGCCGTATTACATGTTGCATACAAAATGATGTTCCAAACTGTTGTGACAGACGGATTCTGTAAACTCAAATCTTTAAGTTTAACGTTATGGGTACGTTAAACTGGGCAAAACAAACACGCTTTATTTGCCTTGGAGTTTGGGTTGCCGCCGGCGAAATGGGCCGTAAGGGCCAAAACGTGTTTTAATAAATTATTACGCTTCGTAATTACAGTCTTACTTACGTTCTACAAATAAACGTGAGGAATTTATGGATTCCGGAAACAAGATCATACTCTGTAATTACATGCCCTCAGGCAGTCGGTGAAGCGAGAAATTCATTTCATGCCTGAAATGACTGTATCCAACTTAGTTTAAATTCAGTCTATTACCCCCTGTATAATTACATCGTTAATAAGGTAGTTTAAATTCAGTCTATTACCCCCTGTATAATTACATCGTTAATAAGGTAGTGACCTTAATGTAGTCTCCAGCTGGCTGAATTTAGCCTACGGATACTAAATTTTGTGTGAATAGCGTAAGGTTATAAAGTTGCCTGAAATATAACGAATACATCTACAAATCGTGGACTTCTATTTCAAGTCTCAGCATGTCACTGGGTAATTTATAAACAACAACAACGACGACGACGACGACGATAACTATAATAACAATAATAATAATAATTCCCATGATGACTACTACGAAGACGATTATGTACCATCTTCTTTTTTTTACCATCTTTTTTAACTTCGGAGTGTCAACACTACACCTATAGGTTAGTGTCCACGTGTATAGCCCCTGGGATAATTAGCTCTCAATTACATATACTGTTACAATGTTGGACAATTCTAAATGCGTTGGAGAATCCTGTTATGATCGTCATGCAGGCTCGCAAAATTACTAAAACGTGACTATATCTCTATTATTCAAGAAACAGTTCTGCTCTTAAGATACCTGTAAAGATTACATATCCGGATCAGGTTTTTTACAGAATAAAACAAATTAAAAACATAACTAATGTTATCAATATTTTTAAACTCTACATAATAAACTTGAACATTTTAAAATCACCGATTAACCTGTAATGTAATATCTACTCGCTCACGATTAATTGATCACCGTGTTAATACGCGACCTTCTGTTAAGCCTACTCATTGAAGATTAAAAATATTGTAGCCTACTGGAGCAAATTGAAAATTAGAGTCAAGTAGCAAATTGTCTAACAGATGTTCATTCAACTTTCGTTATACCCTAATCGACATTTAGCAACGGTAGGTCACTCAGACTTTAATTATCACAATTTAATTCTACACAAGTAAATGAAAAATATTTAGATACATTTAGCCCTCCACACACACACACACACACACACACACACACACACACACACACACACACACACACACACACACACACACACACACACACACACACACACACACACACACCTTGTGTTCAGTGTGCTTAACATGTTACACGTTGTGACGTACGTGACTCATCGATATCGTTTCTTTATCATATCTAAATTTGTAAAACTGCAGCTATAGCTATATTGAATACATTGTATTACCACTTACATCGCCGTGTATTCATGGTGCAGTGATTCGTGTACATAGCAGCGTCAGATAAATAAATATAAATGTAAAAGTAAATCAAAAAATATACCAAATCAAAGCAATATCAGTAAAATTAATTCAGATTATAGAAAAAACGTCACTCTGTTTTAAAATTAAGAAATTAGTTATTTAGCTTAGGTAGACCTAAATCAATTTGTGTACAGCGTATTTATTAAAAGTATTTCTATACATTTGACAATTCAAAAGTAAGAGCTCCTTGCTCACCATGGAAGGTATTATCAAAGAACCACTGGTTCGTTTCAACTTCAGTCACAGAAATCTCTTCCTACAGTGTAACTGCATAACTATGAAAGCGTTGTCTGTCATATATTACTTCATATTTGTAGCTAAAATAGGTTTTTTGGAATTCAAATAACGATCCATGTTTATTTAACCGCCTGTTTTTTAACATCAATGGAATTATTTAAATCGCTACGGATACTTTTACTTAAAGTCGTAATCAATAACATAAAGAATCTTTTAGAAGGTAACTTTATTATAAATAGCAACGTTAAGCCCTACCACTAAAACACGGAACATGATCACTTAACGAGATATCTCCTTATACACAAAATAAAGTCTTATCACACACAATGAACACGGAACACGGAACATGATCTCTTAACGAGATATCTCCTTAGACACAATATAAAATCTTATCACACACAATGAATTGAACTGCAGTTATTCTGCTGCTATTCAGGGGCCTATTTACGAGGGGGCCGAATGGGATCAAACCTCCCCAAAGGGTCGAAAAAATCTGACGAATGTTGTTAATCTCCTAATTATTATGCTCTTTTGTTTTCAGCTATGTTTTTCAGTTAGTAACTGTTTACTAAATATACAAACAGGTTTATAACGCAGCATTTGCGTTTATGTTTGAAATATAAAATATGGGAAAATCAATTCAGACAGTTATCTTATAAACAATGTTGCAGTACCGCGAATGTTCATTGTGTTACTACTATTTACTTTAATGGGATTATTTTAGGATGTTGTCGTATGTTTTTTAGTCACTTTAAAGATAGTAACCTTGATTAGTCTTAACGTGTTTTTCTTTTGTATTCTAGATACGCCAATGCTGCTATTAATGATAACAACATATATAACATACATTTGTATACAAATACGTACATTTGCCTTATTTCTGTGTAACCGACGTGTAAGTAATTAAAAATATTATGAACAAAGAACAATCGGAATGATATAACAATTGGTTTGGAGTAACTTTAAAGCAGATTTCTATTCAAGTTATGAGAGGTAAACTTTTTCAACAGTTGTTAACAGTTTTCTAGTGGTTATACTACTTAGTAACTCAATTTATTTTATGGTGTAACTTTAGAAGCATGTGTGCTGTTGTCACGGGAAACAACAGTTCTTAATGTTTCAACACATAAAATCAACAATTTTATATATACATTTCTATTATCTGCACAAAATCATATAAGCAATTCATTACATCACTAACGTTATTTGTGCTAATATTTATACCATATATAGTAACACTATTTGATAACATATATAATTATAATGAAATAAATATTAGTTAAACAATGTAATGGTATTGTTAGAGTTGGAACAACTTTTCAGAATTACAGGCGAATAAGCCTAGTAAGTAGCCTATACCATAAATTGACATAAGCGATAATTAATTTCGTGAACAGTTTCAATTATTCTGCTCTTTCATGAAGCGGCCCTACTTGACTCGAGGTCTCAATGTAAATATAAATGAAGGTTGTCTTAGTCAGGCTTGTTTATTCTAATGCCTTCATGCCCTCAACCATTAAACGGTTACAATGAATAAATAGTAAGGTTTTGAATTATATTAAAACGCTGTAGACATTAGGTACAATTGAGCGTGAAATTATACATCATCAAATAAATTAAACACAAACTACGTTTTTTATTATGTTTACTCTCGAGAGTTGTAAACCATAATTATTTATAATGAAAAGCACGCTTAATTTAATTCAATAAACTAGTAAGTTGCCAACGAGCTATAATAATATTTCGACATGTCTTTGAAATACAGGGTGAATCAAAAAGAACTTTCCAACTTTGAAAACATATAGAAATTTATTCAGATGACTTACAGAATTGGTTAAGGTGTCATTTTAAAGCAAAATACGTCCTGTTTAACTCACATAGTGCTGTAGTTCCAAATGCAACCAACAGAAGGGTAACACCATTGTTGGTCAAAATGGCTACTTTCACTGGTGCGGAACGTGCTCGTTGTGTGTTTTGGTTTCATAAACAAAGTCAGCTACTACAGTCCAAAGTAACTTTCATACTGAGTATCCCCCAATTAGCCCTACAAATTACTTTTGACATTCAAACCTTTCTTGAGACTGGTTGTTCTGTACAACATCCAAATCAACAGGACAACCGCAAGTTTCTGCTGCCGCTGTAGAATAACTTAGAGAGTCCTTTGCCTGTAGCCCTAATAAATCAAAAGGGCGTGCTTCTCGTGAGACTAGCACGAGATACCGCAACCAACTGTTTGGAGCATATTATGCAAAGGTTTGCACCTGAAAGCATACAAACTTTCCATATTACAAAAAATTAATGAGACAGATGAAGTCGCTTATCAACATTTCTGTGCAGAAATGATGGATTAAATAGGAGCCGAAGAGACATTCCTGAGTAATTTAATCTTTAGCGATGAGTCAACATTTCACATCAGTTGCAAGGTGAATCCCCACAACTGCAAGATCTGGTGTAGCAAAAATCTATATGAAACATTGCAGCATGAGTGTGACAGCCGAAAAGTTAGTGTTTTTGTGCTCTCAGCAAATTGAATGTGTATGGCCTATCAAATATAAATGGTATTGTGTATCTGAATATGTTTGAAAATGTCGTCATTCCAAAGTTAGATGAAGATGACCATGATTGCCGGCTTCACTGCCAGCAAGACACCGTCTTGCTTCAACTTACACGTCACGGATTTCTTGGAAAACCATTTTGCAAGTCATTTGATTAGTTGTGTAGGGCCTATTGTTTGGCCACCTTGCTCCCCAGATTTATGTCCCTCTTGACTTCCTCTTTTGATGTTTCATTAAAGACTGAGTGTTTGTTCCACCTTTATCTGCTGATCTCCCTGAGCTGAGAAATCTCACGCTGCAGTTGCAGAAGTGACACCTATGTACTGGCTCAAGTTAGGGAAGAAACTGCCTTCAGGTGAGATGTCTGCCTTACCAAAAATGGTGCTCACATTGAACCAAAATGACTGTTGATGAAAAACTTGATATGCTTTGCTTTAAAATACCACCTCAACCAACTCTGTAAGTCATCTGAATAAATTTCTATGTGGTTTCAAAGTTGTAAAGTCCTTTTTGGATTACCCTGTATTTGTAAAGTGTGGAGTTCTTAATGTTAATTGAAAAAAGCCTAAAGTTGTACTTGGTTAAAAATCCCATGAATAGTACCGTGTTTTCTTACTATTTGTCTGTTACAGTTCAGTCACTAAAGTACAATATTTGTTACAACGCTTTGTATGAACCAATAAGTAAGCAATTCACTTGCCTAACGCGAAAACCTTTTCATATAAGAAACTTTTCATCATAACCACGTTTGTGTTCACAAATATAAATAAATGTTTAGAGTGCTCGGCATCGGTAGCGATATATTTCGGCACACATGCGTTGATATATCAAATCAGTACACACGTGCAAAATCTGAAACTTAAATCACGCTTTTACATTAAAAGTCTTTTAATGAAGAAAGTTGTGTTAGTGGTTATAATAACAAACAGAATTGTCACTGTTGCACACCACTATAGAAAAATTATTCCGATTAGCGCTTTCAAGCTTCTCAGCTCATCATCAGATCGGAATTGAATTTAAAAGCCTGATTAAATTTTTATACGCCACAATTTGGAAAAAAAACTCTCTCTCTCTCTCTCTCTCTCTCTCTCTCTCTCTCTCTCCTCTGTCTCTCTCTCTGTCTCTCTCTCTCTCTCTCTCTCTCTCTCTCTCTCTCTCTCTCTCTCTATCTCTCTCCCTCCTTCTCTCCTTCTCTCCCTCTCTCTATTTATGCACCTAAGCATTCAAAGAATTTCGGCGAAACCGAAACATCGAAGCATGATAATGTTTTTAGGCTTTTAAAACGTATAATGTGGATAATGTGGATTACGTTTGGTGGATTACGTAAATCATTTCCAAACCACAGACGATCACAAACAGAGCGTGTAAAACGAAATTTATTCTCACTAAGACGTTTGCTAAACTCAATGTGAGCAGCGATTATTTCTGTCTTGATGCGTTTACATATCAAATTTTTAGACTGTGGGGAATCAAAAGTGTGGAAGCGTTACGTTTATCGATGACGTTACATTTTTGTGGAATGACCCCCAACCTAAAAACATTATCATGTTAAAAAGGTGGTTCCAGACCTACGTTTCTATAAACTTTTTTTTTAATTTTCACGAGACGTACATGCACTAAAACATTCATGTACTTTGTGAAATGCCCTGTATTACATTCGACGTTTGCCTGTGTGAATGTCTGTATAGGCCTACATATCTACTTCCCAACGTCATATTTATAACTCAACACCATCATCAAATGGTTCTCTCTCGATTGTCAGGTCCCCTTATACTACTGGTATCTCCAGTTGTGCCTGTTCTTACTTCTCTTATATCCTCTCTGAACATCGCTCATGTCCTTTCTCAGTTTACCATCGCTTCTAGAACAGACGTTATTACTGGCTTCTTCTTCCTTGTCGAGACTGTATCTAAAGATAATCTGTCAACACACTCTTTTTCTAGATTCACATCTGAGGATATCCTAAATTCTGTTTCTCTTTCTCTCTTCCCATAATAGTCCACGTTTCACATCCGTCTAACAGAACGCTTCACACATAGCATTTGACCAGTCTTACTAATTTCCAGATTCATACTGCAGCAGTCTCTTCCTCATAAAGTCTTCTTCAGGCAAGGAGACAATATTATACACATACTATGTTACAAAAATTTAGAAAAATGAAATAGTAAATCATATTTTTGTACAAATATGTAATAAGAAACAAATATAAACAACGTATAAAAAGATATTTAAACATCTTACATAAGAACGTAAAATAAATTCATCTGTGCCAGCAATTTACGGTTGACACTTCAGCAGAAGGGGAAGCAGATTTATAGGGTCTTACGTTTCAGCCAGATTAAAGTTGGAAAATTCGTTTGTTACTCGTGTCATCATGTTTGACCCAAATTACATTCTGCAGACGGAATTCTGTTTAACTAGGCATACATGTTTTTACACCACTCCACTCAGTCAATTTATGCGATATGAGTATTTTAAAACACGCTACATTCAAACGTTTTAAACAACAAACAGTACATAAAGGTAAACTGGAATTTATTTTGGATTATTGAGGGTTTGCAATTTTCTTGAGTAGCTGAAATTCAGTACGCCTATTACAAAAGTATCAAATAATAACAATACTAAAATTACTGACTCAGGACGCTTTACACGAATTACATAATTCAATTCTCGTGATTTGCAATGTAAATAATTTAGCTCAAATTCGTTTCTTATATTGAACGAAAAGATATGTAATTTAAGCAGTTTGATAGTAGACTCAAAAATTAGAGAGGCCGGATGTTGTAAGAAAGATAGTGGAAGTAAAAGATTCAGGCCAAAATGTTACATTACGTGAAGAAAATACTAGCAAATGGATGCATACTTTTCTAATTCTAATATAGTTCTTGTCTTGTCCATTTTGTGTGATATATTGCGCATCCTTATTCAATTGCACTTGTTCGGAGGATGTTCTTATTTAATGTTAGAAATTGCAAGCATTAACGTTAAGGTTATATGTAATTAATTACAAAATACATTCTTGCAAAAGCGTATGTTTATTTATAACTCCAATTCTTACTTATATATAAATATATAAACACCTAATCGGCTTAAAGTTTCAGTATTCGTGTACACGATTTACAATTTAACAGTTATCGGGCTCATCAGTATTGATTGAAAGTATGTATTTTATTAAAATTTTGTTGTGCAGGTATTATGAAAGCGCCCGAGACGTAAAAGGCTAGGAGTATCGGAGAACCAAACGACCACTTCCAGTCTCCCGTGATCTCAGATGAAATAAGCGCAGTAGAAAATGAGTGTACAACAATACGACTTAATAATGATTACATTTTAAAACGGAAAATTATCGTATCTGTGATTGAGAGAACTGTAAATGTCATTCAGATATTACAGTTTTCCTAACTAATACAAGTACGTTTTTAAGAAGTCGAGTATTTATCGTGGCGTGTGTTAATTCTTAATACATACTTACATACATAAATACATACAGGCTTGTGTACAATGTGTGTGTATATGTGTGTGTGTGTGTGTGTGTGTGTATGTGGGTGTGTGAATTAATTTTTCAAGAGAAGATCAAAACAAAATGAACAGATTTTTGTCATCAGGTCTGGTTAGTGAGGCATTGTAGAACAGTATGCCACTACGCAGGCCTAATGACGATCAAAACATAAGTCTGTCACATATGATATATAAGGCAAGTAGAGGTCTATACAATTGTCACTGAAACATTTGTTTCTACATGAAACAAAATCAAGGCGTGCAAACGAAACCTAATATTATAGTTAGTACCTTGTACCTTTTACTTGTAGTCGTACCTTACTGAAATTTCTTTTCTCTTTTGACTAGTTTCAATAATAGTTTTACTTCTATTGTAGCTTCATTACTATCAACGCTGGCCACGAAACTATACGCCCAAACTTCTACATAATAGGATTTAAAAGTGAAAATAATTAAAATAGTATTAACTTTTTTTAAGCGAGCATTAAGTTGTTTGTTTTGTTAGATTTAAATAATATGAACGAAATATTTTGGTTCAATGTATTGTTCAGTTAACCTTTTAAGAAAGTCCAAAGTACAAGGATTAGATTGCTTTATATATTTCTGTTTCTGACTCATAGATCGTCTCACTCTGCAAATAATATTATGACGTAAAGTACGATTGGAAATGATTGACTTCAGAATATCATTTTATCCACTTGTCACGTCTAACAGCGGTATAACGCATGAGCAACCAGCACTGTGAGTTACTGCTATCGATACTAGCGCACAGCCAATGACCTCAACTGTTGACAGGATTTTGCAGTTCAGCAACTACCGGTGACGACAGCACACAGAATTGCAACCACTGTTCTCTACTCTCCGTCCCTCACACTCCGGTTTCGTCAACATTTTTTTTATTTTCTAACCGTTTCTACTTGATGTAGAAGTACGTATTTATCCACCACAGCTTTTTTTTCTCAGTATTTTCAATGTTTTACATTTTCCTTTGTTTCCTCTACAAAAATATGTTGTCAGTAACGTACGTTATAATTATTCTTTCTAGTTATTAATACAATATCGTTTTATCAATCTTTTCTTTTATTGTATGTACAAAATAATAATTTAAGCACATAATAAGGTTAGTGCAAAAATTTTACTTCTATTTCATTAAATTTCCTCGCACCCGTTTACATTCTTGTATTATAATAGATATTTAATTAATATCTAATACTTTCCTTCTTACGGGAATTTCGTTTACCTGAAGTAATTTGGATTTAAAGTATTAAATGTAATTGTTAATTTGATTTATCTTAAAATTTGGAAAACAAAGAAGATAATGATAACAAACGTAGTATATATTCGACTCCATCGAAAGGAAAAAGTAAACGTTTCTCATCATACGTGTTGTGGCAACTAATTGCAAAAATTTCGCTCACGTCAGTTCCTGTGAAATTATATAAACAAATAGAACGCTCACGTGTAAGCCGCCATCAAATAAATTGTGTTACAAGTCAGTAAGACTATAAATAACCTACAATACGTAATCATAAATTTAGGATTCAACAGTTCAAGAAGATAAGTAAAATTTGATGTAAAAAGTAACATTAATTCTGTATATTATGCTATATATATTTAGGTTAATCTAAAGTACTATACATTTTTTTTCACAGCAAGTTAGTTTTTATGAAGTCGAAAGAAGCCTTTGTGTGAAGAGTAACAATGGCGTTAGTCAATCATTATGTTGTTCTTAATCAAATATTTAGTATGGAATTGATGTATATTTTGTTACTGAATGAAAAACTTGCAGAAAAAATGTCTCTAGTATACGTATTTATCGTATTACATAAGTTTGCCTAATTATGTTACGACGCTTTGACACTGGTATTGACATCGATCTAAACTAGTGTAGATCGATGGATACTCATAAGTGTTTTAGATATTGGTAAATATCTTTCAAAAATCAGTTGGCGATTAGATAACTAAACCCTGTGCAAACCTTACAAAAAAGCATTATGTCTTATGGCAATGATTTTTAGTAAAAGGTTGTTTGCCACGTCGTAGTTGAATCCCACTCCCACTTGTTTTTTCATTAGTTATGATTAACGAATAATATGAATTCAGCATAATACATGACCTTGTACGCGCGGCAAGGTGACACTGTGTTATTCAGTGACTGCAGCTTACCACCTTCAATCAAACTTACCCACGTCGTGCCATCAGCATTATGCTATCAGTAAGCCTTTGTTTAATTTATACAAGACTTTGTCAACAACGCAGCTACATAGACGGAAATAAAAGGGTCATTAAAGTTGATAAGAGTTGCTTTGATAACTGACGTTTACTGTTGCAGGGATTTATAAATAAACAGAAGTCTCTTTCTCTGTTTAATTGTTAAATGATCACACGTGAGCCCGTGTTTGTTTGCATGTATTTACCTACCATTACACTGTGTCTATATCTGTACTTACGGGTAAGTATTACACGATAATACTCATTACAGATAAGATATATGTTTATTAAAACTGTAACCATATGAAACAACCGGAAGACTTTTTAACAAAAATCCCATTATATTGTTACGACGGCGTAACTGATCGTCGTATGGTACAGTGGAAAACAAACTACAAGACGCTAATTAAGTTTCTAATCACCAACTTTAATTCATCACAAATACAGTTCATAATCAACTTGTACAATAATGCGAGCAAAATTTTCCCACACGCAATAATAATATCAACTAATAGAATCCCATACAATGAAAACACAATAACACTTTGCCACAATACTTCGAACCTAACTTGAATAAATCGCCACTTAAACGCACTGAGTAGTCGCCTACATGAAACTGACTGAGCGTCGCTGGATACACTTATACTTATACCCCGCTGTGATCGGTGCCAGAATATGCCACAATAATCGGTCACTTTATGGATGACGTGTCGAGCAAACTGCGTATTACAGGCGGTCTAGAATCCACTAGAAGCCGTGTAAACTGTCTGGCCTTGAACACAGTGCGCCGATCGGTACGGTCTGGAATACGCTAGATTGTTTGAGTCACGTAATTGTCTTTTATCTCAAAGTAGCAGCAATATGTGCGCACACACACGTTACAGCTGGGATATGCAGGGATAACCAAGATACTTGTGGGACAACGTTCTCCAATGTACCAGAACGTTCCGTATTGCGTAACAATATTATTAATTTAACGATGTGCAATTTTTTGGATTCTTACACTGTTTTTTGTGAGAAGATTAATAATTTGATGAAACAAACGTCTTAATGGGTTCTGTCATAATATTTCATAGTGTCTTATAGATTAACTGTGATCTACAGCCATAACGAGGACAACGGCAGATGAGGTAACAATGTAACGCTTCACTGCTTGCTTCTGAAGTTCAGTACCGTGTTGGCTTTGTTCGGGTCTCGCTCTCTCGTTCCGTTTGTTTACGTTGACATGGGTCCGCTTCCATTGTTCAAGATACCTGCTACGTTGTTTAGTTTGATAGTACTTAACAGAATTTGTGTTACACTCGAATTAACATACATATTACAGACCACTTACACAAACTGTTTCTAATAAAGCAACTGAAAAATAAAAGAGGCAGTACGTATACGCGCGCGCGCGTATTTCAAGTTCAAAGATTAACTAGTTTTCATGAAGCTAAAATTACTTATTGTATATTGTTCTTTACACAAAAGTAATGCTGTATTTATTTTTTTTCATATGTAATTGTTTCTCCTCTACACAAAGTCAAACCTAGGAGATGGAAAGATGGCTAAGTAAACAGTCATGTGGTTTTAGTGTACAGAGTTTGCTTATCGTCTCTTTGCAGAATTCATTATTAATAAAAAAAGCTTATATTAAAGTCATTTTTGTTTAACACATAATATTATAAGTCAATTTTTTGTTTGAAGTATTTACTACAATAGGTAACAAAAGCATAGATATGATGATACATATTGTAGATACATACGTGTCGATATTGAAGCTTATAAGCGCCACACAAGTAAAGAATGGAACGTATATTATTTTCATGACTTCTCTATAAAATTAAACAAATGAATATAAATATTTGTATTATTGTTTCCACTGTATTAAATGCATGTTAATTTAGAAATATGTAACCACGAATCCGGAATATGATGTTACCGACAGAGAGACAGATAGAAGATGCACGGGCATCTTGCACCCTGGTTTGTTGCCTTTGTCCGGGCCAGACCACGACGAACGCCAGGTTACACGAATCCGGAATATGATGTTACCGACAGAGAGACAGATAGAAGATGCACGGGCATCTTGCACCCTGGTTTGTTGCCTTTGTCCGGGCCAGACCACGACGAACGCCAGGTTACACGAATCCGGAATATGATGTTACCGACAGAGAGACAGATAGAAGATGCACGGGCATCTTGCACCCTGGTTTGTTGCCTTTGTCCGGGCCAGGTTAAATCGGGTGCAGCCACTACTTCCTGTAGATCGGCTAGAGGCTGTTGGTGCAGCTCGGTCGTTTATGTGACACAAGGCGTTATCATGGGATTCACCTCTACACGATTGCGTGTATGAGGAGAGTTCTAAGATTGCTTCAGCCAGTCTCCAAGCCTGAGACGCGGCTCTGTGGCTCTCTTAAGGATTCACACGGAGGAACTTGGAGTCGCGGTGGTTTGGTCAGAGGCTTGACTGCCCGTAGGCGATGTCGGCCGGAACGGTGAGCTCCTACGCCAGTGTGAATGGCTCCCGCAATTAGGCACTTTTACACCTCGCGGTTTCCAATGCCCGTGGTTTCAGGTCATCGATTCAGTTAATCAGATTCGAACGTGAAGTGTAATTGTGTATGCACCGGCCTAACCCCACGATTGAGGTAAAGTTCCATAGCCCCCTTAAGGATACAACCAGCTGGAGCTATGACCAATATTGGTGTGGGCGAAAGGCACGGCTACCGAATGGCGTCAGCCGGGGTAGTGAGATCCCGTATTTCTTCTTTTAATTTATGTATATGCAATTTGAATAGTTATTTAGCGATGTAATGCTCATAATTTTAATGAATTATGTCAAATTATTTATTTTTGTTATGATGGCTATCACGATCCCGGTCAACATTGCTAAAACTATTATATTCCGGCCTGTTGTGCCGTGGTCGATTGCTTATGTTTTCGTGTCAAAACATTTCAGTCTCATCTTTGGAAGCCATCTTTAGTAGAAAAATAAGAAATATCAAAAACGTTTGCAAGAATGACACGGCGAACGAATCATTGCTTACTCCCTACTGTGAGGTGCACTCGGCCTCAATGGTTTTCGCTCGTTGTCCCAGTCCTGTAAGCTGTAAGAGCAGGAGTTCTTATGTATGTATGTAGATTTATATTTCACTTAACATTTTTATGCAGAACATAAAATATATCTACATGATATACAAAAACATACAAACATAAAACATACAAAAAGTCTACATGACGTAGTCAAAATAGAAGCTGACGAGAATCGGATGTTTTGAATTCTATGGACAGATCACTATTAGTTGCAAACATGATCTGAATAAATACATATCTGTACATTAATACGTTTGTGTGATAAAGAAATGTATGCGAAACGAGGGAACTGTGAGATATGAAGTGTTGGAAATGAAAATACATAAACCGCGTAACCCAAACTTATCGAAAACTGACTGAGCGCCGCTGTTGATTACTAGTAGGAAAATGTTTCTCTATGTCAACGTGCATAATAGTGGACTGAGTGGTGCTACGAAAGCAATTTTCCAAACTTTCAGCAATTTGTATGCGTTTTATAGAGGCATAAGTGTAATAGGTATTTGTATAGGTACCAGAAAAAATTGATTTTCGGTGCTGAATGATAAGCAAGGGAAAAGTATCGAGGCTCGATCGTAACCACACACGTTTACCGCCTTATTAAACGTAACAACCTATCGAACCTTCCAGCAAAATGGTTACTGTTTGCTTTTAAAAGATGTAACATAAACGTGTAATATGGCTTTATGCTTTGTAAACATCTTCTTACATAAGAAGATATTTAAATGTAAATTTGTTTCTTTTCAATATTAATTTTTAAAAAATTATGAATAAATGAGTCTCTTTTTATATATTTAAGTAGTTAATCTTGTCATTAAAATCTCCCTTCTCTCAACTAAGAACATGATTTATTTATGCGACAATTAATATTGAACGAAACGAACCTACGACCTAGCCGGTAATTAATAACACTACAGTTGCGTTCAATATTTATACTGAAACGTCTTTAAATAAATGTAGTGTGGCATATTTGTGTGGTTACAAATTACACCTTTACACCTGGGCTAAGTATAAAAAAAAACACAAACACACACACAAAACACACTATATATGTATATACATAATATTACATACACACATGTTGAAATTCATAACGCTTGGGTCTAGTCTTGTTAAACTTTCTGTTTTTGTTCGAGGGAAGATAATTCGCACCCACCGGGTCCCCAGCCAAAATTTTGTTTCAGGTGGCGGGAAGTTAACCTCTAGTTTATGAAGGAACTTAATACATAACACGTAATACACAAATTCTGCATACGTGCGTGCGTGTGTGTGTCTGCATCTGCGTCTGTGTTTTTACAATTATTTCGTTTAACATTTTATTTTGTACTGCGCGACAACACATTTCCTGTGAAAAATATTTTAGGAATTTAGGATAAAATATTACTTTTTTATTTAGGAGTTTCCACATCGCTGCGGTTTTTCTCGACTAAGTAATATATAATTCACGTTATTCACAAAAAAACAATATCGTGAAGTAACAATATATACTTCAATTTTCAATTATGTTTACTGTTTCAATTTTGTCTGCTCATTGCATGTTTATAAACAGGCTACGAAAGAGAAAAGAGTGGACGGGGAAGTTAGTGATTTGGGAAACAAAAACAAAAAATGTTGTAGAAGGGATTTAGGAGATAAGAGGTAAGTATTGATAAATAGGCCTACACAGACAGATAGAGAGAAGAGAAGAAATACTGATAGAGAGAGAGAGAGAGAGAGAGAGAGAGAGAGAGAGAGAGAGAGAGAGAGAGAGAGAGAGAGAGAGAGAGAGAGAGAGAGAGAGAGAGAGAGAGAGAGAGAGAGAGAGAGAGAGTGAGAGAGTGAGTGAGAAAGAGTGAGTATGTGTGTGGAGGGGCTGAGGCGAGACAGAGAAACGAACACTCCAACAGGAGACAAATAGGTGAAGAAAAGGGAATTGCAAATTACAAGCAAGCGTGAGCGTTAAATTAAGAAGTGGGATGTGATTTTGTAGTTTTGACGATAACAGAACCCTGTGTTGTCCGAATTGCTGTAAGTTTGTATTTAAAATTATCATTTTAAACGACATTATATGTGTTTAAATAATGTCTGCTGTTTGCTTTTGATTGAGACCGTTAAAAGTGTGTTAACTTCTGATTAAGATAATTGTTCATTAACTCACTATTCAATCCATTTCTCCCTAATGTTAGTGATGCTACTGTTGACAGGTCATGCGTTAATTTTAAACTTTAGATACAGTAAAAATGCAAAAAAATAGTTGTTTAAAATATTATTTTTGAATTTATAACAGGATATTTTTAAATAACTCGAACTTTGTTGGGGTGGGGGAAGGATTATTTACAGTATAGATAAGAAGGTTAGAACCTATGATTTTTACAACTGGCTATCTGTAATACACAACTAGAATTATTGTACATTTTTAAGCCAATACTTGCAATAATTGTACTTGCAAATAACGCCAATACTGAAGAGAATTTACAAGAAAAGTTCAGCCTTTTTTAAAGGGACTTCAATCCTAAAATGTATAGATCTTTTAATGTTCCGTCAGAAGCATCAAAGAAAGGCTCTAGATTGTTTACATCAGAGTGTTTGTATAAAGTTTACAGAAAAAACGATTTTGTTAACAATCGAACTCAATAAACAACTAAAACAAGACTTGACAAAGTCGACTCTAATCTTTTAAATACAACAACTAAAATAAAAAAAATTATTCATAAAATCAATAAATTATTATAATTATTTCAATACCAAACTCTTACTTTGTCAAAATCTGGTATCCACACCTGTTGAGCTCAGCTCTATCAAAAATCGAACTCACCTCACTTTTATTTGTCTAAATGCTATAGTCTATTTTACCATATTACATACCGATTTAATTTGTTTTAATTGTCATTTGTAATTATTACAATATTTTAAGGACTTACTATTCCGTAGCTTTAATACATGTCTGACGAAAGCCTTATTTGATGAAAAGCGCTGTAATTAAATTTTTTTTACGTTCTATACATCGGTGACAGTTCAGTGGGCAGAGCAAAATGAAGAAACCCGCACGACGCGGGATGTCAGAAGTAATTTAATTAAAAGGAAATGTAGGTCATACGTAATCTAAACGGTGCAAGCAGGATCAACTGTAGAGTACCGAGACTTATGTCACTGATGAGGAATAACATTGGATTCAAGGCGTGAAGGTAGAGCGTACGATTGAAGCAGCGTTAACTAGTTTTATCGTATCGAGCAGTGTTAACTATAACTAATGTTACCTTATAGTAAGTAAGATTCCAATTGTAAATATAAGTATATTTTGTGCGATTTCATGCTCCAGTTTTTAACTAAATACTCCTAAATACCACCACACTTGTAGAAATACGTGTACTACAACATTTACTCACTAGGTTTTGAAAAGAGTTCTTATTTCTAACCAAATGCATTTGAAACTCACGTATATATTTATCTAATACTGATAGTGTAATAAGTGTATGAACAAGTACAAACTCGCACCTCGGTAAAGACGTTTGCGTTTCTTAGTAACGAGTTTTCACGTTTTTATATTACTTAAATTTTTCTTACTTTATTTGAATTTTATAGACTTTTCTTTGGTAAAAACCGTTAATCGCTTTAAATGATATTACCACGTATATGCATTATCACTTATCTTTGTCTGAGGTCAGGGAAAGGAGATGTTTGAAACTCCGATTCTCCTTTCCTTGTTACATCTCAACGTGTTTATAAAACTGCACATCATAAATTCAGTAATGTACAGACTTGCGAGTGACACACGCGATGTATATAACAATGAAACTGGTCCCTTATAAACAAAAACACAGAGAGTTGAAATAATCAGCTGTTTAATTAAACTACATAAAATTAAAAAAAAATCATCATCATCATCATGTTCTTAACGGTTTTACGCTTTACCGGCCAGTTCCTATTCCACTGTCCACCTTTTCTTAGATTTACCAACTTTTCTTTTGCCTCTAGGGTTGTAAACTTTCGTCATCTTCGGTATTCTACTTTCTTCCATTCTATTGATGTGTTCAATCCATTTCTTCTGTATTCTTTAATGCTTTCATTAATTGCAAAATTATCTAAATCACTTCTTAGCTCTTCATTTCTTACATGATCTCGTCTATTACACGTTTTAACTGATCTCAGAAATTTCATTTCTGCTGTTTGTATCTTCTGTTCATCTTTTTTCTTTGTGACCCAAGTTTCAGACCCAGTGTAGGTTTGCCATTGTTTTATACAATTTTATTTGGGTTTCTTTTCTACATTTATTTTCCAACGGTCTCCAATTCGTTCCACACATTCTTGTGAAATTCGTCACTTTATTTTCTATATCACTATCTTGATTATAAGTAACGTCTAGTCCAAGATAGTTGAAATGTCTTACTTGTTCCATGAATGTGTTGTATATGCATATTTGGTCCGAACCGTTTCATCTCCTATAAAGGCCATTACTTTTGTCTTTGATTCAGATATGTTACAGCTATGTTCTTTTCCTATTTTATGTAAGATTTATATTGCTCGCTAGAGATCGTCCTCTGAAGTGGCGAATATAGCTTGGTCATCTGCGAAGAGAAGAGTTTTCAAGCTTTTAACACCGTTAGGGGTCTGTTCTTTCCATTTTTTAAGGAGATCATCTAGGTAATGGTTAAAAAGTAATGGTGACAGACAACAACCTTGTCTTACGCCATGGTTTGTTTCAATCAGGATAGATTTTGTCCTTCGTCTTTGATTATCGCAGTGTGTCTATATAAACTCTTTATAGCCTGAACTAGGTGTTGTGGTATACCTTTATTTTCAAGTATGTCCCATAACTTCGGTCTGATCACTCTATTAAAAGCTTTGTTGAAATCGATAAAGACAATATGTGTTTCTAAATTTGTTTCACGTCCTTTTTCTATCACTTGTTGTATGGTAAATATGCAGCCTACGCAAGAGCGTCCTATCCTAAAACCATGTTATTCTTCCTCGAAAAGTGTTTCTACTATGTTTTGTAGTCTTGTTGTTACAGTACGTGCGAATAATTTAATAACAAGAATTTAGGAGACTAATACCTCTGTAATTGTTGGTGTCTCTTTTGTCTACCTTCTTAAAAAGGGACACCTTCGACATTTTCCATTCTTGTGGTATGCGTGTCTCATGCCAGCACATATTAAGCAAATGTAGGATCCTTCATTGTAACAAAATACCACCATATTTAATAAGTTCTGAGCTTATATTATCTGGACCGGTTGCTTACTAATTTTTAAATCAAGGTACCTTCTTTCAAAGTAGTTACATAGACGAGTTACAAAATATTGAAAAACATAAACTGAATTTCATTACTTTTAATGAATGTTCAATTCAATAGCTCTGTTATTAAATTCAATGTACTTTGTAACTCATTTTTGAAATTTTTGTATTGCTCGTCTTAGATAATCTTTACTTCCCTGAATAAGAATGGCAGTATTTAAAATTCGAGAAATCAGTTCATCTGGTGTATTCTGTCTAGAAACTTCACTTTTCATCAAATCCTATGAGCATTAATTGAGTCAGGTGTGTAAGAACTTGGTGGCCAGTTACAGGTCCTCTACAACCACTTTGTTTTCTAGCAAAAGGTGCACTTTAAAAATTGCCTCACATGATGAGTATAATGTGCAAGAGCTCCATATTGTTAAAAATATATGCCCATTCATATTTTAAGTGAGACTTCTTCCAGTAAAAAACAGGCACTTTTCCCAATAAAAACAGATAAAATTTAAGGGCTAGTTACAAATACAATTCAAACAACAACTTTACTAAGAAAACAACATTATTTGTGAAAAACAATGAGTCACATTCAGATTAGATTTTAGTGTATTTAGTCAGTGATGCCAACAATTTGTTCAGAGTAAAACAAAATTAAATTAAATATTTTATAATAATTAATTGTTTTTATAATTTTTTTTCATTTAGAATATAAAACTCTCACGTCTTGTTTTTAATTTAAATTAAAATTTAATTTAATTTAAATTAATTTAAGAATTCATTAAATGATTCTTTAGTTTATCGCAAACTACAGCTCTTAAATCGACGTTTTTGTATATTTCAGTTAAAACAGCATACAGAACTACTGAATTTGTTCAACATTTTGAGTTCCCGGAATTTTTGTCTTGAATTCTGTTTTGAACACAAACGGGCTAATTTTCAACAAACGTAAGGAATATATAACATAAACCATACATTATATTCCTTACTAAAATTTATTTCTTCACTTATTTGTCAAAATTTCCGGGGTTTCAGGCGTGATCTGTTATTAACAACGTTCTCATCTTTACTTCCTGACGTTTAAACAGCTCGAGTGAGACTCCAGACAAACTTTCCTTTACTAAACTTGCATATGATTGAATAGCTTATGCCAATAATTTTAGGTAAGCTCTTGCCATGCCGGACTCATCTGATGCTTGAAGCGATCCAATCAGGTGGAAATCAGCTTTTATATAGTTTGTCTCCGGAATTTAAGAATCTTTGTTATAGGTGTTTGTATAAAACATCCTGCTATCGATCCCTATTTTAATTATGACTAAACATCAGGCAATGACGAAGAGGTTGTTTGTAACAACAGGTCACGCCCGACAAACTCGAAAGTTTTAACTAATAACCTAGTTGTCTCGGACAGTGAAAATTTCCGCAGTTGTGTAAGCCTGTATGTTTTAGAATATCCGCGTGTATGCTCTGTTGTGACAACTAAAATACGCCACCTCTACTCGAGGCATATTTCGAGCATAATGCTCTGTGTATTGTCTGCTGAAGTATTTATGTTTTGATTGGTTATTGTTATTGGTTAGCGATAAATGGAGTTCCGTTAGTTGCCGTGTTGTGAGCTGATTCGATGAATGTTTTTGCCTTATTATAGAAGAATTCGTACTAAAGTTTAGTAGGGATTACTTTGTATTTCAAAAATATATTAAAACAGGCTAGGGTTCTGTATTGCTTTGAATTTGTTTGATTATCAATCTGTTGTGTTATTTTATGTTTGTATTTAGGTTTTATTATTGAGCTATTACAATATACTATTTACTTGCTGCAGAAGTTGTCAATTTTTGCTTCCACCAAGAAAATGCACGGCATTTTATCTGCCATCGTTATTATATGTGACAGAAAACCTCATCCTGCTAGAGGAACAATAATAGTAATTTGCAGACAGAAATAAGACTTTTGAGGCGAACAGCTGATGATCTAGGAGAAACAGAATTAGGAATATGACCATACGAAAGTTATTATAGAAGAAATAAGTTTAAAAACTTTAAGCAAGATTGGAAAAGAAAAGATTAATTTTATTGAGTAGTGGCTACTAGAAAAGCAAAGATTTATTAGACTATTTATAAACTTCCTGAAGGAAGTCTATAAAATTGAAGAACGTTTTATCACAGGTAGGAGTAAAATAACGAAGAGGAAAAGGAGAAGAAGAAGAAGAAGAATTTTCGAAACAGAACATGACACGAGCTGTCGGGACACATCCGCTCTATAAAATTAAGAAGATAACTTTTAGACATTTCTGACTGACAAAAACGTTATTTGTTCCAAGTAAAACTATTTAATAATAAATAACTCAACTACTATAATAGTTAACTCTTATTATATATAACGCAAGCAAATATAGTAATAACTTTATAGTAATAAATTGATTACACTCAAAATTATATCAGAAAAAAATTTAATTAATAAATTTTATTAGTGGTTAGTGGTTATAATCACAAACAGAAATAGCACTGTTGCAACTCTACTACTTTTCATCTGAATACAGATTCTACAACCTCGTACTCAACCGTTTCTTTGTGTTGATCTCTTTTCAACATATAAGAAACTCAAGTTTTAAAACTGTCGATTCCTTAACCTCAAATTATTTCTTTATCATTTCCATTAAACAATTAATGTTTTGTAATCTCTAACTTCTAATTGCTATTTGCGTCATATGTGCAATACCAACCATTTATATTGTATGGTTACAATGCAAACGTTGTACTTGTTTCTACTTGTTTGTAACTTTCTACCATGCAAATTTTCTACTTGTTTGTACGGCGATCTGAAGTTTGAAATTCTCTTCTAGTAAACACGGTACCGTTTACGATGACATCGAGCCTCAATCGCAGAGCACCGATTCAGGAAATAATCTTATGTTAGTCTGTTTGCTTCTGTCTTTCTTCGTGTCTAGAATATTTGTGTTCAAATTCACGAATCGAGGTATTTAACTTAAAACAGATATTTTCTGCAGACAGATTCCTTTCTAACGTGTTGACACATATTGAACATCCATTAAGATAATAGGCCTATAATTTAAATTTGCTAGCTTAATATTGTTACGAAATTACAGAAAATCTAAGTGTTTCTCGAACGATCCAGTGGAATTCGGCTGTTATGTTACAGGCCTATGCTTATGTTATGATTCTCGACATGCGTTGCGACATTGTTCCCGACTCACCGGTCCGCTCCTGCTGTGTGTAAGGCCGCAACCAATTATGTTCTGGTGTTTACTAGTAGCATTCTTGATCCGCAGTTAACGAATATTCTGGAACCTCAGCGGGATATAAATACAAGTACTCAGAGAATTTCAGTTTCAGTTTGAGTTGCGAATTATTGGAATGCGGTTTTTAGTATTGTGGCGAAGTGTTGTGTGTTTTATAATTGTGCGGGACGATTGTAATACAACTGTGTTTTTAGATTAGTAGACATTTTTATTGCGTATGAACAATTTTTAATTGATTTGTTTTAAGAGAATGTCTTGTTAATTACAAACCGTGTAATTATGATAATGATAGCTGGTGATTAGTGACTTAATTGGTGTCTTGTATTTTGTTTTCCACTGTACCATACGTCGATCAGTAGACCGTCGTAACATTATGAATTGTTATTTCATTTCTGTTACTTTTTTGCTCCCTTTGCTTGCTTATTACATTTAGCTGAATTGGAACTTATTTAACTCAGCAAGTTAAGAACAAGCACTTTTATGTTTATTCGTTTTATAACAGAATAAATATAATATCTAAAGGTTTGTGTGTTATAAATAGCTATATAAAAAAAATTTGTTATGTAAATTTTCAATTTATGTTTATGAAATAATTATCTGAAATAATTTTAACTGTAATAATACACTTTATTCTTAGTATTTTAATTTACATGACCAGTTTACTGTTTATACACGTTTACTTCGGTCTATATCTATATTTACACAATATAGATACGCGAGAAATACGCATTGTACCGAAAATATTGCTATCACTTATAGTTTTTATAACTTTGTAATTCCATTTACCACAAGTAAAGGTTAAGTTTCTTTCTGTTTTGACATTAATTAACATAGTACCGTCAATCTTTACACATTATAAAAAATGTAAAAAAAGATCCAGTTACGAACACGTTGTTTCAAAACCTTCTTTTCAGTGAAGTATACAAAACTATAAACACTTTTGTACCCAGTTTCAGTAAGGTACGAATGTGTTACTAACAACGTGCAAAACACAAACGTTTTCTAAACCACTATAATGGCCATATCTTCGAAGCATCGAATGGCCACTTGGAAGCCTATAACAATGAATACTACCACAACAACAAACTTACTTTTCACTGGTTTTATAACCAGGAGCTGTAATTACCTGTACCCGTATTTTTAGTTTGAAGGTTGTAGTAAACGATTTATGGTTGTGTTATTTTATTGAAAACAATTTCATTTACGCTATTACTCGACTGTAGTTCAGTTGTTAGCCTAGGTTTATCGCAATGTGTGTTTAATGTCTGCTGGACGGTTAAATTATTATCCAGAATGTAATAACATCTCCGGACGATAACTGAAAATCTCTGAATTCCATAAAGCATTCCAGAGCTAACTTGCTTGCGGCTACCTAAGCTTCACGGAAAGCGTTATTACATTGTAATAAGTTATTTGTTATAATCTTCCGTCTTACCGTAACTTAAAATCTGCGTAAAAATGTATTAAAGAGTTAAAGTGTTTACAAATTATTTGAATAAGGAAAGAGCGTGCTTGTCTGGACAAGAAATTACTTTGAAGGTAATTTGAAACGCCTGCAAAAATTATATTCACTAAATTAATAACAACTAAGCTAGTATAATATCAATTTTTAAGTGTATTGAGGAGAAAATAGAAATCTTCCACATATATTTTGCACTGTACAACAAGTACAATATATATCACAAAATGAACATAACTGGCCATGCCTATTACGATATTATTATTACTACAACCCAAAATCAACATTGGTCTCTTTTAATTTCTGCTTCCACTCATCTCGCCTACCAATAAATGCTCTGTGCCTAATAGTATTATTAACAACAACGATTTTTGTATTAGTATTAGTATAGTATAGTATTAGTAACAATTTTTGTAATAGAATATTTGATAATTTTTCTGGAATCATTAACTTTAAATAATTTATGCAGGAAACTGATCAATTTCCAACTGTAATATCATGTATTAACGTAAATATCAGATACAGATTTATTTAGGAAAGCTTCACTTAAGTAGGTAATTAAAGGATACGTTTACCTTAGAAAACACTTTTGCATTATACAATACCAATCTTTAATTTTCATCTTTTCATTGACTACTAGAATAACATCAAAAACGAAATTATCCATACGTTCTAGGCACATCTCCTAAATATTGAGCCAAGTGGTGAAAAATTGTTGACAATAAACAACATTGTTGTTTTGTTATGTCTATAAAATTGTATACCTATAAAATGCATTGCTCAACTACTTTAAAATTAGTTTTAAATTAAAGAACAGATTTTTTACAATGATTTTACAGTTAAAAAACTTTCAGTTAATTTATATAAATTTTTATTTTAAGAAAACTATATCGACAAAAATATTGTGCCGTTAAAATTAGTTATTAGTTTTGGACGTTTCTACAAATAGTTAATAGTTAAAATTCTGTGATATTATAATTTTCTCGTTGTCTTTGAAGAAAACATTTGAATATGTAAAACACAATTTAAATATTTAATTGTTGATTATTGCTTTTATAATTAATTATAAAATACCATTACATTATGAGTAATTAAAATTGTAATAGTGTATAAATTAAGTTCTGTGATATTATAATTTTCTCGTTGTCTAGAAAGAAAACATTTGAAGATGTAAAACAAACTATCTCAACTCCTTCACATATACAATGATACCTACATAGGCTACACACGCGTGTGCGCACACACACAAACACAAACACTTCACTCAAATAATTGTTCTGTTGTGTTTGATATTTCTTTTGTATTCATACACAGGTCCTGAAGATGACATTAAACACTGTCGAAACGTCGACACAAATAAGTTAAAATCTGTGTATCTGTACATTGTATTATTTCTTTTATGAATTTGCTAACTGCTACAATTTTTATTGTTCGATAAAGCTTAAACAACGTTGTTTAAAACCTGATGATGTCAGTGATGACGAAAAGCTTTGTCGAACAATAAAAATTGTAGCAGTTAGCAAATTCATAAAAGAAATAGTAAGGATGGCTGCTAATTTAAACAATACGAAGAATGTACATTGTATTTTTGACCGATCCTCACGTACCCTTCACCGAAAAATTGATTGATTGACAGTCACTACAAATCTAAGAGGAGTTTCATAGAAAGCTAATGGAAATACGAGGATGGACAAATTTTGTATTAACAAAATTCTGATGATAACAAAAGTCAGCACAGAGCAGATGGTGAAAAGAATATTGTAAGTTGAATAGACAACTGATTACAGTCTTAGGGCATGATGGAGTTATCTAAACGACAATCGATGCTACTCTGAGGGAAACGATGATACACAGGAAGCATAGGAAACCCAAGGATCTAAAACATTAATAAAAAACTGAATGATGTAAATTTCAGTCTCTTTAAAGAAATAAGCGGAAGGTCAGCAGCTGGCAGTCAACCTGCGGACAGTGCAGAACAAGTTGATAATTAGAGTGTTTGTGCGATAGAGTGTATAGTCCGCCTGAATAAAGATTAAATAATTTCTCTTAGCACTTCTGTAAATTATGTAAACGAATTTGTCACGTCCTCTTTCATGCAGAAAACAAAATATCGGTATGGAGAACCATACATGACTTCCATATTCTAAGATTTATATTTAAAATCATTTTCAGCCAAACAGCCAGGGAAGGAATTTTAACAAAAAAATACTTCTTTGTTGCCAATAACGTAGTACACATATAAAAAAAAATTATCCCCTCCCCCTTCAACTATAATTTTGATTTATAGAAAATTACCCCCAGCCCGTTCAACTAGCCTCTTCATTTATAGATATTTCATCTACGTTTCTACAGTGGATTATTAAGATCTTATCAGGATACTTTATCAAAATTAAGTACTTTACTCATGTTACAACAAAAAATGTTTCCGGTAAACTGCCCTTTCCCCGTAACCGATCTTCACCAAAATCAACAGACATTGAGTTCTCTATAGCTCAGGCACATATGTAAAAAATTATTTGATTCTGTTTGAATTTACGGCAGTTATGGTTCGTCATATAAAAAATTACCCATGTTAAAACATAAAACATGAGATTTATAAAACATCTAAGATTTATATTTAAAATCATTTTTGAAATAAAATATTTTCATAGAACCTACTAACGCTGGGGAAATCTGAGGAGCCAATCAGAGTTGGGCCTACCTGTCACTCTGCTGAATTTGGTGGAAAGCCCTGTCACTGTCGTCAAGTCCCCACCTCAATGAAGAACCCATTGTTTTATAAAAATATATTTAAATTTTGAAAACTGAAAATTCTTCTTGTAAATATTTATACTTTATAATCAAAATGACTTTATTTTTGTTACCTGGCAACAAAATTATTTTATTTTCAACAATTACCATTGTTTCAAAAAGTTTAAATAACTTTTCAAGTACTTTACTCTTGTTAAAACGTAAAAGGTTGCCGGTAAACTACCCCTTCCCCTTAACCGATCTTCACTAAAATCGAAAGTCCTTGAGACCTCTACAATTCAGGGACGTATGCAAAAAATTATTTGATTCTGTTTGAATTTGCGGCAGTTATCGTTTGCCATAGAAAAAAAAACGTTGCAAGTAAACTACCCCTTTCCCTCAACCGATCTTCACCAAAAACAACAGGTCTTGAGCACTCTACAAATCAGGGCTGTATGCAGAAAATTATTTGATTCTGTTTGAACTTGCGGCTGTTATCGTTTGCCATAGAAAATACCCTTGTTAAAAAAACGTTGTAGGTAAACTACCCCTTTCCCTTAACCGATCTTCACCAAAAACAATAGGTCTTGAGAATTCTACAATCTAGGGCTGTATGCAAATAATCTTTTGATTCTGTTTGAATTTGCGTCTGTTATCGTTTGCCATAGGAAATACCCTTGTTAAAACATAAAACGTTACAGGTAAACTACCTCTTTCCCT
Organism: Magicicada septendecula; assembly: GCA_034769895.1. NCBI lineage: Eukaryota > Metazoa > Arthropoda > Insecta > Hemiptera > Cicadidae > Magicicada > Magicicada septendecula. The sequence continues at coordinate 430,366,867 of CM068369.1, read as the reverse complement.
TAACCGATCTTCACCAAAAACAATAGGTCTTGAGAACTCTACAATTCAGGGCTATATGCGAAAAATTATTTGATTCTGTTTGAATTTGCGGCTGTTATCGTTTGCCAAAAAAAAAAAATTTCCCTTGATAAAAAAAAACCGTTGCAGGTAAACTACCCCTTTCCCTCAACCGATCTTCACCAAAAACAATAGGTCGCGAGTACTCTACAAGGCAGGGCTGTATGCAAAAAATTATTTGATTCTGTTTGAATTTGCGGCAGTTATCGTTTGCCATAGAAAACAAATCTACAGACACACACAGACAGACAGACAGACACACAGACACACACACAGACACTTTTCGGAAAACGACTTTTTTTCATGTTCTGAGTGTAGTAGAATCAGAATCTGCAATAATCTCGAACACGATTTTTTTTGCCATCACCATACTTCCATTCCTTAAGGAATATGGAAGTAAAAATAACTTTTTCATAGGCATAAATATTATTATACAATTACAAATAGACATTAAATCATTCTATTTCTAATGAATTAGTAATATTAGTGAATTCCTACTAATTAATTTAATAATAATTATATGAATTTTAATTAAAATTATTATATATCGTTATCAACTTTTACTGATGACATTTTACTTCCATATTCCTTAAGGAATGGAAGTATGGTGATGGCAAAAAAAATCGTGTTCGAGATTATTGCAGATTCTGATTCTACTACACTCAAAACATGAAAAAAAGTCGTTTTCCGAAAAGTGTCTGTGTGTGTGTCTGTGTGTGTGTCTGTCTGTGTGTGTGTCTGTGTGTGTGTCTGTAGATTTTTTTTTTTGGCAAACGATAACTGCCGCAAATTCAAACAGAATCAAAAGATTATTTGCATACAGCCCTAAATTGTAGAGTTCTCAAGACCTATTGTTTCTGGTGAAGATCGGTTAAGGGAAAGGGGTAGTTTACCTGTAACGTTTTATGTTTTAACAAGGGTATTTCCTATGGCAAACGATAACAGCCGCAAATTCAAACAGAATCAAAAGATTATTTGCATACAGCCCTAAATTGTAGAGTTCTCAAGACTTATTGTTTTTGGTGAAGATCGGTTAAGGGAAAGGGGTAGTTTACCTACAACGTTTTTTTAACAAGGGTATTTTCTATGGCAAACGATAACAGCCGCAAATTCAAACAGAATCAAATAATTTTTTGTATACAGCCCTGATTTGTAGAGTACTCGCGACCTATTGTTTTTGGTGAAGATCGGTTGAGGGGAAGGGGTAGTTTACTAGCAACGGTTTTTTTTATCAAGGGAAATTTTTTTTTTTTTTGCAAACGATAACAGCCGCAAATTCAAACAGAATCAAATAATGTTTCGCATACAGCCCTAAATTGTAGCGTTCTCAATACCTATTGTTTTTGGTGAAGATCGGTTAAGGGAAAGGGGTAGTTTACCTACAACGTTTCTTTAACAAGGGTATTTTCTATGGCAAACGATAACAGCCGCAAATTCAAACAGAATCAAATAATTTTCTGCATACAGCCCTGATTTGTAGAGTACTCAAGATCTATTGTTTTTGGTGAAGATCGGTTGAGGGGAAGGGGTAGTTTACCTGCAACGTTTTTTATCAAGCGTATTTTCTATGGCAAACGATAACTTCCGCAAATTCAAACAGAATCAAATAATGTTTTGCATACGTCAGTGAATTGTAGAGGACTCAAGGCCTTTAGATTTTGGTGAAGATCAGTTAAGGGGAAGGGGTAGTTTACCTGCAACCTTTTACGTTTTAACAAGAGTAAAGTACTTGAAAATTCATTTAAACTTTTTCAAACAATGGTAATTGTTGAAAATAAAATAATTTTGTTGCCAGGCAATCTGAAAATGTTTTTCTATGGCAAACGATAAGAGCCGTAAATTCAAACAGAATCAAATGATGTGTTGCATACAGGCCTGTATTGTAGAGTTCTCAATACTTATTGGTGTTGGTGAAGATCGGTTAAGGGAAAGGTGTATTTTACCTGCAACATTTTATGTTTTGACAACGGTAATTTTTTATATGACGAACGATAACTGCCGTAAATTCAAACAGAATCAACTACGTTTTTGCATACCTTTTTGAACTAAAGAGAACTCAAGATATGTTGATTTTGTTGAAGATCGGTTAAGGGAAAGGGGTAGTTTATCAGCAACGTTTTATGTTTTAAAAAGGTTAATTTTTTTATGACGAACGGTAACTGCCGAAAATTCAAAGAAAATAAAATAATTTTTTGCACACTTTCCTGAGTTTTAGAGAACTCAAGGACTGTTGATTTTGATAAAGATCGGTTAAGGGAAAGGGGTAGTTTACCTGCAACATTTTAAGTTGTAACAAGAGAAATGTTTCCATGACGAAAGATAACTGCCGCACATTCAAACAGAATCAAATATTTTTTTGCATGCATCCCTGAATTGTAGAGGACTGAAGGTGTATTTATTTTGGAGAAGATCGGTTAAGAGAAAGGGGTAGTTTACCTGAAACATTTTATGATTTAAGGAGAGTAAAGTACTTAATTTTTATAAATAAATTATCCTGATAAGAAGCTCATAATAATCCACTGTAGAAACGTAGATGAAATATCTATAAATGAAGAGGTTAGGTGAACGGGGTGGGGGTAATTTTCTATTATTAAAAATTATAGTTGAAGATGGAGTGGAGAATTTTTTATGTGTACTACGTTATCGGCAACAAAGAAGTAGTTTTTTGTTAAAATTGCTTCCCGGGCTGTTTAGCCGTAGTACAATGTTTTCTGTAAAACCAGATTTTTCTGCAGTGCCATCGACTGCCATCATCAGTGAAAATCGAGTGCGAAAACGTGAGGTGGTATACGTTTGTGACCACAGTACTGTGGTTAATGCTGAAGCAATAAGTAGAAAGACGTAGTTTATATGGAAATATTTCATTTCGAATATGATTTTAAATATAAATCTTAGAACATGGAAGTCATGTATGGTTCTCCATACCGATATTTTACTTCCATGTTCCGTAAGGAAATGGAAGTATGGTGATCGCGAAAATAATCGTGTTCGAGGTAAGGGTTGACTCTGATTGTAATACCCTCAAAACATGAAGAAAACTCATTTTACGAAAATTGTCTGTGTGTGGGTGTCTGTGTGTCTGTGTGTAGAATCTTTTCTATGGCAAACAATAACTGCCGCAAATTCAAACAGAATCAAATAGGTTTTTGCATATGTCTCTGAGGTTTAGAGGACTCAGTCTCTGTTGATTTTGGTGAAGATCGGTTAAGGGTAAGGGGTAGTTTACCTACAACGTTTTACGGTTTGACAAGAGTAAAGTACTTAATTTTGGTAAATAAAGTATCCTGAAAAGAAGGTCATAATAATCCACTGTAGAAAGGTAGATGACATATCTATAAATAAAAAGGGTAGTTGAATTTTCACCCATTTTGTAAAGGGGTAGGGGGTATTTTTTCATAAATAAAAATTATAGTTGAAGTGGGAGGGGATACTTTTTTATGTGTACTACGTTATCGGCAACAAAAAGTAGTAGTTTGTTGCTAAAATTCCTTCCCGGGCTGTTTGGCCGAAGTCCAATGTTTTTTGCAAAACCAGACGTTTCGGCAGTGCCATCGAATGCTATCATCAGTTAAAATCGACTGTGCTAACGTGAGGTGGTATACGTTAGTGACCATAGTACTGTGGTTAAGGCTGAAGAAATAAATACAAAGAAGTAGTTTCGTTGCGAATATTTCATTTCGAAAATGATTTTAAATATAAATCTTAGAACATGGAAGTCATGTATGTTTCTCCATACCAACATTTGTTTTCTTTTTACTTCCATGGTCCGTAAGCAAATGGAAGTATGGTGATTGTGAAAAAATCGTGTTCGATATAAGGGCTGATTCAGATTGTACTACCCTCAAAACATGAAGAAAAGTCATTTTCCAAAAAGTGTGTGTGTAGAATTTTTTATATGGTGAACGATAACTGCCGCAAAATCAAATAGAATCAAATATTTTGTTTTCCATATGTGCCCGAGTTTTAGAGGTCTCAAGGCCTATTGATTTTGGTGAAAATCTGATAAGGGGAGGGATATTTACCTGCAACGTTTTACGTTTTAACAAGATTAAAGTACTTAGGAATTCAATTAAACTTTTTCAAACAATAGTAATTGAAATAATAAAATAATTTTGTTGCCAGACAATAAAATTATAATTTGTTTATTTTAATGTAAATCGTCTGTGCGTGAAGATGTATAGTTCCTGGCAGGCAAGAATATCTCAATAATGTAATGTTTACGTTTCTAAAGTTTTATTATTGTGATTAGCGTAATAAAAAGGCAGGCAGGACACATACACACACACGCACACACAATTCGCTTTAATTATGATCTTATTTATGTTTAATTTCTTACGTTTGCACGCTTTTTAAATTGAAAGTGCCGAAACCCACACCAATACAACGCGTGGAAGCCGAAAATATCCTGTATGGACGAGATTTGCTTCCTGTGGATCGCTGGTCATTGTAACTGCACGTGTTTACAGAGTAACGGTTCATAGACAGACTTTTCGTCTTTAGTGAATGAACCCGCTGCAAGATGCTCAGGGTTCATAAGCGTCTCTGGAGCGCCCCTTCTTTTCCGCGTGTTTGTTCTGTAACACGTAAACTGTAGATTCACAGCTTTACTCTGAGCAACGCTCCATAGGTAATGTTGAACATTTTTGTCCACTGTGGAGTCTCATATACACTAAAACTTGCTCTGATGTTTTGATTACGGCGATGATAATATTAAAACTTTGAAAACTTGAGCACTACTTAATGGAGATCAAACATTAACTTTTACAAGCCATTAATTTTATGCATATTTTGAAGCAACAAATGTTTTAATAAATTAACACAATCTGTGTACTTATTTCTATTATGATATAAGAATTAAAATAATATGTGCCTGTATGTATGTATGAAAAATATATAAATATTTGTCTCCTCTGGAATATATCTTGCTCCTCCTGGAAAATATTTGAGGGGTCAGCGGAAAAAACAAGGAATGTCACAAATATACCAAATCTGCGATTGTGGTGAAATCTGGTGGCTGAAGTAGTAACAGTTCCAATGGTATATATTTATGTAAAAGTTAAAAACAGTAGATGTGTCACTAGTTATAACCTATTTTGTAAATAGCCGTAAGCGCGAACAACAAGGAATGTCCACGCGTAAGCCGTAAAAACAGTAAATGTCCTTATAGCAGTGAAGCCACGTGCTATTAGTATCGCTTTGTTTTGTCGTGCGTGCGTTGTGAGGTTACAGTGCTTGTTTATAGGGTTTGTTAATTTAGTTTTTAACAATGTTTGAACGTGATATTGATAATGACAGTGTAAGTGAAGTAGACAGTGCTGATAAAAGTACAGGTAAAAAAATGAAGATAACTGGTAGGATGTCCGATGTAATGAAGAAAGTAAGGTTACGATCACACGAAACGGGCTATGACTGTCAATGTAAGCGTCTCAAATGTTTTGAGAATGTTATTTTTGAGGACCGTAAAATTTTGTTAAATAACTTAAATACAATGAACTCTAATGATGAACAAAATTCTTACTTGGCTATTATGGTTAATGTAGTACCTATACAACGAAGGAGACCTCGTTTACCAGATAATTTGACGAAATATAAAGATGTTACTTTTTCATACACAGTTACAGTTTTACGAGAGAGTGAAGGTGTTTCTAAAGCTGTAGAAATCCCTGTTTGTTTTAAGGCCTTTCTATCAATTTTTGGGATCACTAAGGGAAAATTAGAATTTATAAAAAAAAGTTTAAAGCGTAGGCCTACTGGTTTGGCTCCAAAGGATAAAAGGGGTAAAACTTCAGGCTCTCATAAATCCTTAATACTGAAATTCAAAATGCAATAGTAAATCACATAAAATCTTTTAAAAGTTTAAGTACACCAAGTCATTATGGTAGAAATCATTCGACAAAATTTATTTTCCCGAAGATATGAATGTAAGAAAGATGTACAGTATGTTTAAATATCATAATGATTACAAGAACTTTAATGTTTCGTATGACTCTTATAGAAAGATTTTTAATATCCTGTTGTAGACTCTTGTTCCACTTGTGATGAATTCCAAGTTACTTTTAACGATTTTGAAGTCACAGAACAAAGAATATGAAATAAATTTTGTCACCAAAAAGCAAGAGACTATTATGTGGGCTTGCCACACAATTAACAAATATAAATAATTGAATAATAATAAATAATAATGAATTCCTTGTTTTGTTAGCTGAAGATAATTGATGATGAAGTGGACATTCCATGTTTTGTTCGCTTAATGTTTGTACTTAAATTAGTTTTTAATTTTTTTGGGCGGAGTATTAAGTTATAAGTGTATGTTAAATTACTTTTTTATATTCACAAAAAAACATATTTTCTGTTAAAAAAATGTGTATTATGAGTTTAAGAGTAATCACTATAAACAAATAAAGTCTTTAAAATCGATTTCTGAAAAATTTGTTTATTGTGACATTCCTTGTTTTTCCCCCGATCCCTCATTTTGACCTCCCTGATGGGTAGTTAGTTACCAGCCTGTGTGGAATGTAGCGTTATGACATGGATCAGAATGGTCGGTGTTAAACAAACAGAAGACACAAATGTATTTAGGAGCAAATCTTTTTCTGAGAAATTTATAATTATAAGAATGAATAGAATCGTCGTTCAGTAAATCAGAAGACGAATAGAGAGAAAGACTCCATTTTAAAAAAGAGAAATGACTAGTATGGTATTGACAGGAAAGACTTTGGTAATACTACAGACATCATTCACCCTCGGGCGATAATGCGCAGCGAGAGACCGAATCCATTACTGGAATTAGATCACATCTCCCTTTGGCCAGCTCTTTGTTTGACCTACAAACATTTTATCCAAAAGTACAGTCCTTCCTCAGGAAAACTGAGAAAATCTTCACCCACCTGACATGGGGGTACTATTTTATCTGATACTTCATTTTTTCAGAACTCAGGCACTCACTTAATTGATGATTTGTCACCATATCTAGCCCTGCTTCTTGTAAAATATATATTACAGACACAAACGTAAAATTGCGCACCGTAAAATGTCATGTCTTGTTTGTAGAGTAAACAACGTAACTTTTCGCTATCGATAGATATTAGTAGCGGTCACTAGTCTTTCTTTGTTCTTTTTAATTGGCACAGATAATGAAAATTGCATCTGAAAGTCACCCAATAACATATGCCTCTTGTTGAACAAGGAAGAGAGTTCTCAGAGTTTAACTCGACCGTCTGGTATTTATCTGTCTGTCTGTCTAACTAATTGGGGTATTTTTTACTATAACTTTTGAACGAATCAACCGATTCTTGTAAAACTTGGCACACATGTCCACACTTTACCCTACAGAACCTTGTTGTTCTAGAGATTGATCACCACAAAAATAGGACAGTGACTCAAAATTGTAAAAAAATTGCAAAATCCCATGTTAGGTATCAAATTAAAGGGCATTTATTCCACAATCTAAATATAGTTCTCAGTTTTGAAAATTTCAATGTTTTTAGACGTTAAAGCCTAAAACGTTGGCGAAATTTTTATAAAATCACAAAAATTCATGTAGCATATTAAGTTAAAGCAATTTTGACTAAATGCTGAATGTAATGTTAAGTTTTAAAATTTCAAAATATTTGGACTGTAAAAACCACTAAAGAGATCACAATTATTTTTTAAGTGAAAATCCAACTGCGTGTCATAATAAAAGGAATTGTAACCCAAATCCGAAAGTTCCTAAGTGTTTGCGTTTATTGTATTATTGTGTGCTCTACAGTTGTTATGCTACCAAAGAAATATTACAGTAATCGGGATGTTTGTAATTTTTCCCGCAATTGCAAAATTATCTAATAACAAAATTTATGTAATAATAAATGCACTGCGTTTAAAATTATGAGCGAGTTCTGCAGCTCAGGGAGCATAGGCCTACTAGTCAGTCATAATGGGACAAATATATTTAAAAAGAGCCCAATGAACGAACACAAAAATATTACTGTAAAATAGTTGAACATGTAATATAGCTTACACTCAAATTTTTTAGGTAAGCGGAAGTAGGCCTACTTCAGGATTAGACGCTGTGTAGGTTGTTCGTTGTGTAGTGTGGTGATGCTTCCCTGTTTTTTTTCGAGCGGACTTAGAGGGTATGTAACAGTTCTTTTTAACATTGAAAATGTTTACAAGGACGTGTCGCATATTTGCGGCTAATCGCTGGTGCGTTATCGAAAATGGGAACCGGTGAGTTTCCATAGAAACTACTTCTTTGTTGTCAATAACGTAGTACACATATAAAACTTCGCTTATGAATGAGACTACATTTAACTTATAATCAGTACATTGGTAAATGAAGAATGAATTCATTGATTGGTGAATGAGGAATGAATTCATTGATTGGTGAATGAACATAAATATATATATTTTTTAGATTTATTGAAGCATTTTCAGTGCCCTTCTCTATGCATTGCATTTGTGCCATGCCTGTAAATTTTGTATAGATTTTCTGTAGTTAACTTTGTAGAAGATAGTGGTTTTTTCTTTTTTTGCTGTCTACGCTTGTTAGTAAACGAATCTCGAGTAGGCTTAATTTTGTATTTAATATACTAGTTTATCTTACACTTGAAGACGATTACAGATTGTTTAGTAGTCGAAATGTTTTGTGATAAATTCTAACGATTGTAGTTGTTTGTCGTACGCCTTCTGATAAGATTTGGAGGTGTTTAGTAAAAATTCATTCGAGGTGGATAGCACGTTTAACGAACTCGATTCTGGAAGGCATAAAGGTTTCTTCAGAATAAATGTGGATACACCCTAGAAAAGCGTAGGAAGCAAAAGGTAACCAGAAGGTAAAAGGAGAAGAGGCAGACCAGGTTGAAGTGGGAAGGCAGCATTAAAGTAAGTACAGAAGGAGACTTCCATGCATTCATGTGCTTATAAAACTAAAAAAAAATGTTGTTTGGATCAACTGTGGAAACGAAAAGTTGCATGGGCACCTACTATACTATTCAAACTGGTTCGCCGCCCCGATCGAGGGCGTAGTGGGAGTGGAAGGCCCAGGACTACCCAGGACTACACGGTTCCAGTAAGAAAAGGAAGAAGGTATGTGATGATCCAGACGTTGTCTACGTAAAGTGAGAAATTGCAAACCCACTAACCTCTGGGTTGAGGACAAGAAGAAGAAGAAAAATAAAAATATGTAATTTAACTTTAACGTAAAGTTAACTTTCAAGTGTTAAAGTTAAGCCTTTCAAAAAGTACAACGTACATTGTACGACACCACCGTCTACGATAGAAAAAACACCAACAACAGAAAATTAAACAAATATATTAACTAATTTTTTACAAATTTATTAAAGAGTATGGAAACTATTATTTACAGAAATACATTAAATGAAGTAAGAAGAAAACTCAGATTTCTAGTTTCTGTTAATATATTTATTGTAAGTCTATCATGGTATAAGTTTTCATCTATCAGAAATGTATATATTTATTTTGTCGAATCGTAGTCCAGAACATGTAACGTGTTTTGTATATTGTCTCTACAATAAATTCAACCCTGGCTGAATTTGCACATTGCAAACAAACTCCAATTGCAAAATTTTACTACTACAATTGCCACGATTAAAACAACGAAGCATGTGTGTACACCGCGAGCGCACACGCGTGAAACGTACCAGAGTGCGTGTTGAAGTCAATGCAAGGCGCGCGCTTGCACTGACTCCTAACACGCAGACTGCAACGCAGGACATGTGTCCGCCAAACGGGTGTATGTGAGTGTGATGCCCGTATCCTAACAGTGACAATCAGAGTAGCAAAAATTTCATTACCTGGAGTATTTCACAGTGAGCCACAAGCTGAATTTATCTGCAGAGACACCGCAAGACACCTCTGTTATCGTTGCCACTCTGAATTAAACTAAACAATTTCTATCAGTTGCTTGGAAACGAACAATTTTTTGTTATTAACAATTACAACAAAGACAAATTTTTAATTTTTTCTTTTCTAATGCTTACTATTATGAAAATAGTGAGAATTGTGTGTGATAACTGCCGCAAAATCAAATAATTTTTTGCATATGTATCCGAGTTGTAGAGGACTCAAGGCCTATTCATTTTGGTGAAGATCGGTTACGGGAGAGAGGTAGTTTACCTGCAACGTTTTACGTTTTAACAAGAGTAAAGTACTAAATTTTAATAAATAAAGTATCCTGAAAAGAAGGTCATAATAATCCACTGTAGAAAGGTATATGAAATATTTATAAATAAAAATGGTAGTTGATTAGAGAGCGGGTAATATTTTGAAAACTACCTTTTCATGTCGAATAAACTACTTCACTTTGAAGGATAAGACACCGTAGTAATTATATATAATGAAACTATTACTCAACAAAAGTGTAAATATCAAAAATGGGGTCGTTCGATTAAGGATGGGTAGTTTACCTGCATTGTTTTCTGTTTTAATAAACGTAAAGTACTTAATTTTGATAAATAAGTGCCCCGAAAAAGAAGTCACGTTAATCCACTGTAAAATGGTAAATGATGGATCTATAATTGAAAAGGGTAGTTGAAGGGAATGGAGGTGATTTTTTGAAAATTTCTTTGCTGATATCAAGTAAAGTACGAGTATTTAATTTTAAAGGATAAGACACCTTATCAATGACATATGATAAATCCATTACTCTATGTAAATGTAAATATCATCAATGGTCGGGATCGGTTGAGGAGGAGGGGTGATTATCTGCAAAGTTCAGATTCTTTATAAGAACAAAGTACCTAATTTTTATAGATAAAGTGACTTATATTAAACTACTACCCCATAATTACAAAAGTATCTATAAATAGTGAAAATAGTATGAGGGTAGAGAATAATTTTTTAGGAATTATCAAACAGAATTCAAGTAAATGATTTTAAATATAAATCCTAGAACAGAGAATTTACCTATGGTTTTCCATACCAATATTTTTTTAAAGTTTGTAAAGCCTAAAAATAATGCATTTCTGAATAAAAGTCTGATAGTTATAAAAGTATCTGTAAAATGTAATAAGTATCTGTTTGTTATGTGTAACGGTTATATAAGTTGTAACTATATCTGATATCATTAGCATTAAAACTAGAGACAATAATGCATTTGCAGATAGGGTAATAACTAATGTAAACTATTTAAGCAAGGGGTATAATTTCTTGTATTGGAATTAGTGATGGCAGACTTGGGTAACTATATTTGCTGTTTCTGAATCTAACTCCAAATTCATATCTGCATATATTTACCCTAGGAATTTCGGGATTAAAATATTTGTGCCCCAAGGCAATATTCTAGAGCCACTGTGGCGTACGAAAAGTTTCTGGTTGGTGCACGGTATATCTTAGCATCATATTAATGTGCGTACACGCACACACGTGCGCATATGTATGCACTCATCACTGGTGTATTTGTGTTGTACCAATCAGACAAATTTATTCGTAGACATGAAATTCATAGAAACCAGAGGCAGATAATTTTTTAAATAAATCATACTATTTATGTTTTATACCTTTATTTAACTTTAAGCAAGCAAATATCTATATTCAAAATTTAGCATAGAAAATTTTCAAAAATATATCATTGAAGGAACTGCCAAACCCTGAGATTTTTTCAGTTTTTTTTAATAGAGATTTATTTTTTAAACACATTTTGTTATTAGACCTAACAAACCTGACTTAAAAATCATACGTTAAAGTGATAAGAAAAAAGTGAAACGAGAGAAACAAAATAAACAGAACGATGTTCGATAAATTAAAGCAGAATAAGTACACAATAACATCACACTGGTATCTTTGTGGTTTAGGTTCAAATATATTCCAATGATTAGTTCCATATAGTTAGTGAAAAATAAAAGATAACATAGTAATCTATACTAGTAACGTTACTAAGACACTGAGGATAATTATACAGAATGTTCAATCAGAAATTTTACATACTTCACGAATGAATTGCAGATGCTAAAATACAGAAGAAATTTCATATAAACATAAGTCCGAAAACGCTTCGTTTTCGATTTGTGGCTTGCGAAAAAATTCGTCTTGACTTCTCCTCCAAGGTTACAATTGAACCCTACTGAAATTCTTTAAACTTAAGTTAATGGATAAATTTGATGGTTTTGTAAGGCTTTTAGCATGAAAAATTGAAATAAGAAAGTTCCAAAAGTGTATCTTAAATAGTTTTATAAAAACGTTTCGTAAATCTCAACAAACTGGTATAAGAAAAACACTTTTTTATATTTGATGTGAATTTAGTTGTTTTAATTGCCAATATCTAAATATAAATTTACGGTTTTAAGTGCATTTATTTATTTTATCTAGAGATATGGGCTACGTCACATAATCATTCATGACAAACATTTATGACTCCAAAATTAGAAATATTTATTGTTAAGTGTATGGCTTATACAGTCTTGTAGCTAGATGTGTGCAGGTTAGCATTCAACTAAACGTTTTTTTCTTCAGTATTGTTAGTTTATTATACGCTTCCCGAGTATTAAGAAGTTCACAGTACTCCTTCTTTTCAAATTAGACAAAAAAAAGGGCAAATAGAGGAAATAATTTATAAAGTTTTGATACTTTGCCACAATACGCGTTGGTGGTCTCGCAGTTGGAAACAAAAAAGCTCCCTCCCCTAGGGGGGTGCGCGTCCCACCTCCACCCCCTAAAACAGCACTATTTAGCGAGTTTTTTGTCTCATAAAAGCGTCCTTCGTGTCTTTCTACTGATCTGCAGTTTTCATGAATGCTTTCGTAGTATTCTGTTTAAACTGATATACGATATTTAAACCATACGGGTGGCACATTCTCGATCATAAAGTGTATGTTATATTATATTATATATAATATAAGTAAAATATTCCCGAAAGTTGCTAATTTGTATTTTAAATGGAATTTGTAGTTTTTTAAAATCTTAAGCAGTTATATATATCCCCATGTGACGATACTATGGCGAATTTCGTAAAACAATAACTGAGACGAATAAAAATAATTATTCTGCTACTGTGAGAGACGTTAATGAAAGAGTTGGCAGGCTAAGAGTTACAGTCACTAAACTTACGTTTAATGACAAAGTTAGTGAATTGAGGCAGTTAGTGACGCTTAATGATCTCAAGTAATAAACGCCTCCTTTTGAAATAAGAACATTAATACAAAAATACCTGTTCAGCTAAGAAGGCTTCCAAGTATGACTTATGTTTTAAGATCCATAAGTTGAACCGGACCATTATCCTATCAGAAGTATGGAGGTATTCCTAGTGATTAGATACAAATTCTGAAGACTCTAACATACAGGTGTGAAGAATACATAAAACTATTTATTGCGAAATGAGGGAATAATTTTTTTACCAAATCAGGATATCTCAATATGTCACAAAACATACTGTATTGAAGAAGAATTGGAAAAGTTTGAGTTAAAAACTACCAGACTACTGGAATTGCTTGATGCTTGAGGCATATTTTTCTCTAGACGTTTCGGCCATCCATCGGAGGGCTTCTTTAGTAGTGAAAAGCGTTCGACACAGGATGGTAGACCGAATGAACCCCAAGCTGACGTATAATCAACAAATTTCCAAGGGAAACGACGTTCCCTATATAACTTATTGTTGTTGGTAACCCAATAACCATATTTAGTATACCCAATAATATTTAGTATACTATAACCTGCAGCCTATACTTTATAGAGGGTCTTTCCAGAGCAGACAATGGAAGTTATTAACAGCTTATATAGTAATAGAGATACAGTAAGCTCCAGTGATGATGAGGTTATTAAAACGATTCAATAAATCAAAGAGTGAGGCAAGGCTGTGTTTTGTTCTCGACCTTGTTCAACTTGTACCTTCACAATATTATTAATATCTGGAAACCTGAAATATCACAACACATCGCTATAAAAATAAAAATTATTGTTTCCGTTACAAGTAACCTTCCCAGCCATATCACGGCAGACGAACAACTTTCAACTGTCAATAATAGTGAAAGCGACAAGTAAACTACAGACATTTTGCTATAAAGAAAAAATTTGAGAAAAGTTAGAAATAATAAGAAACGTTGGTCAGGAAACTCTGTGAAATTTTGTAAACTTAGGAAATGAAAATGTATTTTATAGAATTTTATAGTTTTGTAGGCTACCATTACCACGATTGTAGAATCATGTAGGAAGTTGACATAAATGTAACGCGGTAGCAAGGACATATACGGAAACGAAATGATGGCATATAAGATTTGTACTGTTTATAGTAAGATAATTATTTATAAAATACAGTGATTGTTATTAAAGCTTTTTGTTTGTTTCTTTCTTTCTTATTTTGTTTTTGTTCTTAAGAAACTGATAATAAGAGGATAATTTCAAAAAAGATTTGCCTGGAAAATTAGCTTTCTATTTTCTAGATAAGAGAAATGGACGCAGCTAAAATGAAATTTGTAAGGTTGTTCTCTCCTGGATCGGAAAAGGAACAAGGATATTAGACGCGTATTAAACGTTGGATTGTTGCACCAGAAGATTGAAGACCACAGAAGGAGATGGTGTAAACACTTGAACCACATGGCTGATATCCGTCTACCCGTGGCTGCCTTGGGTTATCACCCTACTGGGAAAAGAGATGCCGGTAGACCGAGGAGAAGATGGGTTCCGGAACAAGTCTAGAGCGTAATTCTTGGAGTGGTGATGATGATGATACGAAATGGATATACAAACGATAACAGAACTTACTGAAAAGAGAGAAAAGATAACCCTTATTACAGACCTAAATAGCAGAAAAGAGCTTTAATGCAGTTTTGACTTATCAACATGTTGGAAAAGAAGCATTTAGTTTCTAATCTGTGTTAATTATTACAATACAGATTAATATTTAACTAATTAAAGAATTGGAAATCCTTATATTTTTTGTTTCTTAATACACTGAGGTGAAACATAATTACGTGGCACTTATAACGGGTCAACAATCGAGGCTGTTCCGTAAAGCGCTCGGTCGGCGCATTGTGTGTATGGCCAGACATTGACACAATTTCTAGCGGATTCCAGAATACGCAATTTGCTGGACACGTCATAAGGAAAGTGACAGCACGGTATAACTGTCAGCATGCAACAGCCGTCAGTTCAATTCAGTTACACCTACCGAAATTTCAAGTGCAGTTCGAGGTGTACTGTTGTTTGTGTCTAATTAAAGCTTGTAATTAGCGACTTCATTGGTGTCAATTATTCTGTCTCTACTTTACAACACGACTATCCGTGCGACCGCCGTAACGTATGTATTTTTATTAAATGTTATTATTATTGCCATGTATTGATGCAACAGTATAATTTATTCCACATATGTATTGTTAATATGGTTAATATACTCTTAATAAGAACAATATTGCATGTAAATTTTTATTATTTTCAGCTTATAGGGAATATCACAAAACACAGATAAAGGGTTTTCATAAATATAAAATAAACGTGACTGTCTCTATTAAGTGCCAATATAATACGTTTGCGTCTAACCTAAGACATCGCAATCAACAATTACTACTACGTATTACAAAAATTCATATTTGATGAATGAATAATAATAGTAGTAATAATAATAATAATGATTATTATTATTATTATTATATAATGATAATGTATCTTTATCCAGTGACAAACTGGTAATTCAATTATACCGGATCAGTTTGATGTGGGTAATTCCTATCTACTGTATGTGGCACAGATAGAGAGGTTAATTCCAGTATTCATCCGGAAGGAATATAGTGTACAGGAGTTAAGTCTGTTACCTATAGCTGTCAACCACCAAAATAAATTCTCCGCAGTATGTTTTTATGTTTACAGTTTTGTGAAATTTGCTATGGTCTGATACTAATACAAACCTACATGCAAAATGTATGCAAATTTGTTTTATTAACTTCAAAAATACCCATTAACTTTTATAAAAATCTTTACAAAAACGTATACAATCCTGTTAACCATTGCCTGTTAACCTAAAGCCTGTTTAAAAAGCCTACATTCACGTAAGAAATGTAGTTATTTTTGTAGATAAACAGATTTTTTTATTAGACTATATTATAAATTTCAAGCTATTAATAAACTTGTAATTTGTTCTTGAAATACTCATATTTTTAAAAATGCAAATATAAATACACGAGGACGGTTCATATTTAAATTATAATTTATTGTTTATTTGAAAAGTAATATGAGATTAATAATTTATATATAGTTATTTTTCAATTCATCATCCCTCCGTTTCAAAGCACTGGCACCATCTTTCTGGTAACAGCTTCGATGACTTCCTCATTGGAACGAAACTTTTGCCCTCTTAGAACCAAACAAATGAAAGTCAGAGGAGGCGAGGTCCGGAGTTGGCTTGCAGATGGAGGTGAATGGTCGGCTTTAGTTTTTGAATTGTAGCAATTATATGAGTGTCGACGTAAGGACGCGCATTATCCTGTAAGAAGCCGACAGATGCTGGCGTTTTTATGCTTATTTCGTATGGCTTTTTCGAGTAATATTCTATGCTTATAGTCCCCTGCTCTGTTACAAAATAAACGTGTATTAAACCTTTCATATTCCAGAAGAATGAAGCAGAAACTTGTTTTTGACAGATAAAGGATGCCACCACTGCACATCGATGTTGTGTTGTTGGGTTATGGGATAAAATGGTATACCGAGGTTAAAATGGTGTACCCACGTTTTATCAGTAGCAAAAACAGACTGTAAAAAGTCCACTTATCTTCAAATTGTGCCAGTAGTAAATGGATCACCTGCATGTATTTCTCTGTCAGTATTTGCGGAATCCAATGTGCGCATACTCTCCGATAATGAAGTTGTATTATGATACAGTTATCTTAACTGCCAACAGTGATACTTAATTTAAAAGCGTCAGATACTTAATATCAGGCAGCGTGGTCCAAAGATCATTCTGGACAAGTGTGTTGGTCCTGTCATCCGTCTCTACTGTTGTCGGTGGTTTTTGACGTTGTACAGTAAGTGCGATTAATTTTTGACACATTCTTGGCCACTTTTAAAAGCTTTACACTACAGACGTTTCTCTGACAACGTTCCTTCACCATACTACCTTTTACATTTTCCACTTCACTTTAACGTACTTGAAATTCGTTCTTGAATGTCTCGCTTGGCGTCTTGTATCTTATGTTCTGTGGTGCAGTTTCGTAACAAAAGGTTACAGATAACCTAGTAGAATACGGTTATCAACTATATCGCTTTATAACTACAGCAATTCTTCAAGGAATAATCTGGTATCAAAGTGTCTTCATTAGCATTAGAAATATTAATGTATTCAATCCAGGAATTTAGTGGTCAACTTAAAATAAGGGTTTTATCCAGGGGTTTTCTTTCTAATACGTCGCCAAGCATCGAATATGCATGAGTGTGTTACCTACACATGCTAGCTTAATGTAAGTTGTGCTGATAGCAAAGGATCGTGTTATACTTTGTGCCCCTTTCGTTACTGTGTTGTTGCCGTTTGCTCGCTTTTAGTAATTATCTAAATTTCAAACTTATTTAACTTTGTAGCTTAAACACACGGTGTTTTCTACGTATCTGTTTTGAACAAAATAAACGTATTTCTAAAAATATCAAGAGCAAGCTAAGTATCTCTATCAGCGCGTGCTGTTAATTTTCAATTTACTGTATAAAGAATAATTCTTGGAAATAATTGTAAGTATAGTAATACTCACTGTCGTTAGTATTTCAATTTAAATTGCAGGTTTTTTTTCTTTAAATTAAAAGTAATTAGAATTTCAATGCATTAGATTAGCATCAGTAGAATATATTAAAATTGTTTCGTTTCCCAGCACGTTGAAAATAGTTAAATTTCCTTGAAACCTACAGTTATAAATTAGCTACACGTTTGACTTCAAAAATATTTAATAAAATAACTGAATCAAGGAAACAAAGTTACTATGGAAAATCCTGATGACGCGTTCTCACAATTTACCTCTTTCAGCTGTAGCAAAAATTTGCTTATTCGCTGAGTAATATTTTTTAATACTAATATTTGCTATGCTAAGTAATGTGTTACTTAACTATTTTTAACACTTCTCAGTCTTATTGGTCAAGAAAGATCAATTTTTAACTATAATCTAGAAAAAATCGAGAAGTCAAATGATAGAGACGATGAACAGACAAAAAGTAATAAATTTAAATAATAACACCTAAAAGGTTAAGGTATATCTAATTCCTAAGTAACTGCGCCATGATTGAAACGTGATCATTTAATTTCTGTTCACCTAACATTATGATTTAACAGGTAACCACGTTTGGACTATATAACCGGTTCAGATAGGCCTATATAACCAGCATTTTACTTTTTCCGTCAGCGTTGTAGGTAAGCCATTTGAAAATACAGCCAAGGTCTATATTTCTGTTATATTGATTATACAAACTTCCGTGATTTTTCATTTATTACAGGAAAAACTGTTTCAGCTTTTATAGAGATAAAAAATAGAGATAAATTTTACTTTTTCATCATAACCTTACTTCGTGCATTAGGCCCAAGGCCGAAGCATTACTCTTAGCCGTGGTGCAGCTTACAGCACACAACCGTTGAAATTTAAACCGCGTACATTCAACCGTAGTCACGAACTGACTCCGGTGGCGAGATGGTTTGTGTGTTAATATGTCACTAAGACCCGGATTCCTTAGCCAGTTTGACGAATACCCCAACAGCAGCGTGAGGGGTTGGGCCGATTTGAACTTGAGCCGAATCCATATTAAAACCTGACGAACGAACGTCAAACAAATCGTACTTCCTATCACTGAGCTACATCGTTTTGTAATTTGCACTAGATAAATTGAGCCCCGTATGTAGGGTTTTCCATCAAATCCTTGGAGCCAATTAAAATTGTGCAACTCGTAACTCAGTTCTTTGTAAGTTTCAAATTATGTTTAAATCTTTATTTGTTGTTAAATTGCATGATTTTTATGATAACCGCCAATATAGAATAACTAATCTATAAAATATTATACAAAAACATTAAGTAGCTAGTGTCATAAATTTCAACGGAAATCGTATCAGATTCTACGCGGGAATGTTCGCGTACAATTCAAACGTGGCGCGCAGGCTGGTGGTTGCAGGCCGCTTGCAACTTCAACAATAAATGGCAGACTTTACTACACAACCATATGGGAGGACGTGCGCTATTCTGTACAATTGTTCTGTGTTCCCAATGTAAGCTTGGTGGTTGCAAAGTTTCTACAACTCCACTAGTAGCGTTGTAGCGCAACTTTGTGTCATGAAATCAACACAGCCTTCTTGATTTATAAGTTGTGTCAGGTTTAGTGTTTACGTTGGTTCAAGGTAAACGTTATCCGTTGTTTGAGGTTATAAAATTATAGTAATAATTTACTATTGTCAAACTGTGATTGTGATAGTTCAATGTCTTTTAACCCCCCTCCTGTCCATTCAACCAACTACTGCAACCACCAAAATTTGGAACCACCAGCCGCCACTGATGATAGTTCTCATTCAGTCAGTGCTTATGCTGTGAATACCAACCGACTGCCAAATACGATTTCGTGTATAATAACATAATTATATATACATAATTATTAGCCATAATAACGTAATTAGCCATACATCCAGATGAAATGTTATTCTCATCTAAAATTACTCTCATGCAGTTTCCCATAGTCTGAAATTTCTGTCAGATGAACTCTAATTTACCTAATTCCTTGGGGGCCGTTCTTGTTTAAGGCAAAGTGTCAATCATATTGGAAAGACAGAGTAGTATATCTTAACCAATAAATGAATACAAATCTCCCTTCAATAGTGAGTACAAAACTCGGTTGTTATTTGTAAAACGATGTTTAGGTTTTGTAAATTTAATGAGGCTGCAACTATTAGTCAGTAGATTATACCCACATCGTTAAAGCTGAAGAACGTTGAAAGGAAATATTTAAGACCCAAGACAAATTAAATTAGGAACTCAATTTATGGTGTTTCGTAATTTAGGAATATAACTTTGAGACGATTAGGATCTTCTTTTGACAGAATTATTATTCCGCTGAATTCATGTTTAACGTTTTGGTACACACATTAAGTCTAAACGCTTTGACAGTAATTAGTGGGTATTGTGTACTGTTTAAGTAAAAGCGCCTAATTAGTCTATCATACACTCTACTATCAATTAAACTGTCGGCCAAGTATTCCATTAAATATCAGTGTGATATCTTGATTATATTGTAACAGCGATATGTTATTTTAACTACGTGAATTGAAAGGCTAAGGGTAACAACTATAAGAGACTGTAACAAACCATTAACATTACATTAACTATTACCCGACAGCATTAGTTCCACCCGATTTGCTCCAAGTACCAATAAATGTTTATGTAGCAATTTAAATAAAAAATGACTTTAATATCTTTATCAATGTTATTACATGTTTATTATTATATTCTCATATTGTCGATTTCGTAATATCTTGGGCTTGAGCACACGCGTGCGTGCGTGCGTGTGGATTAAGGAAACAGGTTTATTTATTTAATAAATTGTGGTGTTATTTGGCATTATTGCTTGAAATGTTTATTGTTCGTTTAAGGACTATTTCAATAAAAAACCGACGAGACCTTTACAAAATAAAAAATGGTGTAACGGCATCACGCAGATACACTTTTTGTATACACTGTAAGAATAGGCCTATGTATGATTACTAGTGTACTCTATACTTTGGAGTATTCGTAAAAACACAAAGAGCACGGCCATAAGCCTGGCGTTATGTAGGGTCTAGAGGTATTCGAGTCGCGCACAGCCGAGGTTATTTTTGACAGAGGAGTTACGTATAATTATGTATAACTTAACCGATACACCGTATAAGAAGGTTTATTAGAGTTCTAGAACTAGAAAAAATTAGTACTAAACAAAATCTTTGAAAACTGTGGAACGTCATGGACAATGAAAATAAAGTACGCAAAAGCTTGCAGTAAACGATTTAGCTTTGTCTTATTTTACTGAAGACATATTCATTTAGGCTAATACTTGAATGATACTGTTATTGGGTTGAGTTAGCGTAAAATTATCGGAGTGTGTATTTAATATCTCCCAGATGGCTGAATTATTATCCTGTCTGTAATAACGACACCTCTCTCTACGAAATTAATATAAAATCGCTGAACTCCATGCGGAGTTGTATATTTTCAACAGCTAAAATACTTGCGGCTACATGAGCATATGGAAAATATTACATTACCACAACCTGTTTTACAAACTTCTATCGTAATGTAACATACATTTTTCGTGAAAAGGCTACTCAAAAATTAAACATATTTAAGTTAATTGGCTACAGGTATTTGCGTGCTTATCTGTGAAAAGAATTACATAATAGTTTCTAAATGTCAATTTGAATACCTACGTAATAGTATATCAGGTTTTCTCACTGGTGAAAACTTGAATTGTTTGATTGCAGGAGCAAGGAGTGTATCTGCAGCTGTTCCGACTGCGACTGCGGCAGTCATTATCAGGGTAGATGCCGACGAGGTCTCTGTCATTCTGTCGGGTGTAAAGCGCTGGCACCGTCAATGAGAATGACGGCCTCAGTCACAGTCGAAACCGCTGCAGTAATATGAAAAATTTGAACACGGCCCTACAACCTAAATAGTTCAATTTTGCATCAATCTGTATAAAAATTGTAATATTTTTCACGAAAAAATATTAAAATTAGAATAATAGAGAATAGTAACCTAACAAATTTAAATTCAGCGAGATTGTAATATTAAAAAGTAAGTGTTAAGTGTATTTTGTCATTGCGGAGGGCACTTAAATTCTCATACAGATTACTCTGTGCGACAAAATACATCACATCACAAAATGGTAAATACGAATGACTATTAGTAATGACTGTACTCAGTTTTTGTAAAAATAGAATGTTTGTTAATTTTTCTGTAGCCATTATATAGTTGGAATATAGGCTTCATGCGGGTTTGTATATTACGAGTCATTATATATACATGTATACTTTTAGTATATTTATAATTCAACAAATAGACTGATCAGATGCACACTTTCACAACAGTTCTGAACATGAATATTAATTGTTTTTTTATTAAATTAGTCATATATTAATTAACTTATTGAGGAAAGTGTTAAACCTAAAAAAGAACATACTTTTACCTCAATCATTACTATGTTTTTGTTGTCCCTTCCATTTCTTGAACAACGATTAAAAATAAAATTCCTTATTATAAGTAGGCCTATAACACTACTGACTCAAAACACAAAGTTTTTATTGGTAAAAATTTTACATCGCTTATAGCCTGAACCAGTTTTCGCTTATTATAAGCTTCGTCAGACGTATTATGAGCCTCTGACGAAGCTTATAATAAGCGGAAACTGGTTCAGGCTATAAGGTAACAATTTTACATTTTTACCAATAAAAAAAATTTGTGTTCAAGTCAGTAGTGTTATAATTATAATTAGTTAATTAACGGACACGTCATAGACAACAAAATCCAAGAATAAAATTATTCATATATTCTATGCATACGTTCCAAAAATATTATTCTGTAGCAAAAACAACACCTCTTAAATCGTTTGTTTAGCATATTTAAATTAGTTTTACATTAAAGAACAAATCATGGCCTTAGTAGTTCAAAATGTTTTGTTGTTGTAAGAGAATCAAATTATTTTAAATTTGTATACTGTTAAAATAACTACTTTTTTAATTTATACAAAAAATTATTTTTAAAAATTTCAAAAAGACCCTTCTTTGTAGATATTATGACAAGTTGCGGATATTTATGGTTGGTAAATGTAAAAAACAAATACTGTAATCTTTTTCAGTAAACGCAAACATTTGTTACTAATTCATACTAATATAATAGGGACATATAACATACTATATAACATATAACATATTATAATAGTATATACAATATAATGTATATACTGTATACAGACATATATTGTCCTACCTATATACTGAACCTACGTTTTTTACTTTTTTTATTTTTATGTAATATCTAAAAATTATGTTATTGTTTTAAGGTAACTAGGGTTAAAACCATCTGAAATCTGGTGTCTTGGAAATTTATTGAAAATACTGTGGATATCAGGCACAGAGATGAAGAAATTCTTACTAAGTAGTTGAAAGAAGAAAGACATTGTAAAGCGAAGAGGCGCACTTATTATCGAACGAATTATCGAAACATGAACGAATGTTTAAATAAAGTGGCATGAACGAATTATCGAAATAGTAATTGTAGGAGCGTCACAATGAGATGAAACGATATTAGGAAGATCAGAGATTTGGTAAATTAATCAAATTATAAATGATGCGAATTCCTATAAAGAAATGAGGCGGAAGGCTCAGTAGCAACCCGTGTGGTGAACGACTACCAGCCAGTCTGCTGACTGAGGACCAAAAGAAGAATATTAGAGTGTCGCAATGTTTACTGTAAAAGATTGTAAATTCCGTTTGTGAAGGAGCTAAATTTAATTTTTTAACACTTTTTAAGTGATATAAAGATGTGGGTAACTTCATTGTGTACAGGAATTGTGGACAAAAGAATATTTTCCATCGTCGTAAACAGTTGTAAATTACATCTACTCATTTTATTTCTAATCACTCGTAGTTTTAATCTGGGAGACATTACGTCGATCACGATGAACCGGGGACTGACATCCCGGTTGATTTTAATATTAGTATTTGAGTAATGGTTGTTACTTCGTGAAATGAAATTAACGTAGACAGACTTTCCTAACTATATTTAATAGCTGAATTTTACTGAGAATGCATATGTGTAAAAGGTTACCTTAGGAATCTCGGTTTAAAATACTTGCGAACAATGGATAGGTGGCGTACCTAATGTTTCTGGTTTATGTAAATTCATACAATATACGTATGTGTTGTTCTGTGTTTGTGTCTGTGTTTGTGTCTGTGTCTGTTTCTGTGTCTACATATGTGTGATGTGTTTGTGTTATTACGCGATTCTTAAAATTATTATTAATCGATGGCGCAATATAAAATTGTTTACGTTGCAACCACAGCAGGAATACTTCTTGCTGGAATCGTGAGTACTGTTTTATTATCATTATTATTACTATTATTATTATTTAAGCAATATATTTGTTTAACTAATATTTGGTGTTTCGAAGATATCTATTTGTTAATGACAGATTTATCTCTGTAGTCATTTTTTGTTCGCCTGAAGACGGCCTCTGATTCTATAGAAATAGAGACGTCGTGTTTCTTGATTGTAAGTCACGATTAAGTCACGACGGCTAATGTCCTAAACCTTATAACTTGTAATCTGTTATTCTGGTCCTGCAAATGTATTCGTGGACAAGTAGTTCATACAATAGAGAGTTTAGTTTTCAACTAAAAACAGTACTGATAACGTTTTATATCACTAAATGTTTTTATTTTTCGTTAAAAGTTTTAACTAAAACTATTGTAGCGTGACGAGAGTACATATAATCAAATCTTCTATATATACAGACACACACACACACACAAACGTAAACATAGCTGACTTTTAACTGTGAAATTAAAAGCAATTTATAATAAGAACAAGCCGATGCCTCCCAGAAATTTGATTAAAAAGAAGTTTATGATTACCTATATAATTTTTTTAAAAATCAACAATATACTTTCTTTTCAAAAAAAAAAAACTATATGTGCGATTGTGTTGACGCAGTTAATCAATATGTAGTTAGATTCCAGGCCAAAATAATAGTCATACATTACATCAGCTGGTAAAATATTTACATTTTTTAAAATGTAGCCTATTTAATTTTATTTTAATTGATAATAATTTATTATCTTTCTGTTTTTTGACATTTTTGCAATAAACACTGTTTTTTGTGTTTTTTGCAGGAAACATTTTTTTTCTTTTTTTTTCATATTATCGTTATGGTCCTCTAAAATGCTGCCGTTCTTATTTTCGATTCTACGTTAGAGTAGGATAGCGTACTCAGTACCTCGCAAAGTTTATGATGTTTTAGGGGCAACGGCAGGTCGTAATAAATTTACAGTTCATTTTTTGCAGGTCAGTTTAGGATAAGCCTTTCTATATGTGTGGTAGAGCTATAGAGGTTAATTCCAATATTTGTCCGAAAGGAATACACTTCACAGGAGATAAATCTGTTCCCTAAAGCTGTCAACAAACACAATAAATTCTGCACAGCAGAGGATGTTTTTGTTTTTCAGTTCTGTGATATTTTTTGTAGTCTATTAATAGCAAAAATATTTAAGCAAAACTGTTATTAACATCATAAATTATTAGTTCGCTTCAAAACTTAGTTTGTGTTTAAGTTACAGCGGTTACCCCGGGGACCGGAGACGTAACATTACATATTTAAAAAAGTGTACATGTAAACCTATTTAGAAATAAATGTAGTTTTTTGTAGATCTGTAAATATTTTTATTACGTTAGTTTTCAATTTTTAATTGTTAATAAACTTTTGGTTTATGCTTCAAATACCCAAGATGTTGGCCTATAAATAGAAAATACACATTACTATATTTTAAAATTTTATATATATTCAATTTTATATTTTAAAATACTATGTGTAAAAGTAACAGTTCACATTCTAAATTCCATAAGAGTTTAGTTTCAGGAAACCGTTAATAGTAAAATTGAAAGTATAGAACGTAGAACAAAATGATGTGTAACACCTTGAGTAGGCATTTTGAAATAAAATTAGAAACTGCACCAGCTTTAACTTTCTTCTAGACAAGAATAGCCCCACACTTGCTTGACAGTGAAGTCTCGTTACATTATACGACCACAGTATCCTAACGTATTTTTTTGCATTTTTTTTTTAAGGTCAAGTAGAAACAATATTATCCTATAGTCTATTCCGCCAAGCTTTATATAAACCTTGCACCAAGTCTATGAATATTAAAGGACAAAACTTTTTTTTCGGAAACATTACTAATTATAAGCCTATATTTTTTTGATCTAAACTGATATCGCTTTTCTCTCTCACTGAGCTATGTAACGCTGTGTTTCTGTCTCGCTGTGCTATGTATGTTTTATATATATATATATATATATATATATATATATATAAAATGGATAATGTTTCTTTATTTTCTTTGAAATGGTTAAACAATTGTTTCTTTCAACTGTCATAATATTTATACTGTATTCTAAAGCTATTTATTATCAGAGGTTTACGTAATGATCGGAAAAGCAAATCATACTAACTTATCTACAGTGCGATAAGGCTCACACACATTACGCGTATTGAAAGGCGTTTCTACTTCAAAGCACTCGTGTACACATTTACCACAAAATAGAAGACTGATGGATTGTTCAAATGATTTCGTAAATGCCCTTTCATATAAAAGTAGGGGCACATTCAATATATCGTATCATCGAATATATCATCCAATTCATATGCTTGCTTACACATACACATGCCTAGTGCATGTCTTTAATGTACTCTGTAAGCTAATGTCTGTTTAGGTTTGTTAAGACGATATAATTAAATATATAGATATAGAGAGGATATACTCACACATCCTCTTATATCAAACGTAATTTAAGTATACTCAGTACCTGACTGAACATTTTTACTCGATTCTACCTCGTAAATTACAATTAATTAAAGAGGTTAAATTAAACTATTTGTTCTTTAACTGGGCGCAGACATTCAAAGTCTTAAAGTACTTGTAACCTGAAGTGTTTCACAATAATCGATTCAATTCAGTCTCTGTAATAAGTGGTTTCTCTTATAATGTCCGATATATAACCTTTGCGTTATTTTGTGTCTCAGCTGCAGCCCGCAAAAAGTAACGTCTCTAGAAAGTTTAAACTTTGCATAGACAAAATCATGTATAGGACTACCTTCAGGTGGCGTACAAACATGTAGAAGATAGTAATAAATATCGAAGGATGCTGCCGTAACATGTATCTACAATTTAGCACCAGAGGAATTGCAGAGGTTGTAATAAACTTTAGTATGATCACAAATAAAATATCGGTATGGAGAACCATACATGACTTCCATGTTCTAAGATTTATATTTAAAATCATATTCGAAATGAAATATTTCCATAGAAACTACGTCTTTCTACTTATTGCTTCAGCATTAACCACAGTACTGTGGTCACTAACGTATACCACCTCACGTTTTCGCACTCGATTTTCACCGATGATGGCAGTCGATGGCACTGCCGAAAAGTGTGGTTTTGCAGAAAACATTGAACTACGGCTAAAGAGCCCGGGAAGCAATTTTAACAAATACTACTTCTTTGTTGCCGATAACGTAGTACACATATAAAAATTCTGCCCTCCACCTTCAACTATAATTTTTAACAATAGACAATTACCCCCACCCCGTTCACCTAACCTCTTCATTTATAGATATTTCATCTACGTTTCTACAGTGGATTACTATGAGCTTCTTATCAGGATACTTTATTTTTAAAAATTAAGTACTTTACTCTTGTTAAATCATAATATGTTTCAGGTAAACTACCCCTTTCTCTTAACCGATCTTCTCCAAAATCAACAGACCTTCCGTCCTCTACAATTTAGGGAAGCATGCAAAAAAATATTTGATTCTGTTTGAATGTGCGGCAGTTATCGTTCGTCATGGAAACATTTCTCTTGTTACAACATAAATTTGTTGCAGGTAAACTACCCCTTTCCCTTAACTGATCTTCACCAAAATCAATAGACCTTGAGCTCTCTGCAACTCAGGAAAGAGTGCAAAAAATTATTTGATTCTCATTGAATTTTCGGCAGTTATCGTTCGTCATAAAAAAATTACCCTTGTTAAAACATAAAATGTTGCTGGTAAACTACCCCTTTCCCTTAACCGATCTTCACCAAAAACGACAAGCCTTGGGTACTCTACAATTCAGGCTTGTATGCAAACAATTATTTGATTCTGTTTGAATTTGCGGCTGTTATCGTTTGCCATAGAAAACACCCTTGTTAAAACATAAAACGTTGCTGGTAAACTACCCTATTCCATTAACCGATCTTCACCAATAACAATAGGTCTTGAGAACTCTACAATTCAGGGCTGTATGCAAAACATTAGTTGATTCTCTTTGAATTTACGGCAGTTATCGTTCGTCACAGAAAAAATACCCTTGTTAAAACATAAAACGTTGCAGGTAAACTACCCCTTTCCCTTAACCGATCTTCACCAAAAACAATAGATCTTTAGTACTCAACAAAGCAGGGCTGTATGCAAAAACGTATTTGATTCTGTTTGAATTTGAGGCTCTTATCGTTTGCCACAGGCAATACCCTTTTAAAACATAAAACGTTGCAGCTAAACTACCCCTTTCCCTTAACCGATCTTCACAAACACCAATAGGTATTGAGAACTCTACAGTACAGGGCTGTATGCAAAACATCATTTGATTCTGTTTGAATTTGCGACTGTTATCGTTTACCATAGAAAAAGTAAACACTTTTCGGAAAACGACTTTTTTCATGTTTTGAGTGTAGTAGAATCAGAATCTGCAATAATCTCGAACACGATTTTTTTTTGCCATCACCATACTTCCATTCCTTAAGGAATATGGAAGTAAAAATTACCTTTGATAAAAAACCGTTGCAGGTAAACTACCCCTTCTCCTTATCCGATCTTCACCAAAAACGATAGGTCTTGTGAACTCTGCAATTCAGGGCTGTATGCAAAATATTATATGATTTTGTTTGAATTTTCGGCTGTTATCGTTTGCCATACAAAATACCCTTCATAAAACAAAAATATCGGTATGGAGAACCATACATGACTTCCATATTCTAAGATTTATATTTAAAATCATTTTCAGCCAAACAGCCAGGGAAGGAATTTTAACAAAAAAATACTTCTTTCTTGCCAATAATGTAGTACACATATAAAAAATATTATCCCCTCCCCCTTCAACTATAATTTTGATTTATAGAAAATTACCCCCAGCCCGTTCAACTAGCCTCTTCATTTATAGATATTTCATCTACGTTTCTACAGTGGATTATTAAGATCTTATCAGGATACTTTATCAAAATTAAGTACTTTACTCATGTTACAACAAAAAATGTTTCAGGTAAACTGCCCTTTCCCCGTAACCGATCTTCACCAAAATCAACAGACATTGAGTCCTCTATAGCTCAGGCACATATGTAAAAAATTATTTGATTCTGTTCGAATTTACGGCAGTTATGGTTCGTCATATAAAAAATTACCCATGTTAAAACATAAAACATGAGATTTATAAAACATATCTAAGATTTATATTTAAAATCATTTTTGAAATAAAATATTTTCATAGAACCTACTAACGCTGGGGAAATCTGAGGAACCAATCAGAGTTGGGCCTACCTGTCACTCTGCTGAATTTGGTGGAAAGGCCTGTCACTGTCGTTAAAGTATCAGCCTTGACAGGGTCCTCTTTTTCTGCAAAATGGGAGAGGAGGCTTGAGATGGAGTGAGTGACATGGTCCCCACCTCAATGAAGAACCCATTGTTTTATAAAAATATATTTAAATTTTGAAAACTGAAAATTCTTTTCTTGTTGTAAATATTTATATTTTATAATCAAAATGACTTTATCAAAAAACAAACATCATTTTTTTATAATAAGTACTTACATATGTTTCTTAATATGCTTACTTTTTCTTCAATGTTGATGATCATTTCCAAACATTCTGACAAAATTGTATCTACAGAACAGTTAACATTCCCCAGGTTTCCATTTCTGCTAATTTCTCATTACACCTTCCACTGACGTATTATTAACCATTTCATAAACTATCGTATAATCTTTTCAGATTTTGTGGTACAAAATCTGAAATTTTCAGATTGCCTGGCAACAAAAATATTTTATTTTCAACAATTACCATTGTTTGAAAAAGTTTAAATGAATTTTCAAGTACTTTACTCTTGTTAAAACGTAAAAGGTTGCAGGTAAACTACCCCTTCCCCTTAACCGATCTTCACCAAAATCTAAAGGCCTTGAGTCCTCTACAATTCACTGACGTATGCAAAAAATTATTTGATTCTGTTTGAATTTGCGGCAGTTATCGTTTGCCATAGAAAATACGCTTGATAAAAAACGTTGCTGGTAAACTACCCCTTCCCCTCAACCGATCTTCACCAAAAACAATAGATCTTGAGTACTCTACACATCAGGGCTGTATGCAGAAGATTATTTGATTCTGTTTGAATTTGCGGCTGTTATCGTTTGCCATAGAAAATACCCTTGTTAGAAAAATGTTGCAGGTAAACTATCCCTTTCCCTTAACCGATCTTCACCAAAAACAATAGGTCTTGAGAACTCTACAATTCAGGGCTGTATGCGAAACATTATTTGATTCTGTTTGAATTTGCGGCTGTTATTGTTTGCCAAAAAAAAAATTTCCCTTGATAAAAAAAAACCGTTGCTGGTAAACTACCCCTTCCCCTCAACCGATCTTCACCAAAAACAATAGGTCTTGAGTACTCTACACATCAGGGCTGTATGCAGAAGATTATTTGATTCTGTTCGAATTTGCGGCTGTTATCGTTTGCCATAAAAAATACCCTTGTTAGAAAAACGTTGTTGGTAAACTACCCCTTTCCCTTAACCGATCTTCACCAAAAACAATAGGTCTTGAGAACTCTACAATTTAGGGCTGTATGCAAATAATCTTTTGATTCTGTTTGAATTTGCGGCTGTTATCGTTTGCCATAGGAAATACCCTTGTTAAAACATAAAACGTTACAGGTAAACTACCCCTTCCCCTTAACCGATCTTCACCAAAAACAATAGGTCTTGAGAACTCTACAATTCAGGGCTGTATGCGAAACATTATTTGATTCTGTTTGAATTAGCGGCTGTTATCGTTTGCCAAACAAAAAAATTTCCCTTGATAAAAAAACCGTTGCAGGTAAACTACCCCTTTCCCTCAACCGATCTTCACCAAAAACAATAGGTCGCGAGTCCTCTACAAATCAGGGCTGTATGCAAAAAATTATTTGATTCTGTTTGAATTTGCGGCAGTTATCGTTTGCCATAGAAAAAAAATCTACAGACAGACACACAGGCACACAGACACACAGACAGACACACAGACAGACAGACACACACACAGACACTTTTCGGAAAACGACTTTTTTCATGTTTTTAGTGTAGTAGAATCAGAATCTGCAATAATCTCCAACACGATTTTTTTTGCCATCACCATACTTCCATTCCTTAAGGAATATGGAAGTAAAACGTGGCCGGTAAACTACCTCTTTCCCTTAAACGATCTTCACCAAAAACAACAGGTCTTTACTACTCAAGAAATCAGGGCTGTATGCAAAAACGTATTTGATTATATTTGAATTTGCGGCTGTTATCGTTTGCCATGGAAAATACCCTTGTTAAAACATAAAACGTTGCCGGTAAAGTACCCCTTTCCCTTAACCGATCTTTGCCAAAATCAACAGATCTTGAGAACCCTACAATTTATGGCTGTATGCGAAACATTATTTGATTCTGTTTGAATTTGCGGCTGTTATCGTTTGCCAAACAAACAAAATTACCCTTGATAAAAAAAAACCGTTGCCGGTAAACTACCCCTTTCCCTCAACCGATCTTCACCAAAAACAATAGGTCGCGAGTACTCTACAAATCAGGGCTGTGTGCAAAAAATTATTTTATTTTGTTTGAATTTGCGGCTATTATCGTTTGCCATAGAAAAAATCTACAGACACACAGACACACACACAGACACTTTTCGAAAAATGACTTTTTTTCATGTTTTGAGTGTAGTACAATCATATTCTGCAATAATCTCGAACACGATTTTTTTTGCCATCACCATACTTCCATTTCCTTAAGGAACATGGAAGTAAAATCAAGAAATTTTGAGGAAATATAAGCCACCTTTACAAAAAGTGCATACCCGAAGAATGAAGTTACGGTTTCTTTTAGACGTAATACAGAACAAATTTTTTGCGTAATTTTGTTTCTAAAATCGAGTTAGAAAACTTTATTTCTATCCGAAGTACGAAGACAACGCTAGTTGATTACAATAAAAGCTCATTGCATCAATAATGTTTGCACTTCAATTATAGAAAACACTACGGAGAATAAACAAGTATCAATTACTTAACAAATCTAGAACAAAAGTTACTTATTTTTTGAACGGTGAAATGAGTTTTCAGTATTAACTCGACAACTGGTCAACGATCTCGAAGGCAGAGGAGGAAAATTCCCAACGGCGGAGAGACCGGAATAGCCTAGGAGGTGGGTCTCCGAATGAAACCCAAGACAGGTCTGGAGGCTCGAAGGTGGCTGCCCCACCACCGGACTTTACTGCAGTCGAGTTGGTAGACCATTAAGTACCTTCAATCGTCTAAAAAGAAAAAGCCGTACTGGAGTAAAAGTTAATGAATGAGGACATGCGTTATGAGTTAGATGTCCGACCAGTGAATAACATGGTGAGGATTGATCACGTAACCAGAAATAGACAGAAATGACTTAATCACGTAGAACGTATGGACCCATCAAGAATACCACACATAAGTGTCAAATATATGCCTAAAAGTAGAAGAAATTTTGGACGGCCGATGAAAAAAAAATATGGAGAGATCAGTTGTAACAACGGACGACGTAATAGTGTCTGAGCCTTATACTTGCGAAGAAGAAGAAGAAGAAGAAGAAGAAGAAGAAGAAGAAGAAGAAGAAGAAGAAGAAGAAGAAGAAGAAGAAGAAGAAGAAGAAGAAGAAGCTCTCGACCGTTTGCATTTGTCTGACTGTCAAGTCTCTGTGTCTAGGGTATGTCTCACAACAACTTTTGATTGCACAAACCGGATGTTCGTAAACCTTAGCAAGCCCAAAACTTACCAAAGCAATATACCTTTACCCCACAGAGTCCTCTTGTTTTTTTTTTTTTTTTTTTATCCACCCAAAAATAAGAAGAAGGGGACAAAATTGCGAGAGATTAAAATTTTAAAACTAGCAAAAACCCATGAGTGCTATTAAATTATAGAAAATTTTAATCACGATCTGAATACAGTGATCAGTTTTTAATTTTTAAAATTTCTAAATTGTGTGATGTTAAGCCTAAAAGATATTAACATTTTTTAAAGTAACAAAACCCGTTCCTTTAGGCTATTAAATTTAACAGAATTTTAACTAAATATTGAATATACAGGATGGCTCAGAGAAACCAAAATGTTTGGAAATAATATTAAAAAAATAATGTTTGAGAATAAATTTATTCATGTAAATTAATTGTACAAACTATGCCAGTTAAGAAAAAAATACCGTTTATTTTTTGAAGATGGTGCCTTGTTACAGTTCCATGTACATTACATAGCAGTCTCTGACTACACTTTGCATGGTGCGACGCAGTACAGGGATGGAAATGTTGGCGACTTCTTTAAGAATCTTGGCGGCTTTTAGAGTCGTTGTTGTAGCAGGTCAACTACAGTACACACAAGAGGTTACAAGCTGTCAGATCAGGGAATTTGGAAGCCGTAAAGTGTTACTATTTCTCGAAATTACGCAGTCGCCAAACAACTGACGAAAAACTACCATTGATACTACAATGAGATTTTAAGTGGGTGTGAGGGCGTGTGAGGTTGATCCGACTTACTGAAGCCAGGCATTTGCAATTATTGGTACTGTCCCAATAACCGTACTCACACTGATTTTCTATATTTCGATTATGCGATTATTGGGATTGATATGTTGTGAATATTGCATAATTATATTTGGACAATAAAAATCGTGAAAATTTGTTTGCGTATATTATAAAATAGTTTGTTGAAGATTGTCACATTTTTTCCAAAAATCTTTCTAGCAATAATATATCTCCGATGTGTGCCTGTGACGCCAAAATATGGCGTTGTTAGTTAACATGCAAGCTACAATTACATATGGAAGCCACGTATATTATAAAATAGTTTGTTGAAGATTGTCATATTGTTTACGATAAATCTTTCTAGCAATAATATAACTCCAATGTGTGCCTGTGACGCCAAAATATGGCGTCGTTAGTTAACATGCAAACTATAATTATTACACATGGAAGCCATTTACAACTCATTATGTTACATACTACAATAAATGTAGTTTTTAAAGTTACTTCAATCAGCTCTGAGTTGTTTTAAGTACAAGAAAAGCAGTAATTTTACATTCAAGAAAAGAGTTGTTTGGATTTATTATTTTCTTATTCAGTTATTGTTTTAGTATACAAAATTATCAAATTTCTTGTCAACTTTTGAGGAAACAAAAATTCATTTCATTTGACAGTAGGTGCTCAGCTAACTGGTAAATGTTACAAGTGGGAAAAGGTAAAACTAAACTTACACACAAGCAGAAAAACACACACACACTCATAACAAAGACGTGTTACTCAGGAAACTGTATTTTACACTTTTAACGTGTTGATTAGGAATCTGCATGTTTTTAGTACATTTTATGCTGTATATTTTTAATAAGATTTAAACTAATAGATAACACACTTTTTCCCTTGTGTCTTGGAAACAGTTGATGCGGTTTTTTTCCTCCCTCAACTCAGAATAAAACTAAGTTTTGTAAGATGTCTGCAAGTAACAGATTAGAGAAACCCTGTAAACACACGCCTGTGGGTAGACTACAGATAATGATGCTGATGATGGCGGTAGTAGTGATGCAATGGATTACACAATTCATTCGCTTGATAAGTTTTGTTCCACTTTTACAGTTACGATTTATCTCTCAGCTGAACCAATCGAATTTTTGATTTAAAACTTCATAGCCATAACATTGAATTACCAATCAGTAATTCCTTCCTCGTATTTATTGCTATGTATTACATAAGTACATATATAATTATGTACACATAATTTGTGTGTGTGTGTGCGTGTGCGAGCATGGAGGGCAACGATCAATCAGTCCAGCCAGGCGTCACCCAACACAAATATTTATTTGTGGTGGAAAATTAGGCATTATCTCTCACATAGACATCAACTGCTTTTTGTGTTCTTCAAGACTTAAGGCTTAAGCAGAGAAATTTCTTCGAAATGATTTTCATACAGATAAAAATTTATTTTTTTAGCTAAATAGAGACGTTTTATTTAACGCAAAAATCTTCTGTAAGTTTCTAATTGTGTATTGATATTATTTTTTTGGAAATACACTTACTATTCATCATTATGATTATTCAAATATGATTATGCAGATCATTTATAACCTATTAATTTTGTCACTCATATGACTAATTATTCATTTAGTTTGTATTATTAACTATATTACCTAAATAATCGAAACATTTGATAAAGAAGCCTAGTATTCATTCATCAGTTAGAACAATAACTTGTTACAATATGGATACCTATAAAATAAATTAATATCACATTTATAATTATAATTTCACTGTGCTGAAAATAAAGTTGTGATACATAAATTTTAATAATTTCATTATTTT
The DNA here is from genome assembly GCA_034769895.1 of Magicicada septendecula. Lineage (NCBI taxonomy): Eukaryota > Metazoa > Arthropoda > Insecta > Hemiptera > Cicadidae > Magicicada > Magicicada septendecula. Next base: position 430,331,495 of record CM068369.1, on the reverse strand, counting down.
GAACAAACAATAATTTAATTTGCTCTCCTTTGTAGTCAGTTTTTCTTTTCCATACATTCAGCCCTCAAATTACGTCTATCTCTCACAACGCCCACTACGGTTAGTGATCTATGTATTTAACTGAACCTTCTTCTCTCGTTCGTTATCTAATCTACATTAAACCAAAACAAAATATATTCAACACAGATTTACAATGTCATACTTTAATTACTTAGCGAACGACTTGTATAAATGTTAACGTTTTATTTCTAAGATAATTGGCGACGTCCCTCATCTGCATTGCTTAACAATATTTGTAACAAATTATCAGCGACAAATGCAATGATTTAAGTTGAAAACGGTCCGAGCATTCTAGTTCCTTTGTACATCCTTAAACCCCTAATGTATATTTACATTACTTTGCGTTAGTTAACTCTGAGAACCCGACCTGTCGAATTTCTTACTAGTAGTTGCCAACAAACGAAATGCCTAAACATAAGGGAGAGATAGATAGGTACTGACGACAATGACGACGATTACAAGAATTTTTTTTAAATTAGTACACAATTAAAATGATGAATAAAACAAAGTAAATGTAATATTACAGGAAATGTAATATTCAAATGAACTTTATTGTTCCCGTATTTAAGAAATAGCTATTGAAATATCAGTTGCTTTGCATACCGCTTTAAACCTATTATCATTATATTGTAAACAATGTTGTGTCATGATATACCTAACAGACGAAAAGATTTATTTCCTTCACATCAAAATAAAAGTAAAGTTTTATTATATGAAAAAATAAATGATGAATAGTGATAATATTTCAGAGTTTATTAAGCCGTAAATTTTACTTAGTAAAAATCTTCAGGAGGTTAAGAGAGACGTACATGTTGTTTTTATCTGCAAAATGTCAAACAAATACAGTAAACACGGAAACTTCAGTCTTAGTTTTTAAAAGGGGATTCGCTACTGAAAGTAGTGATTTTTTAAAATATTGGTAATATGAATGGGTTTTTCAGTTTGTATGATTAGTTGGCACATCAAAAAAACTTAAAAAATATGAAACTGAAAAATTATTAATTACTCCCCCGCTGAGAATTAATTTTCTACTGATTTTTAGAAAATTGCAGACCCATATTCAAATTGAGATAACTCTGGAAATACTTGTCATATCTGCTTTATCTTGATGTCATTTTAAAGGGACACTTGTCTACTACAAGTGCTGGTAGAATTATTATTTTAAATCAAGTTTTAATATTCATTTTTAAACATTAAAAATTAAATTATTTTTTTAAAAAAAGGTTTTTAAACAAAAATTTTAATTTCTTTACCAATTCACCTATCTGAGTAATTCTACCTAAATATTAAGCTAATGATCTATAGAATAAGTAGTAAAAATTGGAATTCTGTACTCATTATAGTTCCATTATAATTTGTTTGATAAATCAAAAGATTTTAGTAAGAAGTTTACTTATTTTATTACAATTATTTCAGTAAAAAAATTGAAAACTTTAGACTTTTACAGGTCTCTGCGGTCAAGAAAGTTCATGGCACCTTCTTCCTTGTAACAACAATTTCAAAATTCTCCTGCACCATATTTCAATCCTTCTTTTTCTTTCTTCTTTTCTTCTTCAAGTAGTTGGGCTTGTTTTTGTTTTCTTTTATACTCATTGTACTTTATGTGTTTGCGGGTCTTGGAAAGCTTGAGTCTTTTAGCATCGAAGCTCTTCGCAATTTTAGCAGTTGCTGTCCCTGGGCTGGAACGAACTATTCTCTGTAGGTCTGATGCACTATGAAGACAACCAGTATTGTACTGGGATATTGCTTCACATACTCCTATCTCCAGTGTTGTCCTCGAAGCGAATGTTGTTTTTGGGCATTTAGTCCAAATCACGTCATGTAAGGCCTCATTTGCGTTTTGTGTTTTTCCTGTCACACACTTACTCAGTAAAGCAACAGAGCCTAGCCTCTGATAGAGAGGTAAAATTTTACCCAAAACTGTTTGGTTTAGTGGTGTTTTTATCATTTTTCCATGTGATTCAGGGGTTTCTTTCTTTGCTAATGCTCTGTTGTAAAAACACCAAGAATCTTCTCCCGTAGGGTATTTGGTGTGATTAGGTTTAGTGTCAGTTGATGAACAGTGAGACAGTGTGGCAAACACAGAATTTTTCATTTTTTCTACATCACCAAGGTTGCTTTGGATCGCATTTCTATAATATTTAGTCAATTTATCAATAGTAGAGGATTTCAAACTACCAAACTTTTTTCCTCCAAGAGGGTTACCTGTCCCAGTGTTATCGGCAACAATTTTCCTTAGGCCTGTACCAAGTCGTTTCTCCACATGATTTACACATTCTACCTTTTCAATCTCATAGTCAGGGTATGGGTTCAGTCCAGTTAGATGAGAAAATATTTTTGAATCGCCATCTGACACTAATGTTGTATACCTAAACCCCTGTTTTTCTGATCGTAGCCAAATACGTTCTGCTGCCGCCATCTCCATAGCCGGCGATGATCCATCAAAGTTTTTTTGGCAGTTTGTTTCATGTTGTGTAAATCATTCTTCAAATTCTACAGAGTTCTGTCCAAATTTCATTTTCTTCACTTCACACAGTCTGCAATATTTGGACAGGACCTCAAAGTCAATCACAAGCCCGGTAACTACTTCAACACAACAACCTACTCCGTTTTTGGACGTAAACCCTCTCTTCTGCCAACTTCCATCATAACTCACTGATATATTTATGGAGCCAGGTTCATCTAGAGGAGTGTTGTTTATGTCACAGTATGCTTTCCGTACTTCAGTTCTTGATTTTTCCAGGGATTCTTTTGTAAATTCTGAATACAAGCTATGTATCGTTTTTAGGTGCCCATTGTAAGCTTTTGACGTCATTGGTTTCATGTTCATGCTCATACTAATGGATTCCATTCCCCTGTGGCCTTTTCCAATTGATGAAAATCCTTGAACCATCCTTCTGTTTACATCAAATAAGGGTCTAGTTGAGTTTCCATGCGATTTACCTAATTGTCCAGAAGTGTTAAATATTTCCACAACACCACAATTGCTGCATTCTATTTTTAAAAAGTGCGCGTACCCTTTAGGTTCTAACTGGCTCACTCTGAGGGCAAAATTGAAGCAGGAAGTACAGGGAAATTGAGCCAAAAAATAAATAAGCCTGTTTGCGTCAACAAAAATGTAGTTAGGCGCATTTTGGTCTATCGCAACATTAGGCTTATAACTGTCATAAAGAGAGAAACCTGTAGGTCGTTCATGTTTTTCAGTAATATTATTACTGGACAAATCATCACGTACATTATCTGTAATGTCAGGATTTCTCACAGAATTATTTTGGTCCAATGACATAACCTCACTTTCTTCATGTCGATCATAGTCAATTTCCGTTTCAACAATATCCAGAAGTTGTACACAATACCTTTTTGCAATGTTTTTCCTGTTTCTAATCAATACATTTTTCTTGCTTTTCTTCACTCTTACCATCGTAAACACTTATAAATAACTGTTAGAACACTAATTGTATCATGAAACACAACCACGAAGAAATCAGCAAAACATAACCTAAGTGTAAACAAAACCAAATCAGCTGTTTTGAACAAATCAGCTGGTCTGATTCTAAACCTTTGGTTTTATTTTATATAATGTAAAATACATTATACAATTACTGTACATTAGTTTGGAAAGTCTAATAAGCTTTTTATGGGGAGAATATCAAAGTAAAGCGTCACGTCGCTCCGTATCGCTCACGGCGCTTCACTGCTATACATACAAAAATGTTATTTTTCGGCCCCCAAAAATGCCACAAAACATCTTACATCAATGTTTTTTAGCACCCTATGGTATAAGGATTAAAAATATGAAATAAAAAAAAATTATGAATTTTGGCAATTTTTGGCCATTTTCAGTAGCGAATCCCCTTTATATCTGTTTTTTATTATTCTTCATTATATTTCTCTTCAAAATTAAATTGCTTCAAATACTGAATTAAACTACACTTCGAAGTATAACAATTTTTACTAATTCCTACTACTGAAAATCATGTTTTGTTGAGCTATCAAGATTTATTTTTTATTTTTGCAATAGATGTAAAATACTGGCATTATTATTACAATCATACCAAAGCTTTATGTTTTGTCGAGACAAGTATCTAAACGCCTTTTTTTTAATAAGTGTGCAAGGCCGTTTTAAAAATAGTTTTATTTTGCAATATATATCAATTAATGTATTAGTATAGAGTTTGATATGAATCACACAAATATTACATTTATACAACTATCAAAAAGTACCACCACCTCACAATTTATGAAATACGATGTGCAATAATTAAAATCAATCTATTATAAAACATCATAAGCATAAACGTAATGTAAATTTTATTCCGTCCGATTAAATTTTGAAAGTTACGCTGTTTTATACTAAATGAGATTTATAAATTATCTTGGGAAACACGAAGTAATGTATAAGAAGTAATGGTACAAAACAGAAATGAGGTGTACAATTGATAACAGAAATAACATCTGGTACAAAAAGGATGGAGGCACCATATGCTGTTACGCATATGTCCCTGGATAGAATACCAAGGGAGGTAAGAAAGCGAAGTGTCTGGAGACCTAGGATTAGACTGTGAAGCCAAAACAATCACAAGTGCCAAATACTGGCAAACGAGACGAAGAAGGAAAAGAATATTTACAACAAATTCACCAAGAGTTGACAGAGGCTCCGAAAGTAACAGCTGATTCACTTCCCTACTTGAATTTGTGGGTACGTTAATTGCACGTTGAAAAAGAAATGCACACCAAATGCTGCTCAAAAGTGATTTATTTTCCGCTCTTCGTATTTTATACACTTAGTTATTTGTAACATATTATCTAGTTCTATTGTAAAAACAAAGCAATGTAACTAACCGTGTAAATCATAGTCTGTATGTTTCTGTAACTCTGTACTTCTGGAGATGTGTGGCATTGATTACACTGGTGTCCAGGTATAAGAAAAATCTGCAAAACAATGCAGATCACCAGGAAGAGAAATATTCTACTCTTGTTTACTGTATATGTCCAGAAATTTCAGTTACTATTCCCTAGTCGTTCAGTGACAGTTACTTGGAGGCATCTAGTTACAAATACATCATTGTTAAGGAATTATGCCTTCCTTTTAGTGAGTAAGTGAGTGAGTGTGAGTGGGGGGAGAGGGCATGTCCTTCACTTCAGTCAGTACAAAATGAGAAATGCTGTGAAGATTATAGTAATTAAGAAACTGCTCACGGAAAAGAAAAGTAAAACCTCTTAATAACACTACTATAGTTACTTGACTATGGCAGTAACGTAGCAGACAAGTTCCGTGACGTTCGTCGCATACTCAGTATGGAAAGTTAAGAACGAATCGTGAGACGAAACGTTGAGTGATGTAGGATCATCATATGGCAACAACGAACTTAAAAATTCTTACTTACGTCGTATGCAATTAGAAACTACAAAATTGGCTAAAATATTTCATACCATCATTCTATAATTGAAGTACGTTCGTTTATTTTAAATTTAGTCAGTTCTGTATGTTATATTTCATTGAAAATTATTTGCGATTATGTGCTGTACTGTTTTTACATTCAAGTACGAGACACCTGTGTCTTTTTCAAAGCAAATTACTTTATATAGACTATGACTTTTTTATATGTGGAACCAAAAACTAAATTTTCAGCTATTGGTACTTGCTTGCTAGTTTTCCAGAAATGCACATTCGTATTGCAGATTGAGAATATTTTCTGTAGGAGTAGATGTGAATTCCAGTTGTATGTTAAGCATATAAGCCTACTTGGTAACCAAAATTTGCATGCTTTCTTTACAATCATGTTCTCTGTTTAGGTATAAATGTTGTAACATTACATAATCAGTGCCTAATACTGAGCAAATTAAGGTACGATGTTCTTTAATAAAAATATAAAGAAATACCTATTATTATTATTTTTAAAAACCAATATTGAAAGTCAGTAGGTACCCCATTCCCCAAGTCAGAAATGAATGACCTTTAAGTATCATACTATAAAATATTTGTATAAGCTTTACACTAAATAATAAACACTTTAGTAGTGAAAAAAAAAACAGTGTAATGAGTGGTGCTATAGAAGTGCAGTGTACATAAAGTGCAACATAGTATGATATGTAATATTAAAAAGACATCAATCACAAGTTGTGATAAAGATGCAGAACTATTGTAATAAACAATAAGTTTAGTAGTAAGTTATTATAGTTTTATTTTGTTAGGCCACAAAGGCAATATCAATGTAAGTAAAATGTTATTATGTTTATTGTTTGAAGGATCCAGGGTTAGGTAAGAAATTAATCACTGCTAATTAGAATAAATTATAAAGAGATAGTGGAAAATAAAATAGGGCCTAGAGCAGTAATATATTTACAGAAATAAAAGTCAGAAATAAACTAATTAAAAACAAATAATAAACTGAAAATATAAAAGAAAACTAAATGTAATAAAAAACACTTTCAGGTAATGACTGGTATATTAAATAAGTTTATGCAATGGGTATGAGAAAATAATGTTGAGGGAAAATAGTGTCTAAAAACCAGAATCTTGTTAATGAAAAACTATAGATTATAACTACTAAATTATAACATACAAGTATCTAAGTTTATGTAATAATATGAAGAAAAACATTATGTAAATTAAATTTAATTAAAGTTAACATTTATAAAGGAGTATTTTTCCTAAAAAGTGGAAGAACTAATAATATCTTAATACTAGCCTAATTACTAAAACTGTACCTAGGTTAGCCAATAAAAACTCATCAATTTCTTGGTTACTAACGGTAACAAGATGAGAAGGTGATTGTTAAATTTGATTTCAAGAGAGTAGATGACAGAAATAGTGTCCAGAAAATTTATAAAATATTAACTAAATTTCGAACCATTTACTATAGAAAATTGACGAAACGATTCAGCACAAGAAACTACGTCTGGGACTTCCATTGAAACATACTAATTGATGCGGGAATATCCAAGAACATTGAAAATTTGTCCGACCATAAGATCGTTCGAACAAATTGAAACAGTCAGTACGTTGGTGAGAAAGCCTATCTTCATAAACTAAAAAAATACACATCACCACCAAGTAACGAACACTAGAAACCAGTACAACATAATTCAATTTATAAGAAAACGTAGTGTGAACTTTATTTATTTGATCCAAAACGGTAAAAACGTGGTCTCATTAGAACTTCACAGCAGCCATCTTTCTTTCTTGCAAGCGGTATGAATCCGAGTAGTCTTCGCTCTGGCGTCTAAAAAACGAACTTATTGACTCAGACTTTAAGAATAAAATATTTTTTATTGTAAAGTATGATACTCTTATCTAAGCATTTCTGACTTCCTTACACCTCAAAGAATCCCCAAATAACCCTGAGATAAATAATTTATTAATTTTACTAATAACTATAATTGAATATATCTGTTGTGTTATAGAAAAAACTTATATCGAAAACTGTTGTAATTTCGATAATAGTCGATCTGAAAATCGATGAACTGGATTTAATAGTTTCCAGAAAATAAGCCAATTTCAATCAATAAATACATTTATTTTAGGGAATTGACTTTGTATTATTCTTTGTAGATAGCAGATCTGTTACAGGAAACCGGTGAATAGCAGAGAAGAGTGCGAAAGTTAGCGCAGTCATCATAGCCTATGAAGTACAATGGCCAACATAATCTGTCACTGGTTATCACCTTGAAAACAGCTGATGCAAAGCGCGTTTAAATAAAACGATAAAACAGTACACCAAGAGAGGAACTCCCTCTCTCCATCACTCTCTCTCTCTCTCTCTCTCTCTCTCTCTCTCTCTCTCTCTCTCTCTCTCTCTCTCTCTCTCTCTCTCTCTCTCTCTCTCTCTCTCTCCCTATCAACTGAACTGTAATACCTACAAGGAGATAAAAAAACGGCAAAGGATCCCGTGGTTTTTTTTAACGAAAGAATTACACAATAAATAAAATAACACAGTCAGAGTATCAAATAGACGTAACGACAACAATAACACGTCGAAAGACACGTAGATGTTACAAATGACGATCCCAAAGATAACTAAAAAAGCTCGCGGTATGTTACAAATGACGCCAACAACGTAGGGCTAAAAAGACGTAATTAATGATTGTTTGTTACAATGTGTATTATATAATAATCAATATAAATAATATAAAATTCATCGATTAGACTCCAGTCGTCATAATGATACGTAATACCTGTTTTCGTCCTTGATCGAATTAATGTACTTCCAAGCATCAAAGTACAGAAAACAATTAGTAAAGTACTGTATTATGTTTGAACAATGTAAAAAGCTCACTACAAAAATACACAATAAAACAATGAGTAAATATAATAAGTAGCATTTTACTGAACACTCTTCTTTCTATCCGACTACGCAAAGAGAACGGCATTATGTTAGGCTGGTATGGTCTTTCGTTCGTTTGTACCCGTGCAACTCCAAAATGGATAAACCTCTTTAAATGCTTTTGACTCCTCTTCAATGTGGGAGTGTTAACGTGGATATGAAACTTATATCTTTGAAAAACTAAAATTTATTAAAAACTACGAGTTTTGTGTCGCTGTAATTTAATAAATAATAACAAGCATAAAAAGAGATTGCAGCACTATGAAAACCTTATACAACTTATAAAAATCACTTATAAAATCAGCTAATCTGTTTAACATGGTCCGTTTTCTACATACTTGTGTATAGCCTGCATAAAACACACTAATAAGCAGTATCTTGGTTTAAAATAAAGAGAGGAATTGTATTTAATTAAAAGTTGTATATCAAACGTTGGCAGAAAGCAGTAGAGTGTACAATTATAAATATCAGGGTGCACAGTCTATAAATATCAAATAAAAGCCAGGTAAAATTCCTTTTATTAAGGAAATTAATTCACATTGTAGTGAACTAACGATATAAATTATTTTGTAATGAATTTGACTGTTAATTTATGCCATAGTTAGAACGACATCCAGTCTTATTAATAATTAATCATATTCTTTTCCTTCCAAGAGACATGTGTAATTGATAATTGTACTGTTTTTTACAATTTAAGTAACAGAGTAATAATTTTTTTTCATAAGCAAACAAATGACGTTGCGTGTGTTCGACCTTTAAAGTCATTCGGTTTTCAACCATTAAACCAGCACGGGTTTTATTTATTTACAAAGGTTTTAGTTTGAGTTGATCAGGATAAGCTACGGAGTAAGTTAAGAGAGTATCTGCATATTCTTGTAGCTTGAATCGGATGTTTATATGTAGTAGATAGAATAATTTATAATACATGGAACGTTAACAACTAAAAACATTGCTATAAATCTGAGGATTAGTCAAGGTATCAGTCTGTCTCTTACGTTTTTAATGTACAAACCTAAGCGATTGTAATGCAGAGAAATGTAACAATGCGGCAGTGTGACAGGCCGGTAAGAAATAAACTGAGAAAAATAATAAAAGTATACATTTTCTTAAATGGCGATGACGTGTGTCTTATAGAGGACTAAGAAGACACCCTGCAATAACCCATTCGTAAACTCAGTCAGGTTTGTAGGAATTATTACATACAGACATTGCCGAAGAAAATGAAAATAGTGTCATTCGGTAGTGCACGGCCAAAGAAAATGGTCTTAAACGCTACATCTGAACAGTTCCACAATTTAATAATTATCTAGAATATATTATATATATTTCAATAGGTGAGATTTGCATATAAAATAATAAGTTTACTCTTGACGTATGATAGCATGTTACAATAAGAATTGGTTTAAGTAAAGACTGCATGTTGAGACATTGTAAAATAGACAATAAGATACATATCAATTTTGTTAGTTTAAGTTGATTTTTGACTGTATAAAAAATAATGAGTTTTGTGAAGGAGTGCGAACATATGCATTGCCATATGGCAAGTGCGCGTGTGCAGGTGTGAATAACTGTGTTACGAAATAAAATAAAAAAAACAGATTTAATTAATTAATTTTGGTGAGAATAAAAATGTTGACATAAGACTTACACCAGAATGTGCATAAAATAAAGACCTATCTAGTAATAATATTTGTTAATTATTTGAAGAACGAAATAAGTGAGCTTTAAATAAAAAAGGTTTTATGACAAAAAAAAATTTAATTAGACAGGTTTTATTTGCACATTTTACTTTGTTCATATACAATATTTTGCAAGAGGAACGTTATCTGGACTGTAGCCGTAAGGATAAGGGAACGTTTTGACCAATGAAACTGGCTAATACATTATTTGATTTTATCCTTCATGGGCTGTAAATCAGTTTCGCTTAGAACTCAGTAACGGCAGTCTCGTTTGAACTCAATAACGTGTAATCGTTGCTGCTGATTTATGACGATAGGCCTCTCAAGAGTGACGAGCACGTGTAATAAATTTCGCGACTAAAATAACCTGAGTGCTATTACGGTAGAGTTCAAGATTGTCCGCTTAGGGATTGAAAGGACACGACAAGTTAGCCGGAGTAGTGTAGTTATATACACAATACAAGTCACTAATAATTATTAATTCACCACAGTTTGTTGAAGTTCCCAACTCGCAAACGACCCTGAACACTGGACAGCAGGAAGAGATCCTGAAGGTACAACGGTAGGAACAACAGTATCCTAAACGTCTACCAGAAAGAAACATCTGTTACCGCTTATCAGGAACAGCAGGAGCGACTCGCATCGTTGATCAAAAAGAGAAGTAAAAATCATTTATATAAACTTTAATAAAACAGTCATAAACTAAAAGACAAAAGATCCTATAGAAATTAACATTTATGTAATTAGAATATAGGAGATATTATTTTAAGTTTGCAAAGAATAGCTCAACAGAACAGTTAATTAATTTATTTTGTATTTAAAAACACATATGAAAAAACAATTTATAAAATTATTTAAACTGCTTAGGTCTCTGACAAAAGTCTCAATTTTGAATCATTATTATACGTTTTAAATCGTAGAAAATCATCTATAAAATTAGTATTATATTTATTAAATCAAATTGAAAGGTTACTGAAAATTTTGTTATAAAATAATATTTACAAGTGAAATCAAGTTAAAAATAATTATTATTCACAACAGAGCACCCCTTTTTTAAATAACTAGAAAATCTATTTTTAATAAAACTTAAAATTCCATATTACTACTTTATTCTGAACATTTACATTATTCACATATTACGTATTGATTTTACTTCGTTAGCTCATACTTCAGTTCTTTATGAGTTAAGTTATATATACATATACATCCATATATATCCCAAATGCTCAAATTCAATGTTCTCATACCCTCATCAATGACTTATTTAAAAACTTCAAAAGTGTATGTAGGTTTTCACTATATCTTCTTTGTTTTCAGTAATTTTTTTAAATACAAATGTTTTGTAATATATGGCTAACGGACTACGTCAAAATTAGATTTTTATTAAAGTAAACAAGGATTCTAAGTAGTCTGAAGTGTAAACTTTATGTTCTGTATTCCTACAAATATGACTTCTCTAGTTTCGAGAGGTGAAAATTCCTTTAAGTTTGTAGGAGAATGTAGACGTTTCAGTGTAGGAAATTAGATAGATACCAGAGATGGCGTAATTTTTTCTTACGCAACATCACAATTCATATTTACTGGATTCAATGGTTCTTCCTAGTAAATGCATTAAATCAACATTTGGTTTAACTTCAGAAATTACTATTGTGTAATAACAAACAGGCGACATGCAACTAAAGTTATCAGTAACGGTTAATAACAAATAATGTCTTAATATCTCGCAACACAGACATAGCACCCAATTATAATGCAGTACAGTTAATGCAGGTGTTACGTGCACGTTAAAGCCAAACTGTCCAGATTAAGGTTGGTATCTACATTTATTTATGTTGCAGTCAGCATTATAAACATTATAGTAATGTAGGCTGTACGTTGGACAAATATTTATTTTGGTGGTTAACAATTCTTTTTATAGGTAATAGACTCTATTAAGTCCATTGCCTTCGGACGATTACAAACATGTTCATACCATCTTAATTTTACTCGTGAGAAGGGAAACGTTTTAAAATTTATCAGATTATGTGTCAGGAAAGTGGGTTTGGTATTTGCACAAATGTACAGAGCGTAGCCTTTTCAATTTAATTAAGAAGGAATTGAATGGGTCGAAACTTGGTCACGAGAAACCAGTTAGTAAAACACTTACTAAGTGTATCCGACACGCAGACGAAAGTAACACCATAGGCCTATACAGGTTGTCTAATAGTACGTTCAGTTTATGAGCCTAATTAATTGTACTGAAACATTTTGTTTGTTACTCAACAAACGGCTGCAGAGCAGATACTTCAGTAAATGTGTAAAATAATTTTTAGGTTTTAAAAACGTTCAATTTCAGAACTGTCTGTTGTCAGCAATATTATCATAAATTAAAATAAAAAATGTTGAACAAAAATGTAATGCAGAAGTATCTAGAACTTTTATTTGTTTCAGTCAAATAAAGAAGACTATTGCTCAGTACATAATACACAATACATGCACGTACACTTAACGCATACTTCCTCATATTGGAGCTCAGTTCACTATAAAGTTATATGTTTACGGAATCCAAATGATGTCTCTGATTATTGTAATAGTCGTACAAAGCAAATCAAAATTCTAAGAAACATTGTAAAGAAAAATACAAATACTTTACTGTATACAATCTTGATTACGACCAAAACAGGTAAAGTTTGTCGTATCACTGAAGTATGCAGGAACCAAACTTGGGATCTTACCCTTGAAAATGCATGCCAGAAAGGAAACCCCTTAGAGGAAACACACCACGACATAAGTAGACCCATGTCAGCAACCTGTGAGAGAGGGGAAGGTGTGATCTCAGCCAGCACTATAGCAGGGACTGTTTAAGATATTACTGGAAAACACTGTTAGCTCACCTAGTCAGACGTTCATTTCATAATTCTAAATTATACACTTTTTAAATTTTTATAAAATTAAATTATATAAATATTATTACAATTATATATATATATATATATATATATAAATCAATAAATAAAATATTAAATAAATTATATATACAATAAATTATATATTAATAAATTATATAAATTAAATTATGCAAACTATAAACCTGTACTATTAAAGAACTGCAAAAAATTCTTTTATCAAACAACATATTTTTTTTTCAAATACACCATACTAGTTGAATTAGTTGTTCTTATTTTAACAAATGAAAATAACGGATAAATTAATTTGTTTCACTATAATTCTGTTTTGTGTAATCACAAAAATCTTACTACAAAATGGTTATTTTATAGACACATTCTAAATTCTTTACAAATTACATGACAGAATTACGGAATACAAGGCCAACTGGTGTAAGCATTTGAGTAGAATGCAGCAAGATCGCCTTCCTAAACTTGCCCTGAATTATAAACCCAGAGGGTATCGTAGTGTGGGGCGTCCGAGGATGAGATGGTTTCCGGAACAGGCAGTGCAGCCTAATTCGTAAAGTAGAGATAAGATAAGATAAGGTTCTAACTCCACATCCACTGACAAAGAACGAAAATTACAATATACGTTTACAGATCAACAACATTTACATTAGCACGCTTAAATAATATAATACTGTATAAGTAAAATAGCAATTCGTAGTAAAGTTTCCGAGTGATAATAAAAGCTCTTCCTAGTCTAAAATAACACGTAAAGCGTTTTAAATTTAACTCTTCGCCTGATTGTAAACATTCAAATTAATTTCAGTTTACGTAAAATTAACATCATTGGTGGACAATTTTTTATTGTTATCCAGAGTATTCACTCGAACAAACAAACTGTAACTTTAAAAAATTTTAAAAATTTAAGGATTCAAATACGTGTGTGTGTGTGTGTGTGTGTTTGTAATACATAGTAATAAGAAGAATAAGAACAACAACAACAATAATAACAACAAACGTTGAATTGAATAGGACTGTATAACACTGTTCATAGTAAACGTACATTATACATCGCCAAAATAATAAAGCTTTTACATAAAAAGTCTTTCGCTTTTAATATAGAAGAACCGACTTATCAAACTTCTGTCTAACCAAATGCCATTCCTGTTATTGTTATCCGACCGATTTAAGAAACGAACACACAACTTTTCTGGCTATAATGATATTAAGTAATATATTGTGGAGCCCGCGTTGGAAAGGTCAGATACCGTACGTTATTCACCCACGTTCGCCTTCATTCGTACTACTAGGCCATTGTTATACTTTTCCACATTTTGTTTCTTGCGAACGGTAAAACGTTAGCTACTGTAACAGTTACTACGGGGCACTAAGTCTAAATCCCCCATTGCGTATCGGCGCCTTCTATTACGCTTCATGTTAATTCGTAACTGACTTCATAGCTACTTACATTTATGGATATCGGTGTTATTTAAGTATACATTAAATATTCTCTTTAAATTAAGTTAGGGAAACTTGCGGGAGATACAGCGGTACTTTCCTAACTTTTACGTCCTTTAATCTTCTCAAAAAAAAGTTTACTTTTAGTGCTCAAACATTTTACCTTGTTTGCTGGTATCCGCTGATAGTTCTTTTAAGTTAATATCCATGTTTTTGACATCAATAAAGTAAAGAAAGACTGCCGTCACTTCATAAGATTTAAGCTGCTTATCCATACGTGTTTTATTATTAAACTAGTCTATAGCTGTGTCATAGTCATTATGAAGTACTGATATTTTTCGTTCTCAGTCATAATTCATGTTATAAGTTTGTCGACATTTCAAATAGCCAACAACACTAACTTGCTCAGTAAATTTAATATTATCAATTCTTTTTTATCTTATAGTGAGTTCCCCTGAAAAGCAACCAATTTAGATTTATGGCATGAGTTTATTAGATTATGTAGCCTGACAATGTTGTGCGAGTTATAAAATGTTTTCTGAAAACAATTCTCTGAAACCATATTAGGAATTAATTCCACATATTAGGAGCCTCATATTTTAGATACACTTTTTTATATACCCAACATATAGATATCTCAGTACATAAATAAAATTGTTTAATTTAAAATCAATATTAATATTTATTTTTAATTCTAAAATAATACACATTCTATAAATTTTGTAAGCCAAATGAAGAAATTGACGTTTAAATGGGTACACGTGATTTCTGTCGTAGACTAAACAAGTGTAGCACAAAACAAATATACCATCTACACAGGCAATCATTAAATAATATATTAATAAGGCGAAATGTAAACATCAATAATACAATACGCACACTAAGGGAATACGGTGGGTTTATACAAGGTGCGCGCGGAGGTGGAAGGAATTTGAAGCGACACTTTATGACCTCAAAAAGGTCTATACAAGGTGCGCAGAGGTAACTCTTGGGGTCTATACAAACGCCACGCGTTTCGGGACGATTATAAGGCTATATATTCCTCATACGAGATCGTCAAACATAAAAATTATAATTATAGTGAAACACATATCAACAATAAAAACTGATTCACGTACACGCTAGCTGAACTGTGTACACGGATGGCTTTTGGCATCTAAATATTTTTATCTTATTCGTTTAATTTTTGTTGAGTTATAGTTACTAAAAACCGTGGACTTTCTACTAATATACATACACGTTTCACAAACATTCACGTTTGTGATTACAGTATGTAAACAACCGTTTGTCACTGACGGTATCAGTGCCAGTCCCAAGAAATGCTCACGCTTTAATTAATATGCCAGTATTACAATACTGCGGCTCGTGGCAGTCCGCCAGGTTGAAATTAATTTTAATCAGATTAAAGATATGTTACAAAAAACACTAAAGAACACTTCGTTGTACTAGATTGATGCTAAGCGCGATTTATGGAATAAATATGAAATAATTTGCTTTTTATGAAATAATAACATAAATTTAGAAATAAACTTTTATATTAAATGACCAAAAGGTTGATCTCTCTGATGTATCGTTGTCTGAAGAAGACAAAATTCCTGTTACCGAGGTTAAGAATGCTCTAAAAACCGCGGCAAATGAACGAGCACCAGGTCCGCATGAACTCCGTATAGGCTACGCACTTTAAAAATGGGCAGACCTACTTTCGGACCTTTTAGCATATGTCTGCAATTATTTTTTAAAACGTGAAGATCTCTCTATTAAATGGAAGACTTCGTGTATTCCCAATCTCCACAAAAAAGGCAGTAATATCGAATTACACAGGAGCAAATGTAACCAATTCCATCTCAAGGTTATATGGAAAATTTTTCAAAGCAACAATTGAAAGCTAATATGAGGACATAATTTTCGAGCGACGCCAATCTTATTTAGATTATACCTTTACATTGAAACTACTTCTTGAAAAAAGAATGACAAAAATGTACACACCCATTTAGTACTTATAGACCTCAAGAAGGCAGTGACAGTGTTCCATTGAATAAGCTATGTCGGTGTTATTAAAAACCGGTATCAATGCTATATATGTTAGAGCTGTGAAACCGCTGTAAACCAACATTACTAGCACCATAAAGATAGGTTCAAGGCTATTTGATGAATTTTCAGTCACCAAGGAATTGCAACAACTCACTTTATTCAAGATGGAGACTTTAGCATCCACTTGAACGCAGCTTTAGAACGTTGGAGACGCACCTATCGCAATATGGGAGTAGCTATCAATGATGAAAAGCTTTTCATTTGCATGGTTACAAACGACGGCACAAGTGTAGCAGAAATAAAAAATCATATTGGGTAAGGGAACAAATGATGATATAGTGCAATTCACTTTATGGAGCGATCAACGAAGACCCGAAACAAAAATTAAAATATATAAGCCTAAGGCAATATGGGAAAGTATTGTAACTTATCGAGCTGAAATGTTGGAAACTACACGATGAGGAAAACATTACGAGCTAATAAAATGGGATACTGTGGACGATGTTGTAAACTTACATGGCAGGATAGGATTAAGAATGTAGAAATAAGAGAATATGACTATATGTATCAATATAAAAGACGCAGTTGATGCAAACAGATTAAGATGGTTCAGGCATGATTGCAATATGGGTAATGATAGACGGCAAAAATCTAGTAGGAGAATTACAAAATTCAACTTTAATGGATACAGTTATTAATCCTAACGTTCTTAATCAGATCATTTTCCAAGAGCGAGAGATGATAAATTTGGGTTGTATTAAAATAAGAAGACGAATTCTTTTATGATTAGAAACTGTGTAGTTGGAGTAGATCATAATAATATTATCATTGTTACTGAGAAGTATATGGGAACTCAGTAGTATATGGGAGGACGTATACTTAACTAACATATGGAGGAAGACTATGGAGATTACTAACGTATAAAGATGCGCCAGAAGAAAAGTTTTACACTCCGGATGATTTGAGTAATTATATAAAGATATTATTTGATGCTCAATCCATTTATAAGAATAACAATCAAACTACTGGTAAGCCAAAATCAAATAAAGGAGATAAACACGTTATTAATTAAGGGTACTCGTTAGACTAGGAAAAATATTGATGTGTTGGTTTAAACAAATATAAAAAAATATTAAATTATAAATATATAGATAATTTTAATGAGCTATTGATTAGACTCAATTAAATATATGCAATGAGAATTTTCACAATGAGAAATAAATATAATTCATTATTTTTACATCAGCTGGAGGAGATAGTTAAGTCTCCTAAAGGAACGGAGTTTCTGTTAAGATTCGTGTCATCTTTAACTGGCTCTATCTTGATAGATGATAAAATTGGATCAGGATTGTTAAATGCGATTTTGAATAATTTCCTTTTTCAATTATATGCTCCTAGACATAACTTTTTAGGTGCTGACACAAAAATAAATAAGAGATTAGCTAGATGAGCTGTTGGCATTAATTCTCTTGAGAGGCTGCTAGAGAGAGAGCATGATATGGTATCGTGATCATCCTAAAGCGGAAGATAGATGGATATCTGATAAGGAACTTGAGGAGAACGCTTGGGATAGGGTTATTGCTAATGATGCTGATTTAGGCGAAACAGACATTGCTCTAGCGACTACATGAGGTATGTGTCTAAAAAGAAAATTAGGATGGGGCTTAGATATAAAACCTGGATTAAAGTTTCAAATTTTACTTAAATTTTTCTCTAATATAAATATAATAAAAACTTTAGGCTATTACTCTTTAGATAATCAGAAAGATAAATTAAAGTCAGCTTTCAGGATTATATTGCGAGTTACTTTTCAGTTTTCTTTAGATCAACTTTAGGATGGCAATGACAAAATATAATTGACAAATAGAAAAAATTATAAGCTAGAGAGGCATAAGAAAAATAAAAAATTGTTATTTATACAAATAATCAATTAAAAGAAGTTACAAAACGCGGAGCTTTATTGAATTCTTTATTAAAGTCTGGCGAAGAAATTGCTGTGATTGGAAAAGTAGTTTCTTATGACAGAAAAGCAGCACCAATTGTTAAAAAGGATGTTCTTCTAATTGATCGAAATATATTAAAGTAGTTAGATAAAGAATTAGCAGATGTAATACACTTTACATCCAGATCAGACCAGATGTAAACCTGGTCTAGATTTGAACACTTTAAAACATGTTCAAGTTATTCTAAAAAAAATTCAAATCAAACCCATAAGTCTTGGTGAATTAGAGATTAAATGTAAACATATCAAATTTTTTATGAGAGATATGCTGCCTGATAGTATAACAAGAATGCATGTGGGATTATAAATTTAGGATCTTTCTTTTCAAGTGGTGCTCATTGGAATTGTTATTATCTGAAAGCTAGCAAAGTATATTATTTTGATCCTTTTGAAAATGTAATCCTCCTAACAAGCTGATAAAATACTAGGTGAATCTAAAGTATTTTATAATGTTGATAGAGTTCAAACTTATAAAGAGCTTCTTATATGTGGACATTTATGGGTTTATGTTCTGAAAGAGTTAGATTAGGATATTTCTTTTAATACTACTTTAGATAAATTATTCTATAATAAATACGGATGGATAAGTTATTATGATTGAAAACATTATTTTGAATAAAATGAATCAAAACTAGATAACACTGTAGAGAAGATAAAGTTTAATGTAAATGATACGATTGATAAGTCGTAAAAATGAAATTAATAAAAATCTTACTGAGATATCTGTTGAGACATTTAAGGAATTATCTCCAATATAAGGAAAGTAGATTTAAAATTAATTGCTGACGTGAGTAACAATTTTACGAGACTAACCTCGGAAGTGAATAATAAGTTTTGTAAAATTCTAAATTTAAGATTTCAATTAATTAGCCACTGTTGTAAATGAAAAATAAATATTGTAATTAATGATATGAATTGTAAATTACAAAATATATGCAATCAATTTAATGAATCCATAAAAATTATAAAAGATAATTTGCAGAACACTGACAAATTAAATAATGATATGAA
This sequence comes from Magicicada septendecula, assembly GCA_034769895.1. NCBI lineage: Eukaryota > Metazoa > Arthropoda > Insecta > Hemiptera > Cicadidae > Magicicada > Magicicada septendecula. The sequence continues at coordinate 430,312,054 of CM068369.1, read as the reverse complement.
TAATATGAACAAGTCCAAAAAGTATGTAACGAAATATTTTTAAAATTCTCTTCTGACTAAAATAATACAAATGTATGGGAAGTTAGAATCAAACTGAATTCTGTGTTAACTGAGTACAAAAAGAATATATTTTGGACAGAAACATCCGAGTCAGTTATAGTCCTTTAACTATCAAGTGATATTGCGGTTCTACAATAGTTTCGACCTTTGCAATGAACACTGTAATTCATTAATTAATGAGTTGGCACCTGACCAGATTCAGAAACGCCGACGTGTTCTGTGACACGGTTGTGGCTTCGTGGCAACTAACAGGGCACCAATAGACTTGAACTACAAAGTTCATTTGAACGATAGTCTTTTGATTCTTTATCAGATAACATATATACGGTTTGCAAGTCTGTGTTTGATAGGATTACATCCTGATTTTACAGTATTATCTATATCAGAATACTGATATAGTATTGTATCCTGATATAGGTGATCAAAAATACTAATTCTTTATGTATAACTTATCGTATAGACTATTAATAAAAATTAAAATACTTATATCCCTATATATGCAAAAGAATTAAATTTTTAATTTTGGTACGTTTGAAAACGGAATGGTCGTGTTCATGATCGAATGTGTACATAGCTACGCGTACCTTAGATCCTCGGCCATGAGGCATACTGTTACGACGGTCTCCCTATGGTACAGTTGAAAACAAAATACAAGTCACCAATGAAGTCACTAATAACCAGCTTTAATTAATCACAGATAACAATTTGTAACCAACTCGTACAATAATTCAAATTCGATTTGTCTATACGCAATAACAATGTCAAATAATAGAGTTCCACACTAATTACCACACAATAACACTTCGACAAACACTCGATCCGCGCTAAGGAAATCGCTCACTGTCAACTGGACTGACTAAGCCAGACGCTAAGCATTTATAGGTCGCGCAGAGGTCCAGAATAGCTTTCTCTCGTTACTGCACGCCAGCTAATGCGTATTTCAAGTGTTCTCCAGAGTACTCTGGAACGTACATGAACTTAACTGAGGTACACCTGCTCGGCTAGCGGAGGGACGGGTGAATGACGTTTTGGGTTGTTCCATAGGGTTCTCGTTACAACAAATTCAAATGATAGATATGCAGACGTAATGCTTAATTGATAACACAAATCCTGCTAATTGTAATGAATAACATTAGTTAAATATAATTTAATTTCTAAAGTTTATTTGAAGTTATTGGCTATCATAAATCGTACTCATCTTTAATAGAACCATATCTGTTTTATTAATACATACTCTCAAATGCAATATTTCACGTAGATAATTGCGTTTGTAATATAAAAGTATACATTGCGTTTGTTTGGTCAGTGCTTGGTCACCTGCTGTGTACTGCGTAATAATCCTCAAGGCAGACAAAATAATAAAAAGAAATCAGTCTAAATATAAAAATAAATTTTAAAAATCATTTGTTCTAATCAAAAGCAAATAAAAATTAAACTTTGCAAGGATATAATTTTAATGAATTCTTAATGCTAACAAAATATTCAGTTTTTTATTTTTATTTTTATTTTTATTTTTATTTTTATTTTTATTTTTACGACGGTCTACTTGATCGTCGTAGGTACAGTGGAAACAAGATACAAGACACCAATTAAGTCACTAATCACCAGCTTTAATTTTCACAGTTAAACAGTTCGTAATTAATAACACAGTCTCTTACAGCAAATCAAATAAAAATTGTTCACACGCAATAAAATGTCCACTAATATTAAACACAATCGTATTACAATTATCCCGCCCGATTATAAAACGCAACACTTCACTGATAACCACTTTAACATACACAGTGATATCGCCCGATAATAACTCGAACCGCACTGTAAATATATCGCAACTATACTGAAAACTAAGGTTCCTACCGCCTTGTTTTTATACATCCGCGCACAGACCAGAAGATTCCAAACTGCGTCTTAGCGCCAGTGTGTACTACGTAATTAATTGCTGCCCTGACACAGTCCGCGCGGCTGGCGGCTTCGAGGAAAGTCTCGCGAATGCTCGAGAGTCACGTATACCACCACATTACATTCTGGATCCCTCTGGAACGTTCGATAAACATGTAGATTGTTCTGTGATGTCGTAACACTATAATGTTTGAAAAATCTAACTTACAGTTTGTAGATGAAGGTTCTTCATACTATACCACCGAATCTACCATAACATACTCTGAGACAATACTCTTATAATTGGGACAAACCTTTTTCAGATTAAATGTTTCTTGTTATTAGAACCGCATCTGATATGTCTTATTTTTGCACATAAACGCAATTACAAATACGCTTGTGCGTCGGTTAATATTAGGTACATTTTAAATTCCAAGTAAGCAAAAAGATATGATATTCAATACATTGTAACCATTTTAAATTTTTTCTCTGGTTATCCTTAGATTACATAATATTAATATATTTATGTTTATTTTTCGCTTTAAGTTTATTTTACATTAAGTTATAAGGAAAAATATCGTATAAGTATTAAAGCAAGAAAACCTAACATATAAATAAATGAACTTGTTTTTCTCTTTTTTATCTTAAACCAATGATATTTACTGTAGGCTTACTAGTGGCAACTTAGGTACTGGAAGCGTAACAACCATGATAGAGATTGTGCATAGTGTTAGCAGCACAAAACAGTTACAGTAAGCTTGGGAAAGAATATGTTAGAAAAGGAATGTTACTGGGCTAAGAGCCACAATCAATTAAATATAGTCATTTACAGTCACAGCTGTTGTTTAATTTGTACTGTTACTTTCTAACTGTTGTTATATATACCTCATTTTATTATATACACAAGTCTCCTTGCCTTAAGTAATAAATTAACAAAAATGTTTTGAAGAAATATGAAATATACAAAATAAATTACATTAGCTCAGAATTATAATATAAGACAGATGTCAGTTTCTGAGAAACAATTTAATAAAAGAACCGTGTCTTCCTACACACCATATTCAGTTTACATGACATACAACTAACTATAAGACACCCCTGATCGTTATCACTGACCGTCTGATAGCTGGCCAACAACAGACAGGCGAGAGAAAAACTTAATAAAAGCAGGAAATTCAATTATTTATAAATTACGTAAGCGTACTGGTAAGGTAGAACTAAACAGTCAGTACTAACTGGTGTTCATTAAGTGTTACAAATTATTAAAAAGCAAATATCAATACCGGAAGAAAAAACCAATTACTTTGCTAATTAAAATTCAACTTCATGTACCGCCTTTTGTCTGGTTACAAATATATATAATTCATACTTCTATTTACATAAGAAAATAGCAATGTAATAATTAAAAAGAAAGAGTTTTTCCGTGTTCAAATTGTATGTCATACGTTTTTTAACAACGTAGGCTAGTGAGTTGTTTATTTAGTGTCTCCTTAAATATTCACTTCATCAATGTCAAGTTATAAAGTACGGAAAATGGAAATGAATTAACGGGCCAGTCAGTTAATAACCAAATGTGCGAGAAAAGAACTTCACTATCAGCTGCATTTACTGTTGTTTGCACTTCCTTTTAAGAAAAACGTGGCAAAATAATTCTAAAGTAAAACAAAAGAATCCAGTAAATCCATATTTTTAAGACCATTAAATTAAAGATATTTACGTTCACGTTTATGATATTTACGTTGTATGATCACGTTTATGATTATTTTTCGGGTGATATAACGCTTATGATTTCTTGGCTGTTGGAAAACCATTTGTGCAAGGGAAACCCATGTTGTCGAAGTAATTCGCTTACATCCGACCTCAAGCGTTCGAGCTCATCTATATCATCGCAGCCGGTAATTAAATCATCGACGTAGAAGTCGTTAGCAATAACTCGGCATGCCAAGGGAAACTGATTGGGGTTGTCATTTGCAACCTGGAATAGACACCTGGTAGCAAGAAATGAAGGCACAGTCCTGAGCACGAAATGTTTCAACTCCAAGTCGGGGGAATCCCACCAAAGTATTCTTTGGAGGTTGCAATCGCTTGAATCGACCAAAATTTGTCTATACATCTTCTCGATGTCCGACGTTAAGCCATAGACGTGGGTCCTAAATCTGAGTATAATAGAAAAATGCCCTGCTGTATTGTCGGCCCCACCAGTAGCGTATCATTAAACGAACGACCATTAGGGGATTTTGCGGACGGATCAAATAACACGCGGAGCTTTGTAATTTGACTTGATTTCTTGAAAACCGCGTGATGGTATCAAGTAGTCCAAAGTAGTACACATGGAGCGATGAACCAAATTGTCGCTGGGACTGAGTGGTGACATGTGCCCCAGTAGTTGGTACTCGTTGATGAACTTGGAATAGTCATGCCTCAACCCAGGATTCCTCATGAGTTTACGCTCAAGAGTCTGAAAACGCTGTTTAGCATGGGCCAGTGAATCGCCCTGAGCCACATCACCAGCCCTACGGGGCAACCTAACAACAAATCTACCGTCACTATTTCTCAGCGTGTTATGCACAAAGTGTCCCTCAAATGACTCGTCGGCAGCTGAGGGCAAATCAACAGGATACTCCTCGACCTGCCAGAATTTTTCAGCCATAGACGTGAGCCCTTTATTGTCATTTCTCGCTATAAATGACGAAGCACGATAAGGAGATTTAAATTTGAAAGGAAGATTTCCGGACACAATGTAACCAAGTCTAGTTTCCTGAAGAATGGGGAAGTTCCCGTCCCTGACAAATTTGCCGGACTTAATCAAACTTAAGAAGAATTGGGCGTCCAGCAGAACGTCAATGCTCGAGGACGTGCTGACGTTTGGGTCCGCTAGGAATATACCCTCGGGTAATCCCAACTGCGCAATATCAATGGATTCCGTGGGGAAATTGTCAGTAAGATTAGGCAGAATTGAGCATTGTACGCTAAAATTGAATTTTTCGTACAGCGATTGTAAGGTGATAGTGGTGGTGTGGTGGGACCGACAGGACGCATTGTTGATGCCTGTAATTGGCAACTCATTTTTTACAAGGTTCAATTTAAGTTTTTTGGCAAAGGCATGTGTAACGAAATTCGCCTGGCTACCAGAGTCCAGTAAAATCCTGCAAAGGCGGGGTTTACCAGAATTGTCTAAGATTTTGCATAACGCAGTAGACAATAGTATGTTCCTATTAGTTTTTAGTTTGAGGACACAGTAGGTGCCCTGTCCTGTATATACTAAGGAGTGATGCTTCTTAGAGCAAGTTTTACAAGTGTGCTTATTTTTATATTCATTTACAGAATGGCCCACCCGCAATCAGTTAAAGCAGCATCTAGTTTTAATTAAAAACTCCTTACGTTTGTCAATGGTTAACTCCTCAAATTGTTTACACGTATATAAGTGTCGGTTAGCGAGTCTTACAATACAGTCTTACACACGCGTTGAACAGCGCAACCAATAAAAGTATTTCTTGCTCCGGGAGTCGAATTAGAGCGGCGTTCGAGACGCTGTTCGGGCCAGAAGCTTTTCTCGGTACGAGTTCAACGAGCCGATCTGAAACCTCTTCCCTAGTAATGGGTTCGGACTCCGCAGTGATCGGAAGAGAAAGGAGTCTTCCACTTCATTTTCGACTTCCTCATCGAAGTCCCAGTTCATGGGCGGGTTAGGAGCGAACTGGCGCTCGAAACACTCACCGAGCTTTCGGCTTTCGCCTCCGGGCGAGCAAGGATTTGACCGAAGGGTCCAGAGATGGCTGGGATGCGAGGTCGGCGCCTCTTCCCTACCAAAGCCGAAGGTATCCGGTAAGGGCGACTCTCGTCCGTTCTATCTCCCGCTTGGGCCACGGCGAATTCCCAACAGCGTCTCCGGTAGGCCTGCATTTCACGACGTAAAATGCCGGTCTCCCGGTTGTACGCTGCCTTGTCGGCCGGGTCATGGGTCCGCTGCCAGCGTCTCCGAAGGCGATTTCTCTCCCAAGCAAGAGTACTCGTCTCCTCTGGGATCCGCTGTCAGTGGGGCGTGACGCCAGGGTTCATCCTGGAAGACGCGTCGATCGGAGATACGACAGCCTCATCAAACGCGGCAATTGCCTCGTCAACTTGGCGGACGGTTTCGAGTGGTCCCGCCTCTGGCAATCGGCGACTTAACGCCGGGCCATAGCGGTCCCATTCTACCACCTTCCTGACATCTCTGCGTACCTTCCTGTGTAGCGACGTGTATCAAGATGGGGAGATGATCGGACGATAGTTCCGTTAGCGCGGACACATGGACCGGGCAGTCAATTCCTTGGATCACTGCTATGTCCAAGACATCGGGAGCCGCGCGGAGTTGTTAGGGTTAGAACGTAGGTTGGGCAGGCCCTGCGTGAATCTGCAAACCTGCGTAAGCGCTAACCGTTTGGGGCAGTCAAGCGACTGTTCCAATCGCGATGCTTACAATTCAGGTCGCCGGCCATGATGACCCTCCGGTGTGCATCGAACGCGACCGCTAAATCGGGGTGAAGGAGCTCTTTTTGCGGCGGTTTGTACACCGCTACCACGAGGACACCACCCAGAGTGTTAAACATCTTCACAGCGGTGACCTCTAGGTGAGTCATTTGCGGCAAGAGGACGCGGTGATGATAAAGACTGAGCCTCACCGCGACCGCAGTACCGCCACCAGCAGTGCCCGGCCTGTCGTTTCGATAGCACACACAGTTGGCCAATCGGAACCGGTTCGCAGGGGTCAAGTGGGTCTCATTGAGAAGCACTACGTCGGGTTTCAGTCGGGCCAGTAATTCTTGGAGTTCCTGGATTTTGTTAGCCAAACCGTTGGCGTTCCAGGAAAGAATTGAGAAGTCACGTTTGAGGACCCGACTCATAGAAGACCTACACAAGTGGCGGCTTCCACCAAGAGCATGAACCTCTCGGTTATGTCAGCAGTCTGCAGCGGGAGCGGATAGACCTGAAGGTCTGGGCAACTTTGCGGAGGTCAAATTCCGCAAGGAAGTCTTTGACGGCCTGGTAGTCGTCAGGTACGTTTTTTGAGGCAGAATGCCCGGAGACTGATCGCGCATAAGAGCGCTGAGTCTTTATAATCGAGGGATTGGTGGAACCCAAGGGTGCAACAGGGCCAGGTGTTGCGCCTTTAGAGAAGGCGCTAGGAAGAGGGACAGATGCGATAGCGTCGGACTTTGTAACGCGTTGCGCAGGCTGTCTGGACGTGCGGCTGGGTTGGCAGGAGCCCGGGAGCGATCGCCGCGGGGCTTACGATGCCGCTTCTTTTTGCCTGCATTAGGAAACCGAGGGGGTGGGAGGTCAGGCGAGGGTGCTTCAACTGCGGGGTCGGGGTTCTCCGGTGTTGGGGAGGATTGAGTTGTTGTCTCAGGCTCAAAAACCGAGATGATTTCTTCGTGCTGGACAGTCTCACTTTCAGATGACGCGGAGTTTCGACGTTTTTTCGCCTTAGGTGGGGCAGGGGCCTGGGAAGGAGCCTGAGTTGAGGTTGCCTGTACCACAGGTGAATCCTTCGGGCCTTTGCTTTACTTTTCTTCTGCTGCTTAGGTTCGGCAACTGTGGCGACAGTCACGGCAGCCGTAGCAGGAGGCGAAGGGCCTGGCTGCTCGGTTGCAGGTCTGGAACCAGCATCCGGATGCCTCCGCGGCGGCAGGGGCCATTTTGGCTTTCGCCGATCGAGCTCTTGCTTGTACACCGGGCAGGACCGGTAGTTGGCGGGGTGACTTCTGCCACAGTTGATGCAACGTTTAAAAGCCGGTGCGTCACAACAATGTTTAGTGAAGTGTGGCAAAGAGCACTTCACTCACGCAGGAGCGTTTGAGCATGTATCTGTGTGGTTCCCGAAGCGTTGGCACCTGTGACATTGAAGCAGAGCCCCTGGAGCGCGGCTTCGTTCCACTTTAACGCGGAACCCAAAAAGCCGCGTTAGAGAGAGTAGGCTTTTGCCTGCCTCGCTTTTCTCCGTCAATATGCGAACCAGGGGGAGTGGACGCTTTGGTCCGACTGGGGTATATACCCGATGAACCGAGCGAACTGGATAGCCCAGCTCGCGCAGCTCGTCAAGGATTTCCCCGAGGGGTGATTCCATGTCCAAGACTCTGAGCACGAATGACAGAAGCTTCACGTGCTTGGGGGAGAAGGTGTGGAATTGCAGATGGGCAAAGTCCACAAACGCCATGACATGACGATGCACGTCCATTCCGCGGACAACGATCTTGACTGTGTCGCCCCCAAGGAGCTTCCAGTCGACGTTGGCCGGGGAAGGTCCGGGCGTCGTTATCAGCCGCCGGTAAAAACCGGTGACGTTGCTCACGCTGTGTACGAACACGGGCGGGTTGCGACCAGAGGCCGGCGGTGTTTGGGCATCGCCGGACGCAGTCGGCCCCGTGCCGGATTTGCCATCGGCGGGGACAACTTCCATGGCGGACGCCGAGGAAGAGGTTGAGGAGGGCCGGTTCCGCGTCGGTCACGTCACCGGACAGTGGGACCGTCCGGGAATCAACTTGGTCCGCAGGTATTGGCGGAGAACTCGGCGAGTCGCTCGAGTCGGGCAGTGCAGAGGCGAGCGACTTCGTGCTCGTTGACTCGCTCGTACCGGGCATGGCCGTCAACGAGCGAGAGGTTCGCCGGCCAGAGACGACAAGGCTGTCTCTGCCGGTAACCAGGGACCTAGGGTCCGGCCTGAGCCGGACCTCGACGAGCTGAATAGGAACAAGTTGGGCTAATGACCGGCTTCGTTGAATACCTCTCCTTACCAAGTGTCCACCGGCCTGTTTACCCCGGCGATATCCAAGTTCGCTTACCACTGGTGGAGGCTTACAAGGATCGTCCGGGGCAGCGCTACCTAAGAGCCTGAGCGTCAGCGGTACAGATGCGCTGCGCAAAATTAGCTCTGGCAGGCTATTGCTCCTCTTCTACAGGCTAGATGACGTTGCTTGGTCCTTAGAAGGGTCGCTCAAATTGGTGGTCCTTAGAAGGCCCGACGAGACCCACTGTTCTTGTGCTAGCTACTCAGTTCACCAGCCAGCTGAGTCGTAGTCTTCTTTCTTCTTGTTGGCTTCTTGTTGTTGTTTGAAGCAGCAAGCGGGCCAGCAGATGTAGACTGTCCTTAGCGGCGAAGGCAGCAGGGCAGCAGCTGATAGAACACAGTGAGAAGCGTCCAGTGAGTCCAGGAGAAGAACAGTCCAAGAGAGGAGATCCTTCCTGTTGAAGAGCTGGATGCAGAATCTCTGACTGCATATCTTGTGACGACGCTTTGGGCTGTGCGGTTGTGCGTCGCAGAGACGACCCGCTCGGTAACTGAGTTTCAAGCTACCTTCTGGAGCTCCTGCCTTGAGGCCCTGCCCAAGTAGGGCGTGTGCTCTGTAGTAGGCCGGTTCTCGGCTGTTGTGCTAGCCTACACTAGCGCAGTATACACCGAGGGCGTTTCCGCGAATCACGTGGGCGTATACGGTACCTGCCCAGCCCAGTCACAAGAGGATTGTCTGGGAACCTCGCAGCACGTGCATAAAATTTTCGTGCAAGCCGCCTGAATGCTTCGTCTAAGGAGCGGACGCCAAGTCCTCTCCTTAGAAGGGTGATGACATGCGACGCGGGACTTTGGCCACTAGCCCAAGAACCCTGTCGAGGACGCTCTGCAACTTCTTTTTATGCATTGTGGCGAGGTAATCCCAAACCGGCCAAGCGTAAGTAATGACCGGCAGCAAATACGCGCCGACGATCATCTTGCCCAATTTCCTGGTCATGGCTGAGCTGATTAGGAGTGGAAAAAGTAAGCTCAGACAAACGGATGCTCGCTTAAGAACTGTCTGAGCGTGGGTACGCCAGGTGAGCCGACGGTCAAGGTGTACTCCGAGGTACTTAACCTCGTCAAAGCACGTCAAAGTTAATTAGATGTTCTCGCACACGACGCTGCACGAGTCGCTCAAAAACCTTGGTCGTAGCGGAAAGTAGGCTGATGGGCCGGAGGTTGTCGTGGCGGGAAGCATCGTTTACCTGCTTCGGGATCACGATGACCGTCGCCTTTCGCCATTTCTTGGGAAAGTAGGCCTGTCTGAGACACGCGTTGAACCAGCGCAAGTACGTTATGCCGATATGTAACTGCCTAACAGGGTGCTTCCGTCGCTTCGAGAATTCGACGGCTACACTCTCGGTAGCGTTGAGTTGCACTCTCCAATTTTCAGTCCAGTCCCCGAGCGCGCCGAGCCGGCGCTGCAGTCGTAAGACGGCTCTTTCCACATGATGATCGGCCGTAAATATGGCCGTGTCGTCCGCAAAGAGGGCCACCCGGACTCCAGGCCGTCCCGACACGTCGCTGACGTAGACTGAGAACAGAAAGGAGCCAAGAACACTACGTTGAGGGACGCCAACTGTAATTCGTCTCTCGTAAGAGACTGAATCTCCAACTCTCACGCAGAAGGTCCTCTCCGTCAGAAAGCTAACAATCAGATGAAGGTAGCAGTCCGGGAGCTGGACTTCCCTAAGCTTGAATAATAGGCCATCATGCCATACGCTGTCGAAGGCTTTTTCAACATCTAAGAAACAGCCAACGGTCCGTTCTCACCGACACCCGGCGTCTGTGATGTATTCCACCATTTTCATCAGTTGATGAGTGGTCGAATGCCCCACACGGAAGCCGAACTGTTCGGGGAACAGCACGTCAAAGTTAATTAGATGTTCTCGCACACGACGCTGCACGAGTCGCTCAAAAACCTTGGTCGTAGCGGAAAGTAGGCTGATGGGCCGGAGGTTGTCGTGGCGGGAAGCATCGTTTACCTGCTTCGGGATCACGATGACCGTCGCCTTTCGCCATTTCTTGGGAAAGTACGCCTGTCTGAGACACGCGTTGAACATTGAACAAGTCAGTCAAGAATTGAACTCCAGGCTCCGAAAGAAGTCGTAGAGCAATGTTCGTGACATCGTCCGGGCCTGGAGCTTTTCTTGGCTGAAGTTCAGCGAGCTGATCTGAGACCTATTCCAAAGAAATGGGTTCGGGCTCTGCCGTGATCGGAAGAGATAGAAAGTCTTTTACAGCCATCTCGACTAGTTCGTCGAAGTCCCAGTCCATGGGCGCGTTGGGAGCGAACTGGCGCTCGAAACACAAGCCCAAGTACTCGGCGTTCTCCTCCGGGCGACTGAGGAGTTGTCCGAACGGCCCAACTATGGCGGGGAATGGAGGTCGTCGCCTCCGACCCGTCATCGTGGAGGTATTCTGTACGGGTGACTTCGCGGGTCCGCATCCCCCGTTCGGGTCACAGTGAGTTCCCAAGAGCTACGTCGGAACACCTTCAGGCTGCCAGGCAGTCGTCCGGTGAGCCGATTGTATGCTGCCTTATCGGCCGGATCACGAGTCCTCTGCCAATGTTTCCGGAAGTAATTCCTCTCGCGAGCGATAAGAGAGACTTCCTCAGGGTTGCGTTGGTAGTCAGGCGTGAAACCGGCTCGCATACGTGAATACACGTCTATAGCCGAGGTGATTGCCTCTTCGATTCCCGCTACTGTTCGTCTAGGAGGCGAACGGAATCGAGTGAGCCCGCTGGCGAAAGTCTACGGCACAGAGCCGGGCCGTAGCGGTCCCAATCGATAATGCCCAATTCCCAATTCTTTTCGTCCCGTGCATAGACGTGCTGGGTAGCGACGTGGACTAATATGGGGTTGTGGTCGGATGTTAGCTCCGTAAGCGAGAATACCTCGACCGGACAGACAATTCCTTGGGTAACCGCAATATCCAGAATATCGAGAGCCGCTTTAGGTAGCGTCGGAAAGAACGTGGGTTGCGCTGGACCAATCACCATTGCCCGGTGCGATTCAACATATCTGAACAAGCGCTTCCCGTTCGGAGTAGTCAAGCGACTATTCCAAACGCGATGCTTGCAATTCAGATCGCCGGCCAAAATTACCCTTCGGTGGGAATGGAAGATGACGTCCAGGTCGCCGACAAGAGTTCAGCGCGAGGGGGCTTGTATGCTGATACCACGAGGCCACCGCCAAGAGCTCCGTGGACCTCAATGGCGGTGGCCTCTAGGTTAGTGCGCTGCGGCAAAACGACACGATGATGACCTATAGAGGTCCTCACCGCGATCACCGGATCCCGATAGACCACCATATCTTGTGACAACAGCGAGGCATTACGTCTGCTCTCCGGTACAGCGGATACGAGGCGAGCCAGTCAGGGATCAGCAGACGAGACGTGACCAACTAACGTGCTCGGAGCGAGCCAATCAGCGGTCCCGGTTAGTGCATAAAACCAGCGCCGGTAGAAAATTTCGACGCATCACTACTCGACTCATCGAAGGTTGTGCGTTGGTGGTGGCCGCCGGCGACTCGGAGTTGGTCATTGTTTCTGGCCTATTATTCAAGCTTAGGGAAGTCCAGCTCCCGGACTGCCTTCATCTGATTGCTAGCTTTCTGACGGAGAGGACCTTCTGCGTGAGAGTTGGCTAGTGGCTATAGTGCTTATAGTGGTTCCAAATCCAAAAATCTTATAACAGAACGCTGTTCTTCGAAAGTACTGTCCTCAAGAGGACACGCCATCGTAAATAAAACTGTATTGGTTATTTGTATACAATATATTATTGAACAGCTGATCCAAACTCACAACGACGTTGCCAGGTAACACTCCTGAAAGTTTCAATCAGCTGCTACAATTAATTTCTTTTCTACAACTCTTTGTCTGTTTACTTATTGAATGTCCCTCGTATATAACCCAAACTATCGTTACACGATTCTGTGGGTTTCGTGTAACTCAGCGTTTACATATTTGTTCTTTGACTTCCCTGTAGTATCTGCCTTTCTGTCTGTCTGTCTCTCTCTCTCTCTCTCTCTCCCCTCCCCCCTCTTTCTCTGTCAATTCATCTATCTATTTATACAGCTATCTCTTTCTCTTCAGTACCATTCATTTGTTTGGTGTTATGTGTTCCTTCATTTTAATCGTGGTTAATTCTTCATATTCGAATCTACCACCGCACTTCAAACATCTCAAAATATAATTCACTCATGACGTTTCTTCAAATGTTACCCATCCTCTTCTTTTCTTTATTTCTCATTAAGTTCTTGTTCGTTCTGGATGTTACTACAACTTAAAATTAAGTTTTATTTTTACAACAGCGCATTCTTTCTTTTTCTATATCATTCTTTTACTACGACAAATTCCTGGTTTCAAATATATACAATTAAAAGGGTTATCTATCTTTCAGTAAAAAGATTATTGACTTATAAATACTGCTTTAGACTGAACCCTATGTCTCTCAGAGGTATGCGAAATAGAGAGACAGCGTAACACGCACACATGCAGCGGTTTAAACAAATAACGACTACTGAGAAATGCCGATTCACATTACATTATCAAAACTCACTCAACGCTCACTTTTCGCTCATATAAAAAAATATGTTTTTCCCACATTCCCGAAAACGTTTAATTTGTAACGCATCATTACAATTTCTAGTTTTTGAATTAACACTTTCTTTTACTTCTACGTTTCTTCCACTTTAATCACATGCTTTTAAACACTCGCCGCATTTAGCACCCCATGGGAAATTGATTCTTTCTTTTACGATACGTATACGTTTTTTAGCAGTGGGGACGACGTTTTCATTTTTATAAAAATTCTGAACAATATTTCTTACTACACAATTATGGAAATCATCAAGAAAAAGTTTCCTTTTCTCATATGTTTTACGTTTTCCCCGGTGAGGAGAGTTTTCCTTCTTTACTTCATTTTCTTTGCTTTCTCGAGTATTCAATAAAGCCTTCGGATTTATTACATAAATACGCAGCTTGTTTTTTGCTTGATTCAGTGGGCATTTCAGTGAGTTTCGTTGTTTTTCTTCGTCACATTTTCCAATTATATTACAAATTATTTCGCGACCTTCACTGTGAACAACGAAACTTCTTTTTCTTTCTATCGATGACCCTTACGAGACATTGTGAATAGTCAGCTACTAATAAACAAATAACAAGGCAGTTCACTCACTAACTGAATATAAATAAAAAAAGTACACTAATCCTAAAGTATAGTTCACAATTTTGTATTTTTAATGTTACTATAACACAACTATTTGAAAGTAAACACAAAATCAATAGTACGTAGCCTTTAAACGCACTTATTAGTGCAACGGTGAAAACCAGACTGCAGTAAAATTACAAAGTGTGTAATGACTGATTACTTTTATGAGTGGATGCCAGTCTGACTGTGTGAACACGGTATGGCAGCTGTCATGAATATTAGCTTTGAAAAATTAACGCTACTAACACAAACACACTCACTCATACTTTATCCCCTCCATCAGACACACAGAGTTCAGTTTCATGCAGTACAATTGGCAATCTAGCGGCCAAAAAATAAATACAAATAAAAACAATAAGTGAATCTATACAGAATAACAAAGCATGTATTTTTTGCCAAATTTAAACAAACAAAATTGCAATAATAGTTACATCTAGATGGTGTTGTTGTACACTTACAGGCTGTCAGTTAACTTTTCTTCATATTTATTAACATAATATAAAAACAATGCCATTACTAAGCGTAAAAAGTAGGTCAAGTAGACCTACTGTCTTAACACTGAAATTCAGTAACTGCTGGGAACACTTTGGCACAATACAGACGCCGTAGCCACCCCAGTTAAAGTTCTGGATTGTTACATCTACTGTTCATTGTCGTTGTTTAAATTAATGTAGTTACATCTACCTTTTCAAACCTGTTTTGTAAGGTCAATTGTGTCGTTAAGCTACTGAAGTCGATTAGAAATTAATGATACAGTAATATTAGACAAATATCAGAAGAGCACGCGAATAGTCAAAGAAACAGGTACTGATTATACTGTAATAACCGCATTATTTGTAACAAAAATTTACCGTCATTGATAGCATTATTATAGTCTAAACTTAAAGTCGTCCCACTAAACGATTCCTTCGTCAGTAATCATCTCCTGAGAGCTCTCTACAGCGAACACTACCCAATTCCTTGGTCCGAAAATGAGGTAACCTCTGCGATATACAAAGGATCGTCGTCGTTGTCTTTAACATCAACTTCCCTTTAACAGAGCGGCTTCCGTAAACACCTCCCGTCTTTTCACATATTCAATTGCCTTGCCTACGCTTGTTTTCCCTGTTCTGTAAATCACATCATACATAACTCTGACAAATAAACCAGCTTGTTTGCGTGCTCATTTAACTGTTTTCCTGTCTCCTGCTTTATTCCCAGTTTAGTCCAGGATGTTTGTATCGTTATAGCACTTCTGTTTGTCAGTGACACTAAAATTATACGTGACACTGAGAAGGAACACGTCACTTCAAATAGAACAGAAACTGAACACACTTTGTTATATTTCACAATATTGCTTATCTTTTCTTGGGTAATTTTCCCTTATCTTAAATGGTTAATATTTTATGGCTTCAAACATCCACTAATTTAAGTAATTATACCTACATATTCCTGTCATCATATAGCCACCTAACGCTTCAGTTCAAATAAGAGCTTAGGTTCAAGGTTACAAATTTGAAGACCTGTTAAACCAAGTTTAAACACTGGCATGAAGCTCGTTGAAGAGTGTTGTGTAAAAGTTTTTAGCAAGGCGTAAAACCCCAAACTACCGTGAGACTGCGGGTAAACTGTTACAGTCACAAAGACAAGGAGTGAAGTATGTTCCAAAAAATTGTATTTCTTGGACTCACATTGAATTTCTTCCTTGACAACCTTGGCGCTAAGGGTAGAGCCTTCATCAAGACGTATTTACCGAGGCAATATGTATCAGAGACTGTGGAGTGCAAGAATGCTTGCTGATTACTGATAACGCTGGAGAAGGATGTTTTGGATGCCAAATACAGTACAAAACATCACCTTTTAGATTTAAGTAACTTGATAAATGTTTTCAAACATAAGGCATTTCTTCTATATTTAACAGTTGTCTGTTAAGCGTCAGCAACAATTGTCTTGATGATGACAATAAATATTGTCGAAACGTCGACACAAATAAGTTAAAATTTGTGTTATATTTTTGACCGATCCTCACGAACCCTTCACTGAAAAATTCATTGATTTACGGTCATTACCAATTCAAGGATTTATGTTTAACCTGAATGTTATGAAAAGATAACTAATTACATATTTGATTTATATTCATAATTACTCATACTTATTCTTGTTTATTAATGAATATGCCTATTATTAATTTTGTTTTTACAATAATATATTTCATATAAATTTATTACAATATTTTAATAAAGTTGATTCCAGGTAGTATTATCATCTTCAGATGTAAATATAACAAAGAAATATTTGAGTATAATTTAAAATCAATTCGTTGTAATCAACTGATCAATTGATTCTAAGAGTCAATGTACTTAAATACTTCTTTATTATATTTATACATGTAACATGTAGACGATAGTATAAAAAGTATCGACACTTTCCGTTACATATAAACAAAATATATTCGTGTAAACATAAAGTATCATTTATTATTAACATTTTTATATAAAATTAAAATTATATTTATTAATAATTATTAAAACTCATATTTAGTGTAAAAATTCTAATAAAATTATGTCTTTTCTCTCGTGTACCAAAACACATTTGAATTTGTTGCTTAGTCGCTTTAAACATATTTCTAAAACATTTGCACCTAACGCATACGTTTTTGTAGAACCAGATCGTTTCATGTGTCATTTGTTACGATTGTTCGACTGTAACAATTAGCAATATAACACTTACCAGTTTAGTAATTTTTAACATACTAGTTTATCGTTTACTGTTAACTGTCAATTGTTAACATATACTTTTGAAAGTAATAACATACCACAGTTTGGTTCTCGTTCACACTGTAATAGTAGAAACGCAAAAGTTCGATAATACCGGTTTTTAGATTGAATTTCTTTGTTTTTTTTTCAGTTAAAAAATTTGTAATTTGTCTTTATTTTTATTATTGTTATTAGCAGTTTAATTAGAGTATTGTGTTTCTTTACAAAAAACTGTTTAATGGTGATCTTGAGACACGCTATTAATTAACTTATGATTGATTTACTGTCTGTAGTTAGTTCCAAACTGAAGATCACAATTTACTGTATTTGTTTAAATATAATGTGTATGCACAAAGCAATAAAGATAAATTTATAATATACTGAAAACAGGAGAATACATTTATCATGCCAGTGTACATGATACTATCAGACTCTTTAAAGTAGATTTTACTCGGTATTTTACGGGGTCGAAGAAGACTCTTTATTTTACGCGGTCGATTTAAAACGTATCCAATACCTTATATCTTGAATAACAAACATAACAATAAACAAGATATAGCTGTTTAAAGTAAGTTTAGTGGAAGTTGGACGTGAATACATACTAGGTCTTAGCTCACAAATTACCAGTTCGATATACAACTGAAAATAAAATATCTGTTGCAACAATGAAGCATGAATAAACATGAAGGCATCGTTACAGTTAACGTTGTAAGAACAACATGACAATATATTTTTACTTACTGAAAAAGAAGTTTCATATCAATAAAGAACATTTTATTTGAACTATGTTTTTTGTTTACTTCTTTTGCATCGGAAATAATTGGGACTGCCAACCGGTCCTCGCGTCTCCTGTCTTCCATTTAAGTCGCACAGGAACAATATCACACTTCGTAAACTGAATCAAAACACGTTGACACAAACACTAATCATGTCGCTTTACTTCCACCAGAAACTATTTCTTATTAGAACGTAACGATAATTAAAGTCCAGGATATAATTAATAACAGTATACGCCATCAAAACTAAACTAAACTAATAACTGTAAAATTCTACAGTCTCAGTTTATTTCATGTTTTGATCACTTTGTAATTGGGATAAAAAATCAATTATTTAAAAAAACTTCTTAAATGTTAATAACGACAAATCCAATTTTTGTTTATCGATCACTTATCAATTTGCGTAATTAATACTTGTCTATTTGTTAAAATGTTACGATGTTAACATAATGAAATAATGTACCACTGGTCGTCGTATGGTACAATGGAAAACAAAATACAAGATATCAATGAAGTCACTAATAGTCAGCTTTAATTATCACCAATAATAATTTGTAATCAACAAGATACTCTCTTACAACAATTCAAGTAAAATTTGTTCACTCGCAATAATAATGTCAACTATAAAGAATTCCGCACTAATTATAACACAACACTTCGCTACGATACTTCTACAAACACTCGATCAACGCTAAAGAAATCGCTTACAGTCAACTGAACTACAAGCCGGCTGCTATGGCTTTTTATAGGTAACACACGTCTTCTAAAATAAATTTTTCTTCCTTACTTCACACCACTTAATGCGTAATTCAAGTGTTCTCTAGAGGATTCTGGAACGTCCTTGAGCGCGGTCTTGACTGAAACACACACCTGCTCGGCTCATGAAGGGAGGTGTGGAGAACGTTCTAGGTGGTTCTATAAGGTTCTCGTTACAAAATTATGTTAAATTTATTTTTATTAACTGGCGTGTTTTACATATTGTTACGATATTTGCATAGAACTTCGTATTTAAACAATAGACTAAATTAAACCACACAGTGGACAGTGTGTAATTGATCACAGAGAAATCGTTAATTACAACTTTAATGACAGGTGAAATATACAGTTTGTTTACAAATAAACACTTGTTTACAACAACTGTTCAACCTAATGATTATACAATATACACTAATCTAAGAAACAATTAATGTCACCTGAATAAATTCTGCCGTAAGAAATAGAAAACTCCAGATACAGAAGTTCGCATAAAATAATTCACAGTTAATAAATTATGACTTTATATGAACCGCTGCAAAACAGGCGCAACAACGCATAACATGTCTTATCACCTTCCCTTCCTGATACGCGACCCACACTACAACTAAAACTGTCCGGCCGCTGACGAAACACCTGTGTGGCGTAGTACGTGACAAGATCGACCTGGATGCCGGCAGAATAACCGACCACAATCTGAAAGGTGCGCCTGGGAAGACTGTGAAATGCGCGAGCACTCTGTAATCCTGTTGCTCAGAAAATGCTTACAAAGCGTCACGTAGCCATATATGTTATCTATCTCCTCGGCGTAGCGATTTACAAAAACTTTATGCGTGTTGATACTGTACTGCTGTAAAAATGAACAACAGTACATAAGAGTAAAATAATAATTTCAGAAAAATCAAAGGTATAATTTTAATAATATTTTGAACATATGGTAGAATTATAAACAAAAACTGATTAATTATTCATGACAAACATAGAGGTAAACTCGAGTATTGGAACTGTATGATACAGAACAGCATGAAGAAAATATATGTTGACAATTATTATAATAAACATTAAAATAAAACTAAAGGGTAATAAAATTATAATATAATAGATACAAATTAGAATGAAAAATGTAAAAATCAGATAAATGTATTTAATAATAATTAGTAAAATTATATATGTTTTTAAGAGTAATATGATGAAAATATGTGACAAATTTATTGAGGTATCAATATGGCAAATGTAAATTGTTATAATTGAATGTAAGAAAATTTTTTTAGTCTTTTTGATGTTTAAGAAGATACACATCAAAAAGTCTAATTTTATTTTTAATATAGTAAACATCAAAAAGAGAGAGCCGGTAAAGGAGTATAATTTATATTCAGTATGATAAACATCTATATTTAAAGGAGTCTAAATTTATATCTAATATTATACACATCTCAGTGAGAGTTAAAGTAACTCAATTTGTATAAATAATAAAAAGAAAAGAAATAATATTGTAATCTATCTTGGATCAATAAGCCCAAGAAAAATAATTTACTTTGAATTTGTAACGAAGTGTATAAAATATTGGAATAAAAGAAGTTTAATAAAGAATAAAAATAACAGAAGATTTTACTAGTAAACACTGGAACTAATTTTATAAACAAAATAATCCTATTAAGAGCGACATCTATGCTGGTGACAAATTGTAAAGGAACTACAAGAGTACAAGACTTGAAACCGTTGCAGTTTTGAAAAGCTGAGAATTGATCGATTCGCGTGTCCACGGTATATATCTTAATATTATTTCTTCAAATTTTGTTAACAAGAGTTATTTGGTACTGACTAAAGAAAGTAATTAATCATTCCCAATATTAAATAATATAAATCGAAATATTAGTTCTCTACCCTGAGATAGTTTTCCATGATCAGATGTTTAACATAAACATCATTTCAAAAATTATTCAAATACTAAAATAATATAGACAACGCATACTGATCGCCCAAATAAAGGGGCAATTACTATAGCAGACAGAAACAAATAGATTGAAGAAAGTTACAGTACAGATAATGGCACCAAAAACTTGGGGCATATAGAAATATTATATTTGTAAGAAAAAATATCAGTACAATACGCACTAAAGAACAAAGAAATTTACTAAACTTTATGCCACGTGAAAAACAGACTCATTTTATACTCAATCGTTTCCCTCCGTATAAGGAACATTTTCATGAAGGAGTTCCGGAAAACTTGACTGAGAGTAATAGTATACAAATTGTATAGTAGCCATTCTGTTAAATTTATAAATATCCAGACGTGTATTACACTACATCTGGTTTGTAATAAGTCTCAGTTTAATGAAGAACAATTGGTTCAGTTAACAGAACACACACACACACACACACACACACGACATAGATAAATCTTAAGCTTTCAACCTACTTTAGGAAGCAGTAACAGTCCTAAAATTGTTAATTAAAAAAAACAGTACGTGAAAATATTAACTTAAAAAAAGTCTCGCGTAGTACTTGATTAAAAGCTTAAAATATGGAACATAAATAAATACCATATAGTTTGCAAAGAAAAACTAATAGGAACGTAATAGATATTTACGATACAAGTGGGATAACAGCATTATTAATATACGCGTGTGAACGTTGTGAACGTTTGGACGTCGAGTGCGTAGCACTAGTATATTAATACTAATCACACAAGTATATTAATAATGCGTTATCACTCGTGGGTTGTACAATATTTTATCTACACCCGCTGAAAAATAAAAAATGTGAGAATCAGAAAATTTAAACTAACTACGTAGCAGTTGAAATAATGTATTGTGACGTATACGTTCCCATAGCAACCACGTTGTTATGATTAAAAATTGTTTGTTTTTGCTGCAAATTACCAATTTGTAAGTTTGTTTAAAATGAGTGAATCTGGACCAAATAAGGGCAAGGAGCTTGCAACTACTTCTGACGATCAAACATTTAACGTGGTGACGAAAAAGTTCCAATCTTCTTCTACAGCAGGAATTTACTTAAATAACTCTAAAGACTGTGTTATTAATATTCTACAATAAGTAGATAACATATTTAGATTGTAATAATATGTTGTATATTGTGTTATGTTTCAATAAATTTTAAAATATAAACGAGTGGGATAACAAAACCAGTGCGATAATGAACTTGTTATCCTACTCAAAATGAGTGGGATAACACGCTATTACGTTACGGGTGTAGATAAATACACTTATACACAAACGTATAGTTAACTTAAAGGAGCTGTTTGTTTTTTATTTACTACTTAATAGTTAGCTTCGTAACATTTATATCTCCTGCTTTTAACAATGAAGAGAATAATTAAGGCATATATAGCTGTACTGCTCTACATAACAACTGGGACCAAAGAATGTAATTACGTTATGATTTCGCCCTGTCTGTACAAGTTTTATAACATGATAGTAGTTGTCTTCAAACTTAGTATCTAATATGCTTTTATAGTCAACAAAAATTACTAAGCGGCAGAATATAAATAAACCGTTATATTTGAATTATATAACTACAGAGAAAACTACAGGGAGATAAACTTTCTAATTTCCTACCGCTATAAATATGACGAAGAGACGTTTAATTCTGCACTGAAAGCTCTGTTGCACTAAGGTAAACTTTGTTATCACGATGTAATTTGTTCATTCCGTCCCTACGTTTTACAACACTGCAACCTTCATAACAAATTTATATTTTAAACGGTTTGCTTAAAAGTACCAAAAGTACACAACTCACAGAAAGACCACAATTCATATATAGAAAACGAATAAAAAATTAAATATAAGAATTTATGTGTATAAATTCTGTACTCTAATATACGTATATGCTTATGATTATAATAAGCATCTATAACACTACAAGAATTTAAATATGGTTTATAGTGTTTTGTTATATTAAACGAATTTATATAATTTCATAAGTGGTAAATCAGGAAATTGACTATGACCCAGAAACAATTTTGTTTTTCAAATTTTATTTTTAAACATGTGTAAGCTTCGCATCCTACACAATTGTCACTTCTAAAATCCGATTACTATACTCACATATTACATCTGTATCTGATTTAATTACTATATCAAACACAGTTGTTTATTATATACTTGCATACTTTATACTTGTTAAACAGTGTATGTTACAATTACATATCCAAATTAAAATTCTCAAGAAAGTCAAAATTTATTAAAAAAAAAACAAAGAACACAAGAAGTCACGTTTGTAGTTTTTTATGAAAACATTTGTAAATTAAGAATATTTATAGTAATTGATCATAATTAATTACGATTATTTATACCGCATTTGCTACACAAAACGCATTTTGCTTCTACTGTTTTAAACGTAGATGAACTTAATTTATTATTTCGGAGGTTATATGAATTCTCTATTTTTATTTTATCAAATCCTAGAACGACTTCCTAAGGCAGTTATCTTTACGTTGTCAATACTGATTATATTATCCTCTTGTCTCGTGTGGTCATGTGTTAGCAAATGTTGGCAGGAAATATCTCACTCATTTGGAAAACTCATTTGATACAGTTGAACAGATCAAAATCTGAGTCCGGATTATGTGAGACTTAGAAGCTATAGAAAAAGGCTCTATCACGAATGCCACAGAGAAAATAATGTAAATCTGGATTGTAAATTATACCTCCAGGAGACACTTAATGTGATTAGTTAGAAACACAGCATTAAGAAAAAGTGTATAAGCAGAAAAGTTTAGCGTAACGCTGTGACAATACGCTTTGAAAGCTGTAGAATATTATTGGTATCTGGCTTTATAAATATTTATGTTTAAGGAACAGGAAGCTCCCATTTCTAAGCGAGCAGTGTCTGGAAAGTAGACTTTTATGGACGCAGTAAGTACAATGACCTCGGGTTATGTACGAATAGATTCACTTAACCAGCTCGAAATCTTTAAACCAATACTAACTTAGTTAGCTAAAATACTAGTAACTAATGTTAATTAGATTTTTTGCTTATGACTTTAGAATATGACTATGTTGTTATAAAATTTATATAATTTACATTATTAGTCTAAACTTGGTCATTACTATTAAACAAAATTTAACACAGTTTAAAGAATAATTTTACTTTAACGTAATTTCTTACTTTTCTAAATGGTAATTGATAAATGCAATGTTATGATAAATAACATTGAATATTATAATAAATGTTATGATAAATAAATGTAAATGATAATGGTAAATAAGCTACTTACTTTCTTACATTTTTCAGCCAACATTAATAACATTTGGCAGATATCTTTCACTCGTCTACTATTATCTTTGTACAATTATGGTATTGAATGTAATAAGGTTCAAAAAGTTTATTTGTAATGTATAAATGTTTACAGTGTTTAGTCCATAACTTATTTCGTGCTCAGGGAAACCAATTTAAAGATTCATGATCCGGGGCCCGTTTTTTAAATGAATTTAAAAAGTGTGGGAGAAAAACTTGTTTCTTTAACTAAAATAATCATATAGAGAAACTATTACTATTACTTCCCGATAATCATACGCAGAATAAACGAGTAATTTTAATCCTTAATGAAAGCAATCTGAAATGTTGTCTAGAAATCTATCAGTATTTCTCTTACTTCTCGTGAAACTTATATACCCATACAAAAGAGTTCTAGGTTCGTATTCTTAGATTCTATTTATTTTACCAAGTCTTAAAATCTTAGAGTGATAAGATTATTTAGTACAAATAAACCGAAATATCTACTTTTTGTAGTTGTCTTGTTTGTTCATCATCTTCTTTCACAGCACTACACTTTATATAATATAGAAACTTTCTCTTGTGAAACTTACTTGTCTTTTTCGTTGAACGCTTTTCGGCGTCGTGTTCGCCTTCGTCAGCTTAGAAACAGACTGCCAGTACTTAGTAACGGTTGTTGTTTGGAAGGTATAGTGGGGGTGGTGTATAGAGGAAGGGGATTGGCGCGGAGATCCAAATTATTGTTTGTTTTTTGTATAATGGTGTCGAAAAGTGTATGTAATTTATATTGTAATTGGTCGTTAGTATGTTGTTTGGTTGTGTTGTGTGATATTTGTATATTTCATACTGTTCAGCTGTGTTGAGTTTTCGACCTTTGGGTAAGCGGTGTAGTATTTCAAGATTAGTATCTATGTTGGTGTAGCTATGGTTATGTGTGTGTATGTGTGTGGCAAACGCAGAATGTATATTGTTGTTGGATAGGGCCTTTATGTGTTCAGAGTGACGGGATGAAAAAGATCTTCCCGTCTGGCCTATGTAGAACCTATTGCAGTTATTACAATTTAATTTGTAAACACCTGTTCTATTGTATTTGTCTATGTCCGTGTTTGTATCGTTGATGTGTTTTTGATGGTATTGTTAGTTCTGAATGCCATTTTGTACTTGTGTTTTCTGAATGTGTTGGCAAGTTTGTGTGTGTTCGAGTTATGGTATGTGAGTGTGATGTATTTATTGTGTTGTGTGTTGTTGGTATTTAGTGTTTTGTTATTTTTGTTTTTGATGCGTTTGTGTAGTTTGTTTATTAAATTGGGGTTGTAACCATTTTTCATTGCTATGTATTTGATTGTGTTGAGTTCGTCAGTATAATCTTGTTTACTTAAGGGTATTTTAGTTAGTCTATGGAGCATATGGTTGAAGGCCGCATGTTTATGTTGTGTTGGATGGTTTGATGTGTTGTGTATAACCATGTCAGTTGTTGTAGGTTTCCTGTATATTTTGTACGTGTGTGTATTGTTAGTTTTAGTGGATGGTTAGTGAGGATCGGTCAATAATACAACTTTTAGTTATTTTGCGTCGACGTTTCGACAATATTTATTGTCATCTTCAGGACCTGTGTAATTGTTGCTGATGCCAAACACACAACTATATTGTTAGTTTTGTTAATTGTTAGGTCTAGAAAATTTATACTATTGTTTTGTACAATTTCCAGTGTAAATTTTAATTTGTGGTGTATTGTGTTTATGTATTTGTGTTTATCTTCTTTTCTATCTTTCTTATTAACGTTAACGTCTTTCTTTTAAAAAAAATCTTATTAACGTTAGTTAGATACTCATACATTAATTTTAATATCATTTGACAAATAAAAATTGTTTTTTATAACGGTCAAATATTTTATAATATTCGGAACCAATTATTAGTATGAACTATTTGAATTTACTGGTTAAAATGTTAACAATTAACAGAAACCCTCATTACAGGTCTAGTAACACGTGCGTGCAGATACATGGAGCAGGAATATTAAATGTTTGTAATGTACTTTCATTCCACGTGTGGAGGCATAGATTCAACAATACACACTACCAATAACTACTTACTAATGCAGACAAAGGTTGACATCATTTTATATAACGCATCAAAAATGAGTCAACTATAAAATAATATAAATTATTTCTTCGGCGTCTCCATTTCATATTGTATTGTTACTTAAATTATCAATGTTATCACAAACGACTTTCTACTTAAAATTATTATAGAATAATAATTAGTTTATAGTTCAAAAAACATAGATAAGTGAATAACTGAAAGTGTATTTCATACAAAATATAATGAAAAGTTGTAGTCAAAAGTAAATAGGTCCTTAGAAACGGGCTGCAAAAAGCGGAATTCAAAAATCTATTTCCCCATGGTGACTGAAAGAAAAACGGAGTTAAATATGACTTACAAGACAGAGTATTATTTATTTTTTATTGTGTTGTTTTAGTATTTGTTTTTTGCTTGAAGACAGCAAACAGCTACAGATTTGTTGCGTAGACGAAACGTCGCTTTATAAAAAAAGCAGTGATGGAAGAAGTCCGCCCTCTAATAGGCTTAATGGCAATAACCCATCATTGACATATTTTAAAAAAATTATGTTAAGTAACATTTCCCGTAAGCACGTTAAGTTCTTATGCCCTCATAGTTTCTTAGTGTGTTAGAGACTTCTTGCATTCATTTCTACTGCCACAATGTCACTTCTTTCCTGTCGTACTCAACATGTGCCTATAAAGTGTTTCTATGAATCTCACATTTGCTGATAGTATTTCTGTTGTATAAAGTCTACGGTTCTGGCAACCTCTGTCTTAAAGAGAACAAGACGGGGTAATCAGCTTTCTTACCTCAAATTTAATGTACATTAAAATAGATGAACTTATTCCTACGTGAAGTTGAGTCGATATTTTGCGTGTATTTGCAGAGAATTAACTCACCAATTTATTTTTATGTACCGTCTTTTTGTAAACACATATGTTACTTTAAATAATATCTTGTTACGACACACATTTTAAACAGTGGAATAAAAAACCGAACGTTAAGAACCTAATCGTTAATTACACTTTAATTACAGTATCAGTAAATAAGGCACATAAAAATTCTTATACAACAATCTTTATGTTGTCACCGGACAAAAGGCTTGCCTAATGACAAATGGCGCCAATCGTACACTCTAGTGTTTTTGGTGGCACTAAAAAGGACCGTGTGGCGAGAAGGCTGATGTTGGTCGTGCCGCGCTGAGATGTTAGGCGGCTGCGCCCGTTGTTCGTGGCGTACTGCAGTCCTCCTCTTCTTTCGGCATCGGTTGTAGAGTCGGCTGCCGGCCCAGCGAAATCCATCGCTGGCGCGGAACTGGAGGGCGAAGACGCAAGAACGCCGGTTCTATTCTTCGGCCGTTCCTTCCGGCTGACTCCGCGTCGATGTCGTCCGAGAGAGGAGAGGAGATGAACTGCGTCCGATGCCGTGGCAATGAAGAGCAAATTTTCTGCCGGCACGGGTTTTATGCACTAACCGGGATCGCTGATTGGCTCGCTCCGAGCACGTTAGATGGTCACGTCTCGGCTGCTGATCCCTGATTGGATCGCTGTGTCCGCCGCTGGTAACGGAGAGCAGATGTTCGCATACCGCTGCCGTCACAATGTTTACGACTGACTAAGATACGTTAACATAAGGAACAATAAGTATCACCTAATTAACACTGTCGCAATAAGTAATGCAAATCACCAATTATAAACACTGTACAACGAGTAAATTGCTGTCAACACATGTACGGTATCGCAAGTTACAACTATAATCGGGCCGTCTCTTTGAAGTCGCTCAAAGCTAGAGAGCGTTGCGTAATCCTGCTGCTCACACAATGCGTGTAAAACATTACATAACCCACGTATGTTTCTATCTCCTTAACGTAACAATATTCTAATTTAGCTCAAAAATAAACGAACTGGAATTAAACGGCACTCGAAGTATGCATTCATAACGAGTTACTTGTACTTACTTTATACGAAACGATCTCATAAAAAGCCGTACTAATTGAATAAGTCGTCAGAGGTACAGTACAATTAAATATTGAAGTGTGCAAAAACAAAATAAATCTTTCTGTATGCAACAAACGTCTATTACTACACACAACACAAAACGTAGTTGCTTTATGCTTATCGTAGATTGTTTCACAGTAATTTTTACGACTTTACATGAATTTAAATCGTTTTTATTATATACTTAATATCTTTCTTATATCTGAAAGGACAATCTAATTAATATACTAATAGGTAATTTTATAGTAAAATATTATGTATCTATAAAGATCTATCGTAATTTTACTATAGATGTAATAATCTTAGTAATTACACTAACTTTTGGGTGTATCATATTCCAAAATTTTTACTATAAGATTAGCATATCGTTATTATCATTTACAAAATGCATAAGAAATGACTAAAACACGTCCGAATTATAAAGAAGCATATATTGAATCTTCTTAACTTCCATTCGGTATTTGGCATTACAGTACATTCGGTATTTACTTAGTACATCGATGTCCCATCTTTGGAAGCTATTCATAATAATGAATGACTTGGCAGCCGACCGAATGCAGAAACCGTCACCTGCATCCATGAATAGCGTCAGCGCCTCGTAAATAATGCCACACAATGTGCTTTAAATCTGAAACGTATATTCCCTTCCCGTGAACATACGCTTGCGCACCGACACAGTCTTGAATATGTAAAATAATCATACTCAGAAAAAAAACAATATTGTTTCGTATGTCACCTTTTGTTACTCAATAAACAGACATTAAACTTTAACCAATTCGTAATTTCAAATTTTTAAATAACTCCATCTCTGCTGAATCGCTGCACTAGGCACTGTGAATCCGAGTTACTGCCAAAAAAATGGTATTTGTCTACATTTACGAAGCTAACAAATTTTTAAATGTATTCCCTTCATGCAGTCTAAATAGTAAATGCGAATTTATTTAGTAAGAAAACTAGAATATTCATTACCATTGGGGTTTGCATTTGTTCAGCGGATTGGTTTAGCACATCATTGAGTTTTTACAGTACACAGACTTTCTTGTATTCCCAATGGCAATACCTTAGAAGTTAAGAAACATATTATGCATGAATGTGTTGGTGAATGTGGTACGTAGATATTACACATACATCATAACAATAAAAGTATGTCTTATAACCCATACAATATTTTTACTTAAATTATACTATTCATATATTGATCAAACTTTTAATATACACAAATACAATTTTAACAAATTCACATTAAACGCAGCAGTAGAGTCATTTCGTTAATACAAAATATGTTATGTGCAATAAGAGCTAAAGAAATTTGGTCAGATATAATGAACCAGAAGAATTAAATTCGTAGACACGACGGAAAACAACATTTTACGAATAGAAGGTAAATACAAACACTACATGCACTTCATATTTCATTTCTGCTTAAGCCAAGGTGTAAACATACACGCACTATTGTGTATGTGTTGTATGTGTCCACTACGTATTGTGTGCTGGCAACCAAATGGAATAATGTTTTATATATTAAAAGTGTATGTTGTTGCAAGATTACTTCTTACATTTGACTTTTAGGTAATTCTTCCTTAAACAACATTCAAAAATACAAAAAAGTAACAAAATATGTTACAAGTTTGAATGAAAATTTTACAATTTTAGTTAACAATATAATTTCAAATAATAAAAATTAATAAAATAATTATAAATTTTATTATTATCCAGTTGAAACAATACAACTAGTTATTTTGATTGTTACACCTTGCAACAAGACGTTATTATAAATAAATAAAAATTCCATAATACTTACATATATGGATAATATACACACGCACACACACACACTTGTGCATAATTCAAGTATGAAATTACTTCAACAATTTTTTTTAATTTAACATTTTACTAACATTTAACTGTGTACATAAAGTTATGTACAAGTTTACCATACTTATTAATTTTTAGTCAATGTCACTTTATTCTTATTTTCCCGCAGCTATTACTCACAACTATGTCCCCTATCGTTTAATATTCGTGTACGAGGTATACTAAAAAATTATCAAATAATCGTAATAAATTGTCAAAATCTGTGTAAGAAAATTTATCATGTCAAGTGACAATACCAGATGCTTTAGCGATCGTTTAAACCAAAAATAAAATTTCAGATCTGTCGTAAGGAAAGAGCGTATGATACGTAACCATAAGAAACACATCGACAGAGTAGCTAGAAGATAAAGATACGATCTGACATACAATAACGAAATCAACCGACTTCCTCATACATTTTTCCGACCTTAAGTTTACATACTCGAATCAAGCAACATAATGCGCACTAAATGTTGTAGGATTTAAAAATCTTAATTTAAAGCTATTCATGTACTAACCTATGTATTCATTTTAATTATGTATTTTTTTTAACCTTAGATATGAATGTGTAGAAGCCGCATAACGAGTGTTGCTCGATACATATTTTCGGCTATTAATTTTGGATGGAATCAAAAATCCTTCAACGTCTAATTTCATGTTATTATGCTATACTTCCAAGCTCTGTCAGGAGCATAATATTGGTACTAAGAAACTATTCCACCAGAATCTGTTTGAAAGGCACTGTCTGGATATTAAGCATACTAGATATTAAGCATGCGATAATAACCGTAACTCGTATAAACAATTGTAAAAATGCTATTATTTTTTTTACATATAACAGTACTTAGAAAACGATCTCCTTTTTAACCTGCTAAAGAAATAAATATAAAAAATTGAGCAAGATATTTCAAAGAAATCTGAAAATAGATGAATAACATTAACACAATATAAAAATCTCCTTCTATAAAACAAATATCTTATAATATTTTCTTTGACTTGCGGTTTTACTAGCTTGGACCAGAAGGAAGAAAGTAAAATTCATGAAACAAAAATTACATATGTAAGTAAAAACTAAAATAGTCATGATCAGTTGATAGACGCTTCAGTTTAACACATAAGAACAGACACATACCAGGACATATGTTTGTATAATCGGTTTAATAATACTAGGAACATTAAATTACTGAAAGCTTCCGCGATTATTAAACAGTAGTCTCATTCTCACACGCTCAGATCAAAATTGGAGGAACTTTGGTGCATTTCAGTAAATATATTACAACGAAAAATCGTGTTACATATGTTTTTAATGAATGTATAGATGCTCGGAACAAACCATATGACGAATAAATAATATATAAAACATCTAAAGTTGCATGTCGGATTCCGTATGTAAGGAACATTATTATTTATTCCTATGAAATAATGTATTGTAAGTGCAATATATGAAAGTTTGCATAATTTCATAAGTAATTGTCAACTATTAGGATAGTTGAGTGCGTGTGTCACGTAGACGCTAATCGGAGATTCCCTTATTGCCTCGTTATTAAGTGAGATTTCGAGATGAGACTTGGACAAAAATATAACTGATAATTTTTGCAAATAATTTTGTATAGTTAAGTATACTGTTACGTTGATGAAAAAAATTGTTCCACATCCCTGACTGCTAACGTGATGCTGGGTACACCCGGGGCACGAGACTTTTCCATATGTTTGCTGATCATTCTGCCCGGCAGAGTTGGGTAACGTTTTGGATTCTTATTGATTGTCTGTGCCCCTTCCAGACGTTTACTCGACTTCTCTGGCCGCTAGCTCGCTATACTGCAAGCCGGTGGAGATACAAATAATGGATTTCGGAGCGGACCAGTATTAGTTATAGCTATTTATTCAGTGCCGATCGAAGTATTGTGGCGAAGTAATCATCGTGTTAAGTAATACAGATTCTTAATAAGATGACATATATTATTGTGTGATAGACAAATTTAACATGAATTATTGTACTGGAGTGCCTTGTTAATTTTTAATTGATTGTTGTTTCTGAACAAATAAATTTGGTGATTAGTGACTTCTGTTATTCTATTTTCATTAAAAAACATGACGATCGGTGTGATCGTCGTAATAATACAATTCACTATGTGAGAATATAAATTTTTTAATAATATTTTGTATGAATAATTGTTCAAAAGCCTAAAAAAGAACATTAAATTTTAGTTAATTTTGCTGCAGGTTTAGAACAATTATTGACCAGAATAACCCGACTTTACATGATCTGTCACTTAAATTAAATATTGACTATCCAAAGCTTTAGAATTTCAGTCAGGAGATCAAATCTTAATCGTACAGTTCCCAGTCGGTATCAGTTATTCTCTACACGTCCGTTTCTCTACAAACGATAAACAGTCAAAACGGCAACAAGTCCGCAAATGCACCGCATTGAATGCTGCCGATCCCAGAGAGGAAATCTCTAATTACACCAATATTAAAAACAAGTGTTTGATCTGCCGCAATCTAAAAGCGAGTGCTTTCTGTGGTAATAGAAGATTGTCGGCTCAGATTTGGAAAGACACTTCAAGAGTATTGGAACTGCTGTAAGACAACACGGTCATACATTGTTTAACTTGTCAAATTTCGAACCCAATAATAACCTAAAAGTGACTTTGAGGAACTCCACCAGGACCCACCATAGGACAGTCTGAGATCAAGTGTAGACCATAACGTCACCGGACTCCAGCTACGTACAACGTTCTTTAATCTACAGTCAAGGGAAGGCCAAACTTTAATATTACTATTCAACCGTAAACGCTAAAGAACTGTCACAGACTAGAAGCCGTGTAAAACAAACTCTTAATAGACAATTAATTTTAGTCAATTTTATGTTGTTCAACAGAGTAATTTTTCAAGTAAATGTGGAGCAATAACTTTCAAACTCAACCATTACTTAATTAATTAATTTTTAATAAACAACATTCCATATTTTTGGCACGGCAGTACTAATTTATGTATGTTCATTCACAAAATTGCAATATATATAAGAAAGCGAAAAACAATTACCTTTTTAAACCGTAATTAGAAACTAAAAAATGAAATAAAAAACGTGAGTGACGAAAAGAGTAGATGACTCTGAGTGCAGGGAAAATAAAAGGGAAAATTAGGTACCGGAAGAGAAACTCCCTGAAATATAAACACTGTATGTAACGCAATCCAAAACAAATCGCAACCATTAGTTATCCTCTCCATTATTTATTCAAATGTTCACTCTCTCACGGAAAATATTTTGTATAAACCAATTATTCTACCTCTTGTCTACTGCGTTTGTAAATGACTGGGAGTCTAATACGTCTTTCTACTGGAGTCAGGAGTATTGTTGAGACTTACCACCATAGATTTATTCTCAGGTCTCTGCTCTTGTACTTTATGGCTACACTTAGCACGTAGTAGTAAACTTTATTTTTAAATTATATATTTCATTATGTTCTCTAGTGTAGTAAGAGACGTGTTAATGCTAACCATATTCAACTCAAGATGTCACGTTTTAGGATCGTTTAAGGTATTCCATCAATGCCTACACGCAGACAGCCCTGTGTATCCCGTAGTACATAGCAGATTAAGTCAGTATGGACAGATGTGCACACTGTAACAAGACTATAGATAAGTTGATGAATATGCATGAACTTTGAGTGAGTACGCATGTACATGTACGGTACGAGTACTTGCTTATGCTCATAAATACGCATGTTTTACACATTCGTCCTTTTATTGAGCCTAATTTGTGTATAAGACGCATTATTTCATTAGAACACGATGTCGACAATTATATTAATGTTATAAAAAATGAACTGAATAAAATGTACAGGGATTATGTTTAGGATTTGGGATCTGTAAATAATAACCTGTAGGCTTTATACGTCTATAAAAAAGAAATCTGTATTTCACGTAAATCAAGTAACCTACCACAGGAAAATAGTCTGCACTCTCATAAAAACAACTACTCCAATTCCTCAAATTTGACTTCAAGTTTTCTGATCTTTTTCAGGTTCTAGAAATGCCATTTTGATGAGTATAGCCTCTCATTGAAGTATCAGGTCCGGTCCGTTCCGGATGTTATCATGGTTAGTCAATATCTCTTAACTTGAGTTATTATATTTTTATAGGTAGGCTATATGTAATAATTAAAGTACGTCATTTAACATATGAAAGTGCTTTTTACTTTAATTATACTATTCCTATATTGATCGAAATTTTAATATACATATATACATATTGTGTATAGTCGAGAACGTTCACATAAATTGCATTTTGTGAACATCGTAGAATTCATATAAGGAAAAAAGTCAACAAAAAGTAAAAGCATTGTTAGAAACAGAATATGATATTTACAGTGTTCTGTTGCTCATATTGCTTTGACGCCAGCTTGAGGTGTCGTCTTTCGTGTTCACACGACACAAGCTTTACAATAAGCATGCAACAAAACTTATTTACTTTTACAAAGATCTCGTGGACAGTCAACAAGACTATTCACGTCTAATCAAAGAAACTATTTCAAACAGATCTACGGAGTTTTGTTACTATTGTAAGTTGACGGAATTCGTCCCTTTTCAATCTCACGGTAGATCGCCGATTTGTATTATTACGATTATTAATTATTATTTATTTGTTATTTTATTTAAGTTCATTTAAGTTATATGGGTTCTGTTTTGCTTATTATGAAGTCGTTCATTTAAAGTGTTCAAGATTAGGAGTAATTGTTTAAACTGTTCATCGTTCGTCGAATGTTGAGTATTGGACAGAGATTGGTTCTTCTTCACTAGTAGATATAATTCGGTTGCATTGGTTCTCACTAGAATCAAAGATAATTTAGGATAACGGTACTTACTTTGAGTGACGTCCTGGTTATCAGGTAGAGTGTATCAGCTCATCTAAAAACAAAATTAATTCAAAATCACTCGTGGCGCCGTCGTGTTGCCAACCGTTGCATGTCATCTACCGAGCCTGCAAATGACTATCTACGTGAAATAATTGGCCCAACTCTAAACGTTAGTTTAAACATAATTTATTTCTCGTTAAAGTCTGTGTATTAATTTCCTTGAACCCTTAACATAAGAAAGTTAGACTTCACAATTACTTTTTCATTTCGTAAAACTCTTCTTAAAATCTCAGGGTGGTTAAGCTGCATACGTGGATACAACACTCCACGATGTTTTTGTTTACAATAATTTTAATTAACATGGGTTCTTTTAGCTTACAAGTTACTAAACGTTAACACAACACAATAATTATAATTATTTAATAGGAGAGTGGTCACCTCGGATAACTAAAATCTCAATTCATTAATAAAACTTTAACAGACGGCTTGCGTCAACTTCTAGGTTAGACCTGGCGTGTCTGGTATCATGCCAGTTAAGTTAGTTAAAAATCTAAATGATCAATCAACAAAGAAAATTCAAATTTATTTACGTTATAAACGTCTTCAGCATATCCAACTATCGTTAGACTACTAGATGGGATATCCTTTCTCAGGTATTTTTCTTAATTCTAACAACATATCAGCAGGTTATGAAATGGTTGAACACTGACTTAACCTACTAGATTCAGTAAGGCGTACAGTCATTTTATAATTGGTTAACATTTTATAATTAGAGTGAATAATATTCGTTCACTCATATCCCTAGTCTAATTGTTAATTGACTTTACGAGGGTTAATGCCTCTTCAAAGTTCATTATATATTCTTAAATCTATACATTTTCAGGTTATGGTTCACTTCATAAGTTTATAATAATAATATTAATTCACCATACTCCCTTTTCATTTATATGACCGCGATTGCTTGGATTGTACACTAGCAATCGTATTCGCACTTTCACTAGGCTTGATTAATTCGTTTACATAACTTTATTAATGCTTTTAGACATTTCGAGTTGTATTTACCCAAATATGACGTTCACTACACTCACAGGTTAGGTAAATTTACTTTTCTGGCTTCGAGAACTCTCGTCTTGTTTCCTGAGTCGATCGTACAAGAAGAATGACGCTTAGCTCGGCGTCTCTTTTTTGACCAAGCCTCGCTATAATTAATTTGATTGGTGGAAAGCTTGATGACACCTCACTGGCTTTTTCCGGTGGCGTCGGTCTTTGATGTCGAGAGTATGAAAAATATTTTCTTCCAATTTACACAAATATTTTAAATGAGTTTAACTTTCTTATGGTCCTTGGGAGTTCTAATGTAATCATCTCAATCGTTTGCAATTGTTCTTTAGATCAATTAGATACCCCTCAAGCCATAATTCTGTTCATGTTTGATAATTTCTTATTTTCATAACTTATGCCTATTACAATATTTTTATTTAAAACTATCTTACGTTTATATTATTTACAATTTAACTTCACTACTAAATATTTTTACCACTATTCAGTCTCTTTCTGCTCTTTAGTTAGATTATAATCAGTTATGTGTGAAAATAATTCTGAAATTGAGTATAAACCTTGCTGTACAGATAGCATTATGTTTTAGATTTAGTTGATATAATTCATTGGTGGTATTTTATGAGTTAGTTACATTTCACACTTATTCTTAAGTCTTCCCTTCAACTACTGGTCATCATTGTCTGAGTTAATTGATGTCCTTTTCTGTGTATTTTTGTTATTGACATATTTAGTGTTTGGCACACCGAGGCCTTATTTTTTATTCTGCTATTAATTTTAGAATACACTGCTTATATCTATTACATTTTAATCGTTACTTGGTGTTTTGTCTATCTTATGAGTTTACTACTGTTGGTTCAGTATGATACTCTGTTCAACATAACATTTAGTATCAGTCTCTAGGCTCCTTTTAGGCCTATTACCCCCCAAAGTTAATTTTAACAGTGGTTTGTTCATTGCTATTGGATTACTTCGGAATATTGTTACTTATTTATCTAAATTAACTATTACAACTTCTGGTTATTACATTCAGTGGTTTTGATACAATTATTCCCTTGAATTATACCCTTTGGATTCACCTTTAGTTCAGGCACTATATGGTGTTAAATCTTTTCTCTTAACTCTTAATTATTTTTAATTTTAGTGATCATTCTCCTTTACAAAATAGTGATAGTAATTATTCTCAGGTGTTACAATCATTTGATTGGTAATAGTCTATCACCCTTTTCTGGTAATTCAGTAAAACCTCTTGCATCTGGTCTCAAGATACAAGTATGTCTATTTTATATTATCCTGATATATTTTTAAGCTAATTACAATTGTTTTACATTATATAAGTGACTGTGAACATTGCTGGTTCTATTGACACTAATGTCTCATCCCTTTTATACCTTATTGTTAAAGTTTTTGAAAGATTTGTTTGGTAATTTCAGAATGTCTAATTCCTTGTTTGAATTTACACTAATTACAATACAATTCTAATTCTTGTATACATTATTTTTGTGTTGGTATTACCCTTTTAACATTTAGGTTCATTACCCTCTAACATAAATTGGATTATTAGTCATTTAGTTACTTAATTCTTTTATTTGAGGTGCATAATTCACATTGAGTGAGGTTATGGGTCCTATCTTGGTTTGACAACAATGTGTTTAATTTATTATGATATCAATGTCTTTCATTTCACACTATTATAGTACTAATAAGGTTGTTTGTTACTTTAGGTTTATTATACACTTTTCTGTCCTAATCACCCTTCTTAAAGCAGTATTCATGATATCGTTCTGTAAGTTTTACCCCTACATTTGCTCTAGTTACAAGACTGGTCTACACGATTCATTTTAGTTATTCTTCCAGATATACAGTTAATTTATACTTTGACTAATTTTACTTCAATCTCATAACTCTTATTCATTATATCATTCATTTACTTTATAAGCTTTCTTTGTCAGCATAGTTATTTATATTAGTTTATCAGGCTTCATTATTACTCTGTTCTTTACGCTGGGCTTTCTTGTTATGATCCATTCATCTTGTCTTAATTCTTCTCTTGTATAGTGTAGGACATCCTACGCTTATTTCTTCCTGTTTTTGTAGTATTCTTCTTTACTCCATTTATAGTTTCTTCTCTCTGTCTTTGGTTTTCTCATTTTTACCTAACCTATTGGGTCAGTTGTCAGTTACTTTACGTCTCGTCTATGTCATTGTCATTATTTCTTTGATCATCTTCATCAGTTTGTTAAAGACGTATTCTTTATTCCTTTAAAATTAATTTCTACTTATTTTTGTGATTAAAATTAAAGTCTGAATGTAGTATTTCTTATGATTTATTATTGTTGGTTATTGTTTGTTTTGGACCCTGGTGGTCGTGATATTATGTAACATTACACTATTTAGAAGAAAAAATACACATATTTTTATATACACTGATATTTCGTTCACGTTGTTATTACATGTTCTTATTTCCAATATTTTTATTATATTTGTACTAGTGTATTTGAAAAGGCATCAGACATCAGGCATCTCTGAGCAACACATCTCTTTAGGTAGAAGAGACCGTCACATGACTCAAAAAATTAATAAATCAAAAGAAGGGTACGTACGCAATATCTATTTTAGCACGTGACATTCTGTCTAGGGTCAAGTTGAATTGGGTAGTATTAATCGTGTACTGTTAGTGGCGCAGTTCCCACTTAGCATTTGTTTAGTAGTTTTTAGTAATTATTGACTTTTCTTCTGTTACGATTAGACGATGTACTTAGCCTGGTGTGAAGCATGTTGGCCATTGTCGTATCGTGTATAGAAAGGAAAAACAGAATGTCATTTCAATATATTTTACTTCGAAAACAAAAATTTTATTTTTCGTAAATACTGATTTAGTTTAAATTAAATCCAAACATCAGTTTAACACACCTTGCTATCAGACCATGATAACCTAGCTCAATCTAACCTAGCTCAAAGGAAACCAGAGACAGCTTCTTTTAATTCACTTTGATAACTAACAGCAGACGCATCCACAACATTATATAACCATAAATATTTTAAATAATAATGACAGATATTAAATAATATATATAGCATTATACGACAAACTGTAGAGCGAATAACGATGATGGATACTCAAATAAAAACTTACAAAGCGATAGCAGTTTCCTATTTGTTGTATGGATCAGAATCGTGAGCCCCCTGAAAAGAAGACTTTAGATTGATGGAAACCTCACAGGTTTTACAAGACTCAAGCAAACACAAAGTAATGGTATAAGACAGGATCTAGTTATGCAATCGATAACAGAAATAACGTCATGGGGTATAAACAAAGACGGAGGGCCACGTTATGCAAATGGTAATTGATAGGTACAAACTCAGGCTGGGAAAGCGAAGAGTTGGGAGACCTACGTTAAGGTGGTAAATTCGGAACAGACAGAAGTGCCAAATCCTGGTAATTAAGAAGAAGATGTCTTAGAAGACGATAATAACTTTTCATGTATTTATGATTATTCTTTCTTCCGTATCTGTGTATTTGAGCGAACGTTGCTCGTCAGGATTATCCTTACTTGCATTTTCCTAGAATAATAATTCTCACCTTCATAATCACAAGTTTTTATTTTGTTTATTGTTAACCTGTCTGTAAAGTCTGCGTAACTTTGTTTTTGCAATTATACGATACTTTTGTGCACAGCATTTATTCTTCCCCTTGATTTTGTGGTCAGTTGAAATTCAATACATGATCTATTTAAAATCACCTGTTAGGGTTAGTTTTCTGTTGACGACGCATTTACCACATGCTCATATAATTTGTTACTTCTGTAGGCATTGTACAGGAGTAAGTAGGAATTGAGCAACATACCTCTTTAAATAGAAGACTCGAGAACGTCACATGACTCAAAAAATTAATTATTTGAAGCAAGGGTACGTACGCAATATCCACTTTAGCGAGAGACATCCTGTCTAAAGTTGAGTTGGGTAGCATTAATCTTAGAGTATTATTGCCGTAGTTCCAAATTATCATTTGTTTAGTAGTTTTCACTAATTACTAACTTCTTCCTACTCAAATTTGGCGCTGTACTTAGCCTGGTGTGAAACGTTTTCTGCTATTGTGGCCACGTTGGCGTATCGTGTATGCAAAGAAAAATGTATTAATAATGAAACAGGTAGACCTCTTGTTAGTCAACTGATGGTAAGGTTGAAGAGGTAGTTTTGCCTCTACTGCTTAAGTTGGGCTTCGCAAGATGACTGAGCAGACACCAAGTATTGTCGGCATCACTAGTGTTGAATCCCACCATATATTCCCGCCAGAAACCTTTACAGAATGTTTGGTACACAATAATTTAGGGTAATATATTTAAGCTTACCACCAGATATTACAATTGCTAATATTGTAACGTGACCTACGATACCACAAGGTTTACAAGTATAAATAATTGAAGAAAAGATGTATACTACAGGAAAATAAAAATTATTAACTGGAAAATGATAGAACAACACCACTAACTGATTTTGACTTAGACAAAGACAATGACGATGACGAGACCCAATAGATTGGATAAGGTGAGCCAGAGAAAATAGTTAAAGTCACCTAATAACAATACCCAAGTGTTAATAAGAATCACAGGTATAAAAGTACAAAATTAAGTAGGAAAATAAATAGCATGTAACCTGTAGGAAATGTAAAAAAGAAAATGAAATGTAAGAACAAATATACTGATAAAATATAGAAAGAGTGGTAATAAGTAAACTATCAAAAGACAATATTATAAAATAAACTTAAATAACAATAATTAAGTAGGACAGTGGTGGTAATTAATGAACCATGATAGGACCCAGTGATAATAAATACATGAAATATAGAATACAATGTTAGGAGGTGAACACAAAAGTGATAAATAAATAAGAAAGATAACAATCAATAATGAACCATGATAGGACCCAGTGTTAATAAATGAACTACATAAAAACAGTAGTTAATAAAGTGAAGTGTAGTCAGAAATAAAGAAATAACTTGTAATAATAGATTATAAGTAATAACTGGACTCAAATATAATAAATAAACAGTATAAATTATAAGGGACCGTTATAAGTAGTCATGGGCTCGTTATAAGTAGTCATGGGCCTAGTTTAATGAAAAAAGAAAAATGTTTGTATTAATATATAACAATGTTTGTTGGAAGCAAACCTCTAATAATTGTTTTCCATTATGTTAAAGAAATTTTTTAGTATATAATGAGGATGATAAGGGATACATTGTTGTATTGTTAATGAATAAAGTTTATAAATTTATATTAACCACAATAAAATATGGATAAAAGACTAATATGTTACGCTGGATACAGTAAAGGGAGTTAGACACTATATTCTATAAATGAGATTATAAGGGAATACTAGTGCACATCTAATGTTCATTTTTATTATATTTTTCTTTGGTTGTAATTAACCCAAATGTTATTATGTTGAATATTATGTTTAACAAAACCGTTTAGAAACATGTAAAACTTTAGATACAGGCATGGGCCTAAAAGATTTATTAAGTAATTATGTTATGTTATATGATGATTAAAAATAATCAAATGTTATGATTTGATTTAGGTTGTTACAGTAATTATGTTTAGCAGCATTTAAAATTAACAAAAAAGACAATGAACAGTTGTAATGAGTATAGGGTAGATGAATTATGAACTCTAGGCATTAGGCCTATAACTGGTAACCAGAATTTTGTGAATTTTAAGACAAAACAATAACCATTGATAAAATAAAGTAGATAATCTGTTTAGGTTTCATAATAATAGTGTACGACACAAAACTGGATAATAAATAATTATTTTAAAGGTAATTAACAAAAGAAAAACCAAATGAAAATGTAGTAATCTGTTATAATTTGAAAAAAGGTAAACTTGTGGGATATCAAAATAATTTGTAAACAAAAAGCAAACTAATGGTGTTATTGTATTTAGATTACAGGTAGTATAAGGGAGTTATAATATTTTAAAGATTTTTAATAATTTTGTATAGAAAAACGTTAGTTTTATATAACAATGTTGTAAATTGTCAATCAATGGGAGTTAGTGTTTGGAAGGGAGAAACCATAATAACGAGTAAATAAATTGTATCTTTCCATTATTAGATCTTGATAAGGGCAGATGTATTAAACCACAAGGAATAAGAAAGACTTAATTAAACAAAATTTATCAAAATTAATTATAAAAAAGTAAACTAAATTACAGAAGTAACCCTAAAACTAAAATGAATTAAAAAATCTACCAGAAGAAATTAAATTATCCATGAGGAATTGCTGAAGAATCCCAAGTGACGGAATACGAACCATTGGAAGGAAGAAAATATCTGAAACCCATAAATGAATAATGGAACCTGCAATAACCAGGATGACTGATGAAAAATAAACACCTTAACCAAATCACTAAGAAAATCGAAGCATTGAATTAACAGAACCACCCAAGAAAGGACAATCAGCAGTATTCGTGAGAAATATTCCCCGGATAGCAGATGCAGAGGATTGTTAAGTATATTTTAAAACACGACTTAACAGTAAAACACACCAGAAAACCAAACCATAAGTGAAACTACACTTTCAACTTCATTTATCACTTTTTAACAAACACTTGAACTTTCTTTTAGTTAATGAACAACTCAAATTGAAAAACTCTCTCATTCTAACATAGATTCCTTAAGTGAATATATTTTAAAACGTAAAATTGACTAAACTCGAATAACCTCCAAACGCTAAATCCAGTAGCTATAGTGTACCACCGTAATTATAAGTATATCACATGTTCTATGTTATTTATATGATATTTGTAAAATTTTGTATTTTTATTAGTCCATTTAACAACATTTTCTGTATTCACAAGAACTTCGACCTGAGATTATAAATAAACGAAAAAATCAACTCCATAACGAGTCTCGATAGCAACGAGCGGATAGAATAGCCAACCGCTAATAATTAAACATGCCGGCGCAAAAATAAGATTTATAATTTAGAAGAAATTGTAATAAGAAAAACCAATTGTTAAATGTTAATAAACATAATAGAAGCATTAAACTGTATGTTTGATTTTATTTAACTAATCTTTACAATTTGAGTACTCACTTATAAAAAATAATAAACGTTACAATTTTGGTTTACTAAGAAGAGTTGGCCAACCCGAAATTAAGGCAGAAACTACGAATTTGAACGGCCAAACTGGTGAGTAGACA
Source organism: Magicicada septendecula (assembly GCA_034769895.1). Classification (NCBI taxonomy): domain Eukaryota; kingdom Metazoa; phylum Arthropoda; class Insecta; order Hemiptera; family Cicadidae; genus Magicicada; species Magicicada septendecula. Next base: position 430,269,550 of record CM068369.1, on the reverse strand, counting down.
CTCGACATTCGTAAGTAAGTTAACGACAAAAAAAACATCGTTACAATATTAAGCCAAAATATACAATTGTAGATTAGATTACTACCTGACTTTTAATTTTAATCCTATTATTTTCTTAAATTTGCTTAAGCACTAATGCAATATATGTAAAAATTTTGTTACATCCTCACAAAAATTTTGTGATACAGGTAAATCTTTCTTTTTATCATTTTTACGTATTCAGAGATTACTAATACATCTTTAATAATGTTAAAATTTGTTTCAAACATTAACATTTGTTTGATTTATGTCATTATGTCATTTCAATGTATTTTACCTCGCCATCGATAATTTTATTTTTTCATAATTACTGATTTACTTTAGATTAAATCGAAACATCTGTTTAAGCATCTTACAATATTATTTGTTAGTAATCTAATAATCTAATTCAATATTTACATGAATTAATTTTATCTAGTATATGCCGTTTGTAAAAGACTCGGCGCACCAGTAGCTTACGGATGATAATATGATTGCGCGTATTGTAGTGTTAATGTTAAGTGGTTTTTATCTTAGTGATTATTATTGTTTGCTGTAAATCAGCGTTTCCCAAATGCCGGGTCGCGACCCGGTACCGGGTCACGAAAGCAAGATGCAGGGTCGCAGAAACATTTTACGAAAGTTACGAAAATATGTTATTTAAAAAAGTAATCTAATTAAAATAAGCGCCTAATAAAGTCACTAGATATACATCTATATCAAGTGACTAATAATACATAATAGGGTCTGTATGTAATTAAATACATAAGTACATAAAGGTATAGAAAACCTGAAAAATTCGTAACGTTTTACTGATTAACTGATTTTTTAAATAGGAGCAAGAAATACATAGTTTAAAATAGCTAAAAAAAAACTACAAGAAAATCTAACCACGCGTGACACTGGACAGCCTTAATATAGCGTTCATGGACGTATTTTGGTTTCTGCGCAAGTCTGCTCAGTGATGACGTTTGTGTATTTCCCTCAGCGTTTCCACTATAACCTCTTATTAATAAATACGTGTTCGGCGTGTAACAGTTTAGTTCTTATTTTCATGCGTGTATTCTCACTCTCAGTGATTATTTGTTAGTTATTAGTTCAGTTACTAAGTACTTTTTTTTGTATTTATTACATACTATTACATCTAATTTATCAATGGATAAATGGTTAATAAAACAACAAAAAAACAGTGTGCCGGTTAGAACCGATAAACAATCAAATTTTGTGCAGACTAAAACAATTTTTGTGGGTGATACTAACAATAAACAGTTAAGTGACAGTCAGCCAAGCACGAGTTCTGAGAGTGGCACTAATAAACGGCCGCATGATGTGTTATCCATTACACATGCATTAAAGACGAAAACAACCTGGATCCGACAGTATTTTGACGATTATATAAAATTTGGTTTCATGAAAGGTGCTGATGAAAAACCATTTATAACATCTTCTCTTGTGTTATAACTTAGGGAACCAGCAATAATTGGTTCTGCCAATTATACAGGCTGCCTTAGTTGTGACGAGCTGAAAATTAATCACAACAAATAAAACAATTCTTATATCAGGATATTAGGAAGGGGAGACTGTTGATTTATGCACTCATTTTACTCGGTACTCAGATGACATCTCTTTATTACATTATACGATTAAGTTCTCTATTTAAAGTTCTCAACAATATAGTTTACAATATGGTTATATATATATTACTCTTTTACAAAGGGCCCTCAAAATATGATGTACACCTATTTTATTTATTCCACGGATCCGGGATTGAATATATTAAGTTAATAATGGTCACCTTGCCATATACAATATTGAAAATTGAACCATTTGAAGAATGGTTTTATTAATCTTTTAAAATAACAAAACTTTTAGTTTAAACTTTTACTCTTTTGCTATAACCAGTGTTATTAGATTACAGACTACATGTTACATATAATGTCTGTCTTTTAAAGTCTTTAAAATGATGAGTTAAATTGTCTTTTGTGGGTTATAATTTTAGTAACTCATAACCATGGAAGACAAGCCTCCATGTCACCTGTGTGTTTCCTGAAGTTGCTGCAGAATTGGTTCTTCGGTCCTCGGTGTGTTTCCTGAAGGTCTGTCGTTACCTTAGTATCCGGTGACGGTGAAGTTCCTGAAGTATGTTAAATCATTCTGGGTGTGGTACTCTCATCTCAGACGACTGTAGTAATTCTTGTAGTTAGAATAAATAAATAGAAAGTTTGTTTCACTGTTATACACTTCACATGATTATTTATTGGTTGAATATCACCTTCATGTTTGTAGTACTGTATGAATTACATAGTTTGTTATTTGATAATTGAGAGAGATGTCATCGCCGCACAAATTTAGTTATTTAAATATTCATTGAACCAACCATTCACATAATAATATACACGTCGCGAAACAACGCTGTACGCAGCTTACGGCGTGAGCGCTCCATTGCAAGTGGGTGAAAATAGTTAGAGCGAGAGTAGTAATCTGGCGACAATTACTAGTCAACATAAAAGTAGTTTCATTTTTCTAATTTAATTAAAGGACTAAAGTTTGATTAAATAATTAAGTAGAGATATTCTTAGTTACAATCGCTATCAAAGTACATTATAGTGGTCTTGTTTAATTATTTAAATAATAACAAATTTACAATTATATTTTGTTTGTTTAGGGGTCGGAAAACAAGTTAGTTCTGGTTAGGGCCTGTTTATGCAGGATTAATTAACAAGCTTTACCCTTTCTGTACAATAGTATTCCTTTTAATTTATTATTAGACTTTTTTATTAAATATTATTATTATTTAATGATAGCAATAAGATTTAGTTTAAAATGTGAGATTTTATTAAAAATTTAAAATTTCTCAGCCTATACATTATCAACTTAATTAATTAACATATATTTTTTTTTTTAATGAAATCGTCACATACTCCGCCGCTTAAGACACAGACTCCGGTTTATTTGTTCAGGAATGTACCGGGAGTATGTTTGGGGATTCCCGTGTGAAATTTCTCTCACCCGTTTTTCTCTGTATGTAATTACGAGTTGCACAAGTCAGTCTCGACTTGCTTATTCTTAATATCTACATATCTATGTCATACTTTACAGACTAATCCTAATACTACATAAAATTCACACATTATTAAAACATATTGTAAACATTCTAAATTTTCTTAACTCTACTACTTATGACTACTAACGGGTTTTTCTTTAGTTGGGAGTTATTCTAGTTATAGAATTACTCATTAAGTAATTTGTTACTTAATTATTTCTCATATTTGATGTCAGCTGACTTCTTACTTTGCTCTACTTACGATGAATAGGATTCAAGGTTGATCAGGCCTCGTACCTATTTATACGATTAGGTAGCCAAATGTTACTCAAGTACTCTTTTGCAGTTGAGTACAAAACATATACCTTTTTTTTACATTTATTTAACTTGCACTCTACCATTTCCTTCTTTGTGATAACGTTTTATCTGCGAAATATGCGTCCTTCGTACATATTTTTGAGTAGAGGGTTCGTACAGGGCTACGGTTACTGGAGTTAAATATTTGTGAATTTGATAAGGACCGCACCATCGGTATGATAGCTTGGAAGTTGTCTTATCGATTGCACTACTCGTAGGGTGCGTTTTATACATAACTAAGTCACCGATTTGGTACTTTACTTCATTTTTATTATTATTTCGCTCGTGATATTTCCTTGATTTCGTTAAGTTTGTTCGTAAATTAGCGCGCGCTTCATTCCATATTTTCCTAATATTTTTATCCCTAATTTCAAGGGGTAACAATTCATGTATTTTCCACTTAGTGGATAATGGGTGGTTAGGTTTATACTTGAACAATAATTCGAATGGGGTCGACCTATGTCCTTCATGATATGCTGAATTAAAGGCGAACTGTATCCAGGATAGGTTCTGGTCCCAAGAAGTATGATCGTTAGCATGGTAGGCTATTAAAGCAGATTTTAGGTTTCGCAAATACCTCTCAGCTATATTACCTTGCGGACGATACTCTGTAGTGGTAATGTGGTCTATTCCTAGTTTGAAACACATGTTCCTGAATTCCTTGGACTTAAACTGTGGTCCGTTATCCGACACTAGATGGACAGGAATACCGAATTCTTTAAATAATCTATGCTGTAAAATGCTTACTGTGGTTGTAGCTAAGGCTCGCCGCATGGGGTACATCCAGACGAATTTACTAAAAGAATCTACGCAAATTAGTAACATTGTATTTCCTGATTTAGAACGCGGGTAGGGTCCTGAAAAGTCTAAATAAATTTTGGAGAACGGGGTAGCAGGAATCTCTGAGATTAATTGACTTATTTGGCTGTTTCTCGCTGGTTTGCTGAGTGCACACAACTTACACCTTTTTACAAAGTTAGCGATCTCACTGTTCATATTTTCCCAGTGATATTCTTTACGAATTCGATGTATGGTTTTATTTATTCCCATATGTGCTCCAATGGTGGAAGAGTGATAATATTCCATCAGCATAGGTTTAATAATATCAGGGGCGATTATTCGTAAATATTTTGCGTTCGCTATTCTACAACATAATACTCTCCTACTTAATATGTATTTCTCTGACTTATTTCCTTTTTCAAGTTGTTCAATAATTGGACTCAAACGTGGGTCTTTTTGTTGATACTGGGCTAAATCCGTAAATGCAAGAGGAAATTCGGTAATTAAAGTATTAATAATCGGCGTTTCTCTACTCTTGTTTTCGTAAGTATTACTACTCGGTTGGAACATACGTGACAGTGTATCGGCAACTACGTTTTGGGTGCCTCTAATATGTTGTACTTTGAATTTAAAACAATTTAATCTTAATACCCATCTTCCGATACGACCTAATTGTTTTGGGTGATTTAGTAGCCAAGATAATGCTTGATTATCTGTTTCTAACAAAAACTCTTTATGTTCTAAAAATGGTTTGAACTTCTCAAGAGCGAAAACTATAGCTAAACATTCTAATTCGTATGCGGAGTATTTCTTTTCTTGGTCTGTCAGGGTGCGAGAAGCGTAACTAATAGGTAACCTTGAGTTATCTACTTCCTGATATATTACTGCACCTAGGGCGACACTCGAACTGTCTGTCTGCACTACAAACGGTTTTGTAAAATCGGCTAATTGTAGTACGGGGGGTGATATTATGCTTTCTTTTAATTTCTCGAATGCGGTTTGGTGTTGCTCATTCCATTCAAATTTAACTCCCTTCTTTCTTAAGGTATTTAGCGGTGCTGCAATTTCGGCTAGATGTGGGATATACTTATGGAAATAATTTATCATTCCTAAAAATCGTGCTATTCCTTTCTCATCCCGCGGTGGTAAAAATTCTCTGATGGCACAGGTTCGCTCTGGGTCTATGCTTACCTTTCCGTTGGCTTTAACGATGTGACCTAAAAATGAGAATTGTGTCACAGCAAAATTTACTTTACTGGGGTTTACGGTTAATCCAGCTTTCTCCAATCGGGATAGTACTTCACGTAGATGATTAAGATGTTGCTCAATTGACTCGCTGTAGATAACAATGTCATCTAAGTAGTGATACACATATTTAAATTTTATGTCATGAAATAATTTTTCTAATAATCTGCAACATACAGAACTACCTTGGGATATACCAAAAGGTACCCTTGTAAATTGGTACAGGTTGAAAGGGACGGCAAAGGCGGTTAGACGTTTTGATTCTTCCGAAAGGGGTATTTGATGAAATGCCTGATTTAAATCCATAATGGTAAAGATTTTTGCTTTCGTAAAATAATGAAATGCACTGTGGATGTCGGGAAGTGGTATAGATTCAAATTCTATCCGTTTATTTAGTTGTCTGTAGTCCACAACTAGTCTATGTTTGTCGTTACTTTTGGGTACTAAAAACGCGGGTGATGAATAAGATGACGTAGAGGGTTCGATGACTCCTTCTTCTAACAATTTATTAATTTGGTTCCTCATTACTTCCATTTTTGGAGGTGATAACTTGTATGGGGCTAAACGTATTACTTTGTTGTCGCTCAAATTTATTTTGTACTCTATCAGATCCGTCAGTCCTAACTTTGGGGTGAGGACGTTGGAGAATTGTTTTATTAAAGTCTGTATGTTCCGTCTATCTTTACTTTCCAGATGACCTAATTCACATTCGTGATGCTTTATATGTGTAGAAGTGGTGCTAGTACTTTCTCTGTTATGTGCATTATCATGCAAGTTATATTTCCGTGAACGATCGAATCCAAAGTAAAATATCTTATCGTGAATATCTAAAATTATTCCTGTTTTACTGATAAAATCAGCTCCCAATATTAACTCGGGTCCTAATTCGTCGCATACCAACATTGGAAAATACCACGTTAGATTTTTAATTTTTACTTTAAACGTGATGATAAGTTTTATCATTAAGTTTTGTTTGTTAGCTGTAGCGCATCTAATATTTACTGATTGACTGCGTTTAACTAAATTGTGTTTAAATAATTTATTGGCTAGCTCTTGACTAATTAAACTTCGCGTTGATCCGGAATCAATTAATCCGAGGGTGGATGTAACACCAAGGTCAACTTGTATATACGGTAATTCACACTTATTAAAATCACATTTATTAATAGAGTTACATTTATCGATAAATTTTCTAACATAGGGGTCTAATTTTCTTTTGTTATTATTATTAGTATTTTGTTTTAATTTGTGGTCTCTCAGGGGTTTACCTGTTTTCACGATGCTGCGGAAGACACAGGGTTTCGGATCTCCCTGCCTTACATGTTTTTTGAATAGTGAGTTTTCTGATTGTACTGTTTCCGTTTACAGTTTCTACTGAGGTGTCCAGGTTTTCCGCAGTTATAGCATATATATTCTTTACGTGGGGTCTCACTGGTTTCGTGTCGAGGTTGAGGCTGCTTGGACTTACCATGGCCATGAACATAGGTTGGTCGCCGAAATGGTCGTCGTTCTCGTAGACTTCTTGCATCTGTGACTAGGGCTTGCGTTTCCTTTCTATGTGGTGTTGTGGATACCGGTGCATGTCTGTGCTGATCTGCGTACCACACATTTGACGAGTGAACACTACATTGTTCAAGGTCAGCGAAAGTGAGGGGTCTACTTATTAGTGCTAAACGGGAGCGTTCTTCAGGAGATAAGCCTACTAGGATAGTATCGACCAATTGTTTTTCAGTCCAGTCGACTTGCAGTAGACGTGAAGATTCTCTGATGTCTGCAATATAGTGGGCCAGTCTTTCATGAGCTCCTTGTACTCGAAGTACAGTATTTCTCTTGATCTCCTCATAAATTCCCGTGGGGATAAAATATTTGATTATAGTTGTATGAAGTTCTTCTACCGGAAAAGTCGAGTTTAATGATTCTAGCACACGATCTCGTAAAGGTGGTTTACATTTGGGTAGGATGACCTGCAGTATTTGCCAATCACTCAATTGTTGTAGATCTTTTATTTGCAGTAGGTATCTGATAAAAGTCAATAGAATCGTGATACTTAAGCCATCGGTGTAAGGAATTTCATTAATTATTTTCTCTACTGGATGGGAAATCTTTCCGTAGAGGTCTACATTAAAGTTTACGTTAGGTATACTTTTCGAAGGATTGGTGGTTGCATTAGGATTTGTAATCGCATATTTACTAGTGCGAGTATGCTGAACATTAGGCGGTGGGGGTTCTAACATAGTTAGGGTATTTAATTCTCTACTAGGTAATTGTTCATGACTCTGTTGTATCTTCGATACGGTGGGTGATTCGTGGTTCGAGGTGGAGGGAGGGTGTTCTAAAGTAGGGGATTGAACTGGGGAAATATATAATTTTTGTAAGTAGTGCTCAATTTCCTCCATTCTCGATGAGTCTGACTTTCGTCGTAAGTCGTTGATAATTATGGGTAATTGGCTTAATGCCTCATCCGCAAATTTCTGCACATCGGCGGGGATTACGGTGACGTCGGGCCAGCTTAATAAATTATTCAACCGGCGGGTTAAATGTTCTATACGTTGCGTAACGCGCAAAATTTCCGTAGGTGATTTTTTGTCCTGAAGGTTCTGAGATAATACCATCAGTTCCCTATATTTCGCATAACAGGTTTCTCGTTCGCCGTCATAATCGAGTTCACGCAATCTATCTAACTGCGAGGATATATCTGATCCGGTTTGGCGTAATGATTTTCGTAATTCAGACACGGTTACATTCACGTGTTTTAGACCTCGTAAAAGTGCTTCGTAGCATAGCTCATCTTTTAATAATAGATCAGGATTAATTCAGCCATTTTCGTAAAGTGAGTGGCTATAACTAATTATTCTACTATTTGCATTAAATGCTATACAACGCTATATCTTTTTTTACACAAAAATAAAAATATAAATAAATCGTATTCTTACCTTTTTTTTATAAATAAACAATTAAAATGTAATGACAACCTTTATCATTTTACATTGGTAGAGAGAGAGAAATCTCACACAGGCTTGAATATGCGTACGGCAAAAGGGGGAACCTACGGTTACTAAACACAGGAAAATACACGCTTCTTATAACAATAGACCTCACCAAGAGGGTGGCGCATTGTCTAACTCAACTCGAGGGAGAGCAACTATGACAGTTTTAAACAGTCGGCAACAGGAAATTTACATGTCCGAGTTTGTCGTCAAATTGACACGTTGATGAATGAAACTTTTAGACAAGTACCTACATGGATTTGTTTACATGGGACTATATGTTAATATTACTTTACACATATTATATTTACAATTAACGTTACCTATACTATATTACTATAATTATAATTATGATTTTTATTTTATTTAAAATTTCGACACATATTAAATACATGAGTGAATAGATCAACAGCTTGAGTGGGTGGAATATTGGGACACAATTACTTCTTTCTTTCTCTTAAGCAACTTAAGCAAATTAAGCAAATTAAGCAGAGTTGCGCAATTTATAACATCTTCTCTTGTGTTATAACTTAGGGAACCAGCAATAATTGATTCTGCCAATTATACAGGCTGCCTTAGTTGTGACGAGCTGAAAATTAATCACAACAAATAAAACAATTCTTATATCAGGATATTAGGAAGGGGAGACTGTTGATTTATGCACTCATTTTACTCGGTACTCAGATGACATCTCTTTATTACATTATACGATTAAGTTCTCTATTTAAAGTTCTCAACAATATAGTTTACAATATGGTTATATATATATTACTCTTTTACAAAGGGCCCTCAAAATATGATGTACATCTATTTTATTTATTCCACTGATCCGGGATTGAATATATTAAGTTAATAATGGTCACCTTGCCATATACAATATTGAAAATTGAACCATTTGAAGAATGGTTTTATTAATCTTTTAAAATAACAAAACTTTTAGTTTAAACTTTTACTCTTTTGCTATAACCAGTGTTATTAGATTACAGACTACATGTTACATATAATGTCTGTCTTTTAAAGTCTTTAAAATGATGAGTTAAATTGTCTTTTGTGGGTTATAATTTTAGTAACTCATAACCATGGAAGACAAGCCTCCATGTCACCTGTGTGTTTCCTGAAGTTGCTGCAGAATTGGTTCTTCGGTCCTCGGTGTGTTTCCTGAAGGTCTGTCGTTACCTTAGTATCCGGTGACGGTGAAGTTCCTGAAGTATGTTAAATCATTCTGGGTGTGGTACTCTCATCTCAGACGACTGTAGTAATTCTTGTAGTTAGAATAAATAAATAGAAAGTTTGTTTCACTGTTATACACTTCACATGATTATTTATTGGTTGAATATCACCTTCATGTTTGTAGTACTGTATGAATTACATAGTTTGTTATTTGATAATTGAGAGAGATGTCATCGCCGCACAAATTTAGTTATTTAAATATTCATTGAACCAACCATTCACATAATAATATACACGTCGCGAAACAACGCTGTACGCAGCTTACGGCGTGAGCGCTCCATTGCAAGTGGGTGAAAATAGTTAGAGCGAGAGTAGTAATCTGGCGACAATTACTAGTCAACATAAAAGTAGTTCCATTTTTCTAATTTAATTAAAGGACTAAAGTTTGATTAAATAATTAAGTAGAGATATTCTTAGTTACAATCGCTATCAAAGTACATTATAGTGGTCTTGTTTAATTATTTAAATAATAACAAATTTACAATTATATTTTGTTTGTTTAGGGGTTGGAAAACAAGTTAATTCTGGTTAGGGCCTGTTTATGCAGGATTAATTAACAAGCTTTACCCTTTCTGTACAATAGTATTCCTTTTAATTTATTATTAGACTTTTTTATTAAATATTATTATTATTTAATGATAGCAATAAGATTTAGTTTAAAATGTGAGATTTTATTAAAAATTTAAAATTTCTCAGCCTATACATTATCAACTTAATTAATTAACATATTTTTTTTTTTAATGAAATCGTCACACATTGTGTGTTATCTGTTGTACGGCACTATCAAATGAGTCCATGAAACCTTCAAAATTGAAGCGCCACTTAGAATTAACACACCCGACCTACATTAACAAGCCGATAGATTTCTTTATAAATAAAAAGAAAGAATTCATAGCTAGCAAGAAGACTATGACTTAGAATTTTTCTCAAGGTGCTTTGTCTGAAAATCTAGTTATGGCTTCTTATGAAATATCCCAATTAATTGCTGAAACTGGTTATCCTCATACAGTTGCGGAAAAGTTAATAGTTCCAGCAATGAAAATATTGGCATCTCGAATATGTGATAAAAAACAGCAAAACAGCATAAATATTTTGTCTCTCTCCAATAACACAGTGAAGCGTAGAATTGTGGAAATAGCAGATAATATCGAGGAAACTGTTGTAGGTCGCTTAAAACGGTGCAGTTTTTTTTCTCTTCAAGTCGATGAAAGTACAGACATATCGGACAATGCCAATTTAATGTGTTTTGTGAGATATGACTTTGAGTATACATCTAATGAAGAATTTCTATTTTGCAAACCATTAAATTGTGAAGAAAGAACCATTAAAAAACAAGAACAACAGCAGAAGAAATTTTTAACTTGATTGACACTTACATCAATCGAAATGACATTGACTGGAAAAAATGCATGGGACTGAGCAGCGATGGTGCCCGCGCAATGGCAGGCGTCCGTACGAGGCTTTTTCCAAAAATAAAAGTCATGGCACCAGAATGTGTATGGGTGCATTGCAGCATACACAGAGAAGCTTTGGCCATAAAAAAAATGCCATTACTTTTGCAAACTGCTATGCAAGACTGTAGTATAAAAATTATAAATTTTATAAAACATCGTGCCCTGAATTCCAGGTTATTCACTGCATTATGTAAAGAAATGGGTAGTGAACATAAACATCTTCTTTTACATTGCGAAGTACGATGATTATCCAGAGGGAATGTTTTGAAGAGACTTTTTGAAATGAGAGAAGAAGTTTTAATGTTTTTAAACCAACATCCCCCAACGGCTAAGGATGCAATATTTGAATTTAAAGATAGTTTTAGTGATGTTAATTGGTTGATTAAGTTGTCCTACCTTTGTTATATTTTTGATTTTTTAAATAAAATAAATCTTTCGTTACAAGGCAACAATGTTACTGTATTCAAAGTGCAAGAGAAGATGGAAGCTGCGATGACAAAGCTCAGTTTGTGGGTCCATCGTGTGGAAGTAGGAAATTATAATGCTTTTATCAAGCTAACTGAAGTGCAAAAACAGTACAATATTACTTCCATGCCTGATGAAATTTCAAGTACTCTCAAGGAACACCTGATAGGATTGCATACAAATCTGAAAGAATATTTTCCTCCAATTAATCGCAACAAAGCATGGATAAGAAACCCTTTCACAATTAATATAGAATCAGAAACGGAACTATTTGATTCAGATATTGAATCTATAATTGAACTGTCTTGTGATACAGCGCTTAAAGACAGTTTGACAAAATACCATTGATGGATTTTTGGCTATCCTGTCGCCAAGAGTATCCATTTTTGGCACAAAAGGCAATAAAGTTTCTAATGCCTTTTGTCACAACTTACAAGTGTGAAACAGCCTTCTCAAAACTTGTTTTTCTAAAAAATAAATACAGAAACCAATTAGATGTCGAACCCGATTTAAGAATAAAGTTGTCATCTTTTTCTGCAGACCTGAAATTTCTAGTTGACGAGAAACAGCATCAAACTTCCCATTAACAATTTTTTATTGTTTTACTGTACTTTTACATTTTTGTTACTTTAATAATAAATGAAAAATCTTTGAACAATAAAATTTGTTTCATTTTACCAATAAGGCAAAAATTTTTTACTGAATCACGAAGGAAAAATATTAAAATATCCGGGTCACGAAAAAAAGTTTGGGAAACACTGCTCCAGGTCAGTGTTTCCCAAAAGCATAATTTGCCGGGTCGCGAAGTAAAAATGTTGAAATAACCGGGTCACGAAAAAAAAAGTTTGGGAAACGCTGCTGTAAATGATTCTATAATTTCATTTTAAAAAAATTAATACACAATTCAGAGTAACATATAAGTTTATTCACAGTGTTTTGTATATAGGGTTAATAAAATTTCTAGTTCTTTACGCAGGACTAGTGTTAGTTTAATATTCTTAGTGCTTACCATGACGGTTACAAAAATGCCATGTAATTATATGTATCGTAATTGTTGTACCTTAAGCGTTCAACAGTATTTTAGACAAAAATTTAAGGACGAGCACTTACTGTTTCAGGAAAAATTTGCGTTCCGGTAGAAATCTATGAATACCTACCTGAAACAAACAAAAGGCATTATAAAACTTAATTAAATAAATTATTAAAAATATATAGGCCTACATAAATCAACATTGCATGTAGAGTGTTATTATAGGAGGTTTTGACTTTCGAACATAATGCGTTTCCGAAAACTTTTTCAAAACTGGAATTGTCCAAATATTGAATAGGCCTACTGTACTGTACGTATTTACTGTAGGCGTATTGTGCACTATGTTAGTACAAACGGTTCTATGAACTGTTGTACACACTGTAGGCTACTGCAATGCAATCGGATAATATTCTCGCTTAAATTTACATCATATGACAACACTTAATACAAAAACGTTGTTAAATTATACATTTTCGTACATTAGTATAGTTTATAAGTAGTCTTTGTGAAACAGCCTAGAGCACAGTCTTATTATTATTTTAAAACTTTAACACTTTGCATTCACTATATTAATAGAATAACATTAACAATGAAAAATAATTATCTAATGCTAAAAAAACTTATAAAAATAAGATATCATATATATTATATCTAAGATATACATATATATATATATATAAGATATATTATAAAAATCCGTCACGGGACGCCCGGCAGATGTGAAACATCAAAGTTGATGGTAGAATTTATAATTAATGAAAACCAATAAAGAAATATGGAGTAAAGTAAATAAAAAAAAACATAGAGTTTCGTTAATAAAATTAATATATTTTTCTTATTATTCTAATTATAATAATAATTACAGAATATAAATACAAGAGAAGTAAATATTTTTAATATAGACTGTTTTACAATGCAGTTACGGAATATTATTTGGCGTATCTTCTGTGATTTCTGTAATAGTAGCTATTGAAGGTGTTTTAGACGGTATTAAAGAAATGATTGACCGATGATAACTGAAGTATGTAACAAAAGTAGTAGACGTGATGTTATCAAGGTATCTTGAAAAATACAGCATCTATTGTCGTTCCATATCTAGTTGTTGGTTCAGTTGGCTTATTATTGATTTTCAAATCAAATGTTTGCTCAAGGAATATTGTCAAAGGGATTGAATCGTTTGTTGCAAAACTAACATTAAAATCTCCTGCTAAAATCATCTTAAGTTTGTCTAAATTATCTCCTAAAATCCTTGAACCATCGCGACTATATATGAGTAAACGACGGTGTAAAAATTTTATGATTTCTGTGACTTTTTGATTTGGTGAAATATACACAACAACCATAAGGAATTCTCTCCCATCATCCATTTTAACTTGAGAAGCACATATATCACCAATAGCTGCTTGGGTAACATTAAGTTCACGTGTATTTCGTATTGTAAGTTCTATATTCGTCGTAGTAATTCGGGCTATGTTTTTGTTTTGATATATCGCAACTCCCGCAGCTCTAACATCTTCCCGTTTAAATTTTACTATGCAATCGAAATCAGGTAGTTGAACGTCTTTTTCATTAGAAAGGCATGTTTCTGATAATAATAAAAAGTCACTTTTTTGAGAAACAGAATCTTGCATATCTGAAGCATGTTTTTTGAGACTTTGACAGTTTAAAGTTAATATTGTCAATCCCTCTCTCGATGTAATGAAATTAGTAAACATTTCTTGCAAAGTATTAAGTCTATTCAAGGATAGTCTTTTAAATTCTTCTTGCAAAGACAAAATTGATGGATGAATTCTTCTTCCATGGTAAAATCTTAAATCATCATTACGGTTACATATGAACAAACCTTCAATACTAGTAAATCGCGATAAAGCGACACATAATAACTGAATAGAATGAGTTTTACTATACTCAAAGACTATCTCGTCGTATGTAGCTCCTTGAGACTTATGAATAGTCATGGCACATCCGGATATCGTAGGAAAGTGATTTCTTTTTCCCACAATTGTTTTGTTGTTGTTAAGATGAATACTTGTAGTTCGACGTATAATAGGAACGGCTCGTTTATCGATATTGTGTTCTGCAATGAATCCAGCAGTTTTTTTTCTGGCAACTGTACCAGTTCTTTTATCAGGAAAAACCAGCCATACACGAGTAATTTCATTTTGTTCATTCTGTTCTATATGAACCAAAGTTCCAACAGCACCATTATCTAATCCATCTGTAACGTCTATGTTTGTTGTAATAATGTAAGGTTTTCCAATTACAAAAATAATTTCGTATGGCAATCCACCTATGTGGTCATGTGAGGCAAAAATCAGTAATTTTTGCCTCACAAATCCTTCCTGTTCATGGTTAGCACAGCCACTAATAATATCTATTGCAATGGAAACATGTTTATCTTGAGCTTGTTGCAAAATAGATACGTTGTATTCATTGACCGATGCGTTTTCTTGAAATAATCGAACCCCATTTGGGCAGCGCTGTGTAACTTCTTCCTTCGTAAAAAATCTTGACTCGATAATGGCCAATTCGTCATCATCTAGAATGGATCCATTACCAATTTTTGTAAGGATAGAAGCAAAAATTACATTAGTTTGTCGCATAACTTGAGTTAATTCGTAGAATTTTAATCCTCGCCACGGAAAGGTCCAACCATTCGTTGTTTTGGCTGCTTGTAAATTGGAGTAGCTCTGACTGGAGGTAATTGTCGCAAGTCTCCAATAAGAATGATGTCTAGTCCTCCAAAGTTACTGTCAAAATTTCCAGTTATTTGCTTTAACCTTGAATCAATTTGATTTAAAACTTCAGCACCAATCATACTTATTTCGTCAACTATTAACACTTTAACGTATTTAAATAAACATCGATACTGTTGTGCCGTTTCCATTGACAATGGAAGTAGTTTAGATAATGATATTTTTAATGCTGTATGAACTGCACGTAATGTATGCATTGCAGAAGCCGTCATTATTTAAGATTTAATAACGAAGGTTTTTCCGCATCCAGCTGGCCCAGTGAAAAATATTTGTAAAGGCAATTTCTCTGCAGATAAAATGTGATGGATGACGTGCAAAAGTAAATTTTTTTGTTTTTCATTAGCACTTCTCATGAGGTCTCAAAATTGATCAAAGTTCATTATATTTTCTCTTCTTTCAGCAATTGCTCCTAAACTTTTAAGTGTAGCTATACGTAAATCTTCATTAACCGCAGCATTTGGGTTTTTATATAATTCTTGAAAAGGATTTGGTTCTGGAAATCTTGTAGCGACGTCTTGAATTTCTAACTCGTCATCATTCAATTGATCACCTTGGCGACATAGTTGTCGGCATATATCAATAGTTTTTTGAATATCAATATTAGACTCAAACTCTTTTCGTCTTTGTAAAATAGTATTTTCGTTTTCATCATATATGGTAATGAATTTCATGTGTGCTAAAATTTCCGTATCCTCATTTCTAAACGGCAAATGTAAAGTCACCATTTCCCTTCTGTACTCGTTGTAGTCCTGAGCAATATCATAGTTTCTGTAACGAATAATTCGTGGCTGTTTTCGTTCTACATAAACTCCACTATTGTTTTTAGTATATTTAGGAACAAATTAAAACTTTTAAGCACTTAACAATGTCCTTTCAAAAACAATAATATTAAGGCCAAAGAAATACAAAGTGTGTATACAAGCGTTGAACGCGTCAAGTATACTATAGTCGAATAGAAAGGCACACGCAGTACACAACTCACACAGAGAAGCAACGAAGTGTATAGTATAGGCGCACGCACACACAAGGGAGTCGAGAGCGGTGGCGTAGAGGGGGCATGACGGCATAAGAGAGCGTCATGCCGTTTGCCGTCACGGCATACGAGTCGGTTTTACTGCCAAGGCGCGCCAATAGATGTTACACATCAAAAAACTTATAAAAATGTTTATGAAAAAATTACTGTGACATAGATGCAGACTTTTCAAAAATTTGTCTAAAGAAAGTTGTTTTTAGATTTATTTTTCTGTTCGTACAAAAGTCGAAAAACACTCAGTATTTTTGTCGATTGCTCACCGAACCTGAAAACTTTGGCCCTGTTTAGATTGTACTCTTCTATAATGTTTATAAACTTTTGTAAATGATTACATACCGGTACTTGTTTCAGTATTTTAATCGTTAGATTGTTCAGTTTCCTCCTCTTATTCGTCGTCGTCGTCGTCGTCGTCACTTCACGGTGTAGACTTATAGCCTGTTCTATCTTTACTGCAGGGCCTACACACAGATCTTCTACCAACTGGTATGTAGTCTACAGCGCGATTTACTTCTGTAGCCGTGCTCCATACACTGCTGCTTTCGTTCTATTATCTTATCATTGATGGACAATATACCCAGTTCGGCCCTTATATGTTCATTGCGCATTCGATCCCTTAGACGATAACCACTCACGTGACTAAAAATTCATTTCAACGGTTTGTATACGCTGCTTTTCTTTTCCAGTTATCGTTCATCTTTCACCTGCGCATGTAAGAACTGGTATGGCCATTAGTTTATAGGACTTCATTTTAGTATCAGTTTTAGTATCTCTCATGGTTATCACAAAATATAATGCGTGTATAGGCCTATATTTTAGATATGACTAGATGGATACAAGGGAAAAGAAGATAGTAAGACTTAAAGACGTATGGAATCAGTGGCGTACTCAAGGAGGAGATTATGTACCAGCTCGCCAGGGTCGTGGTGTAGCCTTACGGAGACACATTATTTTATTGAGCCTACACATACTAAGTAAACACATCAAAACGCTCTAGATAATGTGTTCGTTTCCTCTGTCAGTCTATGTTTTTCTTCGCTACAGTGATAAACTTTGATTATAACAACTCTTCATCAGTCTATATTAATGAAACTTTTTCAATCAAACTTTTTTAATCTTTTTGCAACGCCCCTCAGGTCAAACGTAGAGTATCGTGGGTCACTTGATAAACAAGTAATTTAATTAAAATCTGCAGTGATTATACAGAAGAATTAAACTTCCAAGATAACTTTTATTAAAAATAAACGACCTATAAGCACAGTATACGTAGCAAATTGAATTTTAACTTTTGTTCTTGTAGCATTGAAATCTGAATTCTGAACAGAACACTATGTTTCGTTTTTATTCATTATTATTGTAAACATTGTTTTTATAACGTTTTATCAATTTCAATTAGAACAGTCTAACACGTCAGTCGCGTGATACAAAGTGACAGTGATTAGATGGTCATGATGTTCTGACAGCTGCACACTACGTGTTGACTGGGAAGTTAATTAGATAAAACCTTATTGTTAATAAAACGTTGTCAATTGTAAATCCGCACTGCTTCACTGTCCGAGGTAAAAGCTAGTGCTCGGAATTTTGTTAATTTTTTGAACTTCAGAATACATCTTTAAAAAGGATTTATTATTATTTTCACGAGTTGATCTCTTTATAATACTTTAACTGATATCAGTTTTCAAATTAACAATTAACGTGACTAGACTGAGTATAAATGTATCACGCAGTTGGATATTTGCGTGTGTATTACAAAGTTATCAGCTCATTTGTTTTTATATTTCTGAATGTTCTGTAAATGAAACTTTTAACTTGGAGTGTATACTGTGACTAAGTATTAAATAATTAATGTTAACCATTTATAGGAGTAACATAACTTTATTGAAACACATCATTATATACAATGTATTTTCTAGGGCAAAGTAGAGTGTTAACCATCCCCTAATTTTACTGAAAATAAAATGTAAACTCGTGTAGTCCTAGTAGAATATTCCACTCGCCATATACTGCGACATTTTACAGAACTGATTGGTAATTTTTAATAATTCCTTAAAAATATTGTGTCGTGTTTTGAAATACAAAAACCATTGTTCTTCTCTTGGCACTACAGTGTAGCTTAGTCTGTAAGGCTTCAATACACCACATACAACTGTGTTCAAGTCTATTGTGGTGTTTTATCTCTTAAACAAGATCCGTACGGTTAATGTGTTTTAGGACGGGGTATAATATAATATAAAAGTACAGTTTTGGTACTGCAGTCAATATAACCAGACCTGGCTGACCTCGTGTGATCTCGTATGTCAGAAAATTGTGTTCAGCTGTCTTGGATATTCCTTCCACAGGAAAATCAAATCATAAGGATTGAGTAAGAAGAACTATAATAATAATGCGGCGCCAACACAAGTAAGTCATCTTCAATGGTCCTCAACATTTCCAGCGACACCTGTATGTACGTATGTAAATGCAGATATTACTGGAGTCCACGCGAAATTATAAAAATATTTCAATATACTATCGAGATGTTTAGTTGATACAAAAGTATATATCTTGTAAACTCATTGTTTACTTCTCATAATGTTTTCTTCCAAATGTTTACTCCATACACTCATTTAATAATTCCGTTTCAATAGATGTAATGGAAAGTTACAAGAAGAATGTTGTACAAGGAAGGAGCTGGTGCAGAAAGGCGATGCTGGGAACGAGTGACAGTAAACACGACTATGGGCTATGTTCAGTCGGTTATATTTCGGTTTGCATTCTTTTCAGTACAGGGATTATTTTATTTAATAGTAATACTTCTGGTAAAATCATAATCATTTGAATAATAACTTACTTAATTAGAATAACTGACGTACTAATGAAGAATTACGTTGAAACCAAGTTAAGGTTAAAAACGTGGCGTCTTCGAATGAACGGTTTTTAAAATAAAAGTTCAAAAGGTATTCTTCCTTGCAATACTGTCTAACTCATAAAAAACTAAGAAGAGCACTCGTTTGATTTTCTGCAAAAAACAGACTTTTACACATCCGTTCTACGTATAATAAATTTTAGGTAGTTAGAAATTTAAGTGCGTTTTCTTGGTTTGCTTGAACTTGAATTTCAATTGTACTGCTGCAAGAAAAATACTGAGAAGTTTAATTTTCCATTCCTATGTTTTCAATTAATTACTTGTTACCACAATGTCTTGTATTTACCGCATTTTTTGTATACTCATTTATAATAGGCAAATTTACTTTTAAAACTTCTATCAGACTAACATTTAATAATTTCATTTTCGTTTTACATGTGCACCTTAAATTATCCATAAATTATGCTTTCTAATTAATTCATGTTTTTAATGATTGATAATTTCATGTATAAAAAAAGTTTGATTACTCTCAAAACATCCGGATTGATTGTTCCAGATGGTCGACGCACTACTGTAGTACCGGTGCGCAGAGAGCTACTCTGTGCCAAAACGTATTACTTACACGTATCCATAATACAAATTGCACGTGCTTCCTGTATACTTTGGCCGGTTGTAGTGGAAGCAGGTTCGTAGCAGTAGCAGTAGCAACACCACTACTTAAAACAACTAACAGGTCTTCTGTATGGTTTAGCAAAAATAATGGGCAAAAAATTTGGTATTCACAGCAGTACTGTTAAAACGAGATTTACATGTAAATATGTTGTTTAAGTTATTTAACCAATTTATTTTTAGATGTTATGATTTGTAAATGCCCGTTTCTCTACGTTGCAAAACATTCAGAGTCTTTTGTGAATGATTATGCTGTGATTTATATTTGTCTATTATCTGCACAGTTAGGTTATTTTAAGAGTCACATTTATTACATTCAACTACGCAAACTATAAAAAAAATATAACTTTTGGCATGCCATTGACGTTAACAAAGGTTATCAGTAATTAACAACCTGGAAATTTAGTAACCATCAGGTAATTTAGTATTTAGTTACAATGAAGTTTTTTCCATTAAATAGTCATTGTCAGCCCTCGTACAAAGCGCTTTAATATCCTTAAGTCAGACAGGACATCGGAGACTACAGTTTCTTACAGCCCCTTTTGCTATAAACTCAATACTTGCGTTATCAGGAAAAGCTACTTGTTTAACGACTCTCATGGATACTATTCAGTGCACTCAATGTTCACGCATGTTAATGTTTCTTCAACTATAATAAAGGAACGCGACATAATACATGGAATAGGATATAGCCTTTGACAAAACATATGTCAACCGTTTGCAAATTCATGGCAGTACTTGTGATAATTTTTAAGTGAGACTGTAGAAAAAAAATTATGTTTTTCTCTTGTTGAAATAAAAATTAGTCACTTTCTTACATGAAAAGGCTGGGTAAATAAATTAAATGAAAATGAAGAAGATAAGAATTAAGTGTCTTAAACAAATGTGGAAATAGCAGCAGCAGGAGCAGCAGCAGCAAAAAGCAGTATGCTAGTTGTATTAGTAGTAGTAGTAGTAGTAGTAGTAGTAGCAGCAGCAGCAGCAGGAGCAGTAGTTGTAGTAGTAGTAGTAGTAGTAGTAGTAGTAGCAGCAGCAGCAGCAGGAGCAGTAGTAGTAGTAGTAGTAGTAGTAGTAGTAGTAGTAGTAGTAGTAGTAGTAGCAGCAGCAGCAGGAGCAGTAGTTGTAGTAGTAGTAGTAGCAGCAGCAGCAGGAGCAGTAGTTGTAGTAGTAGTAGTAGTAGTAGTAGTAGTAGTAGTAGTAGTAGTAGTAGTAGCAGCAGCAGCAGCAGCAGCAGTAGTAGTAGTAGTAGTAGTAGTAGTAGTAGTAGTAGTAGTAGTAGTAGTAGTGGTGGTGGTGGTAGTGGTCCTATCTTGCCTTCCTTATTATAACAAAATAAACAGTACATAATCAGTTCTTTTTCTTTTAATTTTTATAGGTGCATTCACAAAAATCTAAAGCCGCGAGAAGAAAATCCTGGCTGCGCCTTTGTTGTATCAGATTCTTTTGCCTCCATAATTGCTTCGACGAAGCAGTTTTTTTATTTTAATGGTAGTGACGAGTAAGTGAACTCTAAACGTACACAGCGACCACCAACATTTTATTTCCTACACGATGGAATTTTGTTTTCGCGATCACAATTGGTGGATCAATAATTTATTAAGTCTACGCTGCCTTCAAATTATCAGTTAGGATTTTCTAAATGCGTTCTTCTAATTAGATTAGACGACAAAGCAAATAGTTTTATGTAAAGGGTTTTTTTTATATCCTCTTCAGATTACAAGTATTGTTACGACATCACAGAACAATCTACGTGTTTGTCGAATATGCCAGAAGAATCATGATGTAACGCGTGTGACGTACGTGCTTGTCGACGCATTTTCGAGAGGTTTCTCGAATGCGCCAGCCTCGCGGACTGTGTCAAGGCCGTAGTTAATTACGTAGTTCACACGAGCGCTAAGACGCAATTAGGAACATTCTGGTCTGTGAGCGCAGGTATAAATACTTGGCGGCAACGGTCTTAAGTTTCAGTAACGTGAGCGATTTTGGATAGTGCTATTCGAGAGTTATAGTAGCGATATTACTGTGGTGTTCAAGTGGTTATTAGTTAAGAGTGGTGTTTTATAATCGGACGGTATAATTGTAATGCAATTGTGTTCAATTTTAGTGGACATTTTATTGCGTGTGAAAAATTTTCATTTGATTTGTTGTAGAGACTGTGTTGTTAATTACGAACTGTTTAACTGTAACAATTAAAGGTGTGATTAGTGACTTAATTGGTGTCTTGTATTTTTGTTTCCACTGTACCTACGACGATCGACTATACCGCCGTAACAGTATATTATCCAACATCGGAAACAATGTAGTTAACTGAGAAGGTTCTGTCGTGATAATTATTTTAATAATTTAATAAATCAAAAGTAACATTAATCAAATTTTATCGTAAAATAATGTTAAATTGAAGTTCATCCCAAATATGATGTTAATTAATTAAATTTCAATAAGAATTCTAGACGATGCATGCTGAAATCACGAGGATAGCAAACTTCTCAACAAATAAAGCATGTAGCTCTAATAAACCACCATACGAGTTTATGTGGCCTCGGATGTTACCCAGTTAACAAATAGAATTTTCATCATACGACAGGTAGGGCGGTAAAAAAATTTAAAACGAAAACAAACCCCCTAACAATTAATCATATAATCTCTTCACACAATAAAATCTCTTCAGCATTACACTACAGTTACAAACTGTGGATAACTAAGTGTAATGCAATGCATAATGTGGTATTTTTGCTTGTTACATAAACAAGTTACCATTATAGGCCTATACTACACTTTTTAAGAACAAATAAGATTCAAATACGTAATACCTACAAACATCAGTTATGTAGACTACTTATATCATAATTTCAGTATTTCACGAATTTGTATATATTTAGTATTCATATTTGACTAATAATGTTCATTGAAACTGAAGGCGGATTTATATACGTTTACGAGTTTCCGTTATTAATGATACGTGTTTATATGAACGTGGGCAATTCCGTACGTTAACAGTTTCTTTACACAGCTAAAAACACAATATTTCGTTTAAATAATTATAAATATGTATTAACGTTTGAACGGGAAAGATAAATATTTTGTACAAATTTTGTTAGTTACACAAAATCCAGTACAGAACATAAAACGCTAAAACACGGGAACACCGTGAAATCGTTGCTTAAGGAAAGTCCGACAACGTAACTGTACGCTTCCGTTCCTAAAGTTTAATAAAACGTAATTTTCTTTCCCTTACCGCTTGCAAAATCGCGTTTTGTGGCGACTGACTGTAAGCCTATTTGAACTCGGCACCGTCAGAGCAAGCTTCTGCTTATTTAAATCACGTTCTTCCATCTGAAACCTGTCTGCTACCTGGCATCTCTTCTAAAATCTCAGGTATTTGTCTAAAACTCGTGTCATTTGTCTTTGATTCTTTTTCCCACTGCCTAGTCGGTTTTACGTGGTTTTAATTCTCAAACCAGTTAATAATTAGAGATAATTAATTGTTTGCACATTTATACAAAAAATAATGCACACTATAAGTAATAAAACAATTATTAAGATTACAAAAATTTGGTAACTCGTTAAATTTATTTAACAAGTGTTGGATTTTGAATGATTAAAAATTAATAAAGTCTTACCACAAATACTGAAGCAAGTGTAGTTTTATGTATCTCATCTTACTTATATACTTTTTCTGACTTTGAAGAAATCTTTCTGTTATCGATTTTTTTTAATTTATATATTTATATTTATTTACCAGAAATTGTGAAAACCAACAGAATAGCTGAAACGGCGTGTTAAAATTTATTTTATTTCTATGAGATAATGTCGACAACATTATACCTTGCAATTTTAGCATACAATTAAATTGTAGAATTAAATAACGTGAAGACCGATTACACATGCAAGAAATATTGGATGAAATTTAGATCCAAGAATACTACCACGTTGTGTTTGATCCCTGGTTTCGTGTATCTTCCTGTACCCAGAGCATTAAAAAGGTACTGGTTTGCTGTCGACTGTGATAAGTGTTATTAGGAGAAGGCTACTTGGAGTGTAAAATATTGTATCATCCAAAATTTCTTCTTTTCTGCTTATATGACTTCGAGTCATGACGTTACAGATTCCCATAATTATGCTAAGATCCTTAAAGAAAAGTTCTTTAAGTCATTTTTCTGTAAGTGTATTGTAACCAGAAGCCTTCCTACGTATGATTGTTATACTCACTTATAGCATCAAGGCAAGGTATCATAGCAACCTCATATTAACCTTATTCTTTGGCGTCTTCCACCTATGATGTGAGACAATGGTTCTTCTCCACCCTTTCGAATCTCTTATTTTCTCATACTTTGTGTCCAGTACCAATCCTATTTTCCTTAACATGTAAGTTATTACATTGTTTCAGCTTTGGGCCTTTTTTACATCACTCATGCTTTTCTTTTTTTTTCTGTTTCCATTTCAATTCTTCGTAATAATTTAGCTACGTATAACATTTAGGCCTACGTGTTTGTTGCAAAGTGAGTGTTTTATATGTAGTACGTGTACCAGTGTTTTTAAAACAGGACTGATGGCATAAAAATAATCAAAATTTTTTAATTCAGATAGTTTGACACTATTTCTACATTTTATATCATTAGAAACAGTACACATACATGTATAAATAGAAATAATTATGTTAAACAAATGCTAAGTATACTATATACTCGTATATTTGCAGATTGCATAATGTAAATTGAAAGGATTACATTATTATTATCTCATTTCTAGACGCAGAAAATAGAAAATATTTACCGATGAAGAAATTAAATCAGGAGTGCCGAAAACAATAATTACTATTTACACCGATGGTGTACGATCTTATCTATTATAGAACTATACTAATTATAGAAGAGCCGTCAAACAAGCTCCCCTTATAACAAAAATGTAAGGAGTGGATGGAAAATTAAAAAAGAAAAGCAAATCCTTAAGCGGTATTAATTAAGTTGCCACATAAAAGAGTAATTACGTACTATGAAAGAGAAATCTATAATGGCTTTTTACTGAATGACAGAAGAATGCCACATACTAAAGCAGCAAGGAATCAAACACGATAGAAAGAAAACGTGAAGAAGACACAACCAGAACTCGGTAATAAATATGAAAAGTTGTACTGGTCGATGGACAGAAGTAGGCAACTACAAGTAGAAAATATTAACAAATACTGAGAATTCCGCAGACCTTCAGCTTATACCCACGGTCGTGCATCAGCAAAATAAAATAGAAGGAATTGGAAATAGTTAAAACAAGTAGTTTTAATTATTTGTAAAATTAATGCGAGCGCGCGAGCGTGTGTTTTCTGTGTGTCTATGTATGTTTTGTCGGTTTTTCTGTGTGCAAGTGCGTGTTAATAGCCATTTTGATACATTACAATAAAGTACAACATAAAACTGCCTAGTGTAAATACATCAATCTCTTTATTACACAGGCACTAGTATCTTGTTACGGATGTTGTAACACCGTATCTGTTTGTTGTTTTGTATTCGTCTCAGCATAACCAGCGAAATCCAAATCTTTGCCTAATTGTTTTCGATTTGTCACTTGTGCCTAACTTGTGTTGTAAATCTGTAAATATCCACACTTCTGTAAGTCTAACATAGACCCTATCTGGATATAGCAATGTGTGACCCCTATTTAATATCTCCTTCACGTTAGGGTTCTCGATAATTTTATTTTGCTATACAAATAGTATTCACTTACTACAGTCTATTCATTTAATAGTTACCGTTCTTGACACATAATATTGAAAAGCCGCTCAATACTCAACACATTCAAATACGGTTTCCTTGGTGTGGTGTAATTAGTGTTCTCAGGTACTGTAACTAATATAAAAAGTAATAACTTAAATGAGATAAGTTTAAAGCTTTCCCTCTCGTCTTAGTAAACGGTTTGTTATCAAGTGCGTAGTTCATTATTCAGCAAATCATTAACAGAAGCGAGAAACTACAGCCGGCAATATCTCGAAAGATAAAAAATTACAGTAAACGAATTAGAGCACATTTTTCTTAAATAACATCCAAATTTTAGTGCTGTTTGCATTGTTTTTAAATAACTTGTTATGTGTGTAGTAATGAAAACATTGTATTTAAAACAATTATGTTACTATTATTAACAGTAAAACTGGATCAGTCTACTAAAGAAAAGTTTCCGTTCAAACTCCATAGGGAACAGCGCTGTGGAAAAAGAAAGAACTAATTAATTGACGTTATTGCCCTACTTAGTGCTGTCTCTTTGTCGTACTGTTGTTCCTTTCATTGCCATAGACTTTGTTTAAATTCGTAGAATCACTGCTGTTTCTAAATGCGACATAAGTCTTTGTACACAGAGACAAGCAAATCAGATTCTATTTAAGTTTTATTCTTCCAAGACAGTATGCACAGACGTTGAAAAGATAATGACTAACAATTCTGATATTTTGAAGACGAATATGAAACCACTTATTCAAACAATTATTACTCGTTAACTTTGTAAAAAATTCTAAAAATAGAATTATTAAACCTATAGTTGTATAAATCTGATGACAAAAATGACTTATGACAATTAAACCTAAAGAAAATTTTTTATGATTTTCAAAGGCTATCGTTTAAAGCTGTGCAATACTGTCGACAATCTTTGTCCTTCCTTTACTTTTCCAATTCATAGGTCGAAAGCAGATACCATTGAAAATGCAACGTACCATTGCTCATATGAAAAACAGGGAGGTACTAGATGTACTCCAACAACTTGCACGGTTTATCATTGAGGTTTATTAATGGCCACAGCAAGTGCTAGTTTTTTAGGAAACTGCACAAATTTTAAACGCTTAATCCGTCGGAAAGACCGGAAACCCTGGAATATTCATTTACCACGGAAAGACCCTGTTAATATCATATCCTGGACTACGTTATGTCCAAGGTCTATGATCCTTAATCGATTGCCGTTGCATTATCCGCGTGCATCTAACTTGCGCAGCGATACACCTATTTTTAACTATAATTGATGTGATGGGATCATGGCAATTCCAATGAATTTCGGAATTCCGTTAGATATGAAGTCGTTTCTTCTGATTCCATATCCATGTCTAAAGAATATTTTTTCATTGCAAGGTATTAATTTCAATATCTGTTGAAATTTCTTTAATAAATATTTGTAACAATATTATTTCTCGGAGATAAAATGGGTCTACCACATAACCAAACGCCAGAAGAAGAATTTTAACTAATATTGGGAAAGGCGCAGAATATTAATTCGTCTACTTTTTATAAAAATTGACAAAGTTGTCTTGTTTGTTCATCATCTTTTTCACAGCACTACACTTTATATAATAATGAAACTTTCTCTTGTGAACTTACTTGACTTTTTCCGTCGAACGCGTTTCGGCGTCGTGTTCGCCTTCGTCAGCTTACAAACAGACTGCCAGTAATTTGTAACGGTTATTGCTTGGAAGGTATAGTGGGGGTGGTGTGTAGAGGAAGGGGATTGGCGCGGGGATCCAAATTATTGTTTGTTTTTTGTATAATTACACTTTTTGACACAATTAGGTCAAATCCCCTTCACACAGGAAGGCGCCAATCCCCTTCCTCTACACACCACCACCACTATACCTTCCAAGCAAAAACCGTTACAAAGTACTGGCAGTCTTTATATATATATATTTATTTATAATATATTATGTATATATTTATATACATATATCTATATATAAATAATATATTAATATATATTTATATATAAATATTTATAATAATAATAGTATGTTTTTCTTTTTTTTAATTTCAATAAAAAAAAAAGAAAAACATACTATTATATATATATATATACATATATATATATATATATTTATTATATATGAATATATAAATGTGGTAATACAGTAATATTAACATTAATATTTTTAATTTAACCATAAACATAATGTATAAAATCATAAATATTTAAAAACCGGGATTACTCAAATGAGTGAATATTGTTGTAAAAGCTCTGTTTACAAAGGTTTGATGCCATGATTTATAAATTAATGTGAAAATATAATAATATATCTCAAAAAATTCACCAGCCATGAATTCTTATTTTTATTGTGAGGAAACATCGATTAAAAATAATACATTTTTGAGTGAATATTGCTTTAAAGGGATTGTTTGACATTTTGGAAAACTATGCTATTAATGAATAAGTAAAAGGAGGAGTTTTATTCTAGCTTGTAAATTAAATATTTAATTATATTACATGCATAACTTTAAATTGATTGAAAACTATCTAAATGATAATTATCCATAGCGCAGTATTAAGTATTATTAATTATTAATTTTAGAGATAATAATTTTATTTATAGAGGACAAAACTCGTGCCAGCAGTTGCGGTTACACGATTCTCTAAATTTAATTATATTAGTTTCAGTTAAAAATAAATTAATAGTAAGGTTTTTAAATTTTGGTGAAATAGTGTATAAATATGTGTTTACTTTTATGTCTGAGAAACTTTTATCTAAAACTAGGATTAGATACCCTATTATTGAAAGTGTGAATAAAATAACTAGATTATTAATAGTTATGATCTTTAAATTCAAAGAATTTGGCGGTAATTTATCTAATCAGAGGAATCTGTTTTGTAATCGATAACCCACGATAGATTTCACTTTATATAAATTTGTATACCTCTGTCAAGAATGCTTTATCAGAATAATTTTCATTTATTTTATTAATAAAATGTCAGGTCAAGGTGCAGTTAATTTTAAAGAAAGAATGGATTACATTATTATAAAAATGAATTGTTTTCTATAATGAAAATCATGAAATTGGATTTGAAAGTAAATTTATTAAATATAGTTTTTTGAATTTAGGTTCTAAATTATGTACATATCGCCCGTCACTCCCACTATAAAGTGGGATAAGTCGTAACAAAGTAGATGTACTGGAAAGTGTGGCTAGAGTGCAAATTAGAGCTTAAGGCATATTATTTACACTAATAAAAATTATTGATTTATCAATATAATTTGAATAATAATTTAAATTTATAATTAATTTATTGAGATTATTTTAAGTAAAAATAATTATTTAGTTTTAGTACTATTTATGGAAAAAATATTTTTAATTGAACTGTGAAGATCAAACAATAAATATAAATAAGTAAAATTATAATTTGTACCTTTTGTATCAGGGTTAATTAATTATATATAAAAATTTATTTTTCCCGAATTATAGTGATTTAAAGTTATTTGTTAATTATTGTAATATAAATATTAATAAAATAATTTTAGTGATGAAACTTCTCTCGAACTATAATATTTCTGGTTTCTTAAGAATTAAATTTAATTTAAAATAAATATTATAACTTATATTTTAATATAAAGTTTTATATTTATTTAATTATATTAAGGATAAGCTAAATATAACTTCTATAATATTTTAGATTTTAATTAATTAAATAGGCTTGCAATTAGCCTTTTTATATGAGTAAGTTAAATTTTATTTTCTATTTTAATACATTTAATATATTTTAGGTATATATTAAGAAAATTAAATTAATAAAAATATTTTTATTAAAATGATTAAATTAGTAAATTATGATAAGTTGTATTTAAGAACTAGGCAAATATAATTTTCACCTGTTTACCAAAAACATGTCCTTTAGAAAAATATTAAAGGTCTATTCTGCCCAATGATATTTTAATGGCCGCGGTAAGTTGACCGTGCAAAGGTAGCATAATAATTAGTCTTTTAATTGAAGGCTTGTATGAATGAATGGATGAAAAATTTTCTTTTTTAATTAAAATAGATTGAATTTAGAGTTTAAGTAAAAAATCTTAGATAAATAAGTGGGACGAGAAGACCCTATAGAATTTTAAATAAATTTGTTTTACTAGAATTTAGAATTAACAACTGAAAAAATTATTTTATTTTTTGTTGGGGTGACATTATAATAAATAAAACTTTAAATGAACTTTTCATAAATTAATGTTTAATTGATCCAATTTTTTTGATTATAAGATTAAATTACCTTAGGGATAACAGCGTTATTAATTTGGAGAGTTCATATCGATAAATTAGATTGCGACCTCGATGTTGGATTAAGAAAAGAGTTTAGAGCAAAATCTAAATATTCTGGGTCTGTTCGACCTTTAATTTCTTACATGATCTGAGTTCAAATCGGCGTGAGCCAGGTTGGTTTCTATCTACTAATATATTTTTGATATTAGTACGAAAGGACCATGTCAAATAATTTAATTTATTCTATTTTAGCAAAAAGTGCATTAAATTTAGAATTTAATTATGTAATAATATTACATGTAGAAAATGTTTATAATTACTATTTTAATTACTGCTTTGTTTATTTTGATTGGTGTTGCATTTTTAACTTTGATGGAGCGTAAGATTTTAAGATATATTCAAATTCGTAAGGGTCCAAATAAAGTAGGATTTATTGGTATTTTACAACCATTTTCAGATGCTATTAAGTTATTCTTAAAAGAGAGAAATATACCAATGTTATCCAATTATTTAATTTATATAATTAGACCTGTGTTAGGCTTATTTAATTCTTTACTATTGTGAGTCATTTATCCATACTTAATCAATTGTGTTTCGTTCAATATGGGTATAATATTTTTTTGTTGTTGTACAAGAATAGGGGTTTATAGTTTAATGATTACAGGCTGATCATCAAATTCTAATTACGCTATATTGGGTTGTATTCGATCAATTGCTCAAACTATTTCATATGAAGTCAGTCTCGTATTAATTATTTTGTGCCCTATTGTAATAATTGAGAGTTTTAATTTAATTGAATTTTATTTTTTTCAACAATTTATATGATTAGTATTTCTGTTTTTTCCTTTGAGAATTTGTTGAATTTCATCATCAATAGCTGAAACTAATCGATCACCATTTGATTTTTCTGAGGGGGAATCAGAATTAGTTTCTGGATTTAATGTTGAGTATAGAGGTGTAGGATTTGCATTTATTTTTTTAGCTGAATATGCTAGAATTATTTTTATGAGTATAATATTTTGTTTAATATTTCTAGGTAGAAAAATTAATTCTTTAGTTTTTCCTATTCAACTAACATTAATTTCATTTTTATTTATTTGAGTTCGAGGTACTTTACCTCGTTATCGTTATGATAAATTAATATATTTAGCATGAAAATCATATTTACCAGTAAGTTTAAATTTATTGATTTTTTTTTCATGATTAAATCTATTATTTAGTTCATTAAAAATTGTCTTACTATTAAGTTAATAGAACTTAATTTTCTTTTCTTTACTTTCAAAGTAAATGCTTTATTTATAAGCTAATCAACTATTTAATTAATTTATCTCAAAAAGATTTAATTATGGGGTCTAAAACAAAATATATAAAATAAATTGTTGTTAAAAGTATCCCGATCTTGATATATGGGTATTCAACAGGACAAGCTCCAATCCAAGTTAATAAAACTAAAACAATGAACAAGTATCAAAATAAAATTTGATTAATAGGGTAATTTAATAGTCCTATAAATTTTGAATTGTTTATGAAGGGAACAAAAATTAAAATAAAAATTGATATGAATAATGCAATTACTCCTCCTAATTTATTAGGAATAGATCGTAGGATTGCATATGCAAATAAGAAGTATCATTCTGGTTGAATATGTTTTGGAGTAACTAATGGGTTTGCTGGAGTAAAATTATCAGGGTCACTTAATTTATATGGTTCAAGTATCATATAACAAAAAAAAATAAATAAAATTAATAAAAATCCTAGCATATCTTTAATAGAAAAATAAGGATGGAATGGAATTTTATCATTATTTGAATTAATTCCAAGTGGATTGTTTGACCCCATAACATGCAAGAAAATAAGGTGTACAATTGTTAATGCTAAAACAACAAATGGTATAATAAAATGGAAAGAATAAAATCGAGTTAATGTTGCATTATCAACAGCAAACCCTCCTCAAATTCAATTTACCAAAGTTGTCCCAAGATATGGAATTGCTGACAATAAATTTGTAATGACTGTTGCTCCTCAAAATGATATTTGTCCTCATGGAAGAACATAACCTATAAAAGCAGTAGCTATTAAAGTTAATAAAATGATCACTCCTACAGCTCAAGTTTCAAAATTTTTATATGAACCATAATATAGTCCTCGCCCAACATGCAAATAAACACAAATAAAAAATAATGAAGCTCCATTTGCGTGTGAAATTCGTAATATTCATCCATGATTAATATCACGACAAATATGTCTTAATCTATTAAATGCACTTGCTACATCTGCATTATAGTGTATTGACAAAAATAATCCAGTTAAAATTTGAACAACTAAGCATATTCCTAGCAGCGATCCATAATTTCATCAATATGATAAATTCGTAGCTGCCGGTAAATCAATTAGTGAATTATTTATTATTTTAATTAGTGGGTGTGTACGTCGAGTGATGCTTAACATTCGTTAAAATTTTCTCCGTAAAGGAGACAATTTAATTCTAATAATATTCACAACAACAATCAATGTAAATAGAAGATAAATAACTAACATAATAGTTATTATTCCTGACGGAAATATATATAATTTTTTAATTATAAATCTATCAAATAAATTATTCATTTCCAATAATTTATTAACTCTATCTATTTTAAATCTAATAACATTTATAGTTATAATCAAAATTCAAATAATTATGTTTAATATTAATAATTTTATTGAAAAATAAAATTTTTCATTTGTAGCAATTCTTGATATATACATAAATAAAATTAATATTCCTCCAATAAAAACAAGAAATAAGATATAAGAAAAAAAATAGGAATTTATATAAAATATACAAATAATTCTGGTTAGTATTGTTTGTATTAATAAAATAGATCCCATTGATAATGGGTGCTTCATAAAAATAAAATTTATTGATAATAGAATTGTAATTGATATTATAATTTTCATACAGAAGATAATTTAATAAAAATGTAAGCTTTGGGTGCTTAAAATGATTCTTTACTCTCTTCTGAAGTTTTAAAATTATTAATTTATCTTAGATTTACAAGATCTAAATTTTTTTTAAACTATTAAAACAAATGAATCTGTCATTACCTTTATTGTATTTAATTATATTTATATCGGGCATTATCTCATTATGTTTAAATCGAAAACATATCATGATAAGTTTATTAAGATTAGAGTTAATAATTTTAAGATTATTTTGTATATTTTCTGCATTTCTATCAATTGAATTAAATGATATATATATATTAATAGTTTTGCTAACATTTAGTGTTTGTGAAGGAGTTGTAGGATTGTCAAGATTGATTAATATGATTCGATCACATGGTAATGATCAACTATTATCAATATCTTTAAAAACATGTTAAAATTAATTTTATTTTCATTATTTTTAACCCCTTTATTATTTAACATGTGGTTATTAAGAAATATACTAATTCTTTTAGTGCTATTTATCATCTTATTCTTCAGAAAAGATTTAATTATACTAAGATATAATATATATATAGATAATATTTCATATAGATTAATTATTCTTACAATTTAAATTACTTTCTTAATAATTAATTCTAGTCCTTTATATAAATATAATAATATGAATTTATTTTTGTTTATAGTGTTATTATTAATAACATTATTAATTTTATCATTTTGTTCATACAATATTATGATATTTTATATCTTTTTTGAAACTAGTTTAATCCCTACCATAATTATTATCATAGGATGAGGGTATCAACCTGAACGAGTGAATGCTAGATATTATTTATTGTTTTATACTTTATTCGCATCTCTCCCCATATTATTTTCAATTATATATATGTGTAGAAATAATATAACTAATATTATAATGTTAATGAGATCAAATAATAGGTTTATTTACTTGGAGATAACATTAGCATTCATAATTAAGGTTCCGTTATTTATATGTCATTTTTGATTACCAAAAGCTCATGTCGAAGCACCTGTTTCTGGTTCTATAATTTTGGCTGGAATTCTTTTAAAATTAGGAACTTATGGCTTAATTCGTGTTATATATATTATACCAGTAATATTTATCAATTATAGATTCATCTGGATTTCTATTTCATTAATAGGGGGAATTATGATTAGATTATCTTGTATAATGCAAATTGATATAAAATCTATAATTGCATACTCTTCTGTAGCTCACATAAGATTAGTTATTGGAGGAATTATAACAATAAATATATGAGGTATAGTCGGAGCATATTTCATAATAATTGGACATGGTTTATGTTCATCTGCTTTATTTTGCTTAGCAAATATTTCTTATGAACGTTCGGGAAGACGTAGAATCCTAATTAATAAAGGAATATTAAGATTTATGCCTTCAATAACTCTCATATGATTTTTAATATCTTCTAGAAATATTTCATGTCCTCCAACAATTAGTCTAGCAGGAGAAATTATAATTTTAAATAGATTAATGTCTTGAAATCCATTGTGTATAGTTTTCCTATCTTTTTCTTCATTTTTATCAGCTTGTTATAGTTTATATCTATACTCTCATACCCAACATGGAATAATTTTCTCGGGTTGTTACTCTTTCAATTCTGGGAACGTGCGTGAATTTTTTTTAATTATAATACATTGAATTCCATTAAATTTAATTATTTTGAAATTAACATTATTAATATAATTCAATTAGTTTAAAATAAAACATTAAATTGTGGATTTAAAAATATAAATTTATATTGGATCATTACTAAAAATAAACTTAATACATATATTTTCTTAATTTTATTGATTTTTAGATTAATAATATTAATTTTATCAATAAATATGATTATTTTTGATTATGCAATTATAATAGAATGACTGATTGTTACAATTAATTCATGTAATATTTATATAATATTAATTTTTGATTTTATATCAACTTTATTTCTTTCAACTGTTATATTTATTTCATCAATGGTTATATTATATAGAGGTATATATATGATAAATGATAAATATATTAATCGATTTATTTATATTATTATAATATTTGTAATGTCAATAGTATTATTAATTATTAGACCTAATATAGTAAGTATTCTCATTGGATGAGATGGATTAGGATTAGTATCATATTGTTTAGTTGTTTATTATCAAAATTTAAATTCTAGAAATGCTGGGATATTAACGGCATTAATAAATCGTATTGGAGATGTTATAATCCTTTTATTAATTGCATGAATGATAAATTTTGGATCTTGAAATTTTATATCTTTTATTAATAAGATAATAATGAGTCCAATAATTATACTAGTTATTATTGCAGGATTTACAAAAAGAGCTCAAATTCCTTTTTCTTCATGACTTCCAGCAGCTATGGCTGCTCCAACTCCAGTATCGGCCCTTGTTCACTCATCAACATTAGTTACTGCAGGAGTATATTTAATTATTCGATTCAGAAATTTAATTATATCATTCAATCTAATTCAAGTATTTTTAATGCTATCATTATTAACAATAATTATATCAGGTCTAGCTGCAAATTTTGAATTTGACTTAAAAAAATTATTGCATTATCAACTTTAAGACAATTAGGAATTATAATATCAATTTTAATATTTCGTTATCCAATATTATCCTTTTTTCATCTTATTATTCATGCTTTATTTAAGGCATTACTTTTTTTATGTGCTGAAGTATTGATTCATAGATTAATGAATAATCAAGATATTCGCATAATGGGCTGTATAAGTTATAATATACCAATAACTAGAACATTCATAAATATTGCAAATTTATCATTATGTGGGATACCCTTTATGAGAGGGTTTTATTCAAAAGATTTAATTATAGAAATAATGTGCTCCAGAAATACTAACTTTTTAATTTTATTATTGATATATGTTGGAATTGGAATAACATCTTTCTATTCTGCCCGATTAACACATTTTTCAATAAGCATAAATTTTAGTTATTATAATTTTAGTTCACAAAACGAGTCACTTAATAGTATATTAAAGAGAATCATGGTTTTATCTATTTATTCAATTTTATCAGGGTCTATATTTAGATGAATCATATTTAATAATCCTGTAATAATTATTCTCCCCATCGAGGGAAAGATAATAGCAATGGCTATTAGATATTTGTGGGATAGAAAAATACCATTCTTAGTTTCTTGAATCTGACAGATTGATGTTTTTATAATAAACTAACTTTTCATCATTAAAAGTAGTCGTTAGTTACTATAAATTGGTTTAAGAGACCATCACTTACTTTCAGTCACTTAATGAATAGCTTATTAATCAATTAATAAAACAATTTATATCAACTCTTTCAATAACAATAGGTATAAATCTATGATTTGCTCCACAAATTTCAGAACATTGTCCAAATGATATACCAGGTCGATTAATAAATATTCTTGCTTGGTTTAATCGACCAGGCACGGCATCCACTTTAATTCTCATAGATGGTATAGCTCATGAATGAATAACATCAAATGATGAAATCAATAATCGAATTTGAGTACTAAAAGGTAAAATCGTTCGATTATCTACTTCTAATAAACGGAACTCTCTAATTAATATTTCATTTTGAGATTTTATATAAGAATCAAATTCAATATTTAAAAAATCTGAATATTCGTATGATCAATATCATTGATGACCAATAATTTTTAAAGTTATTAAAGGTTTATTAATTTCATCCAATAAGTATAATAATCGTAAGGATGGAAATGCAATAAAAATTAATGTTAAAGCTGGTAGAAGTGTTCAAAAAAATTCAATTAACTGTCCCTCTAATAAAAGTCGATTAACAATATTATTAAATATGATAACTGTTATTATATAAGTAACAATTGAAGTGATAATAATTAAAATAGTTAAAGTATGATCATGAAAAAATATTAACTGTTCTATTAATGGTGATATAGCGTCCTGCATATTAATATAAGATCAATTAGAAATTTCTAACAAAAATTATTTATATATGAATCTTAAATTCATCGCACTTCATCTGCCATATTAGAATTGAACTAATAATGGAATCTCACTATATGAGTGCTCAGACGGAGGAAGTTTATGTAACCATTCAATAGAAGAATTTATATTAATTGAATATAAAATCAACCGATGTGAAATAAATCTTTCTCAAATAATAAACAATAAAAATAAAATTCCAATAAATGAAATTCTTCTTCCAATAGAAGATATAATGTTTCATGATATAAATGCATCAGGATAATCTGAATATCGACGTGGCATACCTCTCAATCCTAAAAAATGTTGGGGAAAAAAGGTTAAATTTACCCCGATAAACATAATCAAAAAATGAATTTTTAATCAATTAGAATTTAAAGATAATCCAGTAAATAAAGGATATCAATGAATAAATCTTCCTAAAATTGCAAATACTGCACCTATTGATAACACATAATGAAAATGGGCTACAACATAATATGTATCATGTAATACAATATCAATTGATGAATTAGCTAAAATCACCCCAGTCAATCCACCAATAGTAAAAAGAAAAACAAAACCTACTGCTCATAAAATTGAAGGTCTTATCTTGATTTTAACTCCTCTCAGAGTTGCTAATCATCTAAAACTTTAATTCCAGTTGGAACAGCAATAATTATTGTAGCAGAAGTAAAATAAGCCCGTGTATCAACATCCATACCAACTGTAAATATATGATGTGCTCAAACAACAAATCCTAAAATACCAATTGATATTATAGCATAAATTATTCCTAGTGATCCAAAAGATTCAATTTTTCCTCTTTCTTGAGTGATAATGTGAGAAATTAGTCCAAACCCAGGCAAAATTAAAATATATACTTCAGGATGTCCAAAAAATCAAAATAAATGTTGGTATAAAATTGGATCTCCTCCACCTGAAGGATCAAAAAAAGAAGTATTCAAATTTCGATCAGTTAATAATATTGTAATTGCACCAGCTAAAACTGGTAATGAAAGCAATAATAAAAAAGCAGTAATTAATACTGCCCACACAAATAAAGGTAGCCGATCCATGTATATTCCCACTGATCGTATATTAAAAATTGTTCTAATAAAATTAACTGCACCCAGGATTGAGCTAGCTCCAGCCAAATGTAAAGAAAAAATAGTTAAATCAACACAAGATCCTGAGTGTGCAACGCCTCTTGACAACGGAGGATAAACTGTCCAACCAGTACCTGCACCTCTATCAACTATTCTACCAATTAATAATAATGTCAATGAAGGTGGTAATAATCAAAAACTTATATTATTTATTCGAGGGAAAGCCATATCAGGAGCACCAATTATCAAAGGAACCAATCAATTCCCAAATCCTCCAATCATAACTGGCATCACTATAAAAAAAATTATAACGAAAGCATGAGCAGTAACAATCACATTATAAATTTGATCATCTCCAATAAAAGATCCAGGAATGCCTAATTCAACACGAATAAGAACTCTTAAAGTTGTACCTACTATTCCCGATCAAATCCCAAAAATGAAATATAATGTTCCAATGTCTTTATGATTAGTTGAGAAAAATCACTTATTCATAACTAATCATTGATTTATTCCCAATTGAGATGACTGAATTAGGTAATAAACTGTAAATTTATTTATGGATATACTTTCCTCTCAATAATCTAATCTAATCTTTCTTCCCTATTCTCTTATTTTTTTTCTTCAATCTAGTCTTATATTTAATAATAATATTAAATTGCAAATTTAAAGGTGATTAAAATAAATCTAAGGCTTACAAGAAATTATATTTTTAACTTTGAAGGATAATAGTTTTATTAACTTAAAACCTTACTAATTCATAACATTAAATAAGGTTACAACTATAAATCCAATCAATAAAGAATTTACTATAAATAATGTATTATTTAATCTAAAAGTTGACAACTTTAAAGATATATTGTTTATCATTAACCCTGTCATTACAACCCTGTCATTATATATATATTGGACTTCATCTTTAATATCTATCAATTATTCATTATAAAAATTATCTGGATTTATAATTTATAATGTATGTAGATATATTCGATTAGAGGAATTTTGCTGAAATATATCTACAGTCATTCCTTCTTTAATTAATTTGTCCCAGATGTAATACGGATTCGATATAACACAAAATGCTCATAATATTGCAAACAGCTGTCGAAGTTGTATACGACTCTGAAACGTAACGGTTTATTTCAACGTGCCTTTTCAATGGTTGACGTTTTTTAAAAGTCCTAAACGTTTGCATGCATCTTTGTACTATCGACCATTTTTAAGTCTGCATGATTACATGTTTTTAAACCATTCATGATTGTCGACCATCAACCGTTTATAAACTCCAAAAGAGGGATCTACTGTATGTAGGAGCAATCGCAAACAGAACAATCAGCATTAGTAACGCGCACTGTTTATACGCGTCTCCGTGCGTCACCTTCACTCGCCTGTGACCGTCCTTCTTTCCGCATACTTAGTTTCCGTCTTTCCATAGTTTTGTTGAAGTTTAATAAACGTTATACTTTGCTACATCTACGCAGGCCTATAATAAAGTCTTCGCAAAATCATCGGTTTGAAGAATGCTGTTAATGTTGTTCACAGTGGCATATTAACATGCTTATACAAATTTGAAAAGTTGAAATTAATTCATTTACAATTTTCTAAATGTACAGCTAAATGAGTGACTGCTGAATGTCGCTCACACGAGGAAAACTTAAGAGTCTCTATACTACTCATGGCTACTTACATACCTACCTCACTGATAGATTTGGACTTCATCTAACCTCCAACTTCACGAAAAATGTTAAACATTCCCTGATCACTTCCTTTCCTATATATTTACAGATATTTATATTAGAGCTTTCACTGAACTTGAACATCAAATATTTTTGATAAAATGGGATAGTACGTTACTATCTATTTGTTATCGATTATAACTTCTTACACTCCACTAATTTTAATTGTCCATATTAAGTACTCCGTCGCTGTTATAGTGGATAACCATTTTTATTTAATATGTTCATTAGTTTAAGGCCTATTTGCAATCTAAATATAACAGTTATGTTAGTAAATCATTATCAAAGTACCTCTAATTATATATATAAAATATACTATATATATATATATATTATTAGTACTTCAAGCAACAGCAGCAGCAGCAGTACCAGTAATAGTAGTAGTAGTAGTAGTAGTAGTAGTAGTAGTAGTAGTAGTAGTAGTAGTAGTAGTAGTAGTAGTAGTACCGGTAGTAGTAGTAGTAGTAGTAGTAGTGGTAGTGGTAGTGGTAGTGGTAGTGGTAATATTAGTAGTAGTAGTAGTAGTAGCAGTAGTAGTAGTAGTAGTAGCAGCAGCAGCAGCAGCAGCAGCAGCAGCAGAAACTCGGCTACAACTCTGGTCCATTAGGATACTCAGATTAGAATACTTATTATTGCAGTTATTTTTCCAGGTCACAGTAATTTTCTACCAATTATAATAATGCCATTTCTATTGAATAATTCCAATTACTCTCTTACATTACAATTGGAACAACTTTACTCAAAGTAGACCAGACAATTCATTAAATAAACTGTCAATAAAATCAAACTCAAACATTGTAACTTGGAATCATCTCGCAATGTCAACAATGATTTCGTGCGCCGTTACAAAATGAATAACGTACATTAATTAACGTTAATTTTATTTCACTGTTTAGAAGCACACTTGTTTCCATTTATCTATTGTAATAATCAGGAATCATTTACCAAATAATATGAAGCCTTTATAAAATAAAACTATGACAGTAACCGCTTTAAAAATGACAACGCTTTAAAATGATTATATAGTGGTTGTTTGTTAGTTCACTGCATCCTATCCAACTACGATAGTAGTTGGAAGAGTGCCATCTATAGCTTGGCGGAAGAACTAATATTTAAGTGAGTTGTAAAATTCACATTTCGTGTAAACACCTGTTGATTTCCAAAAATATCTGTCTATTTATTCACTTTTTACTAACTCTCTAACATTTACGTGTCACGCACAAGTCCGGAAGTGGACAAACTGATCATTCTGTCATTCAATTCTTAGTTAAAAAAGGTCTAGCACCAAAGAATATTCACAACTCAATTGCAAATGTGTTAAGAGATGCTGCGCCTTTATAAATAATAGTTTGTAAGTGAGCATTGAAATTTAAATGTGGTGTTACGAGGACTGAAAATTAGCCCGCAGTGGTCACCCACATGTGCATCAGATCCATTACCCA
This sequence comes from Magicicada septendecula, assembly GCA_034769895.1. NCBI lineage: Eukaryota > Metazoa > Arthropoda > Insecta > Hemiptera > Cicadidae > Magicicada > Magicicada septendecula. Next base: position 430,228,448 of record CM068369.1, on the reverse strand, counting down.
CCTTGATCAAAGTTTGTTCATGCCAAGTTCTTGAGTTAAAATATGATACACACGATCATGTGATGTCCCGTTTCTAGCATCGAGTAAGAAATGTTTTAATGCTATCCAGACTAGTTACATTTTTGGGGGCATCCGCTGTGGGGATCATCTTCAATACTCGTACGACCAGGTTTAAACTCGAGTGCTCACTTACAAATCATTCTTTTTGAAACCGCGGCATCTTCTAATACATTCACCATTTCGTTATTAACATCTGTAGGCGCTAGCAAACCACAAAGAATTAAATCAAAGAATGTCATTAAATATGAATATTACAAAACGTTAAAATTTTAATTGTACTTGAAAGTTATAGATATCGCTCCGCCTTTTCAACTAACCCTCGTACTCTGTTCCTTTGACGTCTATTTTTCATTGCACGTAGACCTCCGTCCACGTATGGATATGTTACCATTAATCCCGAAGGACGTTTTCTGGGATATTCCATAAACCTACTTGAAATATCTCATATGTCCCTTTTTTGCTCTCCTATGATAATTATAAGCTGAAGTCTACTTATAGGAGAAAACCATACTTGACAGAAAAACAAATCATTAAAGAATTAACATTACATTAATAAAAGTGGACGCTTGCTTCTGAAATAACGTTTTGAATGTGAAAATATCTTGTTCTACTTTAAAAGTCATCTGGCACAGTATTTGTTACTACTATCACACTAATCATTGTGTTTAAACAGTGACATAAAATAATGAATAACAAAGGAATCATTTATTGACACCTTCAACACACGCTAAAGTGATAAACATAAATAAATATCACCTAATTAGCAGTGTCTCAATTAATAATAGAAATCACCAATTAACGAATTCCGCACATAATTATCACTTTATATAGAATAAAATTGTCAGATAATTTCACTTCAATAATTTTCAGTTACAACTAACTAATAACACGTCTTTTATCACTTCTATTATAAATCCGCATCTCATAGTGCAACTAAATAAAACTGGCCGACCGCTTCCGGAACATCTCTTTTATACTCAGCCTGTGTGATCTTACTACGTGACAAGATTAGCCTGGATGCCGACAGAATAACCGACCACAATCTGGAAGGCGCGTCTGAAAAGATCAAGAACGTACTATAACACTGCTTAATACTGCTGCTCACACATCGCGTGCAAAACGTCACCTAACCCCCCCTAACAATATTTTCTATCACCTCAGCGTAACAATATAATTGCTTGAAGTTAATACAGAACAGCAAATAAAATAATTTTATGTTATCAAAACGTCGACTTACGGGGGTTGTAAGGACGTTGTCCAAGGTTGTTGGGTGCAATCGCTTCAGCCGTGCCTTCGACGGCGATCTTCAGTGCAGAAGGCTGCAGTAGGACACCCATATTTATAAACTTTTGTAGTCTGCACGAAGGTGTTACCTGACACCACCAGCCAATCAGAAGAAAGGCAAATTCTTATTGGTTCGCCACGACTCGCGTCCAAATAGCACTCAATGAGAAGGACTCACCCCGCCGATTCATTGCAATCGATCCATGTTTCTGCATCTGGACGGACTTCATATGCAGGCGTGGGAAATACGCACTCACCGACGACAGTAGCCTCGTCTCTTCAAAGGTTATGCGAAGGTCGGCATTGGCGAGTGCGTGCTCCGCTATAGCAGACTTCTCCGACTGCCTCAAACGACAGTGGCTACTGTGTTCATCAACTCGGGCACGGTCACTGTGTTTCGTAGTTCCGACGTTCAACTGGCCGCACGAGCAAGAAAATCCACAACGAGAGCTGGTCCCTTACGTCCTTCACTGGTCTCAGAAACCAGTTAGTTTATATTGATCAAATAATATATATTGGTTAATTTTTATATAATATACTGATCGCTTAATTTTTTAGCCGTGGTTCTGGGCTGAAAGACATTATCTAATATTTAAGTGCGGTAGGCTTATTTAACTACGGTTTTTGCCTTCTTCAATGCATACCGTAACATCATCCTTAGAAACCAGTTGTTTTAATTTCTAAACTACCGCGGCCCAACAACTGGTTAGGCAAAGATGACTGCAGTTTGTTAAGTGTTCCTTAGACTATTAAACTATTAAAAAAAGAGTGAACCTGTGAGATTATTAAGAAGCGTGCTTAATCAATTTTACCCTTGAAATTAAATCACGAATACGTTAGGTCAAACAAGTGCTTCAAGACTTTAACATGTCTGACATATGCGCATGACGTTTTATACATTTTTAAATAGTTATGTTTAACATAACGCAGAATGTAATGAAAAATTACTATATAACACAAACAATAAATTTATAGCAAAAGCTTATAAAATTTAATTTACAAGTGAACTAAACTTATAACTGAAGACATTATACTTACATACTGTTGTATAATTCTAGTTTTGGAAAATAAACTACGTTTCCAACTTTTTGTAATCAAGTACAATAATTTAGTAAGTATAAACTTACGTAAGTAAATCTGAATTGATCAACCTAATAGTTTTGTTGTGAAATGTTTTAATGTTTTCTTAAATTTTAATTAAACAAAGTAGGGAATGTAAAACAGAGGGCAGCTAGCGAAACGGTAATGAGAAGGGTCGCCAATTAGCTGGAAGTAATGACAGTCTCTACTCAGGCGAGAAGTTTTCCATTTACGATATCACTCGATTTCAGACCCCGTGGTATATTGTAACTACGTCTGATCGATATACAGCGAGAACGCGCATTAACTTTGAGAGTTTTCAAATGCTTTTAACACTTTTAACACAGCGTCTATCCTAAATGTTCAACAGAATTAAGGCTTATAAGAGATATTGATAGATCTACTTGGAGGAATATAAATATTTTATCGTTTCACTTGGTACATTTTCTTATCGATTTCATACAGATATATGTTAATACAAATACCAGACTTATCGACAACCAATGTAATAAATTAAATCGAATCCTAATCTTTAAATCTTTAAATTACTTAGTCTGAGAAGTGTAATCGGTTTAATGCAAGAGTAAAAACATACTAAAGTTCTTGCAACGATAAACAAAGTAATCTGAGGAATACGAACCCGTTAATAATAAAGTTACGAAATTAAAAAAAGGATGTGTTAATAATCATACGAGAATAATGAAAGGAAGCCGTATTTCTAAAATGGAAATAGGCTAAATTCTAAACTTAAGTATACGGTACACGTTTGTATTTTATATACAATTGTTATTTCTGTAAAACCAAGATCTTAATTGTGTCTTGTTTCGACTAATGAAGTAGTAGTTACTAGTAAGTGGTAATAGTCATTCAAAAAACTTTGGACTGATCACCAGTAGCCATTTGTATATAAGCATATAAAAATATGTCGATACCAAATTTTTAGCTTAGTTTAACGGTAAAAAATCTACTTTACTTCCAGAAATATACTAGTGAAAAATATATATCCTCAGCAGTTGTATTTCTTTAATATTGTTAGATTTATCGTGGTATACTTAAGTAAATTAACAGGTAATTACAGATCCGATATGCCTATGCTTAGGAGTGTACTTCTGTGAGTCCAGCTACAAATTGGGTTATCAGCATATTTTCTTTCCGTGAACGCATGGTTATATAAAGTTGAATTATCTAACGTTGACTTCACTCCCAAGATACCTATTAGAATTTCCAGATATAGGATAGATACCAATAATAAACAAATAACTGTCCAAGCAAAAATTACTGGACTATACCTACAGACAATTCTTTATAGTCGTTGAAGTTACGCGTACATACAAGTGATTGAACATGTACATAACACTACGATTCACACACACACACACACACACACACACACACACACACACACACACACACAATCATCCAACTTTTATTTATTTCAACACTATATGGTTGAGTCTGTATAGCAATTGCAGAAATTCTTATGACAAGTGATTAACACATACGTATAGGCGTACAACAAAATTTTATAAATAAACGGTGTTATTAATTTTTATGTTCATATACTTTAAATAATCTGTTTAGTAATACAATTTTAAACTGAATTTTAAAAATCGTTGATCTTTAAATCCATATGATGTTTAACGTTTTATAGTAGGCCTATAATTAATTTGACACAAAAATTAAGTTAAATGACTTTCTTTACAAAAATATTGTTGAAATCATTTACGGAAATGAAAAGCCATTATCCTTTATTGTAATATGACATAGTATGAATTATACTGTAACTGAAGTCTTTTAACAATGTTCATTAATATGTATAACAATAAACAAATAAAGCCGAAAGTTAATTTAGGCTCGACCGTCTGGAAAGATAACTAAATTGAGAGTGTCTCTGATGTATCATTAACCACGATTGAAGCCGTACAAAATAATACTTCATGTCACATTACAGAGAAAAGAATATTGGAATCTGATTGGTTTTAATAAGACACCTACAATCTCAAACCAAAATTCTTTAAAACGTCTTCTAACATGTAGACCACGTGTGCTAAATGCTAAAATATTTCTATTGTCCGTATGCAGACCCTGATGACAATAAACTTATTCAAAACATCGACACAAACGTTTAATAGTGGTGTGTAGTTAGTGATTGAACCTTACAAAACTTTTCATCACTTGATGTTATCGAAAAATACAGTTACCAAAAAAATTCGGTCAATCTACTTATGGCCTATCCTCTTCATGTATTGGTATAAAATACAAAAATACAAAAAATACAAAAATGGTTAAAGTTAAACAGGAAATAGAAATAGAATAATCAAGACCAAAATAATTAAACGAATGACCAAGTCAGCAGAATGCATACATTATTCCCGCAATCAACAACTATGTGGCTATATATGTTGACTTTATTCCAAAATATCTATTAGAATTTCCAATTATAAATTATATGTAGATACCAATTATAAACAAATAACTGTGAAGGCAGAAGTTATAGGACTAAACCTACGGACAATCCTTTATAGTCTTTGAAGTTACATACAAGTGATTGAATTTGTATATAACACTACGATTCACACACACACATTCGGTCAACATAGTAGCCACAAGATGCTATTTTACTTGAATTACGAATTACTGTACATCTAATTGATCCATAATTAGTATTTATAATATTTTATTTTATAAAATTTTAATTATTCATCTGTATTTCTCTTCGCCATTCTGCAGGCTAAAATAACTTAGAGTGACCGTGTCCATCAGTGGTTGCTCTCGAACACGCGTTTTATTAGTACGCGCACATACATTCAATATGTAAGTGATGCATTTTTTTCCTTAAGACAACACTAAAGTTTATGTCATTATTGTCTTATATCTAAGTTCTTAACTTACTGATAATAGATTCTTAAACATTCACACTTTCGGCAACTCTTGGTTTATACATTTGATGAAATGCTTGTCTCATACACACACATGCAGTACATCGTTTAACTACGATAATCTTCAGTCGGAGACGGCGAGAAAGGCAAAGTAAAAAGGAGATATATAGACAGACTGGTGAATAGATAGACAGATTAATAGATAATGCCATACACACAACAACAACAACAACAACAACAACAACAACAACAGCTACAACACAACACAACGCAACAGTTACAACAGCTATTCATAAGAAGACACACATGCAGACATAACATCTAGTATGATTAACACAGAAAGTAAAGTTAAGCAAATAAAACTATACCGTCGCAAATGTAGTTCCAAATTTAACTAAGAAAAATTTAACAAACTAGAAATTTTTTTTCCTGTTTAAACGTGACACCTTCCAGTCACACAAGAAATAAAAAGTACGGAAATTAAAGTTATTACAATCGTACTTGAAGCAGTCTTCAAAACAGTAGGCCATTACTTAAGTATGCTCTTAAAGTGTGTAACTTTCTTGAATCACCTTCATATTTCACTTAGTCGCTATTCCTATGCTAACGGAAGGAACGAACTGTTTCACTTTAAGTAAAACTTTTCTGAATTTAAATTAAAATCTATATTAAGTCTACTGGCATAAATTCTTTAATAACGGGATTGTGAACTGAACGTATATAATTGATGCAACATATAACTTACTTGAGAATTACATGTGTGAAAGAATTGTAAGACAGTCCTTAAACTATAAGCAACAACTGCTCCTCCTCCTCCTCCTCCTCCTCCTACTACTACTACTACTACTACTACTACTACTACTACTACTACTACTACCACCACCACTACTACTACTACTACTACTACTACTACTACTACTACTACTACTACTACTACTACTGCTACTACCACTACCATCACCACCACCACTACTACTACTACTGCTACTACCACTACCACCACCACCACCACTACTACTACTACTACTACTACTACTACTACTACTACTACCACTACCACCACTACTACTACTAATACTACTACTACTACTACTACTACTACTGCTGCTGCTGCTGCTGCTACTATTATTGGTCGGAGTGTTAGGTCATGGTCTACTGCTTGTATGCAGGACAGACATTTAGGCCCCACTATCGGAGGCCAACTTCAGTGTCGGTAGCAATTGGCACGGTGTCCCCAGTACTGAGGTTGAGACTATGTATTTTCCCTGAGAAAGCCCACTTAAATAAACTTTCCAAATTATCACGATTTAAGCTGGAAAGGAGCATCAAGTGCTACCCTGATTGGCTCGGAAGCACAGCATGCCAAATCCTCTTTAATAGGAGGCGTTCTCCCTTTTGATTCATAGTGATACTTTGAGAATACTTATATATATTATAAGTATTCGCATATTCACAACATTATAGGGAAAATTTTTAAGTGAGACTGTAGCAAACTAAATATATTTTTTTTCGTTGAGATAAAAATAAATCATATTGTTGCGAGAAGCGTACCGAACAATCCAGAAAATTCTCCACCCCCCCCCGTCCATTGTGGCAGCTGTTGCGTCAGTCAACTACGTGATTCTAGTGAGTTCCAGGAACACTTTGATATACGCATTAAGCTCCCGGCGCGGCGTGCAGTAAGGAGGCAAAGCTGTATTGCACCTCTCCAGGGTCTATATAAAGACTTGAGTCTGCAGACTGACAGCGTGAAGCCACTCGGGCAACTTCGGCAACCTTCGTTCTCATCTGTGCCCGCCTATATTCTGTTGTCAGATGTGAGTTAGGTAAATGTTTGGTTAAAGTTTGTGTGTTTGTGTATTTATTTTAGCACAATAATTTTATTAATTTCACGGCTTCAAATACGTAAACTCAAGAGTAAATTTTTCGTGTATTCAAGTGTCTGTGTGTATTCGTGTAAAATTTTATTCGTGTATAACCTACCTATACATGTCCTGCCTGTAAGCATTTCGATGTTTCATTTTAAAGTTTTGTCATTTTATTTTTAGTGTAACAGTTTTTATTAGGTACACGCGCAGTAAGTATTCTCAAAGATAAATAATAAACACAATTGAGAATAAATTCATATCATATCATTTCTTACATTTATAACCTTAATTGTATTTAGTTAAGTAACGGACACATAATGCACAACGAAATCCTAGAACTTAATTGTATATTTTGTTTCAGCGTTTATCACTCCAGAAACAAACATAATTGATTAAATTGACTCCAGATAAATACAAAACCAACCTGCGAAGTTAATGCGAAGGTAAAAAGGAGTTTTACCACAACTGATTACAGCAATTTATATCAAAACCAACATTGTGAGTACAAAAAACTGAACTTAAAAACCGGCAAAACAGTATAAAATAAGTTTTCTTAATAAACGTATATTTCATATACTAATGCGACGATGTAGTCAAAAGGTTCATATTTATCTCGGGAGCCAGTGAAATTGTGTTTGTTTCTGGAGGAAACAAAGGTTAAAACAAAAACTACAATTCAGGGTAATAAATGGAGTACAACGATATGGTTAAATTAATTCTATATTATGTTTTAATATTTAACTGTGACCACAATCAATATTCATTTTAATATGCAATTCATCCGCTATGCACACAGGAAAACCCCGATTTAGATAAAAATACACGGATTTCATTATACACGTAAGTGTGGAGTGTGGGTTGACGAGAGAGTAGACAATAGCGGCGGACGAACAGTAACGAAGTTGCCCGAGTGGCTTCACGCTGTCAGTCTGCAGACTCAAGTTATATAAAGCCATAGCAAGCGGATTGTCAGTTCAGTTGCTGCGTTCAACAGAGCGTCCGGCAAGTTGCGTCGCGACATGCTGGCGTTCCGTAGACGCAACTGGGAGCTAGCTGTTACACAGATGGATGGCCCTGCCGAGGACCGTAATGTCTGGCGGATTCCCAGTGCCCTAACGGGAAAGCGCAAACGCGCGCCTCTCCCCGCACTGGCCGGACCCGGCGGTCAACCCCTTGGCCGCCCCCTCGAAAAGGCAGAGTTCTTGGCTGACAGTTTAGAGCGTCAGTTCGCTCCCAACCCATCCAAGAACCCGGCCTTCACTGAGCAAATCTGCCGCGAGGTAGAGCGCTTTCTATCGGCCGATATCACAGTCCAGCCGGAGCCCATCTCCCCGGAGGAGGTCTCTGAGAGGATTGTTCAGCTCAAGCCCCGGAAGGCGCCTGGCCCGGACGGAGTCATGAATTCCGCCCTCCATCGCCTTCCGGAGCGAGGAACCCAGTTCCTCACTGACCTGTTCAATTCATGCCTCCGACTGGCCTATTTTCCTGTGAAATGGAAAACGGCTACCGTCATTGTGATACCTAAGCCGGGAAAGAATTCTTCTCGCGTGGAAAACCTCAGGCCCATCAGCCTCTTGTCCGCGACGTCCAAGGTTTTTGAGCGTCTGCTCCAGCGTAGGATCCGCGACCATCTAGAAAGACTAGACGTGCTGATCCCCGAACAGTTCGGCTTTCGTGAGCTGCACTCCTCGACTCATCAGCTGATGAGACTCGTGGAATGCATAACCGAGGCTGGCTGCCAGGGCAAACAGACGGCTGCGATCTTCCTAGACGTAGAGAAAGCCTTTGACCGCGTGTGGCACGAGGGTGTCCTTTACAAACTAACGGAAGTCCTTCTCCCAGACTGCTACGTTCACTTGATCGGCAGCTTTCTGCGAGACCGTAGCTTCCGAGTGAGAGTAGACCACGCTCTCTCTTCGGAGAGGCGTATTACCGCTGGCGTCCCTCAGGGAAGTGTCCTTGGGCCTCTCCTGTTCTCGTTGTTTGTCAACGACACGCCCCGAGTTCCTGGAGTGAAATTGTCGCTGTTCGCGGACGACACTGCGGCTTTTGCCTCAGAGCCGAACGCGGGTTATGCGGCAGTTAAGCTCCAGCGCCAACTCGACGCGTATGTCGGGTGGACCGATGACTGGAGAGTTGCCGTTAACGCTTCCAAGAGCGCCGCGGTAATATTCTCGCAAAAACGCAAGCGGCCTCGGCCGCTTAAAGTAGGCCCCGTCGAGGTGCCCTGGACCAATAGCGTCAAGTACCTCGGGCTCCACGTGGATTCCCGACTCACCTGGCGAACCCATGTACAGTACATCAGACAACGCGCTTCGGCGCAACTCAGTAGACTCTGGCCCGTGCTATCTAATCCGGCAATGACCCCCCGGCTAGGTAAGCTCATAGTCAACACGTACGTGTTGCCCGTGATTACCTACGCCTGTCCTGTTTGGGGATACCTGGCTCGTGGTCATAGAATTACGCTCCAGCGCGTACTCGACCGGGGACTGAAGCTCGCGTGCAAAGTCCCCCGGAGATACTCTTCTCGTCTTTTGAGGAGAGGACTCGGTGTCCGCTCTCTTGATGACACCGTGAGACGCCTGGCGCGACGATTCTATGTTCGTTCCGACAGAGTGACCCACAATTCCCTCATTGCCGGACTTGGTAAATACACCCCGCGACCAGGTGAGTCCTGGAAGCGACCTCGTTTACTAGTCCCGGTGGTATAATCCACCAATCGCAGGTCGCTTCAGACCCCCCCCCCATAATTAGTTAAAAGTATATAATGAACTCCAACAGACCCAGTGGCAGGAGTCCTTTCTGAGACTCGGGACACTTCACTACTCGCGACCCGCGCTTCGCGCGGGCCGCGCAACCCCCAGTTGTGTGTGTGTCAGTTCAGTTGCGGAGTGATTTTTCGCTAGTGCGGATTGAGTGTTTGACGAAATGAACTAGTATTGTATTAATAATTGTGTGAAACGCTATTAATAGACATTGGTATTGCGTATGGACAAATCTAACTGGAAATATTGTACGAGTTAATTACAAACTGTGCAAATTAAAGCTGGTGATTAGTGACTTAATTGGTGTCTTGTATTTTGTTTCCACTGTACCTACGACGATGACAATATTCTTGTATTGAAAGACTGGAAAAACAATATTATCCGTAAATATGTTCCATAGGGAAAATAAGTGTGCCTGAAGATTTTCGTAGTCGCCAGATAAAATAATATTACGTACTTTAAGATCGTTGAATTGACAGTAATATTGTCAGTAATATACTGACCCTTATTATAAAAGTTAAAAAAAAAACACACACACACACACACACACACACACACACACACACACACACACACACACACACGAAATTAGAATGATTTGTACGAGATCTGGTGCAGCTGACTATCGCACTACGAACTGTCGACACCTGAACGACGAAAACTTTAGTATAACCAAATACAAAAATCCAACTTATTAATTACAAAAAACCTTTGTTAATGTCAATTCTATGCTGAAACTTATAATTTTTTATAGTACGCGTAGTTAAATATAATAAATGTCACTATTAAAATAAAACCTAACTGTCCAAATCATGTCAAAATACAAACTTATCATGGCCATTCACAAAATATGATGAATGTTTTGTAAGGCACAAAAACAGGGCTTTTACAAATTATATAAAATTTAAAAATAAATTTCTAATAACTTAACACAGTTACGGATGAAACCCCTGTTTTAATAATACTGTTCGGGATATCAAATATTTTGCCCATCCTTATTAGTAAAACCAGTTGCTAAAACAGACAAGAACCCTGTCAGTTGTTTTAAGTTTGAAAATTCTAAATCACAGAATGAAAGAAACGTTTAAAATTGTATTATTATCAATGTGGTTATCGATTAAGAAAGTGGCTTATTGCAAATTTTGACTACGTGTCAGTGTAAAAATAATGCAAATTGTATTATTGCTACTCTGTTCAGAACAGTTTACCAAAATAAACTCTGCCTGTTGAGAATAGAAATCATTATTTGGTTCCTGACAGATTTCGTAACCTAAAAAGATACAAGGAACTAAACGAAATGAATGATGTCGTTTGTCAAAAAATATAGTGAGTTATAAGTCGAAGTGACGGCGAGGTGTGGGACGTTCAATGAAGCGCTGGTATGACCACACAGTCCGGTCCCAGCTCTAGTCTATCTGAATGGGACCGGAACAAAACATTTTTGATTTCATGATTGCAGAATATCAAAAAGCATCAAAAGCTCATTGGCATTTTCAAGATACGCCACACATATTTGTGATATATAATTGTTCTCGCTGACGTTACAGGTTGTATGGGATGTAAGTTTCAAAGCCAGTTAACGACGATAAATTTTCCCGTGGATTCGAGTAGCAACAGTAATTATCGCAACATAGTGTAGAATAACACCTAAGACATATCAAAAATAATTATTTTTATTGTCACAAATTAAATTTATTCGAGTACAATAATTACGTTACTTATATTTCATCCCTCCATTACCATTCAACTAGAATAATAATTGTTCGTGCGGTGCATTATCATTGTTTAAATATTGTATATTTTGTGTGTGTGTGTGTGTTTTTTTAAAACGTTTGTAATAAGGGTAAGTAACGTTAAACGTTTGCTTAAGGGTTTGTAATATTAAAAAAGATATGAAAAATATCTAGATTCAAATATAGATTCAATCTAGACTCTATTCCTTTTTGTGAACAAACTCGTGTTTTATCCGTTTCATCATACGTTTGATAACGTAGTGTATGATTTAAAACTAGTACTATGTTACATCAGTTGTCTATAAAAGAGAACCGAAATGAAATTTTTCATGGTCGCCAGATAAAATATTACGTACTTTAAGGTCGTTGAATTGATGATAGATTTGTCATTAAGCGAATAAATGGACTTTTCAGCCTTCGGTCAGCCAATCGATGAGTACATTCCACTTGACCGCGTTTCCGATGAAACCTCCTGCATCCCACACCCCTTGCAGCATCGAAAATGTTTATACGGTCATTCTAATGTCAATAGGTCAACGCTGTCGACCAGTGTCGATTGGTTTGTTCAGATAACTGATATTTACTGACATAATATTTTAAACCTATCACCTAACAATTTTATCGTTTATTCTGTATGCATCGCGGAACAACATGATAATATGGAAATTACCACCCTATGCTTGTATATCTTCTATTTTGTAAATTTCTCTAAAAAAACAACTGTTCAAATTGTTGAAAAATAGTAGTATTACTGACTTTTAGTTAGTTAATGACATACACACATTGAGTGTTTTGAATAAACTGAAAGTGATATTTTTAGTAGATTCTGAAACCTCTATAGATAACTATAATTCACAATATAATTTTTACATACAAATTATTATACAATGAAGTAACGCAGCTGAGCAAATAAAAAAAGGAAATACGAAAAAAGTAAAATGCAGACATAAGTCATATTTAGTAATTACGCTTAATAATTACGTGAGAATACTTTTAGTTAGTGTACGCTGTGTATTCGTCTTGCAGGTAAGACGCTTCGTGATTACTAGTTACTTAGTAACTGTGGGATGGTTCAAAATGTTTCCTAGTTTTGAGGTTATGTCCTCTTAACAAGTAGAAAAGACGTAGTCTTCGAATGTTTATTCAGCCCGCAGTGTATCTAATGTCGTTTGGAATATTTATAGTGTATTTATATTTATATATTTGTATTTATAGCCATTTAAAAATTTCTGGATTAAACAAATTTTTTCTGGATATTCTAATCTAATAGAGATGGGTTTATAGTTGTAAAGGTTTTCCGATCCGTATTTAATGATTTCCCTTTTTATTATTTATTGCTTTATTGCCACTTAGAAAATAAATCAATAATCTAATTCTTAAAACGCCTAAGCTGTTCCGCACAAATGTAACCTATGACAATGCGATGTTTTAAACGGGTTTGGAAGAGCTTAGTAACCTGAATTGTATGCTAACATTAACAAAAATTTGCGGCCAAAATTCTCAGTGCGATATTAACATCTTTGTTTCTGAGACCTGTATTTTACAAAAAACCTTTTATTCATTTCTGTGGCAAAAAGTAGACCAATTTAATTCAATTTTCTGCAAATATTTACGGGCACGTACTTGCTAAGGGAAAGTTGTCAAAATCCGTAAAAATTATTTAACACTCTCACTGTCTGCAGAGGATGGGATGAAATTTGTGCCATGTTCTGGTATCTTTAATTTTATTTATGTTGTAGCGTCAGATGTTATCTTTATTGTTTTGTTATTTTGTTGAATTTTACGTATATAAATGTGTAGTCCTTAAGTTGTTATTGCAACAAAATAAATACCAAATTACGACTTTTTTGTCTTTTAGTTTTTGTAGTTGTATTCACAAAAATATATTCTCCTTCCAGAACCTTCAGAATTACCCCAGATGGAATTCCTGGCTGCGTGCACGATTTTATACGAGTAATTTCTGCATCATTACGGAGCATGAACTCTGACGATTTCCTTTCCTTGTAACTTTATTTACACGGGTATTGAAAATCAAATTATGTGCACAGCTGTTTTACTGTGAAGTAAACAGCGAAAAGAAAGGTCCAATGGGAGTTTAGATTTTAGGCAGTATAGTTGACACAACAACAAAATTTTTGTATATCAGTAACTACAAAATCAGGTGTTATTGTATTAAACAGAAACAGAACTACTCGCAGTGGTGTATTGCGTGGAACTCAAGTACAGTTAGTGCCCCAGCTGCCATCATTAACTTTACTTGTATCAACGAAGGTGTGGGGTAGTACTGACGAGAGAATTCTATGACAGGCTACGCCAGTCGAACAACGCAAGAAGTCTGCAAGCTCGGTTATTATTTTCCATATATCTCTGTACGGGTGCAAAATGTGTCGCCTGCTGATTACACAATAATGTGCCAAGCATCACGTTGGCTCTACGCAAGTTCTTTATGTCGCATTTGCGATAAAATATGCATTCAAATGTTTCTATACTGCACAACCTTTAACGACGTGAAAAACAAATACCCGTGGCACTTGTTGACAATGTTAATTGTAACCGGCCTAGTCGATTTCGAGTTTTTTAAGCTGGATTCATTAATTAGATGTTTCTTAACCATGACAATATTCTACCGCGTGGCACATAGGATGTGAAATTTGTATCCTAACAAAACCACATGAAACTCTCTACCCACAGTGTACCAAAAATTAGTATTGTTTACTAATACTATTGACCACTTTTCAATCACTTCACCCTTTCAAAATAGACTGACACAATTTTAAGTTCAAATCGCTTAAAATGCTAACTTAAAAACTAATATTTAGAAAGTTCACTTAGAGAATCGGCTTTGTAATCTTGTAATTCAACAAGTGGTAAACAAACAACATTATATCATCTACTTAACGGCATATGTGTATTATGTATTCTTTCCATTCTCGTATACTACCTTGTTAAGCAGAAGCAGACAGGCGTTTAATGTTACAACACAAATTGTATCGTAGTTTTATTTTAACAACCTCTTAAAAAACTGAAACACTTGTTTCAATTTCTTTAAAATTGTCCTGCTATTGCATTTATTTTCCTTCCTCTTCAGCATTTTTTCATTTTCTCAACATAATTTTCATTTATTCATTTCGGCAATCTTTATTCAACATTCTTTCTCAGATCTCTCAGAAACATTAACATTTTTTAAATATCTTAGTGTTGTAATAAATATAATAAATATGTTGAGGTCTCCCGAGTATCCACGTCAAGCCCCACTGTTGGGTTCGTCAATTTGTAACAATTATAATAAATATGTTGAACGATAAATTAGTATGCTACGGTTGTATTCTGCCGCTCGCTCCCACTATACATCCAGTCCCAATGACGTCACTCGGAGTTGCCAACAGTTGCTCCGTCCGCTGTACTATGTTATCGTAATTCTTAATTGAAACAGTAAAAATAATGCAAAGATAACACCAAACAGATATATTCCTTTTAACAATCTTTATTCAAATGAAGTATTGATTAATTACTTCTCGTTTTTCTTTACTGTAATTACAAATTATGACAAAATCATGCGTCTTTATTCATAAGTTGGTAGTAGCTAAAATATCGTGCTCTATGCTGGATTCGACAAGCAAAAGAATGATGCAGTTTGTTTTTATTTGAATGAAATAAATAATCTCAGGGCGTATTTGGTTCGGAAATTATGGTTAAACAAATAACACAACTCTTAAAATCAAAATACTGCTACGACAGTACAGAACAATCTACGCGTTTATCGAATGTGCCAGAAATCTGATGTAAGCGTGTGGTGTACGTGCTACTAGACGCATTTTACGAGAATCGTCTCGACTGTGCCGGGCTTCGCTCGGTCGCTCGGACTGTGTCAAGGCCGTAGTAATTACGTAATTCACGAGAGATAAGACGCAGTTTGGAAGCTTCTGGTGTTTGAGCGTAAATATAAATACATCGGGTAGCGGCCTTAGTTACCAGTTCCATGCGAGATTTTGGATAGTGCGGTTCGAGACTATTAGAGTATTAGTGCGATATATTTACAGAGCGGTTCGGGTTATTACTGTGTACGTGCAAGTAGTTAGTAATGAAGTGTTGCGTTTTATATTCGGACGGTATAATTGTAATACAATTGAGTTTTAATATTTGTGGACATTTTATTGTGTGTGTACAATTTTCATTTGATTTGTTGTAGAGACTGTGTTGTTAATTACGAACTGTTTTACTGTAACAATTAAAGGTGTGATTAGTGACCTAATTGGTGTCTTGTACTTATTTTGTTTCCACTGTACCTACGACGATCGAGCAGACCGTCGTAACAGTGGTGTCAGAACTGGGATAGAACGGTTAACAGTGGAAACAGTGGATACTTTGTACAAGACGAGTGTAATTCGTAATTAATCGAAAAACAATGGATGCCAGTCAGATGATGGAAAATTTCCAGGCGCTGTTGTTGCAGACAGAAGAACGACGACGACAGGATTCAGAGAAAGCGGAAGAGACACAGAAAACCCTCCTGCTGGAAGCAGAGGAAAGACGCAAACAGGAGGCGGAAGAAGCAGAAAGACGACAAAAATAAGAACGAAGACAAGAAAGAGAATAAGCTGAGGAACGTCAGAAAGCACTAATGCTAGAAACAGAAGAAAGACAGGATGAAAAACGTAAGCAAGAAGCAGATAAAACGGAAGCTCTCTTTGAAGTTATGCAGAAACATTTGCAAGAACACAGTACCGCAGAATTGGGTATCCTACGAGGTGAACTTAATAAACAAGTTACTAAAATATCGGAGGTACAAGAATCAATGACATTAAAAATAGCTGAAGTAGAAAAATCTGTATTGACTGTTGAAGAATCGATGTCTACAAAAATATCTGTTATAGAAGAATCTGTTTCAAATAAAGTATCTGCAGTAGAAAACTCAATGGCAAACATAAGAGAACAAATTAAAAGTGAAGTCGAACAGTGCATGAAGATTCAACCAAAACAAATTTCTGAACAGACTGTACCAGTGATCAAGACAGAAAAAGACACAGAAAATAAGTTAACAGAGAAAGTCACTTTGCCTGCAGTAGGGACAGTTCATGTCAAAGCTCCAACCTTTGACGGAAGCAGTCACTGGGCAACGTACCTCCGCCAATTTGAAGCTGCTGCATGCGCAAATAATTGGACAGAAAAAGACAAGACTGTTTCACTTGTTCTTGCATTAAAAGGACCCGCGGCAGAACTACTACAGAAAGTGCCACCTGACAGCCAGAACATCTATGCCGAGTTGATAAAAGCTCTAGAATTACGCTACGGTGATAAACATTTGCGAGAGGTGTACTACGCTCAGTTGAGAACAAGACGACAACGTTCCGGGGAAAGTCTTCAAGAATTTGAAGCAAGTATCGACAGATTGATTAGATTGGCCTATCCTGAAGCACCAGAAGACTTCCGAATAAGGTTTACGGTGCAGGCATTTATTGATGGCATCGGAGATTGTGAACTTCAGCAAGTGTTACGAATGGCAAGACACCGAGATAGCTCAGAAGCTCTTGTTCACGCCCTAGAGTTTGAAGTTGCCAAGTCAGCGTCCCGCTACATTAATGGGTTTGTGCCATCACGTTGCAGTCAGAAGATCCTTGTATCACATTACTGTTACGATGGGTGCAGAAAAACAGTGTTGTCGGACAAACAATTCAGAAGTTCAAGAGAGTCGCAACGATTTGAAAAAGACAGAAGGCCGAAATGTTACAACTGGGGAAAACGTGGTCATCTACAGGTAGACTGTTGGGAGAAGAAGATACCGAGAGAAGAGACTGATCGCACCAATTGGAGAAGTAAAGGCCCAGAACAGCACACAGTTTCCACGCTACATAAGATCAGTGGAAACTTGATTGTTAGTGGATTTGCGGATGGTAAACCAACATCATTTACAGTTGACACGGGCGCAACAGTGTCCATTGTGCGCCCTGACTTAGTCTGTAACCGCCATCCTCTAATTAGCTCTTGTACAATACAGACTGTGACTGGAAGCCCCGTCAAGTTGCTGGGAAAGGTAGACGTACGTGTACGCCTGGGTCTTCTTGAGTTTAGCCACCAAATGCTCGTTGCAGACATTGTCGATGAAGTGATTCTTGGCACGGACATTATGAATGCCTACGGATTCGTTGCGGACTTAAGAGAGAATGTCCTGAAAGTTGGCCAAGAGAAGATAAAGCTTTGCATGGCTAAAATGACAGGGTCTACCAACCATTCGATTAAGCGAGTGGCATTAGTCGAAGAAAAAGTCAACAAGTCTGGTCAAGAGGAAACCTCCCTGTTGCAAGCGGAAATGGAGGAAGAACTAGCAGAGGAAGTACAAATAAGTATAACGACAAAAGAAGTGATTGGAGAGCCAACTATGGGTGTCGAGACAAAACTCTTGCTTGTTCCTGAGCTGATAGAAGCGCCCGAGGGTAAAGTGGCTGAAGATGAGGTTACGCAAGAGGTTGTAGACGAGAACCAAACAAACTTGGATCAGCCAGTGGTATTTAGGTCATTAGTACATGACGCAACGAGATTGATTCCAGCGAAGCTAGTGGTTGCGCGAAAGATTCGCATTCCTGGGAACGTGATGTTCGGATCACACGAGACTGAATTCGAAGAACGGGAAAATTATCCTTCGCAAGGATGGCCACCTAGATCGCCTGGTCGAGTATTACTTCGAAGACGCTTTGCCAGTTCGGGACGAACAGGCTTAAGGAGGGGGCAGTGCTACGACAGCACAGAACAATCTACGCGTTTATCGAATGTGCCAGAAAGATCTCGACGTAAGCGTGTGGTGTACGTGCTACTAGACGCATTTTACGAGAATCGTCTCGACTGTGCCGGGCTTCGCTCGGTCGCTCGGACTGTGTCAAGGCCGTAGTAATTACGTAATTCACGAGAGATAAGACGCAGTTTGGAAGCTTCTGGTGTTTGAGCGTAACTATAAATACATCGGGTAGCGGCCTTAGTTACCAGTTCCATGCGAGATTTTGGATAGTGCGGTTCGAGAGTATTAGAGTATTAGTGCGATATATTTACAGAGCGGTTCGGGTTATTACTGTGTACGTGCAAGTAGTTAGTGGTGAAGTGTTGCGTTTTATATTCGGACGGTATAATTGTAATACAATTGAGTTTTAATATTTGTGGACATTTTATTGTGTGTGTACAATTTTCATTTGATTTGTTGTAGAGACTGTGTTGTTAATTACGAAATACCTTAATTAAGAAATACCTTTACTTAATTAGATTTTAAATTCAAGAATTACACAAAGTTGTAAGAAAATAATGTAAATAGAAGAGAAAAAGGAGGTGACTATTTAGGAATTAAACAATAAATAAAACTACAGAGACTATTCTACACCAACATTAAAGGTTGTATTTTTTATCTATAATGCAGTATGTTTTTTTAACTTAAAACGTTTTGTACTTTTAACACTCCAGTGATACGAAATTAGTATGTAATTTTGTATAACCAATATGTATAATGTTAAAAAAATATATTCAGATAACATGTATATATCTGATAACATATTCTGATAACATGTATAATATTAAAAAATATTGATTCTGAACCTTAATTAATTTATTATTGTTTTGGTAATAATTGTTTCACCCATGGCAACTTATGTCCAAAGTTTACAGTTTAATTTGTAATTTGTAATTATGTCTAATTTTTCTATCAATAAATGTCGAACAAAACCAGCTATAAAATACCTGTGCTGTTCCAATTATTCTTTTCTTGTCACTGTAGGCATGGAATAATATAATACTGTTATTTCATAAACTAAAAGCTTTTCACAAGCTTAAGTAACTGATTTACCTTTTTTTTTTTTAATTGACTCAATAACTTCCAAACATCGTACGTACGATAATTGACTGTTACTACTGGCATACTGATGGTAGAATTGGAAGGATACAAACCTTCTAAACTTGTATTTCTGCACTGAGCTTAAAAGTTAAAAACAGTTACAAGTTTTGTTCTCCGATAGACAGAACACATACCTGATTGCCAGAGCTTTTCAAACAAGTCATAAAAAACGTTCTTGTATTTTGAGACGAGTCGTGGAGGACATGGATAACAAACAGAATATCTGTATAACAAAAGTGTAACACTATAGAATGACTAATAAGTAATGTAAAAGTAATTGGAAAAATCGAGCAAGACAGATAGCGTATTGAACACTCATTATTCGTACTAAAACGTTCGTCTTGCCAATATATATAAACAAATGTGTGTGTGTGTGTGTGGGGGGGGGGGTGAGTGTTTATTGGTGATGTACAAGAGTGCCTTCATAACCCCGAAAATGTGAATCGGCAGATAATAATTCATCTATAACTATTTCGTAAAGTCCATTTTTTCTCAGAAACGCGTTATTTTTATTTGGAAATCCTTTGGCTCTTCAGGACATTTGTAAGCAAGTGCTGACACGTAATACGTTTCGCATTTTAGGAATTCTCTGAGTATAAAGTAGTTTTGTGATGGAGTGTACAAATGGAAAAATGACAACGCAGAAATGACAACTACATAACACTTCACGCGCTACTACACTTTTTGTTAAATTACTCACATCACGTGATGTACTAAAATGTTCATATAGTAGGACAGTCAATTCATATTCTGCACAAATCGTTGTCTTTTTTTTAAGTACGGAAGGTATTTAACTCGCATTTGATTTTTAATTATTTTGTAAGGAATAGGAATAATTTTATACAAATAATAAGTCAGAAAAATAGTCAAGAAAGAAAGAGAAGGAGTGAATAATTACCGTGGCCAGTGTAAGTTATCTTTGTATCAATAGGAAGATTTAGCGTAATTTTAGTTACTACTATAACAATGATACACACCCATTAAACGTTTAGGTGTCGATACGAGTAAACCATATGCCTAGGTAAATTACGTGTCGGCTCGTAAGTGCTGCCGTTCCTCCCAGTTACCCGTCCGAAGCTACCTAACTCCCTCAAGACCGAAGGCCAGACCTTCCTAGACTTCATGGATAGCCACTGCAAACCTTTTGTAGTAAAATTAATGAAAACCCATACTTATACACAGGACCTTACCGAGAAAATAATCTTCATTTTTCCATCTTAATCCATTAGGGCTATTCCGATTTGTCTTTCCTCTATATTGATCATAAAATAGCCTTAAAGCTTTAGGTTAAAGATAATATTTGCGAGCGCGTCAATAGATGTTTTAAAGTGACTAGTTAAACGTATCAAATATTCAACTCACATATATTTCTAGGTTCTGCACCTTTATGACATTTATGATGCTTCACTTTTTCCTTTAAGTTTTCAATATAGGCCAGGAGATGTTCCAGCTCGTAAGTTTCATAAATAATAAGCTTTCGTGCATAGTATGCACAAAGGTGACACTAAACCCCGATTGTAATGAAAATAATTATAACCTACCTAAACGATACCAAAAGGACCGCCTTAATTCTTAACCGTCCAATTCCAAACAGTGAAGCCCTCGATGTTATTACCATAAGGAATGCTACTTGATGAGATTTGTTCAACTTCAAACGGACTTCATAAGAATAACAGCCGTCTATAGAATACAGAAGTGTAGCCAACGTTTTAGAAAACACTCGATACCAAGTCAAATAGGTTGGTTATCTTGTTGGGTATATATTTGGTTGTTTATCTAAAAGATAAACCGTCACAGTCTATTATGGGTCTATAGAGTATATGATAGACTATAGATTATATTATACCTCTGCTACATACTTATGAAAGGAATGAATACAGTACTTGCTGAGTGTTCTTCTCATCAAATATTACTAGAGAAGATTTTCTTCTTATTTACAAAAATATTCACATTGAAATAAAACGTCATTTATGGATGTATGATTATAACATATTCTTATATATCTTTTCATGGACACATATTCTTACACATCTAAGAGTTTAAGAAAGAATAATTACTAAGTGTAAAAATAAAATTTCTTTTGTTGAAAGCGTCACTTTTATAAAAATGGAAACTGGAGTAAAAATGTACTTTGATATAAATGCAAATCTAATAGATATATAAAAAATTTATGAATTATGTAATATGGGGATATATTTTTTAATAAATACTTCTGTTGTCTATTTTAAGTAGACGACTAAACAAAGACTCATTTCTTTAAGAGTTGTAGTTTATCTATTTAATAAATAAAGTGCATTTTAATAACAGTCGCTCTTATCAATAATTGTAACTAAAATCCACATTTATTTAATGCGCAATCCACTTAAATTAAAATGTGGTCATATTCTAGTAACAGATTCTTAATCCCATTGGCCTGTTTTTAACTAATAAAATAAAAATTACCTTAATGTCCAGTTTTATATTTTTTCAATTTGTATTTTGTTTTATCTGACTTTGTGTATGCAGAGGTAATAATATAGATGGTAATTGGCAATCCAAATTTCTTTCTCTACTTTTAGCGTATGTCGTTTATGCGAGATCCATAGTTCCTTGAAAGTTTAACAATACTGGACTAAGTGACTACAGGCTGAGACACACCAGCAGCTAATGAACAAATGAGTATTCTGAGAAGAAATAGGACCTACACCTGCTGCCTACTGAGTATCAGGTGTGTTAAAATGCATACGTATACAAAATAAAGTACTTTTTTCTGTATACAACAAAAGACTTCTTCTTTTAACATATCCTATTCAACGCTTTTTTTAAGAAGAGCATGACGTCTGTTAAGGGTAGAACCGGTTATGTACAATGTTTGTGATAAAAATACTTTTGATAATTCTTGCCAACACCTGTGAACAAATTGTTCTGCAAGTACAGTCAGTTAATTCATATGACTTTTTACTAAGACTAATATTTTACTAATACTTTACTAATAATAAAATAATATTTTACTAAGACTTTTGTATGTAGTATAGGTGTCACTAATTTAAGTACAATATATTATAAAATAATTTGTATCATACATTGTGTGTGTATGTGTGTGTGTGTGTGTGTGTGTGTGTGTGTGTGTGTGTGTGTGTGTGTGTGTGTGTGTGTGTGTGTGTATGTTGTGTGTGATTATAAGAACAGTTTTATAACTTATATATGTATATAATATTATTATTGATAATAAACAAGAATATATTTCAACGATGGAACAAACGCTAAGAATTTACTCACGGGGACACTACGTCATTATATACAATCTACTAACTTCAGGCCAGTAGATGTAAGCTGATCTAGTCGAAAACTGAAGCTACTAGATACACGTTACTCGAGAATAGTCAGTAATTGTGTGGTCTGTATTGTCACGTACAGCAGAAACTAACTGCTTTTAGAACTGATTAATAATTAATAACAGTAAGAGATAATAATGGGCTCTCCCTCTTTTTCCACTCGGGCGCTCTCTCTCTCTCTCTCTCACACACACACACACACACACACACACACACACACACATGTAATAGATACATCGTGCAAAGCATAGTCATTTGAAACAAACTATGCGACCCTTCGTTACCGCTAACAACAATCAGACCTGATAATCCATTACAATCTTGAGTACTCATTAAAATCAGATATGTCCAAAACGTAATGTTCATTAATGCTTGGCTTAATATACGCTTACTTTAAATTTAGTATAAATTAAAATTTATGTACATCAAACTTTATGTATTGCACTTACGTTATAAATATTTATATGTTTTAAAATATTCACACCTAGAATTCTAGTAGAAATTACTTTTGCTAACTTTTCATTACTTGTTTCGTTTTCATCACATCTTTCCTTCAAATCTTAATACAGTGGACGTTACAAAAATCAAGTTCATAAATAAAACGATGTTCCTCTTAAATGTTATTAGTGTAGGTTTCTGTGCAAAGCATTGTCTAAAGTAACTTGTACTACGCATAGCTACAGTACAGAAAACATGATTTTTTTCTTCGTTTCATCTGTAGGATGGCAACTGTAGTTAGGATTAATTGTTAATAGTTGTCAGCATTTCCTGGCGTCCTTCAACGTGTTTACACTTTTTTCAATGACAGTTTTCAGAGATGGATGTTTATTTCAGTAGACAATAGTCTTGCAGGAACTCTTAAAGGATCGTTGTACGACTAGGTGAGATTCACGTTTATTCACGACTAGACGAGACTTCAGCACCTATTAGATTTAGGTGCAAACATGCAGTTACATTACTGCCTACAATTACGTTAGACCAAAGGTCAGTTATGTTTTTATATGTTTTCTGTGAGTCCACTTAGAAGCTAATTCAGTCAATACCAGACGACTCACCTCTCAAATTCACTTCAAAGAATTTGAGAACTCACCAGCTGGACAATTTATGGGGACCGAGAACCTAATATAAGTAAACGGTTTTCGTCTAGTAAAACAAAAATCACTTCGATGAGCTTACATAAAATGAGGGAATGGAGGATTCCAAAAAGAAGTTTAGAGTCGTTATTTACAATCAGGTAATTAACTCATCGACTGTGAGACGTTTCCGAAACCTTTCAAACAGTTGCTGAAAAATTCAAAGTATTGATTACCAAAACACTGGACAACATGTAATGGATTATGAACTATGAATTCAAACACGAGGCTAGATTATGGATGAATTGTCAGAATTTCCCAATTATATAATAGAACTTGGATATATAATAGGATCTGTGGAATCTGTTCTTCGTAAGATGGTGCGTTTTCGATCGATCTTGACGAATGTTATAAAAAATTGAGAAAATATCAAAATACCAAAATGAAATTAATAACTTATGAAAATGCAACACTGTTTTATAGATATCCTTAAATTTTCACTGTTTAGGGTGGATACTTCAAAAGTTGGTTTCCGACCAAAAGATGGTATGAGAACTGAAAGCGCTCGTCAGTTAAAGGGGTTTGAAGAAATGCGTAAATTCTAGTCACTACTTTGAAAATTAAAACGCTAAAACCTTAAAGATTGTTTTCTAAGCATAAAATAATAAAATTTGTTTAAGGATCACGATTTGACCGTGTATCTTAAGTATTCAAATGTGGCAGCTATCTAAATTTTTCCCTATAATTAATCCATTTGTAGCATCTAATCCCGAATGAGACAGTTTTAATAAGTTAAGAGAAAACATGAAGGACTATTCTAACATTTCGTAAGCTTTAACTTAGTCGTAGTACTCATTTAGCTTTAACATTTCGTAGTACTCAATTGTTCATTTAATTATACAATTAAAATTTTATTATTTTTAAGTTTAATGTTAAGCACATTACTTAATCATACTCTTTAACTTGTTACAAGTAATAAAGAGTAAAATTAAAGAATAATAATTTGTTTCTATTTAGGTATATTGGCTACGACAAGATAAATTCTATTTTGGTATGGGACGCGATCACAGTTTCTGCCATCAGTGAAATGAACCAATAACGAAAGAACAATATTTCGTGGATAAATACCAAAAGAAAATACTAAGTAAATTGTAATGGCCATAACAGCAAACTGTTTTTTTTTCATTATTATATAAACCTTGTTCCAAAGACTGGATTGTTTTTTTGGGATTACCCTTGAAACCCAAATTTTCTCATGTGTCATTTAGACAAATTGGAGTTAAATCATGACACATATTTACTCTGAAGTATTGACAAAATTTATTATTGAAACTGATCCACTTTAAATACCTAATATTATAAATTAACACAATTTTTTTAGTCTTTAATGTTAAATACCGCACCATCACGTTTTCAGTAGTACGTTTATATCAATTTTAAATTAAGGTTAATTTAGCAATTTTGCTAGTAAATAAAGAAACAGCTTTATTGGCCACTTCTTATCTCAGCCTGGTGCACCGTAGTTAATGAGATCAAGTTGTACGGAAGAAAACGTAGAGAGAAGGTCTTCGAGTTTAGTTCACTGCTCCCGTTGCAGGAGAACAACTCTGTCATTGTAGAGGAAATCCTAGGAAACGCGTAGAAGATCTTGATCCTGGTACACATGTGATATACTCTTAGTAGCGAGCGGAGCGAGCAGAATCGGCTCGTTAAAGGGCGGTCTAACGCTTCGATATCCGTGACATATGAGTGATGTCTTTAGTAACCTGCAAATCGATAAACGGCAAAGCCCTCTGTATCTAGAGTGTATACATGCAAAATGTCAGCATACCGTTGCATTTTTGTAGCGAGAAAGTTAAACAACTTTTATGCTAAATTACAATAAAGACTTAAAGAAGATACGTCTGCCTCCCCCCCTCGAGAGCCGTCCGTCCCTGTGTGGAAAATATCTTTAGTCCTTTCCTATATTACTGAACGAGATTAAGATGTACCTCCTGTATTACAACTTGACCGGGGCTTACGATACTGTACTAATCAGAAAACAATGGGAGTATTATACAGCGATTAACTCAATCCTAAATAAGGTAATACAACAGCTGTACAAAACAATTACCGGGTAAATCAAATTAAATAATACGTAAAAAATTCTTTTCTTATTACAGTTATTACTCGTAATAGTATGAAAGCGTTAATCTCAACTAAATTGTGCCACTACAAATACCAGTTAATAAAAGTTGTATTACAAAAGTTACTGCAACTAGTGATAATCTTTGATTTAATAATATTGTTACACAGCTCAGTAATTATTAACCTTGTTCCATTGCACAGTCCTTTCGGAGACATCCAAGTTTCGCAAGAGCATTATTATTGTATTTTTTAACTTTCAGTTCACTGGTGGTAGATCAGCCATGTCGACGGAATTCAGGAATTCAAAAGTAAATTCGAGACCTCCTTCTGGTTGATCTTTGACAGAATCATAACTTTTGTAAACCTTGTACTCTCCAGGAAGCTTTTCAATAATTTTTGCATTCATTTTATTAACAGTTTTATTTAAGGGTGCTAGTATAGCCCTGTCCTTCATATCTTCATATCCGTTATTAGCTAGACAGTCTCCGAATACTTCTTTAATAAGATTGCCGTTTGAAAGAATATCCTCTGATAGTTCAATCTTATCCATAGCATTTACTGGCAAATCTCCATTGTCAACTTTTAATAAATATTCAGCAAAGTCTCTTTGCTGTTTGGATCCACACGCATATTTTCTGACAGTGAAAAGAAGTTAAAATGACGCCAAAGACTGCTTTTCTTAATCGAAAGTTCTACCAACTCACTGCGGTTAGCACGATGTTGAACGGGCAAACATTGCCGGAAATCTCCTCCAAAGACAACAATCTTTCCACCAAAGGGTATATTAGGATTTCCTATAGAACGATCCATACTGTGTAATCCATATTTAGGTAACATGGGTGCTTCATCCATCAGGAAGACATTAATTTTGGCTAGGTCTTTTGCCTTAGAAGATCCAGGTTCAATACTTGAAATTGAATCAGAATTTAATGGCACATACAACAAAAAATAAAATTTTATTGATTTATTATTTCAATAATTTAAAAGAAAAATTCGATAGAATTTAGTAAAAATACAACCTTAAGTCCAAACGTTTTGTGAGAAGTTCGCCCATTAGGAAGAAGAATAGACGCTATCCCAGTAAACGCCATGCAGTTGACATTATACTTTCGTCCAGTTAATATGTAATACAGGCATTTATAAACAGACGTTTTGCCGGTACCACCAGGACCATTAATAAAGTAACATCTGGGACCAGGCAGTCATTAGTACATGAGTTTAGGACTGCATCGACAATTTCTATTTGTCTTCCTCTAAGAAGTTGGTACATTTCTTCTCCGATAGCAGCATTTTCGTTGATGTTTAAAAGCTCTTGGTTTTGTTGGTTTTCATAGCCCTCAATATCATCCATGTTGTATCGTTGCACCCAGAAATGAAAATTCCTACCTTCTGTGGCTTCAGTATTTAACTTCGATAAGCTCATTTACCAACCCGAGCTTTTAACTCTATAATAAAACGTACCTTTCTGTTCTAAGTCACAAAGAAGCAAAAGCAATAGTTTCCAAAAACTCATAAATTATTATTAACTTTAGCTTACTAAAAACCTTTTTCGAACGTTTCAATACAATCCTTGAATTTTTTGTCCATGACATGTCCGTGTATTAATACTTACCACAGAGAACACAGAAAACACAACAGCGTACAGGGAACACGTTATAAATTAAATACGTTATTGTTCGCTTAATATTATTAGATAGGATATAGGCCTACAATTATTGCTCCTCTCAACTGTTATTTTGTTTATTTACATTGATTTTAACAGCTATTTATTCTTCTTCATATATAAACATATCGATACTGCGCCGTTTGCATTTATCGACGGTTTCTTTAATTTATTTATCTATTCGGTAAGAAAGCTGGTTAGAAATTACAGTTGCCTAGCAATAATTAATTGTCGCGCGGTATCGTCCCCGCGATATTTTAAAATAAAGTGCCTCAGATGTGACCCTCAGACGAATTTTGCGGAAAATGAGACCGAGTCCAATCGATTCCTGATGTCAAAATACCCTTAAGTACCAACTTCCGATAAAATCGTTAGAGCCGTTTTCGAGAAAAAAAAAACATAGACACATACAATTATTGCTCCCTTAATATGATAGGATAATGACTTTACCTCAAGATGTTTTTTCCTTATTTGTAGTATGTTTTGGGACGCTCTGTGTTCCCATCCTCAGCATTCCTAATTTTGAGTCTTGTGAAGTATTTGTGTGTTGGTTGGTTGTTGTTCAACAGGAAACCACAAGAACAACCAATCAACACACAAATACTTCACAAGACTCAAAATTAGGAAGGCTGAGGTTGGGAACACAAAGCGTCCCGAAACATGTTCCAAATAAGGAAAAAACATCTTGAGGTAAATTCATTGTAAATATTATATATATGAACACTAAAATAATAAAAAATAATAAAACTTCAGATTCTAGGGGCATTCCGATAACACCTGTGAACCAGTTCCAATAAACTAAAATAGACATTGGCAAAACCATTAAGAGAAAAAAATTACAGTAAAAATGGAACCATGACTTGATCTTACCGTTATATAAAACAATGAAGAGTAGAATAACTGTTATAATTATCGCAGGATTAGTTAGTTGGAAGTCTATACGGGTGAATTACAAAAAAAAAAAAATAGAACCGGGTTAGAATGGAACAACATGGGAACAGAGAGTAAGTCTCTACAGTTAGTAAGTCACAAAACATAGAAAAACACCATGCAAGGAATTTAGAAGTACAGTTTTTATCTGTTTACCTTAAAAAGGCGTATGCTAGTGAAATGGTGAAAGTCTTAAGAAACTGATCAGCAATACATACAAGACACTAAAAGCTTATATAATGTGTAAAATACAATTTAAATTTAAACTAGTATGCTCCCTGAGTTGCATAATTCGCTCACTAGTTTGAAAGATTTATTATAACATAAATTTTTATAATTTTTCAATTATGGGAATAATTACAAAAATCCTGATAACTCTACTATTTCTTTAGCAATATAACACGTATAGAGCACACTATCTACAATAAACACTAAAAATTTTAAACGTTCGGATTTGGGTTTACAATCTCTTTTAATCTAACACCCTTCTGTTAGATTGTGTTTAATCTAACACAATTTTTTTTAAACTATTTATCTCCCCTTTGGGCTTGGGATTACAAATTTTGAAATTTTCATAACTTAACATAACAGTCAGATGTTAGCTAAAATTCTCTTTAATTTGTTATCCCACATACATTTTTACAATTTTATCAAAATTTACACGTCCAAAATTCTTTTAATTCTAAAAAACACTATATTCAAATTGTGGTTAAATGTACCGTTAATTTAATACCCCATATGAGCTTTTAGTCATTTTTTCACAATTTTGAACCTCTCACATTTTTGGCTTCCACCGTCCTCTTTTTTTTTTGGGGGGGGGGATTAACCTCAAAACCAATATGTAAAAGTATGGCCACACATGCGAAGTTTTACGAAAATCGGTTGATGTGTTAAAACGTTTTCGAGAGACGTACTGAAAAAGACAGATATCTAGTTAGTCAGACAGACATACAGATAGATAGACAGATAGACAAATGCCAAACGGCCGACTTAAAACTGAGAACTAGCTTTGCTCGTTCAACAACAAATTTCAAGACATAGGCCTCCGCCCCATCCTCAGGTAAGATCACAAACCAGAGTTCGTCAGAACATTACAAAATAAGAAAATATGAAGATCATTTTACATGTGACATACACATAAACTCTTTCACAACACGGAAATGCATACAGAATGCAACCGTCATCATCACGTCACAACCCACTCTTACATTTACATTTTTAATGTTTGTCTATTGCGAATATTTAACTTCAATGTTTATGGCTGTTTCGTATATTTCATCAGCTCCAACAGGAAGGACCTCGAACTTAGTTCACCGTCCCCATTAAAGTAAGTCGCCCTTTTTGTCAAGGTAAATATTGCAGAATAAAAAACCAACAGGATACCCATCGATCAACATGCTGCTCAGCTTTGAGGAGAAGAAGAGAGAATTCGAACATACATAATAAGTGTGTTGATTTGGACACGTGTAAAAATCAAAGATATATAAGCGTGTCTTGCTATTTTAAATTAGTATTTTAGCAACATGAAATATACTAAACGTTAGTCGTAAACTGTGCTGTTACCACAAAAACTAATTTAAATTACACAGCAAATGCTGACACGTCTAGTTTAGTATGTCTGAACCTTGCATCCGGCTGTAAACGTAGCCCGCGCTACACCTTACTGCTTTATATATCTCTCTTCCCTCCCTCCTTTCACACTCTTACACTCTACTCCTCTCTGCTTAATTCACTCTTCTATCTGCACTCATTCTCTATCTTCTTCTATACTTCTCCCTTTTTTGGTTTGTTTTGCTCTTAGTTGTTGTGGAGAGGTAAATTTTTTTCCTGCTTTAAAAACAGAATTTATTATTTCCAACGCACCACCTAAAGGATTTCTCCTTTATAAAGAACGCAAGGAATAACTTAAATTAATATATTCACTTTTTTTCTATTTAGTCTATGTCATTCCGTCAGATTTCCTCTTGGTAATATTAGTTGGAAAAGAAAATTATCGGGGACTTGAAACAAGTAATTCTATGCAAACAAACAAAGCTGCTATTCAGAATTATTGCATTGTAATATTCAAACATTATATTCACTTCGAATTTAAATTGCACTTATTTTTATATGTGAAATATTACACTTATTTACTATCTGTAGAGGAAATATTTGTGTTAAACATTCTGTCAATTACTAGGAAAAGATGTGTAAATTTGTTACAAGGTTAATAAAGACAAAAACAGAATCATATCAAGCATAAGCGTAAGAACATATAACTAACATTATAAACTTATTACTTTTTTTTAATTTCTTTCCTCCACTTAAATAATATCTATATATTTGCAAAACAATGTGGAAGAAAACAGAATAAAATATCTCATAACTACTTCTCAATGTTCATAAACAATTTCTATCATCGATAAGTAATAGATACAATAGCATCATGTTTACAAATATAACTTTTCTTAAAATTGACAAAAATAAAAGCCTTTAAAGACATTATAAGTACTACTAATACCGGAAATATTTCGTGATTATTACATCTTTATTTTGTTTATGTGAGGACTTAACATAATACTTGGCATGCATTTTTTCCTTGTAAATATTCAAAATTACATAACCGGTGGGAATAATAATCACGTTTAGTATGTTTGGATGTTATTGTTTGTAACAAACAAAATAAATATGTATTATAAATCGATTTCCAGAGAATATTATTAATACTAGCTGAAGTACCCGTTCTACGCCCGGGTGGCGTGCATTTTTATTGGCACATATTGATAAAGCCACGGCTGGCTATGAAGTTTAATTATTGGGCGAAAACGTCTTTGTAGACCACATTTTTGGTGTAAACTCTGTGGTCTTTCTTTAGCTTGCCTTGTTGGTCAGTTTCTAAGACTTTTACCTTGACTTGCTGAAAGGACTTTGATCTTGAAAATGCAAAATAAAGTTGTCCATGACTGAATACTGGGGATGGCAAATAAATACCAACTGAATCCAGTGTTTGTCCTTGGCTTTTGTTGATGGTCATAGCAAAAGCAAGTCTAAATGGAAATTGTTTTCGTCTTAATGTAAAGGGAAGGTCAGGGTCACTGGGTGCAAGAATAACTCTTGGAATAAATACCCAGGTACCTTTAAAAGATCCGGTCAGGATTTCACAGTCAATGACTTTTGACATCATTTGCTTGACGACCATTCTGGTGCCATTGCAAAGACCTCTTTTGAGTCAAGGTTTCGTAGCAACATTACTACTGCACCAAACTTTCAAGTTAAGTCTATGAGGAGGCATACCTCCAGGTGTTAAGCTGTTCAAAAACTCCATTGGATAGTTTGCTGCCTCCTCGGCATTTGCACTGTCTTGCTGAATAGAATCTATGCTGGTATAGCATTTCAATTCAGATTGAATTCGTCAGGATTGCACGATTAGCAATGCTGTCATCTCCTGATTGGATGACCTCAGGAAAGACAGCATCAACAATACATCCATTTTCAATGGAGACTGGAGGAATTTCGAAGATCCCTTCCTCTAATCCAGGCTCTTGGAGTTTTCCATTCCCAAGTTTTAAAAGCCAATCGGAAAAGCCTCGGTGTTCTGATGGACATTGTCCTCATTGGCACGCATGTTTTGGTCTAACTTTAGGACCTGAATATTTTTCCAACACTTACTATTCTTCATGCATGAAGAAAGTATTTCGGTTCTGCTGCTATGTGGAACAACAGGGAGAATTTTCATTACTTATTCAATGGATCATCAGAAATACGTATAAACATAAATTTTACAATTAAAACGTATACAGAAATATAGGACAATTACAAAATATTTAGACGTATCTGTATACAAAATTACAAAACATATCAATACAATCGCACAGTAAAATCATTAAAAACTATAGGAACGGATAAAGGTATACATTCGATGCCGGTAAATATCATTTGTTTATTTACTTGTTACTATGGTAATGAATTCTGGTCTCCTATACCGATGACTGACACACTACCTACCGCGTTATATTATAATATTATTACAGTTGGAACTAATAGCTGTTTCGCTCGACCTTCTTATTGGTATGTCATGTAAATTATATTGGATGTATCATTCCATAAGCCCCGTTTGCCTAACCTCCTCAACACGTCCATTACGTTGTTTCTTAATTGTGTACGTAAATCACTTAGCTTCGGTCCACCAGGAGAAGCAACATTTCTAAATTTGGTATGTAAGTTCTCAGTTTACAAATTGTAACGTTATTAAGTTCTTAGTTAACCGATTTCTGCCTCCATTACGTTTACCGGACAAAGTATTATTTCTTAAGCCAGTTTTATATTTGCATTAAACTGTGTTTTAGTTTTTCACTTTAATCACCCATTATAGTCCGCGTCCTACGATACGATGAATTTGATTAATACCAGTATGGAACGTTAAAATTCTAAAGGAAAACTTGAACGATTACGCTTATTCACCAAAACCAATTCAAGTAATCTACTGTCAAGTCAGGATCGACATACCACAAAGGGCATTCATTATAAAACAAACTTACTATTACTAACATCTCTGATAACCTAACATGATCAAACAAATTTAATTTTCTTATTACAAAAAATCAGATATCAGCAAGGAAAATATAAAAGAATACGAACTCATGAGAATCTACTTTCAAAACGTACATGAAAGGCAATTAGCTCCAGAGAAATTAGCCACTTTTTCAAGTACTTTATTAGTATATGAAATCATGTTATGTAATAATAGGCTAAGCACTGTTTTGTAATAGGAAGCATCAGTGTTGCTCTAATTTATGACAATTTTTTTATCATTGACTTTACTGTGCGCAGTTCAATATCTTACTCCCTATATTTTTTCGAATTAAAAATTATGAATTATTATCAGATTAGTAATTGTTAATAATATAGCAGATTTTCTTTATCACACGTATATTGTTCTTCCGTTTTTGTAGAAAGCAGTATGTTTTATTTAAATAATCTGGATTAATTATAAAAAGAAAATTATATAAACAAAGAGGCATAAAACAAATCATTAAAGTTTTAAAATTTCCAATTAATCTGCATACTGGTACTAATTCAATTGAAAGGGTACGTTGAAACCTACTACATGAGTTCTGTAATCTACAGAAAGCTAAACTAGATTCTTTGTAAAGCATTAAGGAGAAATTACATAGCCTAAGCTTAAAGGTCAAATAACGTTAAACCTTCTACAAATTGGATAAATAATTTCAGTATGCTAAATATTAATTGTCAAACTTGTAAATTAAATATTACAAAATCCAAATATCAAAGCAGCTGGTATGCTTATTTATTTGTAAACACAAAACAGAAATATTAAAGTTGTATAAAATTTTAAACTTACAGAAGTCATAGTTTTTGGTTAGTTTGTTATGTTTTAGTTTTTCACCAGCACATAACTTCTTCATCTGTTTCTGTAGAAGGTAGTATTGAAAACTTTCCTCTTCTGATTCTTCAGATGATGCAGTCTTGTTGATATGACTGCAACAGATTCCGTACCTTTTTCGTCAGTACTCTTGTCCATTGGCATATCAAAAAGACAAAACACTGGCCTGCATTCCCAATTTGAGACAAATCAAAATTGTTAGTGTTTGTAGAATAAATTGATGAAGATCGATAATTTTATTTTCGTAAAATAAGAAGGCTGAATTACGATGTTACACAAGTCACCAGGAACCACTGCCAATAGTGTTTTTTGTTTCTGGAAGTCCTTACTTACTTGGTTACATACTTGCTTTTACTTGGTCCGTCAAATGCGCTTTGAAGGTGTCCAAAACTAAAAGTTCTTCTTCTTTAAGAAAGCACCAGGCCTTTGGTTCCAAACTGTATCAATCCAGTCTAACACAAGCTTTTCTTCCATCCACCTTTACGCTCGGACGCGAACGATTATACCACTTGGAAATTTTTCTTTAGGCAAAGTTTTTCTCTCTAGAACCACATATGGAGGTAACTTGTGTCCGTCTGCTGTAATCCATACCATAACTGTGCACTATTGTTTGTCGTGTCCTGTTGATCTGACTGGTATTGATCTTGCACCTTTTTTATCAATACTCGTAGCTACTGGCATATCCCAAAAGTCAGGACACTGATCTGCATTCCCAATTTTACAGAAATCAAAATTGTTCGTATGATTCATTTGTACAATAAATGGATGGAACTCGATAATTTTATTTTCGTACTCTTGAGGTAAACGTTGAGTAAGAGTAGTTCTTCTTTGAATCGAAAGACCGTGTTCGCGAAGAAACCATACACACCAACCAATACTGGCACGAAGTCGTGTATTGTCTATTTCAAGACACCGATCTGATTCCTTCTTGAATTTGTACTATTTCAGTAGTAATGGCAAAAGCCTCACGCTTATGAACTCTACTAGGTGCTATTCTACTTCTGGAAACTTAGCTCTTTACTACAGAAAGAGCGCCGATCACGAGTAGTAATACTTAATTTTTCTTTTTGTCCTTTTTTCACTCCCGAACATTAGATTCCACTAGATTAAATTTTCGCAATTCAGTGTGATTACCATTTTTTTTTTTGTTAATTTTATTTCGGACAATTTAAACTGAGCCCCATAGGATGATAGTTCTTTCATTCTTTATAAATTTACAATTTGTCTCTTCACACGCAATACCAGTAATGAACTATTGTAGAAACAACAGACTAACGACAACTGACAAGTACAGTAAGAGAATGCTACAACAGAGTACCGTTATAAGTCTACGACTTGAACAAATAACTGTTGGAGAAGGGGTGAAACTGCAAACCAAATTACCGCCAAATTTCATTTTACTATTACTAGACTCAAGCCTGCCAATTTTAAAAGTAGTTGCCAACTCTGCCATGCACAATCTGCAGGTCTACAATTTATCATGTGAATTATATTATTCCTGTGTAATGCGCACCCACATTTTGGAGAAGAAAATCTGAGGAAAAGAGTGTGCATTATACATGAGAAATGGCTCTAAACTAATAATGGCAGTGTGACCAATTTTTAAACTTGTACTTACATTTCATAGTATTCTACGTTTTTCAGCATACCTACAACAACCGGTTACCACATTCCTAAGTCGATACGATCAGCTTGTTTAAAAGTGAACACAAAGAAATGTTTGCTCTGAGGGAAACAGTATAAATATTACGAGCCAAAGAATAGCATTTAAGGAAACTTCTGTAGCAACCAATAATGCGCTGCGCCCGCTGTGTAGTGACCTGGTTGAAGCCCATGTAAAACAAATGTAAGTAACGCTCCTTTACGGAAATACTGCTACTCAATCTTGTAGTTACAGCTCACCTAAATACAAATAAGTGGAAAATTAATTTCTTCTGCACTCTACTAAATTGCTCCCACAGCATTTGCTTTCTTATTTAGATTTCCCATTCTGGACATTTATTTATTGAACAATTTATTTCCCATTGAGACGAAAACCTAAAATGGCATAACAAACTACACATACGTATATTTGTTTACTACGAGAAACCTCTTTGGACTCTCTTAATGTGTTCTTTACAGCAATTTTAATTCAAACAAAACAACTGTTGCCTTTAGTGTACAGATCCTGACATGGAAAGGCTTACTTATTCCGCATTAAATGATCTAAACAAAGTAAGTTTCTTTTGGTACGTAACATAGGAAAAAAGCAAACGGACAAGATACCCAAGAAAAAAGTATCGGGATTTTTTATATAGTGATGAGATTATTTGTTTTTATAACACAACTTTATTAATTAAACAAGAAAAAAGATAAATATGCAATACCGAAGAGACAATTTTATAGACAAACATGTTTCAGTACTGTCATAATGTTTGTATAGTGTTTTAATTTGATTCTACCTTAAATGTGGACTCTTGTTGCTTAAATAGCAATAGTTAAGTATGTTTTTATGTAGTTTTTTAGATTACATGCAGTTTTTGGTACAAAGTATTTCAAAGTACATGAATAATCTTTATTTCTTAGAAATATTTTCATGAAATATTTTTTATATAACATTTCATGAAACTCATATTAGGCTTATATCTAATTATTCTCCAACTTCAGTTAGGGCTATGGTACTCTACGACATTAATTTATTGAACACACAGAAGCTGGTCATAACAATTTGCTCCTTAACCGTACTACATACACAAATCTCGACCACTTGATAACTTGCTGCTCCTTCATATAAAATTTTATATTTAAATTATCTATATAAATAAAAGGCAACGTTCGTATGTGTGTGCCCTATAGACTCAAAAACTACTCGACCGATTTCGCTGAAAATTTCAGAGTTTGTTCTTATTAGTGCCAGGAGTGTTTAAAGAGTAGTTTGAATGAAATCCGATAGGTAGCGCTGTTGTTTTTACAGTGTTAATTTAGTGCCAGGAGTGTTTAGTTGTTGCATGACAATGCCACCAAAAAGACAAAATATTGGTCGTCGCACAAATAGAGCCAAGAGAATGAGAGAAGAAAGAAGAAATGAAACAGAAGAAGAAACAGCACAACGAAAAGAACGAAATAGATTACATATGTCACAGTCACGAGCTACTGAATCATCACAACAATACGAAGCACGAAATGAAGCAAGTCGAGTAAGAATTAGAGAATTACCGGTAAGACAAAATTTGTCATATGCTGATCGAAATGAACAATGTGAAAATGATCGATTACGGATGCAAATGAATCGATTGCATCAATTAGTACCACTTGATCGTATTGCATTTCAGTATAATTCTGCTTGTATCCAGTTGTTGTTGTTGAAAGTATGAATAAAGTTTGCACACATTGCAAACCATTAAAATTCAAAAATGAAGCACCTGGAATATGTTGTTTGAATGGTAAAGTTAAATTGCCAGTATTAAATGCACCACCTGAGCCATTGTTCTCATTGGTTGCAGTTACTACAACACAATCGAAGCATTTTTTGAATAACATACGAAATTATAACACATGCTTTCAAATGACTTCGTTTGGTGCAACGAATGTAATAACTGACAATTATATGCCAACATTCAAGACTGAAGGTCAAATCTACCATAAAGCAGGCTCTTTGTTTCCATTTCCGGATGCTGAACACAAATTTTTGCAAATTTATTTCATTGGAAATTCAAATTATCAAGTAAATCAACGTTGTGGAATTAACAAAGCCACAAAAAGATAAATAGATGAATCGTTTCAAAATTTATGTCATGAACACAACGAATTGATTAAATTGTTCAAAACAGCCATTGAACAAATGCCATCCGATAACATTAAAATAGTGATTCGAGCTAATAAAACACCTTTGGGCAACACGCAAGAAGATTTAATGCTCCAACAATCGATGAAGTGGCAATAGTCATTGTTGGAGAACAATTTGAATCACGCGACATCGTACTTCATCGTCGAAATGATCGTCTTCAACGTGTTGCAGAAACTCACCGCTCCTACGATGCATTACAATATCCAATATTGATCTGGGAAGGAGAAGATGGATATCATTTTAACATCAAAATGATAAATTCAGCAAATGGTAATACATAAATTTAATTAATTAATAATAAATTAATTAATTAAAATAATTAATTAATCACTTTTTTAATTCTAGGTGAAGAAACAAACAAAAAAGTCAGTATTATCGATTACTATTCATACAGATTGATGATTCGTGAACATGAAGAAAATCACATTTTAAAATGTCGTCAATTGTTTCATCAATACATTGTTGACATGTATGCAAAGATTGAAACTGAACGTTTGTTATATATTCGCATGAATCAGAAAAAACTACGTTCAGAAGAATACATACATTTGCGTGATGCAATAAACAATAATGGCAATGTCAATGATATTGGAAGAATTACAATATTACCAGCAACATATACAGGCAGTCCAAGACACATGCATCAATACGCACAAGATGCAATGTCATATGTTCTTCAATACGGTCGTCCAGATTCGTTCACTACATTCACATGTAATCCGACATGGACTGAGATCAAAGAACATCTATTGCCCGGTCAGCAGATCGTCATGACATTACTGCACGTGTATTCAAGCAAAAATTGAAATCATTAACGGATTTCATTGTTAAACATTGTTCGGAGAGACACGTTGCTGGATGTATTCCATTAAATGGCAAAAACGAGGATTACCGCATGCCCAAATTTTGATTTGGTTGATCAATAAAATTACACCCGACGAGATTGATAACGTGACTTCAGCTGAAATTCCCGATTCAACTGTCGATCCTGAATTGTTTGAAATTGTCACAAAAAATGTGACTCGTGGTCTATGTGGTGTTCACAACATGAATTCACCATGTATGGCTGATGGAAAATGCACAAAACCTTATCCAAGAGCATTGCTTCCAGAAACTATTACTGGCAATGATGGTTTCTGATAATTTTAAAAGTCAGAAACGAAGACATTGAAGCTGATAATCGTTGGGTTGTGCCATATTCACCACTACTATCAAAAACGTTCAAAACACACATCAATGTTGAATATTGCAATTCTGTAAAATCCATCAAATACATTTGCAAATATGTCAACAAAGGAAGTGATATGGCTGTTTTTGGAGTATCAAGTGAGAATGGATCTGTTGATGAAATCAATCAGTATCAAATGGGATGGTATATTAGTAGCAATGAAGCAGTGTGGCGTATTTTGTCATTTTCAATACATAAACGACATCCAACAGTTGTTCATTTGGCAGTTCATCTCGAAAATGGGCAACGTGTTTATTTTACAACAGAAAATGTACGAGAAAGAGCAGCAAGACCACCACCAACAACATTAACTGCATTTTTTTCATTATGCTAAACTGATACATTTGCACAACATTGTTATATTCTGAAATACCAACATATTTTACTAGGAATGCATCAAAAAAGAATTTCAACGACGCAATCAAGGAAAAGCAGTTGAAGGTCAACAAGATTTATTTTCAACAGATGCTTGGGGAAGATTATATACTGTTCATCCAAATCATGCAGATTGTTATTATTTGCGTTTGTTATTGGTTAACGTTCGTGGACCAACATCATTTCAAAATTTAAGAACAGTTGATGGTCGTTTGTGTGCAACATATCGAGAAGCATGTCAAAACTTGAATTTACTTGAAATCGATGCACATTGGGATAGTTCACTTGCTGACGCGTCAATTTCTGCTCATCCAAATCAAATACGTACGTTATTTGCAATCATATTATCTACATGTTTACCATCAAATCCAAAGGAATTATGGGAAAAATATAAAGATTTTATGACTGACGATATTCTGCATCGACTACGTATAAGATATTTAAACCGCGACATGCAATTCACACCGGAAGTGTATAATGAAACGATGATTTTGATTGAAGACAAATGTTTGGCAATCGTTAATAAAGCATTAGCACAACTGGGAATGGCATCACCTAATTGGTTGGTAAATGACATATTTGATAGTAAATTACAACGCAAACAATGCTTCGACATCAATGAATTGAATGCATTTGTATAATCAAATATTCAAAAATTACTTCAACAACAAAAACAAGTTTATGATACGATAATGCGAGCAATAAATGATCAAAGTGGTGGAATGTATTTCTTGGATGCACCAGCTGGCACAGGAAAAACATTTCTCATTTCGTTGATATTGGCAACGTTCAAAAAATAATATTGCATTGGCAATCGCATCATCTGGAATTGCGGCAACTCTGTTGGATGGTGGTCGAACAGCACATTCAGCACTTAAATTGCCATTGAATATGCAACACATTGAAACACCAACATGCAACATTTCAAAAACATCAGGAATGTGTAAAGTACTGCAACAATGCAAGTTAATTGTATGGGATGAATGGCGCATAAAAAATCGTTGGAAGCAATAGATCGAACATTGCAAGATTTACGTGGAAACGAACAGCCTAATATTGTGGTGGTGCGCTAATATTATTAGCAGGTGATTTACGTCAGACTTACGTCAGATTTACGCCTGTTATACCACGTTCAACACCAGCTGATGAACTGAATGCGTGTTTAAAAGCATCAAATTTGTGGAGACACGTTAATAAATTTACATTGACGACAAACATGCGTGTTCAATTGCAAAACGATGCTTCTGCAGAACTTGGAAATGGCAAAATTACAGTTGATGAATCAACAGGCTGCATTAAATTACCAACCGATTTTTATAGTGTCACACACTCAAAAGAAGAATTGATTCAATGCGTATTTTAAGATATCACACAACATTAAAAAAGTCATCAATTGTTAAGTGAACGTGCAATATTAGCTGCAAAAAACGTGGATGTAAATGTTATTAACATCATCATTCAACATGTGTTACCAGGCGAAACATATACTTATAAATCAGTAGACACTGTTATGAATCAAGATGAAGCAGTAAATTATCCAAGTGAATTCTTGAATTCACTTGGTTTAGCTGGATTGCCACCACACATCATAAATTTGAAGATTGGTGTTCCTATCATTCTTCTTAGAAACATTGATCCACCCCGTCTTTGCAATGGTACCAGATTGGCAGTCAAGAAATTGTTAAATAATGTCATCGAAGCAACAATTTTAACTGGCAAATTCAAAGGAGAAGATGTGCTGCTACCACGCATACCAATGATTCCAACAGATATGCTATTCCAATTCAAACGATTGCAATT
The DNA here is from genome assembly GCA_034769895.1 of Magicicada septendecula. Lineage (NCBI taxonomy): Eukaryota > Metazoa > Arthropoda > Insecta > Hemiptera > Cicadidae > Magicicada > Magicicada septendecula. The sequence goes on along the minus strand of CM068369.1, from coordinate 430,187,190 downwards.
TCCAATTAAACTGGCTTTTGCAATAACGATAAACAAATGACAAGGTCAATCGTTGCAAGTATGTGGATTGAATTTGGAGAATCCATGTTTTTCTCATGGTCAATTATACGTTGCATGTTCCCGTGTAGGAAAACCAAGAGATTTGTTTGTATATGCGCCAAATGGAATCACCAAAAACATCGTATATCTAAGAGCATTGCAATGATCTTGAAGGTAAATAATTCATTAATTTCAATATATTTAAAATTAATATTGAATTGATATCGTACATTTTATTGTTTTCGTAAAATATTCAGATGGCGCTAAAGCTGAAGAAGAAGAAAAAAACAATATCAAAAACAAAACAGCAATAAAACAGAAAAAAAATGAATTACCACAAACAATTCAATTCATGTCATTTTAATTGAATACATGAATTGATATCGAACTTCAATTGTATTTATTTAATTTATATATATATATATATATATACACACACACTCAAATTTAGCAATAGCGAAGCATTGCCGGGCCCGCTAGTGCACAAATAAACAAATTAATAATATGCACAAGTATAACATTAAATATATAATAATTGGTTATTCACCCTGTCGTTTAATATTGATATAGTTATTTCACTATTGAACATCATAAACATCTTACTGTGAAGTAATATTTCAATAATAATGAACACTACTACCTTAGAATAATGTGTTGGTAACCGACACGAAATTGTGTAAACAGGTCGTATACGTTTGCTTACAAAGACAGCCACAAGAGCGGTACCAGTAACAGAACTTTTAAAGTAAATTTAGATGAGATTCAGATATATCATGAAGGAATATAACCGGGTAGTTTAGAAACTAGTCTATTGGTTCTAGTGCCTTAAATACTCTCTAAGTGACTAAGTACTAAGCAAACTTACAACTTAGTTTTTGGTTATACTAAACCAAATGTTTGTCTTTGTGAAAGTACGTCCTCTGCTGAGGTGTTTCGTCAACAATATTGTCTTGAAGGCAGATGGTAGCTTTTCAGAACACGTCCCAAAGTTACAGCAAAAGTAGGTCAATCTACACCGTTAAGTAAATGTTTTTGTCGAGGTCGTACTGTGTCGTTTGTGCTGTACTAATGAATTCTTGATGCCTGCCCTTATTGCACATTGGCAGGTGTTTTAGTATTGCTGTGCTGTATTATTTGTGATATGTTTTGTTCTCTTACTGCCGATGGTCACGTTATTGTGGAGAACTATTCTAACCGTGTAAGAGTAGAAACAATGTGAAGTGGGTGAAACTTTAAGCAGAATGCTGCAGTACCCGGAGGAGCGTGTTGGTATTAAATTTTTATTCTCAGTAACAATACAATCTGTGTACACATTATAATATGTTTTAATATGATCTTTAACAGTGTTATATGTGTGCATAATTTACTCTTAAGAGTACACTGACTGAGTAAAATTATTAGTTCAACTATGCAGATATCTGCGACTTTCCTGAAAAATATTGTAGCACACACAAACAAATTGAAATAAGTATTTAAGTATGGTATTATACGAACAGACACACTGCATACTGTAAGTACACTCATACATCTAGTCAAATAGATTATACGTTTATCGTAAATAGTAAAATTAATTTAAATGTAACAGAAAACTTATGCAAACAAGAGTAAATTATATGCCCTTAGAGAGCATCATTATGTGACGATTTAAATTCTAACTGTAATCGTAAATAAAAAAATTAAGTTTGCGAGCAATTAAGTATTCTTAAATCGCACTATTAAACCTAAACCCCCGTATTAACTCAGTATGAGAATGAGAAGTGATTAAAAAAATCCAAAGAAACACTAATAAAAAGGCCGAATAGTAAAAAGTTATTATTATCATAATTAACCCTTTGCTAGTCATCATGCGGTGACCTGTTACTTCCGGACTCAACGTGTTTATCGAGTCGTCTGTAATTTGGGAAGATATAAAAATCATAATGTTTATAATTAGAAATTTGAAGACACAAATAGTAGTTAAAATAACTCACTTAAATTATATATGTATAATTAAGGTATGGTTTTTGGTAATAAGAATGTTAACTTAAATGAAAATAGGAACTATATTGTCGCGGAGTACTTGCCCCTCTCCTTTGTGATGTACCAGTTGAATCGAGCAAAAGACTCGCTATGTTGCCTTCACGCCGTACAGACGTAAGAGCGAGAGCTCTACCAAAATGTATTTGATTTGTTTGTTTTATTTAACTGTAGTATATTAGCTACCACTGCTAAACGTGGAAAGCATCGTGTCATGTATCAATAACATAAATATGTGTTAAGAAGAAGATGTAAAATGTAACACAAAAACAGAACTAGTGGTAAGCAAGATGACGTCTCCCCTCAAGAGGTAACTCCAATTACAACATCACTCCTGAAGATGTGATCTGCAGAAACTTCATAAAGACACGTATACGATGCATAAGACTCTGCCTAGGACATCCGTGAATCTACATCTACTTACACCAAAGAAACTTCAATCTCCGCAGTGAACATCCGACCTAATTCTTGCCGAAGACTCTACCCAGATGATGACGCCGACTACAAGGATTCCCAAGACGGACACCCCAGGACGAGGTTACTACGTTCAATTGTAAAGGTGACTCGATAGCCTTGCTATCGAGAGTTAATCATATTTGATACACAACTCACTTCTCAAAGAGACTTTTCAAAGACGATTAATTTTATTTAAAAATTAAAATGAGACAATCTAAGAGTTTACTGTAAAATTCAATTATCATACGTTGTAACGCCTTAAATGTAAAAGTAATTTATTATCACTTCAAGTAATAATGCCATTCTTCAAATGGTAAAAGAAGTCTTGCAAGCTTCTAGATGAACTGAGAATAATTAGAAGTCTTTACTATAAATATACATAAAGTAAACTCGGATCCGAGGTATTAGAATACATAATCAATTTGATCCCAAAGTTTATGAAAAGCATTTAAATATTTTAGTTTAATTAATGATGTCATGGGATCTTTTAGTAACTGTTGTTAATAAAGAGAAGTCGTCTTGTTACACCTGAAAATGAGTGCATAAATCAGTAAAATACCTTCCCTTGTTTCCTTATACTTATAGTGAGTAATTTGTTCAATTAATTTGACTTTAAATACAGTTCGTTACAACGTAGGCAGCCCAAGTAATTGGCAGACGTCAGTTAAGATGGGTTCCCTGGATTTGTAACGCGGCGATACGTTACAAAATTGCGCCACTCTGCTTAATTTATTAGTAAATTAGATAACTCACGGCATTCAGTTATTGATCTATGCACTCAGGGAATGTAATTGATGTAACTTTAATTTTCAAAAAGAAATGAATTTGTTTTGAGATACGTAAATGATAGTCAGTATAAATTGAAATATCATTGTATGAAGATATATGCATGTACCTACTTGCATACATGAATAGTAATGCTTGGTCAACTGCTCAGTCTTTAACAGGTTTATATATTGACAATCCAAGACCTGTTGTTTCTTGAATAATGCAGGCTTATTCAATCTGCATAGTATATGTTAGTGTATGTCTGTTGTCACGGTAAAGAAAAAAAAAATTTTTGTTAATAATAATGCTCCTGTATAAAGTAGACCCGGTTAATTACGTGGAAAGAATTTCGTAACTTGAAATTGTTACCAAAATAAATAATTGATTTAATTGGGGAAAGTACATGAATGAATAAAGTCAAACTGTTATAAACCGTAATACACGTGTAAGTTGAAGGCGTGCATTGTTGAATGAGATTCACCCTAGCGTCTGACTGGCTTCTCCAGTTTAAACCGGTCTATTTAGTTAATCGGTGGCATTGTGTAGAGAACAATACGTGAGCGTAAACCCCCCCGCATTCTCACGGACACACTGACCCTACCTTTGTTTACTAAATAAAAGAGGGTGGCCTACATTCCAGCAAACAGCTGATCGGCTATTTAACTTTGAAAAATATGTGTGTGTGGAATTTCTGTCTCTCCCTTATAAGAGAAATTGTTCTTCTCTGAATTATGCAAATTATTTACTCAAGAATTTATCTTATATAAGTGATTAATGTGTAGTGTTGTAGAAGTAGTTTTAAGTACGTTTTAATGTGTTAGAACTAAGATAAAAATGGCCCAATTCAATCCGGATTTGTTATTAAAAGACGAGCTGTCTTACGAAGCTCTTTTGCGTGGACTACCCCATGCGAATGTAACAGTCGCGGAATTGCGTAGGTCAATACGCGAATGTGGATTCGATACACCCGCGCAATTAAACAACCTAAGCGAACTCGATTATGAGAGCGAGAGAGAAATTTGTAATGCCAAGTATAGTGAGCTTACCTTATTGTCTCAAACCCTCCAAGACGAGAAATCTCCGGCGATAATTTTGCGGACTACCCAGAGAATAGAGCATTTAACCCGGCGAATGAAAAATTTGTTGATCTGGCCTAATCTTACGGAAATACCTCCTGAAGTACAAAACCTAGCTGACGAAGCTTTACGCCGCTTACCCACAATTATTAATGACTTAAGAAAAAGATCCGACTCATTCAAGATGGATGAAATAGAGAAGTCCTTAAAGAAATTACACATCTCCCCAGTACAATCACCTACTACTGATCTACCTCCGCCTAACACTGATCGGAACTCACCCGCCGTATCGCAAATGCAAGCGAACCAAGAGCAAAATACTGATAGAGATTTAAATGCCCCTCCTCCCGAGCGTTTTCAGATTCGCCCCGGAAACCATGAATTGACCACCCCGAATGCATCATATCGTTGTACTAAAGGAATGCCAAACTTGAACCATAACGCGGACCTATACGGTAAAATGATTCATCCTGTGGAGAAAATCTTAACTGAAATCCCTTACACCGATGGATTAAATGTCTCCAAACTACTAAATTTCATTAGCTATCTACTGCAGATAAAAGATCTACAGCAGCTGAATGACTGGCAAATTTTGCAAGTTCTGCTACCGAAATGTAAACCCCCGTTAAAGAATCGTGTGATAGAAGCTCTAACCTCTACATTTCCAGTAGAAGAGCTACATAGCTCGATAATAAAGTACTTTATCCCAACCGGTATTTACGAAGAAATTAAAAGAAAGACTGTACTCCGAGTACAAGAAAATCAGGAGAGATTAGCTCATTACATCTCCGATATCAGGGAGTCATCTCGACTACTACGTGTAGATTGGAATGAGACACAGATGGTCGACACCATTTTAATAGGAATGTCACCTGAGGAAAGATCTCGTTCATCGTTGATAAATAGACCAAACACAATTGCAGATCTAGAACAGTGCAGTATCCATTCGTCAAATGTATGGTACTCCGATCAAAATAGACAGGCAATGAAACCCGCAGAAACTAATAGAAATGAATTGCGAGCACTAGTGCCCGATGTAACAACCCCGCATGAAAGGCAAGTTTTCAGTAGACCTCACAATGTGCGCAAATCTGGTAAGTTAAGTGTAACACCATATAAAGCGGAAACAAAATACCCTCCTCGCAATAAACCCATCTGTTATAATTGCGGCAAATATGGACACATAAGAAAAGACTGCAAGAGTAAGCCATTGGAACGGAAACACCCAGATCCAAAAAACATGTAAGGCAGGGAGACACGAAATCCTGTGTCTTCCGCAGCAACTCGAAATCTGGTGAACATAAAGAAACTTATAAAAAAAAATATATATAATATTTTATAACCAACGTGGAAGGAAAAGAAGTTCGAAAGAAATAGATCCCTATGTAAGAGAATTTCGTGAAAAATGTAACGCGATAAATAAATGTAACTGGACTAAAAATCTATTACCATTAATACAAGTTGACTTTGGCGTTACCTCCACCATTGCATTAATTGATTCGGGATCTAGCAGAACTTTAATCAGCCGAGAATTAGCGGACAAATTAGCGAAACACCATCTAGTAAAACGGAGTCAACCGGTGAATATAAAGTGTGCTACCGCCAATAAACGAAATATAATAATAAAACTGAGCATTACCGTTAAGGTTAAAATCAAGAAACTAACCTGGATGTTTACAATGTTAGTATGTAAGGAATTAGGACCTGATTTAATATTAGGAGCAGACTTTATTAGTAAAACGGGAATGATTCTTGACATCTATGAGCAAAAATATTATTTCCGATTCGACCGTACACGGAAATATAGATTTGATAGTAATAATAAAAAAAAAAATATTGTTCATCTACTGCACATGTAATACACCAAGAGTCAGATTTATCTCATCTAGAAAGTAGAGATAGAGTGAGAATACTGAAATTAATAAAAGAATTTTCCTCAGTTCTTACACCTAACTAGGACTCACTAAACTAATAGAATATAAAATTAATCTGAGTGATCAGAAAGTAATACGCCTACCTCCGTACAAGTTGTCGCCTCCCAAGATGGAAGTGATGAGAAACCATATCAACAAGTTGTTGGAGCAAGGAGTCATTGAACCCTCTACTTCCCCATATTCTTCACCCTCCTTTTTAGTACCTAAAGGTCACGATAAACACAGACTAGTTGTGGACTACAGGCAATTAAACAAAAGAATAGAATTTGAATCTATCCCTCTTCCAGACATCCATAGTGCTTTCCATTACTTCACGAAAGCTATGGTCTTTACGGTAATGGATCTGAATCAAGCTTTTCACCAAATACCCCTTTCTGAAGAATCAAAACGTCTAACCGCGTTTGCAGTTCCTTTTAACTTGTACCAATTTACTAGAGTACCCTTTGGAATATCTCAAGGAAGTTCTGTATGTAGTAGACTATTAGAAAGGATATTTCACGATATTAAGTTTAAATATGTGTATCACTATTTGGACGACATCGTTATATATAGCGAATCTATGGAACTACATATTAAACACCTACGCGAAGTGTTATCTCGGTTACTAAGAGCAGGATTAACTGTTAACCCAAAGAAGGTAAGTTTTGCCGTCCCACAGTTTTCATTCTTAGGTCACATCGTGAAAGCGAATGGAAAGGTAAGCATTGACCCCGAACGAAACCGCGCTATTAGAGAATTTTCACCCCCACGAGATGCAAAAGGTATAGCCCGATTTTTGGGAATGGTAAATTATTTCCACAAATATATTCCCCATCTTGCCGAAATAGCAGCACCCCTAAATTCCTTACGAAAGAAGGGAACGAAGTTTGAATGGAGCTCACGACATCAAAACGCGTTTGAGCAACTTAAAGAAAGTATCATATCTCCCCCAGTTTTGCAACTAGCGGATTTCACGAAACCTTTCGTAGTGCAGACCGACAGTTCCAGTGTAGCGTTAGGTGCAGTGATATATCAAGAGATAGAAAACTGTAGACTACCTATTAGTTATGCATCGCGAACACTGAGCGACCAAGAAAGAAAGTATTCCGCATATGAATTGGAATGTTTAGCAATTGTTTTTGCATTCGAGAAGTTTAAACCCTTCCTAGAACATAAAGAATTCCTTTTGGAAACTGACAATCAAGCGTTATCTTGGTTACTGAATCACCCTAAACAGTTAGGACGTATTGGGAGATGGATATTGAAGTTAAACTGCTACAAATTCAGAGTGCAGCATATAAAAGGTACCCAAAACGTAGTCGCTGATACCCTGTCCCGTATGTTCCAGTCGCCCACTTAAACTCCCGAAAACAAGGAGAATCCGGAAATAGCACTAGCTAACGCCGTAATTACTGAGTTCCCCCTTGCCTTTACAAACATTGCTCTGTATCAACAACAAGACCCCTTACTGAAGCCTATTATAGAACAACTTACGCAAGGTATTAAATCCGAGAAATACGTTTTGAGTAAAAATGTACTGTCACAAGATAAGAAGCGGAAAGGAACTACGAATAATAGCCCCTGATGTAATTAAGGCCATGCTGATGGAATACTTCCATTCATCTACCATAGGAGCCCATATGGGAATTAATAAGACAATACATCGTGTTCGAAAGGAATATCATTGGAAAAATATGAACAGCGAAATAGCCAGTTTCGTAAAGAAATGTACATTATGTGCCCTCAGTAAACCAGCCAGAAATAATCAAGTAAGCCAACTGATTTCAGAAATCCCTAAGACCCCTTTTTCTAAACTTTATCTAGACTTTTCAGGTCCATATCCACGATCCAAATCAGGTAATACAATGTTACTCATCTGTGTAGATTCGTTCACCAAATTTGTTTGGATGTATCCCATGCGACGAGCATTAGCGTCGACGACTGTAAAAATATTGCAGGAAAGATTATTTAAAGACTACGGTACACCTGTACGTGTAGTATCAGATAATGGACCACAGTTTAAAGCGAAAGAATTTAGGAATATGTGTTTCAAGTTAGGAATAGACCATATAACCACTACGGAGTATCGACCGCAAGGCAATATTGCTGAAAGGTATCTACGAAACCTCAAATCTGCGTTAATCGCCTATCATGCGAACGATCATACGTCGTGGGACCAAAACCTATCCTGGATTCAATACGCCTTTAATTCATCTTATCACGAAGGTCACAAGTCGACCCCGTTTGAGTTACTGTACAAATACCGACCAAACCACCCTTTGTCCACAAAATGGAATATACACGACCTGCTGCCTCCGCAAATAACGGATAAGCAGATAAAGCAAATATGGAATAAAGCCCGCTCTAATTTAAGAGCGAATTTAGAGAAATCCAGAAAATACCACGAGAAAGGTATTCATAACAATTCAATTAGGTACCAAGTAGGTGACTTAGTAATGTATAAGACTCACCCGACTAGTAGTGCAATTGATAAGACCACCTCTAAACTATCATACCGATGGTGTGGCCCTTACCAAATCCAGAAGTACCTAACTCCAGTTACAGTAGCCCTGTACGAACCTGCGTCTCGAAAATATGTGCGGAGAACACATATTTCGCAGCTAAAATTGTATAAGAAGAAGAGAAGGAATAGTATAACCCAAAATAGAAAAGGGAATACTAGGTAGTGGAGTATATTATACTTCTGAAACCTTGGAAAATGTTAAACGTAGAGTTTGGAAATGAGGCCTGATCAACCTGAGATCCAGTTCTGCGAAGAATAAGTAAATGAGTACTCAATGAAAACAAGACAGACTCCTAAATAGCAAAAGATTTAGAAAATTACTCTACAGGGAAAGAGTAAGACAACCAAAAAAAAAGAAAAAACCGGTAGTAGTTTTAAGTGATAGAGATAAGAAAGAGTTTTGTGTTTTAATATGTATATATTAAGTGTGAATAGTATGTAAAAAAAAAAAAAAAAAAAAAAAAAAAGAGGTAGTTAATAAGAAAATATAAAAGATATTGTGTTATGGAGAAGAAGCAAGTAGATATAACGCTAACCAATAACTATGTGAAAGAAATTACACACACTGACACCATACATACTCCAAATCCCCAATTGTGCGTTAGACTCACCAAAAACACCCGTAACGTGAAACTTAAGCGGTGGAGTATGTGACGATTTAAATTCTAACTGTAATCGTAAATAAAAAAATTAAGTTTGCGAGCAATTAAGTATTCTTAAATCGCACTATTAAACCTAAACCCCCGTATTAACTCAGTATGAGAATGAGAAGTGATTAAAAAAATCCAAAGAAACACTAATAAAAAGGCCGAATAGTAAAAAGTTATTATTATCATAATTAACCCTTTGCTAGTCATCATGCGGTGACCTGTTACTTCCGGACTCAACGTGTTTATCGAGTCGTCTGTAATTTGGGAAGATATAAAAATCATAATGTTTATAATTAGAAATTTGAAGACACAAATAGTAGTTAAAATAACTCACTTAAATTATATATGTATAATTAAGGTATGGTTTTTGGTAATAAGAATGTTAACTTAAATGAAAATAGGAACTATATTGTCGCGGAGTACTTGCCCCTCTCCTTTGTGATGTACCAGTTGAATCGAGCAAAAGACTCGCTATGTTGCCTTCACGCCGTACAGACGTAAGAGCGAGAGCTCTACCAAAATGTATTTGATTTGTTTGTTTTATTTAACTGTAGTATATTAGCTACCACTGCTAAACGTGGAAAGCATCGTGTCATGTATCAATAACATAAATATGTGTTAAGAAGAAGATGTAAAATGTAACACAAAAACAGAACTAGTGGTAAGCAAGATGACGTCTCCCCTCAAGAGGTAACTCCAATTACAACATCACTCCTGAAGATGTGATCTGCAGAAACTTCATAAAGACACGTATACGATGCATAAGACTCTGCCTAGGACATCCGTGAATCTACATCTACTTACACCAAAGAAACTTCAATCTCCGCAGTGAACATCCGACCTAATTCTTGCCGAAGACTCTACCCAGATGATGACGCCGACTACAAGGATTCCCAAGACGGACACCCCAGGACGAGGTTACTACGTTCAATTGTAAAGGTGACTCGATAGCCTTGCTATCGAGAGTTAATCATATTTGATACACAACTCACTTCTCAAAGAGACTTTTCAAAGACGATTAATTTTATTTAAAAATTAAAATGAGACAATCTAAGAGTTTACTGTAAAATTCAATTATCATACGTTGTAACGCCTTAAATGTAAAAGTAATTTATTATCACTTCAAGTAATAATGCCATTCTTCAAATGGTAAAAGAAGTCTTGCAAGCTTCTAGATGAACTGAGAATAATTAGAAGTCTTTACTATAAATATACATAAAGTAAACTCGGATCCGAGGTATTAGAATACATAATCAATTTGATCCCAAAGTTTATGAAAAGCATTTAAATATTTTAGTTTAATTAATGATGTCATGGGATCTTTTAGTAACTGTTGTTAATAAAGAGAAGTCGTCTTGTTACACCTGAAAATGAGTGCATAAATCAGTAAAATACCTTCCCTTGTTTCCTTATACTTATAGTGAGTAATTTGTTCAATTAATTTGACTTTAAATACAGTTCGTTACAACGTAGGCAGCCCATGTAATTGGCAGACGTCAGTTAAGATGGGTTCCCTGGATTTGTAACGCGGCAATACGTTACAATTATGCCTCAGTTGTTTACAATTAGGGAAATGAATCCCCGTCAAAATGATATTGGACGAAAAATAAAGAAAAAAGAAGAGACATGGGAGAATGTACAAAAGGAGAGTGGGAAATGGAACGAATAAAAGAAGGTGATGTAGACAATAAGATGTAGTAGTATATGTATGTATGCGCTGGGACTCAAAAAACAGCCATGTATGCGCTGGGACACAATACCCACTATGTATGTATGCGCCAGGACAAAAAAAACAGGCATGTATGCGCTGGGACACAATACCCCACTATGTATGTATGCGCTAGGACAAAAAAAACAGGCATGTATGCGCTGGGACACAATACATGTATGCGCTAGGACACTCGCTATTGTCTCCCCCCCCTTTTAGTAAAAAATGTAAATATAAACAGTAAAAAATGTAAATATAAACAGTCGCGATGCGCCAGGACAAAAAAAACAGGCATGTATGCGCTGGGACACAATACCCCACTATGTATGTTTGCGCTAGGACAAAAAAAACAGTCATGTATGCGCTGGGACACAATACATGTATGCGCTAGGACACTCGCTATTGTCTCCCCCCCCCTTTTAGTAAAAAATGTAAATATAAACAGTAAAAAATGTAAATATAAACAGGGTTTATTTTTAATTGCTGATAAACGATTATATATATTATATAAAAAATGGTTGTGGATAATAAATCCGGCAGAAATGATATATACCAAACCGCTCATAATAGAACATTGGTTAACGTTTCTTCCAAAGAACTTCACAAAAATTTTAGCTGTATATCAAAGACCATCTGGTGAGATAGTTATGTTTATAGATTCTTTGGTATTCATGTTCGATTTAATGAGTCTTAAATTAAGTCATGGTTATCCGAAGCATATCCAATCTTTATTTAACATACAACCGGATAATTTACATGCGGTATTCAACAGTTATACAGGTAAAACTTATATATTTCATGATGATAATTATTATAGAGAAGTCAATGAGTGTACGTTTACTACTAAATCATGGGGTTATATATCTGAAACATTTCCTGGAATACCGCCTAAAATCGATTCATCATTTAGATTTTCTGATGGTAATTTATACTTTTTTAAGAACAATACTGTGTATGTCTTTAATGAATTTACGGGTGAGTTAGTTAGAACAGAAAAAAATAATCTATCTATATTCGGATTGAAATGTGTAAATGATGATGTACTATACAAATTAAAAGAATTAATATTACAATTGATAATTCAAAAGAAAGACCAATCGATATCAAATAATAATCGATAGTAATGTTGATGAACAAGAATAAAAGTTCAGTTTCCAAGAGCATAATGATTTGAACGTATAGTTGTGAAGAATACGTGAAGCGGTTAACATGGAGAAAGGAAATATTCATGCTTTCAATTGGTGTATATATTGCATAGAATCTACTGATTCAACGTTTAATGAAATATGTTATTTTGTAAATAATGAATTTTAATACTATTACGCATATTCAATTTATGCACAAACTTTTGTATCCGACATGTAAAACTGTACGTTATATATCTTATAAATATGAAGACTATATCAGATCAAAAAAGTGTGTTGCTAATTTTGTTAATATATTAAAGTGAAAATAAAATTTATAAAAAACAGAGTTGATGTGTTTTTGTTAGATATTTGTTTAACCTTATTACATTTTATATGTAACGATTGTCATTCTATAGTAAACAATTATACGTAAGGTGGTTTATTAGTGTTCCAACGTGAATTCTGAAAAAATTTTACTAACGAAACCGTCATTGATAAAGAGTACAGCAGATAATCCCATTGAACCTTTTTAATCAATGTAAACATGACCTCAAGATTAACACTGACCTATTAAAAACATATAAACATATACAGACGGCGTTTTTTTTGTTGACACGTTTTCTTGTGATAACGTTTTATACTCCATTTTTGATAGTTCAGTCAAAATGAAGAATTTAACACTGCAAGATGTCTTATTTCATCCTATGTTTGATAGATTCGTCATGAATAAAACAAAAGTAGAGATTGAATTTATGCGAGATATATTGTTGGTACTTCTAAAGTGTCGTAAAGTGTTGGAATTTTATAATTCAGACGGACTGAAAGAGATTACACCGGAACGTAGAGGACAAAGCGGTGAGGCGTTTATACATTTTCTTGATGTCCATGGGCACATGAATCTACTGTGGATGGGCCGGACACATGTGTTTGTTGTTATATATCTACACATTGTGGTGATATCATTAAGCTTCTCGATGAACGATTCAAGTGACTTTTATATAACGGTAAGTACTCCAAGACACTATTGTATATTACAATTTTTGTGTAATTAAATATATAGAATGTATAAAAAATAAAAAATGACAATAAATCTTTTTTTTTTGTTCAGGTATTAAAAACATACACATACATAAAACTATGTTACAGATCATTTTTTATTATTCGGATACTTAACAAAAACAGTTTACAATATAATACATGTACATAAAAAAGATTCTAAAAAAAAAATATTGTTACATTTACAATATAATAAATGTTAATTCAGGTATTAAAAATACATGAACATAAAAAGATTCTAAAAAAATATAACAAAACAGTTTACAATATAATACATGTACATAAAAAGATTCTAAAAAAAAAAAATATGTTACATATCAATGTGATAGCAAGAGTTTTGATTTTTACTAGATAGGTAAAACTCACTTTAAAAAAAAATAAAAATGTTATTAATTAACATGTGATAGCAAAAAGATTGATTTTTACTAGATAGGTAAAATTCACTTTTTTATTTTACAAAATAAAAAACGTTATTTTGTTTTAAAAAACTTGTTTTATCATTACGCTAATGAATAATGACCGTACGGTAGTGTATCTATTTTATTATCACAAGGGATTCTTTTATTGTCTAAATTACTTAAAGCTAATTTGTTACACGTAATTGTTTCAACTAAATGTTTTTTTGATCGGAATAATTTCATCAGTCTATAATTATTTATAGTTTTAGAATAGACGCACTTTTTGAAATCTTCAAAACTTATATGTTTGCTGATAACGTTTTTTTTAATTCCTTTTGCCCTTTTTTTAACTTTGTTATCTATCGTTTTAAATGTATATAATTTAGAGCGTAAGCCGATAAATTCTTTAATTGGTACACCCGAACATTCATCTTTAAATTTCCCGATAATTTTTTTATTTTCAATTGAATAACAGGGATGATTGGGTGAATAATCTGACGTATCAAAGTGTGTAACTAAATCCGGTTCTAATATATCTTTGTAAAAATCTTCTGTATGAATTTCGTAAAAAAGGCTATCTGTATCTGTATACAATAGGGAAATTTTTTCACCGTATTTTTTCTTCATTATATCATAATGAAAATCATACATTAACGTTTTACTTATTTCTAATACGCTTAATCCGATATATATTGGTTTATCTAAAAATAAATGTTTTTTATCCGATAATACCGCACATAAAGATTTATTATAAATTATTCTGTCTTTAAATACCGGTTGTGTAATTAAATTTAATAATTTTTTTTCATCACTTACAAGTTTAAGGTTAATTCTTTTCCTAACGTTCTCCATACACTTACCGAACACTGAGTTGTTTAATAATTTAAAAAAATCTTTTTCAAAATCATTTTTAGCTTGTTTTCGTTTTTCTGTATTTAAATCAATGTACGTTTTTAACCAAGGGCTCTGTAAAAATTCTAAAATACGATGAATTTTTATAACTTTTATACCGTGTTTAACAGCTTGTTTTAAATTAATGTAATGACATATATATTTTTCTTTATTTTCTAATGTTGTTAACAATTTTTGTTGTTTTGTTCCTTTAACACATTCATTAACAGGTAAAAACGGTAAATCGCTATGATGATTATGTAAGTGATGAGGATACTCGACGTCTACTTCTAAAATATAACCAACAGGAGAATCGTCTGCAATATCTAGTATATTAAAATTAGGATCGTTAGGATCCTTCCAAGTAAAACCAGCATATGGCATACATTTATTCATTGCCCAACCGTACAGATTATTCGCGTCTAAATAAGTTAAATATTTAATTGGGTTAGTTACATCAAACGTTTCTGGAATATATTTATTATTAGCAACAGATTCTTTTTTTATGCAAGTACTCAGCCCCCCCCGTACCCCGTTTTCACATAAGAGGTACATTTCGTAATCAGTTAATAATTCTAGTTTAATTTTTGTATAACTTAACATCGCATCAAAAGCAAAACCTGGTATTGTAAAGTAGTGTGCACAGTCTAGTTTATAAGATTGCATACAAAGAGATCTAAAATTTTCAAAAATATCACATAATATTAAAACATCAATTTTTAAATATAGATCGCTATACTCTCCAAGTGTTTGTATATTAAAATGATTCCAAACATTACAAGCATGTTCATAATCAGCATTTCCAATTTCTGAATCATTTAGTGAACTATAAAAACATTCTTTTGGTGGTAATCTACGTTCTTCCAATTTTTTCCAGGAATTCGTATATTCATAAGGGTACACACCTTTTCTGGTAACTAGTGGCATACTGTTTGCAGAAAAAAATTTTCCAATATGAAAAAATTTATCCTTAGGCAGGTTATTACTAAGCTCAGCCAACGGATAATTCATAAAACGATAAGTGTCAATAAATCTAATATTAAAACCCGAACGTGTTTTTTTTGCAAAAGAAATATACTTTTCTCTAGTATTAGGAATTACATGAATATTTTTTATATCATAACCCAATTGACGCACTATAAAATGCGAATCATAATTAGAACTACCATGTATGAAAACAGGTACAAATTTCTGTTGTTGTCGTTTCAAGTTACACGTATTACATAATGTTGAACGAAATTGACCAGTTAAATGACAATGATCTCGAACTTTAGGATATAATAATGTAAATTCCTTGTTACACATCTCGCAATGTGTGACCGATTTAAATTTCATTTTATCATCTCGAGTCATATGTAACGGAATATTTTGTTTAATAAGTAAACCGATTAAATTAATTTTTTCAACTAAAAATATCATAAATTTTTTCGCAGCATTTTTACCACGATATAAGTATGGTTCCGAAGGCAATTGGTTTCTTATACTTTCAGGGATATTGCTATCTATAACAAAATATACGCAAAAACTCATTGGAATATGAAATTCATTAATTGCAGTAAATTTGTTTTCGGGGTTGGGCAAACAAGTACTAACAGGTTTCAAAATACATTCGAAATCTGCATATACTACAATAGGAACTCTATATTGATAATGAAATTTATTAAATTGTAATATGTTGTTATCAGTAGTGGGTAATACTATTTTTACGGGAGAATATTTTCCGCAATATCTATTATGATTTTTCAATTGTTTTGACTTTTTAGTAAAAAACGATAAACAACGTTTACATATTTCAATTTTTTCTGTATGTTTTGTTAACTGTGATCTTATTAACTGGGAAAAATTCTTTATATAACAATAATGATAATTAGCATTATTCGACATATTTAATACTAAAAGGTCAAAATGATTATTCTTTTCTTCCTTACACACTTTAAGAGGAAAAATTGATTTCTTTTCATCAATAGAATAAATGTTAATAGAAACGTTATTAGTTTTTTCGAAACGAGAAATTTGGTTTAAAGGTGTAGGAAAGTCTATATGTCTAAAATCAAACTTATTTTCTAAAACAAAATAACGAAAATTAACACGTTCAATGTGAGGTCCAGTTACATAACGAGAGAGGATTGCCCATTTAAAACAATAATTATCTTTATTTTTAGGATTTATTATACATTTTTTAATTTGTAAAAATTTTGGAAGTTCAATATATGAAGCTCCTCTTAATGGTTTAAATCGATTTATACGTAATAAAATTCCGTCTATACGGTGAAGACTCCATCCGGAACCTTTACCCATATATACGTCTTCATCATAACAAATTTCTTTAATCGCATTGTTAACTATTATGTTAACATTATCGTTTTCTATAATCGGAATATTTTTTGTTTTAAAGGCTCTGTCTTGTGTTTCATTAATAACGGGTTTTATATATGTACATTCAACTATAATGTTAAATTTTACCGGACCAAACATTGAAATAATATTACTTAAAATTGTAACTATATTTATTTTAATATAAACTAACAGCAAGCAAATATCCTTATAATTATTACTTGTATTTTTGTAAAAATATGTTTTTAAATTACCTTTAAAGGCATTCTCTATCTCAATAAAGCTATTGGATTCTACAATTTGTTGTAATCTAATAGATTTTAATCTAAAATTTGGTATTGATGATGAAGATGATGATGATGATGATGATGATGATGATGGTAGAGATGATAGTGGTGTTGACCGTGTTTGTCTGTGTTTACGGGCGAATACTTTCCGCAATATCTTTGATTTTAATCTAAAATTTGGTATTGATGATGAAGACGATGATGATGATGCTGGAGATGATAGTGGTGTTGACCATGTTTGTCTGTGTAATCCACCCAAATCTGAAACATGTGATGGACCAGGTTGTGGATCGTTTTCGTTATTAAAATCTTGATGTCTGCTGTGCGATGAACCAGGTAACTGACCCCAATTTGGTACACGCGATGGATCGGGTTGTGTTGAAGGTATTCGTTCGTATGATGATGAATTATCTATCATCTGTTCTTGTTCGACAGCATTTCTTATAATTTGTCGTTTTTTAAACGGTAGATTTTTATCCATAATCTGTAGGAATATATTTAAAACAAAAAATATTCATATCAGTTCCATATTTATAAAAAATAATTGTTCAATATTTTTTTGTTGGCGTGTTCTTTTTGTATGGAATATGTATTTGTTATAAACGAATAATATTCTTAGTAATTTTACTAATGTAAATTACAATAGAAAGAGAGGTTATCTATGATTATACTTAAAATTTTGTACAAAAAATATTCATATCAGTTCCATATTTATAAAAAATAATTGTTCATATATTTTTTTGTTAACGTGTTCTTTTTGAATAATTGTTCATATATTTTTTTGTTAGCGTGTTCTTTTTGTGTGGAATATGTATTTGTTATAAAACGAATAATATTCTTAGTTATTTTACTAATGTAAATTACAATAAAAAGATAGGTTATCTATGATTATACTTACATTTTTGTAAAAATCCAATGTATTGAGACCTATGCTGGCTAAAAACCAATCTATTGCTATAAATTGTTTTTTATTGTATGGCTATTTATACTGTCAACCGACCGATAACAGGAAAACAGTAAACAATGTATTTTGAACCAATACCGTGCTGTTGTTTAAATTTTTTAAAAACTGTTGTCAATAAAATGCGCTGTGACTGATACTGAATAATCGGTAATTATTTAACCTCTTGATCTCGTATTTTTTGTTGTTGTCGGTAAACAAATTATTTACTTGATCTTTTAATCTTCTACTTACGCGTATTGAGAAGGTGTGAAACTGATAATGTATTTTCTGTGTATATAAACCGATTGAAAATTGTGGTTAAATTTTTTTAAACTGTTGTCAATAAAATGCGATGTGACTGATAATGAATAATCAGTAATAATTACTTGACCTCTTGATCTCGTATTTTTGTTGTTGTCGGTAAACAAGTTATTTACTTGACCTTTTAATCTTCTACTTACACGTATTGAGAAGGTGTGAAACTGATAATGCATTTTCTGTGTATATAAGCCGATTGAAAATTGTGATTCAGCATCCAGAAACATACCAGCTACTACAGTCTGCTATCGTCATTAAGGTAATATTATTATTTTTATTTTTTGTTATGTTCTACACAAGAACATGTACAGTAATTCTTGGTTACCTGTAAAATATGTGTTTTTCCTATGTTATTTTTAAATATATTATTATAAAAGTATACAAAAAAATTAATTTGTCTTTGTTATAAGTGTTAACTAGCCTATATTATTTTTATATAATGTGTTCTATAAGTTTATCTATTAATTTTATTTTTTTATCTAAGTTATTAAAGGTTCCATTTTAGTATTTAAAATATATTTTCTATTTTTTCTGTTTTACAAAATTAGTAATTTAAAGAAAATTTATTTTTGTATGTTATAGATTTTGATAATTTAAAATCTTATCATTGTAATGGATGCTCAGCATGAAGAAGGTCTTTTATTTAATTTGTGTTTGTTTAGTTTAACATATATAAATAATATGTATAACAATTCTTAGTTACCAGTTATAAATTAGTAATGTAATGAAAAATTATTTTTTGTATGTTATAGATTTTGACAATTTAAAATCTTATCATTGTAATGGATGCTCAGCATGAAGGAGGTCTTTTATTTAATTTGTCTTTGTTATAAATAATATGTATAACAATTCTTAGTTACCAGTTATAAATTAGTAATGTAACGAAAAATTATTTTTGTATGTTATAGATTTTGACAACTTAAATCTTAAATCATTGTAATGGATGCACAACATGAAGGAGGTCTTCATCATGAAGAATGTTTGTCGTTAGAAGACATTTTAAAATTAATTTATTATCTGGGTCTATCTTCCTACGGTCAGTGGGAAGATATGATGAAAAAAATTCAACCAGACATTATCTCAATAGATAATGTTAATGTATTTTCTCTATATATTCAATTACGAGATGTAACCAAAAAAATAAAATTTGCTCTCGAAACTACAATTGTTAATTCACAAAAAGACTTAATGTTTTTAAATGATTATTTATTTGATATTGAAGAAATATATAACTATTTGAATACAAATATTGTACATTTTAAAGAAAAAAATATATTAAGAACAACCTTTTCTATAATCAATTCTATTATAAAAAATAAAATGATGTATAGATTTGAAGATGAAGAAGAAGAAGATCCGATGAACATTGACATTGTTAATAATGACGATGATGATGACGATGGTGATGTTGATTTTAAAAGATTATTTAAATCAGTAAAACGTTATACATCTAAAAACGAAAAAACTGATGAATTGTATGATCAGTATATTTCTTTTAAAAAAGATGATTCAACTAAAACTTTAACAACACCCGGAGAAAAGGGTCGTTACTTAATAAAAATTGATATAACTGATGTTAACGATTTAAAAGGAATAAATAAGAAAGACAGATGGACTAAAGCTGCCTATAGAAGTCAATTTTTATTGCAAAGTAAAGATTCCACTTATATGCAATTGCATAAAATTGTATTGTCAAAATCACGCGAATTGGCTAAGATAAAAAATATTAAAAAACAAACTTATAAAAACTAATCTTAATGTTTTTGGTTAAGATCAAAAATAAAAAATATTTTCAAATTTTTGTTGTATGTATTTTGTTGGTATTCACTTTGTATTTGTTGTAGTATGTAATCTATACACAATTACAACAATGTTTTGTATGTAAATTAATAAAAAATAAAAAATATTAAAAAACAAACTTATAAAAACTAATCTTAATGTTTTTGGTTAAGATCAAAAAATAAAAAACATTTTCAAATTTTTGTTGTATGTATTTTGTTGGTATTCACTTTGTATTTGTTGTAGTATGTAATCTATACACAATTACAACAATGTTTTGTATGTAAATTAATAAAAAAAGTATGTATGTTTTTTAGTATGTAACTAAATGTATTATTTATGAATGGTACGTATGTATGTATGTATGTATGTATGTATGTATGTATGTATGTATGTATGTATGTATTGCTGGTATAAAAAAAGTATGTATGTTTTTTAGTATGTAACTAAATGTATTATTTATAAATGGTATGTATTTTATGTATGTATGCATGTATGTATGTATGTATGTTGTATAGAATGGTAAACTGTAAAAATTATAATTGTAATATAGACTATATGTTTTGAATATATGTTTTTTAGTATTAATAAATCAAAAAATCAAAATGTTTTAAAATTTTTATTTTTTTTAAAAAAAAACCTTTATTTTACATATAATTACAATAAAAAGTTAAGTAATCATACAGTCCCAACAATTTATTCTTTTAGTGTCTTCATCATGTTCATCACACAAACAGTTCCAATATTGAATTATCCATTTAGTAATATAAAACACGTTACTTAATGCACAGTTTGTTGAAGAGTGATCATACGGACAACGTATACTATTTAAAGACTGCTTCTTCAAGACGCTTAGAGACGGACACTTGAGTGATTCAATATCCACTATTTTTACATGACAGTTCAATTCTTTTTGTAAAGCTATTTTTTTTTCACGTCCTTTTACATAAATGCACTTTCCATATATATATGAATTTAATATTACTGGAAGTTCACTATATTCTGTTAATCCACAATTCCAACTAAGTCCCAGATAATTATTGTTAATCCAGTCATTAACTTTTTTTTTCTTTTCTGATAGATGTCTGTAATCGAATGGAGGTAAGAATAAGTATTGATTACAAACATCAGCGAATTTAGTGTTTACTATAGGTTGCACGCACAGTTCTTTAATAATATAATTATTTCCATCATCGCGAAAACTTTGAAAGTCGATAACATATTCCATTGCGTGCAACAGCAGAACTGATATCAGTTTTATCAGCGTAGTAATGTCACGTTCTCAGTACGCACGCGTAAATAGGAGATCAAAAGATCAACTACGTTAATACAAATTATACAGTTAAGCAATCATACAGTCCCAATATTTTTGTCTTTCAATTTCTTGTTCCAGTATTCGATAATCCACTTAGTTAAATTATGTACATTATTTAAAGCACAATAATATGAATTATGTTTGAAAGGACAGTGAATATAATATGAAGACTGCTGTTTTAACACTTTTAAGGATGGACAATCGAGTGTTTCCATATCTAATATTTTTACATAACAATTAAATTCTTTTTCTAATGCTACTTTTTTTTCTGATCCTTTAACATAAATACATTTACCGTTTATATATTTATTTAATATAAACTGTAGATCATTATAATCTTGAAGACCGCACTTCCAGCTAAGTCCAAGACACTTGTTTTCAATCCATTTATTAACGTTTTTTTCTTCTCTGACAAATGTTTGTAACTAAATGGTGGTAAAAACAAATACTGATCACTAGCACCAGAAAATTTGTTATCTTGTATACACTGAATACAAAGTTCTTTAAAAATGAAATTGTTTCCATCATCGCGAAAACCTTGAAAATCGATAACGTATTCCATTGCGTGCAACAGCAGAACTGATACACTTTTTATCTACGTAATTATATTTTAAATACTTTTCTTACAGTACCAGATAAAGGCGTATATTGCATAATTGTATCGTAAAAAATGAGACAGTAGATAGTAGTTTTTTCCGGTATGTCTGTTGACGTCTCAATATCCAGACGGATGTCTATTGAACCAGTTTTTAATGATTCATTTTGTTTTGAACAATCAATTACACAAAAAGGTGTATACGTTAGAAAGTTTGAACGGTTTATCATTGGCGCATTTTCACTTTTGTAATAATACGAGGACTGAAATATTGAATAATACTCATGTAGAATCGACGTTTCACCATTAAAATTATCATACGGATAGTATTCTGAATTTAAATATAACTTTACATTATAAAATGAAGCAAGATCAAAATGTGCTGGGTTTTTGTGTCCATTATTTTTTCTGTCAGTCTGAAAACCTACAATAACGTAACGAGGTTTATCTGATTGTGATGACGTTTTAACAGTCCAAGTAAGTTTGTTTGCTTTTGGCACAGACGGATACTCGTAAAGTTCCCATTTTCGAAACGGCATTAATAAAGGTCGATCAATTTGTATTATCTTCAGTAAATCTACCTTTACTACGTCATTAACATAAACATACGGAATTCTCCATGATATATATTTTATTTTTAATTTGTATGTGTTTACTGATTCAGGTAAAATTATTGCATTATTATCAGTGGACGCTCTAATTGAAACTAATTCTTGCTTTATATTTAACAAAATCTTTTTAAAATCTTCAGCAAATCCGAACAACCTTTTTAATGGGATACAGAAGCTAATATCTTTCGATGATGGTGCCATATGACTTATTAAATCTGAAGCCCATCCACTATTTTCTAAAGTCTTAATTTCATGTGGTTTAATTGTTAACATATTTTTAATTGTTGATGTTATTCCAACATTTTTAACTCTATCGATTTCTGATCCATTTATTTCGTATCTAATTTCATCAAACAAAAATGCTAAAGCATTTGAACATAGTTTTAAAGTTTGATCATGTATACCGTTATTATTAGTGTATTCTATTTTTATATGAAGGTAACTTTCACACGGTAATGTGTACACATCTTGTTGATTAATTGGAATTCTAATTTCGTCATTATTATTGAATGTAGTAGAAGTGTACGGTAGATGAGTGTGATAAGCTAATCCTACTATCGAGTCATCTGTATACACAAGATCCTCTATAATGTTTAGAATGCTAGCGTTTACGTTTTGAATATTAAGATTCATTTTTTGTTTAAATAATCCTTTATTACTGTTAATCCCAATGACTGTAGAAATTTCAGGTTTTGTGGTGTTAACCGGTCGATATTCATATCTTTACTACTTATAATTGGCTTATTTACAGTTGTTTTATTGATTCCGTAATAAAAAATAAGACCCATTATTATTGTTTTCTCAAATACAAACGTAACGTTATTATTTCGTTTCGAAAATTAATCAATCTTCCTTGTTGATCTTCTAGTCTTACTACAATAGTATGTATCCTAGATGTGTTTACTGGTAAATATATCACGTTAGTCGGTTTTTCAACAATTTTAAAACCTGGCGGAACACTAGGATAGAATTCGTGTATTATGTGATCTGGAATTCCGTTGTTAAACGAACCATTAATTAAATTAGTAATCAATCGGATGCTCTCTACTCGAACAATACTTATCGGTAAGGTTGAACTGTACCATTTATTTCGATTTATTATGCATGTTTCAAATCCTAATATGGTTGCTAACGAATCGGGTTTACTAAAATCAATTTGAACGTTAGAATAAATTTCACTTTTTAATGTATTATTATTCGCCTTTATAATTATTTTTACATTTTCATCATGTTGAATTAAGTAATCGTTTATAAACGTTGCGATATCTGAAATTTCATAAGAACCAGTAGGCAATACTATTTTCTTATCACTACCATAATATAATACATTGTTAATTCCTTCCTCTATATTGGGTATTGAATGATATGTCATAAAGTCAATTAATCCTAGTTCCCATTTTTCATCACTTAACTCGATAGGTGGAAAAATATCACATGTTAATACGGATCCTTTACCGCTTAGACAAAACATTATTGCTGAGAAACTGTAAACACAAATGACCGCAGTTGACTGCATCCATATTTTGTCTTCGTGTATAATTATAAACGATTTCAATAGATCGTTGACTTGATGAATAAAAGTAATTAATTAGTTCGATAGGCGGTCTTAAATTACCAAAACTATCAAAATAATTAACTTTATTTTTACGTTTAATATAACATACCCAGTGAGTACCATGGCCATAACTATTATCTAAATTAACTATTCCGGTTTCATTTTGCCAAATTCCAGTGTGTAACGGTAATGTGTCAAGCATAAACACTCCTCTGAAATTAGGAATCTTTAATTGTTTAACATACAGTAGTAAATCTGGAATTGAAAGCGGACGTATAGGAATACTCTTTATTATTTTCGCCGTCGTTGTTTCGTTTTTCTTTTCTTTGTTTTTTTTTTAGACCTCCTCCTATTTTTTTATACGGTCTCAAATATAAACCTTTTCCACTTTTACCAGCAAAACGTTTCAAATAATTATAAACTGTATTGGACATAGTTTTTTTTTTCTTTTTTATTCCCCCACCAAATTTACTTTTAGCTTTCATTATGTTAGTTACTGACCACGCTGCAGCTTTCTCCCCGAACGATGCGTCACTTGATTTAACACGTTCCCAAGCTCTTTCAGCTAATTCCTTATCAGCCTTAGCGCGATTTATAGAATCTGAATACTTTGAATATATAATATCGTGTTGTTTACAAGCAGCGTCAAGCTTATTAATTCCTGGATCACCTCTTTGTAATCGTTTCGCTAAATTTGTACCGGGTCCACAATACTGATAACCGGGTAAATGAAGTTCAACAGGTAATAAATCAATTGACTTGTTTATAACATTTCCAAGAATATTACTCACCAGACCACCACCTTCTATCTTGTTTGGATACAGATGCATTTATGACGCTTCATATAAACTTTGTATTATATACACAATGCGAAATTCGTTTATAGTTTTAACAGGATTGTCTTTAGTGCACTCCTTATATAATTTGTATAATATTCTAACTAAGCTACTGTCAACTTTATAGTTTTCTAGATCTAATTTAAATGCATTCATAACTCTTATTAAAGTCTTTTGGTTTATAACGTCTGTATCATCTTTAGAATCAGCAACATTAGTCAATCTGCTTCCATTAAAATCTGTACTATTTTCCTCTTCACTTCGTGAATAATATATTTTATCATCTATATATTGTTTGCATTCATCTTTTGTATTATTTATACCTGTTAATAAAGTCTGTTTATTTATAGCGTCAAGCAAATTAATAGGATCTGCTACATTAATTAACCTTTTTTGCTTGAAATCACAACAATTAGTTTGTGTATTTTCATCAGGTAATTTATTATCAACATAAAGTTTATTGGCAGCATCAAATTTATAAACAGGTGGTGCGATATGAGCCACACGATTATTCTTGAATGAATACACTGGATTATTATCCACCTTAATTGGTATTCTATCAGCTAAATATGATTTAGTAGCATTTTCTAAATAATTTTTATTTACAGCATCACAAGGTTCGTCAGGATCGGCTAAATTAATAACTTTTTTCATCTTAACATCGTAACAATCGTCTGTATTTGTTAAAGTAATCGAATTTGTTCTCATATATTTTACATTTACGGCATCATCATCCAATTCAGGATCGCCCACATTACATAATCGTTTATTACTTATATTAAAATTTCCGTCGTCAGTTAATTTAAATCCTTCTCCAGGCGGTCCACGCTGAACGTTGGAACTAGCCACTAGATCACCACTATAGTGTCCGAATTTATCGACACTCATTTTGAAAATATCGCTTCAAACGTTGCTGCATCTTCTTTTATTATACCGGCCTCCTGTAGCTCTTCAATAATTGATAGTATTTCATTTTCATGACCCGAATGACCTGCACTTTGTGAAGCAATCAATAATTTTAATCTATCGCATAATTCATTTACATTATTCCAGTACACAAAAACTGGCTTACTGTTACTGAAATTTAACAAACCGCGACCTTCTGTATCACTATGCAATCGGCTACTTCTAACTTTTGATGTGGATGATTGTAAAAGCTTATTAATAATAGGCTTAATTATATTTTTATATTTGTAACTAGTACTGCTTTTAACTCTGTTTGTCTTTAAACTTAAATATGCCGCGGTTTCACTTATTATACGCGAATATTCGTCTAAATCTTCTTGAGAATATACATATGCATTGGGGTTTTTCATAAAAATAAGATCGTACAAACCAGGTGTACCTTTGTACATAACATTATTAATTGTAATAATATCACTTTCATCAGTCTTTAAGGGGTATTTACCTAACATTAAAATATTATTATCTCCAAAATATGGACCAAAAACGTGATCAATATCATGATTACTGTCATCAAAAAATTTACGCATATAATGTCTTATTAACGGACCTTTAAACCATATATCGATAAAAGGTTCAATTGATTGTCGTCCTTCTGATGTTGACATTAATTCATCAACCGTGGGTAAGGTTTCATACGTTATTTCTTCTTCACGCGGTAATGGTAACGGCGTTTCTACTGTTCGTTTGTTCGATATCGGGATGTTTTCGGCCTCTTCTGAAAACCTTTTGTTTTGTAAACGCGACTGAATATCGTCCATTTCAACATCTAATTGTTGTTCTTCTTTTTTAATCAATGATGAATTTGTTTTCTCTTGTACTAACTTTTGTAACGGAGTGATAATAGGTTTCAACGATTTTTCTGCAAACTGTTCTTCATCAATAACATTTTGTGTTAGAGTCTGATGTTTCTTTCGAATATTTTTTCTTATTTTTTTAATTTCATTAACGAGCTTCTCTTGCTTGTCAAGGGAACGTGACTTCTTCGATGACATATTGATAAGTAATAAAAAAAATTTCGATTACAAATTAGTAATATAGATATCAAAATCAAAACGATAACGACCGCCACAATTCATATCACTTTCTTTATCTATAACAAAAAAACCCTTTTTACGTCTTGTCCATGCTTTAGAACAAAGTTCTTTAAACATTTCAAATGTCATATCAGTATTAACATGATCTCTGTATATATGTTTTAAATTTAGTTCGTCTTGTTGAAAAATAATTATTAAATTCGCGTTATCAAAAATTAAGTGTTTCGGAATTCGAACATACGTTTGACATATATAAATAACATTATTATTTTTATGTCTACATATTGTAAAATGATTTCTTATATTATCTTGTTGTTCACATGCTACATCATCAAATATAATAACTGAATTTTGTTCAGTATCATCAGGATGAATGACTTGATCATTTTCTGAAAATTTATAGTATTGTATTGATGGTATACCTGATAAAACTGTTTCTAAAAATTTGTACTTTGACTGATACAACGATTTTGAAAAAACATAAACGTTCTCAAAACATAAACCATTAGGACTGAACAAAAGATTAAGCATTAGGTTTGTTTTACCTGTATTACTGGGCCCAATGATAAGAGACCTGACATTATTTGGTAACAACTCGCTATGGACTCTTTCTTTTTTCTCCATAGATTTATCAAAATTACAAATACGTATTTTTTTGTTTGCTGTACTATTTTCATGATTGAAAAAAAAAATAATTCAAATGATTTGGTTTTTATCAATCCAACTGTTATGCGACTTATCGTATCCTAACCACTGAACAAGTAATTTATTACCTTTACGTTTTAATATTTTTTCAATTAAAAATATATTGTCGTATTTTGTTTTACTAATTTCTTGTTCGTAAAATCCGCCATCTAATACGGTTCCTGTATCATCTTTTAAAATATATGTTCTAGGTACTGTTTGTTTAATATTATGAATTGTAAATATTTCATTTGTCCAATTTGGTAAATAACCCTTAGTAAAAATTTGTTTGTATTTACTAATTCTCACTCTATCCCCAACTTTATATTTTGCAGGTTTCTTATTAACAGGTATTCGTTTTTTATTTATTTGTGTTAATACCCTTTTCTCATTATTTATATTAACATCTTTAGGTTTCATACTTATAGTTCTATGTACAGTATTATTATATTTTTTCAATAACTGAGGAAGTACTTCGATCCATGTATACTTTCCACTGGTAGTAAACCACTTCCACATATGGTTTTTTAAAGTACGATTAAAACGTTCAATAATAGAGGCTTTTTTATCTTAATAAGTTGAATAATGATTTATATTATAATGATTAAATAATTGCTGAATCGGTAAATTGTAAAATTCTTTTCCTTTATCAGTTTGCAAATGTTTCATTTTGTTTACATGTAATATAGGTCTTAGAGCTTTTACAATGTCGTGTGAGGTTTTTGATTTTAACGGAACTGCAAATGCAAATTTACTAAAACAATTTATCACTGTTAGTATATATTTATAACCTTTATTCAACTTTGAAAAAGAAATCATTTCTACAAGGTCAGCTTGATACAAATCGTGAATACCTTTTAGTTCGACATTGCGTGTAGGAAAATTCCTTCTCGCTTGTTTATGTAATTCACTACTTATCGCCTGTCTGATGCTCATTATTCAAAGTACAACAATTAATTAAAAACTGTTTACATCTATGACCTTAGTTATCAGAGATTACTTTGTATAGTACGACAACTAAAAAGGTTATCGTTATCTTATATTCAGGTAAAGACGAGTTGCACGACCGTCTGTTTATATTTACATTTTTACTAGGTCAGTGTGTTTCAAGGTCATGGTTTACTATAAAATGACAATCATTACAAATAAAATGTAATATATTTAGGTAAAGACGACGCTAAAAAAAAGAAAAAAAAAAAAACACGTCAACGAACTCGGAATGTTTATGTGTACGCGGGGCGTGTCAACAAACGCCGTCTGTTTATATTTACATTTTTGTTACTAGGTCAGTATGTTTCAAGGTCACGGTTTACTATAGAATAACACAATCGTTAAAGACACGATCACGATTACAAAATAAAAATGTAATATATTTAGGTAAAGACGGACGGACGCCACGCTGTCTACACTGTAAAAAGGAGAAAAAAACACGTCAACGAACTCGGAATGTCTATTGTGTACGCGGGGCGGGGGCGTGTCAACAAACGCCGTCTGTTTATATTTACATTTTATACTGTTTATATTTACATTTTTTACGAATGTTTATGTGTACGCGGCGTCGCGCGCGTCTGTTTATATTTACATTTTTTACTGTTTATATTTACATTTTTTACTAAGTCAGCGGGGGGGGGAGAGCGAGTGTCCTAGCGCATACATGTATTGTGTCCCAGCGCATACATGCCTGTTTTTTTGTCCTAGCGCATACATACATAGTGGGGTATTGTGTCCCAGCGCATACATGCCTGTTTTTTTTGTCCTGGCGCATACATACATAGTGGGTATTGTGTCCCAGCGCATACATAGCTGTTTTTTGAGTCCCAGCGCATACATACATATACTACTATGTAGTAGTATATGTATGTATGCGCTGGGACTCAAAAAACAGCCATGTATGCGCTGGGACACAATACCCACTATGTATGTATGCGCCAGGACAAAAAAAACAGTCATGTATGCGCTGGGACACAATACCCCACTATGTATGTATGCGCTAGGACAAAAAAAACAGGCATGTATGCGCTGGGACACAATACATGTATGCGCTAGGACACTCGCTATTGTCTCTCCCCCCCCCCCTAGTAAAAAATGTAAATATAAACATAAACAGTAAAAAATGTAAATATAAACAGACGCGCGCGACGCCGCGTACACATAAACATTCCTAAAAAATGTAAATATAAACAGTATAAAATGTAAATATAAACAGACGGCGTTTGTTGATACGCCCCCGCCCCGCGTACACAATAGACATTCCGAGTTCGTTGACGTGTTTTTTTTCTCCTTTTTACAGTGTAGACAGACAAAAAAAACAGGCATGTATGCGCTGGGACACAATACCCCACTATGTATGTATGCGCTAGGACAAAAAAAACAGGCATGTATGCGCTGGGACACAATACATGTATGCGCTAGGACACTCGCTATTGTCTCCCCCCCTTTTAGTAAAAAATGTAAATATAAACAGTAAAAAATGTAAATATAAACAGACGCGCGCGACGCCGCGTACACATAAACATTCCTAAAAAATGTAAATATAAACAGTATAAAATGTAAATATAAACAGACGGCGACGGCGTTTGTTGACACGCCCCCGCCCCGCGTACACAATAGACATTCCGAGTTCGTTGACGTGTTTTTTTTCTCCTTTTTACAGTGTAGACAGCGTGGTGGCGTCCGTCCGTCTTTACCTAAATATATTACATTTTTATTTTGTAATCGTGATCGTGTCTTTAACGATTGTGTTATTCTATAGTAAACCGTGACCTTGAAACACACTGACCTAGTAACAAAAATGTAAATATAAACACGCTGACCTAGTAAAAAATGTAAATATAAACAGACGGCGTTTGTTGACACGCCGCGTACACATAAACATTCCGAGTTCGTTGACGTGTTTTTTTTTCCTTTTTTAGCGTCGTCTTTACCTAAATATATTAAATTTTATATGTAACGATTGTCTTGGTATACAGATAAGAGAAGAGCGTCGTCTATACCCTAAATATATTAAATTTTATATGTAACGATTGTCTTGGTATACAGATAAGATATGAATTAGCTTAGTCGGTAACGTGCAACTGTATTATTCTAATAATAGATTATATGTAAGGTAAGTATCAATTGTTCAATCCCTAGTTAATTCATACTTTTTTTTTTTTTAAATATATTTATTCATTATTTTTATACTTTTTTATTTTCACGTTTTAACATGAATTTGTTTTTAGATATGTTAACCGATAATAACGTTTATATAATACACGTTTGCAGTTGGTTTATTAGTGTTCCAACGTGAATTCTGAAAGTAACATCCTAGTTAATAACATGTCGGTAGTTAAAAATTTACTATATATAGTAATTGTTCAAATATTACTAATAAATTCTTTAGCCGATAATACAACACAGATTGAAGTGGATAAAGTTAAGCAATATTTATATGAATATGGTTATCTTCAAACAGATGATGAATCTTCGTTGCAAGCGGTAAATGAATCAGATATTACTAATGCGTTACTTATATTTCAAGAATACTATAAATTACCTACTGATGGTAAATTAAATAATGAAACTATAAATTTAATGTTAAAACCTAGATGCGGTAATAGTGATATTATTTTTGATTATCGAGTATCCAGTTTTAAATGGAACAAGCCTGAAGTAACATGGCATTATTATTTAGCGAATCAAGAGGTGTTAGAATTGACTAAACAAGCTTTTGCAGTATGGGAGGAAAAGTCTGGTATACGTTTTAAACATGATAGAGTAAATACAGATATTTTAATTTCTAATAAACGATTGAAACATATGATGCAAAAAGAATCGTGGCAATGTACGAGAACGTTTGACGGTAAAGGTGGAACATTAGCACATGCATATTTTCCTGATTATAATAATTCAAGGCGAGAAATTCATATTGATGAAGACGAAAAGTGGTCATATTCGACTGATAACGTTGTTCCTCTTGGCCACACAAGTTTGTATGCAACGTTAATACATGAAATCGGTCATGTTATAGGTTTATCACCTTCAGATGTATCAGATTCTGTAATGTATGCTTATTACAACGGTAAAATAGAGTTAGGTGATGATGATGTTTTAGCCATTCAAAATTTATATGGTAAGGCAGATAACACTTCTATAATATCTTTCATACCGGAGTCACCATCTTCTTCGGTACCAAAAATACAAAACGAGCATCCTATAGATACAAATAAAATCGATCTTTGTAATTTTAAAAATATTAATTTATTTTTAATTGCTGATAAACGATTATATATATTATATAAAAAATGGTTGTGGATAATAAATCCGGCAGAAATGATATATACCAAACCGCTCATAATAGAACATTGGTTAACGTTTCTTCCAAAGAACTTCACAAAAATTATAGCTGTATATCAACGACCATCTGGTGAGATAGTTATGTATATAGATTCTTTGGTATTCATGTTCGATTTAATGAGTCTTAAATTAAGTCATGGTTATCCAAAGCATATCCAATCTTTATTTAACATACAACCGGATAATTTACATGCGGTATTCAACAGTTATACAGGTAAAACTTATATATTTCATGATGATAATTATTATAGAGAAGTCAATGAGTGTACGTTCACTACTAAATCATGGGGTTATATATCTGAAACATTTCCTGGAATACCGCCTAAAATCGATTCATCATTTAGATTTTCTGATGGTAATTTATACTTTTTTAAGAACAATACTGTGTATGTCTTTAATGAATTTACGGGTGAGTTAGTTAGAACAGAAAAAAATAATCTATCGATATTCGGATTGAAATGTGTAAATGATGATGTACTATACAAATTAAAAGAATTAATATTACAATTGATAATTCAAAAGAAAGACCAATCGATATCAAATAATAATCGATAGTAATGTTGATGAACAAGAATAAAAGTTCAGTTTCCAAGAGCATAATGATTTGAACGTATAGTTGTGAAGAATACGTGAAGCGGTTAACATGGAGAAAGGAAATATTCATGCTTTCAATTGGTGTATATATTGCATAGAATCTACTGATTCAACGTTTAATGAAATATATTATTTTGTAAATAATGAATTTTCTGAAGCAAATGTTACTATAATTGAAAATGAACAAATTATCAAGATACAATCCCCAACGATTTGCTTCTATGACGATATATTACAAAGGTTAGAAAAATATCGAAACCAATTAATAATCGATATTGATTTTGAAGAAGAATACAAAACTCTCCGTTGGAAGTAGTTAGTTAGTAGAGGCTCAACAAGTTGGATGCAATGTCAAAAATGGCGAAGTTGTGCGAAAAATTGAACCCCTGTAAGTTATTACAAGACTTTTTTGAAGAAGCAGGATTTATTTTTAATGGTGATTTAGACAGTATTGTGTGTCGTGAGTGTGGATTCAATTTATGCACAAACTTTTTAATTCAGAATGTAAAATGGTATGTTATATATATGATAAATATAATAATTATGCACTATACAGTATATTATTACATATTGATGATATAATGAATGCGAAAAAATGTATATCAGAAACTGAAGAAATTATGAAGTTAACATTTTGCTGTTGGCCTAAACGTTTACCACGAGTTGATAATTTAGTATCGGCAGGTTTTTTGTATACTGGAGTGGACGATGATTTAATGTGCATAGACTGTAAAGTTATACTTCACGATTGGCAAGACACAGACGATCCATGGTTTGAACACGCTAAGGCATCTCCAAATTGTTTACTTGTTAAATTACACGGAGTCATAAAAGATGGTTTCATTAAGTGACAAAAGTGGAAAATGTATTGAAGACTTTTTTAAAAATCAAAGATTTGTTGATGATTCGGATAATATTGTTTGTTCTAAATGCGGTTTTAAAACTATATGTTTTAATACTATTACGCATATAAAAGATGGTTTCATTAAGTGACAAAAGTGGAAAATGTATTGAAGACTTTTTTAAAAATCAAAGATTTGTTGATGATTCGGATAATATTGTTTGTTCTAAATGCGGTTTTAAAACTATATGTTTTAATACTATTACACATATTCAATTTATGCACAAACTTTTGTATCCGACATGTAAAACTGTACGTTATATATCTTATAAATATGAAGACTATATCAGATCAAAAAAGTGTGTTGCTAATTTTGTTAATATATTAAAGTGAAAATAAAATTTATAAAAAACAGAGTTGATGTGTTTTTGTTAGATATTTGTTTAACCTTATTACATTTTATATGTAACGATTGTCATTCTATAGTAAACAATTATACGTAAGGTAGGAGTTGGTTTATTAGTGTTCCAACGTGAATTCTGAAAATAACATCTTAGTTAAATATGTCGGTAGTTAAAAAATTTTACTAACGAAACCGTCATTGATAAAGAGTACAGCAGATAATCCCACTGAACCTTTTTAATCAATGTAAACATGACCTCAAGATTAACACTGACCTATTAAAAACATATAAACATATACAGACGGCGTTTTTCTTGTTGACACGTATACGTTCTTGTGATAACGTTGTAATCAACGTGAACATGACCCTCGAATACACTGATCTATAGCGTCGTCTTAAAAAATACTCCATTTTTGATAGTTCAGTCAAAATGAAGAATTTAACACTGCAAGATGTCTTATTTCATCCTATGTTTGATAGATTCGTCATGAATAAAACAAAAGTAGAGATTGAATTTATGCGAGATATATTGTTGGTACTTCTAAAGTGTCGTAAAGTGTTGGAATTTTATAATTCAGACGGACTGAAAGAGATTACACCGGAGCGTAGAGGACAAAGCGGTGAGGCGTTTATACATTTTCTTGAATGTCCATGGGCACATGAATCTACTGTGGATGGGCCGGATACATGTGTTTGTTGTTATATATCTACACATTGTGGTGATATCATTAAGCTTCTCGATGAACGATTCAAGTGACTTTTATATAACGGTAAGTACTCCAAGACACTATTGTACATTACAATTTTTGTGTAATTAAATATATAGAATGTATAAAAAATAAAAATATGTAATTACCTGTGTGTGTATGTCTCTCTTTCGCATAAAAAATCTTGAAATAAGGTATTTTCAAAAGTTTTGTGTACACATACAAATCGCTATCGGGCGATGTACGTGCTGCTCACACACACACACACACACATTGATGAAATTAGAAAGTTTATATTTATTCGACAAATATTAACGTCCTCTCTCTCGCTCGCAGACGTCGAAATAATAATAATATTTTTAATAAAACAATTATCAGTTTAAATAATAATTTTCATGATTGTAAGATACAATCTGCAAATTATTCAGCTTCGTTAATAGAAACGTTATTAGTTTTTTCGAAACGAGAAATTTGGTTTAAAGGTGTAGGAAAGTCTATATGTCTAAAATCAAACTTATTTTCTAAAACAAAATAACGAAAATTAACACGTTCAATGTGAGGTCCAGTTACATAACGAGAGAGGATTGCCCATTTAAAACAATAATTATCTTTATTTTTAGGATTTATTATACATTTTTTAATTTGTAAAAATTTTGGAAGTTCAATATATGAAGCTCCTCTTAATGGTTTAAATCGATTTATACGTAATAAAATTCCGTCTATACGGTGAAGACTCCATCCGGAACCTTTACCCATATATACGTCTTCATCATAACAAATTTCTTTAATCGCATTGTTAACTATTATGTTAACATTATCGTTTTCTATAATCGGAATATTTTTTGTTTTAAAGGCTCTGTCTTGTGTTTCATTAATAACGGGTTTTATATATGTACATTCAACTATAATGTTAAATTTTACCGGACCAAACATTGAAATAATATTACTTAAAATTGTAACTATATTTATTTTAATATAAACTAACAGCAAGCAAATATCCTTATAATTATTACTTGTATTTTTGTAAAAATATGTTTTTAAATTACCTTTAAAGGCATTCTCTATCTCAATAAAGCTATTGGATTCTACAATTTGTTGTAATCTAATAGATTTTAATCTAAAATTTGGTATTGATGATGAAGATGATGATGATGATGATGATGATGATGATGGTAGAGATGATAGTGGTGTTGACCGTGTTTGTCTGTGTTTACGGGCGAATACTTTCCGCAATATCTTTGATTTTAATCTAAAATTTGGTATTGATGATGAAGACGATGATGATGATGCTGGAGATGATAGTGATGTTGACCATGTTTGTCTGTGTAAGCCACCCAAATCTGAAACATGTGATGGACCAGGTTGTGGATCGTTTTCGTTATTAAAATCTTGATGTCTGCTGTGCGATGAACCAGGTAACTGACCCCAATTTGGTACACGCGATGGATCGGGTTGTGTTGAAGGTATTCGTTCGTATGATGATGAATTATCTATCATCTGTTCTTGTTCGACAGCATTTCTTATAATTTGTCGTTTTTTAAACGGTAGATTTTTATCCATAATCTGTAGGAATATATTTAAAACAAAAAATATTCATATCAGTTCCATATTTATAAAAAATAATTGTTCAATATTTTTTTGTTGGCGTGTTCTTTTTGTATGGAATATGTATTTGTTATAAACGAATAATATTCTTAGTAATTTTACTAATGTAAATTACAATAGAAAGAGAGGTTATCTATGATTATACTTAAAATTTTGTACAAAAAATATTCATATCAGTTCCATATTTATAAAAAATAATTGTTCATATATTTTTTTGTTAACGTGTTCTTTTTGAATAATTGTTCATATATTTTTTTGTTAGCGTGTTCTTTTTGTGTGGAATATGTATTTGTTATAAAACGAATAATATTCTTAGTTATTTTACTAATGTAAATTACAATAAAAAGATAGGTTATCTATGATTATACTTACATTTTTGTAAAAATCCAATGTATTGAGACCTATGCTGGCTAAAAACCAATCTATTGCTATAAATTGTTTTTTATTGTATGGCTATTTATACTGTCAACCGACCGATAACAGGAAAACAGTAAACAATGTATTTTGAACCAATACCGTGCTGTTGTTTAAATTTTTTTTAAACTGTTGTCAATAAAATGCGCTGTGACTGATACTGAATAATCGGTAATTATTTAACCTCTTGATCTCGTATTTTTTTGTTGTTGTCGGTAAACAAATTATTTACTTGATCTTTTAATCTTCTACTTACGCGTATTGAGAAGGTGTGAAACTGATAATGTATTTTCTGTGTATATAAACCGATTGAAAATTGTGGTTAAATTTTTTTAAAACTGTTGTCAATAAAATGCGATGTGACTGATAATGAATAATCAGTAATAATTACTTGACCTCTTGATCTCGTATTTTTGTTGTTGTCGGTAAACAAGTTATTTACTTGACCTTTTAATCTTCTACTTACACGTATTGAGAAGGTGTGAAACTGATAATGCATTTTCTGTGTATATAAGCCGATTGAAAATTGTGATTCAGCATCCAGAAACATACCAGCTACTACAGTCTGCGATCGTCATTAAGGTAATATTATTATTTTTATTTTTTGTTATGTTCTACACAAGAACATGTACAGTAATTCTTGGTTACCTGTAAAATATGTGTTTTTCCTATGTTATTTTTAAATATATTATTATAAAAGTATACAAAAAAATTAATTTGTCTTTGTTATAAGTGTTAACTAGCCTATATTATTTTTATATAATGTGTTCTATACGTTTATCTATTAATTTTATTTTTTTATCTAAGTTATTAAAGGTTCCATTTTAGTATTTAAAATATATTTTCTATTTTTTCTGTTTTACAAAATTAGTAATTTAAAGAAAATTTATTTTTGTATGTTATAGATTTTGATAATTTAAAATCTTATCATTGTAATGGATGCTCAGCATGAAGAAGGTCTTTTATTTAATTTGTGTTTGTTTAGTTTAACATATATAAATAATATGTATAACAATTCTTAGTTACCAGTTATAAATTAGTAATGTAATGAAAAATTATTTTTTGTATGTTATAGATTTTGACAATTTAAAATCTTATCATTGTAATGGATGCTCAGCATGAAGGAGGTCTTTTATTTAATTTGTCTTTGTTATAAATAATATGTATAACAATTCTTAGTTACCAGTTATAAATTAGTAATGTAACGAAAAATTATTTTTGTATGTTATAGATTTTGACAACTTAAATCTTAAATCATTGTAATGGATGCACAACATGAAGGAGGTCTTCATCATGAAGAATGTTTGTCGTTAGAAGACATTTTAAAATTAATTTATTATCTGGGTCTATCTTCCTACGGTCAGTGGGAAGATATGATGAAAAAAATTCAACCAGACATTATCTCAATAGATAATGTTAATGTATTTTCTCTATATATTCAATTACGAGATGTAACCAAAAAAATAAAAGTTGCTCTCGAAACTACAATTGTTAATTCGCAAAAAGACTTAATGTTTTTAAATGATTATTTATTTGATATTGAAGAAATATATAACTATTTGAATACAAATATTGTACATTTTAAAGAAAAAAATATATTAAGAACAACCTTTTCTATAATCAATTCTATTATAAAAAATAAAATGATGTATAGATTTGAAGATGAAGAAGAAGAAGATCCGATGAACATTGACATTGTTAATAATGACGATGATGATGACGATGGTGATGTTGATTTTAAAAGATTATTTAAATCAGTAAAACGTTATACATCTAAAAACGAAAAAACTGATGAATTATATGATCAGTACATTTCTTTTAAAAAAGATGATTCAACTAAAACTTTAACAACACCCGGAGAAAAGGGTCGTTACTTAATAAAAATTGATATAACTGATGTTAACGATTTAAAAGGAATAAATAAGAAAGACAGATGGACTAAAGCTGCCTATAGAAGTCAATTTTTATTGCAAAGTAAAGATTCCACTTATATGCAATTGCATAAAATTGTATTGTCAAAATCAAGCGAATTGGCTAAGATAAAAAATATTAAAAAACAAACTTATAAAAACTAATCTTAATGTTTTTGGTTAAGATCAAAAAATAAAAAATATTTTCAAATTTTTGTTGTATGTATTTTGTTGGTATTCACTTTGTATTTGTTGTAGTATGTAATCTATACACAATTACAACAATGTTTTGTATGTAAATTAATAAAAAATAAAAAATATTAAAAAACAAACTTATAAAAACTAATCTTAATGTTTTTGGTTAAGATCAAAAAATAAAAAACATTTTCAAATTTTTGTTGTATGTATTTTGTTGGTATTCACTTTGTATTTGTTGTAGTATGTAATCTATACACAATTACAACAATGTTTTGTATGTAAATTAATAAAAAAAGTATGTATGTTTTTTAGTATGTAACTAAATGTATTATTTATGAATGGTATGTATGTATGTATGTATGTATGTATGTATGTATGTATGTATGTATGTATGTATGTATGTATGTATTGCTGGTATAAAAAAAGTATGTATGTTTTTTAGTATGTAACTAAATGTATTATTTATGAATGGTATGTATTTTATGTATGTATGCATGTATGTATGTATGTATGTTGTATAGAATGGTAAACTGTAAAAATTATAATTGTAATATAGACTATATGTTTTGAATATATGTTTTTTAGTATTAATAAATCAAAAAATCAAAATGTTTTAAAATTTTTATTTTTTTTTAAAAAAAACCTTTATTTTACATATAATTACAATAAAAAGTTAAGTAATCATACAGTCCCAACAATTTATTCTTTTAGTGTCTTCATCATGTTCATCACACAAACAGTTCCAATATTGAATTATCCATTTAGTAATATAAAACACGTTACTTAATGCACAGTTTGTTGAAGAGTGATCATACGGACAACGTATACTATTTAAAGACTGCTTCTTCAAGACGCTTAGAGACGGACACTTGAGTGATTCAATATCCACTATTTTTACATGACAGTTCAATTCTTTTTGTAAAGCTATTTTTTTTTCACGTCCTTTTACATAAATGCACTTTCCATATATATATGAATTTAATATTACTGGAAGTTCACTATATTCTGTTAATCCACAATTCCAACTAAGTCCCAGATAATTATTGTTAATCCAGTCATTAACTTTTTTTTTCTTTTCTGATAGATGTCTGTAATCGAATGGAGGTAAGAATAAGTATTGATTACAAACATCAGCGAATTTAGTGTTTACTATAGGTTGCACGCACAGTTCTTTAATAATATAATTATTTCCATCATCGCGAAAACTTTGAAAGTCGATAACATATTCCATTGCGTGCAACAGCAGAACTGATATCAGTTTTATCAGCGTAGTAATGTCAAGTTCTCAGTACGCACGCGTAAATAGGAGATCAAAAGATCAACTACGTTAATACAAATTATACAGTTAAGCAATCATACAGTCCCAATATTTTTGTCTTTCAATTTCTTGTTCCAGTATTCGATAATCCACTTAGTTAAATTATGTACATTATTTAAAGCACAATAATATGAATTATGTTTGAAAGGACAGTGAATAGAATATGAAGACTGTTGTTTTAACACTTTTAAGGATGGACAATCGAGTGTTTCCATATCTAATATTTTTACATAACAATTAAATTCTTTTTCTAATGCTACTTTTTTTTCTGATCCTTTAACATAAATACATTTACCGTTTATATATTTATTTAATATAAACTGTAGATCATTATAATCTTGAAGACCGCACTTCCAGCTAAGTCCAAGACACTTGTTTTCAATCCATTTATTAACGTTTTTTTTCTTCTCTGACAAATGTTTGTAACTAAATGGTGGTAAAAACAAATACTGATCACTAGCACCAGAAAATTTGTTATCTTGTATACACTGAATACAAAGTTCTTTAAAAATGAAATTGTTTCCATCATCGCGAAAACCTTGAAAATCGATAACGTATTCCATTGCGTGCAACAGGAGACCTGATACACTTTTTATCTACGTAATTATATTTTAAATACTTTTCTTACAGTACCAGATAAAGGCGTATATTGCATAATTGTATCGTAAAAAATGAGACAGTAGATAGTAGTTTTTTCCGGTATGTCTGTTGACGTCTCAATATCCAGACGGATGTCTATTGAACCAGTTTTTAATGATTCATTTTGTTTTGAACAATCAATTACACAAAAAGGTGTATACGTTAGAAAGTTTGAACGGTTTATCATTGGCGCATTTTCACTTTTGTAATAATACGAGGACTGAAATATTGAATAATACTCATGTAGAATCGACGTTTCACCATTAAAATTATCATACGGATAGTATTCTGAATTTAAATATAACTTTACATTATAAAATGAAGCAAGATCAAAATGTGCTGGGTTTTTGTGTCCATTATTTTTTCTGTCAGTCTGAAAACCTACAATAACGTAACGAGGTTTATCTGATTGTGATGACGTTTTAACAGTCCAAGTAAGTTTGTTTGCTTTTGGCACAGACGGATACTCGTAAAGTTCCCATTTTCGAAACGGCATTAATAAAGGTCGATCAATTTGTATTATCTTCAGTAAATCTACCTTTACTACGTCATTAACATAAACATACGGAATTCTCCATGATACATATTTTATTTTTAATTTGTATGTGTTTACTGATTCAGGTAAAATTATTGCATTATTATCAGTGGACGCTCTAATTAAAACTAATTCTTGCTTTATATTTAACAAAATCTTTTTAAAATCTTCAGCAAATCCGAACAACCTTTTTAATGGGATACAGAAGCTAATATCTTTCGATGATGGTGCCATATGACTTATTAAATCTGAAGCCCATCCACTATTTTCTAAAGTGTTAATTTCATGTGGTTTAATTGTTAACATATTTTTAATTTTTGATGTTATTCCAACATTTTTAACTCTATCGATTTCTGATCCATTTATTTCGTATCTAATTTCATCAAACAAAAATGCTAAAGCATTTGAACATAGTTTTAAAGTTTGATCATGTATACCGTTATTATTAGTGTATTCTATTTTTATATGAAGGTAACTTTCACACGGTAATGTGTACACATCTTGTTGATTAATTGGAATTCTAATTTCGTCATTATTATTGAATGTAGTAGAAGTGTACGGTAGATGAGTGTGATAAGCTAATCCTACTATCGAGTCATCTGTATACACAAGATCCTCTATAATGTTTAGAATGCTAGCGTTTACGTTTTGAATATTAAGATTCATTTTTTGTTTAAATAATCCTTTATTACTGTTAATCCCAATGACTGTAGAAATTTCAGGTTTTGTGGTGTTAACCGGTCGATATTCATATATTTACTACTTATAATTGGCTTATTTGCAGTTGTTTTATTGATTCCGTAATAAAAAATAAGACCCATTATTATTGTTTTCTCAAATACAAACGTAACGTTATTATTTCGTTTCGAAAATTAATCAATCTTCCTTGTTGATCTTCTAGTCTTACTACAATAGTATGTATCCTAGATGTGTTTACTGGTAAATATATCACGTTAGTCGGTTTTTCAACAATTTTAAAACCTGGCGGAACACTAGGATAGAATTCGTGTATTATGTGATCTGGAATTCCGTTGTTAAACGAACCATTAATTAAATTAGTAATCAATCGGATGCTCTCTACTCGAACAATACTTATCGGTAAGGTTGAACTGTACCATTTATTTCGATTTATTATGCATGTTTCAAATCCTAATATGGTTGCTAACGAATCGGGTTTACTAAAATCAATTTGAACGTTAGAATAAATTTCACTTTTTAATGTATTATTATTCGCCTTTATAATTATTTTTACATTTTCATCATGTTGAATTAAGTAATCGTTTATAAACGTTGCGATATCTGAAATTTCATAAGAACCAGTAGGCAATACTATTTTCTTATCACTACCAACAATATAATACATTGTTAATTCCTTCCTCTATATTGGGTATTGAATGATATGTCATAAAGTCAATTAATCCTAGTTCCCA
Source organism: Magicicada septendecula (assembly GCA_034769895.1). Lineage (NCBI taxonomy): Eukaryota > Metazoa > Arthropoda > Insecta > Hemiptera > Cicadidae > Magicicada > Magicicada septendecula. The sequence continues at coordinate 430,144,382 of CM068369.1, read as the reverse complement.
TTTTTCATCACTTAACTCGATAGGTGGAAAAATATCACATGTTAATACGGATCCTTTACCGCTTAGACAAAACATTATTGCTGAGAAACTGTAAACACAAATGACCGCAGTTGACTGCATCCATATTTTGTCTTCGTGTATAATTATAAACGATTTCAATAGATCGTTGACTTGATGAATAAAAGTAATTAATTAGTTCGATAGGCGGTCTTAAATTACCAAAACTATCAAAATAATTAACTTTATTTTTACGTTTAATATAACATACCCAGTGAGTACCATGGCCATAACTATTATCTAAATTAACTATTCCGGTTTCATTTTGCCAAATTCCAGTGTGTAACGGTAATGTGTCAAGCATAAACACTCCTCTGAAATTAGGAATCTTTAATTGTTTAACATACAGTAGTAAATCTGGAATTGAAAGCGGACGTATAGGAATACTCTTTATTATTTTCGCCGTCGTTGTTTCGTTTTTCTTTTCTTTGTTTTTTTTTTTAGACCTCCTCCTATTTTTTTATACGGTCTCAAATATAAACCTTTTCCACTTTTACCAGCAAAACGTTTCAAATAATTATAAACTGTATTGGACAGAGTTTTTTTTTTCTTTTTTATTCCCCCACCAAATTTACTTTTAGCTTTCATTATGTTAGTTACTGACCACGCTGCAGCTTTCTCCCCGAACGATGCGTCACTTGATTTAACACGTTCCCAAGCTCTTTCAGCTAATTCCTTATCAGCCTTAGCGCGATTTATAGAATCTGAATACTTTGAATATATAATATCGTGTTGTTTACAAGCAGCGTCAAGCTTATTAATTCCTGGATCACCTCTTTGTAATCGTTTCGCTAAATTTGTACCGGGTCCACAATACTGATAACCGGGTAAATGAAGTTCAACAGGTAATAAATCAATTGACTTGTTTATAACATTTCCAAGAATATTACTCACCAGACCACCACCTTCTATCTTGTTTGGATACAGATGCATTTATGACGCTTCATATAAACTTTGTATTATATATACAATGCGAAATTCGTTTATAGTTTTAACAGGATTGTCTTTAGTGCACTCCTTATATAATTTGTATAATATTCTAACTAAGCTACTGTCAACTTTATAGTTTTCTAGATCTAATTTAAATGCATTCATAACTCTTATTAAAGTCTTTTGGTTTATAACGTCTGTATCATCTTTAGAATCAGCAACATTAGTCAATCTGCTTCCATTAAAATCTGTACTATTTTCCTCTTCACTTCGTGAATAATATATTTTATCATCTATATATTGTTTGCATTCATCTTTTGTATTATTTATACCTGTTAATAAAGTCTGTTTATTTATAGCGTCAAGCAAATTAATAGGATCTGCTACATTAATTAACCTTTTTTGCTTGAAATCACAACAATTAGTTTGTGTATTTTCATCAGGTAATTTATTATCAACATAAAGTTTATTGGCAGCATCAAATTTATAAACAGGTGGTGCGATATGAGCCACACGATTATTCTTGAATGAATACACTGGATTATTATCCACCTTAATTGGTATTCTATCAGCTAAATATGATTTAGTAGCATTTTCTAAATAATTTTTATTTACAGCATCACAAGGTTCGTCAGGATCGGCTAAATTAATAACTTTTTTCATCTTAACATCGTAACAATCGTCTGTATTTGTTAAAGTAATCGAATTTGTTCTCATATATTTTACATTTACGGCATCATCATCCAATTCAGGATCGCCCACATTACATAATCGTTTATTACTTATATTAAAATTTCCGTCGTCAGTTAATTTAAATCCTTCTCCAGGCGGTCCACGCTGAACGTTGGAACTAGCCACTAGATCACCACTATAGTGTCCGAATTTATCGACACTCATTTTGAAAATATCGCTTCAAACGTTGCTGCATCTTCTTTTATTATACCGGCCTCCTGTAGCTCTTCAATAATTGATAATATTTCATTTTCATGACCCGAATGACCTGCACTTTGTGAAGCAATCAATAATTTTAATCTATCGCATAATTCATTTACATTATTCCAGTACACAAAAACTGGCTTACTGTTACTGAAATTTAACAAACCGCGACCTTCTGTATCACTATGCAATCGGCTACTTCTAACTTTTGATGTGGATGATTGTAAAAGCTTATTAATAATAGGCTTAATTATATTTTTATATTTGTAACTAGTACTGCTTTTAACTCTGTTTGTCTTTAAACTTAAATATGCCGCGGTTTCACTTATTATACGCGAATATTCGTCTAAATCTTCTTGAGAATATACATATGCATTGGGGTTTTTCATAAAAATAAGATCGTACAAACCAGGTGTACCTTTGTACATAACATTATTAATTGTAATAATATCACTTTCATCAGTCTTTAAGGGGTATTTACCTAACATTAAAATATTATTATCTCCAAAATATGGACCAAAAACGTGATCAATATCATGATTACTGTCATCAAAAAATTTACGCATATAATGTCTTATTAACGGACCTTTAAACCATATATCGATAAAAGGTTCAATTGATTGTCGTCCTTCTGATGTTGACATTAATTCATCAACCGTGGGTAAGGTTTCATACGTTATTTCTTCTTCACGCGGTAATGGTAACGGCGTTTCTACTGTTCGTTTGTTCGATATCGGGATGTTTTCGGCCTCTTCTGAAAACCTTTTGTTTTGTAAACGCGACTGAATATCGTCCATTTCAACATCTAATTGTTGTTCTTCTTTTTTAATCAATGATGAATTTGTTTTCTCTTGTACTAACTTTTGTAACGGAGTGATAATAGGTTTCAACGATTTTTCTGCAAACTGTTCTTCATCAATAACATTTTGTGTTAGAGTCTGATGTTTCTTTCGAATATTTTTTCTTATTTTTTTAATTTCATTAACGAGCTTCTCTTGCTTGTCAAGGGAACGTGACTTCTTCGATGACATATTGATAAGTAATAAAAAAAATTTCGATTACAAATTAGTAATATAGATATCAAAATCAAAACGATAACGACCGCCACAATTCATATCACTTTCTTTATCTATAACAAAAAAACCCTTTTTACGTCTTGTCCATGCTTTAGAACAAAGTTCTTTAAACATTTCAAATGTCATATCAGTATTAACATGATCTCTGTATATATGTTTTAAATTTAGTTCGTCTTGTTGAAAAATAATTATTAAATTCGCGTTATCACGAATTAAGTGTTTCGGAATTCGAACATACGTTTGACATATATAAATAACATTATTATTTTTATGTCTACATATTGTAAAATGATTTCTTATATTATCTTGTTGTTCACATGCTACATCATCAAATATAATAACTGAATTTTGTTCAGTATCATCAGGATGAATGACTTGATCATTTTCTGAAAATTTATAGTATTGTATTGATGGTATACCTGATAAAACTGTTTCTAAAAATTTGTACTTTGACTGATACAACGATTTTGAAAAAACATAAACGTTCTCAAAACATAAACCATTAGGACTGAACAAAAGATTAAGCATTAGGTTTGTTTTACCTGTATTACTGGGCCCAATGATAAGAGACCTGACATTATTTGGTAACAACTCGCTATGGACTCTTTCTTTTTTCTCCATAGATTTATCAAAATTACAAATACGTATTTTTTTTGTTTGCTGTACTATTTTCATGATTGAAAAAAAAAAAATTCAAATGATTTGGTTTTTATCAATCCAACTGTTATGCGACTTATCGTATCCTAACCACTGAACAAGTAATTTATTACCTTTACGTTTTAATATTTTTTCAATTAAAAATATATTGTCGTATTTTGTTTTACTAATTTCTTGTTCGTAAAATCCGCCATCTAATACGGTTCCTGTATCATCTTTTAAAATATATGTTCTAGGTACTGTTTGTTTAATATTATGAATTGTAAATATTTCATTTGTCCAATTTGGTAAATAACCCTTAGTAAAAATTTGTTTGTATTTACTAATTCTCACTCTATCCCCAACTTTATATTTTGCAGGTTTCTTATTAACAGGTATTCGTTTTTTATTTATTTGTGTTAATACCCTTTTCTCATTATTTATATTAACATCTTTAGGTTTCATACTTATAGTTCTATGTACAGTATTATTATATTTTTTCAATAACTGAGGAAGTACTTCGATCCATGTATACTTTCCACTGGTAGTAAACCACTTCCACATATGGTTTTTTAAAGTACGATTAAAACGTTCAATAATAAAGGCTTTTTTATCTGAATAAGTTGAATAATGATTTATATTATAATGATTAAATAATTGCTGAATCGGTAAATTGTAAAATTCTTTTCCTTTATCAGTTTGCAAATGTTTCATTTTGTTTACATGTAATATAGGTCTTAGAGCTTTTACAATGTCGTGTGAGGTTTTTGATTTTAACGGAACTGCAAATGCAAATTTACTAAAACAATTTATCACTGTTAGTATATATTTATAACCTTTATTCAACTTTGAAAAAGAAATCATTTCTACAAGGTCAGCTTGATACAAATCGTGAATACCTTTTAGTTCGACATTGCGTGTAGGAAAATTCCTTCTCGCTTGTTTATGTAATTCACTACTTATCGCCTGTCTGATGCTCATTATTCAAAGTACAACAATTAATTAAAAACTGTTTACATCTATGACCTTAGTTATCAGAGATTACTTTGTATAGTACGACAACTAAAAAGGTTATCGGTATCTTATATTTAGGTAAAGACGAGTTGCACGACCGTCTGTTTATATTTACATTTTTACTAGGTCAGTGTGTTTCAAGGTCATGGTTTACTATAGAATGACAATCATTACAAATAAAATGTAATATATTTAGATAAAGACGACGCTAAAAAAAAGAAAAAAAAAAAAACACGTCAACGAACTCGGAATGTTTATGTGTACGCGGGGCGTGTCAACAAACGCCGTCTGTTTATATTTACATTTTTGTTACTAGGTCAGTATGTTTCAAGGTCACGGTTCACTATAGAATAACACAATCGTTAAAGACACGATCACGATTACAAAATAAAAATGTAAGATATTTAGGTAAAGACGGACGGACGCCACGCTGTCTACACTGTAAAAAGGAGAAAAAAAACACGTCAACGAACTCGGAATGTCTATTGTGTACGCGGGGCGGGGGCGTGTCAACAAACGCCGTCTGTTTATATTTACATTTTATACTGTTTATATTTACATTTTTTAGGAATGTTTATGTGTACGCGGCGTCGCGCGCGTCTGTTTATATTTACATTTTTTACTGTTTATGTTTATATTTACATTTTTTACTAGGGGGGGGGAGACAATAGCGAGTGTCCTAGCGCATACATGCCTGTTTTTTTTGTCCTAGCGCATACATACATAGTGGGGTATTGTGTCCCAGCGCATACATGCCTGTTTTTTTTGTCCTGGCGCATACATACATAGTGGGTATTGTATCCCAGCGCATACATGGCTGTTTTTTGAGTCCCAGCGCATACATACATATACTACTGAGGAGAGGAGGTGGGATCGAAATGTTAAAAACAGTAGACACTTTAATTTGTCCCACAAACTGTAGTAAAAGACGCAAAGAAATATTAGTTGTATTTATTTGTTTTTATATCTGCTGTAAGTTTTACTGTTAAAGACTTGACAATAACGCTGGCTGATGTTATAAAAATTAAATTAAAATATAAGTAGTGTAGTTTTATGCGGTTGGTTAGAATGTTTGCGTTCTCTTGCGGGTTTGTCTGTCTGTAGAGAAATTAAAAAAAGTCTTACTTATATGTAACGTGAGTATTGCGTGTACTTACATTATTCAGAAAGAATTTCTACGAAACCGAAACATCGAAGCATGATAATGTTTTTAGGCTTTTGAAACTTATAATGTGCATAAACTGCAGTCTATCCTGTTCAGCGATGTTCTATGTTGATATTTACTATATAAAAAATTTTATCATGTTAAAGCGACAGAAACTGAAGATTTCTAGACTGTGGGGAATCGAAAGTGTGGAAAAAATATAGTGTTAACATCACCTGGAGCGTTACATTTTTCGATGACGTTACACATTTTCCATCACGCATTTTGTGGAATGACCCCCAGCCTAAAAACATTATCATGTTAAAAGAGCTCACCACTGTCCTAATTCAATTGTAAATATTCAGCAACCTCTTCCCCGTATTTTATATGTTAGGCACAGAAATCTAATTTATTAGATTACGCTCATTAAGCAAAACCTGATCGCGAAGAGTTCTGATCTATGTAAAACATCCATAAAGCAAAAAACATTCTATCTTCTTCTAAATGTTCACATGCGTTATGTTAATACTTTACAACCATAAATCAACTGAAACTGAAAACTCCTCTAATTCAACGCTCATTTCTACAATTAAAATAGATATATAACTTTTACACTTTGTACTCTTGAGAAGAAAACTATATATTCGTACAATTTTATAGTATAGTATAAAAACAAAGTACATACAGTGTCAATACTGCAGTATTATTTATAATGTTAATATTCTCGTATAAAGTATACAAACAAAAAACAATTGTTAGTATCAAGAAAGAAAAGGAAAAACAACAAAAAACTGAAATACCACAGCAAGTTGAACACAATTAATGATAAAAGTAAACATCTTATCAACACAATAAAATTTTCCGTTCCATTGTTTGAACAGTGTGGAAACGTGAGCGTTTTTTTTTTATAAAACTATATTTCAATACACATTTTCTAAATTCATGAACTATCTTTGTGTGTATCTCTTATTTATGATTCTGGAAGTAACTTATGTTGAACACGGAAAGTCTCTTTAATTTCCTGACATTGAACGCACTACTGATTTACATACCCGTAAAATTAAATTACAAGCAATTGGAACCAATACAGAAACTCTTTGAGAAAACAATTTTTTGTATTAATTCAAAAGACATAATAGCAGCAAATCTTACACTGATGGAAAATTACATTGAAGTACTGATATTATTTACTTGAGTCTTAAGTCAAATGTCTTCACTCTGATTTCAACTTGTAACTATTTTAATCTGTTAAAAATTTTTCGTTGTTGCACAGCGAGTTAAAATTATTTGCTACATTCCTCAATACAGTGTTACTTTAATATTACATGATCTCAATTTCTGGTTTTTCCTTGCATTTTTAATTTGTAATTGACTGTTCAAACAGTATTTAATAACTTTTACATTACACATTATATCAACGCTACGTTATCTCAGCCACTACCGTCTGGAGAAGTATTCAGACTGTACAGAATAGTGTAACTTTGAGAACTCAATGTCTTGATGACTAAAAAAACAAAAACGTGCTCCCTGTTTTAACTGTTCTTTATTGTTTTTGCAGGCACCGATAAATTTTGTTACCCAAAATAAAGTTGTAATTAAATATCGTAAATAAAATGCTTATCTTCTGAACTACTTCAAAAATGTGAAAACTTAAAGCATGTTATATTGATCCTTGTAATTCTGCCTTATCGTAAGTTATTAAACTTTAGTGAGAGTTAATGATGCTCTGTTGAATAAAGTAACAACTAAGCCTGAAGACGGAGAGTCTCTAATTTTGGCCGCATCAAAACTTTGGAAACATAAAGCTGCTTTGCTACTGACCGTAACTTCACTTGTTAATAACGCTGATGGAGAATTACATTGAAGTACTGATTTCGAAAACTGAGGAAAGAATATAAACGTTAACACTGCAAAGTAGTTTCTATCAAACGTCAATGATTCAGAGTATAAATGAGATGAACAGATAAAGAAATGTGGCTTTTATAAGAAGATGTACGAGATTCATACTACCATTATTGGGCATACGTTTCCTATTTGTAGAAAATTTATAAATATTGGTTCCCACTTCAAAACTGAAATCATTTTCGTAATCTAAATTTCTAAACTCTATATAACATTGATTATTTAATTTTATTTTCTAAAACATCTGTACGAATAATACGAAAGTCGATAACTTTAATCGCAACACAAAAATGAAGGTGAGTAAGGTCAAAATTTTAGGGAAGAAAATAAATTTAAGAATTAGTTCCCAAGAAATCCTTGTAAAGTGTGGATTCAAAAAAAAAACAACAACGCTGAGGTCGATTTTTTATAAAACTGAAAACGTCTGAAGCAAATATGATGTGATGTTACAAGACTCAACCGTTTGAATACCGAACAAATATCGAAATAAGTAATGAGACAGATGTTAAACATTAAATGTATCAGTTTTTGTTTCATAACAATGTGTAATATGTAAACAATATAATAACAAGTTTTAGATTTTTTTTTAATGATTATGAGATTTCATCGTTTTATTGAGCCTTAAGTATACTGCCATTTTGATTTAACAGTGCATGGGTCAAATCAATAACGTCTTTAAAGAAAGATGTTCCTCTTTCTATTTTTGTATTTACGATAACAAAATATGATATCTGATACATAAATACTGGTTTTCTATGCAATGTTTTGTTATTTTTAAATTACCATCTTTTTAGTATAATAGGTTTGTTCGTGTGAAGTAAATATCTCAGTTTTACGTCAATACTCTTAATCATTTCTATATTTATGTAACACGCTATAAATTCACTTACATCCAGAAATATTAGTACAGCAGCCTTATACATATTACTCATATAGTTATTACTCACTGTCATATATTATAGTCATACAGTCATTAATACAACAACACATCAAACACATTTACTCTATACCTGCATTTCATGAACATACATCAATCGTGACCTACATTTTACGAGCGTATACGTATATCCGCAAGTTTATACAAAATACATTTTTCATTACGACTTTGTGTTTCACATTTCGATATATAGGGTTTCTTTGTTACTATAGTTTCCGTTACTCTTTCAATGTTAATCTCCTCCATATTTTAACATTTTTTTGTGTTGTTAATATATACTCTTACTGTTACTAAAATTTTTAAGTGCACATAAAATTATTCGTATTATTGTCTATTTTCTAGAAGTCTTGGACGAATTACTTTGTTATTATTTTGTAAATATTTCCAAACTTTCTCGCCTTCAAAATCATCTATCTTAACTGTTTTCTCCACATCGCATAAAGTTAATATTTTTCCTGATCAACATTATTTACTGATTACTGTACGTAATAAACGGCAAAATATGTTTCCCCAGGATGCAACTTTGCTTCACAGAATTTACAGAAAGTTTTGTAAATGTATACATTTAAAAACATGTACACATTTACATTTTAGTTGCAGTAGTAATTATAATTTTATTTTGTATCTCCTATAAATAATATAATTTATAAAAAAGAATAGATGTACGAATAATAATCATATACATTTACAATTTAGTTTTTATATTAGCAAATATTCAGAAATACAATATTTAGCTAAAAATAAGTTAGTAATTTTTTTTTTATTTTAAATAATTATTTTACGCATATTTGTATTTCAAAAGCCCTCGATTATTGATTTTTGTTAATTACTAAAATTTAAAATTTCTATTACTCGTAGATTGCTGCGGTTTTATACAGTCAAAGATCGATGTTTCTGTCAAACTAACTCATGATATACGCCCTTCAACTATTTTTGATTGTGCTAAACATAAACATTCTGAGAAATGCTAGTATAAACAAATTCACGTAATTTACTGTGCAATACTGAAACATTTGTTTCGTAAGTAGTGTGTTACACGTCTCCAGATTTAAGAGTACGTAACAAATTTGAAAAAATCTTACTTAAGGCTGATGAAAAGTTTGTTATGACTTTGGTTTATCAAACACAATAACAAGGTTGTATAATGACTTTCAATTCTTATTGCTTTTATAAGACATATTGTTATCAAAATCAGCTACTAATAAGCATATGTTTTTCATAATGATTATTTTTTATTATTATAAGATTACGATAAACTTACAAAAGCAGCACAAATAAAATTAATGCTGAATTAATATAATAATAAAATTTGTAAAACTATATTAGTACTAAAAAAAGCAATTGTAGCTACAACAGAAGTGATAAAGTTAGAGCTATTGGTAGTAGTAACAGCAGTGATAGTGGTACAGTTTTTATTGCTTCATAATTAAAAAACGACTTACAATCTAGTAATTTTCGTTGTAAGTAATTTTATGTTCTTATCTATTTATTTATATCGTAATATATGTGTGTCCGCAACCATCACACACAATATTCTGTAGATAAAATAGTTGACAGTAACTACATGACCAGGCCAGACCAATCAACAATAACTTAATGACTGCTTTGCTGACAACAGTAAATGTAACAGTCATAATTGATAGCATACACACTTGAATAAAGAAACACATTTCACTTTATTACAAGTTATAAGTTTAAAATAACATAATTTACATCGCATATTACTATGATTTTATTTCCTGTTTTTCTACAGCAAATATAACCCTTGCACGTTTTGCACCAATCCTTTTAACGCTTTGTACAAAGTTCTATTACTATGACTGCCACAAAATAAATAAAAGAAATGTAAACATTTGTGTATAGGGTGAAGTGTGATATGTATACATGAACAATTTAACTAATATGCATTATATAGGGAAGAAGTGAGAAAAGCAGTTAGGAGTTGGTAGGAAAAGAAGTAGGTGACGTAGGAATGGTTAAATTGTGTATAGGAAGGACAAAGGAGGAGACAAGTTAAGAAGACCAAAGTATGGAAGTTTATGAGTAGGAAAGTTGGTGGTGGGAAAACACCAAAGTATAAGAAGGAGGATAGGGCGTTGTGTAGGAGGTAAGGTAGTAGTGGTTGTGCAAAGTCAATAAAGAAGATAACCGGAGTTGGTACCGAAAATATCAACGTGTCTGACAACGAGGAGGCAGAAATAATTCAGAGGTTTGAGGCTCAGGTTGTTACTGTAAGAGGGAGTTTTGGTTAGAACAGACCAATGTGCTGCCAAGGAATCTATGACGTTGGGCACCAAGGGTTTGAATAGCATGGACTTCATAAAAACTAACAGTATCGTTAGAAAAATGATCCACTACGTATGTATAATTTGGTGAATTAACTAGAATTAAGGGAGATAAGTGGATATGTTGCAGGGATGAGTAGAAGACCTGAATAAAACGTGGGTGAAATAAGGGAGATGTTGATTGTAAGTGCGTGCGTGTGTACGTGTACGTGTGACGATGTGTTTGTGCGGGTGTGCGCGTGCGTGTGTTATCTACTCTGTGTGTGCCTTTGAACGGCTGTGTATAGGCCTGCGGGTTCGACAATGGGTAACTGAACTAAAGAAAAGCCGTTTACGGACACCGTCACACAGTGTGTAATAGTATTGGTCGTTTAAACTCAATTCCGCATTTCAATAGCGACAAGCATATATAATAAAAATTCCATATGTCTTAGGTATTTCATAATGAAGAAGTGTCATGACATTAATTTTTCTGCAGAGAGCTAAATACTTCCCTTCACCTCGTCTGCTTGAAGAGAACTAATTAAGGTGTTTCTGCCTTGGAAACAGAATTTCGTTTAAACGAATTATAATAGTAGTCGCTTAATAGTCTAAAATTGGTACGAACACCTATTTCGTTTGGGAAAATCAAGTAGACATTTAATAATGTTTAGATGACGTAAACAATACGTACGTGCGGCTTGTTGCATGCTGCCGAAAACTCATCTCATAGTAATGTGAATTAATTAAATTAATTAGTTACTCATCTCTGTAACTAAATTAATTATTAAATAGTGCACTTGAAAAACCCTTATATGAAAAACGAGTAAACAAATGTAGTAGACCTTTCTACAAACTTCATTACGTTGGCAATGACTACAAAAGAACTGGTGGGAGCAATAGTGAGTCACTTCTGCAAATAGTTTTGTGTTAATTATTGTTACTTATTACAAGTTTATTTGTTATAACTATGGTATTGGAATTTACCAACTTAATGAATTTTATAAACTTTATACGGCTCAGTGCGTAAACTTTTATAGAGGTGTTAATAAAAATTAAGACCACTGATTTCCAGTTATTTAAAATTTTTACTTCCATGCTGTCCTAGAAACAGTGGTGTCTGAAGTGGTAGTGAACTGTGGAAACCAAAGAACAAGGCATAACGTAAGACATTTTCAGGCACACGTAAGGCATACCGCGAGTTGATTAGGGATTAATGATTGGCTATACTGAGTACCATCAAATATTAGAAGCTACGTAATATATAAAGCAAAATCACAAGATATGACTGAAGTAGGGCATCCGAAACGAAGGAAACTAGCAATATGAAAGATTCTGTGAATTCTTATTCCGAAAGAAATTGCAAAAGAATTCGTTCGTTTTAAGTATGAAAAATTCGATTGTTAACGTAAAAAAGCAAAATCCGAAGACAAAAGTAATGAAAGAACAGGTACATACTTTAAAACAAATAACTAATCGGAAAGCACTAATATTACAAATGGTAAAAAGAGTAAAAATTAAGTGCAAAGAAAAAGCACCATTACCTGTTGTATTGTTAACTCCGAGGCCTTAATATTTGATGGAAACTCTCTTTGAACCGCTTACTTTCACTCTTGTTATCGCACTTAAAGAGCTGTTTTAGAAGTACAGTATCACTTCACAGCCAGAACTCCTACGGCGAATTAATAGAAGCTTAGAAAATGGGGTACAGAAACCTGTATTATTCGATTTAGTATAATAAACCAAGTTATAAATTCAAATGTGTAATATTTAATATTAAATTTAATAATAATTTTGCAATAATTATCAATTAATAATTATTAAGTATTAATTAAAATTATTAATTATTAGTTATTAATTACTAATTACATGTTAGCACTTAATTATTTATTATTAATAGTTATTAATTATTAATTATTTATTATTAATAGTTGTTAACTATTAATTATAGATTATTAATTATTAATTATAGATTATTAATTATTAATTACCTCGACCAGGGGCTCACAACTTGTGGGTACGGGTGTGGCAAGCCCAGGCACCTAGCTGGATTCTCAATTTGCTTCAACTTGTCTTGGGTGAGGTCCCTTTCTTTCATCTGTTCTGTCAGTCTTCCTTGACCGACTCTTGTATTTTCCGATCCCGACGCTATTAGAGTATTCGAGAGCTGAGGGTCTTCCGTTTCTTTCTGTCCTTCGCTCTTCCTCATTTCTTTCTTCTGGATCGACGGCTCCTGCACTTGCGCGGGGAGTGCCTGGATGAATGTCGTGTTAGTTACACGCCATCTCGGAAGGGCTGATGTGAGCTTGCTCTGCCGAGGCGCGATGCAGAAGTGCGCCAGGGACCAGCCACCTCGGGCCTTGATCAAGGAGTGTGCACTGCATGCGGGTGTCGGAACCCGCATTGCTACGGGCGAGTTCCGGGATTGGCTAAGCGTAAGCCAGGCCCTGGGGAACTAGGGTAGGAATTATTATGCCTAGTGTATACCCGTTCCTGGCTATTGGGGCCCGCCCCCTGGCACACGATGCGCTGGTAACATAATGATATGGAAAAACAATTAATACTAACACTAGTCTCAATACAGCAGAAGGAACGCCGAACCCCTTTGCGAAGAGCTCGCGGATGCAAAGGACTCCTTCGGGGAGTACACAGAGAGAGGTGGGGCAAACAACTGCCCAGAAGATGCCTGCAGGCAAGAGCTCTGCAGATGAACAGAGGGTGCCGGACACGAACAACGAGGGGGAGATGTGGCGATACTGTCTCTCTCTTCTCAACAACATGAAGACTGCCACGGAGAGGCAGAAAAACATCTCAATGGAGGTGAAATCTGGCCTGTCCAAACTACGAGAGGCGTTTGAAGTTCTCGAATCCCTGCGAGCACCAAAGCGGCTGAATGGAGCAGACCGTGCCACACAGACGGAGGAGGGCTAAAAAAGTGTGGCTTCGTTTTCTGCGGAAGGTGGCAGCAAGCGAGCTGCCACCAGCCCCTTTCCACAGAGGACCACAGATAAGAAGAAGGTCAAAGAAACACACCCACTACATGGCAGGTGGTGCAGTCCAGGAGATCAGTCAGCAAAGGGAAAAGGCGGCTACAGAAGAAGGAGCCCGGGAAGGAGAGCAAAACCCCGACAACCAGGGAAAGGAGGAGGAAGCGTGGCAAAACCTCGCCAGCAAAGAGAATAGCGACCAGAATTCCCCGTCGCATACAGACCACTTTGTTTGCTGGACACGGTGGGGAATCTACTGGAACGTCTACTCAGGCCTCACCTAGTAGCGGCTATTTGGGATGCGAGAGATCTGTCAGCGAGGCAGTACGGGTTCAGAACGGCCAGATCCACCACTGGAGCCATACAAGGGATCTTGAATGCCATCCACGTGGCCCAGCGGGGTAATTACTTCTCCAGAAGTACGGTGCTACTCGTTACACTGGACGTACGCAACGCCTTTAATTCGGCCAGGTGGACAGACTTGCTAGCGGCTTTGGAGGACGTCTTTCAAATGCCGGACTACCTTCTCCGGATAATACGAAGTTACCTGAGGGAGAGGGAACTCCGGTACGACACAGCAGATGGGCCACGTAGCAGAAAAATAACAGGAGGAGTAGCTCAGAGCTCTATCTTGGGGCCCGACCTGTGGAAGGCATTCTATGATGGAATCCTCCGGCTGGAGATGCCAGACGATACCTTTCTGGTAGCATATGTTGATGACGTGGCTGCCGTGATCACCGCGAGAGACGCAGAGGAGGCGCAGCGCATGCTGAACCAGGTCATGCGCAGGGTCCGCACCTGGATGGAAGAACAACGGCCTGAGCCTTGCGACGGAGAAGACAGAGATGGTGCTGCTCACTCGATGACGTATACCCACAATTACACAGTTCGTGGTGGGGAAAAAGCGATAACATCACAGCCAGCGGTGAAGTATCTGGGGGTGCACCTGGATACTAAGCTCTCCTATTGGGAGCAAATGCGATGTTCCTCGGAGAAAGCCGCTAAGGTCATTGCTGCGCTGAGCAGGCTAATGGCAAATCAGCTGCCATCAGAGGCCCAGCTGCGGGAAGACGGGGACTGTTGATGTCGGTGACCAACTCGATTCTTCTCTACGGAGAATCTGGGCCGACGCACTGAAGCAAGAAAAATACCTCAAGCAGATGGCCGCGGTACAACGAAGAGGAACACTTCGAATAGCAAGCTCCTACAGAACGGTGTCGAAACCAGCAGTGTTGGTCGTCGCTGGAGTAATGCCAAAAGATCTGATGGCCGAGGAGCGGAGGAGGGTCTACGAGACCAAGGAAGACTTGGGGATCGTAGAAGCAAGAACAGTGGCCAGGGCACACTCCATGCGGAGCTGGCAACTACGATGGGAGCAGGAGAGTCGAGCCAGGTGGACGGCGAGGTTGATTGGGAACCTCCCTGAATGGGTGGACAGAACGCACGGTGAGGTAGATTATTACCTTACTCAATTCCTGAAAGGGCATGGTTATTTCTGTGCATACCTGCAAAGGATGGGTAAGATGGAGGATCCGTCGTGCGTGTACGGCGACTCAGACTCTGATGACGCTCATCACACTTTCTTCGAGTGTCAACGGTGGGTGCTGGAGAGGCGAGGATTGGAATCGGAGATTGGCCCCATGACGCCTGATAACATCATAGGCGTCATGCTCAGCAGCAAAGAGAACTGGGACTTTGTTGTGACCTTCGTGAGGATGGTCCTACGGAAGAAGAAGTCTGAACTGGACCCTCTCACAAGTCGATGATATAGACAAAGCTGTAGAAGCCTAGTAGGCGCAATACGAGGTGCCACCCTGAAGCCATACGAATAGTTGTTCCAGGGGGGGGTTCCCTGCCTGTAAAGTGGAGTTTTTTGGTGGGTGCGAGTCCCACACACCGGAAGACCAACCGGGTGTCTCCTTATGGTGCATAATGCATTTTTCCTCCCCCCCCCAAAAAAAAAAATTATTAATTATTAATTAGCTATTATTAATTACTAAAAATTTATTATTTATTATCATTATTATTAATTATTAATTCAATATTATTAATTGTATTCAAAAGTAATATTGGTATTTCAGACAATTCTGGTAAAATAAATTTTCTGAAACTTGTAATCGACGTATTTGTAACAAAATTAAGTGTAAAAGGTTATTATGAAGTTGGAAAAGAGTGTGATGGTGCCTTTTGTATGAAGTATTAGGTTAGTGGATTAGTGTTACGTGTTTAGTTGTGTGCACAAGACGTCATTAGCGCCCGTTACTCAAAGAATAGTTTACTGAGGATAAGTTATACACTATAAGGATCTAAGGTTATAAATATGTTACTAGTTGAATAAACAGCTCCAGTTACTCAAAACAGCGCTTGATTATTAGCACAAAGCTCAAATTATTCTGGTAAGAAAAGCTGAATATAAATTATATCAACGCACCCAACTGACATTGAATAATCAACGTACTAATTTACATAATTTAATTTTTCCGTTTTGATCGGTTCACTCTGTGTAATATACAGTCATTTAAAGATTACTGGATATTGAAACACTCATTAACTAAGCTGGAATATAAAACGCAGAAATAATTAAATGCACAGGACAGTTTTATATCGATCACCGGCTTTTGTAATTATATACGTTTATGCTAATAACTGGCCTACTGGAACCGTAGAGTGTTCTGAAACGTACCCAGAAATCCTAAATGTAAAAGTACCAACCCTATTTAAGGTAGACTTAGGCAGCAACAATATTTTGTAAAATTTATTATTAATCTTATTTTTATAAAAACAAACTAACAGGCATTAAAGTTATAAAAAAATTACATATATAACAAGACTTAAGATTATACTCCTCTCATAAACAATCCTAAAATAATATTTAAAATGTTCTCCGTGGTTGAATTTGTTTATAAAAGACCAATCAACAGAGACTCTAAAATAATCACTTATCTTATACTCTCTTTTCTCCACGTACCTACACTTAATTCATCAAGTTTCTTCACTTATAAAATGGTCTAATATGTGCTATTTATTGTAAACAACGGTAATCAATATAGTCGATGAGTTTGTGAAGTCATACTTAAAGCAAATATAGTCCTACTCGCAATGCTGCAACGACATTGCAAACATTGTAATATAATGAGTATACGTTAATTTAAACATATTCACGTAATCAAAATTCGTTGACTACCTTCCAAAGCCGGCTTACTAAACTCGTTCCATGGCGATAGTAAACATAAGTTTTGATACAAATCAAATTATTCTCAATAATACTAGTTTGCTCCACAATTCTGTTCCTAATTTTTATCTGACAACATCGGCGAATCAACGAATAACGAATTTTTAATTTACAATGGTTCGTACGCAAATGTGAACGAGCGCACAGGCATTTTCAAATGTTGGTGTAAATGCTACAGAGCAAAAATGAAAAATTTATTTGAATACGATATTCTTGAAGTGTTTATGGCACTTTTCCCAACGTTGTTAGCAAGCCACGTTAATGAATTTCAGTGTTACGAGCGTTTTAACACTTGTTCCATCTTCTGGTTACTAACCACGTAGAGTGGTGACTAGTCATCAGATTATAGTATCGGATGGCACCGAGAGTCTAGATAAATTAAAATTCGTTTACGTGGATGGCATCAATTCACACGGACGAAAATTTATTGGACCCATTTTCATTGAAATAGTTTTGACTTTGTTGGTTAGATTTAAGGAAAGTAAGATACACTACAAACTTACAAAACAGAAAGCCGTCTACAAAGCCCCGATAAGAGGTCATGAAGCCTGAAAGCACTAAACATTTATCAGTTATGCTCCAGATAAAGAAATATGCTCCAATCTTGGTATTTTGGTGTTTTATGTGAAATAGATATTTTCACTAAATTAATGTGTAAAATACAATAAGCATCTCTGTTACGCCAAACGATCTTATAACTTTAATATAACTATAAATGTGAAGATGAAAAGCCGAGTCGCACATTAAACAAATAGAGATTTAGTTTCTTCTTCATTTATCCAATTACTAAACTTTTGTTTTTATACTAATTAGTATCGTGTTATAATATAAACCCTTTAAAGACTTTTAATTAAACGGTTTCTATAAGTTGTAAACTGACGTTTTTCAACGAATTACAACTACAATTTTATCGATCTGAAAACTAAATATCACTATAGTTTGACGACTCGGAACATATAGTTTTTTATAAGTAAAGTCGTAAAGATTTACCTTACAGCCTAAACCGGCTTTCACCTTTAGAAGGCTTCATCAGAAGGTGTTCCGATTCCAAAAAACTTAGTGTTCCGAGTCGTCAAACTATAGTGATATTTAGTTAAGTAACGGACACGTCATGGACAACGAAATCCAAGGATCTGAAAACTTTATAGTTTATAACCTCACCTTTTTTCAACTCAACCAGTACACTTCAAACGTCAAACTTTCAGTCTTGAAAACAAAATTTACTTTAGGCTATATCTCTTATAGTTTTCTAACGATATTTTCAGATTATAATTTACTAGAGTATCACTTATAAATTGTCCGAAAAATTTGTACTTTATAGTTATGATATACATGTGTGTGTGTGTGTGTTTGTGTGTGAGGGAGAGAGAGAGAGAGAGAGAGAGAGAGAGAGAGAGAGAGAGACGTTTATTCGACAACTAATCGGCTACTGAACCGGGTAAAATTGGCACTTCAAATTTCTCATATGACACAACAAAGCTGCCGGTCATATTAGTTTTAACAATTTGTAGAGACGATTTCATTGTAAGCAAGATGTGATTAGAAACATATCATTAGGAGTATGCTATTATAAACATATTTCATTGTAACAGTAATTAGAAACATATTTAACAGCGACTTCGATTTTAAGTGTTTACTTGGATTTTAAAGAACTCCTAACTGTGTCAAATTGTTATAATTTGAATCTTTAAGTCTCTAAAGACACAATCCCTTTAACAGTACAAGGGCTACACAAGACAACTTATGATGATTGCAACCGCTCCTATATCGGCCAATTTTTTACGCTCCTAATCACTCATATTTTACGCTAAACATAAAAGTTGTGTTTTCAAACACAAATTGTTTACAACTGTCAGCAATTTTCTTGCAAATAACAAAAAATAGAGCTCGTTGCTCGTTTTGTTTTGATATTCCAGGTCAAACAATGTATAGAATCACTAAGTTTGTTTCATAATTTATACTTCATAATTTGCTTCATTATTATATTCTTCCAGGAATTTTCGTATTGTATTGTTATTCTTTTGAAATAGAAATGTGGTCAGAAATTATATTTTTATCTGGTCTTAACTCGAAAACAAAGCATTTTCGGACCTCGTATGTTCATATAATATGTTTTTCAGAATCATGTAAAATCATCCAATGAAATATTTTCTTTTCTTCCCGGGACGCCTGTATATTATTATATAAAATGTTATTATAGAGGCCTCTATAATGTGTTATGTAGATAAAGAGAAATCCTTAATGTGTATAATGCGTAAAGAGTAGTCCTTATGTAGATATACGTAGATTAAAATGACGACAATATATTGAATAGAAATGAATGAACGTCCTAACAACAATATATTTTAATAACATATTATTTGCAGTTTGCTGGACTGTGATTTGGGTTTCTACCACTTGAATTATATTTTTTTTTTTTTGCAAAAAGTAAGAAAAGTGAACAGTATAATCTTATTTGTAAAATTGTATAACCAAGTCATTTAAATCTGTATAATCAGACACACATTACCTATGCCCCGTTTACAAACAAGCTTAAGTTTAATTTAAAATACACTTAAAGGGTATTTGGAATACCGTACCGAAAAAGCACTGATAGTAACTTGCTACACGAATAAATAAATGCGCACAAATACAAAAAAAGTAATAAGTGGATATCTTGCGTTTAGCGCAAGATTGGCTTACAACACGTTGCATAAATGTACGATATCCTCACTTCACAGCAAACGGATAAAACATTTAAAAACGGAAAGAAAACTTGTTTTGTATACTGCGAAACGAAGGTTTAGAGATGTTTATAGCAAGTGCTTCGTTCCAAACGTAAATTATTTGTTCACAACACTAACATTTGTTCAAGGAAACAACACTCGTAGTAAATAAGTTGTTCTCGGTATGGTTCACAATACCCAACGCTAGTACGTAGAGGAGACATACTGTAAGACATACGTATACATTTAACTGTAAGAGTAAACACATCGCAAGAGAACTGATTTGATGTTTTCAGTTTTTTAAAAAGTTAGTTTATACATTATTGATAATAGTGATAGTGATTAGTAATAGTGATATTATTGATAATTACATCACTGCATGTCACTACGCAAACTTCCGTCCCCTGTGCTTGGCCTAAAGAGATTTTAGTATTTCCTTAGAAATTTTCCAATCGGTAGATGGCTTACCATAAATTTATCAAGAGAGTTACGTTGGTAATTTCAACTGTTTTGATTCATATGTCTAAGTAAAAAGTATTTAAATAGAGATTATGTAAATCTACAACAGCAGAGGCTAGCGTCATCACATTGCGAGGGATGCAAACCGTCTCAGTTTGCATTGCAAACGTTTTGCGCCATGTGAAATACCGTACCATGTTGTTAAAAACCAAACTTTACAATAATGTAACCATATCATAAGCCACATTCCTATCTAATCAATTCGTAAGTGCGTACTATGTAACGCCTTAGTCACGCAACGATGATTCAGTCATTAAACGGAGAGTTTCTCAGCCCAGTATCTAAAGTTGTATTTATTAACATATTCTGGGAAATAGAAATGACAGTAACCTCAAATTCATATCACTTTACTAAATTTAGAAGATGTTGTGTCTGTGTCTGACTTAATTCTAAGAGAGTGGTTGAAAATGATTGTTTCTTATTTCAAAGCAAACCCAATTTTTCTTAGACAATTTCAGTTTTGAACAGATAGGAAAATGCAATTCTCTCGCAGAGAATGAGATGAACCGAAACCCAGCCGACCGAAAGCCGAAATAATGATAGTTCTTATTCGCCCGCATTTTAAGACGGATAGGAGTTTCAGCTACATTACTGGTATAATCCTATGTAGGATACCATGCCACGGATCTTGGTCGCCAGTTATACCTAACTACGCGAAGAGAGATAGTGCTGTTTGTAAGCATACGCTGCAAATTACTGCTTGAGTGGCATTGTACAGTGATGACGTATTCAATACATTTTATTAGTTATCTTTTCAAATTTTTCGTACGACTTTAGGTTTTTGTGAGTGTGCGCGCGCGCCAAAAAACTGAATTCGTAATAAATATATTGTCTGATGAGCACAAAGACGTTTCATGTACCAAGTTATTACACGATGTTTTTAGTAAAGTTCGTAAGCTGCGTGGCATCTGTTAACGTTCCCTCACCACAAAATAACTAGCTGCTGTGCCGTATTATGTCTAACATAATATTTCTTTTCTGATGCTCTCGTACACACGTACGACCGTGTTAACTAATGTATACATAATTAATTAAATTAAACTGACAAATAAGGCTAAACGACTAACCACAAAAGTACAAGTGTCAGCGAAGAATCGCGTTTTGAGAAATGTCTCCAAGAAAAATGTGCGCTCAAAAATAATTTTCTACCGTTTTAAGTTTTTACTGCATAATAAGATTTAGTAGAATATTGTATGATACGTTTTTTTATAATAGGAGGCAAGTAGATTTCAATAGACTATTTCATTTTATTTAATTAATACGTACTAATGGTAATTTATAAAATGACATAAGCTATTATAAACGTATAGCTAGTGTAGCTATTTTAGAATGACGTAAAATAAGCCTTCCCTCGTTTTAGTTGTATATTACTGATTTCCAGTTTTAAGAAAATCGGTAAGTTTTCTATACAATCTGCAGATTTGCTTGACAATACTAGGAACAAAAGTTTTCAAAATTGTATACAATGTTTCAGGAGCGATCACAAAGAAGTCTAAAGCAATATTTAAAAAGTCTACTAACAGAATATTTTTAGCCAAATTTCATTCTTACTTACAATAAACCATATACAGACAACACAGATTGCATAAGGAACAAAATATATTACTCCGAATAAACTTCGTGTTTTCATAAATCCTTATTCTGTTAATGGATTTGTTGGTGTGTGTGTGTGTGTGTGTGTGTGTGTGTGTGTGTGTGTGTGTGTGTGTGTGTGTGTGTGTGTGTGTGTGTGTGTGTGTGTGTGTGTGTGTGTGTGTGTGTGTGTGTGTGTGTGTGTGTGTGTGTGTGTGTGTGTGTGTGTGTGTGTGTGTGTGTGTGTGTGTGTGTGTGTGTGTGTGTGTGAGAGAGAGAGAGAGAGCATTCACTTTTGGTCTCGGTTAGGTGCAATGAAACAATGTTTTTACCTGTTCTTACCCGGTCAATTGCGTCCCCGCACTTTAACTAGGTCGCAACTGACCTAATCCGTGGCAACCAGTTGTTACTTTGAATTCGATTTCCATGAAAGACTGTAGTGATTTCGATTTCATTTTAATGAAGAAACGAGACTACCATCGTATACGACAGTCAGAGGGAAATTTGTATATTGTCTGTAGAGAAGAATATTCTCGGCTGTCTTTGTTTAGTTAAATTCTTCCTCTTATGTGCGTCGGCTATATGGAGGTAAGGTCGAGATCACACAAACAGACCGTGTCGTACTTCGAGTACGATGTTGAGAGAGCGGACAGACGTGACGTGAAATTATTAGTCCATATTATAAAATATATACCGTGTAATAATTATAAGTTTCTCATTAAAAGCCGGATTCAGTAGTGTGCTATTCAGAACTTAAACGGTAGTTTCGAACGTATGCACGTCTGTAGTTCCTATACTTCAGTACATTCAGGAGTCATTGAAATATTACATCATTTTAGTGCACAATTTAAAAAGGTGAAGGCGTCTGACAACCAGGAACGTTCCTGTTCAAACTTCGACGAGGTTACAATTAAATGTAACTTTTTTATTTGTGCGAGTAACTTCTTTCTTCCAATATTCTGGTTTGGTGATATCCCACATGTGCCAACCGAGCGAGTAAAAACAGCTCGTTAAAAGACCAAGCATTGCTATCTAATACTTCGATGTCTGTGAAACAGGAGTGTTGTCTTTAGTAACTCGCAAACCGTTCTGATGGCTATGTATCGAGAGAACATATGATGAATGGTGAGAGAATCGAGCGCGGAATTCTGTCATATATGTTTAGTATGTAGAGTGTAAATATGCAAAAATATGGACAGAGAAAGTTGATTTGTCCCAATATTGTATAAATATTGGACACAGCCGTACGCATTACCATTCCAGGCGTAAGCCTTCATCTCTTCAGTCTTTGATAGACGCTGTCTGTGTTTGTAGCTGACACGACAATGTTTTGATCACACTTTTTGTAACTGACTGCAGTCGTTTAACCTTATAGCAATGAAAATAAATAAAAATAGATTTTCTTGCAGTTTTTAATTAAATAGGTCTACTTTATTAATTTAGGCGTAAGTAGAAGAAAAATAGGAGGATAATTATATTAACGCATTGCATCTTTCTGACTTCATTTTTTCGGATTGATGAAGTTACAGTTTACCGTAAACAAAGACAATGTAAATACCCTATAGTGTCATCAGCACATGTTCTCCCGTTTTCAATATTTCTTGCCCATTCCATTCTGTAAACAAACAGTTCAAATTTATGTCTCATGAAATTTCTTCTCATCAGTGCTTAAACTAATACAAACACAATTTTTTAGTCATCACTTCCTGAACATGTTTATTATTTTTTCTTTAACTTTGAACAACCAACTAAAATTTAAATCGCACCTTTATTCGGTTTGACGTCATAATTTTCTTATACGTTTCCTCTTTGGGCAACAGTTGGCTAATCTTTTGACTCCAGCGCTTAGAGTTATTAACATGGAATTTAGTTAATTTAGAGAAAACCACAAAGCGCTCTCAATTTGCTTTTACTTCCTAAGAAAGCGATACAATAAGATGTAAAATTGTAACCTCTTTTCCATATTGCGTCGTATACATTTTGTTCGTTTGACGATAATCAAAACTGCCTCCACCACAAACCTTAATTCTGTCTCTAATAGTTTCATTATATTTTTTACCTGTTTGCTTCTGTAATTTCCTTATATACTCCCACCGATTCAAACTGTATTTCGCTTACTTGCTGCTCGCTCATTTTTGACCGTACTGACTACATTCGCTTATTTTTTCTCAGCATGTCTTGTACCTGTTACACGTTAAACAACTAAACATTTATTCACGTAGGATTTTTATTCTGTAGCTTTAATTATTCTCGCCAGGTACTTAGAGTCATTTTCTAGGTCACATTCACTTCAGTTCACTTTTACTTTCAAGGATGACCAGATTTATTACTCATGCGCTTATAAATTTTATAACAAATTTATATTCTGTTTCTATCGCTTTGCTAAGTACGTCCTAGGTTTTTTGAGTGTCTACTACATCGTCGTGTACGAGGTCATCTAATATACTTTGACGTGCTGGTCCGCGAACTGTTCGGTTTCCGTGTGGGGCATTCCACCATTCATCATGAGAATGATAGAAGACATCACGGACGCCGGGTTACAAAGATTATGCAATTATTTATTATGCTAACCGTGATTTAATTAATTAATCTGTGATTGCCGAGCCCCACGTTCTTTGGGAGCCAAATACAATGATATAAGGAGTCGATCCCTATTACGCCCCGCGTTCTGGAGCGCCAAATACAACTTCAATTGGGGATTAATTATGCCAACAATAATTAATTAATTATGTAATTATACTAATTTGTAAAATGAGATCGTGTAATCACTCAATTAGGTTACTCATATCAACTGATTGAAGCTAAGTGATACGTTAGTTCTTTTATGTTAGCATAATTACTGCATTGAGACTCTAATTATTGTATAAATTAATAAAAACTACTATAAATCATTCAAGTGCCATTACTTTCTTGTTCTGAGGTAACTTTGACAATAATGAACGCATATATTCTGGATAAAATAAACACTTATTTATTAACATCATTAAATAAAGAGACTTCAATATATAAATATGGATGATTCCCTGTAAATACATTCATAAAAAGAGCACATGTATATATATCAAATTACAATGCGAATCCAATACGTTGTTTGCTGGAAAACATACACATACATATATAATACAATCGATATATAGAAAAAACACAAATAGTCAACCAATAAATCTTATACTAATGCGTTCATTGCTTGCCTCAGATTAATAGCGTTAATTATATTTATCATATTTAATTTAAATACTCAAGGGTGTTTTCTTGAAAAGAGACAGGACAGTAGAGTTCTTATGATAAGAATAGCATAAAGATTACTTGTAAACTGATTTATCCGATATTTCCATCGGTATAACTCCTTCTCGTTGGTGGTCCATATGTGTGAAGTTGCGTAGCTGTGATGTCACTAACACTCAACACACGCGGATCAGATTCACTCACGCTGTGTGTATTTTCTGTTGATTCGGCTGTTACTGTTAGAGTCTATGAAATCATGTGTCGTGTGGGTAAGTTCATCATTAACTATGGTGTATATATCTGACTGTCTTGTAACGTTTATTTTTGAAAATATTTATAAAATTGTACAAGTAGTAATTAATAGCTAAAAATAATGTGTACTACCAGTTATATTTGACAAAGAAGTATGTGAGGGTGTGTGAAGGGAAAGTTTGTAAGACTGTCCTCTTGGCATTGTAACCTACAGACAGCTTGATGTGTTACGGCTGTAAAGTTAATTGTTTGACAAAAAGAGTGACACTTACTAAATGTATGTGAGACGTTGTATTTCGCATCAGGCAGCTGGTCTGAGTAAGAAAGGCATAACCCCGAATAAACCAATTTACCCTTTTTAAAACTTTGACACAGACTGAAAGCAAAGAGTTTGTCAATTCGATACGGTACAACATTAGAGGCCAGAACAATTGCAACGTAGAAATTTGACGAAAGTCGTGATTACAAAGGAAGATTCGTTCCAGACTCAAAACAAAGCTAGAGTGCAACTTAAAGATAAACAATGGTGCAGCAGATCGAACAATACCAGTATTGTATCTATGTCAAAGCGTAATAGAAAGTGGACACTAGGAGACGGCCACGAGAGACAAAGAAATGTCGCCTGATTTACAAGGGGAAAGTGAAACTCACGAATTCTGGAGTGCTTGAATGAGATTCCTAGTAAATAGAGAAAACGGCTGTAGGAACAATCAGGACCAATGGGAGTTCGACAAGAGAATCACGTATAAAGCAGATATACTCGAAAACCAATTACGAATATACAATTTGTCACACTGGCTAAGGAACCAATAAGAGTATCCAAGCAGATGGAAGATTCAGCAGAGGTAGGCGGGATGAGAGTTTACTTGGTAGATCTCAGAACAGAAAAACGGCAGTCTAGTACTCATCATTAGTCCAGTACTCATCATTAGTCTAGTACTCATCTACAAAGTGATCACCACGAATCATCTTAACTCGCAAGAGAGTTGAACAGTTAATCGCGTTCGACAGACTATTGGTATAAAGTAATATCACGCGAAGTCAACATGTAAACAGACTTTACAATTAATTAACTTCACCGTAATTTAAACAAAGTGTCGGAGAATACGGATACACAGTACAATACTAAGTGAAGACAAATTCAATTAACAGACATTCTACAATTACAAATAATTCACAAGAAACTATAAACATCACAGCAGCTTTTATATAATACAGAACACATCAACATAGAGACTCAGTGCATATTCTACAACAGAGACATTAGACATAAAATCAGCAATCTAAAGAACTATTTAAAAAACATTATACATGAACTTTACCAACATCAATTAAGGACACTCATATTCAACACAATACGTGTGCCGTGAAAAGTGAACATGTCGAGAATGCTTCAATAATTAAACAGTGATTGTGAGGTGCAGTGACCGCGAAAGGATACGTAATCTACAACGACTACGGAGATCAGCAACTACTAAACACAGAGGACCACATGATGTCACCGAGAGTATGAACTACGAATAATCAACGCTCTCAAACTAATGGTACTTTAGAGTTAAGTCAACAAACTCAATTCATTCAAGTCAAAGAACTCACACTAATAATTAATTAACCTTGAGAACTGCCTCTCAGTGCTCTGCATTCGACTGAAGCGAAATAAAACGTCAACTAGTAAATTCTTAAAAATCATATCTAAACAGTAATCTAAATTTGCCAAATACAATTGTAGATTATAATTTACAATTATAAGTGTTAGAAAATTATTAAATGTTAATTAATCGCGATTTCAGAGATACTCATTGTTAAGATAAGAGAAGTGATTCTACTTAAGGAAATATCCATACAGAGTGTTATATTTGTAATTTGCTACAACTTGATTAATTAAATAAGAATTAGACATAATATTGTTGTTGTGTGTTTGGCAAATGAAGCCTTTATATCCACATCCTTGTAGATATGAGGTGGCGCCCGGGAAATTGAAACATTTTGGCAGTAAGTGATTTTAATTATTACTTTATTACAATTATCAAAAACTCCCAATATAAAGAAATCTTATATTTGGCTGCACAACGCGTGGCATTAGTCTTATATTTGCCGCCCAAAGAACGTGGGGCATTACAATTGTCAATTGCTCGATATTAGTCTTATATTTGTCGCCCAACTCGCGTGGCAAAATCTAAATTTAGATTTGTCAAAAAGGCAGATGAATGAATTGAATTAAATAAGTTAACTAAACTGAGAATTAGAAATAAAATAGAAGTATTAATAAATAGAGTAGACATTAAGAACATAGGGCTAGTAATTGTAACTACAGTTGCTTAGTCACGGTTCGAATATATACGGTATATGTTGACGCGAAGTAAGGCACGCAAAATGGAAAAAGAAACACCTTATACGACAATGACCAGTGAAGAAGAAACACAAGTACCAAGGAGAGCTGAAGAGAGCGAAGAGATGGAGATATATAACCAAATGGGAGATCCTCAAGTCATAGCAATGATGGAGGAAGAAATCAGAACGGATATTGAAAATATAAGGGCAGAAGGACCACGCGCAGAAGTTGAACAAGTAAGTGCGACAGTACCACAGACGGAGAAGGAACAAATAAGGGCAGAAGGACCACAGCCAAAAAGTGAGCTGCAAATGCTATACGAATTGATGAAAGTAGATAACAAGAAATTACAGAATAAATTAGAAATAAGTCTGAATAAATTACATGAAGACAATAAGAAGATACAAGAAGTCAATAAGAAGATACGAGAAGACATTCAAGATATTAAAGTAAATCAGAAGAAATTAGAAGAAAAAGTTGAAGCAAATCAGAATCAATTAGAAGTAGCTATTAAGGATATTACAGGAAAGCACACTAAGTTAAGAGAGGAGATAAAAAACGATATGAACACGTTGCATGACAAATTAGTTGGTGATATTCAAATAGTGAATAAAACATGGCGTGAAGAATTGAATAAGACTGAGCATAATTTTGGCGAGGTGGTACAGCAACAAAGTGAAAAATTTAAGTGTGAAATACAAAAAACTACTAAAAACTTAAGTGAAAATTTAAATCGAATCAATCAGGAAATGAGAAGAGAAATAAAAACAACGAAAGAGGTCGTCCGAGAAGAAGTCAGAAATATTTCTACCGTAAACAAAGAAGAAATGGAAGAACAATTAAGAAAATTAGCTGAAGAAAAGGGTCGACGCATCGACGAGATGAAAGAAGATCAAGAGCAATTAAAACGAAAATTAACAGAGTTGGAGTCAAGACCAATGGTAAACAACCAAAATACTATTGTGGCTAACCAAGAACAGTTAAAGGAGGTACGGTACAACGGACGAGACGCCTACCCCATGGAATTTCTAAAAGAATTAAAAGAGGTTAAAGAAATATATTACCCCAGCGGAGGTATTAAGTGGATTAACAGGCATCTAGAGGGTGAAGCAACAGTATGGTGGAGAATCGTACAATCCCAAATACATACGTTTGAACAATTCGAGGAGGCGTTTACCAAGAAATTCTGGAGTCAACAAATTCAAGAAAACATCCGGGACAGCTTGGAGTACGGATGTTATTATCCGAATGGTAAACTCACTATGGTGTAATACCTCGAGAATAAAATTCTACAGTGCAGACAACTGATCCCACAAATCTCGGATCAGCATTTAATTCGCAAACTTGCACGCCACTATAGTAAGGAAATAGAAGTTGCCATCATAACTAGAGGCGTCCAACAAGTAGATCAATTTGAAAGCTTATTAAATGAGTTTGCTACCATTCAACTACGAGAAATGAGAGGATCGTATCGGCCGCCACAACAAACAACGGCTGACAACGGTGGAAGACATATTAACAATAGCTATCATAAAACGAAGGGTATGAAAATGGAGACTGAACACGAGGGTCACAGACCTGGGTGGCGCAATAAACAAACGTTTGGTACAGAGGATAGGGGAACAAAACAGCCCATTGTCAACACAGTAACAATTGAGCGTCAACAACCTGGCCCTTCACAAGAATCACGTACAAAAAACGACCAGCCAACCCATTATCGCGGCAACAATACTTAGCTAGTAGAAAAATAAATAACCAGTTAGACGTAGCATTAGATTATATTGATATTCGTGAAGAATTGGATAAAATGGATGAAGAAGAAGAAACCACTAATTTCCCGTACAATAAATGTCCGGAAATAAAAATAAAATTAAATAATGTAGAATTAACTGCACTTATTGATTCGGGGAGTCAATTAAACGGAATTGCCGAAACGTGGTTCAACCATAATAAAGATAAATTAGGTAGAATCGAGTTATTAAACTTATCGAATACCAATATAAAAGGTGCATTCGGACATAAATCAAAATTAATACGAAAACAAGTACTTTTAGAAGCTGAAGTTGATAATTATAAATTTGACTTAGTATTTTTTATCATCCCTGGACTGAATAAAGACTGTATACTAGGAATAAATATGTTGAAGGAAGGTGAGTGTACTATAGATTTCCAGCAAAATGTAATGCATATTAAAAATAGAAATTATAAGAAAAATGTAGAGGATCCTAATGAAATTGTACATATACATCAGATCGCTTTGGATAAAGAAACGGCCGATGAGGAATCTATTAACTTTCAAGAAGCTGTCGAAGA
Organism: Magicicada septendecula; assembly: GCA_034769895.1. NCBI lineage: Eukaryota > Metazoa > Arthropoda > Insecta > Hemiptera > Cicadidae > Magicicada > Magicicada septendecula. Next base: position 430,114,349 of record CM068369.1, on the reverse strand, counting down.
GTTAACTAATATAAATACAGAAACGAAGAAAAAATTAACTAAAATATTAATGAAAAATAGAAATCTATTCCGAGAAGAACCAGGCCGAATTCATGGATATGAACATGAACTACGTATCACGGACAACACCCCCTTCTTCCAAAAGGGATGGCCTATACCAATTGCCTATCAAGACAAAGTCGAAGAGGAGATCCAGAAAATGTTAAGATACGGAGTGATCGAGCGAGCGAGCAGCCAATATATCAATCCCATGGTGACAGTTATAAAAAAGGACCAGAGCGTAAGATTGTGTTTGGACGCCAGGAAGTTAAACAAGGTGATGATACCTGACTTCGAAGGGGCACAACCAATCAACGAGCTCATTGCTAATTGCGGAGGAGTAAAATATATGTCATCGATCGACCTACGCTCCAGCTTCTGGCAGGTACCACTTAAGCGAGAATGCAGGGACTTCACCGGGTTTCTATATAAAGGAAAGACCTACCGCTTCACAGTCACACCGTTTGGATTAAAGACAAGTCTGGCCAGCCTGACGAGAGGATTGGATACTGTGTTGTCAGATGCAGTCAAGAAATTTACGATAATATATGTAGACGACTGCCTATGTCTATCTAACAGTCTGGAGGAACACCTCACACATTTGGATCTATTATTGACCAATTTATACGAAGCAAACATCACAGTGAACTTCAAAAAATCACAGTTTTTCCGTACAGAAATTAATTATCTTGGTTACTGTTTATCAGTAGAAGGCCTTAGTCCTATGCCAGACAAGGTAAAGGCAATCCAAAATTTTCCACGTCCAAGAAATCAAAAGCAACTAAAAGGATTTTTAGGACTTACAAATTTTTATAACAGATTTACCAATCGATATGCTGAAACAACATCTTTATTAATACAATTGTTAAAGAAGGAGCGTTACTTCAAGTGGACGGAGCAGCACGACCGACAATTTAAATTAGTCAAAGAATTATTTATAGATACTGTAATTTTAAAACACCCAGATCTCAAGAAGCAATATTATTTACAAACGGATGCCAGCAACTACGCACTAGGAGGGCAATTGTTTCAATATGATGACGAAGGACACATCGCCGTCGTAGCTTTTACTAGCAGAACTTTCAAAGGTGCTGAATTAAACTATCACACAACCGAGAAGGAACTGCTGAGTATCATACATTGTTTGAAGAAATTTCGGATATACTTATTAGGACATAAATTCACAATCATAACAGATAATAAAGCTCTCACATTCCTACACAAATGCCACCTATCAAATGCTAGAATTACCAGCTGGATACTGTGCATCCAAGAATACGATTTCGACATTGTGCATTGTAAAGGCAAAGAAAATATTGTAGCCGACATACTAAGCCGAAACCCAGAGGACTCTATGGACAGCAGTGATGTCAGTTTTAGTGAAGAGATGGAAATTAATCGTATTACCTTGAAATTGGATAAGAAAATAATGAAGGATATAAAAAATATTGAGAAATTGCAGCGCCAAGATCCTAAATTGAACAAAATTATTTGTGAGTTAGAAAGTAAGGAAGACTCTAAATTAAGTAATAAATATCAATATGTTAAAAAAATCCTATACCGACAAGACAAGAAGTCATGGAAAATATATGTACCGAATAACATGAAAGAAAATTTAATTCAAGAATTACACGTTGTATACGGACACTGCGGCATACAAAAAACCGAAAGACTTTTCGAGAGTACTTTACTGGAGACAGAATAAACAAAACGATACATCAAATCATTACTAAGTGCGATACATGTCAGCGATGTAAGGATCATCATAAGAATAATGTAGGAGAAACCATCCCGATGCTGCCAAAGAAGAAAGGGGAGTTAATCAGCATGGACTACTATGGACCCCTAATTACATCGACTGGAGGTGTTAAATACATTCTTGTTATCATCGATAATTTCACAAAGTACGTCAAACTTTATGCGTTGAAAAGAGCTACAACTCGTGCTACCATAAATAGACTCAAACAATATATAGCGTCATGGGGAAAACCGTTATCAATTGTCACTGATAATGGAACCCAATTCACTACTCATATTTGGACAAGGAGTTTACGAGAACTAGGAATTAAACCGAAGTTTACCGCTATTCGGAACCCGTGTACAAATATAGCCGAGAGAACTAACAGACAACTAGGCAACTTATTTCGAGTATTTGTCAAAGAGAAACACTCAAATTGGGCCAAGTATATCCAAGCCATTGAAATTTGTTTAAATGAGACATACCATAGTACCATTGAGATGAGTCCAATCGAGGCACACTTTGGAAAGAAACCAACCAGAGAGTGGACCAAATTTATTGACAGAAGTGTGATTTCCGAACCAACTACTTATAAGCCGGAAGACATTTACTTAAGGATTAAAGAAAATAGAGAGCGACATGCAAATAAGATGAACCAAAGAGAACTAACAACATTCGCCATCGGTGACCTGGTATTAGTTAAAACATGTCCAATATCCGATGCAATGAATAAGATAATAGCGAAATTTTGCGACCTGTACGAAGGACCATATAGGGTTGCGAAGCAAATAAGTAAAGCTACTTATATGTTAGAATATTTGGACGAGAAGAAAGGAACAAGAGGAAATTTCAATGTCCGACAGCTAAAGCAATATATTACCTGACAAGAAGAGCAGTAAAAGGAAATAATGCGTTAGTAACGATCGGTTACGTGAGTAAGCAAATTGTAGCACTCATATAATAAATATGATATAATAAAGTTATGTATAATAATTGTAAAATTTTAAAGTAATAATTGAAGTAAGATTATCAACTGACGATGTATAACAGAGTAAAGATTTATATTTTGTATATTATGTATAAGAATAAAAGTATATCTAAGAAAAACAAAACAAAGACATTGAACAATGACTAACAATGAAAGTAATGATAAGAACTAAGTGATAATTAATATGATATTATGAATTTTGTTGTTGTTGTATGCATTTGCAAGTAGAAAATTATTGACAAATGAAAAATATATATAAGTGGATATTTAACTAATAGGAAGTAAGAAAGAACAGTAATAGTATCTAGGTGAATAATTATATGGAAACAGATGTACATAATGAATTAGATAGTTGTTAATTCTATATTATGATATGTTAGGAAGATAAGTGGTCTGAATGGATGGTAGTGCGTAGGATTGTAAACAATTGTATAGGTTAGCATAGCAAACAGAAAAATTTAAACCGTTAGTAGGACCCTTTGCCAAGTAACGAGGTGTGAAAGTGTCGAGTGACAGGGGGATGAATGGGAGAGGTCATAAATCTTAACCCAGACACAAGGGTACACTGTAGACAGTTTCGAACGTAAACAAACCAAGTTGAACGTCCTCTAACCCGTTAAAGGGATTACATCACTAGCAATAAATGTAACTCATTAGATATTTATACTTAATTAATTAAAATTTACATAATTAATTAAAATTTACATTAAAAAAAAAAAAAAAAAAAAAAGGGCACAAATTTTATTATTTGATTTTGTTACACGCCATCAATTAATAAAAATTTAAGGACAATGTAACGTTTATTTTTGAAAATATTTATAAAATTGTACAAGTAGTAAATAATAGCTAAAAATAATGTGTACTAGCAGTTATATTTGACAAAGAAGTATGTGAGGGTGTGTGAAGGGAAAGTTTGTAAGACTGTCCTCTTGGCATTGTAACCTACAGACAGCTTGATGTGTTACGGCTGTAAAGTTAATTGTTTGACAAAAAGAGTGACACTTACTAAATGTATGTGAGACGTTGTATTTCGCATCAGGCAGCTGGTCTGAGTAAGAAAGGCATAACCCCCAATAAACCAATTTACCCTTTTTAAAACTTTGACACAGACTGAAAGCAAAGAGTTTGTCAATTCGATACGGTACAACATTAGAGGCCAGAACAATTGCAACGTAGAAATTTGACGAAAGTCGTGATTACAAAGGAAGATTCGTTCCAGACTCAAAACAAAGCTAGAGTGCAACTTGAAGATAAACAATGGTGCAGCAGATCGAACAATACCAGTATTGTATCTATGTCAAAGCGTAACAGAAAGTGGACACTAGGAGACGGCCACGAGAGACAAAGAAATGTCGCCTGATTTACAAGGGGAAAGTGAAACTCACGAATTCTGGAGTGCTTGAATGAGATTCCTAGTAAATAGAGAAAACGGCTGTAGGAACAATCAGGACCAATGGGAGTTCGACAAGAGAATCACGTATAAAGCAGATATACTCGAAAACCAATTACGAATATACAATTTGTCACACTGGCTAAGGAACCAATAAGAGTATCCAAGCAGATGGAAGATTCAGCAGAGGTAGGCGGGATGAGAGTTTACTTGGTAGATCTCAGAACAGAAAAACGGCAGTCTAGTACTCATCATTAGTCCAGTACTCATCATTAGTCTAGTACTCATCTACAAAGTGATCACCACGAATCATCTTAACTCGCAAGAGAGTTGAACAGTTAATCGCGTTCGACAGACTATTGGTATAAAGTAATATCACGCGAAGTCAACATGTAAACAGACTTTACAATTAATTAACTTCACCGTAATTTAAACAAAGTGTCGGAGAATACGGATACACAGTACAATACTAAGTGAAGACAAATTCAATTAACAGACATTCTACAATTACAAATAATTCACAAGAAACTATAAACATCACAGCAGCTTTTATATAATACAGAACACATCAACATAGAGACTCAGTGCATATTCTACAACAGAGACATTAGACATAAAATCAGCAATCTAAAGAACTATTTAAAAAACATTATACATGAACTTTACCAACATCAATTAAGGGCACTCATATTCAACACAATACGTGTGCCGTGAAAAGTGAACAGGTCGAGAATGCTTCAATAATTAAACAGTGATTGTGAGGTGCAGTGACCGCGAAAGGATACGTAATCTACAACGACTACGGAGATCAGCAACTACTAAACACAGAGGACCACATGATGTCACCGAGAGTATGAACTACGAATAATCAACGCTCTCAAACTAATGGTACTTTAGAGTTAAGTCAACAAACTCAATTCATTCAAGTCAAAGAACTCACACTAATAATTAATTAACCTTGAGAGCTGCCTCTCAGTGCTCTGCATTCGACTGAAGCGAAATAAAACGTCAACTAGTAAATTCTTAAAAATCATATCTAAACAGTAATCTAAATTTGCCAAATACAATTGTAGATTATAATTTACAATTATAAGTGTTAGAAAATTATTAAATGTTAATTAATCGCGATTTCAGAGATACTCATTGTTAAGATAAGAGAAGTGATTCTACTTAAGGAAATATCCATACAGAGTGTTATATTTGTAATTTGCTACAACTTGATTAATTAAATAAGAATTAGACATAATATTGTTGTTGTGTGTTTGGCAAACGAAGCCTTTATATCCACATCCTTGTAGATATGAGGTGGCGCCCGGGAAATTGAAACATTTTGGCAGTAAGTGATTTTAGTTATTACTTTATTACAATTATCAAAAACTCCCAATATAAAGAAAGCTTATATTTGGCTGCACAACGCGTGGCATTAGTCTAATAGTCTATTGTTGAACTTCTTGTGTGTGCATTAATGTATAGTGTCTTTGATACCGTGGTGTAATTGTTCCAAATTATATTGTATCGCTTCGCACTGTACAACGTTACGATTTCGTTGTCCGGTAAAACATTAACAAGAGTTCTGCGCTTCGGTTATTGATGAAACTGCGATTGGTTAGTTCAGTTCTGAATTTAGCGGTAACGGAGTATAATAAAGAACTCTAGATTTATTAAGCACTGGCGTATGTCGCATGATTTAGTCGCTGTAGGTACACTGTTACCGGATACTCGCCAATATCGAAATGTTTAAGTCATTTAACTATATACCGCGTAGCAGAGTTTCAAAGTCCCACAGCTGTCCGTATGTTAATCAAACTGTATTAAGACTTAGAAGATTTAGTTCCGTGAAGACTGTTAAAGTATACGATTGAGAAATTTATAAGAAGACTGACCGAAAATTATAAGAAGACTCTCGAAAATTGTATTAAGACTGTTGAAAAATGTATGAAGACTGTCCTCCCGCGTGCTCTGCAAACAGTTTTTATCAAGCATCGTTTACCACAATGCAATCTTCTGGAAGACACGCCTCAGGTCGAACATGATAGGACAGAAGAACTCCTACCCTTATGCAAGATTATCGTTCTTCACTTCTCATTCGTCGTTCCCGTTGCCATGATGACGACGGTCCTCTCCACCTGTCCTCTGGGTAGATGCTGGGTTGTGATTGGGTATCCTGTCTCCCCACAAGTTCGCGTCGAAAGCCACCGTACTCTTTTCCTGGAACAAGAGCAATTTCTCGGCTGTCGATCAGGTCTTTGTCTAAGCGTACTCCGGACCCTGCTGCTGTTCTCACGCGAACAATGTGTCGTATTTCGTTATTGTTTCACTATCCTTGACCCTTTTCCGTTAGCTATCCTGACGCAGCGTGTCGTCGTTTCCAAAACGGCACTCCTTCTCCCTGTCGTAAATATCAGTTGTCGCCAGTAAGATGTTCCCCCGCTGTGCACAAGTTCGATTCCATTCTTTAGATATCGATGTCAGTTCTCATACAGGGTAAATACCATTGTATACTTACACCCTTTTCTTACCGCTGGTACACTTCAAATTAACCTTGCAGTGTGTGTCCGTCACAGTTTCTCCGTACATTGGTACTTGACATAGTTCCTTTTATCTTGCATGTTGCAGGCTGTAAATCTCGGTTGAGTCGAGTCTGTCACGGCCAACCTTATTTCCCATTGCAAAGTTATGTGAAGCGTATTCGTATTGTCCGAAGCAAACGTTCAGTTGACACATCGTTAAACTGTTCTTTATTTATTGCTCGTGGCTCGTGTAGGGGTGTCTTGCTGTATGTAACGTCTTTTCGATCATATTATAAAAAATTTTTAATTCTTGGTTGTTACATAGTCCCCAAATCGGATTGGATGTTGGATCAGCAGACGACATTCTAATCCGATTTCTGCGCTCTGTGTTTGTTGTGGGAGTCCCCTCTGATAAGGTCACGGTCATCGACCCACTTTCCTCTGCTTGGGGTATACGGGTATATATTCCCTATATTTTGTTGTAAACTAACTCTGGGAATTTATTGCCGTGCATCTGAGGAAGGATGAACGCATTTTCACACATTGTGCATATCTAATTAGATATGGGATTATTTTACAATAATAATAATAACTGTGGATGGCTGTCATCCGCTTATAACCTAATACATGAAATAATGGTTTCGACATGAAATGTAATTATTCATGTATCGTTTAAATATCGTTACGATAGTTAATGTCCTTAGTCTATCTTGAACATTTAAAACACAATTTACGAACCTGTAAATACATATTGATACATTCATTATTTGTTATTGAGTATCACTCACAATACGTATTACTAACATTTATACTGATTATATTGATTATAAATTTATATACATTATTTAGGAACAATTAACAATTCATTTGAAATCATTATGATTATAGATAACTTCGCTTTATACCACTCAGATTTGATTAATTAATCTTACATCATTGTGTGTCTATAAAAAGCTCGTTATAACGTCTTTAGCAATTTATTGCTGCACATTCGATCGAACTTTTCGCATCATAAGTGTCCTTTCTATTGAAATTTTCATTAACATTGGTTATACACATGTAATTAATGTCATTAGACTGTCACATCGTGACTTAAGAACTTCATGTACAAAAACAAATCTTTAAATTACACGCTAATAAGTTATACATCATATCGTTTAGCTAGTTGGACCGGTTTTCGCGGGACATTCACCCTATGCGCTGGCCCACGCCCTCTATAGTCCAACTAATTGTCGATGCAACTTTCGCTTTCCTGTGAGACTTGTACTTTCGTTTCGTAATACCTCTTCAGCAGACGTACATTAAATTTCCCTGTCACTTTGCCACTGCTATCGCACTCAGTGAGCTCGTATGTTGCATCGCCAAGGACGCGATTAACCTTGTATGGTCCTGTGTACAACTCGAAAAACTTGTCGATCCTTTTCATTGCGGCGTCAGATTGGTGGTAGCTCCTTAACAGCACCTTATCGCCGATAGCAAATTTAGTAATTTTCTTACTATCATTGATGCGCTTAGCATACTTCTCTCCTTTTTCCTTTATTTTTACAAATACGTTGATATTTGAACTGTATTTACTGTTGATGACATCTTTGTCCAGCCACTTCTCCCATGCGCGGGTCGGCTTCTTTCCTAATTGCGCCTCGTGGGGGGTTATTTCTATTGTTTCGTGGTATGTTTCATTGATACATGTCTCAATCAATCCGACGTATCTTGACCACTTACTATGCTGGTCGTGTACCAAGATCCTGAATAGATTTCCAAGTTGGCGGTTAATCCTTTCTGCTAAGTTCGCGCGAGGATTCCTTATCGCCGTATATCTCGGTTGTATGTCCAGCTCCTCGAGACCTTTAATCCATTTTTCCGCGGTAAATTGCGTGCCGTTATCAGTTAAAATGACTTTCGGTCGTCCAAACTTCGCACAGTAGTCGTTGATTCGTCGTAATGTCGTGGTGGTTGTCGCTCTTCGTAATGTGAATAACTTGACAAACTTTGTGAAGTTGTCCACCATGACAAGTAAGTATTTGACGCCTCCTGTACCAGTTGGTAAGGGTCCATACTAATCGACGCTCACGATGTCACCTCTAGCTGATGGTATCATAGCCTTTGTTCCGCCAAACAGCATCCTGTTGTTCGTGTCCTTGTATCTTTGACATGAGTCACAAGTCTGGATATATGCTTTCACTTTCTTGAACAAGCTGTCAATCGTGAAGTGCTCCTGTAACATTTTTATACACCTTTTCGGGCCTAGGTGTCCGTACATTTGGTGTATCTCTGCAATTAGGTCCTTCGACACGCTGTCAGGAATGTATAGTTTCCATTCGCCACGTTGTCGTCGGTATAACTTATTGTTAACAATTCTGTAAAATTTGCTTAATTTATTATCTACATCGTTATTCTTAATCTTATCTATAAGTGTTCTGAGTTTGGCATCTTCATTCTGGTATTTGCCGATATCTCTAATTATTTTACCTATTTGTTGACTCATTTTAATAACTAGGTAATTAATCAAATACTCGTGCGTTTCCTCGTTTGTCTCCTGTTGTTCCGCGTCAGCCGGGTATCTACTCAATATGTCCGCAACTACATTATCCTTTCCTTTACAGTGGATAATGTCGAAATTGTATTCTTGTATGGCGAGAATCCATCTTGTAATTCTCGAGTTGTTTAAGTGGCACTTGTGCATGAATTTTAATGCTTTATTGTCCGTGATTACCGTTAGGGGCTGGCCAAGTATGTACAATCGAAATTTATCCAGACATCTAACGATACTTAGGAGCTCTTTCTCCGTCGTGAAATAATTACGTTCTGCGCCTTTAAATGTTTTGCTTGTAAAAGCGATCACGCCAATTACTCCTTCTTCATCGATCTGGTAAAGCTGGCCACCATACGCAAAATTACTAGCGTCACACTGGATATAGTATCTTTGGTTCGGCCGTGGGAACCGTAGAGTTACTGTGTTTATAAATAAATTCTTGACTCTCTGGAAACACTCGTCCACTTCTCTTTCCATGAAAACTTTCGTCCTCCTTTCAGCAGTTCGTGTAAAGGTTGCGTCGTTTCCGCGTATTTACTCGTGAATCTATTGTAAAAATTGGTGAGGCCAAGGAAACCTTTGAGTTGTTTTGTATTCTTCGGTGCTGGGAAATCCATAATTGCCTTTACTTTGTCATCGGTTGCTTGTATCCCTTTTGTTGTAAGGCGATAACCAAGGAATGAGATTTCTCGTCTAAAGAATTGTGACTTGGTGAGGTTGACAGTGATATTTGCCTTATTGAGGTTGTTTAGCAATGTTTCTAAATGATTTAAGTGTGTTTGTATATTGTTGGAGTAACACAAGCAGTCGTCCACGTAGATGATCGTGTTCTTCTTGACTTCCTCCTCGAGAGCCACATCCAATCCACGTGTCAACGCCGCAGAGCTGGTGCTAAGTCCAAATGGTTCACTGTGAATCGGTAGCACCTCCCTTCATGCATAAACGCAGTGAAATCCCTACATTCTTGTTTTAATGGGACTTGCCAGAAGCTACTGGATAAATCGACTGTCGACAAGTACTGCATATCACCACATCTAGCCAATATCTCATTTACCGGGGACACTCCTTCGTAATCGGGTACAGTTACGCTGTTCACTTTCCTTGCATCAAGGCACAGGCGAACCCTCCCATCCTTCTTGATTACTGTCACGATTGGATTGACGTACGGGCTGGCGCAACGTTCGATTACTCCATATCGTAACATCCGGTTAATCTCCTCGTTCACCTTGTCTCTGTAAGCAAGCGGCACAGGCCACCCTCGTTGAAAGTAAGGTGTCCTGTCCGTAACGTGAAACTCATGCTTGTAACCCTCTATTCTTCCCGGGCACTCCCTAAAAACATTCCGGTTCCTTACCAAAATCTCCTTCAGGCGTTGCAGTATTCCTTCATCCACGCAGTCTATTCTCCCAATCTTTTCATCGATGCATCGCAGTACTTCCTCTTCTTCTTCATTGGTTATGACGTCAATGTTCATGATTGGTATAATATGCTCCTCTTCATCAGTGTTGTTTTTTAAAGTAATTACTTTGTTTCCGATGTCGATGCGACACCCAACTTCTTGTAGAAAACTAATTCCTAGTATGCACGGTTTCACTAATTCTGGTATTATCAAAAACACACATTCATATCGGATACTATCAATCTCAATGTCACACAATATTTGTCTCTTAAGTAATTTGGATTTATTTCCTACAGCACTTATGATAAATGTTATTCGTTACGGGTAGTGTCTCATATGGTCCTATACACTTCTTATGATTATTAAACCACGTCTCCGATAATCCGTTGACGAGGCATCCTGTATCAAGCAAAGCTTGTACAATTATATCATTATTAAATTTGATAGTAATTTCGGGACATTTCAATACTTGTTTATTAATAATTTCGTCGTCCTCTTGTAGTAGGTCCTTTCGTAAATCCGGTAGTAATATATTTACATTCTCACTCGGAAGTAAGTCGCTTAAAAATTCTATCATATTCTCTAGTTTGACATTTTTTTTTTTTTTTGTTGTCGCTGTTACCGCTCGCCCTCGGGGTGGTGTCATTGACCGTTCTACTGGGGCCCGCTTCTGCTGGCGTAAACTGCACCGTATTAATGTATTGCTTGTTGTCAAAACGACCCCTCGGCTGTCGGTCACTTTCACTTTTGTTATACTGTCCCTCCCTCTCTCTCGGGTTGTTTTTTCCCTCGTTGTAGGGTCTATAATGCGGCCCGCGATTGTTCTCTCCGCTTGACTGTATACTCGTAAATTCCGTAATTAATGCTTCAAAATTCGGTATACTTGTGATACCACGTGTGACCACGGCGAGCTGCAAATCCTTCCCAAAGTTACGGGCTAATTTCCGGATCAGCTGCGTATCGGTCAATGCTGGCGACAGTTGCCGGCTTTCCAGTAATATTCTTTCTACATACTGGACGGCTGTGATTGGCCCATCCACTCATATCTGCCGTACTCAAGATTGTCGCGTATATTGTCCTGGCGTTCTTGACCCCAGTACTTCAAGGTGAAGGCTTCTTTAAACTCTTCGTACGTGGAGATTTGATTCCGTATGACACGCCACCATATCCCAGCGTCCATCTCCAAGTGTCTCCCAATCCATTTAATGTCATTGTTGTTGTAGTACTGTTCTTGGATCTCTGACAATTCCTTCAGGAATTCCATCGGGAACCTGTCAGTGCCGTTGTACTTTAATTCTGCATGTGTGTGTCCGTTAATCCTACTGATTATCCCCGACTCACCTTCAATTAGCTGACGCTGTAGTCGTTCTATTTGGGACTTTAGTTCGTTGATACGAGTGGTTTTCTCTCTGGTGCTCTCATCCAGTTTTAGTTCCGCCGACTTCTGTCTCCCATCTACCTCATTGATCTTCTGCTGTATCGTGCTGTTTACGTCTCCCTGTTCCTGTTGTAATTGTCTTACTGTTTGGAGTAGTTCGACTCTCAATTCCTCCTGCTTCTTATGATTTTCTTTTGCGTGTGTTTCTACTCTGTTGTGGATCTTCTTGATTCTTGTTTGAGTATTTTGGGCAACGCTCTTTAGTTCTTGTCGGTCTAATTCTCTAGTTTCTCGTACCTCTTCGAATTTCTTGTCGGTGTCGTCCTTTAACTCTTTTATGATCTCGTTCTGCTGCTTCTGGACCTCGTCTATCTTCTTGTCACAATTATTTATATATTCACGCATTTCCGCGCGTATTTGCGTGACTTCCTCCTTGTGCTTGTCTAACTTTTCTTCTAGTTTGTCGAACTTCTTATTCTGCTCTTCGAAATTTTCCTTCTGTTCTCTTCTAATCTCTATAAAATTTTCATTCTGCTTCTCAAACTTTTCATTGGTTTCTTCAAATTTCCTACTCATAAAGTCCATTAATGCGCGCAACGTCACCTCTTCCTGCGGTTGTTGTTGGGACTCCTGTCCCCGCGCTCTGACGTCTGACGTCTCCTCGGTCATTTGTGAATAGTTTGGTGATTCCTCTCGTTCGACATCAGGTACACCCTGTTGGTTATTAATATCGAAATTCATGGAATCGGAACTACTGGTCGTCATTTTTGCAGCCTTACTCCGCGTTAACATTCAGTCCAACTAGCTTCACACTAATAATATTTGTTCTTACAACTAACATGAAATATATATATGCTTATCCTATCTACTGCCTGCTCTTTGCCGTGCGATGGGCGCCAAATACAAAGATTATGCAATTATTTATTATGCTAACCGTGATTTAATTAATTAATCTGTGATTGCCGAGCCCCACGTTCTTTGGGAGCCAAATACAATGATATAAGGAGTCGATCCCTATTACGCCCCGCGTTCTGGAGCGCCAAATACAACTTCAATTGGGGATTAATTATGCCAACAATAATTAATTAATTATGTAATTATACTAATTTGTAAAATGAGATCGTGTAATCACTCAATTAGGTTACTCATATCAACTGATTGAAGCTAAGTGATACGTTAGTTCTTTTATGTTAGCATAATTACTGCATTGAGACTCTAATTATTGTATAAATTAATAAAAACTACTATAAATCATTCAAGTGCCATTACTTTCTTGTTCTGAGGTAACTTTGACAATAATGAACGCATATATTCTGGATAAAATAAACACTTATTTATTAACATCATTAAATAAAGAGACTTCAATATATAAATATGGATGATTCCCTGTAAATACATTCATAAAAAGAGCACATGTATCAAATTACAATGCGAATCCAATACGTTGTTTGCTGGAAAACATACACATACATATATAATACAATCGATATATAGAAAAAACACAAATAGTCAAACAATAAATCTTATACTAATGCGTTCATTGCTTGCCTCAGATGAATAGCGTTAATTATATTTATCATATTTAATTTAAATACTCAAGGGTGTTTTCTTGAAAAGAGACAGGACAGTAGAGTTCTTATGATAAGAATAGCATAAAGATTACTTGTAAAGTGATTTATCCGATATTTCCATCGGTGTAACTCCTTCTCGTTGGTGGTCCATATGTGTGAAGTTGCGTAGCTGTGATGTCACTAACGCTCAACACACGCGGATCAGATTCACTCACGCTGTGTGTATTTTCTGTTGATTCGGCTGTTACTGTTAGAGTCTATGAAATCATGTGTGGTGTGGGTAAGTTCATCATTAACTATGGTGTATATATCTGACTGTCTATTGTTGAACTTCTTGTGTGTGCATTAATGTATAGTGTCTTTGATACCGTGGTGTAATTGTTCCAAATTATATTGTATCGCTTAGCACTGTACAACGTTACGATTTCGTTGTCCGGTAAAACATTAACAATAGTTCTGCGCGTCGGTTATTGATGAAACTGCGATTGGTTAGTTCAGTTCTGAATTTAGCGGTAACTGAGTATAATACAGAACTCTAGAGTTGTTAAGCACTGGCGTATGTCGCATGATTTAGTCGCTGTAGGTACACTATTACCGGATACTCGCCAATATCGAAATGTTTAAGTCACTTAACTATATACCGCGTAGCAGAGTTTCAAAGTCCCACTGCTGTCCGTATGTTAATCGAACTGTATTAAGACTTAGAAGATTTAGTTCCGTGAAGACTGTTAAAGTATACGATTGAGAAATTTATAAGAAGACTCCCGAAAATTGTATTAAGACTGTTGAAAAATGTATGAAGACTGTCCTCCCGCGTGCTCTGCAAACAGTTTTTAATCAACCATCGTTTACCACAATGCAATCTTCTGGAAGACACGCCTCAGGTCGAACATGATAGGACAGAAGAACTCCTACCCTTATGCAAGATTATCGTTCTTCACTTCTCATTCGTCGTTCCCGTTGCCATGATGACGACGGTCCTCTCCACCTGTCCTCTGGGTAGATGCTGGGTTGTGATTGGGTATCCTGTCTCCCCACAAGTTCGCGTCGAAGGCCACCGTACTCTTTTCCTGGAACAAGAGCAATTTCTCGGCTGTCGATCAGGTCTTTGTCTAAGCGTACTCCGGACTCTGCTGCTGTTCTCACGCGAACAATGTGTCGTATTTCGTTATTGTTTCACTATCCTTGACCCTTTTCCGTTAGCTATCCTGACGCAGCATGTCGTCGTTTCCAAAACGGCACTCCTTCTCCCTGTCGTAAATATCAGTTGTCGCAAGTAAGACGTTCCCCCGCTGTGCACAAGTTCGATTCCATTCTTTAGATATCGATGTCAGTTCTCATACAGGGTAAATACCATTGTATACTTACACCCTTTTCTTACCGCTGGTACACTTCAAATTAACCTTGCAGTGTGTGTCCGTCACAGTTTCTCCGTAAATTGGTACTTGACATAGTTCCTTTTATCTTGCATGTTGCAGGCTGTAAATCTCGGTTGAGTCGAGTCTGTCACGGTCAACCTTATTTCCCATTGTAAAATTATGTGAAGCGTATTCGTATTGTCCGAAGCAAACGTTCAGTTGACACATCGTTAAACTGTTCTTTATTTATTGCTCGTGGCTCGTGTAGGGGTGTCTTGCTGTATGTAACGTCTTTTCGATCATAATATAAAAAATTTTTAATTCTTGGTTGTTACAGGGTGTCGGAGAGAACAGACTGTTGGCTGTTTCTTAGATGTAGAAAAAGCTTTCGACAGCATGTGGCATGATGGGCTCTTATTCAAGCTTAGTGAAGTCCAGCTCTCAGACCGCTACCTTCATCTCAATGCTAGCTTTCTAACGGAGAGGACCTTCTGAATGAGAGTAGGCGATTCTGTCTCTTCCGAGAGACGAATCACTGCTGGCGTCCCTCAAGGTAGTATTCTTGGCCCCCTCCTATTTTCAGTCTACGTCAACAACGTGCCGAGACAGCCTGGAATCCAGGTGGCCCTCTTTGCGGACGACACGGCTGTATTTACAGCCGATCGTAAAGCAGAACGGGTTGTCTTACGCTGCAGCGCCAACTCGACTCGCTCGGGGTCTGGACTGATAATTGGAGGGTAACGCTCTTAAATTTTAAACAACTAAACATTTATTTATTTAGCATTCTTATTCTGTACCTTTAATTATTCTCCCCAGGTACTTAAATATTCATTCTGTAGGTCACTTTCACTTCAGTTCACTTTTACTTTCACGGATGACCAAATTTATTACACATGCGCTTATATTTTGTATAACTAATTTATATTCTGTCTGAGTCGCATTGCTAAGTATAAGTATACCGTGGTTTTTACTCAAAGGTCTTTGAAATTAATGTTTTTTAATACCTGCTTTCTCTAAGTTAGCGTTGAAAACATATATAACAAAATTCAGACAACTTACTGTTAACAAACGTTTTTCCAGTTAAAATATTCTAAACTAGCGTTAGGCATCTTCAGAGACACTTATACAATTCTCTGTAATGGTAACCTAATACTTCTTTATCTTCGCACGTCGTCAAATCATTCTCAACATACGTTATTATATTGTGTATACTGTTCTAAACTGTAGCCATCAAAAAGCAAAAATATTTCTCGTCTTAAAAATGGAAGAACAGAGATAACGAACTTTTGAGATAAAATTCAAAACAAAGTTGTTAAAGGAAGGGTAGTGATTTCATTGCATCTAGTAATGTGAAATGAAATGATTTCAAAAATAATAAAAATAATAAATGTTTAGATCATTTGTGAAGAGTATAATTAATTATGGGTCAGAAGCTTGAACACTAACAAATGTTATTTGAAAAATAAGATAACTGTGACACAAACGATGTATTGGAGAAGCCATTGCAACACATACACATATTATTTCATAAGCTTTCTGCCAAACTCTTCAGGCGTACAATTAAAAATGAGTATCATCATAGGTGCGTAAATCTGCTTTGTTTCCGAGTTACAGCCAATCAAAGGTTTCTTCTCTTTTTTGGTCTTAAAGGTAAAACAATGTCGTATTTCATGTATTAAAATACGATTTGTAAGACTAAATTTGTCATTTTAGATGCAGTTTTACATGACAAATTCAAAGAATTTAGTTTCAACGTCTTGCGTTGAATAGAATTTTAGGAATCCTATGTTGTAAGAAATACATAAAATGTAAACTTTTTACTATTTTGCGAAGAACGTGAACAAATTTCGAGAGAAAAGTGTTAGCTATAATCTTGTAAAGAATTAAATTTAAAAAAAAAGTAAGTTAAAAAAGTTATATAACACATTCTACAAGAGCAAGTAAGGTCTATCCTCAACAAAAACATAAGAGAAAAATTATTTTTAATAGAGTACCAGTAATTTTCTGGCCCTAGAATTTTATTTATTTATTTTATTCACTTAGTAATTCTCTTTATTTTACTATTACGGTTGCTATAATTCTGAAAGAAAAATGTTAATCATTTTGATGTACCACAGTGATTGAAATTCGTGTTACTGCAATGTATTGATTTTTATTAAAAAGTCAATTTGAAGTATATAATTGACTTTGAAAAAGAAATAATTTAACCAACGTGTATTACACACTTACTCTAAGTTAAATAGTTTCTTGAAGGCCTATTGTTTTTTCACGCTACTGGCACTAATAGGGTACAGAAAAAGAAAAATGTCATATCGTTTTAAAAAGGAGGAAGTACACATATATTTATTTTGTTTATGGTTACTGTAACGGTAATGCTACACAAGCTGTAGAGGAATATTGTCGGTGATTTCCCAACCAAAAGATTCCTAATAGACAAGTATTTATATGTACTCATAGACAACTACGCGAAATAAGACGTGTACAGTAACATGAGAACCGGAAAAAAAGTTTGATTTTGCAAACCCACGTAGTAGTATGCAGCGAATACTACATAATTACGTATTATCCTCAACGTGTTCAACACCTTGATGAAGGTTATAATCAAAGAAATGTTATTGGCAGTAGTTAACAGAAATATTGTGTTACTCTTGCAAATGCTCTTCACAAGTGAAGCAACTTTACGGATGATGGTACTAACGAAACAAGTAACACACATATTCGGAATGATCAAAAATATTTGGAATGATCAGGATCCTCGTAAAACTTTTTTCTAACATCGTTTCTCAATACATATCAGGTGCTCTTATTTATCAAATAAGATTCAACGTTCTTATTTGAACTCATATTTTCAATGGTGATGATTAAATAAGGTTTCTTGAAAACGACTTCCTACAACTTTTGGAGGACGTCACATTAATGACACGAATGTGTACGTATTTTCAACGTGACGGACACGCGATCATTATTGTCGATCATCATTTGAATAGAACGTTTCCTAACTGGTGAACGAGGTGGACCATATGCATGGCCAGCCAGATCACCTGATCTTAATTCCCAAAAGGTAAGAGTATATCATCTGCCAAAAAAATCAGATAATGTAAATGAACTTTTACAACAACCGTATTTGCCATTAAATATATAAAGGACAACCCAAGAATGTTGGAGAATGAAATGTTGTCTATAACTCACAAACTGAAATGAGCATTCAGATTGGCGGTGAAAATTTTGAATTTTAATTTTTGAAATAACAGTTTTGTATGGTATGTAAAATTATTTTGATATACATATTAGTAACTGATTCTGGCACAAATAGTGTATTTAAGGGAATGTTTCTGTATTATTTTTGGTAAAAAGACAAATGCTCTTTTGGCATGTTTTCTATCAACTATTTATCAGATTTGTTCAAAATTAAAGTCTTTATAAGATTGGTCGCAAACTTTTTCCTAAAATTTGTTCATTTTCTTCAAAAAGGGAACTGCGTAAACTGCAATGGACGACAGCGGGTCCCCTTTATTTCGCTGCCCTCAAGAACTGATGGATTTTTCTCGTCGGCTTAAAGATCGGTCTGACGCTGCGCCGGCTGAGCAGCCTGCCATTGCGATCTGTTACACCATGGACATAGGGCAACACCGCGAAGCCAACACTCTCCTGTGACACCGATTCCCCCGGCCTGGATGTTCTTCTAGCTAACAATTTTAATACTCGCCTATATTATTAAAATAAATGAATACGTTACGCATTTAAATGAATAAACAAACTAAAATATTTCATTAAAGAGGTTTAAAAATTGTAGACCTATACTTAAAATACCTATTATAATATGCCAAAATACTTAAAGAATTCAACTCGTGGAGACAAAGTAAAGTAATAGAGTAAATCTTTCAGTAAGTCGTCGAATAAATGGTTAGTGGATAGGCAGCGAAAACTTCGACTTGCGATTACGGTAAGTTATTAGGTAGTTATTCCGACTACAAAGATTGCTCTAACTTTCCGTACAAAAGAAACTTCTCTTCGAATTTTCTTCTTGCAAGAAAATTGGCACTCGTATAACTGGAAAGAGACACCCAATAATATTGAATTTACTTACTGATTACAATAATATGTTGTAACGTTATAAGTAGAAACGCATAAATAAAAGCATTTTGATTTTTAATAGTAGTTAAGGCCTATTGTACTTTAAAGTTATTTTTTTTAAATTATTGTATAAAAATATGTTAATACTGATAAGTCTGTGTGTGTGTGTGTGTGTGTGTGTGTGTGTGTGTGTGTGTGTGTTTGTGTGTGTGTGTTTGTGTGTGTGTGTGTGTGTGTGTGTGTGTGTGTGTGTGTGTGTGTGTGTGTGTGTGTGTGTGTGTGTGTGTGTGTGTGTGTGTGTGTGTGTGTGTGTGTGTGTGTGTGTGTGTGTGTGTGTGTGTGTGTGTGTGTGTGTGTGTGTGTGTGTGTGTGTGTGTGTGTGTGTGTGTGTGTGTGTGTGTGTGTGTGTGTGTGTGTGTGTGTGTGTGTGTGTGTGTGTGTGTGTGTTTTGTGTCACTGCTATCAATAAACCAGTGAACGTCAGGTCGTCAGATCATATCCAAATAAAATGAATGATGTCTTTTAAGTCTCCGGCCCCCTGTCACACACACCTAACCGCTTTTCATCTCTGGCAACGTTATGGTGTTATATTAAATTTCGAGGCTTACATCGAAATGATTTTCAAGCGTTCGTAAACATTTTTTTCAGAAATATTTGTATTTCGGCGCAGATTACTAACCCATGTGCACAAAAAAAAAAATTATCCTTGACTTACACTTTGGTTGCGCATTCAGATTAGACAGGACTATTCTTATTGAAGGAGTGGAGCAAGTTCTCACTGTAATAGAGTCGTTAAGTCAAGTTCTAAATTTAATTCAGCCGTTTAGCATTTGACTGATAATGGTATGTCTTACGGTATCTTTTGAATGCATCAATCGATTTTTGTAAAAGTCAACTACCATGTCCATACATTTATCTTACAGAGGCCTATTGTATTTTTAATTAATTTCTCTCCAAAACAAGGGACCATAAAGCAAAAATCAAAGTTGTCAAAATTATTTTAAAAATCACAAAAATACTTGTGTGATATTAAGTTGGACACGATTTTTACCAAAATCTGAATATAGTTTTCAGTTTTAAAAATTTCAAAATTTCAGGATATCAAATCCTAAAAAACAGATGAAAAATTTCAAAACATTGTGAAAATCCATTTCAATTATCATACTAAATAGATTTTTAATAGCATTGCCGTTGTACCGTTTACTTTAAAAATTGTATCAATTTAGGAGCACCGGGGTCAAAAACAGAAGTCAAAGCTTTAATAAAATTGTAAAAGTCTGTGGTGGACAAAGTTATGGGACAATATATTCAAAATAAAAACTGGTTATTTTTATTACTTTGATAAAATTAATATGTGTTAACGTATTTGTAAATGTTTGTAAGCTATGATTGCAAAATAACTTTGCATATTGTTATCAGTTATGCACAGTTATAAAATATAAACCATTAAATAAAGCCAACATTACCAGTTGTTATGAATACACGTGTTAAGGATGAATACTTACGGTTGGAAACAAACGGAAGTGTAATACAAAATTTCTGAAACCATTCGCTCACCTAGAAAAAGATATAAAAACGAAGTTAAAATTTGTAAAAAGTATCAACTATAGGATTAGATATATTTATTAAAACATTTATAAACTTATAAGCTATACTAAATTATTTATCATTTAGGCACTATGGTTGTAAATTTAAGTAAAATAAATCAATGCAGCAGTTCGGAATTTTTAGTTTTATTGTAGGCATAGAGTTGTCTCCTTTACAGATGTTATTTTAATAAAAACGGTAGTAGAGAAATATTTCGTAATTTTTCTGATTTTTAAAAATTACTACTAATAAATTGTATTTAATAATAAATTTATTTCGTTGAAAATAGCAGGTGATGGGTCTCAGGGAGCTTATTACTTTACTTTCATACGTTTACATCTGCTTTATGATGATGGGTTGTTTTTAAGTTTAGAGACTCTGATACTACAAGATTGGTTTTTATAATCGCCCCGATACCTGATGCCATTAGCCATGTTACGTAACTTGAACTGACACAGACTCTGTTCTCTAATCAAACCCACACTCCTCTACACTGAACCGTGAACTTTGCCAGAAAAAATCCGGAGAAACGTACATCTAGTTTCTTTAAAGTTAATACACCAGCAAGTTTATTAAAGTTAATTATCATAAGCATTATCACACGACATCGGTACATACGCTTTAGTTGTAAGTTAACTTTGAAGCGTCATGGTTTATGCACCAACAAAAAACGTAGATCTAAAAACATTATTGTCATTAAATGTAACAATGAAAATAATTCATTCGATTTTGTACCATCAAAATGGTTCAGGGGTATTAGAGTTAAAGGAGGCAGGGTAGGCTGATAAACTTACACTTGTAATTCTGTCAAGCCTGTAAAGTCTT
This sequence comes from Magicicada septendecula, assembly GCA_034769895.1. Classification (NCBI taxonomy): domain Eukaryota; kingdom Metazoa; phylum Arthropoda; class Insecta; order Hemiptera; family Cicadidae; genus Magicicada; species Magicicada septendecula. The sequence continues at coordinate 430,092,959 of CM068369.1, read as the reverse complement.
TTATGTTTTTATATGTCCACACTGTTTTCCCAGGTAAAAGCAAACAAATCCCATCTATCGATGTCTCAAACAAGGAGAGTAACGCACTTATCCACTATGGCACTATAAAACATACTTACACGTTCATATAAGACGCAACCAGCCAGCGAGGTTCTTGTGGAGTCCGTGTTTTCTACCAAAGCAGGCACAACGAGGGAATGACTTGGACCTCGACCTCATCGCGCCACCTAACGCTGGTCGCTCACCGATCAGCGCCAAGCTTGAGCCGCATAAGACACAGAGGGAAGATTTTTCCTTACTGTACTTTTTACAAACACATTCATTATAAACACATACATCCAAGTTACTCCACTTAACGCCAATATTTATACAATCTTAATCTTAATGGGTAGAATGGTAGAAACCTACATTATTGGCAATCATGTTCTAACCAATGGCAATAAAGCAGATAACCAATGGAAAAGACCAGAAGATAAAACAATTAATGATTTTATGTTTGTTATATAATTGTTCGCAGTAATGCTAAGTAAGATTTAAAAGATTCCATAAACTGTTCATAACACGAAGCTTTAGTTAACAGTGTCAATGCTGTGTCATCGTAGGCCTAAACATAACTCTTGCATCTTATTATAGATCGTAGATAAAATAATAAAATAATACAATTTATATACCTGTATACGCCTTACTCTCTTCATTATAAATATTTGCAAGCACTACAGAATGTTATAAAGTTTGTACATAATTAGGTTTTTACATTAAGACGGCTTTACATTAGCTCTCCTGTAACTTCTGTCTCCACACACAAACACGCGTGTTAACAAACTGCAATTTCGTAAAATGTTGACTGTTCTGCTGTTAATTTTGCTTCGTGTATATGCAAGATTATGTTGACAAATAAACGCAAAATTCTATTGCATACAATATCTTATTTATTAATTCCCGTAATTATATAAGTCAGTGTATGTATACTTCAAAGAAGCTGACAAGTTTAAACTAATCAAACCGCTAAATCTCAAGAATCCAAAACAATAATCTTTGATAATAACATTTGGTTGCATTTAAATAATATTACTGTATACCCTTATTAATGCATTAATGCTCTTAAGGGGGTCTGCCACTAAAAATTGCGTTTTTCTGGAAGATTTACATAATAAATATTTATGCAGTTTCATCCTCCATGTTTTTCTGAACATGTATGAGTAATCTGACGCAAATTGGAATAATATTTCCGGTATTTTTGTTGGTTATTAAAGACAGAAACAGAACACACGTGAACACAAAAGCAGATTCGTGGTGTCTTAAGTATTGCATGCAAGTAAATATACTTAACAAATTTACGTGAATAAAATTTAGATATAGATTAAGCATTCCGATTTAAAACCTGTATAAGAATAATGTATGTTGAAAGTAATTGTGTTACCTAGCAACGCACTGCTAATCAGCTGATGATTACATTAATCAGTATACTATATCTAGTATGAAACTAAAACATTTAGACCCTGCAGCCTGTGCACACTCACCCAGTTCTATATAAACATCACAGACAAAAATTAATTTCATTTTTTTCTGATAGCGGTGACATTCAGTGTCACCCCTGATAACATAACACAGTTCTATTGTTTACATTTCATATTTTCCACTTTTCATAAAACGCACAGTCAAACCCATAGTCAATGGATAGGATATTAATGAGACAAAGAAGCAGAAAGAGAGAGCGAGAGAGAGAGAGAGAGAGAGAGAGAGAGAGAGAGAGAGAGAGAGAGAGAGAGAGAGAGAGAGCGGACAAAATAGGGAAAGAGTATACAATTCTACTGTTGTATCGTATAAACTCTTTATTTTGTTTCATGTGTAGGCCTATATACACAACCCGAATGATTTGAAATGTAGACCTACCAGGATTATGTTAAACAAATATTGTCCTTAGTGTAAATTTTGTACAAATTTAAATGTCGTAATGACACAATTATTTGTTATGCGGCAGTACCTTTTAGTTACTGACTAGAACGACAAACTAGAAGCTAGAAAGAGAATAATAGCGTACTACCATAAAAATATAAGGTACACATCCCTCGTTTATAAGTATCAAACAATGAGAAAAATAGGCTGAAAGACAGAAATAACGACGGTAATAAAAATAATAATAATATTTTTTTGTATGTTTCGGGGCTTGGAAACTAAGGCCTTTAGCCCAACGAAGCGACGTCTACTAGGAACGTTGCTCGACGGGATGTTTTCTTCTCACCTACATTTTAATTGACTCAACAAAAGTAGACTTCGTACACATTAAGACTCAAAACGACATTTTCAAATCCTATACAGTAATCTTGGTCCTTTTATGAAGGACAGAGTTCTATCTGTTGCTAACTGTACGTTCTCGAGGTCTTTTTTCAGAATACCTAGCTTGTGGCAGCTAGTTTCGCGTCATCAGGTTGTATGGTAATCGCATAGACTGATGGGCTTGGGACCGGACCAAACCAATGTTGGTTTAATCCTTGTTGAAGATGATGAGAATAAGAAAAATAAAGATACCTCTATGGTATTTACTGATTTACGGATTTTGACATGGAATCCATAGGTATGTAATGTCTTACTCGCACGTTTCGCGAAAATCGACCGTTATGTTTCAAATGTACTTTTGGCATACCACTATCTCACGAACCACTCAACCAATCCCAGCAAACCAGGTGTCACGTGATCGAGTCACTAGGCCCCCTTCCACCAATAGTACTGAGAATTTTGACAACTGACTTCAGTCGCCTCTAGGCTTTGTCTGCGTGAGGGTGTTTTTGCGCCGAAAATTTCTAAATTGCTCCACTAAAACTTAAATATCTCGGGAACTACAAGTCCGATCGCAAAAATACAAAGTGCGTTGTGATCCTCAGAACTAAATCTCTCCAATAACACCAATTCCGAGTACCAGAAGCACTCACAGAAAATAATAACAACATTTGAACTCAAAAATTTGAAATGCCTCAACTTAAAAATCGCGATAAAACTCGAACCAAAATTTTCAAACCGAAAACCGGCAAATCCTATGCAGAGCGTCAACAGGCCTATCGTTTGAGACTAAAATCAAAGAAATCGGCAGAGAACTTAGAAAATGGCAACCATTTGAAGATTGACGAAACCCCGTCAGCGCCCAAGCGGCCCGCATACCTGGGTCATCCGGCGTGCCCCCAAAGCGACTCAGATCGAGCGTACGGCTAGCTAGCAGGAAAACAGACGATGAGAACATTAAGACGATGAGAGCTGTTTATTTAACCAACCCTTCATTCCTTCCCAAAGCACAAGTCTGCCCATGATTCCATGTCTACCGGTAGTCCCACGACTACCAGGTTTAATTTTTTTAAAAAAGGTATTTCATAATGTCAAGTGGAGTAAACTGTTTCGACTTTGAACAAAATTGGTCTGAAATATGAGTACAGAAGAACAACATTTAATCTGCATTAGATCCAAAATCAAATAGCTATAAAAATTGTAGAAGGTCAATAAAAGAAAGCAGCAATAAGAAAAGGAGTAAGACAATGGCACATGCTAGCTAAATTGTTGTTTAACATATTCCAATGGAAAATCCTATTGCATATGTTTGAGTAGGTTATATATGCCTCAAAATAAATAAGCCACATGATCATAGTAGGTAAATATGTGAAATCTCCGGAGTTGCATGTTGGACTCTGTATTATAGCTTGTAAGGAACTTCGTTATTTAGGCTTATAAATAAAACATTGTAAATGAAAAAAAGTAGTGCGCTATATAAAAATGTGCATAAATTATAGTAATTTCGGGTTAAAATAGTCAAGTATACATATGCGTGTGTCGTGGAGACGTTAATTAGTAAATACATTTTAGCGCCCTTATTTATTAAGATTTCGTGATAGGACTTAGGCAAAAATATAGTTTGTATTATAACAAACAATTTTTTTAATTAAATATACTATTTACTGGGCGTGAATATGAGTTGCTTTTAATAATTCTATGTATGACTCATACTTAAACAGCCATAAAAGAACAAAACATTTAAATAATTTTCTGCAGATTCAGAACAATTCATGACCAGAATAAGCCAAAATTTACATAGGTCGATTATAATTCCCTCACTGAAATTGGATTTCTATGGAAAAGGAGCATGCAGTTGACAAATCAAAGCTTTAAAATTTCAGTCGAAATTAAGCAAACCAGTAGCGAATCTAGAATCTTGTCTTGGGGGGGGGGGGGGTCCGGTCGAGTCGACTTCATGCAAAGAAGAAACAAATTAAGACTAAAACAAGTGCTGTTTAATAAACTTGTTTACAGACTTATATTAAAAAAAGAAGGTTAACTACTGTATTAGTGTACACAGCTGAAAATCAATAAAACATCTAAAAAATTAAAGAGATTAACAAAATTTCTCGCCAACTTTTGACCCTCTGGGGGAGATCCGCCCCCCCGTAAATACGCCCCTGAGTAAAGCTGCTTGGAGGGTAGTTCATATCGTTATTTAATCGTAACCTACAAGGTCCTCTCTGTATTACTTCCTCAAATAGTTCAGTGTGTGAGAATGTGTATGAGTATGTCTCTTTGAAGTATGATTCGCTTAAATCATGTTTTATTTTGCTAAATTTATTTATCAAAGTTATAAATCATAAGAACTGTAGATAACAACACTTAATTAGTTGTCTCTTCTAAGGCTTTGAGTCACAATATTCTTTACGTTGCTAGCCGATACTTAAATTATTCCTGGTCAAGAGTAAAGTAATAATTTTTCAAGAATCGTAAAAATATCTTTTTAACATTTCTTGCTACTTTTGGTCAACAACAGTATAACACAGAAAAGAGATAATCTTGTTTACGACGCACGAAATAACTCAACCTCCTGAAAAAACTATTATGTATGTCCCAAGTGCGGCTTACAGAACGCAAAATAAATATGTCACGTAACATTTGTTGTACAATTCGTCTTAAATCTGGTCTGTTCTATATCAGCTTATCTTATACTATTAAGCGAGCAATCTTTGTATGTATGTATGTCCTTTTTTTCTCGGAAACGGCTCTAACGATTTTCTCGAAATTTGGTACTTAAGCGTATTTGGGCACTAAAAATCGATTGGGCTAGGTCTCATTTTCCGCAAAAATCGCCTAAGCCCTAAACCGTAGGGTCTTTTAAGTATACATTTTAATTCATGTAGGTTTAAATATTCACACAACAATTGCTATTGTTATAACTCTGTCACCCAGCAACAAATATTTTACAAAAATATTTTTTATTTTAAATTAAAACGTTAATTTTAATTCTGTTCATAAAGAATAGATCTTATCGATGTTTATAAATAAATATAAATAGCTGTTGTTATGAATGTAAATAAACAAACTAAGAGTTGAGACATAAATTTAATCTATGTATGTCCTTGAAACGGCTCTAACGATACCGTAGGGTCTTTATAGGTCTTTAACCTGCGGCCTAAACGGCGCAGTATCAATGTTTATAAATAATATAAACAGATGTTGCTATGACTGTAAATAAACAAACTAAGAGTTGAGACAAATAATTGTGGGTTTCTGCGCAACGATTTTTGTACAATCTATCTGATATACATAATCTAAACTGTTAAGTGTTCTCTATACGCTGTTGTGTTTTCTGCATTCTCTGAGGTAAGTGTTAAATATCGGGGTGACCAATGGAACGAGATTGGTCGTGACTGAATTATTTAATAACATTATTAAAGCCAAGATTATCACGGGTGAATATTCAGGCCGAGAAGTTCCAAGGATTACAATAGATTCCAGCAAAAGTCAGCTTGGGTGCACTATGCAAAGGCATCAATTTCCCGTCAGAGCAGCTTTTGCTATTACTATTCACAAGACTGAAGGTCAAACATTTGAAGTGGTGGGAATTCACTTATCAATTCCTGTGTTTATGCACGGCATGTTGTATGTAGCATTTTCCAGAGTCAAAAGGCGAAGTGGCTTAAAAGTTCTTTTACCACCAGAAAAACCTCGCCATACAAGAATCGTTGTATGGAAAGAAGTATTAAATAATTGTGATTCCAATAACAGAAACCGTCGATAAACGCAAACGGCGTAGTATCGATATGTTTATATATGAAAATAAATATCAGAAAATAAATAATAATTAATAAAAGTAAAGAAATAATTATTAATAAACAATGTTTTTTTAAATCTGTATATTTATAAATAAATGTTTTTTATATAAAATGTAACTCACGTTTTCTTTGTATAATATATATAATATAATATATATATTTTAATAACTACAATTACAAAGATTAAATGTTTTTTATTATTTAAGTACTTTTCGATACCAATAATTGGGTATCATCATCAGAAGTGTGATGATATTGCGACGAGAACAGTTTTAAATGTAAATCCTACTGACACAGATCTTGCCATACACTTAACAAAATGTTATTCCGAAAACAATGAGGAATTGTGTTGTTTCAATTTAAACTTAATTTAAGTGTTTCTGAGCTCAGTATGCTATTGACAAATGAGAACTGCTCACTACTAAGACAAACGCCGTATTAAGCATGTCCATGATCTAGCCTAGAAAGACGATTTTAGGCAAAACAGTTAGCATTAACAGTTGTTCCCTTTTACTACCCTGTTAGGCAACTTTGATAAATAGTTGAACGTTTTTTTACTGTTTTCAATTTAAGTTTCCTATCCTCGCAAAATTCTTGAACAAGTAAAGCTATAAGATGTGATTTGTATTATCTTATAAATAAGATTGTGGATGTGAGTCAAACTGTGTGTACTTCAGTGTAAGTGATCCTGTGTGTGTAGGTACCTGGCAAACGTTCAAAGCGTTTAGTACTTGTTGCGTTATAAAGAATATACATGATATGGGTAGTGTATGATAAAGCCTCACTAACTGTTAATTACACAATAAGAAAACACGCCAAATGGTGGAGTTACTGACTAAACACACTAACAAGGAAAAATTGAACGACAAGGAAATGACTACTGGTTTGCTCATTAACACCACTACTTTGTCGCCACCAACGCTTATTGTTTGCGAAGAAAAGCTTCGACTATTATTACTGTGGTAATAATGTACTATCGTTACTGAATACTATGTAATGATACACTTCTAAAGCAAAATAGTTTCCTTTGTGAATTATATATCGAGTGTATCATTTCTATGATAATTATTCTTGTGTTTCTCTTTTCACTTTCTCTTTTCCTGTCACCTTACGTACCCTTCGCTTCCTACCTTACATCTAGCATAACTGTCACTTAGAAATTGAATATCTTTTTGTTTCCTCCTGTTCCCACAAAAACTTATATTTTCCAAGAAACCTAACAGCCGCATACGACCTACGTCAAAATGCTCGTATTTAATTTTAAGTATACATGACGGGGCTCGAAGTTAAAACTGGTTATGAACGCAACATAAAAAAGTTTCAATAGCAGACAGCAAAGAAAACCGAATGGAACCCGTGCAATTTGTAAATTTACATAGGGTGAAGTAGCAGACACATTAATAAGATTTTATTGTTGCTACAGAATCAACACAATTATCAGTACTGCCCTTACAGGGTGCATCGGTTTTTTGGATTTACTAAATTCAGTATGCTATACTTTACAGCCTTCACAGGATAAACCTATAAATAAGTACTTTTGTGTACATAACAAACAAAAGGAAGGAAAAACTGTAAAAGTTATAATACCAAGCACGCGGGTAGGCCAATGAGTATCCGCAATTTTGTTATAATCGTATGTAGGTTGGCAGTACCACTTAGTGCTCTTGTACGCGGACAGATGGTGCCGTTGTCTCCGCTTGTGGACTGTTAGGCCGTCCGTCATGTCAGTCAGCTGTGGCATCTTGCACGATAAACATAGCTGAACCTATCTCCGTTTGCTCCAACAAAGAACGGCATATGGTTTTTGTGGTCCAAAGGAGTCGACATCCATAGAAGGGTTTCAAAACAGTATGGAGATAATGTTTTATCACAGATAAGATAGTACAAATGAATAAAAAATTTAAAAACAGTCAGACAAGCGTCACTACGAGGAAAGATCAGGACGTCCAACATCTTCCACTACTGATACCGTTGTTGAACAGCTTAATGCCATGATTCAAACCAACCGAAAAGTGACTATCAATGAAGTGGTGTACCGTCTGCAAATTGGTTATTGTTCTGCACATTAAATTATCCATAACAGGCTTGGCTTTCGTAAAGTCTGTGCAAGATGGCTCCTAAAACAGCTCACTGAAGAGCACAAACGAAATCGTGTAGCCATCTACCAACGCTTACTAGACCGCTATGCTAATGAAGGTGAAGCTTTTTTGAAGCGAATAGTCACTGAAGATGAAACGTGGATCCTCCACTTTGAGCTTGAAAGCAATCGGGAGAGCATGAAATGGAAACACCTCAAATCTCCAGTAAAAAAAAATTCAGGAGTCATCCCTCTGCAGGAAAGGTAATGCTCACAGTATTCTGAAACTTACTGCAACAGTAGTTAGAGAAGGGCTCAACATTAAATAGTGCAAGTTACAGTGAGATGCTGTCCAAAGAACTGATGCTTGCAATTTGATCCAAACGCCGAGGTCTATAGTCGGAAGGAGTGCTTTCATTGCATGACAACGCGAGCCCACATACTGCAACCCACACTGCCCAAAGCCTTGAGAATTGTGTTTCGATATGTTGGAGCATCCTGCATAGCCCCGATCTTGCCCCATCGGATTACTGTCTCTTCGGTCAACTTAAAGATGCCTTAAGTGCCGTCGATTCTCCAGTGACCAAGAAGTGAGGGAAGCGGTGCACAGAATCCCTTGCTGCTCAGCCGAAAAACTATTTTTCTGAGGAAATCAGGAAGTTTGTGCAACAGTGGTCTAAGTTCATTAAAAAGCAAGGAGACTATATTGAAAAATGAGCTAACTGTCAGATTTGTACTGATGTTATAGTAAAATATAAAAATTGTTTACGGATACTTATTGACTTACCCTTGTACATAAGTCTACAAGGAAGAGGAATTTATTATGGGACGTCTTTAGTGAAAAAAATGAGCAACAGTGGGCTTCCTACCATCATCGTCCCAGAGTTGTTCATCTTCATCTTCCTGGGATGAAACTGCACAAAACAAGACCACAGAAACTGGCAAATGTTTAAATCTCTATAGAACCCTGCATCAAAAGCAACAAGAAGACGACAACCGAGTTCTATACTTGTCCTCCTACATGAAAAAACAAGCCTCATGCGCTGTGGTTTTATGCATACAGAGTAGACTAAACGTTATAAAAGCAAGATTAACATTTTAAGAACGCACCTTACAATACAGTTACAACTAAAGTGAATAATGCTGTTACAATTCTTCCATAAATATCCAAACTGCAGCCTTGTATATAAGGCTGCATGTTTTCTACAAACTTTTTAAAAAGCAAAATTCTCTTCAGATTTAATAGTAGGCCTACGTTACATCAAAACTGTTACTCTGCTGCTATTCCAAAAACACCAGTTAAGCAATAAAATGGAATTTACAATCTATGCAAAAGACGTTGATACAGATGTCTGAGTCGTTAACGCATCACAACTCTGTGCTCGTAAAGCACTTCCAGTGGCCCGTTACGTAGACTCATTCATTCATTTAATGTTCAGTAACATCTGTGCTAAACAGACGTCAGAGTCCTCTCAATCTGACAGTTAATGCGTCTGCAAAAACTAAATTGTACATGTGTTTGTGATTCGATACGTTAACTTCAGTTAGCACTTCTTACAACTTGTATATTTTAAACAGCATAGAAACGTATCCTCCATTACCCTCACAAACAAATAAACCAACTTGCATTATTGAATTGTAGATTCTGTACACATAACACCACTTATTGCACTCCATTGGTTTAGTGACTTTCTTAATATGCGCTTTCTCCGAACTTTTTAATTCCGGTCCCACTCGAGGTGTGAATTTTGTTCCCATTCAATCGCTCAAAAGCGCTTATCAGAAGTCATTAAAACATTGGAGTGAATAGCTCCCTACTAGCCGTTTTCCCATTAAAATGCGAGAAAGGTATTTTTCAGTTTTGGACCAAGACCAAATAGTGTAGAACTAAGAAAACACATAGAGAACAAAAGGGAGGGGATATAGTAAGATGTTTAAAAGCTCGTAATCTTTAATGGTTGGGTCACGGGAGGAAAATATGGAACCTCTATGCCTACGATGTGTATGAAATGCAAAGTTTTTTCATCTAAACATATGGGAAGACTGTGTATTGGAGGATTTAAAGACGTTGAAAGTGACGGATTGGTGAAAAGAGATTAAGGATAGGGATGTGTGCTGGAGGGTTGTAAAGAAGGCTAAGAACTGTAGCGATAAATAGTAGGTATATAGGGGGGTCTTTATGTTTATAATCAGGGGGCTCCTTACACAAATTTATTAAAGCTAATGCTATAGATACTATACAAGAAATTATATTCATTAATTTCCTCATGAAATAAAGTACTTAAATTTTCTGTACTTTAAACAATATTCAAAAGATGGAATTTCAAGAATTTATTCCTTTTGGTCCTGTCTATAAAGATTTAAACACTTTATATTTTTAATAGAATAGTACGAATTAGAGAACTCTAAAAGAATGTTTCTTAAACATCTTAGATTATTTGCAATTGAAATGACAAATAGACATTTTAAAACTCTCAGGCTGACATTTTAGTATCAAGCTGAGAAACCCTGTATTATAATGTGGAAATGAAATTCTCAGATCAAAGTAAATCAGAAGCAGTGAAACACAAACTTCTATAATATTAAAAAACCAATATTATTATGTGAACCGAAAAATAACTTCCGTACGTGTCTGTTACGTGTATACGTAATTAGCAAAGAATACATATTTCTCAAAAATCAGGATTTACCATTGGCCGCATACACATATGTGTGCACCAATGAGTACATAAATCTCACACTTGGCTGCAATATCTGTGTGTGTGTGTGTGTGTGTGTGTGTGTGTGTGTGTGTGTGTGTGTGTGTGTGTGTGTGTGTGTGTGTGTGTGTGTGTGTGTGTGTGTGTGTGTGTGTGTGTGTGTGTGTGTGTGTGTGTGTGTGTGTGTGTGTGTGTGTGTGTGTGTGTGTGTGTGTGTGTGTGTGTGTGTGTGTGTGTGTTTAGGCTTATTAAAGTAAGTCAGTTAAGATAAATGACGGCCAGCGTGACTTTTTAATTTAGAAGTAAATCAAGAAGGAAATTAACACAGCATTTATACAAATAGCTTTAACATCATTATATGTATTGACAGTACTGATAACATACGATTTGCATTATCTATTTTCAGTTAGTTATATGAGTAATATCTTTCCCAAAACTCCATGCTGCCTTTGTCTAATCAGCATATTCAGTTAGTTTCTCACTATTCGTTTCATCAGAATTGACGATGTCACTGAATATGATAGCGTTTAACGTGCCCAATTTAAAATCAATAATTAATTCGTAACTTCCCCAAAAACGTCCATGCGTTTCACGGTTAACAACAATTCTGCTTAAAGTTTTAACAACCAAGCCATCTGCTTAAGGGTTTAACAAACGTTTCACCCACTTTACTATGAGGCATTATTGTCTCAGTCGAGAGCTTAATCAATTGATGAAATCTACAGTTTATTTGTTGACGAGAAAGTAAGACATTTTATCTAAACGTAGATTGTTACCAATCCGTAGGCGCTGTCTTTGGCTAACTAGTTTCATCATATTTTTTACTCTTGTACAGACAAACAAATATTCATACGGTTTGACATAAACTGTTCATTTAAAGTTAATTTGCCTTCTAAAAACTCAGTTTTCTGCTTCTGTTATAAGACTAATAAACACTGAAAAACTTGTACAAAGAATTGTATTTAGGTAATTACAGGTGATGTTTAAACTAAACATAAATTCCTGCTTGTTGCTAGTTCTTGTACAGACTGTCATACGTTCTTGCAGTTATGCAGTCTTAAATATCTTTTAGTAGTATTGTTTTATCTAAATTACGAATAAATTCTTTCTTTGTGACAATAATAATAAACAAATAACAAGATGTTACTTCAGGTCGGTACATAAAAATCTAAAGAATAACAAATTCTGGACTACTCGGCCACAAACAAAAACTCAGCCAACGTCTCTTAACGAAAATAGTTGCAACGTTAGCTAAAGAAAATACTCAGACATGTTGTTAAAATAGTTGCATTAACAAATATACTGAAATAACGTAGAGCAACTTACTTATCTTATCTAGTTGTTGATCTTGACAGTTAAAAAACAACATTAAATATAAAATAAAATTTAAAACTAAAATGGTTTTCTCTTTTTGTAACTTACTGTTTTATTAAATCGGATTCTACAGTTATGTACAGCAAGTCGATCAAACTTTTCACGACAATAAGTCCGTACAAAAAGTAAAAAACAGTGCCAAAAGAATATCCGATACTGTCCCAATAACCCTACCCACACTCATTTTCGGTATTTCGATTATGTGATTATTGCCATCTATATATTATGAATATCGCATTTAATTTTAGTTAGATGAAAGAGTTCGTTAAAATTAATGTTCGTATGTTATAAAATAGTTTGTTGACAATTGCAGTCGTTTTCCTTTGCAATCGTATGCCTGTGAAGCCAAAATGTTATGTTGTTGGGTCACCATGTAAATATTACACATGAAAACTAATACGCCTTTAACGTAATAGCCTACTGGCTTTTTTTTTTAAAACCACGAAAAAACACAACGCGAAGTAAGGCGAGGTGAACTCCTTGCCTGTAGCTATACATGTCTCCCTTTTTGTGGGACAACTCGTTTTCCAGTAGAACCTACTAATTTTTTTACTAATACTCGGCCTTTGAACAGATCACAGAAAAAGCAACCAACTCGATCTAAGGCGGGGTGCTATACATGTCTTCCATTTGTGCGCGCGCGCGCGCGCGTGTGTCACAAAAAAATTCGCTTCCAGTGAATTTTTTGAGATTTTACTGAATAGCATAAAAGAATTATGTTATTCAGCCATACTAACGGCCACCTAACGAATAACAAATTTTGTTTTCATTTGTTAATACGTTTTTTACTTGTTTCAATCTTACTACTCACAAATCATTGTATTTTTCACTTTACACTTTCCGTTGTTGTTTTTATTACTCTGTTTTAAGCATTGTATATAAGCAATAAACGTCATGTTTTTTCAACCACAACTTTTGTTTCTTTAAACAGTAAACTATAAACCAAAAAACATTATTACCTAACCTCACAAACCAAAACGTTACGTACTTTCGCTTTACTTTATGGAATAGAATAATTAACGATTAGTACACTTCTTCTTCTTTCACATCGTGGTATATCGATACAATAGAAGTACTGAAAATGTAGAAATGTAGTGCGGGTACGGATATTGGGAGAGTACCGAATATACTTAGCCAATGTAAGTTACTTCTTGTAAGAGTCAGCTTTACACAAGGGGTTCCTGTTACACACGGCAGCTGTTTACTCCTCTAAATACGGTTCAAACAGCTGACGGCATTGGTGGTTTTGTTAGTACTATGTTATTTTTTTAAATTACTAGACCACGTACACGTATGTTATAGACCACTATTGAAAACTGCCAATATTATAAAAAATTATGTACATATGTATACACACGCTCACATATAAATATCAATACTTTTAACAAATCTTCTGTATGTTCACTACGCAGTTGTTAATTAAACACTGCTTAGAGTCAATAGCGTTTCATACAAATAGCAGTAACTTATCCGAAATATTATTATCAGTGACAGTTTACTTTATTTCGATTTACTTTAGTGTAAATATTAATCACATAAATGATAATGACTTCAAATAATAAATATTTCAGCAAAAAAATTTATTAAATTTTATTATTTTATTTTCACGTGACGCACGTTATACAGAATTCTTCTGTATCTCCAGAGGTTTTTTATATGAATTAACGAAAAACAGAATGTCTCGATTTAAATTTTCTATTTTAATGTTTATTTACGTAGTCAGCTGTTAAATAAATATGTTATGTTTTATTTTCATTATTTTATTAAATGTATAACTTTAAATAAATCATCTTGTTTTGATTTTATTGAGTTTGTTCTTTAATTAGTAATCATTATTATTGTATTTGTAAACATTGAGATTTTCTCAGATATTCATTTTGTTACCTTTTTGTTCGTTTTAAATTAGCTTGACGATTTTAATGTCTAGAAATTGATGTATATTATTTTAACAATGTGTGGCTAAATTATACTTGTAAATGTTAGGTTTCAAAAACGCAAATATTTCCGTAAAACGTGTGTCAGGTGAAAATACAATAATATAATTCAATAAATTTCACTTGCAGAAGTATTTATAATTTAAAGACATATTCATTACATAGAAAACCTGTAAGAAATATTGAAGAGTTACGTCAAAATAATTATTTAATTATAATTAATTATTTATTACCTTACGATTACCGCACTAATCGTGTTTGCATAATTATAAACGATACAAACACTGACGTCATGGCACTCCACTTAGCGAATTACATTGTATTCCCCAACGACTTTTTTAAACATATAAATTCACGTAAATACTTTTCACAGTCCCTTAAACTTTCCTGTTATCAAACTCAAAGTTACCGTAAAGAAGAAAAGTTTTATGTTTAACTGATAAAAGGCTTACAAAAATCCCGTCAATTTGGGAAGAACGATTTTAAATATTTTAAATATTAAATATATAACGTTTTTACTAGTAATTAATAATTAATTATAACAATCTTAACATAACAAACTAGGCTAGCACAATATATCCGAGAAGGATATCAAAGAAGATACTCACCTTCCAATAAAATAGGACACAAGTACCGTGGGTAATAGAAGTGCACCAGAATCTGAAAACGTGCAGAACCAGAGAGGAATATATAGGAAACAGAGAAGTGTTCAGAATGAAAATTTACGAAAGCGACGGGTCTTTTTGAAGTCAAGCCAAGGAGAACAGCAAGAGGGCTCCAGAGAGCGAAGGATACAGGCGAAGGAGAAAATGGAAGATGTTTTGTAATCGCAACACATAGTTGGCTGAAACAAAAACGTAAGAAGGACTCTCAACGTACTACATTAATAATATTAAGTATTTAATTCTTAATGAAAATATTACCAAAAGTAAATATAATTAAAATATAATTACTTCTATGTAAAATATCGGTATGGAGAACCATACATGACTTCCATATTCTAAGATTTATATTTAAAATCATTTTCGAAATGAAATATTACCATAAAAACTACTTCTTCCTACTTACTGCTTCAGCCTTAACCACAGTACTGTGGTCACTAACGTATACCACCTCACGTTAACGCACTCGATTTTCACTGATGATGGAAGTCGATGGCATTGCCGAAACGTCTGGTTTTGTAGAAAAAATTGGACTACGGCCAAATATCCCGGGAAGGAATTTTAACAAAAACTACTACTTTGTTGCGATAACGTTGTACACATATATATAAAATATATGCATAAAATTAATGGCTTGTATAAGTTAATGATTGATCTCCATTAAGTAGTGCTCAAGTTTCCAAAGTTTTAATAATATGATGTCCGTAATTAAAACATCAGAGCAAGTTTAGTGTGAATGAGGGTACACTGTGGACAAAAATTTTCATTTCCTATTGAGCGTTGCTTAGAGTAAAGCTACGAATCTACAATGTATGTTTCACAGAACAAACACGCGAAAAAGAAGGAGCGCTCCGAAGTCACTCATGGACCCTCAGCATCTTGCAGAGGGTTCATTCCCTAAAGACGAAAAGTCTGTCTATGAATCGTTCCTCTGTAAACACGTGCAGTTACATTGCCCAGCGATCCACAGGAAGCAAATTGATGTCCATTTTTTCGGCTTGCACGCGTTATGTTGGTGTGGGTTTCGGCACTTTCCATTTAAAAAGCGTGCAAATGTAAGAAAATAAACATGAGTGAGGCCAGAAATAACGTGAATTGTGTGTGTGTGTGTGTGTGTGTGTGTGTGTGTGTGTGTGTGTGTGTGTGTGTGTGTGTGTGTGTGTGTGTGTGTGTGTGTGTGTGTGTGTGTGTGTGTGTGTGTGTGTGTGTGTGTGTGTGTGTGTGTGTGTGTGTGTGTGTGTGTGTGTGTCTTACCTGCCTTTTTATTGCTGTAGGCATAATAATAAAATGGAAACGTAAACATTACATAACTGAGATATGCTTACCTGCCACGAACGATATATTATTTTATACATGGAGGAGTTCAGTGACATACACACGTACAGAAGAATTATATATATAAAGATATTAACTCATACATAATTTACATTAAAATGAAAAAATTATAATTTTATTCCCTGGCAACAAAATTATTTTATTTTTAACAATTACCACTGTTTGAAAAAGTTTAAATGAATTTTTTTTACTTTACTGTTGTTAAAACGTAAAAGGTTGCAGGTAAACTACCCCTTCCCCTTAACCGATCTTCACCAAAAACTATAGGTCTTGAGAACTCTACAATTCAGGGCTGTATGCGAAACATTATTTGATTCTGCTAGAATTTGCGGCTGTTATCGTTTGCCAAAAAAAAAAATTTCCCTTGAAAAAACCGTTGCAGGTAAACTACCCCTTTCCCTCAACCGATCTTCACCAAAAACAATAAGTCGTGAGTACTCTACAAATCAGGGCTGTATGCAAAAAATTATTTGATTCTGTTTGAATTTGCGGCAGTTATCGCTTGCCATAGAAAAAAAATCTACACACAGACAGACACACACACAGACACTTTTCGGAAAACGTCTTTTACTTCCATATTCCTTAAGGAATGGAAGTATGGTGATGGCAAAAAAAATCGTGTTCGTGATTATTGCAGATTCTGATTGCACTACACTCAAAACATGAAAAAAAGTCGTTTTCCGAAAAGTGTCTGTGTGTGTTTCTGTCTGTCTGTCTGTCTGTCTGTCTATCTGTCTGTCTGTCTGTGTGTCTGTGTATAGATTTTTTTTTTGGCAAACGATAACTGCCGCAAATTCAAACAGAATCAAATAATTTTTTGCATACAGCCCTGATTTGTAGAGTACTCAAGACCTATTGTTTTTGGTGAAGATCGGTTTGGGGAAAGGGGTAGTTTACCTGCAACGGTTTTTTTTATCAAGGGAATTTTTTTTTTTGGCAAACGATAACAGCCGCAAATTCAAACAGAATCAAATAATGTTTCGTATACAGCCCTGAATTGTAGATTTCTCAAGACCTACTGTTTTTGGTGAAGATCGGTTAAGGGAAAGGGGTAGTTTACCTACAACATTTTTTTAACAAGGGTATTATCTATGGCAAACGATAACAGCCGCAAATTCAAACAGAATCAAATAATTTTTTGCACACAGCCCTGATTTGTAGAGTACTCAAGACTTATTGTTTTTGGTGAAGATCGGTTAAGGGGAAGAGGTAGTTTACCAGCAACGTTTTTTTATCAAGTGTATTTTTTATGGCAAACGATAATAGCCGCAAATTCAAACAGAATCAAATAATTTTTTGCATACGTCCCTGAATTGTAGAGGACTCTAGGAATTTTGATTTTGGTGAAGATCGGTTAAGGGGAAGGGGTAGTTTACCGGCAACGTTTTTTTATCAAGCGTATTTTCTATGGCAAACGATAATAGCCGCAAATTCAAACAGAATCAAATAATTTTTTGCATACGTCCCTGAATTGTAGAGGACTCTAGGAATTTTGAATTTGGTGAAGATCGGTTAAGGGGAAGGGGTAGTTTACCTGCAACCTTTTACGTTTTAACAAGAGTAAAAGTGCTTGAAAATTCATTTAAACTTTTTCAAACAATGGTAATTGTTAAAAATAAAATAATTTTGTTGCCAGGCAATAAAATTATAGTTTTTTCATTTATGTATTTTTACTTCCATATTCCTTAAGGAATGGAAGTATGCTGATGGCAAGGAAAATCGTGTTCGAGATTATTGCAGATTCTGATTGTACTACACTCAAAACATGAAAAAAGTCGTTTTCCGAAAAGTGTCTGTGTGTCTATCTGTGTGTCTGTGTGTAGATTTTTTCTATGGCAAACGATAACAGCCGCAAATTCAAACAGAATCAAATAATTTTTTGCATACAGCTCTGATTTGTAGAGTACTCACGACCTATTGTTTTTGGTGAAGATCGGTTGAGGGAAAGGGGTAGTTTACCGGCAACGGTTTTTTTTATCAAGGGAAATTTTTTTTTTTTGGCAAACGATAACAGCCGCAAATTCAAACACAATCAAATAATGTTTCGCATACAGCCCTGAATTGTAGAGTCCTCAAGACCTATGGTTTTGGTGAAGATCGGTTAAGGGAAAGGGGTAGTTTACCTGTAACGTTTTATGTTTTAACAAGGGTATTTCCTATGGCAAACGATAACTGCCGCAAATTCAAACAGAATCAAAAGATTATTTGCATACAGCCCTAAATTGCAGACTTCTCAAGATCTGTTGTTTTTGGTGAAGATCGGTTAAGGGAAATGGGTAGTTTACCTGCAGCGTTTTTTTATCAAGGGTATTTTCTATGGCAAACGATAACAGCCGCAAATTCAAACAGAATCAAATAATTTTTTGCATACAGCCGTGATTTGTAGAGTACTCAAGACCTATTGTTTTTGGTGAAGATCGGTTGAGGGAAAGGGGTAGTTTACCTGCAACGTTTTTTATCAAGCGTATTTTCTATGGCAAACGATAACTGCCGCAAATTCAAACAGAATCAAATAATTTTTTGCATACGTCACTAAATTGTAGAGGACTCAAGGCCTTTTGATACTGGTGAAGATCGGTTAAGGGGAAGGGGTAGTTTACCGGCAACGTTTTTTTATCAAGCGTATTTTCTATGGCAAACGATAATAGCCGCAAATTCAAACAGAATCAAATAATTTTTTGCATACGGGTCTGAATTGTAGAGGACTCTAGGAATTTTGAATTTGGTGAAGATCGGTTAAGGGGAAGGGGTAGTTTACCTGCAACCTTTTACGTTTTAACAAGAGTAAAAGTGCTTGAAAATTCATTTAAACTTTTTCAAACAATGGTAATTGTTAAAAATAAAATAATTTTGTTGCCAGGCAATAAAATTATAGTTTTTTCATTTATGTATTTTTACTTCCATATTCCTTAAGGAATGGAAGTATGGTGATGGCAAGGAAAATCGTGTTCGAGATTATTGCAGATTCTGATTGTACTACACTCAAAACATGAAAAAAAGTCGTTTTCCGAAAAGTGTCTGTGTGTCTATCTGTGTGTCTGTGTGTAGATTTTTTCTATGGCAAACGATAACAGCCGCAAATTCAAACAGAATCAAATAATTTTTTGCATACAGCTCTGATTTGTAGAGTACTCACGACCTATTGTTTTTGGTGAAGATCGGTTGAGGGAAAGGGGTAGTTTACCGGCAACGGTTTTTTTTTATCAAGGGAAATTTTTTTTTTTTGGCAAACGATAACAGCCGCAAATTCAAACACAATCAAATAATGTTTCGCATACAGCCCTGAATTGTAGAGTCCTCAAGACCTATTGTTTTGGTGAAGATCGGTTAAGGGAAAGGGGTAGTTTACCTGTAACGTTTTATGTTTTAACAAGGGTATTTCCTATGGCAAACGATAACTGCCGCAAATTCAAACAGAATCAAAAGATTATTTGCATACAGCCCTAAATTGCAGACTTCTCAAGATCTGTTGTTTTTGGTGAAGATCGGTTAAGGGAAATGGGTAGTTTACCTGCAGCGTTTTTTTATCAAGGGTATTTTCTATGGCAAACGATAACAGCCGCAAATTCAAACAGAATCAAATAATTTTTTGCATACAGCCGTGATTTGTAGAGTACTCAAGACCTATTGTTTTTGGTGAAGATCGGTTGAGGGAAAGGGGTAGTTTACCTGCAACGTTTTTTATCAAGCGTATTTTCTATGGCAAACGATAACTGCCGCAAATTCAAACAGAATCAAATAATTTTTTGCATACGTCACTGAATTGTAGAGGACTCAAGGCCTTTTGATACTGGTGAAGATCGGTTAAGGGGAAGGGGTAGTTTAACTGCAACCTTTTACGTTTTAACAAGAGTTAAAAGTACAAAAGTACTTGAAAATTCATTTAAACTTTTTCAAACAATGGTAATTGTTAAAATTAAAATAATTTTGTTGCCAGGCAATAAAAATATAATTTTTTCATTTTAATGTAAATCTGTACATAGTATAAAGTAAAGTCGGTCCGTTTTCTCTCTGTGTTTGAAATCGCTAATCTCAGG
The DNA here is from genome assembly GCA_034769895.1 of Magicicada septendecula. Classification (NCBI taxonomy): domain Eukaryota; kingdom Metazoa; phylum Arthropoda; class Insecta; order Hemiptera; family Cicadidae; genus Magicicada; species Magicicada septendecula. The sequence goes on along the minus strand of CM068369.1, from coordinate 430,072,761 downwards.
AAGTACTGAACGGGTTTCATTCAAGTTTTCGCCAATAGATAGTGTCTATCGAGGAACATTTATGTGTATAATTAATACATATATGTTGTACATTAGCTTAGCTATCACGGTTTATGTCAAGTAAGTGGTATAGTTTACATCTTATATATAAATATCGGTATGGAGAACCATACATGACTTCCATATTCTAAGATTTATATTTAAAATCATTTTCGAAATGAAATATTACCATAGAAACTACTTCTTTCTACTTACTGCTTCAGCCTTAACCACAGTACTGTGGTCACTAACGTATACCACCTCACGTTATCGCACTCGATTTTCACTGATGATGGAAGTCGATGGCATTGCCGAAATGTCTGGTTTTGTAGAAAACATTGGACTACGGCCAAATATTATGGGAAGGAATTTTAACAAAAACTACTTCTTTGTTGCCGATAACGTTGTACACATATATATCAGTGGCGAAGTTACATGGAGGCAATTGAGGCAATGCCTACCCTAACAAATTCTGTAGAATAAAAATTATAAATACGTATGAACTACATAACGTAAAGATTATACATTGTTACTGTGACTGTCAAATTTATTAAACCGAAACGTGCTTTATTGAGCGACCGCTAGATGGTGACAGGTGAGATTCGGCATAGTTCGTTTAAAGCGAATGAGGCAACCTGAACTTGCCTCAGCGTTTTTTGTATACATCGTATGTAAGCAATGTAGTGGTGTGATAGGGAAGTGTAGGGTGGGGGGATTGTCCCGCGCTGTACACATAGAGCGTTGAGGCATGCCTCACTTCTGTGGTCCAAACAGTTAAGTTAAAGCGCCTGTGTTGTTTCTAAGTGTTTATTTTATGCGGTTATTAAAAGTGTCACTGTTATTCCGCTGAACTAACAGATGATCAAGATTGTTATTTGAATTATTTGTAACATTAAACATATATATAGAAACTAACCAAGTTTAAAAATTTGAAGTTCAATCAGTTGTATTATTGTGTATGACTAATACAAGGATTGTTCAATAGACACACGTATAGAGCTGTAAAGCATTTTTTATTCAACGATTTTAAAAGAAGTCTCCAATAACATTAAGACATGAGTTCCACTGTTGCGCTAACCTGTAGATTCCCTGCTAGTAAAATTCTTACGGCTGTTTGTGGAACCATTCGGTTACAGCAACTCTACCTCAGCGTCCGATTTGACCCACCGTCCTTTTAGTGATTCCTTAAAAAAAATTTAAGATAAGATTTTTGCCTACCCATTCATTAACTACTAGCTTCTTCGCCAGTAAGCAAATTGATGTCCATTTTTTCGGCTTGCACGCGTTATGTTGGTGTGGGTTTCGGCACTTTCCATTTAAAAAGCGTGCAAACGTAAGAAAATAAACATGAGTGAGGCCAGAAATAACGTGAATTGTGTGTTTGTGTCTTACCTGCCTTTTTATTGCCGTATTAAATGAAAAATATTATATTACATTAAAATTAAAAAATTTTAATTTTATTGCCTGGCAACAAAATTATTTTATTTTTAACAATTACCATTGTTTCAAAAAGTTTAAATAAATTTCCAAGTACTTTACTCTTGTTAAAACGTAAAAGGTTGCAGGTAAACTACCCCTTCCCCTTAACCGATCTTCACCAAAATCGAAAGTCCTTGAGACCTCTACAATTCAGGAATGTATGCAAACAATTATTTGATTCTGTTTGAATTTGCGGCTGTTATCGTTTTCCATAGAAAATACGCTTGATAAAAAAATGGTGCAGGTAAACTACCCCTTCCCCTTAACCGATCTTCACCAAAAACAAAAGATCTTGAGTACTCTACAAATCAGGGCAGTATACAAAACATTATTTGATTCTGTTTGAATTTGCGGCTGTTATCGTTTGCCATAAAAAATACCCTTGTTAAAAAAACGTTGCAAGTAAACTACCCCTTTCCCTCAACCGATCTTCACCAAAAACAACAGGTCTTGAGAACTCTACAATTTAGGGCTGTATGCAAATAATCGTTTGATTCTGTTTGAATTTGCGGCTGTTATCGTTTGCCATAGGAAATACCCTTGTTAAAACATAAAACGTTACAGGTAAACTACCCGTTTCCCTTAACCGATCTTCACCAAAAACAATAGGTCGTGAAAACTCTACAATTCAGGGCTGTATACGAAACATTATTTAAGTCTGTTTGAATTTGCGGCTGTTATCGTTTGCCAAAAAAAAAAATTTCCATTGATAAAAAAATCGTTGCAGGTAAACTACCCCTTCCCCTCAACCGACCTTCACCAAAAACAATAGGTGGTGAGCACTCTACAAATCAGGACTGTATGCAAAAAATTACTTGATTCTGTTTGAATTTGCGGCAGTTATCGTTTGCCATAGATAATACGCTTGATAAAAAACGTTGCGTGTAAACTACCCCTTCCCCTCAACCGATCTTCACCAAAAACAACAGGTCTTGAGTACTCTACAAATCAGGGCCGTATGCAGAAAATTATTTGATTCTGTTTGAATTTGCGGCTGTTATCGTTTGCCATAGAAAATACCCTTGTTAAAAAAACGTTGTAGGTAAACTACCCCTTCCCCTTAACCGATCTTCACCAAAAACAGCAGATCTTGAGAACTCTACAATTTAGGGCTGTATGCAAATAATCTTTTGATTCTGTTTGAATTTGCGGCTGTTATCGTTTGCCATAGGAAATACCCTTGTTAAAACATAAAACGTTACAAGTAAACTACCCCTTTCCCTTAACCGATCTTCACCAAAAACAAAAGGTCTTGAGAAATCTACAATTCAGGGCTGTATACGAAACATTATTTGATGCTGTTTGAATTTGCGGCTGTTATCGTTTGCCAAAAAAAAAAAATTTCCCTTGATAAAAAAACCCGTTGCAGGTAAACTACCCCTTTCCATCAACCGATCTTCACCAAGAACAATAGGTCGCGAGTCCTCTACAAATCAGGGCTGTATGCAAAAAATTATTTGATTCTGTTTGAATTTGCGGCAGTTATCGTTTGCCATAAAAAAAAAATCTACAGACACACACACAGACAGACACACAGACACACAGACACACAGACACACAGACACACACACACACACACTTTTCGGAAAACGACTTTTTTTCATGTTTTGAGTGTAGTAGAATCAGAATCTGCAATAATCTCGAACACGATTTTTTTTGCCATCACCATACTTCCATTCCTTAAGGAAATATGGAAGTAAAAAAATGCACAACACAGCATTTAAATATCGGTATGGAGAACCATACATGACTTCCATGTTCTAAGATTTATATTTTAAATCATTTTCGAAATGAAATATTTCCATAGAAACTACTTCTTTCTACTTACTGTTTCAGCCTTAACCACAGTACTGTGGTCACTAACGTATACCACCTCACGTTATCGCACTCGATTTTCACTGATGATGGAAGTCGATGGCACTGCCGAAATGTCTGGTTTTGCAGAAAACTTTGGTCTACGGCCAAACAGGACGGGAAGGAATTTTAACAACAAACTACTTCTTTGCTGCCGATAATGTAGTACATATATAAAAAATTATCCCCTCCCCGTTCAACTATAATTTTCATTTATAGAAAATTACACCCCCCCCCCGTGGCCCCTAGCCTCTTCATTTATAGATATTTCATCTACGTTTCTACAGTGGATTATTAAGATCTTATTATCAGGATACTTTATTTATCACAATTAAGTACTTTACTCTTGTTACAACAAAAAATGTTTCTGGTAAACTACCCTTTCACCCTAACCGATCTTCATCAAAATCAACAAACCTTGAGTTCTCTATAATTCAAAAAGGTATGCAAAAACGTAGTTGATTCTGTTTGAATTTTCTGCAATTATCGTTCGTCATATAAAAATATCGGTATGGAGAACTATACATGACTTCCATTTTCTAAGATTTATATTTAAAATCATATTTCCAAATGAAATATTTCCATAGAAACTACTTCTTTCTACTTATTGCTTCAGCCTTAAACCACAGTACTGTGGTCACTAACGTATACCACCTAACGTTTTCGCACTCGATTTTCACTGAGATGGAAGTGGATGGCACTGCCGAAAAGTCCGGTTTTGCAGAAAACATTGGACTACGGCTAAACAGCCCGGGAAAGAATTTTAACAAAGAACTGCTTCTTTGTTGCCGATAACGTAGTACACATAAAAAATTCTCCCCTCCCCCTTCAACTATAATTTTCATTTGTAGAAAATTATCCCCACACCGTTCACCTAACCTCTTCATTTATAGATATTTCATCTACGTTTCTACAGGGGATTATTATGAGCTTCTTATCAAGATACTTTATTTTAAAAAATTAAGTACTTTACTCTTGTTAAAACATAAAATGTTGCAGGTAAACTACCCCTTTCTCTAAACCGATCTTCACCAAAATCAATAGACCTTCAGTCCTCTACAATGCAGGGATGCATGCAAAAAAATATTAGATTTTGTTTCAATTTGCGGCAGTTATCGTTCGTCATGGAAACATTTCTCTTCTTACAACATAACATGTTTCAGGTAAACTACCCTATTCCCTTAACCGATCTACACCAAAACGAACAGGTCTTGAGAACTCTACAATTCAGAGCTGTATGCAGAACATTATTTGATTCTGTTTGAATTTGCGGCTGTTATCATTTGCCATAAAAAAAATTACGCTTGATAAGAAAAAAGTTGCAGGTAAACTACCCCTTCCCGTTAACCGATGTTCACCAAAAACATAAGGTTTTGAGTACTCTACAAATCAGAGGTGTATGCAAAAAAGTATTTGATTTTGTTTGAATTTCCGGCTCTTATAGTTTGCCATAGAAAACACCCTTTTAAAACATAAAATGTTGCAGGTAAACTACCCCTTACTCCTTAACCGATCTTCACCAAAAACAATAGGTCTTGAGTACTCTAAACATCAGGGCTGTATGAAAAAACTTATTTGATTCTGTTTGAATTTGCGACACTTATCGTTTGCCATAGAAAATACCCTTTTAAAACATAAAACGTTGCAGGCAAACTACCCCTTTCCCTTAACCGATCTTCACCAAAAACAATAGGTCCTGAGAACTTTACAAATCAGGGCTGTATGCAAAAAGTTATTTGATTCTGTTAGAATTTGCGGCTGTTATCGTTTGTCATGAAAAAAAATTACCCTTGATAAGAAAAACGTTGCAGGTAAACTACCCCTTCCCGTTAACCGATCTTCACCAAAAACAATAGGTCTTGAGTACTCTACAAATCAGAGGATTATGCACAAAATTATTTGATTCTGTTTGAATTTGGGGCTCTTATCGTTTGCCATAGAAAATACCCTTTTAAAACATAAAACGTTGCAGGTAAACTACTCCTTACCCCTTAACCGATCTTCACCAAAAACAATAGGTCCTGAGTACTCTATAAATCAGGGCTGTATGAAAAAACTTATTTGATTCTGTTTGACCTTTGCGGCCGTTATCGTTTGCCATAGAAAAAAAATCTACAGACACACAGACACTTTTCGAAAAACGACTTTTTTTCATGTTTTGAGTGTAGTACAATCAGAATCTGCAATAATCTCGAACATGATTTTTTTTTGTTATCAGCATACTTCCATTTCCTTAAGGAACATGGAAGTAAAATAAGTATATTAAAAAAATATCGGTATGGAGAACCATACATGACTTCCATGTTCTAAGATTTATATTTAAAATCATATTCGAAATGAATTATTTCCATAGAAACTACGTCTTTCTACTTATTGCTTCAGCATTAACCACAATACTGTGGTCACTAACGTATACCACCTCACGTTTTCGCACTCGATTTTCACTGATGATGGCAGTCGATGCCACTGCCGAAAAGTCTGGTTTTGCAGAAAACATTGGACTACGGCTAAACAGCCCGGGAAGCAATTTTAACAAAAAACTACTTCTTTGTTGCCGATAACGTAGTACACATATAAAAAATTCTCCCCTCCCCCTTCAACTATAATTTTTAATAATAGAAAATTACCCCCACCCCGTTCACTTAACCTCTTCATTTATAGATATTTCATCTACGTTTCTACAGTGGATTGTTATGAGCTTCTTATCAGGATACTTTATTTATAAAAATTACATACTTTACTCTTGTTAAATCATAAAATGTTTCAGGTAAACTACCCCTTCCTCTTAACCGATCTTCTCCAAAATCAATAGACATTCAGTCCCCTACAATTCTGGGATGCATGCAAAAAAATTTTAGATTCTGTTTCAATTTGCGGCAGTTATCGTTCGTCATGAAAACATTTCTCTTGTTACAACATAACATGTTTCAGGTAAACTACCCTATTCACTTAACCGATCTACACCAAAACGAACAGGTCTTGAGAACTGTACAATTCAGAGCTGTATGCACAACATTATTTGATTCTGTTTGAATTTGCGGCTGTTATCGTTTGCCATAAAAAAAATTACCCTTGATAAGAAAAACGCTGCAGGTAAACTACCCCTTCCCGTTAACCGATGTTCACCAAAAACAAAAGGTCTGAGTGCTCTACAAATCAGAGGTGTATGCAAAAAATTATTTGATTTTGTTTGAATTTCCAGCTCTTATAGTTTGCCATAGAAAATACCCTTTTAAAACATAAAACGTTGCAGGTAAACTACCCCTTACTCCTTAACCAATCTTCACCAAAAACAATAGGTCTTGAGTACTCTACAAATCAGGGCTGTATGAAAAAAATTATTTGATTCTGCTTAAATTTGCGGCTGTTATCGTTTACCATAGAAAATACCCTTGTTAAAATATAAAATGTTGCTGATAAACTACCCCTTTCCCTTAACCGATCTTCACCAAAAACAATAGGTCCTGAGTACTCTACAAATCAGGCCTGTAAGCAAAAATTATTTGATTCAGTTAGAATTTGGGGCTGTTATCGTTTGCCATAGAAAAAAATCTAGACAGACAGACACTTTTCAAAAAATGACTTTTTTCATGTTTTGAGTGTAGTACAATCAGAATCTGCACTAATCTCGAACATGATTTTTTTTGCCATCACCATACTTCCATTTCCTTAAGGCACATGGAAGTAAAATATCGGTATGGAGAACCATACATGCCTTCCATTTTCTAAGATTTATATTTAAAATCATATTCGAAATGAAATATTTCCATAGAAACTACGTCTTTCTACTTATTGCTTCAGCAATAACCACAGTACTGTGGTCACTAACGTATACCACCTCACGTTTTCGCACTCGATTTTCACCGATGATGGCAGTCGATGGCACTGCCGAAAAGTCTGGTTTTGCAGAAAACATTGGACTATGGCTAAAGAGCCCGGGAAGCCATTTTAACAAAAAACTACTTCTTTGTTGCCGATAACGTAGTACACATAAACAATTCTCCCCTCCACCATCAACTATAATTTTTAATAATAGAAAATTACCCCCACCCCGTTCACCTAACCTCCTCATTTACAGATATTTCATCTACGTTTCTACAGTGGATTACTATGAGCTACTTATCAGGATACTTTGTTTATAAAAATTAAGTACTTTACTCTTGTTAAATCATAAAATGTTTCAGGTAAACTACCCCTTTCTCTTAACCGATCTTCTCCAAAATCAATAGACCTTCCGTCCTCTTCAATTCAGGGATGCATGCAAAAAAATATTTGATTCTGTTTGAATGTGCGGCAGTTATCGTTCGTCATGGAAACAAATCTCTTGTTACAACATAAAATGTTGCAGGTAAACTACCCCTTCCCTTAACAGATCTTCAACAAAATCAACAGACCTTGAGTTCTCTTTAGTTCAAAAAGGTATGCAAACACCTAGTTGATTCTGTTTGAATTTACGGCAGTTATCGTTCGTCATATAAAAATTTACCCTTGTTAAAACATAAAATGTTGCTGGTAAACCACCCCTTTCCCTTAACCGATCTTCACCAACACCAATAGGTATTGAGAACTCTACAATACAGGACTATATGCAAAACATCATTTGCTTCTGTTTGAATTTGCGGCTGTTATCGTTTACCATAGAAAAAAATTACCCTTGATAAAAAAACCGTTGCAGGTAAACTACCCTATTCCATTAACCGATCTTCACCAAAAACATTAGGTCTAGAGAACTCTACAATTCACGGCTGTATGCAAAACATTATTTGATTCTCTTTGAATTTACGGCAGTTATCGTTCGTCATAGAAAAAATACCCTTGATAAAACAAAAAACGTGGCTGGTAAACTACCACTTTCCCTTAAACGATCTTCACCAAAAACCATAGGTCTTTAGTACTCATGAAATCAGGGCTGTATGCAAAAACTTATTTGATTCTGTTTGTATTTGCGGCTCTTGTCGTTTGCCATAGAAACTACCCTTTTAAAACAAAAAACCGTTGCCGGTAAACTACCCCTTTCCCTCAACCGTTCTTCACCAAAAACAATAGGTCGTGAGTACTCTAAAAATCAGGGCTGTATGCAAAAAATTATTTGATTCTGTTTGAATTTGCGGCTGTTATCGTTTGCCATAGAAAAAAAATCTACACACAGCAGACACTTTTCGAAAAATGACTTTTTTTCATGTTTTGAGTGTAGTACAATCAGAATCTGCAATAATCTCGAACACAATTTTTTTTGCCATCACCATACTTCCATTTCCTTAAGGAACATGGAAGTAAAATATCGGTATGGAAAACCATACATGACTTCCATGTTCTAAGATTTATATTTAAAATCATATTCGAAATGAAATATTTCCATAGAAACTACTTCTTTCTACTTATTGCTTCAGCCTTAAACCACAGTACTGTGGTCACTAACGTATACCACCTCACGTTTTCGCTCTCGATTTTCACTGAGATGGAAGTCGATGGCACTGCCGAAAAGTCTGGTTTTGCAGAAAACATTGGACTACGGCTAAAAAGCCCGGGAAGGAATTTTAACAAATAACTACTTCCTTGTTGCCGAAAACGTAGTATATATAAAAAATTCTCCCCTCCCCCTTCAACTATAATTTTCATTTATAGAAAATTACCCCCACCCCGTTCACCTAACCTCTTCATTTATAGATATTTCATCTACGTTTCTACAGTGGATCATTATGAGCTTCTTATCAAGATACTTTATTTATCAAAATTAAGTACTTTACTCTTGTTAAAACATAAAACGTGGCAGGTAAACAACCCCTTTCTCTAAACCGATTTTCACCAAAATCAATAGACCTTCAGTCCTCTACAATGCAGGGATGCATGCAAAAAAATATTTGAGTCTGTTTCAATTTGCGGCAGTTATCGTTCGTCATGAAAACAATTCTCTTGTTGCAACATAACATGTTTCAGGTAAACTACCCCTTTCCCTTTACCGATCTTCACCAATATCAACAGGCCTTGAGCTCTCTACAAATTAGGAAGGTATGAAAAAATTATTTGATTTTCTTTGAATTTACAGCAGTTATCGTTCATCATAGAAAAAATTACCCTTGTTAAAATATAAAAAGTTGCAGGTAAACTACCCCTTTCTCTAAACCGATCTTCACCAAAAAGCAATAGACCTTCAGTCCTCTACAATTCAGGGCTGTATGCAAAACATTATTTCATTCTGTTTGAATTTGCGGCTCTTATCGTTTGCCATAGTAAATACCCTTGTTAAAATATAAAACGTTGCAGGCAAACTACCCCTTCCCTCAACCGATCTTCAACAAAATCAACAGACCTTCAGATCTGTATAACTCAAAAGGTATGCAAAAGAGTAGTTGATTCGGTTTGAATTTACGGCAGTTATCGTTCGTCATAGAAAAAATTACCCTTGTTAAAACATAAAATGTTCAGGTAAACTACCCTATTTCCTTAACCGATCTACACCTAAACCAACAGGTCTTGAGAACTCTACAATACAGGGCTGTATGCAAAACATTATTTGATTTTGTTTGAATTTGCGGCTGTTATCGTTTGCCATAGAAAAAAATTACCCTTGATAAGAAAAACGTTGCCGGTAAACTACCCCTTCCCGTTAACCGATCTTCACCAAAAACAATAGGTCTTGAGTACTCTACAAATCAGGGCTGTATGCACAAAAATATTTGATTCTGTTTGAATTTGCGGCTCTATCGTTTGCCATAAAAAATACCCTTTTAAAACATGAGAACTCTACAATTTACGGCTGTATGCAAATAATCATTTGATTCTGTTTAAATTTGTGGCTGTTATCATTTGCCATATAAAAAAATCTATAGACACAGACACACATACAGACAGACAGACAGTTTTCGAAAAACGACTTTTTTCATGTTTTTAGTGTAGTACAATCAGAATCTGCAATAATCTCGAACATGATTTTTTTGCCATCACCATACTTCCATTTCCTTAAGGAACATGGAAGTAAAATATCGGTATGGAGAACCATACATGACTTCCATATTCTAAGACTTATAATCTGAAATATGCTTGCCTGCCAAGCACGATATATTTTGTAATATACACATAATTTACATTAAAATGAAAAAATTATAATTTTATTGCCTGGCAACAAAATTATTTTATTTTTAACAATTACCATTGTTTGAAAAAGTTTAAATGAATTTTCAAGTACTTTACTCTTGTTAAAACGTAAAATGTTGCAGGTAAACTACCCCTTCCCATTAACCGATCTTCACCAAAATCTAATGGACTTGAGTCCTCTACAATTCACTTACGTATGCAAAACATTATTTGATTCTGTTTGAATTTGCGGCTGTTATCGTTTGACATAGAAAATACGCTTTATAACAAACGTTGCAGGTAAACTACCCCTTCCCCTCAACCGATCTTCACCAAAAACAATAGGTCTTGAGTACACTACAAACCAGGGCTGTATGCAGAAAATTATTTGATTATGTTTGAATTTGCGGCTGTTATCGTTTGCCATAGAAAATAACCTTGTTAAAAAAACGTTGTAGGTAAACTACCCCTTTCCCTTAACCGATCTTAACCAAAAACAATAGGTCTTGAGAACTCTACAATTTAGGGCTGTATGCAAATAATCTTTTGATTCTGTTTGAATTTGCGGCTTTTATCGTTTGCCATAAGAAATACCCTTGTTAAAACATAAAACGTTACAGGTAAACTACCCCTTTCCCTTAACCGATCTTCACCAAAATCAAAAGATCTTGAGAACTCTACAATTCAGGGCTGAATGGAAACATTATTTGATTCTGTTTGAATTTGCGGCTGTTATCGTTTGCCAAACAAACAAAATTACCCTTGCTAAAAAAAAACCGTTGCAGGTAAACTACCCCTTTCCCTCAACCGATCTTCACCAAAAACAATATGTCGTGAGTACTCTACAAATCAGGGCTGTATGCAAAAAGTTATTTGATTCTGTTTGAATTTGCGGCAGTTATCGTTTGCCATAGAAAAAAAATACCCTTGTTAAAAAAACGTTGCAGGTAAACTACCCCTTTCCCTCAACCGATCTTCACCAAAAACAATAGGTCTTGAGAACTCCACAATTTAGGGCTGTATGCAAATAATCTTTTGATTCTGTTCGAATTTGCGGCTGTTATCGTTTGCCATAAGAAATACCCTTGTTAAAACATAAAATGTTACAGGTAAACTACCCCTTTCCCTTAACCGATCTTCACCAAAATCAAAAGATCTGGAGAACTCTACAATTCAGGACTGTATGCGAAACATTATTTGATTCTGTTTGAATTTGCGGCTGTTATCGTTTGCCAAACAAACAAAATTACCCTTGCTAAAAAAAAACCGTTGCAGGTAAACTACCCCTTTCCCTCAACCGATCTTCACCAAAAACAATAGGTCGCGAGTACTCCGCAAATCAGGGCTGTATGTAAAAAATTATTTGATTCTGTTTGAATTTACGGCAGTTATCGTTTGCCATAGGAAAAAAATCTACAGACACAGACAGACACACACACAGACACTTTTCGGAAAACGACTTTTTTTCATGTTTTGAGTGTAGTAGAATCAGAATCTGCAATAATCTCGAACACGATTTTTTTTGCCATCACCATACTTCCATTCCTTAAGGAATATGGAAGTAAAATTACCTTGATAAAAAAAACGTTGCAGGTAAACTACCGCTTTCCCTTAACCGATCTTCACCAAAACCAACAGGTCTTGAGAACTCTACAATTCAGGGCTGTATGCAAAACATTATTTGATTCTGTTTGAATTTGCGGCTGTTATTGTTTGCCATAGAAAAAAAATTACCCTTGATAAAAAAGCGTTGCAGGTAAACTACCCCTTTCCATCAACCGATCTTCACCAAAAACAATAGGTCGCGAGTCCTCTACAAATCAGGGCTGTATGCAAAAAATTATTTGATTCTGTTTGAATTTGCGGCAGTTATCGTTTGCCATAAAAAAAAATCTACAGACACACACACAGACAGACACACAGACACACAGACACAAACACACACAGACACTTTTCGGAAAACGACTTTTTTTCATGTTTTGAGTGTAGTAGAATCAGAATCTGCAATAATCTCGAACACGATTTTTTTTGCCATCACCATACTTCCATTCCTTAAGGAAATATGGAAGTAAAAATGAATGTTTCTTTGTTTGTCCCGTACGCGTTCCTATACCATTCATACGATTGCGATGAAACTTCGGTGAGTTGTTGTGCGCACGTCCGCGAAGGTTTCTTCCACATCTCCTCCTATAAACCACTGCACCGATTTCAACCAAACTTGGCACAAATATTTTACGCAACGGGAGAACCAACATAGGATAGGTGATTTTTCGATGGGGTCCTTTTGGGGGTTCTTTGGGGTCTTCCACATCGCCTCCTAAACCACTGGACCGATTTCAACCAAACTTGGCACAAATATTTTACGCAAAGGGAGAACCAACATAGGACAAGTGTTTTTTTCGATACGATCCTTTGGGGGGTCCTTTGGGGTCATCCACGTCTCCACCTAAACCATTGGACCGATTTCAACCAAACTTGGCACAAATATTTTACGCAACGGGAGAACCAACATAGGACAGGTGTTTTTTTAAATACGATCCTCTGGGGGGTCTTTTGCGGTCTTAAAAAACTATTAGATCTGGTTACTATGGCAACCCAATAGAATAGATTCTGTTCTAAATATATTATCGCATTAAATTGAAGACCACGCGAACGAAGTTGTGGGCAACAGCTATTTATTTTTAAGAAGCCTACTTTAATTAAACTTTATAAACTTTATTAATTAAACTAACATTTTCATTACGTACAACGTGAAACTCCGTAGCGAAGCACGGGTATTCTGCTAGTCATGTATAAGAGAAAATATATCGTGCGTGGCAGGCAAGCATATCTCAGTTATGTACTGTTTACGTTTCCATTTTATTATTATCACTACCGCAATAAAAAGGCAGGGAAGACACACACACACACACACACACAATTCGCGTTATTTCTGGCCTCATTCATGTTTATTTTCTTACATTTGCACGGTTTTTAAATGGAAAGTGCCGAACCCATACCAACATAACGCATGCAAGCCGAAAAAGTGTCCAGCGTGGATAGCGATTTGCTTCCTGTGGATCGCTGGGCAGTGTAACTGCACGTGTTTACAGAGGAACGATTCATAGACAGACTTTTCGTCTTTAGGGAATGAACCCTCTGCAAGATGCTTAGGGTCCATGAGTGACTTCGGAGCGCTCCTTCTTTTCCGCGTGTTTGTTCTGTGAAACGTACACTGTAGATTCGCAGATTTATTCTAAGCAACGCTCAATAGGAAATGTTGAAAATTTTTGTCCACGGTGAACCCTCATACACACTAAACCTGCTCTGATGTTTTAATTACGGACATCATAATATTAAAACTTTGGAAACTTCAGCACTACTTAATGGAGATCAATCATTAACTTATACAAGCCATTAATTTTATGCATATTTTTTATATATATGTGTACAACGTTATCGGCAACAAAGAAGTAGTTTTTGTTAAAATTCCTTCCCGGGATATTTGGCCGTAGTCCAATGTTTTCTACAAAACCAGACGTTTCGGCAATGCCATTGACTTCCATCATCAGTGAAAATCGAGTGCGATAACGTGAGGTGGTATATGTTAGTGACCACAGTACTGTGGTTAAGGCTGAAGCAGTAAGTAGAAATAAGTAGTTTCTATGGTAATATTTCATTTCGAAAATGATTTTAAAAATAAATCTTAGAATATGGAAGTCATGTATGGTTCTCCTTACCGATATTTTCTCAGTTATGTACTGTTTACGTTTCCATTTTGTTATTATGACTACCGCAATGAAAAGGCAGGGAACACACACACACACACACACACACACAGAGTTCGCGTTATTTCTGGCCTCATTCATGTTTATTTTCTTACATTTGCACGGTTTTTAAATGGAAAGTGCCGAACCCATACCAACATAACGCATGCAAGCCGAAAAAGTGTCCAGCGTGGATAGCGATTTGCTTCCTGTGGATCGCTGGGCAGTGTAAATGCACGTGTTTACAGAGGAACGATTCATAGACAGACTTTTCGTCTTTAGGGAATGAACCCTCTGCAAGATGCTGAGGGTCCATGAGTGACTTCGGAGCGCTCCTTCTTTTCCGCGTGTTTGTTCTGTGAAACGTACACTGTAGATTCACAGCTTTATTCTAACCAACGCTCAATAGGAAATGTTGAAAATTTTTGTCCACGGTGAACCCTCATACACACTAAACCTGCTCTGATGTTTTAATTACGGACATCATAATATTAAAACTTTGGAAACTTGAGCACTACTTAATGGAGATCAATCATTAACTTATACAAGCCATTAATTTTATGCATATTTTTTATATATATGTGTACAACGTTATCGGCAACAAAGAAGTAGTTTTTGTTAAAATTCCTTCCCGGGATATTTGGCCGTAGTCCAATGTTTTCTACAAAACCAGACGTTTCGGCAATGCCATTGACTTCCATCATCAGTGAAAATCGAGTGCGATAACGTGAGGTGGTATATGTTAGTGACCACAGTACTGTGGTTAAGGCTGAAGCAGTAAGTAGAAATAAGTAGTTTCTATGGTAATATTTCATTTCGAAAATGATTTTAAAAATAAATCTTAGAATATGGAAGTCATGTATGGTTCTCCTTACCGATATTTTCTCAGTTATGTACTGTTTACGTTTCCATTTTGTTATTATGACTACCGCAATGAAAAGGCAGGGAACACACACACACACACACACACACACACACACACAGAGTTCGCGTTATTTCTGGCCTCATTCATGTTTATTTTCTTACATTTGCACGGTTTTTAAATGGAAAGTGCCGAACCCATACCAACATAACGCATGCAAGCCGAAAAAGTGTCCAGCGTGGATAGCGATTTGCTTCCTGTGGATCGCTGGGCAGTGTAAATGCACGTGTTTACAGAGGAACGATTCATAGACAGACTTTTCGTCTTTAGGGAATGAACCCTCTGCAAGATGCTGAGGGTCCATGAGTGACTTCGGAGCGCTCCTTCTTTTCCGCGTGTTTGTTCTGTGAAACGTACACTGTAGATTCACAGCTTTATTCTAACCAACGCTCAATAGGAAATGTTGAAAATTTTTGTCCACGGTGTACCCTCATACACACTAAACCTGCTCTGATGTTTTAATTACGGACATCATAATATTAAAACTTTGGAAACTTGAGCACTACTTAATGGAGATCAATCATTAACTTATACAAGCCATTAAATTTATGCATATTTTTTATATATATGTGTACAACGTTATCGGCAACAAAGAAGTAGTTTTTGTTAAAATTCCTTCCCGGAATATTTGGCCGTAGTCCAATGTTTTCTACAAAACCAGACTTTTCGGCAATGCCATCGACTTCCATCATCAGTGAAAATCGAGTGCGATAACGTGAGGTGGTATATGTTAGTGACCACAGTACTGTGGTTAAGGCTGAAGCAGTAAGTAGGAAGAAGTAGTTTCTATGGTAATATTTCATTTCGAAAATGATTTTAAATATAAATCTTAGAATATGGAAGTCATGTATGGTTCTCCATACCGATATTTTTTCATGTTTTGAGTGTAGTACAATCAGAATCTGCAATAATCTCGAACACGATTTTTTTTGCCATCACCATACTTCCATTTCCTTAAGGAATATGGAAGTAAAAATCGGTATGGAGAATTACATGACTTCCATGTTTTAAGATTTATGTTTAAAATCAATTAAATATAAATTGACAAATTTGAAACTTTGACAAAGTGAAATGAAATATTACCATAGAAACTACTTCTTTTTTGCCGATAACGTAGTACACATATAAAACATTACACACTCCCCCTACAACTATCATTTTCATTTATAAAAAATTACCCCCTCCCCTTCAAGTACCCTTTTTATTTATAGATATTTCATCTATACCTTTCAACAGTTGATTTTTATGACCTTCTTTTCAGGATACATTATTTATCAAAATTAAGTACTTTACTCTTGTTAAAACGTAAAACGTTGCAGGTAAACTACCCCTCCCCCTTAACCGATCTTTACCAAAATCAATAGACCTTGAGTCCTCTACAACTTAAGTAAATATTTGCTGCAAAACATTATTTGATTCTGTTTGAATTTGCGGCAGTTATCGTTTGCCATAGAAAAAATGGCGACACATACACACACACACACACACACACAGATACTTTTCAGAAAATGACTTTTCTTCATGTTTTGAGGGTAGTACAACCGGAATCAGCCCTTATCTCGAACACGATGTTTTGGCCATCACCATACTTCCATTTCTTTATGGAACATGGAAGTAATATGTTCTGTAAAATTTTCAATGTTTAAATCAATTGTAATATATAGTGATTTCTTGTAATCGGTACATTCTATAGGTTTTTATTTAATCATATAAATGCAAATACACAGACGTACGTGCACAAGGAGTGAAAATATTTTTCAGAGTCATTGAACTTCTGGAAACATCGTTGTTGTTCTGAGTCGATAACGTGACGACACGAAGACGAGACCACTAAAGGCAAAAGATTAAGATACCGAGCACAACATACTCACACTTGTAGTCTGTCGAGTGTAAAAGCTAAAACATTTAGGTCCTTCAGCCATCATAAAGTCTGTGTAGGCATCAGATTCACATAACAGTTTGCTTTTTGTTTTATTTAGCGGTGGATTAAAATTTATTAATCTAATTACTCTGCGTTTTTTACATCATCGTAAATATGTACTACTTTAATTAAATGAAAGTAGTTAAAAATTTTAAATATATTTTTAAAACAAAGAAGGCTAAGTAAAACATACAGAAAGATAGATAGATAGATAGATAGATAGATAGACAGATAAATAAAGAGAGAGAGAGAGAGAGAGGGAGAGAGTGAGAGAGAGAGGGGGGGCGTACATGAGTCTACCCTTCTAGATAGATTACTTTTGTTTCTCAAACGTTTATATAAAATACGTGTATCTTATAACTTTTTGCTCGTGATATACCCCAGTGTGAATATCACACATTTTAAACATTACACCGTAATTATGAGTAATCTTATACAACGAGAGAAACACTTATTATTTTGCAATACGTTTCCAGTGAATAAGTAACAACTGAGATGTACGTAGTTATTATTATGATACGGTATTCACATAACTCATTAAGATACTTAACAAAAATCTAAAAGCAAAAATACTAATATATTCCTATTGCGTTAATAACAATAATAAAAAATTAGTGACTAAATAGTTCTAGTTTAACGTACTTCTTAATATAGACTGACCTAAAAGTCAGCTTATCCCTGAAGACACATTTATATTTAAATCCTGAAATATTTCCTAACAGTTGAGAAAATTAGGTTTTACAGTTAATATTAATTATATAATTATTATGGTAATAAATATATAATTACCATAAGTATTATTCAACTGATGTTCAAAAAATTTTGTGTCTGCATTGGATTTAGGGTTTAAGTATGCAAAAAACGAGTAATATATTCTTCAGTGATGGAATTATGGTAAACATACTTCTGCTACCGTCCATGAAGAATATTGTAGGAGTATTGTTAAGTTTATGTTCCCTTATCAGTTTTATACGAGACTTTACAATTCAAATTAAATAACCTAGTAAAACGACGTAATTGCGTTTAGTGGTATGCTGAAACCCTTGTATAATTACGGCCAGCAATTTAAAGTACTTACAGTTAATATCTAAAGAAAAACACACAAAAAACAATATATTTTACATATCCCTTCTTGCATATGCTCATTTCATTTGATATTTTGCTTATGCGTAATAGCTTTTTCCTTCGTCGGAAATGTAACACTTGTTTCATATGTTACGATACACTATTACGGGATTTTAAAGAATCTTGTGTTTGGCAGCGAGATGGAGCATCTCCTCACTATGATCTTTAAGCAAAGAGATGCCTCAATCAATCTTTTTCCTGAATGAATGAGGACAGCCGTGGAACAACTGAATGGCTGTGGCAGCCACGTGATTTGACAGCTTGCAATTTTTTTGAAATCTCAATTGTTTTTATAAGTCGTGAAAAAAATGTAAACTCTTAAAGGTTTTGACCAGTCTGAACAGACACAAGACTTTGAACACTTCCTCTGATATTTTCATTTAATTTTTAATTGACCGTTTTCTTATCAAT
Organism: Magicicada septendecula; assembly: GCA_034769895.1. Classification (NCBI taxonomy): domain Eukaryota; kingdom Metazoa; phylum Arthropoda; class Insecta; order Hemiptera; family Cicadidae; genus Magicicada; species Magicicada septendecula. The sequence goes on along the minus strand of CM068369.1, from coordinate 430,054,190 downwards.
AATTGAGATCACTGTCTTTTAGCTTACTCTGTAAATCTTAACTGTCAGTCACATTTTTATTTATATTTATTTCTTATGCGTTATTTTTCTTTGTACGTTGTAATAAAACTGATTAGTGTACGGGAGTTTAATAAAACGCAGATGCTTTCGCGATGTGTCTTGTATGCCCGGATAACGAATAAATTTGCCTTTTAAAACTTGTTTGTAATCGTCAATCGATTTGTAAGTGTTCTTATATTCGTGACTATTATTTCTATCAGTTATTTGGTTATCGTTTACTATATGGTATTTCAGTATTCGTTGATTAACAACGATTTTATAGGGATGAGAATGTAGTGTGCCACCGTTCGTTTGAAATCGGCGAGTGAATAATATTTGTTCTGTAATTGTTAAACAGATCGTGTTACGCAGCCCACTGGATCTACTTTCGTGTCTGGCTATATACTTATTCGCTTTGCTGGATGCGTGCTAGATATCCTTGCGCCCACTACAAATTTTCTCTTCTGTCTCCTGTAATTAATGATCTTTATAATCACTTTTCCGAAATAAAATAGAACTGATATGATTGACAAATTATATTTTTTATTCGTTATCTCTTTAAAACATTGATCAAATTGCCGTTCTATTAGTCGAACATTTACAGTTGGATAAGTTCATCCGCCGTGACAAATAGTCGGCAACAAAACAAATTTCACAATATATATTTTGTATTTCTCAGGTAATGGGCCTTGAAGCTGCTAGGAAAGATAGGAAATATGCTTTCACTTAAAAATACAATGCATTACAAACATATATCTACCTCTTATCAACTAACAAAGTGTATGTAATAATGTTTGTCAAAATTATTCACTTTCAGAAGTTCCAATAGTACTTAGAGCGAATGCCGAAAATGAAACATGGCCGACTGCCTGATTCGTATTTCGAAAAAATATATTTTTTTAAATCCAATTAGAGTGCTTTAAATAAAGTTTTAGTTATAATAGTTTATAGTAATAGTTTGTATATAGCCTCCTTTATCTGGAATAGCTATGTTTTTTGGTGGAAATTGTGTTGTGATGTTATGTAGTGGTCTCCTGGGTTTAACCAAAATTTCCTCACCGAGTGGTTGTATATTATTGGAATGGACGCCTTGGGTTGAGTGGCTATTTTCTAAAATTCTTATCAGTGTATTGGTTTTTCTTGGTTCTGGTGCCGTGTCATGTGCTGTAGATCTTTTCTGTGTTATGTTTTACTGGAAATGCCCCTCCTGGAGTAAGTTTTCTTTCAGTTTATATTAATTTTTACGGCCACCAATACGCTGTTGAAGTTTTTGGTTTAACGCCTAACAATCAATTGTTCCTGAAAATAAGTTTAAATTCCGTTGGTGACCTGGCTTTTGTGTTTTTTGATTGGTCTAAATTTCTGACCCCAAGTCACGTGACTAAAAACTATTTGAAAACTGGCGATTTTAATTCTGTCACCTCACATTACTTTTTATTTATTTTAACTTTAATTTATGTCTAATTAGTACCATTTAATTTTTTATCAAAACTAAATCGTTTTGATACTGATTATGCCCCATTTTGGCATCTTATCGGCTGTGTTGACAGGTTTATAATTTTGTGTTTTGAGGCATTGACCTAATCTTGTTTGACATTTCTATTGTATGTCTTACATATCTAATATTTTCTAACATTGTTATTCTTACTACTAAACATACTTCTGAGTATTCCTACTTTACATACAATATCATTAATTTAAATACCGGTACCTATTTTTCTGACAATAACAATAATACTGAAGCCATGTCAGCTAAGTGGCTTACTAAACACTTTACAATTATGCTTCCTGTCCACATTATGACAGTAATGGATGGATTATACATCTCCTTCCATTAACATCTTTCTATTTTATCACAATCAAGCTTTTATTTTTGGTTTTATTTAATTTGGTAATGTTTATCTAAATAATTTAATGTTGCTTGAGTCTGGTTCAATTCTTTGGGCCTATATGTCTAGCAGTTAGTTATTTCTGTATAATAGCTTTTTTATACAATTAGATCCTTCCCAATTACCTGATTAACATATTTGAATAATTTATGAACATCCTTTTCTATAAACAATTAACATTTTTTTTCAACAAAACTATTTATAATATTGAAATTAATGGTGCACACAGGCTCCCCATATTAACGACTTCTAACACAACTAAACATGGGTGTATACTAACTCTTTTGTATATCACTATTCCTATTATCTAAATTATATCATAACAAACAATAACTGTTTACAATTTTAAAATTATTATGTGTTTATAACCTTATGAATAAATAATTGGTCATGAAATAGAACATTGTAGTTTATAAAATACAAAAAAAAACACTTTACACTATATTTTGGTTCTTACTTTCATATATGTGGTTCATAAGACCATTATCACTTTAATTTCCCCCATTAACTTTCACCTCCCCACTGGTTTATATCATGATCTTTTGATCATCACTCAATTACTTTGGGAGTCCACTCTCACTACCTTTACTTGTTTTAGTTTATTGACTTACAACGGTTTCTTATACTAGTACATATTCTGTTATTATTTATTCTATTGCATTGTATTCTTAACTTTGTTTTATATTTATTGGGTCTTCCTACCAAGGTTATCGTTACTCAAAAGAATGGGACTAGTTTACTTATTAAATTGGGTCTATTTGTTATGTCTCTTGGTCCAAACTTCTGTTTCCAAGTTCGAATCCAGGTTCTCATTTCTTCTATTAAATGTTGATTCTTCTTTTGGTATACATTGTCGCACGTTTCATTTTTTATTATCAATATATCTGTAGTTCATGTTAGATTGGTTTATGTTGGATTTGTTCATGCCCCTCACCTACCAACTATTGGGTTTTTGTCACGTTATTAGAAATTTTTCTTTCCTTGTTTTCTTCTGAATTTCTTTTTATAACTACGGTTTCTTACAAATTATTTATTTAATCTTCTTTGATTACTTTTGTTGGATGTTGGAATTGATATTTTAATGTTTATTACATACTTCTTAAAAAGTTTTTTCCCCTTCATGGCTTGTGCTAGTACTTGTTATTGATATCTTATTGTTATAATATATCTTATACATATGTGATGAAATGTAGCATCACAACGTTAATCCCTAATTTGCAAGCTTTCCATATACTCTTACTGATAAACAAGCAGATTTCTGTACTCTTTACGTCAGGAGGCAACTTCATGTTGATAAAACGACACCATAAGTACTAAGCGCCTCGTATGATATGGCCACGCAGAACGGAGGTCTGGTGATTATTGGCCCAAAACGTCGTTTAGACGGGTTCCACCCAGACGACGAAATGGTACAGACAGGACATACACGATGACATGTAGAAGAGAGGCTTCCAACATGTGATTGACACATGCAGAGTACGAGAGACTGTAGTCCTCGTAGAGAGATTCGATCATGGATAGATGGATTATGCTTGTCTGTTTACAATACAAATTAGTGTAGAATCCCTGAATAGTTACAATGCGATTGGTATAGGATGTTTTTGAATAAATGTAATCTATATAAACTGTGCGATAATGCTCCTATGCTTGTATGTGCGCACTCGCGCGCGTGTGTGTTTTGGAGGGAATACTGAACGAAAAAATTACTAATGAGGCAATGAAATTCAGTACAGTTTTTTTGTATACTTTAAAAATTAAAAACTACATATTAAAAGTTTATTTACCACAGAGCTCTGAACAGCAACAGCAACACACAGACAAAAACACGATGGGAAACTGTATGGCGCTAATAAGACTAACAAAGAAAATCGCGATAAAGTTAATAGTTCCTCTGTTTGTACCACAATGATTAAGTTGTGGCAGCCAAAGTTTATCTACAGATGTTAAAGACAAGTAAACTGTGGTGTGGTTTGCACAGTCTTGGCCTACAGTTGCCATCAGTAATGAATTTGAGGACCCAGACATCATTTTGAGGCAGGTAAATTTGTAATAGTTAATAGAATAAAATGTAAAAACTGTCAGATTAACACCAAACTTTTATTGTTTGATACACGATGCAAAATAATTAGAATTAGACTCTGTTAAGACCGCTATTAGAAAGCAGTTATGATCCCTATTATTTATAGTCTTACTCAGCATTTTGTATTTGTCATAAAATCCTTGAACACCATGCTATAAATAAGTAAATAAGACTGTAAACGTGTGTTTGTTTGTATGTTCAGACAGACGCGTGCGCGTGTGTGTGTACATTGTATATATATAAAATTTGTGATACATTGTTTTTTTTTCAACACACACACACACACAACTCAGTTATGTGATCAGTACAGGGAAATGAAGAGAGGAAAATATGAAGTAGCATACTTAAGGATTCAACTTAATTTTATATGCTGGTGATCTGACGTTAACTGCGGAGAGTGAAGAACCCCTTTAATGTACGTATACACACTATCCAAAATATGCTCAGGAAATTACGTAAAAATTACCAGCCACAAAACCAATATTATGATCTTTTCGAAAACACAACCAGTTAGGTAAAAAATAGTACTATTTACAAACTGATACTGCATGAGACTAACTCTGTGTCTCTTATGGAGGGGGGTAAAGTATGAGTGAGTGTGTTTGTGTTAGTAGCGTTTGTTTGTCAAAGCCATACCTGCCAAATTCATAGCTTGTTTGTTAAATTCATGATAGCTGCCATACACTGTTGACAATCTATTCACAAAGGGAATCAGACATTACGCACTTGGTAATTTAAATGCAGTCTGGTTTTCACCGTTGCGGAATTAAGTGCGTTCAAAGACTACGTATTATTGGTTTTGTGTTTACAACTTAGTACTGTTCAAGTAATGAGTGAGTGTGTTTGTGTTAGTAGCGTTTGTTTGTCAAAGCCATACCTGCCAAATCCATAGCTTGTTTGTTAAATTCATGATAGCTGCCATACCCTGTTGACAATCAGATTAGCATCCATTCACAAAGGGAATCAGACATTACGCACTTGGTAATTTAAATGCAATCTGGTTTTCCCGTTGCGGAATTAAATGCATTCAAAGACTACGTATTATTGGTTTTGTGTTTACAACTGTGTTTACACTGCTTTGTTCAAGTAACTGTGTTATAGTAACATTAAAAATATGAATTTGTGAGCTATCGTTTAGTATTAGTGTATTTTAGTTACTTTCAGTTAGTGAGTGAATTATCCTTATAGCAGCAGATCAGTAAAAGACTGATCAATTTTTATCAAGCAAGGGCCATACTGTTGTACGGCTTCCTCTCTATATGCGACCTCAATCTTATTGAATTGAATTGCAACAGTCATGGAAGTCTTAATTTTACGGAATTGACGAAATAACTTAGCATGCAGCAATGTCGGTAACTGAAAGTGACTGGGTAGAGTACTGCAAGAAAGTCTGAGAGGTAGAGAACTACTACTGGGAAAGTGACGGGATAATACCAGAAATTATTGACAAGATTATGATCACATCAGATTTGGATGACGATAATGCCAGCAGTGACAGTGAATCTGATCGCAGTGTCAATGCTGACAGGGAAGAGGAAACAGATGAGGAGTTAGCTCACCCTGTTAAAAATGTAAGCCATCTATTACATTTCGAAGTGTTAAGCTGTATGAATTTGACATTAGATTTTAATACTAATAATATTTTACAGTGCCAATTCTTGTACAACACGTAGCGTCAAAGTTTACTGGTTTTAACGTTTAATGAGCGTTGAGTGAGTTTTGATAATGTACTGTGAATCGGTATTTCTCAGTAGTAGTTGTTTGTTTACACCGCTGCATGTCCTCGTGTCTACGCTTCCTCTCAATTTCACATTCCTCTCCGGAGGCATAAAGTTCAGTCTAAAGGAGTACTAGAGTAGATAAAACTTTACAGATATCTGGGTTGAAATCTTACACGTTTGAGACTGTAATCAAGATGTTGAACATAAACTGAATACTCATACAAACATCATGAGAAGAAACAAGAAGACACCCGTTTACAATTCTACTAAATTACAGGTGTTGTTGCTTTACATATGGTAGCAAAACGTGGACAACAGCAGGAAACAAGCAAGTAGAATACAACTCCAAGTTCCTATGTACAAGGGTTCACAAAACTTGGTTCCATAAGAAACAACTTCCTCAGAGGGGAACTAAAAATAATAATATTAACGAAAATATAAAAAGAATCGAACTAAATTAAAGAACAAACTTGTGGATAGAGAAAAGCTACCTACAAAAATCTAAATAACAAATGAGTCGACCAATCGCAGGAATTGAAAAAGAACGTGAAGAGATGAATCCGTAGTAGTAACAATAATGCATGAGAAAGAATATTTAGGCCTACACCATTTAGTGCCTATTGCAGCTTAAAACATATTATATTATTTCAAGCAGAATGATCACTGTTGCACACCACTATATAAAAATTATCCCGATTAGCGCTTTCAAGCTTCACAGCTCATCGTCAGATCGGAACAGTCAGAAATTATGTGAAACCAAACCCTTCACCCCTCTCACCCCACCTTGCTCACACACAACAAGCTAAAATAAAAATGACCCTTCCCCACCCCCTAAACCCTGTCCCACCATCTGTACAGTCACAAATTTTTCTAGCAAATTCCTTGTGTTTCTCTGTGTGTGTGTGTGTGTGTGTGTGTGTGTGTGTGTGTGTGTGTGTGTGTGTGTGTGTGTGTGTGTGTGTGTGTGTGTGTGTGTGTGTGTGTGTGTGTGTGCATCCTTTTAAACTTACCCTCTTCCTCTCCACACACGTGGGTCAGTCACACACCCTTATTTTAAAACATCCAATTAGTACTATGCAATATATTTTAGCTTGTTGTGTGTGAGCAGGGTGGGGTGAGAGGGGTGAAGGGTTTGTTTTCACATAATTTCTGTCTGTTCCGATCTGACGATGAGCTGTGAAGCTTGAAAGCACTAATCGGGATAATTTTTATATAGTGGTGTGCAACAGTTATCATTCTGCTTGTGATTTCAACCACTAACACAAATTTCTTCATTAAACGTCTCATTTATTAGTCTATTAGTTTCCAGTTAATCAGAAATCTTTGTCTGCCACACGCTTGTGCAGTCAAAAATAAAGTAACTATAACTTTGTATATGATAATGCTCATACACTAACGACCCATCCCATTCAGTATCTTTAGTCGTGTAAAGTGGAAGCAGTGACAACTATGTAAGGACTGATTTAAAAACCGCACAAAACTCATGCGTTAATCAGTTACCCAGCTTTAAGGTCCGTTGGTGAGAATACTAAATAAAAACTAGTCAACACTAGCAAATGTTGTAGAGAATAAATACCAACTGGCAAGGACAGAAACTATGAATTAAAATTGTTTAGGTTTAGAGATGGCAACTCCGTTACTAAATGTATGTTGTGTGCAAAGGACTGGAGACCAATAAGTGCATGGAATTAGACCTAAGGGTTTGCTTCATTGACCAATAAATAATAAAAGATTTAAGCTATAAATCTACAAATGAAAAATGTATATAATAAAAATACTGTAAAAAATGTACAAAAGCTAAAACAAGAGACAAAAATTCAGGCGCTGACTTCTGCTTACATTATTCTTTAGAGTCAACTAATTGTACGCAGCACCTGCAACATACAAAATTCTCATCGCCATCTATATAAGCTAAACTCTCAAGTAATTCTCGACATTACCGGAGAAAAAGTTTCTGTTTTTGATCCTTCTGGTAATCAATCCTCTATGAAAGAACGAACTGAACTTTCTTGAAAGCCGTGCAGCCAAGTGCAGACACACGAGACACTGTTTCCACTGACCACCCGTCATATAAAAAGCAAAAATGGTTTATACAATTGGTACCTGTTATTCAGTGACACGTAAATTGGTAAACAGAGACTTGACCTAATTACAAGTCGCGATAGCTATTCGCAGCAATGTCAACTTTATTTTAAATTGTTATATTTTTCAAGTTTGGGGACTGTAATAAATGTGTAAAAGTATTCATGAAATTGTTTTAGGTTAAATAGCGGGGTAATTTCCTAATTATTTATCTGTGGCACTAATTAGGTATACCACTAATAAGAGTTCAAACCCTCAGTAGTAGAAAGTAAAACAAATAATACAGATCTATCGCCTGCTGGAAATGTTCTTCAGTGTGAGTGCGCTCGCGCGCGTGTGTGTGTAGAGTCACCAGTTAATCAATGTAAACATCTGGCCGCTGTTAAATGAACTATAAATACACACAAAAACTTCTCAGTCCAACAGCCATTACGTTTGAATGAGCAAAAGCTCGATTTCCTTTATCTTGAATAAAAAACCAAACGTTTAACTGTTCCATACGCGATACATCAATAAATTATAAAACTTACTTTCTCTCATACTGTTTATCAAATGTAGAAATTTCTTCCTGTCTTTTTATAATCTTTCTCACAATGCTTCTTTCAATAAAAAAGTTAAGAGAATGATTTCTTTATTCTCTGTTTCGTGTTCTTAAAATGTCACGACACTTTTACAGCAATCACGTGCGGCAAAATTACTCTCTGCTGACCGCACTTTACAAAACGTGACTGCTACCGTAAACTTATATTGCCGATGAAGTTCGAGCGTTAATTTGAATATCATGAGAAATCGTAGAGACTTTATGAAAACACATTTTTCATCATTCTGTAAGGCATTTTATTAATTAGAAACCGTCGTCTTTTTCTTGCAGCCCAAGTACAGAGACTAGCGGGTGGCCATATGTTAAAGTCGTTACGTCTTTCCGTTTTCATTCTCACTCAGCACCGTATCTTGAAAGAAGTTGTCTGAGTATTTGAAAAGTTTTGATAGAAGCGATTAAAGATTAATAAAAACATCCACAGTGTTTGTATTAATATTTAGCAACAGATTTCTCAAATTTGATAAGGAATTACTCAAATAATTTACTCTAAACTACAACTTTACTATTGTCTAAGAAATTTGTAGTTTCCTACACCTACTGTATACGGTCATACAACTCCAGACGTGGCTCTACTTTGTGTTACGGTTTCAGAGGCCAACTGAAAGTCAAGATTACTACAGTCTAAATTATACACTTGAAATTTGGTAAGTTAGGTAACAAATTCATTGTAATTGTTAAATAGGCCTAAATATAATTTACTGAGTAATGCCATTATTGATATTGTAACGAGAAATTTCTGCTTCTTTTTGAGCTTCTGAAGCTTTAAATATTCTTTTGGTTATAAATTATAAAGTTTAACCTTAAGGGGTTTAGCGAGTTCTAGTTTTCACTTCGATCAACGATTTTAATTACCGTAGCGTAATAATGCAATACTATCCCTTAATCCCTCTTTCTTTATGTGTTTTGTAAAAAAAATAATTATTATTTATTTGCCTGATGATTCAGTAAAAAAAATTAATAATTATTTCCTTTGTATAGCTGGACTAGGCTTGTCAATGTTTCAATTCGACTGTAGTATCGAGTTGCCTATTGGAGGTTATCTTCGTGATCTTTTATTTACGATGAAGTTCAAATCGCCGAAAATGTTTTACTCTTCTTTTATTAAACAATAACCCTGTAATTATATTTTACTCTAGAAATAAAAACTCATATAATTGGGAATAATTAATAACATTTATTTTCATAAATTCATTTTAATGACTCTAAGGTCGAAGTTCTTAATTGCCCATATCGACTCTTCTTCACAACTCGATTTCTATCTTACCTTTAGTTAATACATTAATCTTCGGGTTGTTTAGACTGCTATTGAAAAGTTCTAAAATGCCCACAAGAAGGATTATTTAATTCTTACTGACTAATACAAACAAATTTAATTTTATTAAAGTGTGACAAAATAATAATTCAATTCAATTGCCGATACAATGCATCATGGTTCTACCCAGCATTAAAGTAACATTTCAAGATGGCGGCTTGTTGTCCAACAAATTCTCTGCGAATTGTATTCACCACCAGTTTTTTCAAATAAAATAAATTACACAAAATGTTCACTGTGTTTAAGTTAATTATTTTTTTCTTTCCACTAGTGTTCTGTTGAAAAAAGTGTTAGCTGATTTAATCTTGGTGTTGTGTAGTTGTAAGAGTGGTATTATAAAAAGGTAAAGTCTCACCTACTTGTAGAGTTATTTATTCACTTTATGTTTTCTTCTTTAATATATTATTTTTTTACTTGTTCTTCTTTTACTTATTATTACTTTATATTATCTTCATTTCTTCTTTCTAATTTTGATTCTCCTGTTTTAAAATATTTTACTTTTTTTCTTCCACTTAGATTTGATTCTTCGTTATACTTTTTGGCTCATAGCTGCACAGAGGTGTTCTGGATACTTTCGTGTCTAACAATAGAATGTTGAGTTTTCCTTTCTCTTTCAACTGGCTTGAACAAAATTAACAAAATTCCTATTGGTCAATAACGTTGGGTTCAGGTGTCATGTGACCTGATTATTTAATATACCGAGTTTTTACATTTTATAATTGGAATTACTCCCTATTTAATATTTAATAAACCTTAAATTAGTTAACAGAATGATATTCCTAATAAAAATACAAACATTTTGACACCTCACATGACACATGTGAGTGCCCTAATAGTTAATTTAGAAATTTACAAAATTCTATCTTACAGATCATTATATATAAGTTTTGACACTTCCCAAATTATATTACAAATATATTAAACTATTAAAATGTTGTTGTTAACATTTATTTAAGGCCTATTTTACGATTTATATCACTTCTTGTTAATTTACAATAATATGGTGGTTTACTTTAGATTTACAATAATTTTTATGTAGACATTGGCCTATTACTTAATACGTCTTCATAGTACAATGTTTCAATTTACAAATGTTATATGGAATGGTGGCTTGGTATATTATTACTCTTATTACATTAAATTAAATTGTCCATTGCATACTCATTTTTTGAATTGCTTCTGATAAAATAATTAACACACAACAAACATATTAACATAATGTTAAGCCATCATGCTCAAACTCTAATCAACATTGAACAATAGAACTATTTTGTTTAATAACTTCTTATTACTATAAACAAGTTTTGACATATTATTTGTAATTAAGCAAACAATAGCATTTTCCCTTTAATTAACATTAATAACAAAATAGGGAATCGTCAGTAACAAATATTAAAACTTAAGAGTATTCTATGAACATTAAACAATTGACTTAAACTACTACTAATGTTACCTTTTAGTTCTTTACATATTGAATCCTTTAAATGAATGGTTACTCCTAAAGTACATTAAATACCAGTCCCTTCACAGTCTACATTTTCTTTTTATGTATTCACATATTGTTTTTGATTTGTTGTAATTGTATTCTGTTCACAATACACTGCCACTAATACTCACATTCCTATCTGTATATTTAGTGACTATTATCTCACAATTATCTTTGCACTTCGTAACTGATTGTCCTGATCACATATAAACATTAATAATATAAATAGTTATTTCTTACTAATTTAACATACAGTTTATTTTATCCTACATTGCATTGTTCTTCTTTATTTATCATTTTGGGGTGTTTTACTTTTCTTGTTTGTTTGCTAAGCTTAGGGGTTGTTTTATTATCTATGTTTTATATGGGATTTACTCAAATATTAGGTCAAGTTTTTTTTGTCACATTACAATATTTGTTGAAAGATCTGGTTTAAAATCTTAAAGAGTATCATTATATTAAAAATTGTAAATATTTTATTGTAATTTTTTATATTCAGTTATAAAATTGAATACTTCTATTTTTACATAAATTAGAATAACTTGTGACAGATCAAAAATAATTTTCTTCAGAATTTACCAGTTTGGAATTACTGTATCAGTAAAGACAAACGTAAAGTACCTGAAGAATGAAGATGTAACGTGGCTGGTGATACATTCATATTTATACTCCACGATTTTCTAATTATTTTATTTTCAGTAATTTTACGTGTTTCAGAGTAATACTCTGACGTTTCCATTATTAGTGTATATACTGCAACAAGACATAACAGAACAAAAAGTAAAGAAACTAAAAGGATAATTTGGAAAATATGTAAGCCTATAGTTGTCATTATTCCAATAAAACAATTTCAATAATATTGCCTTTTCAAAAAAAAATTCAAATCAACAAAAAAATATAAAAGTATATTGGTGTAATAAAACAAAATAAAAACATTTTAGGATCAAGATACAATGTGATTATTGTTTTGGTATAATGTACATTGGAAAACGGAATATATGAAAAGGTAGCCATAAGCAGAAAACAGCCATGAATGATTAAAATTACCATGACGATGACTTTAAAACAACAATGTTTTTTGTAACTAATAAATACTTTGTTGGTCTTAGCACTAAACGTTTCAATTATTCTACTGTAAAACATTCTCAGTAGCTCGACCAAGACGCTGTGAGAATTAAAGGTTTATAAACTACAAATTAAAAGCCAAACAAATCATTTCATTTAAAAACAGTATTTAATTTCATTTCTTAGTAGCGCTACTATCCAGATGAGTCACGGTTTTCATCAAAAAATAGTTTCCCTTCCATTTTGCTTGTTTCTATGCTAATGTCTTCCAATTTTACATCCCCGTCATTTTCAGGTCTTCCTCCGCGTCACAGATTTACATCCCCTTCATGGTCAGCATCGTTTTCTCTACTCAAATCGTTCTAATTTAAAATCTTCTTTACTTGCGTAATGGATCCAGACTTTTGAGGTACCCAACCATGCGAGCCTTTGGCCTTCAGTGAATAATATTGTTACGTAATACGGAACGTTTTACAAGTATCTCGACTGTACGAGCAGAGCCCAGCTAGAATGTGTGTCTGCGTACATATTGCTGCTACTTTGAGATGAAAGACAATTACGTGACCCTTATCATGCGTCAACAATCAGTGCTATTCCAGACAGACATTACCGGTCAGCGCATTTTGTTCAAGGACACTGTTTCTAGTGGATTTGAGAGCGCTTGTAATAAGCGTGTATTTAACAAGTAATCCAAAATAACAAATTCTTCTGGCATCTCAGCGGGGTATAAATATAAGCATCCAGCGACGATGAGTTTCAGTTTAAGTGGCGATTTATTCAAGTGAGTTTCGAAGTATTGTGGCGAAGTGTTATTGTGTTATAGTTGTGCGGGATTCTATTAGTTACATTATTATTGCGTGTAGACACATTTTTATCGGATTATTGTACACGTTTATTATTGTATTTGCGATTATTTAAAGTTAATGATTAGTAACTTGATTGGTGTCTGTAATTGTGTTTTCCACTGTACCATACGACGATCAGTGAGACCGTCGTAAAAATATAATGTCTTCATTCCCTGTTATTTGGCTCAACTTATGGTTCGTCATCATTTTCCAAGAACTAACTGCCTCTCGAACTGGCATATATATTTTCCTTAGAATCTTCCTTTCGAGTGCCCTTCAAAGCGGTTCATCAGCATTTGTCAAGTCCAGGCTTCACTCTGATTATGTTCCACTATTACACCCTGAACCAGAGTCTTATATATTTTTATACTAACTTAATATTAATATGCGTGATGTGAATAAGAATGACGATTTACGTAATGTCCTCATAATAGCATCTATTTCCACAATTAATTCACGTTTTTACTCCACTACTCACACTGCTTATCTTGTTTGGTTGTGATCCCAGTAACGAAAGTTGCACAAAGTTGTTTAAATGTATAATTTTTTGCTATGAAGTCATCATTATTGTTGTTTCTTTAAGCTCCACTTGAGAGCGGTAAGTGAGGATAATAGATTGACATAAAATTTGAGTCAGTTCTATGGAATGCTGCGTCAGTATGTGACTGCGGCTCGGTGTAACCAGTAAATGTTTCCTGACTAGACAACTTCCGATAACATTTCGTTTGGAACGGCAGTGAACCCGATCGGGGATCTTTCTAACAACGATAACAAACATTGGGAAAACATACTAACAAGACAAAACACTACAAACAATGTAGATACAGATTCGATATAGAATCTAGGTCGACAATACAATGAAAAACGATCTACAATTGAAATTCCTGAAATGTTTTATTCTAACCTACGTCGGCTGTTAAGCTGACACGCTTCAGGTTCCGTAGGTTACGCTAAGTACAGCACGTATCCGCTTACAAGATAACATTGCTGCAAAAGTAATTTTGTTTTCTTAACAAACACTTGTACACTTGAACACGTTGGTTTAATTTGTTCCTGCTCAGTATATTGTATTCAATGAGAATTGCCATTTTCACCCCCCCCTCCATCATCCACTGTCACTACTACTGCCATATCGTTTCATTACATTCTCCTTACTAAGGAGCAATAAGCACCGTTCGCTGTTTCTTATGTATAGTTTAATCTTTAAGTGTTTCATTTAATCGTTATAAGTTGAATAATATGTTTATAATATAAATTCGTAAATATAAAGTACATAATTATATTTTTTTATTTTATTAGTATCTTTTGAAATTCCTATATTTCCTTATTATAATTTAAAACGCATTTGTGTGTGTGTGTGTGTGTGTGTGTGTGTGTGTGTGTGTCTCTCTCTCTCTCTCTCTCTCTCTCTCTCTCTCTCTCTCTCTCTCTCTCTCTCTCTCTCTCTCTCTCTCTCTCTCTCTCTCTCTGTGTCTGTGTGTGTGTGTGTGTGTGTGTGTGTGTGTGTGTGTGTGTGTGTGTGTGTGTGTGTGTGTGTGTGTGTGTGTGTGTGTGTGTGTGTGTGTGTGTGTGTGTGTGTGTGTGTGTGTGTGTGTGTGTGTGTGTGTGTGTGTGTGTGTGTGTGTGTGTGTGTGTGTGTGTGTGTGGTTTTAGTACAGTATAACAATCAATATTTTCTTTGTTGCATTGTTTTGATTTATTAAATTTTTATTTTATATCTAATTCATTATTTATTTACCCGTCCCACCAACTTTAACGAACCCCCGCTCTACATTCTTTTACTAACGCTTTTTGTGTCACTCGTTGACTGTATTCCTTTAAAACATGTATTTTAAATACACCAGCTATTAAAAATCACATGTACCTCTTTTCTAAAGAAAAGCATGCACTTTTATTAATCACATAGATAATTGTGCAGATATCGATTGTCTAGTAGAAACTAGAATAAAGATCCCAAAGATTACAGAACACAAAATAATACAAAAAAGAAATTATCTTATTTTATATATGTTACAGAACATGCTACGCGTTTCTCGGCTATTCCAGCGGAGCCTGGCTATAGTGTGTGTGTGCGTACGTATTGCTGCTATTTTGAGATGAAGCACAATTACGTGACACTTGTCACGCGTCCGCAACGAGATTTTTCCAGACCATACCGGTCCACGCGCGCTATGTTTAAGGCCGCAATCAATTACGTTCTAGTATTTTCTAGTAGACGCCTATTACGGAATATTCTGGAATCTCAGCGGGGTATAAATACAAGGCATTCAGAGGCGCTTAGTTCAGTTATTGTCGGCGATTTACACAGTGCGGTTCGAAGTATTGTGGCGAAGTGTTATGCGTTTATTAATTGTGCGGGACAATTGTAATAAAATTGTGTTTTATATTAGTTGACATTTTATTGCGTGTGAACAATTTTTATTTGATTTGTAGTACGAGACTATCTTGTTGATTACAAACTGTTTAATTGTATTATTAAAGCTGGTTATTAGTGACTTCATTGGTGTCTTGTATTTTGTTTTCCACTGTACCATACGACGATCAGTAGACTGCTCTGTTCTTCTCAATAAATGTATGATGTTATAATGGCGTATGTATATGGATGTGTGTGTGTGTGTGTGTGTGTGTGTGTGTGTGTGTGTGTGTGTGTGTGTGTGTGTGTGTGTGTGTGTGTGTGTGTGTGTGTGTGTGTGTGTGTGTGTGTGTGTGTGTGTGTGTGTGTGTGTGTGTGTGTGTGTGTGTGTGTGTGTGTGTGTGTGTGTGTGTGTGTGTGTGTGTGTGTGTGTGTGTGTGTGTGTGTGTGTGTGTGTGTGTGTGTGTGTGTGTGTGTGTGTGTGTGTGTGTGTGTGTGTGTGTGTGTGTGTGTTATAGAGACTAGGGGAAAACTTAGACTGAATGATTGTTAATAACAGGGTGAAATGGTACATTAATCAATAATAATAACACACAGTTTGTAAGCAAAGTTAGTTTAAAAAATAAGACACTTAAGTCATAATAATCACAGAGTTCAACGCAATAACAAACAAATAAGATTGATCATCAGAAACTCGTGTAACACATTAAACATTTCTTTTGAAAAAGAATTTTTTTAAATATAAAAAAGTTAGTTGTCTTCTACAACATGCGATAACACCACATCACGCCATTTAAAGTTAGTTGTTTTCTTCTTTCTCTGTAATCCTATAAAATATAAAATGATGGATTTGTCTGTCAATGGTCTAAGTAGAGCTGTGACCTTTAGCGAACCCAGCTGCCGCCGCTAATGGATATGAGGAATCGAACTTCAAACGTAAAAGAAAACACTTCAACAACTTTCTTACCCCTGCTCCAGTATTTCGTATTCAGAGTTACTTTTTATACAATCAATGCAGTTTCAACTAATACAGTTTTCACTTTTGAAACATTCATTTTAACCGGTGCTACACAAAAACGATACCATTTTCTTAACAAGCAACTTCAAACGTACATTATTTTCTATTATTATGTTTTTAAGTGTATTGCATAAGAAATCTAATATTTCTGCATACATTTTTATCAATATTATCACAAACCTTTCACAGACTAACACATCTGAATATCAGCGATTGGCTTAATTAAGAAATAATTGATTTTACACATAATCGATCACCACACTCAGTGAAATTTGCTTTAGGCAAAATTATTGTACACTTACAGAAAAAATTAAATACTTTTGTAATAATCGTGATATTACGATGGTAGGGTGAACAGTTCCAGGCCTGAATAAGAAAAACACTTTTTTCATTAATTCGGATTTATTTCTTGCATAACCTCTATTTAACTCTATACACTTTCTTCAACAATGTTCTGAAGTGCTTATGCGAGTCTGATAAGCAGATTTGTCGAGGTATTCAAAATAGCAATTTACAGCATCGCTGGACTAATTGTTGTCAGTAAATCTTTTTCCAGCGAGACATTTTTTGAAAGTAGAAAAGTGATAGAACTCACTCGGGGCTAAATAGGTCAAGTATGGTGGTTGAGGAAGCAATTAGAACTTCAATTCTTTGATTTTAGCCATCAAAATAATTTATTGGCGTGTGAGATGGTGCATGGCCTTAGTGAAGCAGCACTTTCTTTTTCGTTAATGTGGCCGTATTTTTCTTGATTTTGTCGTTCAAAAGGTGTAGTAGGTTTTTATAGTACTCGCCTCTAATTTTTTTTCCCTTTTTAAGATACTCAATGAAGATTACTGAAGTTCGTCCCAAAAAAGAGTCGCCATAACTTTACCAGCAGAAGGAATTGTCTTTGCCTTCTTTGGAAAAGGTTCGCCTTTTGTGGTCTACCCTTTTGACTGCCCTTTGGTCTCAGAAGCGTTGTGGTGGACCCAAGTCCCATCAGCGCTTATGAATCAAAGCAAAAATTCGGTTGAATTTGGTGTATAGACTGCCAAACAATAGGTTGAAACATCCTTTTAACGCTGTTTTTGGTCAAATGTCAGCAATAGCGGCAACCATCCAGCGCACAGCTTTGTCACATACAGATGATCGTGAAAGGTATTAAGCACATGTTCCTTTGATATAGCAAGAGTCTTAGCTATTCTACTCGCTTTCATTCTGTGGTCGTCCAAAACGATCTTAAAAATTTGTTTCTTTTTTTTCTGGCACAGTCACTTTCATGAAATGTCTTAACACGTGTGGCGTCAGTTGTTATCCCATCTATTTTAAATTAAGCAACCCATTTTTTAACCGTTGCATTCGATGGAGAGAAGTTCCCTGATGTTGAATCCAGCTCCTTTTTTATGTCGGTTGCAGTTAAGCAAAAAAATTTAATCACAGCACGAATTTGTAGTCTAATGATGTCCGAGGCGCTTACAGCGGTGGACTGTGCCACTGATAATAAACAACTCATTGACTTGAACTCACCGAAACGAAGCCTACAAAAGACGAAATCACAGAACACGATTAAAATAATGACCACATTAGCACTATCTCTGTGTCAGGCCCGGAACTTTTCACCCTACTCTCGTATCTGTAAGAAACTTTCAAACTAATAGTTACAGTGTAGTTTCCTCTTAACAAAATATAATTATGTTATACCTCTATTAAACCTCTATTGTACAAAAAGTTTTAAATTACAACATGGAAAGCAGTGGAATGAAAGAGGTTGCAACAGATAAACTTTCTTGAGTCTACCAACACATTTTTGTCGAGCTGCTATATGTAGTCGTTACATAACAAAATGTAAGGAATGTAGTTACGAATGCCTACACGCCTAACTTCTCGACCGCTTAGAGGGCGAAGAAAAGGAGCGATTATTATTAATTAGTTATTACTCTCGTACTGTGAGTAGTTTGTATTTAATTATTGTGTCTTTTGAATAATTACAGATATAAAAGTACAAGTATTTAAAGAGGTTTTTAATTTTATCACTGTCTTTAATCTGAATTGAAATCACACTGAGGGATCAATATTGTCAATATCGCAATTTTCACAACATGTTCATTAGTAAATTACGAAGATCTCGTGTCGTTATACGCAATGTGTACAGTACAGTGTCGAATAATACTTCCTCCATTAGGCTACGTTGTAAAAGATTCGAACAGAAGCTTTACATTTGCGTTACACATACCGATTAGTTCCTTAACACAGTACTTACTGTGACTTACAAAACACATTGACAATACGTATTTCAAATAACAGTACTTTGCTTTTCCTAATTATTTTTTAAAATATTCAATTTTACTTTATACCACACGTAGTTTCATACCGAGTCTAGTGAATAGCCGTCTTGTAAACATTAACAATAAGCGTTATTGTTCGAAATATTTGTACAGTATTTACAGAAAAGACGGAACTCCTTTCATCCTGTCGTTGTCCCTTAGCAACATCTTTCTACTTCGCGCCTTTAAGAACAGTTTATATGCAAGAGATTCTAAGCTCGCCTCCAGACACACGTCAGGGTGTTCCATATTGAACAGTTAACAAATTTCCAATGAAAATGAGACTAAGAAGGAAATGTATTTATTCTTTTTCCGTTCTTAGTTCAGTCCTGAAATAAACAAATACGCGTGGTACATATGAAACGCAACTGTTCAAGGGCGTTAACACTATTCGTACAGTAGTGTGTTATGAGCAAGTGCAGGATGTCTATAGAGTCATGTGAATGAGCTGTGACAATTTAGTATTACTGTGACAAGAAGTAGGAGTTTACTTTGACCAGTACCAGGTGACCCACTTCATATTTAATCCACTTACCTTTGGAGTCGTGCTGCCGTTTCCTTCTCTCCCCCTTAGTTAACAAGTTCTCATTAGCTAGTCTCAGTTTTATCCCTACATCTATGGTACTACCTTCTGGTGGATAGTTGAAAAGCTGCTCCAATATTCTTTGTGGGTGTATTCCCTTTACCAACTCATATGGCGTAAATCCAGTAGACTCATGGGTAGTGCAGTTTAACCAGTCTTCAATTCTGCTTACAAATATAGGCCACTCACTGTGTTTAGCATGACAATATGCTTTAAATATCGTTCCGATCTCTCTCATTACCCTTTCGGCCTGATTGGACTGCGGGTGATATACTGCCGTGTGTTTAGTTATGATACCTTCCCACCCTAAAGTCTGTCGCCATTTCCCGCTAATGAACTGGAGCCCATGATCTGAAATTACGATTTTAGTTTTTTTTTTATTACGACGTTTAAAAGGTTTAAGAGAAACACAAGTTTAAAACGTTTGTAGTAGGTATTGCTGAAAATCGGGCAATCCCGTTTTAAGAATTCCTCCTTATCCCTGTATTCTGAATCCTACCGAATTAGTACAAAGCAAGTTAAAAGGATGTGTTGCCCGTCACAACACAGTGTATAAGCTACTTCATATCAAACAATTATAGAGAAGGCGGTAAATGAAATAACTGCAGACAAGTGACGTCACTGTCTTAAGCATGCGATCAAAGAAGAGTGTAAGCTAGGGAAACTCGACAATATTACAGACATTGTGGATAATCTTATCAATAATACTGTTGCTAGTAGTGATTCAAGTTCCGAGAGAGATATGAAAGAAATCAAATTACTCTCTGACAGCAACTGATAACAAACAGTACACTGATAGGTAAATATGACACATTCAGTTTTTGTTTTAAATAAACTTTACTAAAATTTTACTATTTTGTTGCGATTTTTAAACACTAAGCAAAAAAGCCATTCACTGGTGTTATAAAATATTTAATTGTCGCTCTGTCATAGTCACAGAAATTTTACTCCACTTCTATGTTTACACAGTATCAAATTTTTACGCACTCTGTATGTACTCTTTTGACAGTGTGACACGCCTCTAATTCAAGCAGTAAATAGCGTTTCAGATGTCTCGTGCCGGTTTGATTACACTAAGAATGAACTAAGAACGGAAAGAGTATAACTAATATGATTCTATTATCAATAACGATGATAAAGGCTAACTTATAAACGAAAATT
The DNA here is from genome assembly GCA_034769895.1 of Magicicada septendecula. NCBI lineage: Eukaryota > Metazoa > Arthropoda > Insecta > Hemiptera > Cicadidae > Magicicada > Magicicada septendecula. Next base: position 430,033,649 of record CM068369.1, on the reverse strand, counting down.
TTTGGATAGAAATTTAGGGTTATATTAAACTATACGGATGGAAGATGTTGCTTTTGAAACTGGAAACTCAACCGATAATGCCTACAATATTTTATATCAGCCATAAATGTGCAATAATAGTGAAATCACTATACGTTACTATGCGCGTAAGTATGGTATGTGTGGACTGTATATCCCTTGATTACTTGTGCACTAGAACACAATAACTAAAGCGAAATACGTATTCAGATACAATCTCCTGATCGTCGAATGGTACAGTGGTAAAACAAAATACAAGACACCAATTAAGTCACTAATCACCAACTTTAATTATCACAATTAAACAATTTGTAATCAACAAGATAGTCTCTTACAACAACTCAAATAAAAGTTGTTCGCACGCAATAAAAATGTCAGCTAATAGAGTCCCGCAGAATTATAAAACACATAACACTTCGCCACAATACTTCGAACCGCACTGGAATAAATCGCCAATTAAACTGACTTGACAGTCGCTGAATGCCTATACTTATATTCCGCTGATATTCCAGAATAATCTGTCACTTTGGATGACGTGTTAAACAAACAGGCGCTCTCAAAAATCCACTAGAAACAGTGTCCTTGAACACACTGCGCTGACCCAATATTCTATAGACTCGATAGTTGACGCGTAATTGTCTTTCATTGCAAAGTAGCAGCAATATGTACGCACACACACATTACAGCTGGAATATGCGAGATACTTCTAGAACGTTCCGTATTACGTAACACTTTTCCGCATTACGTAACAATTTATTATAATACAGTTTCCGTGCTGCTTTCTTGTTTATGAGTTAATTACTGACAAATAAAGTGAAAAAACAAATATGCACCGTCTGTTGTAGACGTTTCTTAAAAATTCTCTTTATAGAATCATTGTAAGTCACAAATGATTTATAAATCATTCATTAATAATTTATAAATCATAAATAATGGTTTATTATTTTAAAACGAAATATATAGCAGTCCTGATAAATATTTACTGTATATTCTGTTTATCACTCATCATTTCCGCTTTCTTGATTGCGTACGTACTTCTGGACTAAACATGTTGTGCAATTCAAATCACGCGTAACATACGGGGTAATAAATAACCGTCTATTTCTGTACCGAAGGTAACATATGCTGAAAACGTTTTGCGGTAAAGTACGTTGAAACACTTCTAGAAGCCCCATTCATGTGTCGAAAAGGTAACAATAAAGCCAAATCTTTCAGTAGCTCATAGAATAAATGGTGTATGGATCAACAGTAAAAAACCTTTTTTTTTGCAGTAATGTTGAGTGTTTAGGTTATTGATCGTTTCGCACAAATATTACTTGCTCTCTTTGTAGAAAGTATTCATAACTGTTTTTTCGCACAATTTGTTAAACGTTAAGAAAGTTATATAACAAAATTAAAACGTTAACATAGAAATGGTCTACTTAACAACCTCGATTACTCAGTAAAATATTACTTCGTACATAGTAAAAACTAATCAAAAATAATATGGAATATCACAATGGGAAAACATCAAAACAGTCATAAGTTTTACTAGTCGACTTAGTCCAACTTACATTTAGTTCATGAGTTGAGGATATGATATGCGAAAGCAAATATGTAAAAATTTCGAGAAACATTAAAAATTCGTATTCTAAACCTGCATCAGAGACTAGAATTTAGCCTTCATATAAAAGAAAAAATAATTTAAGAATTTAAGACTAATCAGTATTACTATCTTTAAAGTGGCTAAATCAGTCCAATTAAAGAAAATGGTAATACCACAATAAAAATACGCGTTATTGAAACATTGTTTACAATATACTTGTTGACTGAATTGATTTTCCTATATTTTATATTTCAAATAAACTTCTCTAATAAACTTGTGTAATAAACTTGTCTGTATATTTAAAAAAGAGTTGCTATTATATTATCGTACACAGCTGAAAAAAAATTAAAAGAGCCTAAAAATTAAGAGATTAAAAAAATTCGTCAAATTTTGTTCCCTCTATGGGGGTCCGGTCTCATTCGTCCCCTCCCGTAATCAGGGAAAATATTTTGGTTTTTTAAGCGGTATGAAATGCTGTATTTTCTTGAAGCCCACAGATATGGACAGTCTTGTTTTGATTCGAAATGTTGTACATGTTTTCGTGCAGCATAGAACACTAACAGAACGGTTTGTTTTTCTTAAAGTTTTAGAGTAACAATCAACAACTGCTGAAGCTAAAAAAAATATTATGTTTTAATGGTTATAATTCGTAGCCTGAATTCAAAGGAGATAATTCACCGAAATAATTCAACCACTAACTCAATTTTTTTTACATTAACGTGTTTTATTTATACACCCTCTAATACCACGCAATACACTTTATTTTCAGTTTATTATAATAATGAACTAATTGCTGAAGACACTAAACCACAGTTAATAGTAAATGTGCACATAATAATAATTTTGGGTACATTTATTCCACGCCGGTTTACACTGCAACTTCGCAATTATAGCCTATTAGCAACAATGTAAATGTGTGATCTTGTCATAATTCGTGAGATGTACTATAGTGAATGCCGTCGTTGGCAGTCAGTCCATTCCTTCTACATATATTCAAATTTCGTTTACGTCTCAGCTTCACCATTTTATCTCTAGATATAATAAATTTGAATATGCAGTACTAATAATAATAATTATTATTATTATAGTTTAACGTAATGAATTCAGATAAAGTGTACAGTATAGAAGGCTGCCAAGATGACAACAGACCTCAGCAGACTTATAACCAGAGTGGGTGGACCTTCACCTAGCAGGAAGAAACACCTGATCGAAGTCGTGCTTGCCATACTCCTGCACAGTTGTAAAGTGTAGTGTGGGTTGGCGCACTGACGAAATAAAAATATAAAAAAAAAGATTACTTCGGTACAGCAAAGAGGAAGCCTTAGAGTAGCATGCTCCTATTGAACTGTGCCAAACCCAGAAGTCTTGGTAGTGGTGGTGGTTGTCCCTTTCCACCTTATAGCTCAAGAGAGGAAGAAAGTATATAAACTCAGGGCGGTTCAGCGAGAGCCAGGGATCTAACTATTCGCTGTTGGCAAGACCGCTGAGACCACACGTAGACAGACGCGAGGCTAATAGGGAATGCTTGGTTCGCTAGTTCAGCGAGGTGAACAACTAACTCACACAGTTTCTCACAGGACACGGATGTTTTCGTAACTATCTGTTTAGGACAGGCAAAGCGAAGACTCAGGTAGGCCTGTATACTGGATTCTGACCACAACAACGACAACACAGGTTTTTGAATGTGCTAGGTGGGCGGCGAAGAAACAGAGACTGGACATGGAAGTCGGTCTGATGACACCAGACAACATTGTTGTGATCACGTTATCCAGCAGAAACAATTGTAGCTAAGTGGCAGCGTTAGTAGGGATCCTACCTCCTCAAGAGAAGAAAGAAGGAGACCAAGAAGCACCTAATCTGGCGTAACCTGAAGTAAAGTGAGCTAAGGAGAAGCCCAATTTGGGCGCAAGCACGTAGATCCGGGATGGATTTCCTTGTCTGAGTTAAGGTGAGTTTTTAGTGGGTTACAGTTCCACACAAGAGTAGAAAGCATTGTATAGGTCAAACAGGGTAGAGTTCCTGAAGGTGCATAACGCATTTTCCCCTTAGTAAAAAAAAAATCATTATTATCGTCGTCGTCGTCGTCATCATAATAGACCCTTCGTTATAACACCGAAATAGTTTATGATTAAGCCAGGGTAAACTGCCCTAATTTGAACCAGTCAGTATATAAGGAAGATAGTGTGAGCAGCACTTGGTACAACCACAAATTATTACAACAAGATTCCATTGAAGGTACTTATTTTTGCAGTTTGTGTTGACTTGAGGGTTGAAAACGCAAACCTTGCTTTTTTTATACCCACGGGAATCTGACAACAGCACCTCTGAATTAATAACCAGGTGTAATATCCATTGATCTAATAATCCCCTTCCAATTAGAATGTACCATAATCCGAAACATTATATTCTTTTATTATCTTATATTCAGTGCCTTAGTTACAATTATCCTTCATCTTGTGTTTGGTTTCTCGGTTCCTTAATATCATATGTTACAATTGCTGAATGAATTACTGATATTTGTCCTGAATAGTTTAGTATCAACTTTGTAATCTCAAATAAAATTTCAATACATTTTATAATATTATACAACTTTGGCAGTTTACTTTCCAAAGAGCATATTACATATTACGTCTTCCCGTCTATAATAAATGCTGAAAATTAAATATAAATATTTTTAATAAAAACACAAATTATAAAATAAATAAAATAAGTAGATAATCGGTGAAAAATGGAAGTTAATAATAAAATTAACTAACTAATAATACGAACAAAAATATTACTTGTGAATAATGTTACCTAAAATACATGTATATGTTTTTGTTTGTTTGTGTGTATGTGTAAAATTTTTCATAGCGAAACACAGAATATAAGGTAACGTAATCAACTTTTATAGAGTTTTTACGTAAATTGAATTTAAAAACTTGATCTTACAAACGAGTTGTGCAGAATTCTCAAGACGGTAATAACAGCAAACCTACGGCGGTGATAATAATAAAGCAAAGAAATTAAAGAAAAGTAACAAATTTTTTGAGTTCTCCATTTCTCTACAACGCTCACATCGCGTGAGCTGAAGTTTTTTCCGAGAAGCCCAACAGCCAAGTAAATTGCAGGATTTATCTGGTGATGGATTGGATCCAGCCTTACCGTACGGCTGCCGCTACTAACGCATTTGAGCAAATCAAACGCCAAGTACACTGTATATAACGTTACATTTTCTTGAAATAAAGTAAACAGTTTACTTATTTTTTTTGTTAACTCGTCTTTCTATTCCAATGTTTTCTTAATTAGTCTACTGCATTTATAAATTTATTGTAATGTGTATAGTAAGCGCCACAGCCGTAAACTGCTTATCATTAATTACTTACACAACAGTAGTGTGTTGGGGAGAATCCGGAAACAGTGGACGGGGGGGGTGACATCACGATCATGCCTACCTCAACAGCCAGTGACGTCACTGGACCAACAATGGGGGTCATTGTTATCCTATGCCAACAATGACGGCCATTGTTTCAGCTGTCCATGACCTTTCTCAACAGTTGAAACAACGTTGAGTGAGGTCAGTGACGTGGCAGTGGCTGTTGAGGTAGGTCAAGTTCGCGAGTTCACCACCACCACCACCACCACCACCCCCCGGTCCACTGTTTCCGGATTCTCCCCATGTTGTACCTATAGGGCGTGGGGTGTGTGTGTGTGTGTGTGTGTGTTCGAATTTTTCGCAAAATAATTCGCACTCGTTCATTTCAGTCTCGATCACGTTGATTTCGGTCTAGCTCTCGTTCATTTCAGTCTCGTTGATTTCGGTCTAGGTCGCGGACATCTTGGAGACGATGCCGTGGTCCAGCTCGAGCTCCGGACAATGCGTCGCTCGCGAGTGTCGAGACAAGACTGAACGGGATAGCTAACGAGCCTCGTTTATACAGGTAGACAATCCCCCTCTTGTTCCACTAATGAGTGTAACTCAATACTACTGTTTCAGTGACGTCATGAGCAGCTGATCGTGAGGTCGTTGACTAGGTCAGTTGGTCGACACGTGTCCTCCTAGCCTAGTATTCTCGCCGTGTTGTACGCGGGCCGACGGAGGCAGGGGAGGGTGGGTACTGTTGGCGTGTATGTGTATGCTGGCGGCCGGGGTCGGTGCAGCGCTCGGGCTCGGGACGAAGCGTCGCTCGCGACTGTAGACACAAGACTGAACGGTATAGCGAACGAGCCACGTTTACAAAGACGGACAATCCCTCCTGTTCTACTAATGAGTGTAACTATTGCACAACAACCTGTCAACACGTATTGCACCATACTGTTTACGTTCACGCAGTTCTTGCACAATGGAGACGATTTCGTTCGTGTGACCGCTGTTACTGGCGCGTTGGGATTCAATCAACAATCGCAGTCTGTCCACCAGTTCGTTCGGATCGTCCCAGTGCACGTAATCAATTTTATCGTTTCCTCTCCTTACTTCCATGTTCACGTGTCTGCGTCCCATACGTGTCATTCGAAACAACGGACCTATTATATTCGTACACTTTGGTTCTCTGTTCGCGTGTCTTCGCGTTGTCGGTAAATAATGTAGTTTGTGTGCGTTAGTCGCTTCCAGTATACGCTTGTAAGTCGCGAGATCGTCCTTGTTGTAAACACCGGTATCCGGACGTTTCATGGACACCAGTACGAAAAGTCCCGGCGTGCCTTTGTATCGTACACCATTGATAACAAAATTATCGTTTCTATCGATTTCCACCTGCGAATCGCCTATCATCCATTTACCGTCTTTGTGTCTTACACCGTACGTATAATCCATCTTTTGACCACGATCAGCCGATACGATCATGCTCATGTATTCGTATGCTAGTGGCTTCGTATTGGCTGTGAAAATAATTACTTGCTTCACGTCTTCCTTCGGATGTGTTCAACAGTATTTCAACTGTTAAACTAGGGTCGTCGTCCTCATCAACGTCCGTCGTTCTCGTCGTCGTCTCACCAACTACGGATGTGTTTAGGAAACGCTGTGAACTGTCATGTTTAGAGTATACTAGCTGTTTATCTATCTTTTCCTCTTCCTCCTCCTCCTCTTGTTTCTTCTTACTTTCCGTTATCGTCACCATCTGCTTTTCAGTCGTTTTAAGTTTTTTTTCGACCGACGCTTGCAAAATAGTTTTCAACGGTTCCAAGTTCGGTTTGTAACTTCTTGTTAGCTTTTCATCCTTTTCTTGGATACCGTATTTTAACGTACGGTATTCTTTCCGTATGTTATTGCTGATCGTTTCGATATCACGAATGACCAGTTTCTCCTTGTTGTCCATCTTCATGAACGCCAGTAGATCGACTAACGAATTGACTTCGGAACACGTGTATTTACGTACAACCTTTGTCGTGGATATATAAACCCCTTTACTGAAACGGTCAATGCCCGTTTACACAAACAGTATACACAGGATTGTTTATTCGTTCGGTGGTACTACTACTACTATGAAACGATCGAAACCGATTCTGTACCACCCGTTATCGATGGATGAGTCTTTGTTCACGACGAGAAAACAGTGGCGGTCTATTCACGCTTCGGCGCACAAGTTCTTAAACTTTCGTACTTCATGTCCGTGTTGACCTGATCGTTGTACGCATGCTTCAAGTTGAGATTGTCCTGTCTGAACAAGACTATGAAGTTGGCGTTGTCATGAATCAGCTGCTTCGGTATTTGACTGTACGTCTGGCACAAGTAGAAGGTGTCTACATGGCTGTGTCGCCCCGTAGCGAAATACTTGCGTATATTGTATTGTTTTTCACAAGACATGTCGGCAAATACCATAACGGAAGCGGTGTCGACCTTGTCGGGAGGCGGTACCTCTTCGTTTTCACTGGACGCTTGATAACCTAGTCCGTCGTCAACGAGCTGTGTCATCAGAGTTTCCAACATCCGGTATTTGGGTTGAAACAGTGATTTTGAAAACATTCATAAAAATTGAGAAAAAAAAATAAAGATTGAAAAAAGTCAATTTTTCACCCTCCCTCTGTAGAGGGGGTAGATGGGAACCTAAGAACCTTGTGTAATGTAATGTTTTTACAATTGTAATAAACCTACATAGTCAAAAAATGATTGGTTTCAAGGGGCATTTTGCCTCTCTTAACCAGAGGTACCCTTTCGGGCTTGTTGTACTATCTTCATTTTCTTCTTCTTCTTCGTTCGACCACAGGCTACTGAGCAGTTGTGTTATGTTCTAACACTCACCGGACACGGTACTGCATACCCAAGTGTCGACAATCCTGACAATCGGGATCCGACCATGCGCACTCTTTGTAGTGATCTAACCCGCCGTTCGTGCTACTCGGTACTCTTAGACTGAGCTTGGAACCTGTCACACGCTTCGTAACCAGTCGCAAATGTTCGTGTAGAGAGACGAATGTACGCATGCGTTCGAAGTCTTTGTTCGTCGTATTCAAGATGTACTTCTTGTACACTGGATGTGAGACGACATCGTTCACAGTGTTCGCTGCCGACATGACGATGTTGTCATCGTAATGTACTGTCGCGTTATAGTAGCACGCTACGCGTTGATTCCGTGTTTACATCAGATCTTTTTTGCGTATCAACGAATTGTGTTTACCGCCGAATCCGAGCCTACGCACGCGCACCCTGTCGCCTTTGCGCTGCAACAATTTCTCCACCAAGTAAACGTCACCGACGTTCGACTTCCTGATTTCGTGCTCGTAAAAGCCGTCTCGCACCACTTCACCAGCGTAATCCTTCAGAAGGCGAGTGACGGGAACGGTGGGTTTCACCGCGTGCACGGTGAAAATTTTATTGGTCCAGTTGGGCGTGTACCCTCTCGCGAACGTCATTTTGTGTTTACTCGAGCGAACACGGTCATCGACCGTGAATTTCGGTTTTTTCTCGCGCGCACCGCGTGGCCGTGTGTTCTCCTTGATACGTTCCAACACTACCCGCTCGTTGCTTTCGTTCACCCGGTTGGATTTCATACCGATCGTTCTGTGCACGCTGTCGTTTTACGCTTTCACCAGTCCGGGTAACATGTCCAACCAACAGTAATGCACTTGTTCGCTGAATGCGCGATACATGCGGGTCTTCAACGTTGTGATCGACGCTTTTTCTCACTGAACGTCGAGTACAGCTTTACCTTGTACTTTTCCAACAGAGACTGTTCAGTGCTGTTGTAGTATTCTTTACCGTTGTCCGTCTGCAGATATTTTATTCTGTTGGTTATGAGTATCGGTTCAAGTGCGCGCGCCACTTCCGTCCCGTCTTAGTTTTCAACGTGACGGCGTACGCGAACTTGCTGAACGCGTTTATAACGGTCATAAGGTACTTTTAGCTTTTGTTCAACTTAGCGTACGGTATCATCTCCACCAAATCGGTTTGGTAGAGATCGTACAGTCACTTCAGCTGCACCGCACGTCTCGCGAAATTTCTTCTCACCGATCTGTACAGCTCCATCGCTATCGTCTTGCAACCGTTTTCACATTTCTGTTGTTGTTGTTGTTCTTCTTCTTCTTTGTCGTTCGTTGCATACTTGTGTCTTCTTACGAGTTCACCGGAACGCGATTCACAGTAGTACGGTACAGAATAGAACGTCAGGTTGTCACTAAACTATACTCTCCTCTTGAGTCGAGGTGTGTTCGCTTCGCTTTCCATCGTGTCACTGTCTTAAATCTTCCCGTGTATCGGACTGTTATACCACTGCCGGACAGCTAACGATGACGTCAATAATGTCGGCCGAGCGTGATGGCATGTTTTAGTCAGGGTCGATCGTGAGTCGTCTTCGCGAATCAGTATTCTCTCTCCGTGTTGTGCTGTGTGTGTCTGTTGGTATAGGTGTGGCTCGATCGGTCCTCGGAGAGATGTTGCTCCGTCAACGGCGAACGAAACGCTGACCCAAGTCGGTGTCGTGTCGCTTGTATTAAAGGGTTGGTAGTGGTGGTGGTGGTGGTAGTGGAAGTGGTGGTGGTGGAGGTGGTTGAAGGGTGTAAAGGAACGGGGAGGGGGGAAAATAACGCTTATAATGTTCGTCAATACAAGTATTATAAAAAAAACACAAATAAAAAAGTGTTACAAAATTACATACAAACAATATTTTACAATCTTGCAATAGTAGTGTCCGCTACACGATCTCTTTGCCCGTTGTAGGTAGAGCGTGTCCGGTTGTACGTCATGCAGTTCCTCGTCCGTAAACAGTTCCGCGTAACTCTTTGGCAGGTAGACCTTCAATAATCTCGTGCCGTCCTTTCCCCTAGTTATAACGGCTGTTAGAGAAGGTCCGTACCGCGTCGTCTCGTTCTGCAATAGGCGAATCGGATACTTCGTCCCCGTTTGTAGGTCCTGACATCGTACGTATTCATAAACGGTAACGCTCCCAAATTTCTGTATAAAGGATTCCATCTTGCTTGTTGTTGTTGCTTGCTTGCTTAGTAAGTCCGCTGGTTGCGATGCGTTGCTTGCGACTGTCGACACAAGAGTGAATGGTATAGCGAACGAGCCCCGTTTATATAGACGGACGATCTCCACTCCCGTCCCTGTAGTACTGTTGCGTGTAACTATTGCAAAACGTCCTGTCAACACGTATTGCACCATACTGTTTCACAATAATATGATACAACAGTTCTATCAATTGAATTGCGCCGTACTGTGTCACGGTCAGATGATGCAACAGTTGTAACAATATTTTCCTGTAGCCGGTCGAGTATTGTGAAATACACTGACTTAAATTTTTTTGTTGTAATAAATTTTGTAATGAGGGTCATACATATCATTGCGGCAATTGCGTATAATTACAACAACGGTATGTGATTTTCCCGTTTCGCGGACATACGAAACAGGCATACTCCAGCGTTATCAAACACCTAACACGCTAAGAACTCAGAACGTTTAACGTGTACAGTGTTGGGTTAAAAAAAAATCAAACGTACACTACACAATGCTGACTAAAGCTAATTTATTTTATTATTTTTTTTTCACTTAAACTAATAGTTCGGTATACGGTTGGAATATCGAGAAGCGTCTTTTTTCACGTATTGCACATAAAGATTCTGTTAAATCAAGACGAGTTTACAGGTGTTTCCACCGTGTCAGAGACACGTCTCAGACAACCTGACCACGTTTATGAGTATTTCTACCGCGACAATGACGTAGCCGGTTGTAAACTTTCATCTCTCTTTCTCTCTCTCTCTCTCGCACATAACCTGAACAAACTCGGACAACGCACCTCGATATCCTATCCGGTACACAAACGTATATACTGAACTACTGTACACGTACTTATAATAAACTACATCGCATTGTGTTGTTTACAGTCATATACTTAATCGCTTCCTATATACATATATATATATATCTTATTCCCCCTCCTCATCCTCCGCCTCTAACGCTCTTCACGTGTACCGAATCACGATTTCGCGGTTCGCGGTTCGCGGTCCGTATTACACTGGCCCGTTGTTGAACCGTCGCGTCCCTCTTCCGTCTCGCGAATTCTGTAATGACAGTAGGCTAACGTTCTCTGCCCGTCGTCCAAGACGTATCTCTTGTCGTCGTACGGCGGTAACGACAGTTTCACTATCTGGCGCGTGTAGAGTCGATGGTCTTCGCTGCGTATGATCTGCGCGGACGTGTACGTTTGTCGGTTAGCCGATGTCGATGTCATTGGAGACAGCAAACAGCGTTTGTAATCCACGTGAGTTAATCGGTTTTGTATAGCCACTTGCGGTACCCCTTTCGCTACGCGCTTCTCCTTTTTATTGCCGTCGTCCTGCAACACCAGAAGCGAATACGATTTCGCGCGTAACCGGACGAATTCGACGATAGGTTTCGCGTGCGTCTCGTCCTTGAACGTTCCTAAACGTTTTTTATTTACCCCGCTGTAACAGGGATGGGTCGTGGGATATTCTGACGTATCGAATAGATTTAGGTTCTTCCTAATGTCGTCGTACACGTTATCGGTACGTATATTGTACAGCAAAGAGTCCGTATCCGTCATACACAATCGCGCACGCGGTCCGTACTTCGCGACAATGAACTCGTAGTAGAAACTATACATAACGTGTTTAATAATGTCCAACACGGTGCATCCTACGTACAGCGGACGGTTGAGATACACGGTTCTCTTTTTCATCATCACGCCTACCATGTCTTTGGTGTAGACGTTTGCGCGCACGAATCTCGTGCTCGCACTCAGTTTTATCATTTCGCGTTCGTTGGAGACTAACCAAAAATTCTATACGTTTCCGGAAATTTTCTAACGGTTTGCAATTTGCCGTACACCGTGTTAATCATTAGTTTAAAGAAGTCCTTTTCGAAATCGTTCGCCGCGGCTTTGCGTTTCTCCGTATTAAAGTCTACGAACGGCTTCATCCACGCGCTCTGACGAAACGCTAACACGCGATTGACGGCTTTCAGTTCCATCCCAAGTTTCAGGTACAGCTGCAGCGTTCTGTAATGTACGGTGTAGTTTTTCTTATCCTCGATACTGGTGATCAGTTTTTCGACAGTGCCGGTGGCGGGCAAATTAAAGTTCTTCAGATATTTGAAACGTTTGCTGTACACGGACAACTCGTGCTCACCGACTTTTCTGCGTTCCGGCGCCAGCGGGTAGTCCGAATATAGGTCGTGTAGACGGCGGGGATAACCTAGATCGTCGTCGAGAATATAGCCGATTTTGTCTTCCGCGCCTACCGATACAAATCTAACGAGTTGATTTCTTCACGTTCCAGCCATCGGAATCCGGAGTGGGGTAACGGCTGTCTCATCGCGGTGCCGTACAGGTTTGTACAGTCCAGGTAGAGGAGGTAAGTTTTCCCGTTCGCGATCGTAGTTCGGTACTTAAGGGTTATTGGCCTTAGCGTATCTGGTGGGCACCATCGCGGTACCCCCTCTTACCCCGCTCCCTGCGTAGAGGTGCATGTCTATATCTTGAAGTAGTTCCAGTCGAATTCCTGTCATTTTTAACATCGCATTCCACGCGAGTCCCGGCGCGGGGTATACGTTACACGGATCGATTTCGTAGTATTGCATGCTGGTTTCGCGAAAGTTTTCGAATACGACGGCCAACAGCACTACGTCGGTTTTTAGGTAGGGCTCATGATAATCGCCTAACGTTCGCATCCTGAAAGCCGTCCAAACGTTTTGCGTGTGCGCGTAATCTTCGTCCGACACGGGCGTCTTGGCTAGACGGTTGTAAATGTGCTCCGGCGCGGGCAGAGAAACGTCCTCGAACTTACTTTCGTCCGTTATGTACCCGTACGGATAGACCCCCTTCCTGACCAACATTTCAACGCGTTCTTCTTCGTCTTGTTCGTTTCCGTCCGTTCGCATGCACTGTCGTAAAATTTTAAATTTGTCTTTTCGCATGTTCTTCACCAGCGTCTCCAACAACGCGTTCATAAACTGCGCGGAATCGAGAAAGCGGAGAGGATCGAAGGACACGGACACGTACCGCTCGCTTGTCGTGGCTATACACTTGATTTCGTCGTGTTTGAATTTCCCCAACGCTTGGATGAGATGGTGGCAATCGTAACCGCGCAGGTTATGGAAGAACACTGGAACGTGTTGCGGCACGTTATAGTTTAATTACACGTGTTGTGCGCGGCTCCCAGGTACTCGCCCGTCACGTGATCGTGGTTTCGCACTTTGTCGCCCGCGTCGCCGCGCTCGATACTCTTCTTGCACAGATGGCATGCGGTAGCATTCTGGAACTAGCGTTCGTTTTCTTTAGTCGTGCGGAGGGGTCTGTTGAAATCGCGTTCGAGTCGAGTCACGTCTTCGCGAAGAGTCCGGAGAAACGTCTCCACTACGTCATTACCGTCACCGCCGCGGTACAAGACGGGTTCTTTCACGGCTTTCCCCGTCTAATCGACGATCACGTAGCAGAAACTGCACGGTACATGATAACGTGATGTCCTGCGAGTGCGATCCCTCCTCTTCGCACGTACATCCGGACACGGGGCGAAGAAAAGTTTCAAAGTCCGCGTAAACCGTGTACGATACTCTGTGACACTTTGTGTAGTCATTAAAATACATATGGCTGTGTTTTCCGGTCGGGAGTTTGACTTTTAACGCTCCGTGCGGCGTGCAGAGTACCTCATGATCCTTGAGTCGTTTTCGCGCCATTTCAGGATCCGTATTATCGCGAGATCGTTGCAGGGAGTAATTACAGAAGAAAACCGGATTGTTAGCACTCGTTGTGGTGTCCAGCAAACGGGACATGTTTCTAATAACACAGTAATGTTTGAGCTCTTCGTCGTTGACTAGTAATAAAAGATTCATATGCGTCCTACCTTTGTGCTCGGTTATCCGAATAGGGTACACTTCGTCTTTTCTGTATCCGAACTCGTTGATTTCGATTTAGTAACCGAACACGTTTACCGAAATATTCACGTTTTGTTTTTCAAATTTTTTAATTTGAGTCACCGGCACCGGATAGTCGAGCCCCTCCATATTCAGCTCGTTTTCGTACTGTCTGTAGTGAGACACGCGGTGCTGGTTAGACGCGATCGAATGTAACCCGGCTAGAACCGACCAGAGAAGCATTTCTCGTCGTATAGATTCTGCACGTTCACTAACGCTTCCTTCCTGAATAATTTCTTCGGTGTTGGTATGTAACTGGATTTGGCGAGAGGACGATATTTTAACAAGTTCACTTCGACGGCTACGATCCCGTTCTTGACCCATCCGCTACCTTCGCGAGTAAACTTTGAAACCGATTCCAGCACTTTTTCCACGCACTCCTTGTACTGATCGTTCACGTCTGCCACGTCCGTCGCTGGTAAAACGAGTTGCGTACGCGAACGAAACACTCCCGTCTGCTCCAGTTCGTGATCGGATACCAGTTTTTTTAATACGACGCGTACGGCCAAGTACCACTTGAAACTTTCCTCCATATCGCGTGATTCCGCGCACACGTCTTTCGGAATAACGTCTGCCATTCTCTCCAACAATACGGATACATTAGTACATTAGTCCACACCGTCTTCAAAATCGTTATACTTTATTTTCTTTGCACTCCCGCTAAGCGCGATTGTACGAGTTGCGTATACTGCCATGATCCTGTACTCTGGAATACGCGATCTTAATTAGAATAAAGCACACTTTTTTTAGGTTAAACACGTACTAGTTTTCATCAATGACTACGGGCACTTTGTAACAAACACACTTAATATCACCAACAAAAATATCGTAGCTCTGTTCAGCAGTGTAGCTAGCTGCTAACTGAGGTATAAGCGGTAAATCTGTACAATATATAGGCACGAGCATATTATTGCACAACCTTATACAAAGCTTTAAATTCACTTCCCTTTACAGCGTCAGACAGTCCTTTCTACGTTCGTCTGAGAACAAAGGGTTCTCTGTGAGAAAGGACAATTACTACGATCTATTGCACAATTGTTTATATTATTCATTCTCATTTCCACGAAATTAAGGCCATGTGGCTTATTACAAACATCAACAAACGTCTGGAGGATTAGGATGTATTTATAATGCAGCAAAAGCATGTATGCCTTCAGTACGTGTTATTACTTCGGAGAGTACGGTCGTGGTTGCGCGTGTGTTGTTACCCTACATTCTCGGCTTCTACAGGAATTTCATGGATATCGGCCGGATTCGGTAAGTCGAACACACACACAACTCGCTGTTGTTACTTTTATTTTATTTAACGCAATTTTATATTTCTTTTTATAAAAGATTCCTTTAACTTTTTCCGTAGACATACAAAATTCAAGTTGTTTCGCTTCTAAATATGTGTGTGCGCGCGCGCGCGTGTGTGTGATCATTTTGCTTGTAGATATCGACTAAATCACGTCACGTGCACCTCGGAAATGTGTCCTTTTTTCTGGTTTCTGCGTCTTACTTCCTTTGGTTGTGAAATGTTTTTTCTCCTCATTTTTACTTATCTATTTTCGTATTGTAAATATTTTCTATGTTTTGTACTCTGTAGTGTATACAGTGGTGGCATATAAATAGTCTGTACTCGTAATAAATATACTTTAATTAGTAGTAATTGTTTCTTGTTTTGTATTGGATTATACTACTTAGTCATTGTTACAGACATTTTCTAAGTAAACCGCATTACAGACTTTTTTTTGGTTATTCAATATTGCTTGAAATTTTGCAAAAATGAAAACCAAATGTTTGATGGATATTTTGGTTATGTGATGTGAAAATATTATTACCAATACTGTTGTAGCGCCTATAGTATGTAATATGACAGAACTCATGTGTACGTGACGTCTTTTAACAAATTATGGTCTAACCTACGATATAGACATTGACAACAATGTAGCGTCTGTAACTACTCAAGAAAAATGACACTGTGTTATGATACTAGTGTACGTCACATAACTACGTACTTTATACGCTTTTACTGTAGTATCGGTACTGTACATCACATGACAGCATACTCTTTTACTGTAGAATATTTTGTACAAACTAATGTGTTTGTATCATCTGCTAGTAATTAACCTCGTTGTTTGATAATTTATATTTGTAACGTCTATGTTCTGCACTGTTAACTATACAGGGTTACTGTGTATTATATTTTTTCTTGTGAGATTTATGTTATTGGTTTATATATGTTACGTCTCCGCTCAGAACTGCGAACTTATATTTATTTTTAACTGTAAATTTAGAGATGTTCCTAACTGTGGACAATACCGCTTTGTTTTTTGTAGTTTATACACACCCTAGTGCTAACAATTCTCCCCCGTCAGCACTACGCGTGAATGAGTTTGACCAGGCCTCGCTCTGTCGGTGAATGGTGTGTTTTTTCCTTGTCGCGTGCCAAACAGAAGGGTGAATGGTATTTCCTACTTCCACAAGAGGCGTACGCTCGACAATGTTTATATATTTTTCGTCTTTTTAATTATACATGGTTGGCCATTTAATTTGTTTATGGTTATACGGAACTAACTTTTTAGTCATTACTTTTGTATTTTTTGTGTATATTATTTTTGTAATATCTACGATAATTATTCTTAATTATACTTTTTTAAAGGCGTACCACCTATTTACATTGATTAACATTCGATTTTTGGATTTTGTATATAGCTTATTACTTTTATATTGTCTATAATTATTCATTACATTTTTATGTTTTTCATATTTTAGTTAAAAGAGGTTGGTAATACGTTTTACTAACTTTTAACAAGGTAAATTTTGTGTTGTCGTGCAATTCTATCGTTTGTTTCCCGGGCTGCCCACCATTTATATGAATGTCAAAGTGTTGACGAGGTTAGTCTTTCATTGTCGAACCAACATCTCTCGTTGACTTTCACGGACCGGGTTTGATTGCTATTTTTGTATTGCTTATTTGTTAATTACTTAAATGGTGCTACCTGGTTTGTTTATGTTACATAAAATACTGCTTGCTTTCGATTATTTTGGGCTCATTCGATAATGGGGTTGTACTGGTATTAACAGTTTTTTCCCTTCTCGTTCCGTTAATTATTTACGCCTTGTCGTGCAATTCTATCGATGTTTCCGAGTAGGTTAGTCTTTTGATATGACATAATGCACGTTTTGTGATCTTAAAAATTGCTGTTTAATGCTTATTTATTTTTATTATTTATTTGTTAATGACGTAAATGGTGCTACCTGGTTTGTTTATGTTGCATAAAATATTGCTTGTTTTCAATTTTTTGGGGCTCATTCGATAATCGGATTATGCAATTCCTTACGATGCACTTCCTACAGTTTTTATTGTATGCACGTTATTTTTCCCCCTCCTCGTTTGTTTTCCGGTCGCTCACCGTTTATATGAACATCTGTTGCTGTTTATTGCTTAATTAGTTACACGTTGTTGTGCAATCCACTTGTTAGAACTGTTCCATCCACTGTGAAACCGCTATGGTGCAATACGTGCTGTGTAATTACGCTCATTAGTAGAACAAGAAGGGGGGATTGTCCGTCTATATAAACGAGGCTCGTTCGCTAACTCCTTCAGTCTTGTCTCGACAGTCACGAGCGACGCATCGTCCAGAGCTCGAGCTGGACCACGGCAACGACTCCGAGATGTCCGCGACCTAGACCGAAATGAACGTGACCGGGAACGAAATGAACGACTGCCAAATATTTTGCGAAAAATTCGCACACAGCCCGCCACGCGTCTCGGTACAACATGGGGAGAATCCGGACAGGGACAGGGGGTGTTGGTGGTGGTGAACTCGTGATCTTGACCTACCTCAACAGCCGCTACCACGTCACTGACCTCACTCAACGTTGTTCCAGCTGTTGAGAAAGGTCATGGCTAGCTGAAACAATGGACGTCTTTATTGGCCTAGGAGAACAATGACCCCCCTTGTTGGTCCAGTGATGTCACTGGCTGTTGAGGTAGGTCAGGATCGTGACGTCATCACCACCACGACCCCGTCCACTGTTTCCGGATTCTCCCCAACACACTACTAACAAAACTGCCCATTAAACTAACGATTGTATTAATATTCTCCATAATATTTTAGATTGTTTTATTGTTTTCGAAACACAATAAAGCCGACTATTAGGTTACGTAGCAAACATTAAGTAGGTCATTATATATATTGTGTTACTTACAGTAACAAAATACAATATTATGACAAAATTATCACTGGCGAGCCTCTAGTACTTAAAGGATAGCATAAGAGTCGCCACAGATATACATTGGCGACAGTGCATAAGGCTATGCCAAATAAGCAGCCCCGTACCGAGGCAGCAGCAGGATCATCAGTAAACCCTATGACGGCATTGTGATATGGCGGGTCATTGCCGCCAATAAATAAACACTGTCCCATACTGCTTTGTATGGAAGGGTTTGGTTCCGAAAGGCTAGAAAGATGCTCTAACATCTAAGCGAGTTCAGGGCAGGCTCTAAGCTGTATAGGAAGCCACTACGCCTAAGAGAAGATAACTCCGATGTCAAGTTCCTGGCACTCCTGGTTGGAAGTTGTACAACTGTCTAGAAACCAGTTCGCAAGACAAGGTAATCTACCTGCATTATTATAACAAGACACAGAAATTAGGTGACAAAATTGGCATATGTAAACAGGTAAGGAAATAACGGTAAAGCAAAATGGATACATGATAACTTAAAATGGCTGCTTAGAAGATAAAATTAATAGCTACCAATCTATTTTATTTAGCAAAAATATTGAAAAGAACAGGTATAAATATTGCTGTTTGTAAATAAAGAAAAGCCAGCAATGTGAGAAATTGCGTTAGGTTACGTTTTATAGAGTTTGGACGAGTGTTATGGGACGGCAAAAAGCAGGGCCGGTTTCTGTAGCAGGTAGCTAGTTAGCACTACTTCCAGAACATATGAAGTATTTTTGTTATACCTTCGCAAAATACTCAACCTGTATCCCTACGTTTAATGTTACTAAAGTGTTCGTACTGAGTTCCTTTTTAAACTGCCGCCGCCCGCTCTGAATGCCGTAGTTTTACATTCAGAGTGAGCTCGTTCGAGTCTGTAGGTAGCGGTTTCCGTCCTACCTCACGTAAAGTATTTAGGAGTCATGTGATTAATAAGAGGGGATTGAGGGATATGTTACAGCTAAGCATAACAGTGAGTGAGAGAGCAGAAGAGCGAGTAAGACAGGCTAAGAATAATTACTGTGAATTTATGAATACTGAATACGTAAATTGATAAATGAAGTAAATACAAGTAATACTGTAGAAGAGAAATGGGAAAATATAAAATATATAGTTATCTAGGCAGCTAAAGATGCAGTAGACACAAGGAAATAATTTATAAGTAGAAAAGGTTAAAATCATGGTCAGGAGATTTTCCATCAGTGAATAGAAGAATCGCCTGTTACGGTCTATACATCCACTTCACCACTTCTTACGGGACATTTTAGGCTGTACACTTTTAGACATGAAAAGGAATATTGAGACAAAAAAATAATTAAACGTGACCTCTCTGAATGAAACAATAAAAGGAATAAAAGGAATTGTGTGGTACACAACAGAATAGACTACCAGGGCAATTTAGATCTGAATGAAAACAACGGGTACCGAGAAAACAATGGGTACCGAGACATGTCTGAAATAGAAAGAAAAAGAAGACAAAAAAAATACTCAGAACTAATCAGCAGATAAAAACATTAAAAATAAATTGTAAAGTGTCAAACATAAAATCAATAGAATTTAATGTAATGGAACTCAAAACTAATACAGTATATTATATTGTCGTACCACAAGGGAAAGTCGTTCATCAAATACAGTCACTGCTATGTACACAGAATGCTTTGCTAAAAATGTCCGAATCGACAAATGAATTGTAAATTTTCGGTATGGAGAACCATACATGACTTCCATGTTCTAAGATTTATATTTAAAATAATTTTCGAAATGAAATATTTCCATAGAAACTACTTCTTTCTACTTACTGCTTCAGCCTTAACCACAGTACTGTGATCACTAACGTATACCACCTCACGTTATCGCACTCGATTTTTACTGATGATGGTAGTCGATGGCACTGCCGAAACGTCTGGTTTTCCAAAAAACTTTGGTCTACGGCCAAACAGGACGGGAAGGAATTTTAACAACAAACTACTTCTTTGTTGCCGATAACGTAGTACATATATAAAAAATTATCCCCTCCCCATTCAACTATAATTTTCAGTTATAGAAAATTACCCTCACCCCGTTCAACTAGCTTCTTCATTTATAGATATTTCATCTACGTTTCTACAGCGGATTATTAAGATCTTCTTATCAGGATACTTTATTTTTCAAAATTAAGTACTTTACTTTTGTTATAACAAAAAATATTTCTGGTAAACTACCCTTTCCCCCTAACCGATCTTCACCAAAATCAACAGACATTGAGTTCTATAGGTCAGGAAGGTGTGCAAAACATTATTTGATTCTGATTGAATTTACGGCAGTTATCATTCGTCATAGAAAATACCCTTGTTAAAATGTAAAACGTTGCAGGTAAACTACCCCTTTCCCTTAACCGATCTTCACCAAAAACAAAATATCTTGAGAACTCTACAATTCAGGACTCTGTGCAAAATATTATTTGATTCTGTTTGAATTTGCGGCTGTTATCGTTTGCCATAGAAAAACCCTTGTTAAAACATAAAACGTTGCAGGTAAACTACCCCTTTCCCTCAACCGATCTTCACCAAAAACAATAGTTCTTGAGGAATCTACAATTCAGAGCTGTATGCAAAACAGTATTTGATCTGTTTGATTTTGCGACTGTTATCGTTTCCCATAAACAATACCCTTGTTAAAACACAAAACGTTGCCGGTAAACTACCCCTTTCCCTCAACCGATCTTCACCAAAAACAATTCTTGAGAAATCTACAATTCAGGGCTGTATGCAAAACAGTATTTGATCTGTTTGATTTTGCGGCTGTTATCGTTTGCCATAGAAAATACCCTTGTTAAAACATAAAACGTTGCCGGTAAACGACCCCTTTCCCTTAACCGATCTTCACCAAAAAGAATAGGTCTTGAGTACTCTACAAATAAGGACTATATGCAAAAAATTATTTGATTCTATTTTAATTTGCGGCTGTTATCGTTTGCCATAGAAAAAAAATCTACAGACACAGACACACACACACATACACACAAACTTTTCGAAAAATTACTTTTTTCATGTTTTGAATGTAGTACAATCAGAATCTGCAATAATCTCGAACACGATTTTTTTTGCCATCACCATACTTCCATTTCCTTAAGGAACATGGAAGTAAAACCACATGCGTGTTGCACACCAACGCGTGATCGACGCTCTTTTGCTCTTGAACACACGAATAACAAAACAGTTAACGGATTTCTTCTTCTTCTTCTACTTCCTAGTCAGCCACACGTATTGGATGAACATAGTGAATTCATGAATCTTTACCAAGATTTGATTGTGATACGGTTCTCTACGCGTTCCTGCCTTCGCCAGCCTCACATATTACTTCAGAGATATTTTTATTTTCGATATTATGTTAGTGAACCATGTAAATGATATTTCTCTCTTCCAGGACTCTTTGAGTTTATTTTGTTCCGTTAGATTCTCAGCCAGATTTTACATGTGCATCCAAAATATTACATTTGTAAAAATTATAGGTAGGCTATATTACATTATAGGATGTACCATATAAACTGAATTCAAGAATTTTAAATTCTAGATTAACGGTAGTAGCAGATAATTTTGTGGGGGATGATCAAATGGGGTTCAGGAAAGGAAGGTCAATGTTTGACGTAATTTTTGAATTACGCCAAATCATGGAGAATATAGAGAATTTAACAAACAAACAAACATAACTTCAATGATTTTTTAGTAAATTGTTTGGAAATAATACCAAATCAAAACTGTGAAGTAAGTTGTACGGAAGAGGTTGTCCATTGCACCTGATTCTAGCAGTACACAGTTTATAAAAAGACACAAAAATGACTTATGTATTAATCGGAAGGAAACACACTTCTAAAAACAAAGGGGTTGTATATCTCCAGCACTTATTAATGTTTATATTGACGATGCATTGAAGAAATGTAATATGCCATTCAAGGGAGGAGCGTGATGACTCCCTTGTACTTGAGTATACTGCTTTATGTAGACGATGTGACCATAATAGTAGAATCTAATAGTAAAGTAACCTCCAAGTAGGAATATATTCATTAAGTGAGATCTATAAGGACTACAGCAGTAAAATCTCAACTCAATGGCATTCTTGCAAAAACTAGCTATTTAAGACAAAGATTGAACAGATTCAGCATTTTAATTACTTTGGACGTGAAATTTCGTATAGATTCGGCACGGATATTGAAAACAATATCAATAAGTTTGGTCATATTTGTGGTCTAATAAATCAACAAGATGAACAGAATAGACCCCGCCAGACTTCCGTCATTACATACCATCATGAAGGCTAAGGACACAATTGGTAACATAACAGCAATTTAGACTTAATACTTAAAGTGCAGAAGAAGAAGAGCCCTAATTGTGTGGACTTATTAATTCTTCTACCAGTCTAAGGTATTCTAACCTGTCTTCTCCAGCACATCAATTCTGGGAAGGTCAGTTTTCGTTACTTTCCAACACATTAATACAGAGGACATAAGGCTATTCATAAGAGTTTTATTAATTTCTCTGTGTACATCGTGACTTTCCCATACGCCTGTTAACTGTCATAGCACTGATTTTGACATGCCTGCACTTGTAGTTTCTTCCGTACTAACACCTAACGGAAGAAACTAAATGGTATTGTGTATTCTCAGAAGACTCCCTATGCAGATGAAATTTTCCACTCTTGTACATAATTGATTTGAGTTACGGCATCCTGATTAATTTAGTGTGTCTATGGTAGTTTTTTGTCTTGCCTTTGTTTATTTGTACCTCTATCTTGTTGGAGGTTTTCTCTTTCATTACCTCAATTAACGTTTCTTCGCTTCCAGCAACCAGTGCCGTGTCATAAACATGTAGAAGACTACAAATCTGTTTATCAACTATTGCGATGCCGCCTTACAGTTCCACCTGTAGTTTGTAGCTTTTATAATTAGGATTGTTAGAGCTTCATTATATTTGTCATGTTGTGTTGAGCAGCACACAGGAAATGCAATATTCACGATAGACTGACGACAGTCTAGGTTAAGCCCAACACCGTGCCACGTTACTACAGTTTTCTCTTTCATTACTTCATTATTCCTACACAAAAACTTACTGACACCTTTACCTTACGCACAATTCAGAATCATTTTCTCTCATAACGAAATCAAGAGTCATCGCGAATTACGTATTTAGGAGATACTATATTATACTGTCACCACACGGCCTTGTTACTTAGTAATAACAAACAGTAATATTTCAGTGTTGTTTATACTCTTGATTTAAGACAAATTCTTGTGTCTATTGTGTATTCAAAAAACTGATATAGAGACTCAGCTGAATATAAAACTACAGTCAAGCTTCGTTACACAGTTATCTTTGTCTGCATAGCGCACAAATGACCGGTTTTAGAATGCCCGGACAGCAACTGAGAGATAATGAGAAATATGAAGTGGTTTTGTCTGAAAAATATTAAACAGATGAACAGTTTTTAAGTAAATGTTTTCGAATGTTCAACTTTTTTGTTAGCGTACTTAACTTAAGCTGTCGTCGTGAACACGCTGCGATTTATTTTTTTCTCTTCATACGAACATATTATAAACGGTTTTCGTAGAAGGAAATGAATAGCTCAGCCGCACCGCGACGTAGACGCTGCTGAACTTGAATCACGGACTGACACTTCATGGATGGACTTGACGCATATAACAGACGAATACCAGCACTAGCCTTGGCTTGAAACTTGTAATCCAAAAGCTAACGTTAAATTGCGACAACCAATAAACAAGAGAAAAGTGTCCGAGCCGGGACAATGCTAGCGCTCCTAGCGGTTTAAAGCACTACTAAAGAGTGCTTTTTGCGTCTCTGACATCCACGTGCTACGCGGTTTAGAATTGTATGCATTCTATGTATTATTCTACGTATATACCAGCAAACCATCGTAGGTTAGATTGCTATAAGTTTGAATATTGTAACTATAGCCTAATGTAAAAATGAAGTCTAAATAAAGAAAGCGTAGTTGTTCCAACTCATAGTTACCGCATCGAAGCATTTTTTGAATTGATTGTCTTGGAGGCAGAGCAGTCAGTCGGCTGTTAAAACTGGCACAGTACTGGAAGCTAAGTACTATTAATGACTTTGATCAAATAAAACATCATCAGTATCATTTTGATTGGAAGATAGGTAAAAAATGTGCTGCAGCTTTTCAAAAGATGAGAGATAGCATGTAAAACAGTTTTTGGTGATAAACAATAATGTTGGTTATGTAATCATTTATTTACTTTGACTGACTTTCTTTGGGCAAGCACTGCTTGCGTTGCTTGCTCTGAGGATTTGCTTCTGGCCTATAAATGTGTTCCTACATCAAATGAAGGTGGAGATAAAATGGATATATAAAATAATGTACACAGGGGATCAAAGTAAGTGCAATATTAAGAATAAAAACGTTAAGTACGTATTTTGGTATTACTATGTGTTTGCCGATGTGCTTAATTCAGTGTAAAAATTTAATTTTCATCATTTTACATTCGATATGTAATTTTCAATTAACATCCAAGAATTATGTAATTGAAGAGATATAGTCCCAGCTAACTGAGATCGTCAAGGAAATAGTTACCAAACGCGCATTGGATAAATAGAACTAGATTGGATTAATCAATTAATGGGTCAACTGTTTCCCTTCACACAAGTCTTGTTACACACGTCAGCTGTTTCATTGCTTAATACACTGCCAACAGGACTGGATTTGTCGGCACTAAGTAAGCTACGTTTCTTTTAATTGAACTCGTACAATTAATGGTTTGATTGGTACTAAACTGTCATAACATACAGTGAAATATTGCCTGCTTCTTCGTAATTACTGCAGGCATTAGATGTTGGAAACAAATCGCACTATACACATAGTTTTGTAAATACTATTTTACTCTACTATACAATAAGACCGGTTTTTATCATTCAAAAATAAACGCAACCTCTTGAACACTTTAACAACTTGCTATGATTATATGAGAAAAGTTATTGTCAACAGTAAAATGACGATTTAAATGCTTCATTTTTTTGTTACAAAGTGAGAAAAACAAGTCGTCTCCTGCTAAATACCATTACATTTTATGTAATTAAAATAAGCTGTTACCAAAATAAATTAGTTTTTCAATGCAAAATAATATCAAGAGTAAATGTCTCTTCTATGACCTTGCATTTCTTGACGCTAATTCAATTTTACATTGATACTTTTTACAAATACACAAACTGTATACGAATTACCAGTCTACAAGAGTTAATTTGGCTGGCATTGCTTTTGTAGTTACGGGTTTGAAAGAATATTTACTGTCGAAAACACACTGCAAATACAACTAAACCTAGAGCATTGAGTTGGTCAGCAAAGAGCGATAATAACCGGCATAATTAAAATTGTAAAATTGTTATGAAATCTACTAACTTTTAACATTTTGTTTATTACATATTTTCTTTAATTTTCTCTTGCTATGATAGTGAATAAATGTCCTGGAACAGTTCCTGTGTTTACATAATTTCCTGTGCTTAATACAACACTGAAATAAAAAATTAACATTCCAACTGACACAATTCGTAACATTGTTCTGTTCAAGAGGAACTTTTGTGACTTGTTCTAGTGTGGTTGAAGTTCATGAAGAAATTAATCATTGAAAGGAAAATAAATCCTTTTCCTTATTTCCTCGTTTTCATGTTTCTCATATATTCATTTTCTCTTCTATTGTATTTTATCATTGACACTGTTCACGTGCTATATACCTTCTTGTTCCTAATTCTTACTGTTCTTTCATAAAAGCAGAGAGTCTTGTCTTTCTTCACAGAGTCTTTCGTGTAGTGAATAGATAAAAGTGTAAAAGTTATGAAATGATGATAAGCGTAGAAAGGTATAGGTAGTAAATACAAGATATTAGCAGTTATTGTAGCAACTTGTATATACGGATATCTAATACAATAAATACAAGTAAAACAAGGTATTACAAGAACATCTTTAAATATTTCTTTAATTGTCAATGTTTGTACATAAAGATGTAAAGTAACTATCCACATACCCACACCCATACACATACTCATTACACAACCCATTTCAGCGTAGAAAACATAACGCTTTATATAAATAAAATACATATTATAAAAGAATAAATAAAATACCTTAAACGTGTCAAAAAGACAGTTATTAAAAACTACTATTCAAATATTCTATGGAGGACGCCTGCAAAGAACTGGAACATCTCTACCCTCTTGAAGATCGAGTTGTCCGACCCTTCAAACTCAGACTTTACTCGTGTTACGACTTGCAGTACAGTACTTCTGCAAATGTTTCATATAATTTTTCCTCGTAATTACCATTTTCCTTATGGTACACCATAGCATCTGCGGACTTAAATTTTTGCAGCAACATCCCCAGCAATAAATGGCTTAAAACTCCAACACTGTTAGAAGAGAAAATATGTAAGCAAACATTGCTTAATTCAGTGTTAACTACAGAGAATGTAATAAATCTGTATCTATTCCCACATAAAAATTAAAATATATTTAGAAACATTGCTCAAACATATTTCATGGAAAGGAATAAAATTAAAATGCTTCAGTCTTTCAATAGGTCATGAAATAAATGATACCAAGACTGGTAAGAAAAACGTTCACGAATATTAAGAGTACCATGTAAGAGCAATGACCCTTGCTCATTAACATTCCTCTAACGCTCTGCCTAAAGTATTCATTATAGGATTTTAGAATTCCATTTTCAACTACCTATCATTACTGTTATTCACGAGAAGTCTGTGTGCGTGCGTGCGTGCGTGCGTGTGCGTGTGCGTGTGTGTGTGTGTGTGTGTGTGTGTGTGTGTGTGTGTGTGTGTGTGTGTGTGTGTGTGTGTGTGTGTGTGTGTGTGTGTGTGTGTGTGTGTGTGTGTGTGTGTGTGTGTGTGTGTGTGTGTGTGTGTGTGTGTGTGTGTGTGTGTGTGTGTGTGTGTGTGTGTGTGTGTGTGTGTGTGTGTGTGTGTGTGTGTGTGTGTGTGTGTGTGTGTGTGAAGAAAGAGAGAGAGAGAGAGATCAGAATGGAATGAAAACTGTAGTCTGAGGTGTCGACTCAATCATATATTCATCTAACGTATCCATTTAAAGTTTCAAATTCTGAAAATAAATTACAGTTCTTAACGTATTTCTACGAAAGAAACCTTGAAGTTAAATAACCAGTATTATCAGTAGCCTCCAAAGGAGAAGTTCATTTTAGGAAGGGCATATGAACAACCATTTATTAGTAAACAAGAGTAATTTTAGAGATCAAGCGTTAACTGTACAGTATCTTTATATGTGTAGGCTTACAAGTACCTACGTGTAGGTTAAAAACATAAAATTCTTGGTTTTTGTTGTCCATAGCGTGCCCGAGTGTTAATAAGAACGTATTGACACGTTTCTGACACGGAACAATAATGTTTATAAGGATTTTTTTTTTAATTTTACCTTTGCCTAAGCCAGCTGTCGCTGATTGGTAGCTTTGTCTGATCTTCGTGTGGTGCATGTAATGTGTAATCTGTTCGGAGAGTAAGCCTATGTGTAATTTAAACTGTGTGTGTTCATTTAGAATGGTGTTAACAAATGTTATGGTGTGTCTGTGTGTTTCTAATTGCTCACGTGTGTCTACTTTTTCGACTTTCTGTGTTTATGTAGGCTACAGTATTCCCATTATGTTGTTGATTTTTGTGTCGCACCACTGAAATATGTCACCTCCGCTTTGCAAAATATGTCAGAAAAGTGCGTGTGGGTAAGTAATGTTATTATTAACAACATTTTTTGGCGCCTTCTGATTCATAATATTCAGTAATTCTTATACAGCCACTAGTTTCCTTCCAACCCTGTGTCTTTCATTTCCGCATTAATTCCATCCTTAAGAAGAGAAGCGGAGAGTTTTACACGTCAAGAAAACCGTTCGACTATTTGCCACTATTTTAACATGATAATGTTTTTAGGCTGGGGGTCATTCCACAAAAACGTCATCGAAAAACGTGACGCTTCCACACTTTTAATTACCCACAGTCTAGAAATTTGATATGTAAACGCATCAAGACAGAAATAATCGCTGCTGACATTGAGTTTAGCAAACGTTTTAGTGAGAATGAATGAGAATTGGTTTTACATGCTCTGTTTGTGGTTTGGAAATGATTTACGTAAGCCACCAAACGTAATCCACATTATACGTTTCAAAAGCCTAAAAACATTATCATGCTTCGATGTTTCGGTTTCGTCGAAATTCTTTGAATGCTTAGGTGCATAAATAGAGAGAGGGAGAGAGGGCGTCAGAGGGGGAGAGACAGAGAGAGAGAGAGTTTTTTGAGATGGTTGAGTATAACTAAAAGCAGACAATTAAGGTACGAATTCATGTATTCAAAAACAGCAATTCAACACAATGGCCATTGCAATTACAATATCAAATTTTAGTAAAAGTTAGTAAAATCCTTACAGAAGGTACCATTCCTTAAGAACACGAACAGAAGGAACACGAACAATTCCTTAAGTGAGATACATTATTTGCCCTCCAAACATACCTTAAAAGCAGTCTCAAATATTTTATTTAAATCGGTATATCTAGTGATTTACTGGAGGCTCTGAACCCTGTCACTTTCAGTTGAGCGCGTTACGGATTCAGCGATACTGGCCCTCTGTGCAGAAATTCTAGACAGTTTATTAATTCTCTTGTAGTTCTGACTGTCAGGTGGTACTTTCTGTAGTAAAAGTGCTGCGGCCCTTTTTGAACAAGAACGATTTAAATTTCTCTTTCCCTGTCCAATGGCTTGTGCTTGCACCAGCTTCAAAATGGCGAAAGTAAGTCACCCGATCACTACTTCCAACACATGCAGCAACCTTAGCATAAACTAACCCTGCCAAAGGTAATGATGCTTTCACTATGTTTTTGTTTTCTGACATTTTTCCCGCTTTTTATTATTACCATTGTTTCTCCAAGTATTTACTTCATAAAGTGTACTGAATGTGGTACACGATTTACTTTATTAATGAAGAAAGTTGTGTTAGTGGTTGAAATCACAAGCAGAATGATCACTGTTGCACACCACTATATAAAATTATCCCGATTAGCGCTTTCAAGCTTCACAGCTCATCGTCAGATCGGAATTAAATTAATTAAATTCCGATCTGACGATGAGCTGTGAAGCTTGAAAGCGCTAATCGGGATAATTTGATATAGTGGTGTGCAACAGTGATCATTCTGCTTGTGATTTACTTTATGGCCTACTTTTATTAATTCTTCAACTTCAGTTTCTTAGGCTTTCACGGCTGGCGTCAACATTGTTGGGATTATTATTTACCAGGCTGTTAGGCCGTGGTCCACTGCTGTTTTAATCGTTTCTGACACTGAAGATGGCCTCTGATGATGGGGCCGAAACGACTGTCTTGAACACAACAGTAGACCACGGCCTAACAACCTGGCAAATAATAATCCCAACAATGTCTTCAACTTCAGTTTGAATGTTTTTTTTTATATAAATGGCACTCTAATGATATATGTATTCTTCTAATGTTGCTATTTTTGTTGATATTGTTGTTTGAGTTTCAAATAGTTTTAATAAAATTCCTTCTTCTCCTTCAGGTATTCTATTAACTTGTTTAGCGCAGCCAAAATTATGTATTGTAATGTTTCCGAGAAGATTCCAGATAATGTTTACATTCGGGCAGCGTCAAAAAGTCGCGAGTGTCAGCTGATCTTACTAAACAGCTAGTTCTGGAATATTGAACCTAGCTGTTGTCTCATAAAATACGTGACAAACGTCACGTAGACTACACACATTGTTTATATTGAATTTGTATACAACTTTGTTATAAAATATAACTATGATCAGAATAAACAAATTTTTGTTCACTTAAACTACTTCTCTTTTGCGGGCTGTGAAAGTGGTTTTATCAAAGTAGTTTGCTGAACTTTAAATGATGAATGCTCCATTTCCTGTGGAAGTATTAATCGTCTGTATTTCAGAGAGCAACAAACTGTAACTCATACCAGACTGTGAGACACTATTGTTCACGTTACTGGTTGATGACTTAAAGTTCAAGTCGAGAAATACCTTCAATTTAGGAAACGCTAAGTTTCCAAAACAAATTACTTCGAATTTCTCTTACGGTGACTCGATCATTAGTAATAACAAGCAATAAAAAGCTTTTGTGTACACCACTCAACTGAATTTTATCCGCTGGCAAAATTGATTACATTTCCGGCGTGTGTTCTCTTTCTACACCAAGGGTATGATAAAAAATTAATATGTTGGGTAAGAATGTATGATTACTTTGTTTTCTTTTACTCTTTTCTTTGGGTAATGTGAAAAATGATGGAACGGATTGTTGTCTCTTTGATCTCTTACGAAATTTTCTCTATACGTCCGCGCGAGTGTGTGTGTGTTTATGTGTTGTTAATTCTCTTTTCTTAATATGTAAACTTCTTATTGCCAATCGAATATGACAAATACACGTTGTTTTTTTCAATAAAGAACACGTAGTAATTTCTTACAAGAAAAAATGTTCGTAAAGGTACAGATACTGACGATTGAAGCAATTAAATAATACTAACAAGAAGAAATAAACAGTTAAGAAAGGCGTACGTTTTCTCGCGTTAATACCACTGTAGCCATTAGTATTTCTTCCGTAATAAACAGCTTAACGAAGGAAAACTGGAACTGTCTCTACTCTGATAACACGAATAGACCGACTAAATAAACGTTTTTCTTTTCACATGTACACAGTGTGTATCATTTAACTGCCAATTCTTATATTTTCTCTAATAATTATTCTTTCATACCTGTTACTTTACTCATCACACTGGTCTACGTATCTTTCCCCTATTCCTACCTATTGGATTATTTTGCACCATCTGGTAACGCATAACCTGGTTTTCCTGTACAACTGATTCCATTTTCTTAGATTCGTTCTCAAACAGATCTCTTAATTTCTTATTCCGCCAAAACTTTTTCTTTAAGCTAGTTCTTAAGTCATATACTGCATGAAATAGACTATAGCTTACATTTATAAGTGTACGATTTACCTTTTTACTGACATACCCGTCTCATTGTGTTGTATAGGAGTTGTAACAGTCACACAGAAATATGAGTCTCAATGGATTCCATATATGTAATACTTGAAAGATCCTAGAGAAGAAACTTTGAATAAAACTTTTATTGGAAAAACGGCAGTGAAGTAATTAATCTGTTTCTAAGTATGTTTGTAATCAAAAGATTACTACAGATAGTGGCTTCGTGTTCACGTAGACGTGTCAGAATAATACGCTAAGGGTTTCATAAAACCAGTTATTTTAATCGCTTAACTATTTTCTTTTTCTTCAAATATATTAAAAAAATATTGCCTGACTGTTAAAACTTACCGGGCTGTCAGAACATGGTCCGGAATGACTATAATTAGTGCCATACGTTTCGACCTAACCCACGACGGACATCTTCAGTGGCGCGAAAACAGAGATTTCAAACACCCGACTATGAGCAATCAGTTGCCTTTGTAGTGCTTTTATGTTACGAGAAAAATTGCGTGAATTTTATGTACTTCCGCTGTTAACCCCAAGTAATGTGAAATATTATACGTCAAATATACTTAAACCTCTGGTGAGACTCGGGCGAATAGTAAACTGTCTAAAATTATAGAATGCATAGATTCAAACTCACTTTTTCGAATCCCCCAAGCTTTTAAGGAAATCTGAAGGGACCAAGAAGGCTACTTTAGGAGAAAAGGATAGAAGGAAACAAGGATTACCTATATAGTAGAATATATAATACTGTTAGACGATCCGGAAGGAGCGAATCTATTAAACTGCTCGTATGAAGGTCATGTGTTGATGAAAGAGCCACTAAGCATGCTGCCTGATAAAAGTTTTATACGTGATTGACGGAGACATGGGCAGAAACGCTCCACGCTACCGGAAACATTCAGTAGATCGACTACGTAATACGCTCCAAAGTACCTAACGGCCTCGTTAATCATGTCTCCACTATTTCCTAAAATTGCTAGAGTTTTTGTTTTAATAAGGAAGTTTCTCACTTCTATACATAATGCAAACCGTAAACGGTAAACGTGTTAACACACACGTTAACACATATTGTAACGTTAAGGATATTACGGGTTTTCTAGCCACACGTTGTTGGCGTCAATTTGTTACATATAGTTTGTTCTGGTTATTTTGAAGTGTACTTTGTTAGTATTTAAAGGATGAGTATTTTGTCAGGGTAATATTTGTTGAGCGCCAATTTGCAATCAAAGGTTGCAAATAAAAATGTATTTTGTAAATTAGTAAGTATTATTTTTAAATGTCATAAAGGTTTCTTTTCCAGCTATAATTCAAACTCTTTTAATCTTTTATTTAATAGACGATTGTGATAACTAAAACTTAGCAAAGCAGATTCTAATTAGCTGCCATACTTCCTGATAGTGAGTGTTGCCAACTTAAACTAGTTGATGAAGCAAATTAACAGTCATTGATATATTGTTTATAATATCATACACATTTCATGTATTCATTAAATAAAGAAACGAAAACCTTGTATCTGTAGTTATTAAACTCAAATCCTTTATTTATTTTCTTTAAATTGTTTTTAAAAACAAATATAATTCTTAACAAAGTTTGACCGGCTGTACTTTAAATATGCTCAGAGTGGCAGTAGTAGCAGTAGTAATTCTTATACCTCAGGGCATAAACATTTTCATATTTTATATTTAATAAATAAAATACAAATAGAATGTTTTAAGTTAGGTCCTTTTGA
Organism: Magicicada septendecula; assembly: GCA_034769895.1. Classification (NCBI taxonomy): domain Eukaryota; kingdom Metazoa; phylum Arthropoda; class Insecta; order Hemiptera; family Cicadidae; genus Magicicada; species Magicicada septendecula. The sequence continues at coordinate 430,000,748 of CM068369.1, read as the reverse complement.
CTACGATATAAACGACAGATATGTTAGGAAAAGTACCAAAATACATGGGATTAGAAATAATTACAGAGTGTCTTAATAAGATTATATTAATAATTTTACAATGTTCAGTGTCTAGGTTATGTTGATTTCAGTGTTTTTTAAGTCTAGTTCACTTTATATGATAGTAATACTCTATATTAATAGGTTTTTATACTGAAAATAAGATTATTCATTGATTATTTTCACAGTGCAAGTTCAAAATTGTTTTAATTAAAAGTGTCAACAGTGTCTTTGAGAATTGTGGCCTAAGCAGTGAAGAAAATTGTTCAGTTTAGTTATTTATCAAAAAATACTTCTCTTCCTGTATAAGTTGATTGTATTTCTTCAGAGATTCCTTGGTTTACTTCTTTATAATATTGTGGTACTTCCTTCTTCTATTTATTTTGGTTTAGTAGGTTTGTTTAATTTTTTACTTTAGGTTCACAAATATAAAATTTATAATATCTTGGATTAGTCACTCTTATTTTAAATTCAACCTTTCTAGTTTAGATCCAATAATGTACTCTTTCATTTAATTTATAACATCTCAGTTGCTAAGGCCTATCTTAGCTTTTATTGGTTTGAAATGTAACATTTTATGTTACTATGGAGCTCTCTGAGCATCAACATAAACAAACTTCTAATATTTTACCTTTCATTTTCTTTAAACTGTTATAACTTTTTTATAAGATCTTTGATCTTCAGTTTCTTTGATTTTCTGATAAGACACTGATTATTTTGACATCACTTTTGACTATCTTCTATTTCATTTTTCTTGAGTTACCATATTACAGTTTTAATTATTTGTCCCATAATTATTTATTATTAGTTCTTCTTGTACTTTTCACTTCATTAAAACTATTGGACACGATTAGTCATAATATATCTTAACCTGACATTGTTTATTTTAATTTTAATATAAATTCTTATTCAAAATCCTTTAACTATCTAAGCTTAATATGCCTAGTTTTACAAATCTCTATTACTATAATTTCTTTTTGGTACTTTCCTATTAATATTAACATTTGTGTTATTAGTATTATTATATATAATATTAATCAATATAGCCAAACTAATTACTAATAACTATTAGTAATAGATAACAATTCCTCTTAAATTTCTGTATACAATACAGTTTTTATAAATACAACAATACACTATAAGTAAGTTCTAAAACACTGTCCTCCTTACTTATTATTATTAAGATTGCTTTAACTGTAATAAACATAATTATTATAGTCTTCGTTATCATGAATTAAATAATAAAATAAACAGTATTTAATTAAATAGTTAAATAATTATTTCTTGAAACAAAACTATCATGTTTCTTGGTACTTTTGGTAGGAGTAATAAAGTATATTTATGTTAACAAGATGCATGGCAGAATGTCATGTAACAATATTCAATCATACTTGAAGGCTAAGTACAATGCTAAAGCCAATTAATTAGCTAAAAGGTCACTTTTAGAATTAAAAAGTAACCATAAAATTACTATGACTTAAAAACACCAGGGTATAGTTTCTGAGAATATATATATTGGGTCTGGATATCTTCAGTTTGTGTTCGACAAAAATTCAGAAATTTCTCTACTCACCTAGAAAAAAGCCAAGTTACGGTGTACAACCAAAAGTAGGTTCTTTTAGATATACACCAAACGATCATTAACGGAACGGTGTTTAATAAGAGTAAATAGTATTCCCTTTTAAATAGTGTTATTTGTGTGTGGGGGAGACAGAGAGAGTTTATGAAATAATAATCTCAGATCATATAAAGTACTAGTGTTTTCCATAAACTTAGTTTACAAATTAGACTACTTTTAAATTTTAATTATCAAATATTACTCATTTAACCTCTGTAATACTTTTGGCGTTTTTACTTATATTATTTAATAAGCTTTTTCTCTAATTTTCAGCACATACTGCAGCTATTGCCCTCTCTGTTATTTAATATCTTTCCTGATCACTTCCTATTTTACTGATCTGTAACATCGTTTCTTCTTCTTCTACTGGCGTTACAATTCAGTATGGGTTTTGCCCTTTTAAACGATTCATCTCCACACAGCCCTTCAGACCTTTTATAATCTCTATCTTCTTATCCTCGTATTCCTCAGATCCTTCTCAACATCATCGATCCTTTCCTACCTCCTGGTCTCCATTCTAGAATTTTTCTGCGAATTCTTTGTTGTTCCATCCTCATCGTGTGTCCCGAGCCAGGCTATACTTCTACTCTATAAACCTTACTACATCAGCTCCTTGTAATAGATTTTTTTTTATTTCATGATATCCTCGTATTCCCCATGAGCCGTCGTTAGTTTGCACTGGTTCAAATGTTTTTCTCAGTTTATTTCATTTGAATATTCCTACATATTGTTCGTGTTTATGCGTTAATACGCAGGTTTCACATGCATATGTTACAACTGGTTTCATTATGGTACTGTATATTTTCAATTTCGATTTTGATCCCTTGTAGTACTTGTAAATGTATCCCATTACATTTATAATTTATGGTAGCGCTACACTGAGGAGATAAATAATTTGTGTGTCTAGGTGACGATTTGGGAACCCTGCGAGAGCGGCAAGATTACGTAACGCCCACGCACTTTTTCGAATTCTCAAGAGGATTATTCTACTGGTATCTAGGTCATTTGTGTCTCATACTATACCACAGCTGGTGTATAAATACAGGATTCAGAAGCAGAGATTTAGTCAGTTTATATCTGTAATTGGGTGTTCGTTATCGCATTTCTTGTTATTACAGTGTGTGCATTATTGTGTGCGATCATCTCTAACTAATGACTTGTATTATTTAGTCCGACACTGTTAAATAAGTGGCATTTATTGGACGTTACATTACTGTGTGTTGGACAATCGTAAGCTTGAAAAATTGTAGTATACTAGTGTTCATTGTTGTGTACTGTAGTCAAAGTTCTATAAAACCGATTTTACCTTGTGTCAATTATTCTGTTTCACTGTTCAAATACGTGAGACTCTCGTCACAGTGCAATATGAAGGGATCTGTCTTCAAAAGCGATCTGTCTTAAGTTAAGATACGTCCAGGTTATTCAGACAAACTGTGATTAATTTTATTAAATGTGGTTGTTACAATTTATATTCACACATTCTCTAATATTTTATTTTCTTTCAGTTAACTGTATTAAGGGTTCCCAAGGCATTAATTTAACTAATTAATTTAATCATGTTACAAGTATTAAAAATAAAATATCTGTCATTTGTAGACACTTTTATCTCATATATGCGTTTCTGATTTTAAATGTTAATAAAAACTGTTGGTAGTAATTATATTGCTACAATAAAAATCAAAAGAGAATTGTTTTCTTGATCGATACGTAAAAGAGCTTATAGACGCAGCTAAAGTATATTCAATACACAAATCTGAATAACGTATTATGTAATATTATTTACATAATAAAAGCGTATCCACTTTAGAATTTTAATTTTGTTAGTTTGTGCGTGCGAGGGACGTTTTATTCATTCTTTGTAGTTCTGAATATCAGGTGACAATTTCTGTAGTAGCTCAGCGACAGGTCCAGTTAGAGCGGAAACTATTAGAGCTCTGTTAAAGTTGTATCTCTTTGCCAATTTCTGTTTCTCTTTGCTTGTGCGTACCATAGCTTCAAATTAGCGAAAGTGAGGCACCCAGTGAATATGAGTAGGCCTACTTCCAACAAATGTTAGAACCTTAGCATAAACGGGCCCTTCTGCAAGTATTGATGCTTGTCTATGTTCTTGTCTTCTGACCCTTTTCCAATTTTTATTATTTTCACTACCTGTTTACACGTTTATTTCAGAAATTATAGTTACATAAAGTATACGCTTTACTCCACGTATTTTTATTAATTTGTCAATTTTAGTTTGGATGTTTTTCTAGTAATAACAACTTAATAATCTCTGCAGCTTTTTACTGTGCATAATTTTGTTATTATTTCTGTTTTAACTTCAGATATTGTTTTAGGAAATTGATTCTTCAAATTTAGAAATGGTGATAATTTGTCTATTCAGCTCGCTTCGCAGTAGATCTAACTCTGACTTGTAGAGTTATTATAATTTTTTCCATAAAGAAAGAATAAACAGTTAAAATGGGTTTCTGTTTTTCTTTGATTTCTGCAAACTTTAAAACATATATGTGTGTGTGGGGGTGGGTAGTTGGTTTATGGGTTAAGTTAATTTTTACTTTTTGCTCGTAAAACTATTGAGATTTTGACCACAAATTATTATAAACTAGTTGTGTAATGAAGACATTACATCTTACACTGTACAAATGTTCGGATTCAATAAAACCAGACATTACTGATGAGAGAGATAAATGACAAAGAAATGTGTATTGCTTTACTTAGTAACTGTTCTGTGACCATTACTACATAACAGCATTGTAATTACTTCCACGGCTTCAAACGGTTTAACTAAGGGAAAATGCATCTGTTTCTATTGTGATAACTTCACCGTTGTGTTCCTTTGTATTAAAGTACAACAAACCGGCCAGTAAGGGAGTTTTCTTTACATAGTATTCCGTCGTTCAGCTGCTATTTCTTTTGCTTTATTTTTATTCTTCTTTATTCTTTCTGTTACCTTACAACCATAGTATACCTTATCTCTCCAGTACAACTTTCTCACAGACGGTAAATGTGTTCTGCATTGTCATTAATTTTATCCCTTTATTCTATTACTTTTCTTTTTGAGGCTGTTTCTATTAGAAGTATAATGTCGATATTCACCAACACAGTTCTTCCGTTTCTTGGTTATTACATTATTTTTACCATCTCCTGTAATCATTTGCTGCCAAGTTCAACAGAATAGCAGTTACTAAGATTGTAGATTTTTTTCTCATAACACAAAACCTAAATATACTTTTAAAGATTTTGTACATGCGAAATAGGAAACAATTTTGTAATAACCTGAGTCTAAATGTGATAAACGCCAACAGCACAAAGAACTCAAAAGCGTAGTAGAGTAAACCTGTTTTCATCTTATCTGAATAATGTTTGAGGCGTTTAACTGTATATAGAAAATTAAAATGTGATTTTCTGTAGTTAGGAGAGCAAGACAAAATTATCAAAAATGTGGAAGGACTAAATCTTTTCAAAGACATAAAAATTGATTCTTGAAAATTTGATATTTTCACTGAAACTATACTTATCAAATAAATTAAATGTCTACTGTATATACATGTGTGTGTGTGCGCGCGCGCGCGCGCGTGTGGGTGTGTCCACTAAAATAATCGAAGCATTCGAATTGAGGATCAACAGAATACTCTTAGAGTATAACATAGAAATAATAGGTGAAACGCAGAACGAATGATTTTTTAATATGAGTTGCAGATAAAAGACGAGTAATTAAAACATGTTTTTAATTGAGATCCAAGATTCTTCAGAAATATAGCCACAAAGTGAAGTAGGAAACATTGTTGTTGTGTAAGGTAAAATAGAACATACAAGATCTAGAGGTTGTTCTTCAACTGGGTAGGCTGATTAGATTAAGAAAACAACAGAACAAAACAGCTATAAATGTAGCTGCAAAAATAATATTCAGTGCAAAAATATTTATGAAGGTAGAAAATAATATCTAAATTTGTGCCCGTAATAGCTAAATAAGAAACTTTAAATAAAACCTAAGAATATATTTTGTTTAATAAACTAGTAGTGACATTTTACCGAATTCTAGTTTGTTCTAATCACAAAGCCGGTTGGAAAAACTGGAAGACGTACTCGAAACACTCAAAAACTGGAAAGCAATAAAGCAACATGGAAATAACCTAGCTGAAACTGATGAAAGTATGCTAGCGCAGTCTTTGATTTTAGTTTTTTTACATTTGCTGTGATAGTGGTGGTCATAGTGATAAAAAAGGAACAACTTAATTTAGTTATTTCAGTTTTAATTATATTCGTAATTAATGCCTGTAACTTGGTTAGTAAGTTGGGATATATAACTGGGCCAGCACTCTCGTCAAATTACACAAACTAGTCCTAAGTTGTTTTGCGACAACTATAATTAAATCTTTGTCAGAAACGTTTCTAGTATACAACTTCTACACTACTATAACTTAGCCAGTACACTATAATTAATGCTGTCTCCGTGCATCTTAATCACCTGAGAGCAAAACTCACTTTGTGTGTGTGTGTGTGCGCGCGCGCGCGGTCCGATGTTTCTATAATAAGGAGAGACAGATACAAAAATAAGTTAAAAATATGGTACCAATGATGATTACCTGTTAATCACTTTGTCCTCTTGCTACATTATATCTCTCCTTTTCATTTCTTGTTTTCACTGTAGAAGAATAATCGTGTTCATTGTTTTATATAATATTTAAATTTAATTTTACAGTTACTATACCGTGCTGTTTTACAGCGCATCTTAAATATACTTTACGTCATACACGTGCATATAGCAATCATTTTGTGTTTCATTTTTATGTATTGTCATGGCCACGCAGAAACTAAAATAAAAGGATTGCAAAACATTTTATTTTTGGCAAATAATGTTATTTATATCTTACATAATTTACTCCTAATATGCTATAAATACAACATCCTAAAAAGTTTCAAGTTATCGGGTGATTTCTGAGGATTCCAAGACCATTTCCTGGTTCACTGATGACTTTAACCAGTTCTACTGCTCGATAATTCATTTGCGTTTCATAAATTGACTACTGTACGAGAATGTGTACATATTTTATGTCCGGCGCAAAAAGTAAGTTTTTACTTGTTTTTAACTGCTATTTAGTAAACTTAATCCCCCTCCAGTAGAGGTTAGAGTTTATTGTGATTAATATTAAATGGTTATTTTATTCATAAGACGTTTAGAGTGAATCTGCTATAGGCCTAATTGTTTTACCGTTCCTGGTATCGATAAAGTTTCATTTCTATGTAGGTAACAACATATGTTAGTAACATTACTTTCCACTTTATCCTGTGATTTGTGTGTGTGTGTGTGTGTGTGTGTGTGTGTGTGTGTGTGTGTGTGTGTGTGTGTGTGTGTGTGTGTGTGTGTGTGTGTGTGTGTGTGTGTGTGTGTGTGTGTGTGTGTGTGTGTGTGTGTGTGTGTGTGTGTGTGTGTGTGTGTGTGTGTGTGTGTGTGTGTGTGTGTGTGTGTGTGTGTGTGTGTGTGTGTGTGTGTGTGTGTGTGTGTGTGTGTGTGGGGAGGGGTAAAAGTGACAGTGACAAATAACAATCGTACATAATACAATTTAATGGTTTGTTCCAGCCTTACATTTTTGGAAACTGTGTATGTTTTAAAAAAAACCATACAACTTGAATTACTTTTTTTAATATGCTACTAACGAAGATTTATTTTACTAAGATGTTCAGGTCTTACTTCCTTTTATATGTGATAATAATATATTCCTTTATTATACCAACGAAATGACTTTTGGAGAGGCAGAGTAGCCTGTGTATATGACAAGTACGCCATGCAATTGTGGCCAGCGCTAAGATTCAGGCCGTTTACTCATTTTATTTGATAAAATAAAATACATCCTATTTATTCGAGGTTAATTAGGTGCATAAACATCTTAACCTGTAACATTTCATTTAGTATTTCCACTCCTTCTTTCCTATCTGTGTAACTTCACTTCGGTAATTTTTTTCCCCCTATTTTTCTAAACAGAATTCGTTAATCTCTTCCAATCTACATTTAATTGTTAAAGATTTATCTAATCTTCCTCCAAAGACAAGGGAGGATAGATGTTTCTACATAAAATATTGTTGGTTTCTTTCTTCAGTTTTATTTAGGTCTACAAACGGAATAATCAAAGACAGTTGAGCACAACGTGCAAGGCAGTTATTACATAAATTTAAGTAACGAGTATTACGAAGAAATTAACTTTTAAAGATTAATCATCTTTTCTGCTTGTTGAGAATGATCACACTTTAAGTACTAAAGTTTATTCTTTTTCTTAGAATTCCTATAACTACACAAAATTACGAATTAGTCAGTTAATGGATTTAGTAGAATTTTGCTAGTGGATTTAATGAATCAACCATCAAATATTAAAGAAAATATGTCACTTTAATTCTTTTTTGGTAAAGTTTTTTGGCCCAATATTTTTTATTCAGAATTATGTTTAATAAACTCAGAGTATTGCGTGTGAAAAGGATCATATTTAAATCTATAAATGCTTATTACAAAACGCCTATACACCTGCTAGCCACATTGTACGGTAACAGTTAATAATGAATTAACAACTACAACTAAAATACATTTATGTGGCACTACGTTTACACATAATTTCCCTCTATCCAATCTATTTAATATTTTCTAGTAAATTATACGCACATACGTTTGTACAGAATCATAAACAAATATGATTGTGGGCTTCACTGTTATTGGCAGGTTGAGGTATTTGAAACCTTAAAATTAAAAAAATAGATAAACAATAATTTCTATTTGCTACACTAAAGTTCACTTGACTTTATTAGTGGCATATTGTATGCCATTTACTTTGAATATAATACCTACACTACTTGAACTTTGAATACAGGAGACTAAAGATAGAATACGCGTATAGGCCTATATATAAGTTATACGACCCATAATATCGTATTCTGTAGAGACAAGAAATGAGACACCAAAAACAAAAGTATCGTCAGATGTATCAGAAATTAAGGTATAAAGGAAAATATTTGATATGTCATAACAAAATAATCAGGAATCCCTTTGGAAAGCCAGTTCTCCATAGAGAGGCATGTTCAAACCTACTATATAATGAAAACTAAACGATAGATCACCAATCTACGTACTTGAATGTAACATTTTATCAAAAATGAATCATATAGCGTAGAAAATGTGTCTATTAAACATAAGCATGCTTCATAAATGATAATCAAAAGTATATTTTAGCCTTTTTAAAATACAGGCACAAGATCGGATCATCGGATCACTAGTAGGCGTCATCAGGAGCCCATTAAAAGAGAACATTTTATAGGAACTAATAAATTCAAGGGAGAGATTAGGTGGAAATCCACATAACAAGCGTTGCAGCGTTCAGGGGAGTTATATATACAAGTAAGATAATCCTGTACAGCTAGTACAAAGGCTGTAAAACATTTTTCCTCTGATTGGCTGGTGTAGAGACAATGCTTACCATAAGAACATTGTTCGTGCGCAGTGGCAATCTGTAACGTTCCACGTTGTTATATGCCGATTCGTGGTTTATTTTGATTCACAAAACGTAGAGCTTGATCAAAATCAAAATGTTCTACGTTGATCCATTCTTGTGAAGTGCGTGGTCGCTGCAGTCTTTCTTTTAGCCGGAAACTGCTCCGACTGAACTCCGGGGTGAGTCGAGCAGTCGGGCCACTGCTCCGATTGTATTCATCAGTCGACGGGGATTCCATTCTAGACGGTGGTACGAAGGGCCTCACATGGATGACAGCCATCTCAACCAATCACTCTCGGATCAAAGATAATACGGGGCGCCGAGTCTATGACTTTGTAGACCCCGTTCGCCGGGGATCGCCGCTGTTGGCCTGAATGTCGCCTGGGCCGAAGTCACCCCTAAACCCCTGTACACTGTCACAACTGGGGATTGCGCGGCCCGCGCGAAGCGCGGGTCGCGAGTAGTGCAGTGTCCCGAGTCTCAGAAAGGACTCCTGCCACTGGGTCGATTTGAGTTCATTATATTTGTTTTACCTAATTATGGAGGGGTCTGAAGCGACCTGCGATTGGTGGATTATACCACCGGGACAAGCAAACGAGGTCGCTTCTAGGACTCACCTGGTCGCGGGGTGTATTTACCAAGTCCGGCAATGAGAGAATTGTGGGTCACTCTGTCGGAACGAACATAGAATCTACGCGCCAGGCGTCTCACGGTGTCATCAAGAGAGCGGACACCGAGTCCTCTCCTCAAAAGACGAGAAGAGTACCTCCGGGGGACTTTGCACGCAAGCTTCAGTCCCCGGTCGAGTACGCGCTGGAGCGTTGTTCTATGACCACGAGCAGGTATCCCCAAACAGGACAGGCGTAGGTAATCACGGGCAACACGTACGAGTTGACTATGAGCTTACCTAGCCGGGGGGTCATTGCCGGATTAGATACCACGGGCCAGAGTCTACTGAGTTGCGCCGAAGCGCGTTGTCGGATGTAATTTGTATGGGTTCGAAAGGTGAGTCGGGAATCCACGTGGAGCCCGAGGTACTTGACGCTGTTGGTCCAGGGCACCTCGACGGAGCCTACTTTAAGCGGCCGAGGCCGCTTGCGTTTGCGCGAGAATATTACCGCGGCGCTCTTGGAAGCGTTAACGGCAACTCTCCAGTCATCGGTCCACCCGACATACGCGTCGAGTTGACGCTGTAGCTTAATTGCCGCATAGCTTGCGTTCGGCTCTGAGGCAAAAGCTGCAGTGTCGTCCGCGAACTGCGACAACTTTACTCCAGGAACTCGGGGCGTGTCGTTGACAAACAGCGAGAACAGGAGAGGCCCAAGGACACTTCCCTGAGGGACGCCAGCGGTAATACGCCTCTCCGAAGAGAGAGTGTGGTCTATTCTCACTCGGAAGGTATGGTCTCGCAGAAAGCTGCCGATCAAGTGAACGTAGCAATCTGGAAGAAGGACTTCCGTGAGTTTGTAAAGGACACCCTCGTGCCACACGCGGTCAAAGGCTTTCTTTACGTCTAGGAAGATCGCAGTCGTCTGTTTGCCCTGGCAGCCAGTCTCGGTAATGCATTCCACGAGTCTCATCAGCTGATGAGTCGAGGAGTGCAGCTCACGAAAGCCGAACTGTTCGGGGATCAGCACGTCTAGTCTTTCTAGATGGTCGTGGATCCTACGCTGGATCAGTCGCTCGAAAACCTTGGACGTTGCGGACAAGAGGCTCATGGGTCTGAGGTTTTCCGAGCGAGAAGAATTCTTTCCCGGCTTGGGTATCACTATTACTGTAGCCGTTTTCCATTTCACCGGAAAGTAGGCCAGTCTGAGGCATGAATTGAACAGGTCAGAGAGGAACTGGGTTCCTCGCTCCGGAAGGCGATGGAGGGCGGAATTCAAGACTCCGTCCGGGCCAGGCACCTTCCGGGGCTTGAGCTGAACAATCCTCTCAGAGACCTCCTCCGGGGAGATGGGCTCCGGTTGGACTGTGATACCGGCCGATAGAAAGCGCTCTACCTCGCGGCAGATTTGCTCAGTGAAAGCCGGGTTCTTGGTTGGGTTGGGAGCGAACTGCCGCTCTAAACTGTCAGCCAAGAACTCTGCCTTTTCGAGGGGGCGGCCAAGGGGTTGACCGCCGGGTCCGACCAGTGCGGGGAGAGGCGCGCGTTTACGCTTTCCCGTTAGGGCACTGGGAACCCGCCAGACATTACGGTCCTCGGTAGGGCCATCCATCTGTGTAACAGCTAGCTCCCAGTTGCGTCTGCGGAACGCCAGCATGTCGCGACGCAACTTGCCGGACGCTCTGTTGAACGCAGCCTTGTCAGCCGGGTCACGAGTCCTCTGCCAGCGTCTCCGGAGGCGATTCCTCTCGCAAGCGAGCTGAGACACCTCTTCGGGGATACGCTGATAGTCGGGCGTGAGCCCCGGCTTCATCCGGGAGGACACGTCTACCGCCGAGACTACGGCTGTGTCGAATAAGGCGACTGCCTCGTCGTCATGCTGGGTAGTGTCGAGCGGGATATGCTCAGGTAGGCGGCGACTGAACGCCGGGCCAAAGCGGTCCCACTCGATTACCCGCCGCTCGTCGCGGACGGTGGCGTGCTGGGTAGCTATATGCACACTGATAGGGCAATGGTCTGAGGACAGTTCCGAAATGACGGAGACGTGGACCGGGCAATAAACGCCCCTGACCGCGGCAATGTTCAGTACGTCAGGGCGGGAGTTAGCCCTCGAGGGATAGTACGTAGGCCGGTGTACACTGTCCTGAGCGAGTCCGGACCATGATGTCGTCTTGCTACCATGATCTAGAGCTGGGTGATTACCCAAAGCTTTAAAACCAATGAGAAGATCACACTGACGGTCCTAATTAGTATCTCGGTAATCTAACTGCGGCGTTTATCAACAAGGTACTGCAAAACCTGATGCCACGACATAACAAATGCCTCTATATATGGATCTTGACTATGTAGAAAAATAACATACATATGTATCTAAACCTCGCATATAATACGTTTGTATCACACGTCATTCACCTTCCATATCTGTCTTCTAACTTATGAATAATTATTCTAAGAAACACATTTCCCTATCAATGATGGACAGATGTAAAAATTCCTAATAAGCATATAAAGATTATCATTGTATCTTAAATTTTCAATTTTGCAAAGATACCTTACTAAACCATCAAAACACCGTACTTAAAAATTTCTTTACAAACATAAACTGTTACTGTATATTAGATGTATGATATACATTTAATTAAATAAAATGTACGTACTTGTTATGAATAACGTATTAACCCATTTCATACTAGTCACAGTTTTCTGGGTTCATTTACTCTACTCAGCTCAATAGTTTAATTGTTTTGGTTATTTAATTGCCAATCTTAATACGCAAATACTAAATGTTTTCTAATTTAACATAATTATGAACTCGACCATAATCTAATCAATCTTGACCATGGCCATAATCAATTTTGACCATAATCTAAGCAACTGAAACTTCAGTCTCAGTTTGTGAACTAGTTTAGAACATCATCGTATTTAACTAATACTAATAATGGGCTATAAAATCTTTCGCTTTTCAAAACCGATTTGAAAAATTAAAATTAGATACTTTTTTCACACAAGAAAACATAATAACAGTTTGTTTTGAAAGTTAGGTAATCGGTGACCTACCGTAATGGTAAAAAAGGGAGAAAAAAAATAGATAGAGAGAGATACTGTCAGATAAATTTATCGTTGTAAAGAAATAAAAACATATTGTACCAAATAGTTACACAACAACTGTAAAACCCACACAGCGAGGGTCTCTGATAACTCCTAAATTGTCATATTTTTCTTTAAACTGTAGTTTATACAGCAACATTTTTATAATATTTAAAAATAACAACATCAGGGTCGTTCCATGTTCTACTGTAAACAAAACATGTGTCCTGTAAGCTTGTTGCCGAATAAGATTACTGCGAAAGGTAATTTTGTTTCCACAAGGCAGTCACGCTCTGAAACCGTTGGTTTAATTCGCTCGCGACATGTATATTGCTTTGGAAGGTCTGTCCCTGCTCACCTTATACAGGTGTCATTACTTCTCTGTCGTCACAGCAACGAACGATGTTCCGACCACTCAAGTGCTTAAATTGTACAAAATTTGGTAGTATTGTTACTACACATGCACATTGAAAAATACGTTTGTAACAAATTGACGTTCATATAATATTTTTTCTTTGTCTTGTAACAAAAACGTTTACTAAATTTCTAACTTACGTAATTTACAAAAAAGCCAGAAATTAGAAAAAATCTGTTTATTGCATGAGGAAGTTTTCCGATGTATATAGATTTGAGCCGTAAAGATATCAAAATTTCCAAGCACCCTTCCCTACGAGCTCATCGTTTGGAAAAAGCAGTGCACGACGTCGAGAGTAGCAGTAGTCAGCTCAGTTTTTATGAGTCCGGAACCGACGTTTGACTTATTTCATGAGGTTCAGAATGACGATGACGACGACGACAATGATGATGATGATGATGATGATAATGACGACGACGACGACGCTGCTGCTGCTGATGATGATGATGATGGTGGTGGTGGTGGTGGTGGTGAAAGAAAGAAAGAAAGACAGACAGAAAGAAAAGGGGTCCAGAGTTCTGTCTTTAGTATTTTGCAACAAAATTGCTAAAAAACATAACAAATTTGAGTTCAAAAACACAATTTTTAGATTTAGCGTACAATACTAGTAGCGGTTTGTTAAAATACTAGTAGACAATAAAAATGTTGTAGTCAAATTTGTAGGCAAATTTATTCAAAAAATAATGTTGTGACTAAAGTCAATGAAAACCAAACAAAAGTTTAAGAAATTTGACTTTTGTTAAGTAACGACGTAAAAGAAACGTCTCTGAAACGAATTCAAAACAGATGTATTACAAAACATTTTAATTTTAATTTTATTTTTTTAGACGAGGAAAATTTTATTTTGTAAAATTCTAAGTATCTTTACCGTATAGTCCGATGTTTTTGTAAGAGGAAGACAAATAACTGGTTCCGTTCCCCAATTAGGCCTATATAGTGACAACATATTGACTGGAAATCCCCGCTGATAATTTCAGTCCATTGCAACATCAGTAAGAATTTCAGGTTCTTACAAGTAATAGTTGCTTCATCCGTAATCAGTAATTCGCGAACACGCACACAACACACAGGTATACACCAAATAAACGAGAACCTTGTCTACTTAATTCTTCCAGTCCTATTTATTAATATATAGGGAAAGTTCGAATCTTATTGGCTGAACAAGGGTGATACTGATTTTTTCACAAATGTGTTTGTAGATTCTATTCTATGGTTGTTTTCATCTGCCAATATTCTAGTGTAAAGGCCTGTGTTATCAGTTTAAATTTTAATAATTAAATTTTACTAAGGCGAGGATTGTAAGACTAAACAGTGGAGAAAGGTGTGTAGTGAATAGGTGGGCATCTACTGACGGTTGCAAATGCTACTGGATTTTTAACCGATGACGACCTCCTACGAGAAATATTTTAAGATCTGATGATGAAGCGTATATTTCGAAGTGTGTCATCAATATAAAAAAGAAATCGTAAGGAGGATTGAAAAAGGTTAGTTTGTCTGAAATACAGGACATATCGTTGGGCTTATGTAGGCAGGTTGCCCACGAAACTGTTTTAAAACTCATCGTTGGCTTCTGTGCAAACGTAACCGCTTAATATCATACTACACTTTCTTGAATCACTACGAATTTCCTAGAAACATTGTTTCTCTTAACAAAATTTATTCGCGCAAGTGTCACAACTTCGAGCGATGCACAGCACAACGTCCTATTCAAAGGTACTGCACTCGCCTCACATTACATTAGATATCATGAAAATTTAGTGTTCGTCATACTAGATAGTTTGTTATGTAGAAATTCTTTATAAACTTTTAGTAGAACTGCTAAAACTGATTATTTTTTATTACTAAAAATAATTTTTCAATTATTGCTTTTATAATTAATTAAAAATATCATTACATACAGCAATTTAAATTGTAATAGTGTATAAATTAAGTTCTGTGATATTATAATTTTCTCGTTTGCTTAAAAAAAAAACACTTGAAGATGTAAAAAAATTATCTCAACTCCTTCACATATACAATGATACATTCATATCCACGCATACGCGTGTACGCACACACACACGCGCACACACTCACATACACGAACACATTCACCCAAATAATTGTTCTGTTGTGTCTGACATTTCTTTTGTATTCATACACAGGTCCTAATGATGGCAATAAACATTGTCGAAACGTCGACACAAATAAGTTGAAAATTGTGTTATTTTTTACCGATCCTCAGTAACTCTTCACTGAAAAAAAAAATTACTGAAAACGTTTAGTGGTTCAACTGATTGAAGAATACTTACAACTTCATCTTCATGTTTATATTATCGTTCAGATGAAATACGACTCCAAGGAAGAGTACCATTTTGACCTAAATTGGTAAGATCGCTGTAAAGCGCCTTACAGCCTAGAAGAGTGCCTTACTGTGCATGTAGAATAACTAAGTCGTTATTCTTCAACTGTAGCTTTTGCACTTTCATTTAAAAATCTGTATACACTATTCTGTATCAGAATAACAGGAATGCATGAAAAAGAGAGATATTTTTAAAAGACAATGGAATTTTAGTTCATACAAGCACAAATTTAATTTAATTTTAAACACGAATAAGCATAATTTAAAAAAACTAAATTCTTACAGATCAAGATTAAATTGTAGATTATAATGAACAAGCTACTGTGGATTCAAATCTATGTGGTTCAGCATAGATTTTAATTCAATGTGTGCTATGTTACAAAAGATGAATAGATAATTGGCCCTTCATACGAAAACATCGCACTGCACGGCAAAAGTACCTTCACGTTGTACTTCATTGCACTTTCATATTAAAATTATCTTCACCTTGCGGAATAAATATTTGCTAAACTAAGAAATAAATTTAAGTAAAAATTTTAATAACTTTTAGCTGTTTTGTAAATAAAATTGCTGATATTTTCTATTTTCTATTTTGTATTTAGACACGTAACAATTTTTAATCCATGTTGAATTTCTCAAACTTGAGTTCAATCTTATTTGATATTATTCTAGTCAATTTTTTCAGAATAAAATTTCATACAGATCTAACTTCAAAGTTTTTGATGTTTACTAAAAATTGTACAAAACAGTTGTACGCTGGACCTAAAAAATTGTTCTAAACGCAAATTTGTTATATTTTTCAGCAATTTTCTTGCAAAACACTGAAGATAGAACGCTTGGACCTTTTCCTTTAATATCTCATAACAAACAACATACGAAACCAATCATTTTGCCCTATACGAAATCCAGGAATCCAGGAATTTTCATATTGCATTATTACTCCTTCGGAATAGAAATAGGTATAGATGAAATTTTTACCTGGCCATAATTTGAAAACAAAGAATTTCCTGACCTATGTTTGTATTGTTACGACGGTCTACTTGATCGTCGTAGGTACAGTGGAAAACAACAAAATACAAGACACCAATTAAGTCACTAATCACCAGCTATAATTTTTACAGTTAAACAGTTCGTAATTAACAACACAGTCTACTACAACAAATCAAATAAAATTGTTCACACGCAATAAAATGTCACTAATGTTAAACACAATTGTATTACAATTATACCGCCCGATTATAAAACGCAACACTTCACTAATAACCACTTGAACTTACACAGTAATCTCGCCCGATATTAACTCTCGAACCGCACTGAAAATATATCGCTGCTCTACTGAACTTAAGGCCGTTGCCACCATGTATTTATACCTGCGCTCAGTGACCAGAATGTTCCTAATTGCTTCTTAGCGGTCGTGTGAACTACGTAATTAACTGCGGCCTTGACACAGTCCGCGCGCCTGGCGCCTTCGAGAAGCCTCTCGAAAATGCGTCGACAAGCACGTACGCCACACGCGTTACATCGAGATTCTTCTGGCACATTCGACAAACACGTAGATTGTTCTGTGATGTCGTAACAATATAATGTTTTTCCTATGTTTAACTCTAGAATCAACTGCTGAAATGTTTCCCTTTCCTCCCGGAACGCTCTATATACACGTCGGTAGTGCAAAAATGATTTACCGCAACAAACCTTTGTAGAGCAAGTCAGGAATAGGACCACGAGGCAGGAGCTCGGGACTCGACATACTTTCGAATCGCATCTGAACTCATAAACTGCATAATCCAGGTCATCACCATCTGAAGTTTGTATAAAATTGTCTCAGTGCAACCTGACTGTACTAGCAGACGCGAAGCTACTTTAAATTTCTCCTAAATAACAGTTTAAATATTAATATGCCGGTACATAAATTAGGTAGATACCCTTAATACATTTTTAGTGTATTAATAGACATTAATATAATTTCTTGTAAAAAATTATTTTAAAGTAGGCCTATTTCTTTAAAAAGTATTTCTTAAATTGTACCCGTTCCTGAATTACCACACGTTTACAAAAATATAACTTCTTAAAGATTAAATACTAATAGATAAAAATTTGATATTATGCGTAGAACACAATGGAACAACTCTCTGACAGAAAAACAATTTCCTATGTTTATTTTTTCTCAACAGTTAGATAAAGCAGGACGAAAAAGCAGTGACTTCTCACTCATTTTGTCAATTGTAAGTCAGTGAAAAGTACAAAAAATAAAAACTATACAGTAAAGTAGAGAAAATAGGGCTCTCGTTGTTTGAACGAGTACAGCAGAAAACAGTTAGTTACTGACCACTCTATGGTAAGGTGGTAGCGGTCAGTAACCAAATACCTAGAAAGCTACTGAATGAGTAAAAACCGTCACCCCAAAGTTTTACAAATTCCAATATCACTAGGCTTACATAGACGCACACATAATGGCCTTAAACACGTATTTTTAAGAATTTGTTGTCTTGGTTGTGCACAGCGCAAATAGTGTAAATGTATAACTTTATTCGTGTATAATCATCTTAACATCTTGTTTAATAATTCTTTACATTTCTACATTGCGGTTTTTTTTAAGCCTTGGCTCATCAATATAAACAGAAGTAGCCACTGTCATTATATACGCTAGTTACCATAGCTATTTACATATAGTTGTAGACGTGTCATATACAGACATGTGGTATAATGTGTACAATTTTCATTACCTACGTCAATCAAGAGAGAAAAGAAGGATTAGTCATTATCAGCACGGTTATTTTGTCGGAACCATTATGTTATATCAATGCTCGTTGTGTTTCTGCTTTGGCAAGCATTGTACATCCTAAATGGTAAACGTTTATTTATTTTTATCTACAATTTAGTAACCAAGTACTCTCTTCGGGAGCTGCAAATAAAATATAATGAAATGACATCACATGTCGCAATACTTACAAATTCCGACCCGTAGCACACAGAAAAATAAGGTAAAAAATTTGAGGCCGTTTACGTCATCAAATAAATGTTGCGTGGCGTAACACTCAGAAACTTTTACGAGTGGTAAGGGTAAAATTATTAGGCTAGTGACCCTTTCCCTAAACAGGTCTCTATTCGTTTATAAAGAATTTTCTTCATAACAAATGTTTAAAAGTACAGTCACTTACAGATCCCACCTTTATTTATATAAATTCTTTTTTGTTAAAATATCATGGATTGTTTTACTAGCTATACGTAACTTTTTATTAACGTATTTTTGGATTTTTATATCCTTTTAGTGCAATTAAGAGTAGCTTGGATGTACAGTTTGAAAGAGAGCGCGCGCGCACGGTTCTGTGTATGTCAGTGTGTTTGTGGGAATCCATCACAATTTTTGAATACTAAACAGGTAAAAATCCTATTCGTAACCACTGTAGAAGTGACTTATTATTTCTGAGGTCACACATTGTGTACTACAATTTTTATTTAATATTAAGTTACATAATAACTACCTCATACATTAATCTACAGTCGCAGCATGGACAAACATATATTATTCTCAGTCTGTGAGTACTTCTTCTGAACTGTCAGAGGTTTCATCCTTAAGAATACTCAGAGAAACTCGAAGACCACCGTGAGGTATTCATGAAAGGAATCTTACGGACAGCCCAAACAACGCAATTCTAGCACAATTTGCATGCTTACTGATATGTCTAAGATTAGATGCAAGATTCTCTTTTTCCTTACTCCGCTTCAAGAAGAAACACATCGTCACTCCAGACATATACAGAAATATCTATAAATTAAAAAGACCATTAATAAATTTTTTAATTCTGTAAGATACATTTTAAAATATTCTTTGATTGCTCTGCTCATGTAATTTTTTGTAGTTTCTTTCATGTTTCCTATTTTAGTATATGTCACTATGTATAATTATGCTCTACAAGTCTGTACATTCTTGCAATTAATTTTTCTGTTCTGAAATTACAAGAATTAAAATCCGAGTTAGTCTTAGGTGTTTAGGTTGTCTAACTTCTTTTGTTATTAATGAAATTAATTTACTGGTTTTAAAACTTTATAAACTCTAAAAAAGTATTTAATAAAAATATGACTGTAAAAAGTAAAATATTTACTATTTGTAGTAATGTTTTACAACAAAAATGGTCATAATAATAATAATAAGTTAAATATTGTTTGAATAGATATGACAGAAGAGGAAGGAACTAGAGATTAAATCCACAATTGCCTTTATTAAAGAAAGCTTTAATAAGAATAGCGTATTCTGCAGCAGCATATTTGAAAATATGCAAGCTAAGGAAATTTTGATCCAAGACCATAACAAATCTTATTCTTATGAATGTAGTTCTGTATGGATCTGAAACATGGATATTGAGGAAATGGGGCAAAAAACGAAAGAGGCCTTTGAGACATAGTGCTGGAGGAGAGTGCAGTAGATCTCGTGAATTAATGGAGTAAACAATTATGAGGTATTTAAATTACTAGATTTACTTTAAAGACGAAGGTTACGGAAAAATATCGTCAGGAAGAAACGCTGATGATGGGGCACTACATTAGACAACGTAAACGTTATGACAACCCCCCTTTTCTCTGTTGTTATTCGTATTAAGCCCCAAGTTGTTGACGTCAATTTATAACAACAAGCTTCCTTCGTGTGTGTGTGTTTTAATCTATTCACACGTTGGTTGCGTCAATTTGTAACAAGCTGCTTGAGTCGTACCCTATTTTATTCGACTCCGATCGTATTATTTTTTACGTCTGAAACCTCGTAGCTTTCCCGATACTCGTCGTTCTTTTGACCTCGCCAATACCTCTCTGATTCCACGTAGTTGTTATTTTCCCGATTATAGGCGCCAAATTGTTTGATTAGACATGAACAGGTGTGTGGAAATAATAAAGAGACTCTGAAGTGCTGTGTGCGAAGCGTTCTGTTATATGGCTGTGAAACATGGACTGTGAGGACGAGAGAGAGGAATAGGAGTGGAGTCAGTATGCGGATATGGAGATAAACGGAGAATAACATGGGTCGATGATATAAGAAAGAGGAGGTTCTGATCGGAGGAAAAGAATACAGTCTTTTAAATACATTCCTGAAGAGAAATAGAAACTAGATATAACATGTGATAAAAGGAAAAGGTAAATTAACAACTGTTTTTGAAGGCACGGTGGAATAGGAAAGGAGATGAGAAAGATGATAACAAAAAAGTAATACGAGAACTAGTGAACAGTCTTGGACAGGAACAACTAGAGACAACAATAGTGTACGGGACCTACCAATATATAGAACATGATGATGATGATGATGATGATGATGATGGTGGTGGTGGTGGTGGTGGTGGTGGTGGTGGTGGTGGTGGTGGCAGCTACGACGACGACGGTGATGTAATTCGAAGTATATTTTATATTCAAAGAACGTCCACAAATCGTTATATTTAAAAATACCGTTAGCTAAACTTATGTTTTATTTCGGTAAATACATATGTTACCAGGACGTGTCGGTAAACACATTTATTGATCGCTAGGACTGCAGCAACGATATCCAGGCATCTATAAACCACCACTTAACGCGTATTTTAAGTCACCCCTCGTTGTCTGCTTGATTGATGATTACAATGCTAGTAGTATGGTAACTTAGGTTTAGACAAAATAAGATGACTCACTACCCAATGTTCAGATTACAAAAGCAAATAAATTTCTCTAGACAAAACGTAAAGTTCGATTAGTAGAAACACGTCACAAATGTCAAAATGAAGCTTTAATTCTGAAAGTTATCTGCTGGCAAAAACTACAGTAATATTCTACGGACACAGCTTACACATACTTGGTGTATCATATTATACTGATAGAAAACGTCTGAAAATAAAACATTAAGTCCATTCAACGGATATAGATTCATCCTGTCCTGAGAAATAGGTTTCATATATACAAGTTTCGTGTTACGAATACTATGGTCAATTTATTTTTAATCGGATATTCCTGCATTTAACACTTCAAGTTTCATAACTCTTTTTTTTTTTTTAGTACGTAGGCTTTCACGCCCCGTGTCATTATAATTATCTAAAACTTCCGGGCTGAAAGGCCGTGGTCGAATGCTTGATCTTCTACAGCTAGACGTTTCGGCCACACCACCGGTGGCCATCTTCAGTAGCAAAAAGTGTTCGAAATGGTAAAAGTTGCTTACTGGTTTTAAAACACTATAAACTCTAAAAAAGTATTTAATAAAAATATGACCGTAAAAAGTAAAATATTTACTATTTGTAGTAATGTTTTACAACAAAAATGTTGTACACTAAAAGTTGCTGAACACGCTCTTTCCCACGACGATCACCGGGTAATGTTTGATGAAGCCCGGGTGTTGTCTTCTGTCCGGGGTTACTTCACTCGCCTGCATCTGGAGTCCATCCATATTCATAAGAATGCGTCCGTCGCTATGAACCGCCGATGGATGGATGGATGGATGCACGGGCGTCTTGCGCCCTAATTTGTGTGCGTTGTCCAGGCCTAAGCCTGATGAACGCCAGGTGCCAACAGTTCAGCGCGGTCGTTTGCTCTGCTCAAGGATGTTATGGTGCAGTCCGCGGGTCCATGATAAATTAACATGGCCACCACGGTGGCAAGCTGGTGCTTTAGCTTCAGCCAATTGTCCGGCCAAGGCGCGACACCATGGTCCCCTCAGGATAACCTTTGGGAACGTGGTGACGCACTGGCGAGGACAAGAAGCTCGAGCGCCCTAGGGCGTCGGCCGAAATGGTGGGTAATGTCACCGAGACAGCCAGCTTTCGCAAGGAAGGCACTTGCACAACCTCGCGGGAGCTCATGTCTCAGGTCATTACCTTGCCAAATCGACAAAGCAGGTGCTGACGGGGAACTTAGTCGTGATCAAGGCTTCAGCCAATCGCAACGCCTGGTCGCGTCTCATTGGTCGCCGGGACATAGCCCACGGAAACTCAGAGACGCGCCGGCGAATACAAGAGGCTCGTCCGCCCGAAGGCAGCGGCCGAGTCGACGGAACTTATCACCGGGGCAGTCGGCTTTCGCAAGGAAGGCATTTGCACAACCTCGCGAGAGCCCATGTCCCGGATCAAGGCCCTGCCAAATCGGCAAAGCCGATGCTGGCAATAATCTATCCATTCAATCTGCCGCAGCATGATTGACTACAGTTTCGGCAGGCGCAGGTAGTGATTGATGGTGATCGGTGCAGATTTCCAGAAGGTTGGGGGATTCGATTCTGGGGGGTTCATGTGATGAACTTAGGGGGGGGTCGTCTAGCAGCGCCCTAGGGCGCCTGACGCGGCGAGGGGGCGGTGCATTGTCCATGCTGTTAAGCCTTCGGAGGTGCGGGTAAGAGGACTCGCCTGCCTTGGCGAACAAATTCGTTGCCAGGGACCAGACGAAGACCTCTAAGGTGGGAACACGGAGACCCCGATGTATGGCGGTATTTCGCACATACCACGGGGACCCCGTGAGGGAGCGTAGGGTCCAGTTCTGAAATGTAGTCAGCCTATGCCTGTTGGTGGCCGACAGGAGAGGCCACCAGGCGGGTGCCGCATAAGTGAGAACTGTTCGGAGGAACAGTAGATACAATGTAAGTTTGGTACGGACAGCCAGGCAGCTGTTCCGCGAAAGCATAGGTGATAGTTTGGCTCTGACGCCACGAGCCAAGTTGAGGGTTGAGGTCACGTGGGCGTTGAAGTTTAAGTGCCGATCAAGCCGAACACCTAGGTACTTCACCGTCTCGGTCCAGTTGATGGGTCTCCCCTCTAAGGAGAGGGATTGGCATCGGGAAATGGACTTATGCGTAAAGCAGATCGCCTCGGATTTCTCCGTATTGATCGCTACCCGCCATTTCCTTAGCCAGTCCGGAAGCATAGCCAACTGGCGTTGTAACATTACGCTCGTCCGCCAAGGCGATAGCGAGCTAAAATGAAACATCGCGTCGTCGGCAAATAGAGATAACGTGACCCCAGGGTAAACAGGCAGATCGTTCGTGTACAGTACATACAGAACGGGGCCGAGGACAGATCCTTGTGGGACGCCGGCGGAGACAGGGCGAACCCGAGAGAACGCCCCATCTACGCTGATCCTGAAGGTGCGATCCGTCAGATAGGATCGGAGCAAGTGGACGATAGATGTCGGGATTGGCGAATGCGCCAGTTTGTAGAGCAGGCCTTCGTGCCAGACTTTATCGAAGGCTTTGCTCACATCCAACAGGACAGCGCCTGTTGCCTGATGATTGTTGGCGGCGTCGGCTAGATAGGTGACAACCCGTACTAGCTGAAGAGTAGTCGAGTGCCTCGGCCTAAACCCAAACTGCTCCTCGCGGATGAAACCATCCACCAGGGGCCGAATACGGGCCAGGAGAAGACGCTCGAATACCTTCGAGATTACTGGCAATAGTGATATTGGGCGGTAGCTTCCAGGTAGCGTGGGCGGCTTTTTAGATTTCTGGATCATGATGACGTTGGCAGTTTTCCACAGGCGAGGGAAGTAACTCAGCCGGAGACAGGAGTTGAACAGCTCAAGAAGAACGTCAACTGCCGAAGGCGGGAGATTCTGCAACGCAGCGGCGCCGATGCGATCGGGGCCAGGGGCCTTTCTCTTCTTCAGTCGGCTTAGGACAGACGCATGAACCGCCGATTGCATTGCATTATGGATGCGGGGTGTCTTTGCACCCGTGGCTTGATTGCAGCATCTGGATCGTGTCCAATGGCTGCCAGAAGTAAACATAGTGCTGGTACATGTCGACTGGTTACCTAAAACTGGAAAAGGAAACCGCCAACCAGTTAACTGAGAAGGCGGGGGAGTATAACTTTTATTTGTTTAATGCACTGCCGCTGGTACCGATTCGAGCAACAGATGTCGCCCGTTTCAAGTCCAGTCAGCAGACGCCCTGAGGGCGTCGGTCGCTCCCCGCGAGGCGGAGAGCCTCCGTGCCAGTGAATGATGACAGCGACAAGCAGCCGGCTCAGCGTGCTAGGAGGTGGACAGGAAGGAGAGAAGGACAGTTTGGTGAAATACTCTGGTCTAGGACTGATGATTACTTGTTTTTGTTTAAGTTAAAGAGGATGGCGTTATGGCGGGTCATCAAGAAGCGCCCGAGGGCGCTTGACCCGAATGGGCGGTGGTGGTTCTGATGCACTGATGGTTCGTAGGTACGGGAAGGTGGAGGTCGAGGCTTTAGCAAAGAGAGTTAGAGCCAGCGACCGGACAAAGGAAGTCAAGGTAGGAACACGGAGACCCCTTCGAATCACGTCGTTCCTTACAAACCAAGGGGACCCCGTCAAGGATCGGAGTGTTCGGGACTGGAAAGCTTCCAGCCTACATCTGTTGGTGGTGGATAAAAGAGACCACCAGGCGGGTGCCGCATAGGTCAATACAGACCTGAGAAATAGTAGATAGATGGTAAGTTTCGTGCGCATGGCCAGGCGGCTGCGACACGAGAGGAATGGAGATAATTTGGCTCGGACGCCGCGAGCCTTGGCAAGGGTTTCCGTCACGTGGGCGTTGAAGCAAAGGCGACGATCTAGCCGAACGCCTAAATACTTCACCGATTCTTTGTAGGCGATGGGTCTCCCTGCTAGGGAGAGGGGCTGGCATCGGGAGATGGACTTACGGGTGAAGCAGATCGCCTCGGATTTCTCCGTGTTGATCGTCACCCGCCATTTCCTTAGCCAGTCCGGAAGCTGGTTCAACTGACGCTGCAGCTTTGTACTCGCAAATCGCGGGGACAGGGAGCTGCAGTGATACATAGCATCGTCAGCGAACAAAGACAACGTGACTCCGGGCAAGACAGGCAGGTCGTTCGTGTACACAAGGTACAGAACGGGGCCGAGGACAGATCCCTGAGGTACGCCGGCGGCGACGGGTCGAACTGTAGAACAGGACCCGCCGACGCTCACCCTGAAGGTTCGGTCGCTGAGATACGACCGGAGGAAAAACACTATGGTCGATGGTAGAGGGGAATTGGCAAGTTTGAAGAGAAGACCTTCGTGCCAGACTTTATCGAAGGCCTTGCTCACGTCCAACAGTACGGCGGCCGTAGCCGCTCGCCTGTTGGTGGCGTCTGACAAGTGCGTAACAACGCGGACCAATTGAAGCGTGGTCGAGTGCTCTCTGCGAAACCCGAACTGTTCGCTGCGGATGAAACCATCTAGCAGCGGCGAGATGCGAGCCAGCAGGAGACGCTCGAACACCTTCGAGATGACTGGCAAGAGAGAGATTGGACGATAGCTTTCAGGAAGCATGCGCGGCTTGCGAGGCTTCGGAATCATTACGATGTTGGCTGATTTCCACAGGCGGGGAAAGTACTGTAGCCGGAGACAGGAGTTAAACAGCTCAAGAACGAGGTCAACGCGTGAGGCCGGGAGATTTTGTAGAGCAGCGGCCCCGATCCGGTCAGGACCGGGGGCGCGACGGCGATTTAGTCGGCAGATAGATGAAACTAGTCCATCCCTGTCGAACGGGAGGGCTGGGATTTCGGGAGGGCGTGAAAAATGTCGAGATAGGAAGTCACGGACTTCTGCCGAGTGGGCAGGGTCCGAGACGCCTTGGTGAACAGTAAATTGCACCTCCATGCAGTCGGCGAAGACCTCGGCCTTGCCTTCTGATGAAGATACAACCCCGTTCGGAGTTTCAAGTGGGTTGCGAGTTCTCTTCTCGCGGGTCAGTCTACTCGCCGCTCTCCAGACGGAGGCGTGGTCGACTTCAAGAGACTCAAGGTATGAGTCCCATCGATCAGAGTTTACGTCCCGCAGTAGCTGCTGGACGTAAAGAGACTGGGCCTGAAAGCGCCTTTTGACGCCGGGATCACGGGTTCTTTGCCATCTGCGGCGGAGATTGCGCCGTAGCCAGATGGCGTGGAGTACTTCCGCAGGTAAGGCCGATTTACGATGATTCACCTCGAGAGTATATGTGTGTCGATCCATGACACCTTGGACCAACTCCTGAAGATGAGTGGCTCGGAGATCCAAATCGTCACAAGTGACGATCGGGTCCGCGGGGAGTGATGGTAACCGCCGTGAGAGCTCATCATGGTAGGAGCGCCAGTTGACTCTCCTAACAGTCTGAGCGGGAGGTCGGGGTGAGGCCGACAGCTCACGGGCAGTTATAAAAAGGGGATTGTGATCGGATGAGAGATCCGACACTGACGAGACCTGGATGTGATGGGTCACGTCCTTGGCTATGACAATGTCAAGGACGTCCGGTCGATGACCGGAAAAGGGGAAGTGAGTAGGGTCTTCTGGGCCGATGACTTGAAGTACCGGGTCGTCGGAGACGAACCGATACAGAGATTTTCCGTAGGCGTTGGCTACTCTGCTGTTCCAGGAGGGATGCTTGGCATTTAAGTCGCCGGCTACGATGGTTGGTAGGGGATGATCGAGGAGAGCGTCCCACTCCTCGGGCG